>OU026148.1:26811510-28266596 GCA_907269125.1 Eristalis pertinax
CAATTGGTAGTTAAAAATATAAATATTGTGGATAACGTGCTGAAAAGGTGCCCAAAAGGAAGGTTCCAAGAAAAGCGAGTGAAGCGAGCCTGTTACGAAGTTCACCTGACTTTCGTTTCTAATACATACATTCATATACGACGAATTTCAGACTTTTAGTGACCTTACTTACAGAGCTTCACCAATAGTTATATTCTGGCACAACGGAAGTTAGGAGACTGTTGTACCCATATATATATAAAGGGTGTTATTTTTAAATCTAGTATTATTTTCAGATTTTTGTATCAGTTAAAACAACTGTCAGATTGGAAATTGTCAATATCATGTTTATAGTAGTCTTTGCAATTTCATCGTGATGACAAACGCAAACGCTTATGCTATTTCATATGACTTATTCAAAATTAAACTTAGTACTCGGTACCGAAAAACACCCTTCATATGAAGTTAATTCCTATTTCAGAAGGTAGGACTAGAGAGCAATGCTAGTTTTTTTCAGTTATTATGTTTCAGCAGCTGTCAAAGTTACTAATGACATCCGGCAGTTCAAATTTCAGCAAGATTTGCCATGTCACCCTGCATCGTTTCACGATTTCCGATCGTGCAAAAATGAATCGTATTAAACAACAAACCATTGCGCAGAAGAATTGCACAGTGTAAATCAACAATTGAGCTTCTTTAACTGCAAATACATATATCTTTCTTAGTGTTTGTATCTTTTCACATTTTCAATTTTGAAAACTTCAAAATCGTTCGCCATCGTGGCCTCATTTTTGCTGGTAATTTGTCGCACCATGGGAAAGTTTGAGCGTTAGTACATTCTTTAGGACCTTAAGCCACCAACCAGAGATTAGTGCGAAATGATGAAAATAACATGGGATATAACATATTGGACAGCGGAGCCGATATTGGCAGCGGAGCCGATACAGCCATTAGAGTGATGGGCTATTCCATGTATAATGACATGAATATCGTAAACGTCAAAAAAATGCGCATCGCATAAGCATCACTGCCTTTGTGATGCTATGCAATGATTATTTAATGTTGCAATGCACATTTGTGATGCGCTGGTTGCTTTTGTTTGTGCAGCGGCTGCTTTCATATGACGTTTTAGAACTCAGCCGTAGAGCTTCAAGATAAAATCAAATTCACAAGAATATCAATGGCGTGAAATATTTTTATTTAAATTTCTTTTCTTATCGCACCTATAACAGTAAAAGTAAATCTGGTCACCCTGTATGTCTCCCATATTTTCTTCACATTCCGAATAGAATCTTCTTAGTGCATAATTGTAACCAAAGCGAAGTTGTTCAAACTTTAAAGAGAAATAAATGAGTAAAGAGATATTCAACTTCTTCCTCTCTTGCCCCTTGATTTCAACTGACAGCGTTTTTTATACGCTTTTTCGTCCCCTGTCTGTGAATACGTGTGAGCTCTTGCGAACAGCTGGTAAACAGCTGATACCCTTCTCCAACCGTAGTCGTGGGGTGAATTAGAGTTATTATTTGAAAATTCGATCGTTACTTGAATTTTTTTTAAATTTCGGTGTTAAATTTTCAACACAGTAAGGAGGGGTAGGCAAACGAACAAAGCGTATGTTCATGAAGTAGCTTTCTGAGAGTTACAGTCTGAGGTACTAGGACTAAATAATTTTGTCATTACATTTACATTGATTATTAATAAATACACATGAAGTAGTGTATGTAATTTTGCATATGCATAATACCGAAAAAAATGCATTCACACGAAACATGTGAACTGGTAACTAATAATACCAATATTATTGAAACGTTTGCTTGAATCACTTAAAATAAATAACTTATTTGCTCATTTTAATTGTTTTACAGAAATACGGATGAAAGTTAATTGCAAAATTTGTTTGAGTTAGGTATAGTTGTATCCATTGCTCTTAACAAATTATGTATTTTAATTGCAGAAATTTTCATAATTCATGACTGAAGGATATAAGTTCATTTGCCAGTCATTTTCCATCTAAATCAGATATATTTTACTCTGAAGAATTACAATATACAATACATTTTTATTCACCCAAGCCCCTATTACAAATATATGTCCTCTTAAAAATATGACTCATCATCTGAACACCCTCCGAATAATAATACATGATCGTGGCCAAATTCACGAATCGGCGGCCATGTTGCTAAAAAATCCGCGAATTTTCAGCCATTATCGTGGTCAATCCCGGAATCTTGTGTGAAATACAAGGTAATTCCACTACACACTAATCCTTCACGGCCTACACTTCAAAATTTCCGCCATGGACTTACCCCTAGTCCGAAGTTGAATATCTCTTTACTCATTTATTTCTGCTTTAAGGGTCAGATGCCAAATGTCAAAGACCAACAGACTTGCACAAATAAAGAGCATTGACATTCTGTAGACAGGATATGTCAATAAAGCAATGGCCTGGCAATATAATGGCCATATTTAACACAATGTCGATAAATCGTTAAAAATAAGTTCAAAGATAATGAACATATTATTCAATTATTGGCGTTACAAAACTCGATATTATCACAGGATACAAGAGGAAACATGTTTTAAAAGAGTCAACGTTTCAAACAAAAGCAAAAGCAAACCAATAGCATAACAAAAAACAATAGATCCGATGCATACCTACCATGAGGACTCAAACTCGTACAAACGATAATTGAAAAAAAAAAAAAGGGGCTTTGATTAATGGTTCAGCTGCTTGCAAGATCGTCATCTTATTCTTTAAAAACCACACACGTTATATTCTCGTATATTGATTATTTCAATGAAAAAGGCAAAGCTGTCAGCTAATTTAAATTCGCTTGTCTGGAACTATCAATAAGAGCAATCACAGGAATACATAATTTATTTGTTGGCCTATATTTATTGTATTTGACAGTTCTTGAATTCGAAAAAGTAATATAGTGACTGTTCCTAAGGTCTCTAAGGTCGTCATTATGTTTCATTGATGGTCACAATCAATTTCTTCAATAACAAACTAATTTTCCTACGACCCAATGATAATTTCATTAGATGAATGCAGCTCATAATATTTTACTTTCCCTGCTTCAACTATACAATATGTACATATGTATGTACATAATATGCCTGTCTGCAAAGTGGCTTAGTAAATGTCTATAAATATATTTTATAGAATGGAAGAAATTAATGTTGGTAAATGTTTTCGGGTATACAGTCAATAAGGTATCTTTCAGAATTATGTATATAAAAAATGTGGGATTTGCTAATTACCGCATATGAAAGAGCAGTGGAGATGAAGAGGAACAAGAGGATAATGTTCACTACCTCTGTCATTGGCCGAGTCTACGTCATTATAGAAGTAGATTACTGGGAGATCATAGGGATGTCTGAATACTACTGAACAATAATAGCACAACGAACTAGGATATTTGAAAGGGTATTACTATCAGGCAATGACGCTTAGTCGAAGGTGCGTATGCGTGCACCGCACACCCTACCAAAATCTTTATTTTGCATAAATATTTGCAGTTCTTCTCATTTGTATTTATTTTGCACTTCCTAGCTATCAGGCAAAAGTGTTCTCGTAACCTAAAGTTAAAAAACACGTTACTCTCTGATATATGTATGTATAATCTGTATAGCACATGGTGTTCACGTCCATCGATTCTCCTTTTCTTCGTTCGAATGGCAAGAGAATTCATTCTCTTCCAACGAAGTTGAGGCGGCAATTTTTTTTAAAATTTTCTTTCAATTATAACATATACCATTCTATTTTCAGGTTTATCAGGATATCGAGATAGTTGGACAGTGAGCGGAAATGAAAGGAGGCATCGGATGGATGGTACGAGAAGGGTGTTATACCATCCCAGCAATTTTTTTTGTTGAAACGAAATGCCCCCGAAACCCATATTCATATATTAATAGTTTTGCTGCGTATGAAAATAGTGCCTTCTAAGTAGCTGATGCACTTTGTTGTTTACGTTGGGCGTAAAGCTTGTGTAGCGCTCTATAAATACTTCTAACTAAATACAAATTTTAGAAAGGATTGTCAAATTTAATTCAAATTACAGCAAGTCTTGCCTATTCGGCTCTTTCAAAAATTAGTCCTACATATGTACAACACAGCTGCGTTCTTATCTAATCAAGTTGAGACAGTAACAATCTGTACATGCGCAGATTCTACATGTTCTATTTGTTTGTTTTATAAGTACCTGTTGTGTGGACATAACATTATGTGGTCTAACTATAGAATGGAGAATTTGTTTCAGTTCCGTGCAACATATAGGCACACTTGTAGTTTCTGAGATGCACTGTAAAAAAAAAGAAGATGTTAAAAACGTTAATGCTTATGTTTAATGTGATATGTTACTAACCCGATTAACGCCAGCGTCCAAGAGTGCAATTAGAGGTAACTCGTCTTTGTCAAAAAAGCTTGGGGAAAAAAGAAAAGACAATGATTGCTCTGAAATGTTTTGGAAGATACGTGCATTTTCAATTTTTTAATTATTTTGCTAATTAAAAATTAAATGCTAATTCTTCAAAGCAATAAATGCCAAACGTAGTGAATTTCGTATTATAAACTCGTTTGAAGGAATTACTAAGTCGTTAGTTGTTAGCTGTATCACGAACTTGTACCAAGATGTAGATGTAGTCCAGATGGTAAAAATACGTCGACTACAATGGCTCAGCAAGATCGATCGCATGGACGCCAATGAACCCGTTGAGTAGGTCTTCGAATTCCAGCCTCACTACAAGCCATCAACTCAACAATCGAGTCATTTTTCGATCAAACAAATAATCCCTAATATCAATTAAGTTTACTAATAGTTTAAATAAGTACGTAAGCAAGGATTCACCAATTTATATTGGTTATAATTATTATTATTTATTGGTAAATGAATTCAAATTTACTTATTATCACTTTTGCGCTAACTTTTGCACCAACAACTGACGACCCAATGATGTTCTATAGTTTGGCTATGGAGCTATGAGTTCGTAAATTCTTTAGTTCGTAATGGGGATGAAGGATATGGCTCAGTTTTTGGCTAATAATATGGGGGTGGTAAATGCCGATGGTGCAATTGCATTACGGTGCGGTCTGGCAGTAAACATTAGAATCGGATGCACTTATATTGTAGCAGGTGGCGAGGTACACAGCTTCAATTATAAATTATTCATAGTTATACATAATCAGGCGACATATTCACTGAATTACTGACTCTTCAATATTACTTGAGACGATTACCAACCATTAGCTATTGCATTTCTTAAAGATTTTTCTCGAACGCTATTTTAGTGCAGTACACAGAGTTTATTATAGAAAGCTGTTTTTTTTCTTCTTTGAAAGCGTATTCTGCACTATGGGAATAAGTGGTTGCTACTAAATTGCATGAAAACAAAACCAAAGATGTGGTACATACATTTTTTGATTCCGTTAAGTATAAATTAAATGCATACTTTAAATAAAAATATTAACTTGAAAAAAGCATAAACATTTCTAATGTTTAAAAAGTTATAAGCCCTTTTTTTGTAAGGATTTATAAACACACTTACTCAATGTGTGTGTGTCATATGAATTTGATTGGTTTATACATTCTTCGTATTCGAATAATTTTCTTGCCACTAATCCACTTGCTATCATTAACTTAATTGAAATAATCGTTTGCCTAGATATATATCAGTAAATGTATCTCATTCCTTCAATAAAGAGGTACTACCAGTTGAACACGCAATTAACTGCAGATATCATATTACATTCAAGCCTAGAAAACAGGAGAATCTTAAGATTAATTATCTCATTAGAAACATACTGCTTGATTTTAAACTCATTAGCTACACCGCCGAGGCACCCTTCTCGTAGAATATTATTTCACACCTTTCAGACATTAATTTTCCAGTGGCAGCAAAAACCTGTTGTCATTCTAGACAGTTAATAAATTTTCATTATACGCAGACATCTACTTTCATTGTTGGCATGCGGAATGTTCTACTACGAGCGAAGGGTACCTTGCTATTAACTTCCAACAACTGCGTCAACAGCTCGTTCCTTGGGAGTGTAATTAAAGTGAACTTGAAGTCCTTTCTTGGTCACACACATACCCCACACTTGAAATACGAAGCACGAAGCACTACATTGGATTATCTATGGCACTCGCGTTGCGAGTCAACCTCCACCCACTTACCTTTTCTTCACCACAGCTATTATTGTCGTAAAATGGTAACCAGTAGTGTGCCGTATTGACCTGAAATCGAATTGATTATACGTTTCCTTTTCCATTGAATTGGATTGCAAAGAGCAAAAAAGCAAGATTGCTCACCTGGTTATGTATTCTGCGTCCAGGTACTTAGACGAACGTGCGTCAATTATTATTAGGTGGTAGTTGTCCACTGCGGCATTGTTCTGCAGTGTATCGAGAGCAAGTTCCTTAGACTTAACCAACGTCACTTCCAGCTGCTGACGATGGCACGCGGTAGAGAAGACATCGCACACGTTGTCCGACTTGTGGAAAACTAATAAGGCCTGTCCGAAATTATATGAGAGTTCCTATATAAAGCATAACTGCAGTAAAGCCTGATCTACTTGCCTTCAGTTGAGGATTCGGTGGTAATACAGTTGGATATTTCAAATCCATTAGAGATTTCTGAAATTGAAACAAAAAAGAAAACGAATTATATTTTCGTTATTCAACGCTAGGATTTTGATGCAGAAAAAAGGCATTAATTTAGTGGATTTTTTAACTCCGCAAATCTCCTATCTCCTGAAATTGAATATGTGGCATCAAAATGCTGGTAATATTCAGTGGTGCTGTAAGACGATGATGTCAATAAAGTTTATTGTTACTTTCTTTCCGAGACGTTTAAGGCCAATACATGAATCATTCGAAAGGAACACCCAAAGCAGAGGATTTTATTTCAATCTCGGCAGTGAATGCTTATTCTCTTAACAGAAGAGGACGTTCAACCCCTTGGAGTCGTATTCCAGTGGGACGTTCATCAATTTAGGTATTTGTGTCGAAACAAATCCCTAGTGTTAGTAGTAAATTATTGCAATAAGTACATACATACATAGGTATCTGTAGGGTTTGGTCAGAGGAGGACGTTACAGTTGTTGGAGATGAAAGATTCTCACAAATGTAAGTATCTTTAAGGAAGAGTGGGTGATTTGAGTTTAGTGGTTTTGATTTCATTTGTGATTTTGGGGCTTATTTGATCAATTTTGTATCTTATATTTGTATGTAGTTGTGATATGAAGATTAATTTATTGGAACTAGCGTACAGGCGTCACAGCAATAAAAAAAAGAACATTGCACATATGACGATTGTTAAGTTGTTTTCCCATGTTTTTAGGGAAAATAACAAGAGATTTAGAGTACTTGGCACACTATCCATACGTTTTGGAGAGCCTCATTATAGTCGAAATGGTTTTGCTTTCAACGAAAAATGGTTAATTTTGAGATGTGAACTCGATATGTGATCTAAATAGTTTATCATTGCAAACGCTATATAGATTTTCATTCCTTGATGTTTTAGTAATAAGGTTAAAAGAAAGCGGTTAACCGATGAAATTAAATCTCAGAATCCAAACAACTTCAGACAGTACACAGCAAGTTAATTAACTTTGAACCTGACATAAGGGCTTCCAGCGCAGCTTGGAGAGTCTTTCAGCCGCTTTCTTGATCGCTTACAAATGGTCCATCAAAGCCTATGGGGTGGTTTCAACTTTTAGAGTACCGTTGACACTTCAGCACCAACGCCTTCATTTTGTCTGGTGTTGAAAAGGGCTTATGACTTCTGGTAAAATGTAGCGATGATTACAATATTGGATACATTACTGTGTTTGAATTGTCAAAATCTGCAACTATTGACCTCATTTAGTCTCAGAAACTTTCCTTTTGCCTTAGATTTGGATTTGAATTGATTTAAAACAGTATTTTTATTTGACCCCATGATACCGCCACCTTGAAGACTGAGTCTGTGTTTTGACAGTTATACGGGTATGCCACTATACGACAACAACATATAATAATATGGATGGCGCTACATTCCGTAAAGGGCCAGGGCTTAGCTTCTCAGCAACCACTCGTGTTGTACGTGCTATTGTTCTATCACGAGTGTAAGGGACCTACAGTTTTATGCCGACACCGAACGGTCATGTTTGAGAAGACATCTACGCCTCGCATTAATGCATACATTAAGAGGACAAATGCGGTTTCACTAAAGTATGTTTGTTTTCGATAAATGTATATTGTATATGATGTATGAATATCGCTCCCAAATAACATACATATTATTATTCCACCGTTTTTTTGTTCTACGAAATATCCGTTTTTGTTAATTAACATTTTCAATATCTTTAATTGTTTTCATTCAAAAGAACTTACTTATAACTATGTCAATATTCTGTGTTATATTGCATTTTTTCCTGCTGATGATTTCAATCGCAACATATTTTTTGCCCTAACAAATGAATACATCGTTGGAGAGCAGCAAAAAATAAGTTTCCTAAAAAAAAATATCCAACAAGCTATGGAAAGAAACATCTGTATTTACATATTTCAGTGCAAATTGTGGTCGTCTATGATGCTGTGTAAATTCGTTAGCGCATACCATGTTAACAGATATTCCGGGTGGAAGGAAGAATTGCATTAGATCGTGTTATGTGGTTGATTGTATTTTGGCTTATGATTTTTTCAGAGTGGTGTAGTGCTATGCATGTGTTACATACTTATATACAGATGATGGCTTGAGATTCAAACACATATCATGAATTTTGCTTTAAAAATGTTTGTTCAGATTTCCTTCATCTCTTTTCACTAGAATAGATAGGTAGATTTGTTAGACTTTTACATTTATGCTAACCATTGTTTTTACATATAGTTAATGCAGAATTTTTTTAAGTTTAATGTGTGAAATTAAATTTGGTGTTTGCTGATATTTGGACAAATTCATATGTCGTACGAACATACATCCGACTCAGGTACGCACCTGCAGTTTACAAATTTCAATGTGATAGCCTAACAACCTATATTTGGTTGTTATATTTGGTATATATAGCTTTAAATAAATCTACGTAAACTGACTGACTTTAATTATAAATCTATAGTTGTGAACAATAAATCTAATAATGATTTATTGATATGTCCATCATAATTACTGTTACTTGTTAAAGCAGAAGAGTAAATCTCAATAAGTCGAATGAGATGAAGACACTGTTCGTCACTTTGGTTCGTTTAATTAATTTCATTTGCTGTTCTTTTAATCATAGAATAAAGGTGGCTCAAGTGTTCTTCAAATGAACAAGCGATTGATTAGAAATAGGAAAGCAAATATGCGAAGGACAAAGCAATAAGTGGTAAGAAAAGGGATTATTGAAATTACCCTAAACGAATAAGTCGTTCCGTCAAAGGAAATTAATTATTTACACGATTATCTTCGAATGTATTCCCTGGACCCATGTACGAAGAACTGTGAAGTGTGAAGGAAAAAAATATACATATGCATGTGCGCTACCTAAACGTAAATCGCATTGGCTGTTGTTTTTAGGGTGATTGCTTTAGTAGTTTTTACCACTTGAAAGTTGTTGCTGTCCATTATTAACTCGAATGTATACTAACTAAAACAATAACTACCATTATTCTGTCAAATAAAGAATTCTATTTCGTTGATTAATTTTTTTCAATACCGATCATTTTATTGCTTTTTGAGACCGATTCGTTTTTGCGTCGTTCTATTTCGACGTTTTCTATTAATCGTAATTCAATACTGCTTAATTGTTTATCTCCTATCATATTTAAAATGTATGATAATATCACTTTGCAAAGTAAAAAAAAATAATTTATAGACATGTACCTGCGTCAGTACACAATTTTAAAACAATTATTCACACTGAGATAGGCTTTATGTACTAAACATGACGATGAATATACATACATACATACTAAGTATTTCTGTCATTGACACGAGGAAATTATTTTGTTGTTTTTTTTTCTTACTCATATTTCTGGTTCGTTTATTAAACAAAATTTGTTGTGTAAAGCAACAGTATGCATATATCAGTATACAAGAATAAAACAGAGTTTTTTAGGACGGTTTTTTCATATCACTATTACTATTGAGTACAATTTTTGTGTTGATAGCATAGTATTGTATATATAGAATAGATTGTTTTATTCCTGCTGTAACGAAGACGTCCTTTATATACATTTCCTGAACTGTAGGTATTGCTTTTTCGTGATTGGTAAAATTTCTAGTTGCGTGCATCCTACTGCATGTTACTTATCAACAATATAAATAAGAACAAGCTTTTAAATGTATGTTTTCTGAGAGGAATGTTCATCGGAACTCAACTCTTTAAATATTGAA
This sequence comes from Eristalis pertinax, assembly GCA_907269125.1. NCBI lineage: Eukaryota > Metazoa > Arthropoda > Insecta > Diptera > Syrphidae > Eristalis > Eristalis pertinax. Next base: position 26,821,846 of record OU026148.1, read on the forward strand.
GGTTGTCATCCCAAAATGGGTGTCTTAATAGTATGTGACTTTTCTGTATAGAAGAGCCTCGATGAGAAGTTAGACTATCCAATATATTTTGGTGCCACAATGCATATGTTGTTCAAAAAATGCATCGTAATTCTGCTATCAATGGTCTTCCATAAGTCCACTCATCATACAAAACAAAGGAAAAAACTTCAAAGAGAAACAATATAAAAATATAACATTTCTGCAAACATAGTAGTCTGTCTCCCTCTCTCTCTCTCTGCGATTAACGGTAAATATGTTTGTTTCTTTGAAGGTACATATATGTTGTTTCATGAAATGAAAATGTATCCTTTGCTTCAACGAAAAAAATTATTTTTTGTAGAATTTTTTTGTCGTCATGGATTAAAATTATGGTCTACCTTAAATAACGTCATATGGATAGATAATTTTACTTTATTATCAAAGATCACGGGTACCTTAATTGTAATTAAGAACAGGCTGTAGATTTGATAAAGCTAACTTACCGTTTCATAGATAAATTTGCATTATGTATTCTATTACTGACCTTACTAACTTTTATCGCAGTATTTTCATACATATACATATATTTCATTCATACATATATATGCAAATGTAAATTTAATCGTAGCACGGTGTGTTTGAGCAGATCAACTGGCGAGGTTTTGCAAAGAAGAACAAGAATATCACAAGGCTAGGATAGTAGTAGGCGAGCTTCTACGCCAAAAGAAATGGTGCCTCGTAACTGCCTAGCAGCAGGAATAATTTAGAGAAAGCTGAAAAATCAACGTTTTTATAAAAAAAAGCCAGGCTTGGCAAAAGGGTTTAGAAAATAGTCCAGGTTTATCCAAATTCCAAATCCAAAAAAGATTACCACCCGTAGGGAATAATAGATATATTAAGGAAGTACTTTCGGTAGCACCAGTAGACAAAATGTTTCAGTTTTGATATTTATTATATTTGCTCAAATTGAGAACCAAGTCAAGACTCTAGGGCTTTTCTTATATAAACAAAGATTACTTTTGAGGTCCCTGTTTTGTCCTGGAATATTTTAAAAATCTAAGAAATATTTGCATATTTACACTACTGGACGAAAGCTACTGTTGTTGTTTGGAGAGCATACATAACGGAAAAGTATATTTTGACCAAACAAATTGCTGCCGACTTACAGACACATAGCCGGATTATATAATTTGAGATTTACAAGGTTTTACAGGATAGTCGAGAAAAATAATAATGCTCTAAACTCGTTAATGCTCTTGATGTTGTTTCTAATTGACGAACAAATTGTGCATTTGATCTCTCAATATCATAAATTCTTCTTTATTTATTTGTCATTATTGTCAAATATGATGTATAAACCAACAGAAAATGAAATTTCTTTATAATTCATTAGTCAGCCAACCGATAGCAACGCTCAAATTGACCAAAAATGTGCTCATAGCATCAATGACCTCTGTATAAGCTGCTGGGATGAGGACGAGGAGCAAAGATGCCCCGCCCTTGCAAAAAATACAAGAGTAATGCTAGTTAGTTATTCTTTTGACGATTTCGACGAATTTATGGGTATTTGAAATACGACTTTTGCATATTATATATTGGAGAAAACTCCAAAAAAAATGCCAAGTTTTTTACCAGTTTTCTTGGCCAAACTAATCAGAAAGTACATTCAGATAAAATAAAAAAAAAAGACCATAGTCTAAGCCGAAAGGCACAATTAAATTTAGTTCAGAATAGCTTAGAGTACCCGTATAGGGTCAGTAGGTTAGATGTAAGAACGATTGTTAAGTTAGTTAAGCTAGTTTTAGTTATTTTTGTCTAGCATGTAAGAAAAATGAATTATAAAATAAAACAAAAACGAAGAAAAAAAAAAAAAAAAAAGAAAAGAAAACTCCAAAGCACAACACAGATCCAGATTCATATGTTAACTTAATCTAGATATCCACAAGGTAAAACAAAATATGGCAGTATTCACAATACATGTCCGAGATGCTACAAACAAAATTATTGAACTTAATTCCTCGGTAGAAAGGTTTTTCTTTTTTATTTTCCGTATCTATCTCTCTCTTTCTCTCTCTGCAGTGACATTTTCCTTAGGCCGACAACGGCACTGACCGAAAAATCATAATATGTACGCAATTTGTTTGATAAGTGCAGTTTCTAAAGAGAAAATTTCATAAAGATTGAGAAAAAAACACATAAATTTCAGAATAGCTTAGAGTAACCTCATAGCATCAGTAAGTTAGATGTAACAACACTTGTTAGATACTTAAGTTAGTTTTAAGTACATACTTTTTGCCTAGCATGTAAGTAAAATGTGAAATGATACGTGCAGTTGGGCATTTTTTTCCGTCTTAGTAAGCTTTATGTATTTGATTTGTTTAAAATAAATGTAAGTTAGAAAGCATTAATTGTTATAAATGGCTTACACAAAGTTAACTTTGAAGCGGTTTCAAAATCGGAAGATTGTTTTGTATAATTTTAAAGCCAATTATGATAAGAAATACGATTAGTGTTATCGATTAGCATTGAGATATGAGACGATAAACAACATTTCTTGGGACTACCCAAGACGAAGACGAATATAAGTTACTGTATTTTCAAAATTATTCTTCTGCAAGACCTAATGGTATTTATGTATGTACGAATGTATGTTGAATGTGTAGTTTTTCAATTGGAAATACAAGTTCACTCTTATTCCACTTTTTTGTTGTTCATACCTGTACTCCAGTATAGTTCTGCATACCGTTCACAACGAGTTTGAAATGTGAGCTGACAAGCTTCAATAATACCGAGAACCTAAATGCAACTGACTGGCAAGCAGGATTTGAATAATAATCGAACACGTACGTACTTCTCCACATTAGAGAATAACTTTCTATTGCTTACTATCATTTAACGATGTTTTTGTGGTTTACAATAGGTAACATAAAAAAAATTAGAAATAATAAGTCAACTACTTTGCAAACGTAAGGAATTTGAAAAGCAATTCTCATACGAAACGAAAGTAAATACGATATCTCAGTTGTCTAGATCGAAAGTTGAATGGTGTAAGGAGAACAGGGTGGTCTGCACAACTTTGCAAGGGCAATGCATGAGAATCGTCGTGAAGATTTTCATATGAACAGATATTTAAAGGCGAAGACAAAAAAACAGTTTTTGCTCACTCAAACCATTTTTCTACATATTATGATTCATTCAACAAAACGTCCCTTAATTGCAGGCTGTCTCTTAACGAGACGGCTGACCATTTCAACATACACCTCATGTGGGTGCCGGGATATTGTGACATACCGGGGACCCACCTTCCATGCCGATCGCTACGGCCTATCATCTCCTGAAGATACACATAATCAAAATTATCAATCACAAATGGCTAGAAGTACCACCTGCCAAGGATGGGTGTCCCATATAAAGATTTCTGTAGAAGACGAAGTAGAAACCACAAATCACCTACTCTGCTCGTACACGTATTTATACATAGGAGCTTGTTATTTCGATAATCTAAACGACCTAAACAGTGCCAGCATATGCCGGCTAAATCGCTTTATTGCAAGCTGGTTCCAATGTTAGGAGAAGTCAATCCGCGTGGAATCACTCTTACCTAACCTACCATTTATAAATTAATTAAATCCTTCTTGGTTACACTAATTTGAAATCAATAATGTTTTATATTTTTACTTTTTAGTATACGACATTGAATTGGCTTAAGAAACACATCTACCGGAGTCAAAAACCGGGATGAGGTCACAAAAACAATTGTTGGACAGACTTTTTTTCTTTACACTGTCAGCATACGGAGCATAACTGCGGCCAGTAGTTAACAAAGAAAAAAATTATGAGTTTCTATTATTTTTCTCGAAATTTAAAACTACAATTTACTTGAAACTTGGAAATCCGATTCGGGATAGTGGTACAAGTTCGACTTAACTTAGATATCTGCAACAAATTCTTGACGAAAACTTTCACTCCAAGAATGCTTCGTATGCCTCTGGATTTTATTGGTGACCGTATTACTGAATGAATATACGAAATTTATAAGATCTATACATAATGCGATATTGACATATCAAACATTGCATGGGTATTTCAATATTATTAATTAAACCGAATTTTATGTTCAAAGAAATTATTATGAATGTGGAAGACAAAAAAGATTGATGATAATCAAGGTACGAGTATCACACATTCATTGCTAACGATTTCCTTATCTTTTGTTAGTGCTGACGTCAATGGTATGTATTTGACACGGAATCGGTAGATAGATATTATTTTATAAGCTGGTTCATTGAAGAGATAATACCCAATCGTTTCTTAGGGTATACAACTGTGTGAGAACGCAATTCACTGAGTAACAGGGAGATTGTTATGTTACGTGACAGGGAGCACAAATTTAAGATAACTCTCATCTCTTGCTTTGATTGGAGCTGTTTAAACTTACACACAGCAGATGGCCATATACTCATACATAAGACAGCAATGACATGCATGCGTATTTGAATTCGTTAACATTTCTACAGATTCCAACAAATATTTGGAATTCTAAGTACTGTCGAGTTGTTACATCTACCCCAAACATTATTTTACTTTAAATATGGGTAGAAATTCAAAAAACCCTAGAAGTGACGGGCATATTTCAGAAAAAGCACAGACATTGAAAGATATGGATTTAAAGGAACAACCCTAAACAAATTACCAAAAACAAGATGATGCCCTTTTTGTATATAGTGTACGAGTAAGAAGGAATCACATTCAACATTAAGTGGCTCGTAAAGGCACAAATAGCGGGGCATGGAAATTATCGATTAGAATGGGAAAACAAGGGAATGCTTTATAGATACTGACGTCAGTTATTTGTTCAGTAGACAGAATCAGGGTTTGAGTTGTTTATCTAAACAGTGTTAAATCCAATATAAACACGATTCGATTAGAATAACATTGTAATTGTCATTAGGAAATTCGAAACCGACGACCTATTCAACGTTGGTTAAATGCTCTTGACACTTTTGTTGTGAGAAAAGTGGTTAGTTTCAAGTTGATTATATTCTTTCGCTTTTGAGGTGATTGGTATTTCTTGAATTTGTGGGTCGAGAGGCAATTAAATAGTGTGATATCCTTGAAATAGATTTTGGAATAATGTAAAAAAATCAAGTCATCACTATTGTATTCACAATATGACAAATTTAAAAATGTACATTTAAAAACGCGTATAGGCACCACGGGAGCTGCGAGGTCCGCTCACTCAGATAATCTTAGTCGGTAAATCTTCAACAGAACACAGTAGCGCAGAGCGTGGTCACATTCAGAAGGACTCGGCTGCAGAGCACAAGAACGTACGGTCGCACCAAAATCCTGAATTTTGTACCGACAAAAGACTGTATCAGGATGTTCAGAATGTGAAAGCTGGGATATAAGCATTCTGTCGGACTTGAGCTCATGTAATAAGGGTTCAAAAATAAAGTGCGGAGTCGATGAGAGCGTGTATTTTAGATTTTGGATTAAATTTTAATTTTAGTTAGTTTCCTTAACTCAATTCAATGGTTTGAGTCTTGGTAATAAGATAATAGGAGAAGGCAATTGTTCACTGCTTTTGCATGCACTCGAAAAAATATTCTAGATAGATGTTTGTTCAACAACCTGCAGAATAACTAACTTGCTTTTTATATGTCAAAAAAAAATCAAATGTCACAAAGATCTTGTAAATTTCCGATACAAAATCAAGTAATAGTCATATCTTTCAAAAGATCAGTATGGAAATTTAAGATTCCTGATCCACGAACGTCTGAGGGCCCAACCACCACAGATTATACAACTGAGACCATCAGCAAAAAAAGTTCTTAGAACTGTAATTGCACACTCAAATTTATCACACTTGTTGAAGAATTCTCCGACTCCGCTTTCCATTGGAAATTTGTTGGATGAAGCTCATTTATCACAAACTGTTTGGATTTGAATAAGATATTCCATATTAAAATTGCTTAACCAAGCGAATGCATGTGCACCAGCTGAATAAGAATAATGCTTAATCTAAAATCTAATACAGTCCAGCAGTCAAGTCAAGTCCCCGGTATACTGACATTTATCTAAATATCTAAAACTGATAGTAGAGCCCATCGATGGGACGTCGACGCCAACATTAATTAAGTGCAGACACATTCTTAGCCATTCTTCAGTAGTCTTCAAAGTATCATACGTTCTTGTGACCAAAAAACAATTGAAAAATGCATTCTAATTTAATTTAATACTCTTTAAAGAAATTTTTTTGTATTGTTGAAAATCAAATTTTATACTGGCTTAAGAAACAGTCATTGTAACTAAGTACAAGCAAACACATTTTATACTTATTGCAGGATAACATAGCAAAACATATAAAGAAACGATTTATAAATATTAAAATTCCGGCAATGGAATTTTTGTGTATTGGTATGTGAATAATTTTTTTAATTTAAAATTTTATTTTCATTTAAAAATAAATGTATCCGTAAAGAGAACAGGAACTTCAAAAAGGAAACTAATTATTAACAAAAATTGCACAAACTAGCTCATAGCTCAACAGAATAATCTTCCAATATTTTTGTCTTTATCCTATCCTCCTATGAATGTATACATATATTGTAAACTGCTTAACGTCAGTACTCCCGAATAACAAAAATTACAAATTACACCGCTACAGTTAGCAGAGTTCTTAATACATCTTGATACAAGCAGAAATGTCAAAATTTGATTTCGAATTCACATTAAACATTTACTAACCCCCTCGTAACCGAACCAAATCCTAGTCTTGTGGTGAAATTGATTTACCTTTTTGTTTCTGTTGCTGTCGTTTAACGGAGTTGTTTGTGATGCATTTTTGACGTGCAATCGCAACTTTGAACCGTATGGCTGACGACGTTCCAATAAACTGGTTGGACGCATATTCACACAATCCGACATAGACGTTTGTGACCTTTTGTGTTGCTTTAACTGTTTGCGACTGTTAGTTTGATTACATGCTCTTGTGAAGCGTTTTATTAGTTCAGATTTGTCCTCCAACGTTAGATTGTTAATCCGTAATGCGTACGGGTCTAGATCTCTAATGACTTCAGCAATTTCTGGTCGACCATTATTGAGGGGAAATTGCTTAGAATTTGGTAATGGCAGTGGAGTTGCTATATCGGCACCCTCTTCCATAACATTCCTTTCATATTCGATTTCCTCTGGCGTCAAGGAGCATCCGCTTTCGATGCGAAACGGTGGAATTTTCACTCTCAATTGCACAGAGTGACAGCTATCATCGCTGGAGCTGTTTGTGGAATTCATTGCTTTTTTCAGTTCCACTTTATCGTGGACGTTGCTCGCTGATGATATCGATGTATCGTTCTGTGCGACTGCCCTATTTACAGTCTGATAAGACTTACAACTTCTATTCGACTTTTTTCGGTAGCACCTCGAACTCGAATCCGATACGGACCTATTACAGTTTCTACTGAAGATTCTATCGTTAATACGCGAACTTGCTTCTGCACTGGAATTTATAATTGATTGTTGTTGATGGTCCGTATTTCCTACATTATTTTCTCCAATTTTTTGTTCTTCGTCACTAGAATTGTTTTCATCACCTTCACTTTGAGTCTCGATATTTTCCAGTTCCAATCGGTGCCTGGACTTACTTCGAAACATGCTGGTCACTCTAAGGAAGCAGTCACGCATATTGAAGAGAGAACGATCGAAACGAGAAACTTCACAGTTTAACTACAGTAACAAGAATTCACTCCGTTTGGCATTCCGAGCGAGCAACTATCTATGAATGCGTGTATGCGATCAGAATGTACCTCCAAGGTGAACTGAAAAGTAATTTTCCCGGTTTTTTGGTCTCGAAGTCGACGTTTGCCAAGTGACTGACTTTGAATCATATTTAACGAAAAATTCAAACGAAAGAAAAAAATGATTGGCGATAAGACAAGGCTATCACCATTTGATGTACGTATGTACATACGTATAGAGCAACCGAGCTTCCACCCCCAGATCTCCATTCGTTGGGCCTTAAGAGGTATTGTACTTCTACTTGATTTGATAAATGCTTCCCAATTAAGATTACAACGCAAAACAGCAACAACGTGGTAATTCACTTATAAACATGCTTGTTGAAATTAATAGAAGAAAAAACAACGATGTTATTATCTTTTTTTTTCTGACCGAGTTTATTAGGCAATTAGTATCTTTATCAGGTAACCATGCTACGCCACAGTTTGTTGTGAGTGTAATATATTGGAAAATTCTGTTCTAGCTGAGAATAATACAATTTTATTACACCAGTCGGAACTGCATAGTACAGGTTAAGAAAGAATATTAGATGAAATAAATGCAATGATCCAGAAGAGGGCCTTGTTGGTTAATTTATCAACATGACGCCAATAGCTGCAGCAATGGCTTTTACTACACAGCACATTCAAAGTAAAATTTATACCAGGCTGTGAGTTGAAGTGTTTGATTGCATACAATTTGGCGACATTGGTTAGCGTACGAATCTCACTATCAACGATATCTTTAACCCCTTCCAAAAAAGATCAATGGAATTGAGGTGTGACGAATCTCTTTGTTGCTCAGGGGAGCCAAGTTCTCCATTTGTAAATATGTACTAACTATTGCTGCATTAGTTATTAAGAGAGACAATTAATTTTCTTCGAAACCATGCACTAAATTCTAGAATATTGTCATTATTAAACTTCTTCTTCCGGTGATCTCATTTGTTTCTGACATTATGACCAAACTGTAGCTGAACTCATATTCAATCAAGATTATTCACCACATTAGCCTACCAGGGATAATAGTTGTATTGTGGTTTAGCTTGATAGTGTCGAGAAAAAAAAGGACGCGGTTATCGCAGTTGAAAAATCTCTACAATTGAATACATATTTTCCCCACGTTTACTCCTTTTAACAGGAAGATTATAACCTAAAGCTGCATGGTCGTACTCAATAATTTTCCGGTATCCATCGCCTTAGGAAATATTATGTACGATGGCTTTCGTTTACTCGCATACACAATCTGTATTATTGATTCATAAACTTGAAACCGAAGGGTTATAGCTCGCTTCGGAAGTTGATACAATTTCTTTAAATATGTTCACCAGGTTCGGATAAACACCGAAACATTGTTTGCTGGGATTAATACGATATAATCATGGTATAGATAATCAGTAATTATATTGTTAATTAAAAATACAATCTGCAGAACGGTGTTCCATCAAAATCGTTCACTATTGGCTTTGCACTTCGCCAAGTGAGCGTCTAATCGGCTCTCCTTTTCATTGTACATATGGACTGGATGTTGCAGTGCAGCCGATACGAGGAATGTATCACATTGGGAAGGTTGAGGGTGAGTCAGTATCTTTTTGCAAATGACTCAGTTATTCTCACATCCTCCTAAATGGAATTCCAGAGTGCGCTAGGAAGCTTTGTAGCCGTATATGTTAATGCTGGGATGAGGGTAAAGCTGACAAATCCGACGTTATGTTTATTTCCAGAACGCTTGTTCAATGCATTGTGTATGTTAGTGAAACATGTGGAGAAGATTAAGAATTTCGAGTGATGTGAAGAGCAATGCTGTGATTTCAGGTTCAATATGCAGAACACTTGGTTTCAACAGATGCCGCTGCTACACTGTTGACGAAACAGTGGTGACATTATTTTCAGAAATACACGGTATTGTCTCAGAAATAGTATATTTTGATGGCGTTCCAGATTTTTGTGAAGATTATGCCAAACCAAGTGCTTCAGTCAAGTGGTGGGTATTGGTAATCCCCTTAGATCTAAAGAGCTTAGTTAAACGTCTATGTTTCAAACTTCTGCATATTTGTCTGTCCAAATTCTCCCGCAAAAGTGTTTACCAGGCATAACAATGTACTTGTATATATTTACAATATATATGTATATATATTATATTTATTAGGTATATGTAGAGTAAACTCTCGTTAAGCCGAATTTCCTTCTAACTTCAATTTTTTGTTCGACATATTTTTGCATTTCCCTCAATTTTCAATACAAAAACCATACTTCAAGTTAAACTCCCTCTAACTCAACTTATTTTGATATCCCGCCAGCATTCGACTTAGTCCACTGTATATATATATATATATTATATATTTTTTAAATGAACTTTCGTACTGCTATTAATTGGCCCACTTAAATCGTTAACTTAACGTTTCAATTCAAAATTGATTTTCAAAAACCACAATACATTCTTAAACAAAGAAAACATCAAAATGTTTGGAAGTAGAGCGAAAGTGCTGTAGCCGGCACATGTAACAAAGTAAAATCCACCAACAATATCCTCGTATCTCCGGAACATTAAATGCGTTTCCTTCGATGAAACTAAGATATAACCTTAATTGATGACCACTTGAAGCCGAGTGCCTGTCACTGGAGTGCTCAATAATGTAATAAATATTGTATGACATGAATAATGATGCGACGATTGTCATCCTAGCCTGTGACATCGACATCCATTGGCCTATTATTAAATCAATTTCTCACTTTTTACCTAATTTTGTTTTCATCTCAACGACACGTAATTTATCCTTAGCCAAGTAGGAAAATAAAAACACAAGAACTTCTAGGCATCATGTGAGGAGAAGAATGATTCGAACATCAAATTGCTGGCGTGCTGTGAAAAGTGACACTGGAGCCAGTTCTCGTTAAGTACAGCTGAGTGGTGAAATAGGTCACAGTGGGAAATCAGGGCCGATGATGGGGCAAAAATAAAATGTGGATTAAATTCATACAATACGTATTTTGAGGGACATTAAATATATGTCGTGTACACACTTATGGCCCATGTCAATGTGAATGGTCCTTAAGCGTTTTATGGAGCTATTGTGTCAGAAGCTTCTAATGAAACATATCAAGAAACTGAAGCGTTGTAGGAAAGCCCATCAACCACTTCTTCCTTATTTTTAAATTGTTTGTAATAATATGTTCTTTCCTCTTATTTTCCTTTAAGTCGAGTATTGCATATGCATTCTATTGCCTTAACCACAATATATTCATCTATAAACTGGCGAATTTGCGATGAATGACGATATGATTTCGATGGATAACAACGTCGTTAAATACTGGATGGATACTTCATTAGGGCCATGGTCGGATGAACATAAATTATCCGGGTAATATTCAAATGTTTTTAGTTTTTTTTTTGTAATTCATGAGAACTTATCTGGTGGTGTACACCGGAATCTGTCCGATTTGAAGAAAATGCCACTGCCGAAAAATGATACGATCAGTGCGGATCTCCCAGATCACATCTAAGATTAAGATGAGGTCGCAGAAGCTGTGATGGAAGACATGTAATATATAAGGTAGGATGCTCTGAAGTACCGTGCTGGTACTCTTAAACCCGGAAATATTAAAAACTTTTATTAGTTGTACGATGTATTGTACATATCCATTATGTACCTTGATATCGGTTACAGCGACCTATCGCTTATGACGACTAAATTCGTCCCCTGAAAGTCGTTATACCTCCAAAAAAGAAAATAAAACCAATTTTTCATTTCAATTTGTCTCCATTATATGAGAAAAAGTCTTCTCTCGCAGAAAATGGTATTTGTGTGACGGCACACGATTTTGACAGACAAATGAACATAGTACCTTGTATTCTGTGTATCATGGGGACTGAGGAATAATGGAGTAACTTTAAATGAGCACGAAATATGTAACTGAATGCATTTAATAGATGTGTAGAGTTGTTATATAAGCAAATGTTGATGTAAAAAATGCCACAATGTTTTGTTCACTTCGTTGTTCGAGATCCGTATTCCGTATAACAAATACACTTTCTCAATATAACTATAATAGTACTTGTAGTGTATTGGCAACACCACGGTAGAGCATGGAGCGTCGGAGGTGTTCTTCGATATGTCATAATACTCATGACCAGCGTTTCCGTTCTGCTACATATGCCGTTGTTCTACTACATTTTCGAACAATTTCCCAATGTCACTACCTTACTACCTGAACTGGTGAATCTACAACATTTTCTTTGCCGAACACTTTCTCTATTACTCTTTCTAATGGTCTTTTATGTCCAAAAATGTCTCTTCCTCCATCACATGAATATTGCAATCTTGGTGAAAGGCTTTCCAGTTTCCACACATTATACAATCAGGGAATTTCGACATCGCAAAGATTTGCATTGAATGGAATTTAATTTGCTAAGAACTGAGGAGAATATTTCAAACGATTTACAAATAGAATTACATTAGAGTAAAATCTCAAAGCTGAAGAACCCACTAGGAATTTGTCGCCTCTCTAATTTGCTTGCCACACAATAGTGCAGTCGCTGAACGTTTGTTTTCTAAACTAAGTAGAATCAAAAACAATAAGATAAGTCGTCTATAAATTAGGACAGTAAATTAATGATGGGTGGAACAGAGTAAAATCGTATGAATGGGAACCTTCCGATCTTGCGCTTAAAGCTGTTTAGTTTTTTTTCTTATTTAAAAGCTGCTGTGTTGAATAATTAGGCTGTTATGTTCCTTAAGAAAAAAGCTTGTTAAGATTGCGTATTTTATTTCTTTGTTCATTTAATAGCTACCTCAGGTACAGGTAGTAGATTTTGCTTCCGAATTTTTTTTTCTCCGCAGTAACACCGCTCATGGCATGCATCTTAGCTCTTATCTTTGTTGTTTTGTGTGCAGGTCCAATCTTGCTGAGATGAGACGTGATCTGACAACCGACAAGAGCGCTTGTACTGACAAGCAGACACCACAGTACTTATTGCCCAAACTTCTAAAAAAAAATTTCATTTTCAAAGCAGAGACTTCTTCATGTTCATGAAGATCGAGGTGTATAGGAGAAACGACGCTATTAACTCCTCTTTCCGTATTCGTAGCATCAGCGTCAGCAACGATATATGGCTGGCAATGACGAAGTTTCTTCGAATACTGGACCGAATCATGTTTAAAAGATTTACTAGAGGGTTAAACAATTATCCAATGCACATAAAGTTCGGACAAATAAAAATAATGGGATAAAAGGATTATTTGTAGCAATAATTTCTCCAAATTATAAAACAGCGACGAGTATTCAAACACCGCTGTCTGTCCACTCAATCTGTAAGGTCATAAACTAGAAGTTCAATCCTAGATGAGGTTAGAAATTTAGGGTTATACTGAGACTGCGGTCTAATAAAGGTGTTGATGCCGTTCGGAAAACATGTCCGACCAGTGAAATTTCAGTATCGTTACCCGATCCCCGACAACGCCAACTGTCTAGGCATAGCTCTTCTTAATATCGCGTACAAATTCTTCTGTAATTTTTTTAAACGCCTAAATACATTTATCAGCATTTTGACAGTTTCTATAATGTGACAGAGAATTCCACAATATACCACAAATTCACGTTGTGGCAGATGTTGGAAAAGTTTCTAAAGAAAACATGATGGAGAATTAATATCGATTACAAGGCTTGGGTTTCAAAAACTTCATAACAAAATCTTAATGAAACCAAAACACTTAGAAACTGAACTCTCCAATGTATCACTTAGTCACCCAACTGAAATTGACTGAAGCGCTTCAGTCACATGGAGCATTTTAGACACATCTACCTCACGATGTACAGTATACACCCACATATCGCAAGCTTGTGAACTCTATAAAATGTATTCCGGTGAAACTGTTTTTAACTCCAAATCAATCGAATGCGTGTCGCTACCGGAAATGTTCCATTCGTTTGTATCCTTCGGCGTTCATCAATCACCGTGAGTGCTGGAAAATTTTAAGTGACATACAAGCATACGTGTGTACATACGTATGTGCCTTTTCATTTCTGTTCGAGTTGTCAATCTTATGTCAGCTCACATTCAGTGAATATTTCCAAAGCATGTTTGAGCAACAGTTATACAAGCATCAGTTTATTGAACGATAGTTTCAGAGATAGACCTTGAACACATCTACGCTAACATATGAATTTACCTGGTTGTTCGTATCCATCGATTCATCTTCCGGTGTCAACGCCAGAGATGACTTTCTATGCCCCAGTCTACCCGACGAACTCGATGTACCAGTACCTGGAAAATAACACAAGGGTTACAAAATTTCATTAAAGAAAGTAATTTTGAATTTATGACAGTGTGTAGTAGTTGTGACGGTGATGCTAGTGGGAATGACAGGTTTTCTGTTCAAGGGACTGAATAAAAAAAATGATAAAATTATATTACACCCAACAATTGGATTATAATGCGTGCGAACGCAACAACAATTGACTTTGTGTTTGCTGGGTGTATCCAGACGACGCGACGGTACTGTGATTCAGCTCTTTGGTACTAAAAATATCGCGCCTAAGGTTAGACATTAATTTTCTCCGAACGAAAGTGCACATGTGTATACAAACAGAATATAACAACAATGGTGTAATTTTAGGCGGATGTATAGATAAGTTTATTTGATGGGTTAGTGCTCTTTGACGATTCCATAGTGGATAGTTCAGATAGTGAATGTGATACTTTGATGCATATACACATATTTATACGTTTGGCGTTATCAGTTATCAGTTTGCGTAACGGTAGTAGACGTCTGCAAATTGTTTTCGTTTATGTCAAATATTTCATCTACATGAGCACATATGTACATACTACATAGTACTGTTTTGTTTATATACACGCGTATGTATATAATAAATATGAATGGATACATATTGAAATAAATCGGTATACATATGTACATAAGTTCATACATAGATGGGACATGGCTTTGAAGTATTACAACTTGATTTTTCTTCTTAAAGTTGAGATTGAATTTGTCCATCGTTCTTAAGGTGTACACTGTAAAGCATCACGTCATGACCAATATTGTGATAACGATGTTTTTTTCGGAATCAAGAGCGGGTGTTAAAGATGACGAGGTAATGAAAATTGTTTTGTCGTTCACAAACAATTACGCGAATATAAAAACATGGGAGTCTGTAGGAGTAACCAAATTCTGCGCTTTTTGAAGTCGACGAACATGAAAATATCAAGGAAACTTTTCATTCATGGACTTCTTTGAATTTGAAGCGGTAGTGAAGCGGAAATGGTAAGAAGAGGAGTTTTTTCTGCAAAATTAAAAAAGCTTTTCTGGCCAACCTGGCTTCAAGGACCGTTCTGTAGAGTGAACCGTCAATAATTCAAGCATTCTTCAACTCTCTCCATTAAGTGACTTATATTGTATGTTAAGTTACTCAATTTAATTGGCTTTTTACGAGTTCTCATGAATTGCGGCCAATTGTGTTCACAATATAGTGGTTAATTATTGATCTTTCATGCGCTCTAATGGCCATATTACTATATTTTAAGATAAGTTCTGTGATGCTTTCTTACAAATCCTACAAACAATTTCTGTCTATTTTATTTGCGGCCCACAACAGTTTTCCACAACTACACTGTTTTCATTAAAAAGTTTGTTGATGTTTCTACAACAGACAGATCAGTCATGTGGTTTAATATCTTGTGTAATCACATCTTGGACCAGCTTAACGAGATACTCTAGATCAGGCATGCCAAACACGGGTCCCGCTGCATAATTATTTGCGGCCCACAACAGTTTTCCACAACTACACTGTTTTCATTAAAAAGTTTGTTGATATTTCTATAACAGATTTTTCTATGACAGATCAGTCATGTGGTTTAATATCTTGTGCAGCCATAATTTGAAAAACAAAAACAGTCGATTATTGCGAAGATTTCAAATTATTTTGGAATACGTTTGGATTGGTAGCCGTTCCTGCTCCTATGGCCGGTTTGTGAACAGCTTACAAAGAAAGAGAAATTAAAAATCTACATGCATTTTCTTCATACTTGAAGTCGTTGTCGAGTAAGTTCTGCAAATACGGCCCATGTACGCAATATGGACCACCACAGTATCTTACAAAAGGAAACCATACATACCACTATGTATTAATTTCCCTCATTTTCGAACTGCCTGTCGGACATTGTAATATGTTTAGTATTGCTTAGCTGATGTGTGGCGTAAAGCACGTGGAGGATTTTTAACTGTTTAATTATAATTAAATATACATAATGTATAATTATATGGCCCATTTTCAGCACACAAGTATATATAAATGGCTTCCGGATCTACACAACTACCAAAAATGATGAACGTAAAATATATAAAATATCAAAGTAGCATTAGTTGCCATTAAAGAAAAGAGTACGGGGTTCTTGACGGATAAGAAGCAATTTAACTTACATTAAGCCACCTTGAGGCGGTTGGAAGTAAGTGTGAACTGAATAAGGTTGAAAGCCCGTCTTTCCTCTTAATCTCGCTGTTCCACATTTAGAACGATGGTCCATATTGATTTACAAAAATATTAACGATATTTGTCCCATATTTGAGACACTTACTCTACTGTTAATTCGATACTTTTTAACGCATGGAGTGTACTTCTAGTCTTCTAAACAGCATAAACACAATTTCTCTTCTATCCGTACTCTTCGTAACGATGTTGAAAACATTTTCCATTCTGTCCCGGTCTGTTAATTTTTATCAAAAGAAATCCGTGTACTTTGCTTCACTCGCAATTAATGAACGATACGTTCATCATCCTTAATGTAACAGACATATCGATTTTTACAGTTTTTTTTTAATTCTGCTCTGAACTACAGAAATGTTGTTCATTACCAGAACTTCTACTACGTTGTGTAGTCTTTTTTTATGATGCAATGTTGCCGCCGAACTTGCGAGGTTTTATCAAATTGCTCCAAACCTCCGAGGTTCCATCCGTCCGTGAGAGGTTGTCAAACCGAACTAACATACAACGGAATCTGAATGAACTTAGTTTTTTTGGTATTCATTTTTAGATGTCACAACAATTGTGGCAATCGCACAAAGGGAAACAAGTTTCTTTTTTCTTTTGCCCGCCACTTCAAAATTGGCAGCTGTTGATATATGAAAACGCTTCAAATCTGTGGGAACGGCTTATTGAGGTTCATTCAAATCTCACGATTTCGGTTCGGTGGGAACATACTATGTGTCGTTGAGAAGGATGTTGTGTTTCTTTAAGAATGGTTGAGTGACTGATGTTGAAGTCGGACCATAGTGGCTGCTTCTTGCTTAAGGAATATATTGACGACGAAGAATCTGAATAAACTCAACAGTTTGTGATTGATATGCATATCCAAAATATCCTATCCTAGATTTACTTTGATTGGTTTATTGAAGTTAATCTGTAGTAATTTATATTTATATATGTATTAATAGTGAAATACATGTCTGTGAAAAGTTTGAACGGAATTGTGCGATATTTTTCAAGAAGAATTACAAACAGTAACAAGAATTCCACTCCTCCGAGATAGCCTAATAATTTAAGACTTTATCCATGCGAATTCTTTGGGCAATTTCAACAATTTGTACGATCACATAAAAATGAAAAGAAAAATTAACCATTCATACTAGCCATTATGGGGCGTGTACATCTGAGGGCAAGTCAATGTACCGACCTTAAAGTCAAACATAAATTCTGAAAGTGCACTACACCGCAATCGATTGATTGCTACATTTCAAAAGCATGCCTTGAATATGTATGATGGTTTGCAATGTCAAAATTCACATAAGGTACATTTCATTTACTGGCATTTATGTACGTCACATATTTGAAATTCACCTAGCTTCATTTTAAGTGCACAACAATTGATGTATTGTTAGCCGAACAATAACGATTCAAAAGCTGATCACGTACATATTTAGTGAATTCGATTTATTTCATGAAGGGGTGGCCTCCAAGGGGTGACCTCTTTAATGTATTTCATGGTTTTATATTCAGTGAAATTCTACGAAACTTATTCTTTAAATTGAAAAAAAGCCAAAAAAACATTTAACAGAAGTCTGCTTTGCCACCAATCAATCACTATATCTGGTTAAATCATTTGCCACCTTCCACCGAAAATTTACACTTAAAACTAAATAAGCTTATGTTATAGTTCTGCAATTAACAAATTACCAGTTGAATCCTGTTCGTATGAATGAAGTTCACTTGTAGGAGGGGTAGACCCCAGTGTTTCCGTGCTTCCAGATTGCGAGTTTTCACCAGTAACGATAATCATTTTGATTTTTTTTTTGTTTTACTTTGTATTTTTACTTTTCTTTTCGCACTATCCGATTTGCCACCGATTTGTATATTTTTTTTATTTTCTGTGATAACAACTATACTTCAGCGAGACAGTGTTACACCAGGGGGGGCATAGTGTTTGCTCCGTGGGAGCTTACATCTTCTTAAGTTCACTTATTTGTTGGACTCATGGACATACATGTGAGGTTACGATTATATGCTTAAAGTGGCGCGTTTATTTCGATTCCGGCCAATCAATGACTAATCGAAGCTGCTTGTGGCACGTTTGACAGCCTCTTCTGTTGGACGAAATGGTATTTTCTGTTTGTTGTGGAGGTTTTCTTTTTATTTATTCAACGATTGCAAATAACGCGCGCCAATGTCCAAGATTTAGTGTGAGTTCTTCGGCTCATACGTGACATTCACATTGGTTTCGGACTATTGCCACCGAGTCAGGCAAGAAATAAGAGCTAGATACACATTTTCAGTTGTCACTATAGAAACTAGATAAGATAAAAGCTATTTAAGTGTGGATATGGATAAAGAATAACCCGGGGGAGGAGTACTCTTTCCTATAGCCACAGTCACAGGCACAGAAAATCGTAATGACGTAGACGCTGATTTTTATC
Organism: Eristalis pertinax; assembly: GCA_907269125.1. Lineage (NCBI taxonomy): Eukaryota > Metazoa > Arthropoda > Insecta > Diptera > Syrphidae > Eristalis > Eristalis pertinax. The sequence continues at coordinate 26,840,534 of OU026148.1, forward strand.
TCTTATTATTATTATTTTTTTTTTATAGTTGATGCGAATACACGCGATGGGCGATTCTGGGTATACACCAGATATGAGCAGAGTATCTACGTAGATAAAAGCTGTTGGTTAATTTACCCTTTGGGAAAGTCGACCAAAGGTGCTAACGACAGCCGCGAGAGCACTGAGGTGTGTGGTTTTTTTTTCGGTTTTGGTTTCGTAAGTGACTGTTAAATACATACATGTTTGAAGCGACCGCCTTGTAACCGTTTTATTGAGTCGTTGTGAGTGTATAGTAGATAAATTTGTTATTTGCTGGCGCACTACGTTTTTATTAAAATATGTTAAAGATAAGTGAGAGTTGAGTTCATTTTTGTGTCTACATGGACACGAGGATGTGCGAATATATAGTTTTTTTTTAGGGAACGCATAAATTGGGCACCTATATCAAACCTAACAGTGCATAGTATATGTGTGTATAAATATGACAGCAAGCATACATTCCTTCCAAAGGTGCCATGAGAATACAATAATGTGCAAACGATTGTGGCAAGGCTGACAACAGCACTATCGTTTTATAGGGCCAAGAGACTTTTGGTTTATGTGCATATAGGAGGTTCGACAACTGTAACTATATTGATTTGAAGCAATTGAAAATGTTTGCCAATAACAATGAATATTTAGCCCTTCAAAAAGGGATGAGAAAGAGTTAAGTAATGACTTAATTTTATTAAGACATTGCATGGATCAATTCTACATACATACATAAGTACATATGTATTGTAAATCACTGAAAATTAACCAGCTAATGGTCTTATTAAACTTTAATGACCTTTTATACATGCATATATATTAAGAAATATCTTCACAACACATATTGCCTTCATTATCAACGGAAGGAGTTATTCCGCCAGGAGATAACGCTGATAATTTAAGACAATTTTCTTGCATTACAATATTACTGATGACCATGTATTTATAATACACTACCAACTTTTTATTTTTCCCACTCTTCTTATGGCTAGACTTCTCTTGTTACAAGCGCTTACAACTGACTACAGATAAGTGGGTAAGATCCTTGAAACGAGATATGCACACAGAACATTCAGAATTTAAATCACTTCATGATTTTGCAAAGCATTATTGTAGGGTTACATGGACAAATATATGTGAGATTGTTAAAAATGTATATTGGATAGCATTTTTTAAGAACAGCAGTGACTTCTTCGAAAGGATAATGTATGGCTTTTCAACATCCATACCACATCTCGTAATACCTCAAATAAGGCAACAAAATCAGACAGCTTCTTCGGACTGTCAATAAAATTGTGGATTGTGTGTGATAAGTAAGTGGATGGTTCAAGACTCACTTAAGTCTCAGTTAAGATGATTGAGTTTAATTAGACGGTAGTAATAAACTGAACAACTGGAGTCATGTAGGAAAAGAAAGGAGATGGAGGACAAAAAAGAACTGCTCAATAGTAAAGACACCTTTTTGTATGGGAGCCTGACAGGACAGGACCTGAAATCAGTGCTACAACGCAATGTCCATACTCACAATAATTTTGACATTCCTGCCAAACTCGTCAGATTGTGCAGGATGATGATCATCAAGGTCGGTAACGAACATACTGAGACTACTTGACAACAGCTGTTTCTTTGGGGTCAAGAGACATTTGAGTAGTAGAGCCCCCTCTCGAAGAACCAAGCTGACATTATATAAAACCTTGAACATCTCTCGGCTGGATGGGTAATCTCAATAGCAAAAGAAATCGCATTGGTATTATAAAATTCAGCTGTCCATCTTTGGTCCTGTTTGTGTGTGATAGCATTTGGAGAAGAAAACCCAACCACCAACTTTACGCGTATTACAGCGACAGTCGTCTATAGATTCAACGCCTAAGATGGCTAGGTCATGCAGAGCGTATGGATAACACTGCTCCAGTAATGTCAAAATTATATGGATAACACTGCTCCAGCTCGAAGAGTCATTGACACACTCATTCTGAGGATAACAATGATTTAAAGTTTAAAAAACTGTATACTTTCAAACATAAAATGATGCAACATATATCTTCAGAATCCTACTTATTCGAGTTATCAACTTTTTTCACCTTCGGCGTTGGAGCATCACTATGCCAAGGCGTCTATTTTATGCAATTACGGCTATCCTTAACTCAATTTCAGATAACGAAGCAAGCGTGCTCTCAATAATGGTCTCCATTGATAACATTTTAAATGAAGACGAGACTAAGCATAGAAACGACGAATATATAGCAACATAGGAGGCACTATGGTAGTCCAGATGGAACTAGTTCTCGAAACAATTTATGAATCTACTAGCTTAAATGGATTCTCACGGTTGAAACTTGGAAGTCAATGACTATATATAGTTCATACTATGTACCATAGAAACTATACAAAATATCTAAATAAAAGAGAACAAAAAGCGCACGGATTTCTATGGCAGACAATTAGCTGAAGACAGAAATACATTTCAGAATCAGTTCTGATATCTCACTAATATTCTTAAGAATTTTAACGAAATTTCAGGAAACTGTCGTCGTCCTGCAAAAGTTATTCGTTTATTCGATGTTTCGATGTTGTCGATGTTTATATAAAGAAGTAGTTGAATTTTAAAACAAGCTTGAAAAGTTTGTTTCTTGACTGCTTTAGAAATTATATTTCCGTATTGAGGAAGGCAAAAGACTTCAGACGTTCGTCAAATACACGAGACAGGCGAGACACTTATTTAAGAGACAGGTATTTAAGAGCTGGAGTTTCTTAGAAATTAGTTTCAGGTCTACTGAATAAACATTTTGTGAATTTAGGTTCAAACATTCGCGTAGTAATCCAATAAGATTTAATGTCATTACAGAATCAAATAAGCGCCTGATTTCAATAAATTTCAACAACAAGCAATGTGTGTAGAACATGTAATGTAATCAAATATCCACCATTAAAGCAAACAAAAATGTAAACATATATAATTAACTGGTAAAAACTGCCCACAGATAAACACTTTGGTTTGCGGGTAAACTAATGTTTATAGTTGTACCGTTGGTCATAGTCAAAATGAAACACAGTCACATTGATGTCTGCCAAAGGAGTTGAGATTCCCAACAGAATGACTTTTGCTATCCGTTATGAGTGGAGGACGCCAAATTTGATCTGATCAGTGTGAAATTGTATGCGCAAGCTTATTAGTTACGTGTTCGATTTAGGGCATTTTTCCAATAACTTTACTTTGGCAATTGCAGTTATTGTACACACATCAGTTATCTTATCTTCGTCATAAATCTAATTCAACGCCTTTTTGAAGGTTTAAATACTACTAGCTATTATTATATTAATAGCTATACTATTTCTCCTAATGGGTTTATAGGCATATAAAGAGGCTTGTCTTGTGAGAAATAGTGCAGAGAATATATTCAAATCAAGAAATTATTTGAGTTTTAAAGACTTATCTGTGCATTACTATTTCCACATACATACATCGTCAGTAATTTCGATTTTCAGCTAGAAAAACAAAGTCAAATAATTCGTTTTTAAGTCGAAAGCAATCAATAAGTAGATTTAAAATCATACGTAATCGTATAAGAGGCATGATCTACTTAGTGTCGAACAGAGCTCAAAAGGCTTAATGAAAGCTTAAGATCAATATGTCATTCGGTAAATTAGCGTCACGTTGTCAAAATTGGAGGAAATTAACTTGATAATGGATTGTGATTTAATTATGGTGGGTGTTTCTATTCTATTTTTATAACCTTTTGAGAACTCATGGCTTTGTTTTGTTTATTAACTAGAGGTTAGGTCGTAAATGAAAACATCATTGGACGTAGAGAGTCTAAGAAAACGTATTTGTTGCTCAGATGAAGGTAATGTTAATTAATCTTCGAGCATAAAGTACATGATGGATAAACTTGTCGGTGTCGATAGTTTTGCAATCGTATTGTATGCCATGAAATCTGATGATACTTAAGCTTAATTTGTCTGTCTCTAATTGACGCTAGACAAATTGTAGTTCCCTAAGTGGAAGCAAAGTTCATGCATTTTTCAATTATGAATATTGTGTTCCACCGCAAATTATACGTTATTATTGAACAAAACAGAGAAGTCAACTAGATTTTCATATCTCAATCTATACAGGACAATCATTTTTACACTATAAAAAAAAACTCGAATTTCATTTTTTTGAATCAGATATCGACAACAACGAAATGCTTAACGGCCCAGTTGATGATACTCCCGTTCCCGGATAAATTTTATTGTTGTCAATATACTGGACAGCGCTCGATAAAGTTGTCAACTGCAACCTGCAACTGGGTGGCAAAACTGTCTTGTATATGTATTATCATAATATACGATGGACAAGGCTATAGTCCGGGGTGGGCCTAGGCATAGGCCTACAGCAACCGCTCGTGTTTTTCGTGCTATTGTTCTTTCACAAGTGGAGGGGGCTTACATTTATATGCCGACTCAGGATGACAAAGCTTGAAAAGCAATGGAGCAATCCAGATTAATATTCTCTTTGATCATCAGTGATTTGAGCCTTGAATTATGAAAGTTGCTCATGTTGAGGACTGAACCCAGAACCGCCAGCGTAGACTTTTCACTTTTGTTGCAATAAGAGCTTTGAAAGCGGTACCATTAAAAGTGGTTCCGTTTGCAATCGTCGCACAGCGGTCCGTTTAGTACAAGCTAGCAAGTTGTTGTTATTATTTGAAAATATATTAGTATGTAGTCTAACAACCAATAACAAGAAATAACAAAAAAAATCTTTAATTCCATTACTTTATCAATTGGAAACATGTCAATCCAATGCAAAGCTTTTGTCACTCGATTTTGCCAATCTCGCGTAAAGAGGTGATCTTAAATATGTATAGTGAAATAAAAGCGATATATTTACTTGAAACAAGTATGTCAGAACGGTTTGTGTAACTGCTATTTTGCAGTTGTTCATGAAAAATATCTCCAATAAGCCAATACTTTTTAATCTCATTTTAAAAACAAAATTGTACAAAATAAAGCAAAATATTGTGGACATGATTGATTACACTCATTTCCAATCGAACAAAATAAAAAAAATTAAATTCGAATTAAGACAACCTTATTCACCTAAATGGACCACTGTGCGTCGGCTTGCAAGGATTAAGCTAGACTACACTTTTAATAAATACATATTTCTTCCTCGGTTTCCTTCCAGCATTCCTCACAGATTGTACGGGAGATCTGATCATCAGGCACTGGATGGTTCATTGCACAGGAAAGTCAAGGACAAACGAAGCAGTGGAAATTGGCGTCTGCTCAAGGATTTAGACATGCCTATATACATCCTTTGATTACTAAATGAGACTCAGCCTGCTCCTTCTTCTTTCTCCAAAAAAAAATACTCCAAATACGCACATATCCTAATCAGGCTGAGCAAGTTATCACTTAGGACTCCAAAAGCTAGTTTGTCACCTTGCAAATACTCGCTCGACTTTCATTATAAATTTACCCTTTTTAAGTTAGTGACAAAAAACTCTAATATTTATTCATTTATTCAACCAAATGTATGATTACTTATGTAATCATTGAACCCAAAGTAGCCTTAGACACTCTCTCTACTAAGATGAAAAAAATATCTTTTACAAAAAATAAACCAAGCCAATGAGCCAAAAATTACTGCAGCGAATTGATATGATATAATCCCCAATGAAAAATATTTTAATGCTGCAAGGGAAGTAAACTTTTTTTTAGCGGGGAACATAAAAAAGTAAGCCCCGTCATCTTATTCAGCGCTCATTAACAGCGGCCATTGAGGCTATTGTCCCTCTACATCACATCACAAAGCTACCAGGTGCATTTTATGTTCCCTTCCCACTTTATCTTATTTTAAGTGTCATGAAAAGTCATTGGCTTTTGTAAAATGTTGAATCAGAGATATATCATAAAAAAGTAAATTACAGGACCAATTATTGAATACATATACAAAAAGTGAACGCAATCTTTACATTATTCGGGGGTGTTGCAATTTATATCTTAAGAAGGCTCGAGCAGAGTTAGATAATAATCATTTTTGTGATTAGGTGCTCCAAATTAAATGCCGTGGCTTACAGTCTGAAATCCACAATATAAATAAATAAATCCACCAGGGTTCTGTGGATCTACAACCCGGCTTATGGTTGCTAATATTTATCGTTTGGTAAAGACATGATAAGCATCGAAGTAATGTTTACGGCTCGAAAATAACGTAAAATACAGTGGACTCTCCCTAAGTCGTATTTCCCTCTAACTCGAATATTTTGTTCGCCAAAATTTGGCATTTCCCCCAATTTTCCATACAAAAAATATCCTCTAGAACTTCCTCTATCTCCCTCTATCCAGAACTATTATTGTAATCCCGTGAGAATTCGACTTAGGGGGATTCCACTATACATCATCTCTTACTCGCATTTGAAACATTTTGAAAAGTCAAAAAAACAGGATAACATCGAAGTAAGCAAACCTGCATGCAAGGTTGCAAGGAAATCTAATATAATTACACTTCATAGTATACAAGAGAATGCTTACAACTAAATAAAAAAGCTGTTATTGTCACGAATATTCTCAAACAAATTGTTCGCGCATAATAGTATAAGTAATAGTATAAAAGTAAATACTTTGTTCTTAGAAGTCACTTGGTCAGTATACGATTTTCGAATATGTATACAATGCACGCTCATCAAGCTCTATAATAAATTCACCAAGATTGATGTCAAAAATGATCCTGATGTCGCACTGCCATGTGATTCTTTTAATATCACTCTTGAATGGTGTGTTACCAGTCAGACAATGAGACACTTGCTGTTAATATTGAATATAGCCAGCCATGTCCAACACCGCTGAGATATCAAAAACTACACTTTTTGAGAGAAACGTTTTGAGTGCGATCTTTGGTTCTGGGTGGGGTGTACACACTCGTTACCAATCAGTGATTGTTATTTATTAGATTTAATATGTTTAAAAATTCTTTCAAAATTTTTTGTTAATAAATTGACACACATAAACACAACGAACTGAAAACCATCCATATTGTTTGCATAGCAGATGCACTGCTGTTAGCACGAAATTTAGGCATGCAGCGATGTACAAGACCAATTACTGATGTACACTCAGCCAGCAACACGATATGTCACCATCATTAATGTAGGCAGGTAGGTGTACAACCAAACCGAGTCATTTTAATTGATGAATGAGTGCTGGGCACCTATTAACTGCTAAATGTTTGAGTTATAACCATACAATTTTCTATGTATTGCAACTGTACTGTGGAACATGTTGGGCTTTTACATGCATGAACTTTATAATATAAATGAGTAAGTACCTATTTCAATTTCAAAGAAACCATACATTTATCAAAGAACTGATGCACACGTATAATCAGACAAATTTGAATCCAAACGAGTGTGTACATGTTTAGTTCGCGCGTAACTAAAACCGAAACATTCCCACAGAGTGGCAGACATGCAAATATAATTAAGTCCCCACAAGTTTCTGTAAAACACAATTCAATGACACGCTTGTGGAATCGTTTTTCATTCTAATCAGTGCACCCCTAGCAGACGCTAAATCACATGCGGGAAATCCGACAATTGAGCAGCGAGATTGCGACTCATTTCAAATGGTGCACGACCTGTCCCTAAAAGCGCATCTATTCCAGTTCAGAAACGTCAGAATAATTACGTAAATTAAATGATTCCAATCTAATTAAGTGTTTACATCTATGCAAATACGTTCAAAACACAAAACGCAGTTCGCCTGCTTGCACATATGGATGTACACTGAAGAGATGTATGTACATACCGCAGCAACAGCAGTAGCAGCGCCTAGACAGAAAAGATATCGCAAAGCATTGCTGATTGCCTTGCCTGTTTCGTTGTTCATATTTATTGCTACATCCCTCTTCCTGCTCTCTCTCTCTATCGCACGCAAAAACTCTCTCTCTCTGTCTTTCGCGCCATGTCACGCTGACTCTAGTCTGGCTGGGTCTTTTGGATGGTATTTAACCTACTTCGGCATATGAGTGGTGACGTGAACTGCGTTTTAAAATGCATGTTTTGATTCACTTGGGAATTGCTCGCACAACACCATTGCAATAGTGTGCAGTTTTCTGCTAGCATCACGCTGCAAGTGGGTAACCTTCCAGACATTACACTCGTGAAATACAACACAAAATGTGTAACATTTCTGCTCAGTGCTGGTAATGACAACATTTGCATTTTTCACATATGTTTTTGTCATTGGATTTCACGACCTGTAAATCAATTTATTTCTTTTTGTTTTTACACAAATATATTCCCCCCCACCTGTGATTGAAAATGTCTGATGAAAAAAGAAAATCCATGTTTATAAATATATATGTATCTGCATCCTGATCTCCACACGTGTCGTTGCGAAAGGTATAGCTTGTCACACACACATCGTATGTAGGTGTGTAAGACCCCACTTAAATGGTTTATGCTGTCAGATTGATACCGTCAGACATTTTTAGTGTCTGAGCGATGAAAATTCCATTTTAATTACTTATAAGTTTCTTTTCCCCGATTTAATGCAGCAGTCCGTCTATGGCTTGGGTCTAGTTTTACCAAGAGCGGAGTAATGGAGGAGGGTATCGACAGCATTCAACGAATTAAGAAATGTCTTGTCATTTTTTTTTAAACGTTTGCCGTTCTCGGCAAATATTGGCTTGGGTACAAGTTTTTATTCAATATAATCTCAGGATCTACAGTATTAGTGCAGTAGGAGATGCAATGAATCTGAAGTTGACCTATCGAAAAATGAAAAATATTTAGCCAACTTAATAAATGTCAGCTGACCGACAAGAGCATGTAATATAAATCAGATTTTACAGTTGAAGTCAGTTGTCGAATGCGGTGTGTAGTTGATATTATGAATTGCTCTGAATAAATATGGTGGTTAAAACGTTCCGTTCTGCCCAGCTCTGAATGATAAACTTACATTTTCACAGCCATTAATTGTTTCCAAGTTTGGATTGCTTGGTCAACTTCATATAAGATCTTCTACAGAGTAACACATAAAAAAGCCTGTTCGTACCAGAGCCCAACCGATTCAATTACATTTTTCATTACTGTCGATAATTTATTTATTTATTTTATAGTTTTTTTGTAAATATAACAAGACTTATATTGGTTGAATTTTAGAAGAACTTTTTGTGTGAATTTTATAACAGTCGAGCTAGACGAGTTTCAGTGTCAGGAGGAACACTGATGGGAACCAAAGCCCGTATTCATGTCTGGCCACATTTTTCAACTATCGGACTATTTACACATTTTGATTTTCCTACGCGCTGGCTTATGAATAGACACTCGACAAAAGACAAGTGTTAACTAAGTATAGCTAGTGTTGTAGAATGTTGGGTGCAGGGAATCAGAGCATAGACTCCATAGGTTTCTACCCCGACAGTATTACAAGACATTAAACTCTTATATAGCCAATAGACGCTTCAGACTTCGAAATGGTTCAGTTACGGACATTTCAGGGCATACCTTATACTTGTTATTCGCTATATGAAATCTATGAATGAAAGACAAATCTGCAGATGACACAGCTCTTCTATCAACTGATGTGTGATTACCTAAACCAAATGATAAGCTACTAAGTTTAATTAACAAGACACTTGAACCGCATTGTGGAATTAAAGTCGTGGAAGCTATTCCATAGCTTGTTAGGAAAAATTAACTGCATCGTATTTTGCAGATTTTCATCAAAACAAAAGTCACCCGCTTGGCGGGAGATCATCTCGAAAAAATAATCTGAGGAAGGAAGTCCCAGCAAACCATTTTGACAATGACGCATACTCATATCCACCATTTTATGTGAACACCTCAAAACCAATATCGTTACATAATTGCAATTAATCCAAAAATGCATTTAAACACGAACGAATTTTCATTTTTTTAAGACTGCGTAAGATAGCTTTGCAATGCATCTACAGCGGTGAGCAATAAGACCGTGTTTAGTCTCTTGCAAATATGTATGCATTCAATGCACTACTCTGCCATGTGACATTGGTGCAGTTGAGCACCTGGTAATTGGGTATACAGAGGACATTCTTTATGTTCCACAACTTCGCTTTGGATGACATTTATCAATTGACATCAGGCAGTCAAAAGTGGTCAACAACAGCTGACGCTGCAATAACGTCTTGCAGTTAGCAAAACACTTTGTTTTCGTTTTAAAAGGTTGGGTCTGTACCGATTAAATTGTCTGATTTATCAATTAAAAATATCTTACATCCTATAATCTACGACCATAAACTCACGACACGTAGTGTACAAATATATAAGTGAAGCTCTAGGCAAAAACTCTGCAGTGTGATATATTACAATGGTCACCCATACGGCTTTTATTTGTTTCAAAAATATCTACTACAAGTCAGCCCCAACAGTTTAATATATTCACATTGTGTGTGTGTTTTTTCAGTGCTTCAATTAAATTATGAACGGTATCAGCGCGTCTACCATATACTAGCTTCCATTCACAAAGCTCCTTATTTTAGGTCATGCATTAACATTCCCGAAATATACCCCGTAATTTGGCAGCCTAGACACTTACGTATACACATATTTTCAAAAAAATCAAATTATTACTGATTAGCAATTAGTATTCTATTAAAAATACATTTATCTCCGTCCCCACAGAATGGGATGTGTGTAGTGAAAGAATTGATTAAAATTCAATCAGTGAATACATTTAAGAGATACTCATCCGCATTGGTAGTGTGTACGGGTATATGACATTTTTGTTCTTCTGATTGACTACGAAAGCTTGTGTCCGGAGAGAATTCACGTGAGTCCGAACAACGTCATTGCCACACCTGACGTTAGGCAATTTTCCTTCAAATAATGAATCGATGATCTACGAAATACATTGATATAAGAAAATCCTATAGCGTTCAGGCGATTTTGTATTTTTTCATACCCATATAAAGAATAAATAATCGTAATCCTGACGTAGACCAAGTATCTGTGTTGCTTCAGTCGATATGGAATATCTTCGGAAAAGCCAATAAATACCATTTGCATATCGATTGATCATCGATGTTGATAAGTGTTAATTCCAATTTCAGAATCAATCTCAATACAACGGTTTTTCAATTTAAATCAATTTTTACTGATAAGAGGTCTTTATAGAATGATATCCAAATAACGCTTGATTGTGACAGTGAAGACAATATCGGATTTGGAGTGGAAAGGGTAATCGAAAAGAAAGAAACGATTGACGAAAGGTTGACTGTACTTACGCAAACGGCTGAACCTCTTAGATATTCCCCCACTGGGATAAATTGTATATAATTTATATACATAAGAATATATTTTGTTGATTTCCTTGACTGATTTGAAATGAGTAGAATGCATGTATGCACTTGTATGAGTTTTCATCTGATTGCAAAAAGATAAGTTTGTATGAGTTCACCTTTGAACAGAGTACTTGTACATATTCTCATTTAGAGACTAACTTCTTATCCTCACAATCTAGAATGTCGTGGTGATCGTTGTGATGTACTGATCACTTATTTGATTCAAGCATGGTTTTTTCGGGACTAAAGTATTGGAAATACTTTACTTGTACTCGTGCAATGGTTGGCGCGTTAACTTGAATAAGTTTCCTAATTTATGGCTTTACCTCTCTCTACGCACTTGGTTATAACACTATGGGTAAACTATAGCATGCCCTACTAGAGTGAAGCTAAATAATTCGAACTGTAGCGCGACCAATTTTATTATTTACATTCATTTTGTATGGTCATTTAAAAAAATGTTATTGATAGCTTAAAAAACAGGTATTCTGTTACCTAGTGAATGAACCTATGCTCTGAGAACTGCACCATCTCCTGACAGGCATACTTGTCTTCCTTTTGTCGTTGGATGATCACAAGATCGCTTAAGTCGTAGGCCAGTCATAGAACTAGCCACTCCACATGACACAAATGTTCATATCACTGGACACTGAATACATTTTACGCGAGTTACGCTGCGAAAAGAACAACCATAGCAGTTTGGGGTTTGGCCATTTGCGACGGAGAATCTTCCAAAAAATTTCATGAATTGTCAGATGGAAAAAAACGAGCTTCTGGAACCACGGGTAATCAGGAGCCCCTGAAATCAGTTGAGGTTGGCCATCAAGTAGAGTGTCGTAGTGGCTGCGGTTTAAAGCCTAAAGTCGTGGGGAGAAGTGGAGAGTTTATCAGCATGTCTTGGAGTTTATCACGACTAAGGAGTAACTTTGAGACGTGAATTATATATGATTCAAATCATTTATATTACCTATTTCGCGAAAAACAACTTTTCTAGAGCACAGAACAAATTTAGTGAATCACTCTATGAAATAACAAACTTTTGCATTAGATGGCTTAGTATAGTGAACTGGGTAATTGTGTAGCTTTAAGTATTAATTGGGCATCATTGACCCATAAGCACTAGAGAATAAGATATGTAACTTTAGTATGCCTTTGTTGATGATAAACAGTACACAGTACAAACCGGCATTTTAACCAAAGCTTTTTCAGTATACACACTTGTGAATGTACGCTAGTGGACATGGTTAAATGCGTATTGAATCATAGGTTATTCATAGCCATAGACAATTCAACTTCGTTCCAAAATTATGGTTCTGTGCGCCATACAGCGATGTGGAAGAGATGCGTGTCAAACAATAAAAGAAACAAGCAAACTGAGTAAAAAATACCCATCCGAGGATAGTTTAATTACTCAATTTAAAATTATTTTTTTGCGTATTCTTGCAATGGGGAAACATACAAGTGAATCATAACAAACAATTATTTAAATTCTACTTGAGATAAAGAGCAATTTGCGGCACATACATTTAATTAAATACATATTGAATTAAATGTGTACACCACGCATATGTTGCATTTTAATTTTAATAATTGATTAGAATTTAATTGACTGCGGATGCTGCCCCTTAATATCCTGCCATGATTTATTCAATTATGGCACTGTGGTGGAATTTTAATTGAATAACTTCAAAGTAGTAGTGGGGGCATACTTCACGAAATGTACTTGTGCAACAATTGTTGTGGTAATTAATTGATGATGTAATGATTTATTGTTTTAATCGCACTTAATATTTTAATAATTAGTAAAAATGTCTGTGGATCTAAACGTGTCTATCCAACACCCATCAAAAACCGTTTAATGGTAAGTGAGAGGCAAATTAAATATGTGGTGTCATTACGAAAGACACTCACCACTCAAGACATGTGCTGAATGGGCGAAATCAAATCATAATCGTGAAATTCTGTCTTCCTTTGAGTTCAAGAAACAATTGGAATAATACAAGGTAATAATAAATCATATGCTTTTCATCTGTAATCATTTCATGAAAGTGTGCTGCTGCATCGATTTGTTAATTGCAACTGAAGGAAAATAGATAACCACGAAATATGGGGAGTGTTAAGAAGTGCACAGTTTCTAAGCGGGCGGCTACAGATCTACAGCAACGAATATGACAAGAACATGTCGAGTGAAATATTAATAACCATACATATGAACACTTTTGATTGAAGATGAAGTCATATCGAATAAGACTTAAGATGCGATGCTTTTAATCGATTAACGGTATATGTGTATGTATGTTCGTAAAACAAAAAGCATACTCCTCATCTTTAAACTCCAATTCAATGGGGGATATCCCTTTATTTAACATTTTTTTCTTGGAGCTACTTGGAGCTTTTAAATCCAAGTAGAAAATTTCTACAATTTGGTCTAGAAAAATAGTTGGTGAAAGACTTATACATTTGTACAAATATTAATGTTGATAAAATGAATTTCATTTGAAATTGTATGGCAATATATCGTAAAAAAAAACCTGTTCAATGAATCGTGAAATTCGAACAATTCTGCCTTTGTTATCCCGATTGACAATATATGTTTGAGTTCAAGAGATCTCAGTGCAAAGAATATTTCAACAAAACAATAAACTGGAATTGATGATATGGCGCCAGGTTGTGTAACCGACGACACGCGACATTCGCTTGAATTTCATAACAAGCTATATAATGTAAATTTTCGAAACTCGTTCCTGTAGCCTTAAAAAAGGTAAACAAATATGTATGACGTTGACTTTTGTCTTTGAATTATTGGTTCTCTTATAACGATTTTTTCTGAGTATTTGTCAGTATTGGCACAATTTATATTGGAATTAGAGGTAATGTGCTCACAACCAAAGAAGTTGCCCAGTCATTACATAATGCGAGTTGTATTGCTTTCGCAGGTCCACAAGGCCTTACTTCAATTTGTAGCGAAAACGGAGGTACTACAAATTGCTGCTGAGAACTTTCGAACATTTGTAATGCCCAATAGTGATTTTACAAATGCTTTAACAGTGTTTCTTAATTTCCGTTTGGGGATAACAAAAAGATAACAAGCACCCGCCGGCAAGGAGTATAAGTGAAAATGTCGACTCAGTGACGATAACGATATGGCAAATAATGCTGTTTCGAATGAAACTACACCATCCTGATATTAGAAGATCTCCAAGATATCTGTACATTATTTCTTAGCATTCTATTAATGCATTTAGGCCAAAGTAGACCATTTGTACCGCCACGTGGGTGTTTCAAAATTTAAAAGGGTTGCCGTGGTTTATGATCGCCAACCAGTTTTCTCAACAAATTTTATTAGTGCGTTGACCGATATTTTTCTGTGGCGGCTTTCCTATTTGAGGGAAGAGTAGGACAGTTGCAGATTAGGTGTTGGGTGCTTTCCTCTCCCTCTTCGTCTAGGCAGCTTCTACAGAAGTCGTTGAGGGCCTAGAAGACAGTGTCCGGTGATAATTCCCACTTCAGTGCTAATTTTAGATCTCTTTGAGATTCGACAAGTGACAGGCATTGATATTCTTTGCGAAGAGATTTGCGATTGAGCTGTAACTTGAAGGTAGCTATATGGATACAGATGTTACGAGAGAGCCCATCAGCAGGCAGTCTAGTGGCGCGTTTAGAGAATTCATCAGCTTTGCAGTTTCCCGAGATGTCTCTATGGCGTGTCGAATGTTGAACAGTTCGGATATCTCGTTAAGATATGCGCGGCAGTCGATTACTATATTGGATTTTATAGAGAACTATGCCAGATATTTAATTGCTGCTTGGCTCTCAGTAAATATACAGACATCACGGGCGGATATTAAGTTGCACCTTAGCCAGGACAGGGCTCCGCAGGTCGACATTACTTGCGCTTAGAAGACGCTGCAGTGATTGGGTAGACGAACGAATTTTTTAAGATTTAGACACTGGAGAAAACGCCAATTCCTACTCCATCGTCCGTCTTGGATCCATCTGCGTTACGGGACGTTATGGGAAGTGTCGTGGTGATGTGTAGTCTAAGTGAATGAGGTAATGTTTTGTTCGTGTAGGATCATTGAGAACATGCCTTCAGACGAACTCGCAGTTGCGCAACTTGCTGTTTACTTATCAAAGATATGTCAGGTGCAGGAGAATTGCCAGGGCAGTGGGAGTAGTTCTAAGGGATTCACTGATGCATATGCAGGCTTGTCTCTGCACCTTTCTTAATTTATTGAGGTGTGTACGGACGTTGAGTATGGGTTACCACACTACCACGCCGTATAAGAGAATTGGTCTTAAGACAGCTATAAGAAGCCAGTGTGTCATATAAGATTGAAGAGCCTAATTGTGACCAATGGCTTTCTTGCTCATGTATAAGGCCGTAATGGCTTTATTCTTTCTTCTGCGTTAAGCTTCCAGTTAAGTCTGTTGTCTAATATAAGACCCAGATATTTCGCCTTATTCGAGAACGGAATACTGGTGCCATTTAGAGTGAGAAATTTTATATTTCATAGTGAAAAGGACAATTTCGGTCTTCTGAGCATTTACACCCAGACCATTTTAAGTCGCCCATTTGTTCTATTCACTGCCAGGTTCTAGAGAAGAAAGAATAGTACTCGTCCTTCCTTAATAGCAGACTGCGCCTATAATGTGTTACGTCTTGAATTGGATTGGATTAGCTTGGAGAAGGCGTTCTCTTTAAAGAGTCTTTTGCAGTTAGTAAAGCTTTACAAACTTTGGAAATTGTCTCCCTCCACCCATGAAAGAACAATAGCACTCATAAAGCAGATAGTCGCTGGGAAACTAAGGTCCAGGTTCACACAGAAAAACGTTTTTCCCGATAGATTCGCAAAGTGTAACACATCTTCTTTCCTAAATGTTTGCAAAATTTACTTTTAATTTAAAGAGACATATCTTGAGATGGAATGGACTTGTCTGTCAAAATCTAAACTATAACTCTCTTCAAGCAAGGATGCATTATTGCTGTCTTTATTACATACATGTAAATGATATAAGTAACAAACGACATCAGAAGAAAAATAGAGATAAGAACAATTAATATGCCAAAACTATTATTGACAATTGATACGATCCTCTTCAGATACTAGGCTTCGGTAAACAGATTAAAGATTAAACGACTGTTTTCCTTAGCCCATGAAAGTAAAAGATAATGCTATTAGAAGCATTGAAGTCGTTCATCGACGTGAGTTCTCTTTATCCTTCGACAATTTCATATTGAATTATATCTATTAAGATATCATGTTCTAATGAGAAGTCAATATTTCTCGCGTCCATATTACCACGAATAAACATCAACTCTGGTTATGGAAAGAACTCAGATGGTGATTTCTGATGAAACTTGGCATGAATTTAATGTCCAAGCGAATGCAGAGTTTTAGAAAGAAAATATTAGTGATGTTCTAATCTACATATTATATATTTGTTAACATTGTATTAAACAAATATTGGAATGAAGAAAAATTCCCCAAATAACTACATTTTTGTGAATGAATATTGCTAATTTATTTATTTTTCGTTTTGGAAACTTCAGAAGTTAGGGTTGATTTGCAATATTTTCTGATCTTATTAAAAACTGCAAAAACAAAGCAAAAGATATAATTCACTACACCGCTTCTAAAGCGTGAAATAATTTAACGGTTTAAAAAGGACAGAGAAAACAAGGACTGGGAAGTGGGAACTCTTGAAACAGTGCGCGTCAGGGCGATTGATATTAAACCGCTAGTTAATTGTAAGTTAAGAGGTTATGACGACTCAATTAATAGATAAATGGATCTTTGAATAACAGCACATTTTCTATTCTAAACGCTATAGACATTATACAATTTCTATCTGACAGGTGACTGTGTATTAGTGTTTTATTTTAACCCAGGACTCATTTCAGACAGTCACATTTGTCAAGTCAATTGATTTCAACCATAGGTGATATGCTATGTTGAAATTCTCACGTAGTGAAAAGAATTCTCAACAATGACGCCAAATTAAAAAAAATTATTAAAAAATGATTGTTCCAATTTATGGAGCACTCGATATATGTAATTTTAGTTTACAGAGTTTTGGTGACCGCCTGTAATGAAGGGAATATTGCTTGTTCAGGAGAGTGTTGAAAAACATTCGAATTTATCGTATCGAAATCCACATTGGTTTTTGTCCGGACACCTTATGGGAAATTGTACGCAAAGAATAAATCATATTCTATTTGGTCTACTACTTGGCCCTCGTATAAAATGAATGACCTTAAAATCAACAAATTATGTCGAACGATGACGCTCATTTTGTCAATTAGCAGAATGGTCGCATTCGTGACGAACATAGTAATAATTCAAATCGCAATGTGTTACTGTCAATGGTATTCGCCATAGAACCAAAATAACTTTACCCTCCCAATTGAATAGCATGAAAGTGGTATTACTTTTATTACCAAACGAATGTGCAGTTTTCGTGAAAGAATATCCAATCAGAGCTTTAAAAAAATCACGTTCCGTGTAACGCACTTCAAAATATAGTAAATAATTGTATATCAATGAGTTCATCAGAATTCGATTAAATATAAGACGTCAGTAACAAAATTAAGAAGAATCAAACCAAAATTAAAGTGCTGAAATGTGTCTTCAACGAAATAAACACCAATCCGATTTACTTTATCTGTTTTTTCTTGTTTACTGACACATTTAAGCTATTTTAAGCTATTTAAAGAACTGAATTTCCAGTGATATCTTTTATTGCAATTCGATACACGATAGGCTTTGATTTTTACCGCGATGTGTATGACACCAAAATGAAAAACAAAAAAAAAAAAAACAAATCGAGCGCTGATTATCTGTCAAACGTAAATATGTAAACTTCGCACCTTTAATCATTCGGTCGAAATTAACAAACCGCTGTCAGTCGAATGCACTTGCAAGCTACTATCATTTTACACAGAAGAAATACATTTTCCCTTCATATTTCTATAAGATTTAAAATAAATAATGGAATATTTTGGAAGTGTATTAGAAATGACTGAATGTGTGCTTAGTTAACAAAACCCGCGTTGTTTGCATTTTTACGAGAGTCTACCCTCAAATTAAATTCTCAGTACATGTGTGTATTTGGTAAACAAAAGAAGACGAAAAGATTCAAGTCTTGAGATTTGCTGAATGGCATGTGGATCAGCCGAGCAAACACATGTACGGTTCGAATGATTTCTCGATAGTCCCCTGCGTCATTGCAAAAAGCACACCGCTTCTCTATGAAATGCTGAAGCCAATTGTAAGTTATTTTATCTCATATTTGATTTCAAGAAAAAAAAACTATTGCTATCTGTTTCAATGGAATTTAAACCTCGACCAGCACAACTAAAGCAGTTATGACGCCCACATGAAGGTGAGAGTGTGTATATTCAAGCAAAGTCTAGCATTTTAAGTGAATATGAACCTCAATGATTCGCTAATTTTTAAAACTCAACGCCAGGTGTTGCGATTGCATTAAGTGCGTCTTACGGAGCTCAGAACCCCTAAGATCTCTGTCATCACCTTAGTCACACAATGGTATCACTTACATACGTACTTACATACACATGTAAGTGTGTATTCTTACAGAATGGGTAGAGTGAGATGAAAACAAAAAGAAAACCTCGACCACACTCATAACAGTCATCTGAAGTAAACTTGTTTTCTGAGTTTGCCGTCTTCGTCTCCGCCTCGGTCTCTTGAGACTGATTTCCGCCATCATACTCCGTACCCTTCCAGAATATGTCACATTATTAAATTAATTGGTTAACCTATATTGATTTTTTTAATCCCAGGGAATTCGATGACATATCCGAAAATGCTGTACGTAAGTATTTCGTAACACGTCCGAACTGTGTCATTCACTTGTTCACCTTACCACTGGTCTACTTTGTGATCGGTAACAAAAAAAGGAAAAATGAAAGGTTCGTCTTGCCTTATAATAACCACACAACCGGACACTTTTTGAGGCAATGCATGAACAATCTAATCTGGCTCGTACCAGACCAGATGGGTAACAAAATTCTTCTAACCGCCCGTCAAATTACGCACTAAGCTTAACTGGCCGGAAAAATAGCCTCGTCTTCACGAACTTACTTAGAAGCGCGATTCTATTACTATCGACCGCTCATTGCAGCAACGATTGCCGACTGATCATATTCAGCGGCGCGATACGGAGCAAATGACTAACTGACTGGCAAGGCAGTGTCAGATAACCTGCTATCTGGCGGCGTAACCATGTTTGCATAGAACGTGTGTGTTGGAAAGAAAGAGACAAATCGAGAGGAACAGCGATTGATATTCCAGCCTAAGTCAAGCAACACAGACCAGACTATGATTAGGGCAACAACATAATACATATAGAGAATGCCCTGTTCAGCTGCAAAAAGTCGCACACATCGACTGCGTCATTTAGCAGTAAGGCGAGCAGCTGTTGCCGTCAGTGGGACAGCAAGTGAAACACCTTGGAATTTTGTTTGAGGACTTGGCACTGCTAGCATCGAGCCAATATGAGAGTATATTGCACCTTCACCAACACATAACACTGACATGTTGGTTTGTATTTGTTAACTAGCTTAACAAACAAGTTTTATTTGGACAATTCTTGTGTTGGCACACACTCGTAGTGTGGAGCAGAAGGTAGCAGCGCGTTTGAGCAAGATTGCTGCCTGAGAGATAACATTCTTTTCGGCCAAATACGCCCCACTCAGTTTAAGCCGAACATATGACATTCTTACCGATGGATGCATATATATATGTGCATATGCAACCAGCTAACACTTGACTCAATCGACAGGTGGCCCTTCCCTTAGCTCGTATAAAGTAGCCGCATGTAACTCGACACTTTTCCATGGTTCATGAGTCGATGGTTGCAATGATCAGAGTTTATTGATCGCAATGATGTTACACAGCTGGAATGTTAATTAAGAAGAAAATCAAATTTGCACAAGGCAATTCAAGTGAAACAACGCAAACACTGCTGTTTTTGTATTTTAGACCTACTTGCTTTATTTTGTAATTGTAACGTCGGAGCAGATGTTAACCACGCATCAAGGTTCATCAACAGTGAGCGATTTATCACGAAGCCATACATCGTTATGAATCCATGAGCATTTGCTTGGGCGACAAGAATTTCAGCGGTTTGGGAATGAATTCTTGGGATTCCTTATCGTTAAAAAAAACACTAATCTGAAGATGGAGATAATAGTGATTGCTGCACAGCTCTCTCAATAAGTAGAGAGCGACTAACCAACTCAATCAAATCTATGAAGAACGGTAGATCTTGTTGCTTGATGCTGTGAATCACTCCGACTTTTGGCGCCAATGATGAAGGCGAGACTGAGTCGTCGGTGTACTGTTTGCAAGAAGAGGAGACATGCTTTGTTTCTTCAATAACCATTCATATACATAAGTATTCACACGATTGGAGGGGCTTAAAGTCTTAAACCATGAAGTTAAGAAAACACATGTCAAACCATTGTCAATGACACGCGATAAATATCCCGTCAGATGAATGAAGGCCTGTCTGTCCTTAATTACAAGCTAATGCAGAAAGAAAGAAATACTGCTATTCTGATTTCTCAAGTGGAAAATAAATCAAACAAATGTGTAAAAATGTATGTCAACGATTTCGTGGTTTCGTGAATGACAAGAAATCAAAACAAAATAAATAAACGGGCGAAGTTTACATTAGTACCCGTAATTTGTCAGTACTTCAGTTTTCCCTTCAAAGAGTAAGTTTCAATACTTTATGACTTAGGTTAGGTAATACCAACCACCCAGAAACAGACTTGAAGTTCAATATTTAACCGTTGGATTTTAAAAATTACCATCCTTTTAGTTTAAGAGAACAAATTACGGAGGAATGGAAAAGTACGAGATACAAATATACATATGTACATATACTTGAGCTTGTATTTCCATTTAAGTACAGTTCAATATTGAGATATAATTACCAGATATCATTTCATCGTTTTGCATGAATGGGATCCGCATATTTCTCGTTTAATTTCAGAATAAAATTAATTAAATTAAATACGACTTTCGATGGGAAAGATGGTGAAAAATGTATGCATATACTGAGTCGGGCATGCAATTTTCAATCAATTAATGATAAAGGTAATGCTGAGTGGGGAAAGTTATGAGTTACAGTTCTGATCAGACATCAACCATCAAATTATTGGAAATGTTGTTACTAGTAGCCTATTTCATTTGCCGTAGAAATTCAAAATGGCTTTAGGAGCATTGACAAATACCGATGAAGAGCAATTAGACATTGATTTCGAAGAGTCTGGGCTGTTGACATCATTTAAATTCAGCATATTCGAAACGGTTTGGAATGGAAACCCCAATTAATGATCATTGAATTATGTATCACATAATATCAGCTGTTACTAAAGAAGATGGTAGAAACAGAAGGTCTTTGAAAGAAAAATTCTACATCGGATATATGGTCACGTGTGCGAGAAAGATGAATGGAGGGAAAGGTACAACCACGAACTATGCGAGCTCAAGAAAGATGTGGTGTGTCTACCGGCTCGGCCACATCGAGCGGATGGACAACAAAGCTCCAGAAGGGAGGGTATTCGAATCCGAGCCTCTTGGTTCAAGAAGGCTCCGGTGTAAAGGCATGGTACACGCAAAACAGCTTGGTATTGATGTCTAGAAGCAGCAATGCCATAAAGTGTGAGTGCGTACACACCAACCTAATTTATGTGAAAACATAAAAAACGCATTAAGAATGTAACCCTTTTCAGACGCTAGCCGCTTGGTTTTTGACATTTCAGCATTCTACTTTGTTTGAAAATCAAATACATATAGAGAATTTGTCATTCTTTGCAAAATAATTGCTGTTTCATTCCAAAAAAGACACTTGTTCACACTTTTATACCAACCTGGGTTAAGAATGCGGATACAATTTAGTGTCATGTAGTCTTAAGAAGTACAAAATTTGTTTTTGGAAAAGCGGTCCATTTACCGACAAAAGCTAATTTTAATATTTTTGAATAAGAAAATGTAAAAATAATGAGTTTGCTTTAAAAAAAAACACATACCAAAATAAAGATGATTCGGGCTCATTAAAGCACATGAACGGTGGCCTCATACGTTATAGGTTCGATTAGGTAGGTGGGCTGCTAGCGAAAATTTAGACCTTTGTTGGTCCAACTGCGTCATCCAGCTGCCTGTAGAAAAATTGTACTTAGTGGCTTAATAATTAGCCACGTTTTACGATTACGAAAAAACGAAATACCACAACTCGATCCCAAGTAGGGATGAATGGATGTTGACACCGTCAGCAACACTAACGCTCGGGAACTTTTTTATAATGATTTTAAAACGGAGGTCCGTACTGGAGTTGGAATCTTTGCAGCCTCACTAGAAATGTAAACGTCCCTTAAATTTCCAAATCATTTCAGTGTATTCTAAGCAAAAATAACAGCTATTTAAGAAGCTGCTCGGTTTCTGTCAATGAGTCCGATAGATGGATAAACTATCCATCTTTACATTGACAGTCAGAGAAAATCTGCATGCAAGTGTTGGAAAATAAGATTTGGAACCATATTTAACGTGTCATCAAGACAACATTCCAGAGTAAAATGTATATATCTATTACATATTGTATATATAAGGCATATCTTAATCTGATAGATGATGATTGTGTCTGGACACAGATGCCTTAAGATACATGTTAGTGAGTTGGAAGTAATTTGAAACGAATTCTGTCTCAGATTAGTCAGAACTTCGGAAGGTGAATGAAGGGGGGGCTGTTTATAGCATTTATAGCCCAAAACGACTACTTTTATAAGTATATTTGTTTGAATTCAGCTCCGTAAATCTACAACAGGCACGTATAAGAAAATTCATATACATACACTTTTCAGGTCAATTCAATCATCACCGCAGTCCGTGCTTTGTGTAAATTATTGTTAGGCAATGACAAGGAGATTTAATTGAATTCAAAAAATTTAAACATTACAAACCCATTTTGTAATCTCTTGTCAATACCGCATCACACATGCATGAGGTTTTATGGTTGATATTTGATTTGAACAGTCACACTTTGGGCTATATAGGCCCATTGTGGTGCCACGTTCATTGGAATATCTACTAGTCCAATAATCAATTTGTTTTTTATTACGAAGAAATTTACATAAAAAACGTACAACCTAATAAGTTGGCCACCTGTCTAACTTGCTCAGAACATGCATCGCGGGTGCCCAACTAAGACAGGGCTCTAATCGCGCTACCGTTTCGACGATAGTTTCGCCTGAAAGATACGTCTGAAAGATATCCTAACTTAACTGAAAACTGTAAGTTACTATTGTTCTGGCGACTGATTGTTGACGATAGCTATTTCAGTATCGTGTTCATATTAAATGAGAATAATTATGCATACATATGTTGTTCTGCGCTTTTGTGAAGATTTCAAAGCGATAGGACGCTTATGTATTTATTTTGGGCGCAAACTGCTAAAATTTGAGAGGAGATGTCATTTTTACGTGAAAGATAAAGTTCTCAGAGCTCTCAAACTGTATACAAAATAAACGATATGCGAGACGAAAGTAATCTTACGTAAAGCAAATCATCGACGATATCAAGAGAATCGACAGGATGATAGTCGTAAAAGAAAAATTACACTATGAGAGCCAGGTTTTACTGCAATAGTTGTATGAATTTTCATTCAATATTCATCATTAATTTCATTTGACTATCTAAGCATCATGTCTACATGTGTATGAACCTTGTGCATGAAATGCAGCATCTTGCAATATACCAAAGTAGGTTAACGGCATATAACGAATCACCAAAGTTAAACTTCTCCCAAGTCACAAAAATTCATACGCAGCGAAAGTTAATTGAAAAAACAAATGTTAAACAAAAATTTAATTAAAACGTACCTGACTTTAAAAATAATAAATAAAAAATGTCTCCTTTATTTAGCAATTCTTGTCACGTACCTACACATCACTTTCGTTGTGAAAACTCACGTGTCATACTTGACATGAGTGATGAGGACATTGCTCAACAAGTGTATATGTGTGTGTATGCATTAGTATCACAAAGTAGATAAATTACCAAGGTATGTAATACTCAGTCAAATATCCCATTGTACTTACTTCCAGTTTGTCTCCGCACTACCGTGTGAATGGTGTTAAATCCAGCTAAGTTTCCTAATGCTGCTACAGTAACTATGGAATCCTTTTTCCCACTACTCATCTGAAAGTAAAACAAAAAGAAAAAGAGAAAGGCCTTTAGAATTATGAATGAAAATGTGTATTCGTACAGGTATGTAAATGTAGATAATTTCATATATGTCAATCTATTTGAGACACATATTCATACAGATACACAATTTGATTCGAGCCCTCAATCATGTGTCGAATCAGTTGCCTTGGATTTTCCGCAAAATCTAAGAGACTCCATTACTGTCAGTTTAATAGAAATAATCTCCTTTATGTATCATGTGGGAACGCGGTTTGCTTTCCCATAATGGCAAACGTTTTCCTCTTCCTTTGGCATGTTGTCACCATTGTGCACTCATAGACAATGACGGTCGACGACGATGTAAAAAGTTAAATTAAACGACAATTGCTCGACATAAACCTGATCATGTAAAATAAAGGTGGGAATGTAAAGAAGCGAATATCATGTTCAACGTATGTATGCCTAATAAAAAGCAATAAATCAATGAATCTACGAGGGAGTGTGAAAATGTTTGTGGTTGTCATGAGTTTTTCAGTTGTTGAAGATGTTGTGATGGTGTATTTTGCTTGTTAAAAATAAAATTTGAGTGGGGCAATGCCAAAACATTCAGTTTGAGTCTATTTAAATTCAAAGACGAATACTTTTGTGTTGATTTTGGGTTCTGGTTTTATTTGCAGGAAGCTACATTCTGTACATTTCTCGGAAATATGTACATATGTAATACGATTTGGAAAGCTTAGGTTCAGATCAAAGAATTGAAATACATTCAATAAAACACTTGTTATTGAGACGGTTTCTGAGAATTTTATTCAATGAAATTTTTTCTATAGACTTAAGAATTTTTTTAAGCAAAATAAACCCACATTGTATAATGTCTCGGATATTAAAGTTGCTCTCTGTGTCTACATATATAATCGTGTAATGAGCTTATTAGATACCACGGTACCGTAAATTTATTTAGCCCATGTTTAAGATCAAAATTCAGGGGAATATAAAGTAAAGACAAAAGAAACAATTTATATTACGACGAATTCCCTTTGCCTGACATTGGTGAAATTTAGGTGCTGCGTTATGGCTTTATTCCCAACAACAATTCTTTGGGTTGTCTTCGGATGTCCCCGCGCTCAACATTGCCTAACCACTTTACACATTAATCCGTATGCAATCGACTAAACTCATGCCTTTGTGTAGTGCGTAGAGTTCATGGTTGAATCTGAAAACAGGTCCAAAGATCTGCTTTTCTCTTGAAAATACCTATGAGCATCAGTTTGTTGACGACTTTACTAACTCTACATTGGAGCACTCAGACTCAAAAACTGGTCCATTGTACTTCCAGGCAGCAACCTATATTTGTTGAAATTTCATGATCTTCCGGATACGTGTAGGCGCTTCTGTGATGAGGAAGCCTGCATTATCAGCACCAAAAAACTGCAGATTGATCTGAGCAAAGGGGGGAGGTGCTCTGCAGTGTCGTCTTCTACACAGAGCATTTCATGACTTAGGCCAAGTACATGTAGGTGTTTGCCTAAAGTTTACTGGCCCGTTTTATGCCGGTAAGTCGACTGTAGTATTTTCTGTTCAGAGACAACAAGAATGTCGCGGATTTCTTACAAACGTTAGGGAGCATGCGCTTGGTTTATATACATCCTGCAGAGTCTTGCCACCTCCGGTTGCGCTGTCTAGAAGCCCATAGATCGATAGAAGCCCAAACCAAGGACGCGGGTAGTCCCAACGGTTCGGGTCCTAAGAAGTACTTCCTCTGATCTTTGTGGTAGCCCAGGAGTCAGACAAGTCTTAGCGAATTTAGACAAACAGTAAAATTCATAGAAGACTTGCATTCTTGGACTATCTTGGAAGTGGTTTAAGGGTTGACTGGGGCCTTAAGCACAGCTTGGCTGTCGCTACAGACACAAACACTTCGCCCCTTCCACCTGATCATCACAATATTGTTCGTGGCCATTATGATCAAATAGGTTTCTCAATCAATCGAGAGTCTATGTACATATAATGGATATATTTTCTGACACCTTTATGAAAATGTTGGATTTCACGTAATTGGAGATGACGAAACGGGAAACGTGTAGGTATTCATTTTAATCCTGGTGAATCACAAATCAACTCAAAGGTTAATACAGACGATTTATCAGAGAGGGTAGTCTAAGAGTCTTGTTTCTTTAGTATTAAAATATGTTTTATAGACTTGCTGCTACTTTCGCTCGCCAAATATTTGTTAGATATTGAATTTTTTATTAATATTTTATTCTAGTTCTGACAAAGCTATTTCTGTGGAAAGTTTAGTAATGTGAATTGGCATTTGAATGTACATATCAATATCTGTATTTTGACAAACATATACATATTGCTCTGACCGAAGTTAAAAGAGCCTTTGCTGTAGCAATATCATAATAGCTTAGAGTACCAGCATAGAGCATCAAATACGTTCGTTTTAAAAACGTTTAAATATTTTTGTCTAGCATACCTATATAAATTTGAATAAACCGATTATGAAGCAGGAAACAAATTCTCTGAATCAACTGTGCAGTCGGAAGGTATATATTACAACTAACATTGCATCACAATTTCCATGTAAATACCAAGATGAACGTGTATAAAGATTCAGTACTTGAAGTCTTCTGGCTGCTGGCACTTTCCGAAGCAGGAGACTAGCTGGCATTTGATAATTGTTTAAGTCATTTGATTGCTACGCGAGTATTGGTTTGAGTCGCTTTTAAGAAAAATTGTCATTGAAGGAATGTGCAAATATTTCCCCATTATCTCTAAGGTTGACCAGCGCATGTATCAGTACAAAAAAACTCCCGTTCACTTCCTTTTCGTTTATTACCTTGGCATTCAAGTGCCTAAATAAAAATAGTAATGTCTCAATTAGAGAGAGATTAAACGCAGAATAACTCTCTCCAATCGCTGTTTCTTTGGGCTCAAGAGGCAATTGAGCAGTAGAGCATTCTCTCGAAGGACCAAGCTAACACTCTAATGAAGTGGCGCGCGAAATTGGAAGCAGCTGGCTAAAGATCGCGCTAGCTGGAGAAGCTTGTTGACTGAAGCCCAGGCCCACCTCGGACTGTAGCTGCACTAGAAGAAGAATGTCTCAATTTGGTTCTGTTATTTGTTAAGTTCTAGTAAGACGTCCTGGCCTAATCCGAATGATACCAAAAATCCTACTGATAGGAAACTATAAACTTATACTATTAGTGACTATTATGGCAGAAATCTTCTATCTTGATCCTAAATGACAGGGCTACGTAATGACACCAGCCATGCAACTAATGAATTATCAGTTCAGTGATAGTAGTTGTTTAGAGCTGCTTTGGAAGTTGGGCACGTTCTTGGGTTGTCAATTGGGTCACTGTAGTTTGCAAGCATAGCAGTAGTTTTAAAGTAACAAGGAGGATATTAGGCTGTATTAAGTTTTAAATTGCTACTAGTTTAGAGTATCCGCTGTTTTAGCTGACATTTTCTGCCCAAACACGTCTAGGCAAGTAAGATTGAAGATGAAGATGAAACATACAGCGCCAGTAGCAGCAACCAGACAACTACACCGTTTAAATGTATACTTCAGTTTTCGCACAGTCTAGATGCAACGTCATGTGGATCTACGTACTACTATGTATTACACTATACAAATATTTTGCAACCCAGCATACTAGCTACCTAGACCTACCGTGCATGAAATGAAACATTCTTCTAGTACTGAATGCGGAAGAATACGTGCATTTTACAGTCAAGAATCACGTCTTCCTATATTTACTACGGATAGTCGTGTTGAAGTTAATCACAGTTTACAGTTTACCTAAACTTTTATCAATTTTTCTCTACGTGTTTAAATGCAGTAACCGCTTACTTAGAACAGATTTCAGTTGAAGTTTCAATACAGGCCCAATTTAATAAATAAAATTTATGTTGCCCTTAAGCCCAAATGCGTTACATTTAAGTTCTGGTAAACATTCATAGTCAAAGAAATAAAGATGGTATTTAAACGGCTTTCTTTTTCTAGACAGTAATACTCTTTGAGTACTGTCAGTGACTCGAATTGGCGGTGAAAATTATTTTTTGTCTTGTCCTACCCGGAATCGTACCTAGACATGGTAGATCCAAGTTCGTAAAAGAAGAAATATTAAAATTGGTTTCTTCCCCATTTTTCGGTAGTTTATCACTATTTTTCTTTACCCTCACCAAATAATTAAATTAATTTACATATCTATGTACTTTCATTGACAAATCCATTGGTATATATAAAATCTCTGTACGTTATCTTAGAGAAAAGTTATAACATTATTACAACACAAAACATACATATATTATTTGCATTGTATTGTGAATACGATCAGTGGAGATCTGCCCAAGCGGCGTTCGTGTTTATGCGTGTTCATTCTGTACCTATGCATGTATACATATATGTACGAGTGTATTCATACTACTTGACTTTTGTACTTGAACGATTCAGTAAATTTTTTCAACAGAATTTTTAAATTCTACGAATCTAACAGGTCTACCAGGGCACTAAATTTTTTAAAAGTAGGAGTGCTGCTTGCTTTGCTTCGAAATGTGTGTCCTCCAAAGCTGTGCAATGAAACAAGTTTACTGGTTAAAGCTTTAAAACCTAATGCAATTGAAGCGATTATTATAACAGGACGAGAAACAGGTGAAAATGTATTTATTCCACGAATACCAATGATACCTTCGGACCACCCATTTCTTTTTTAAAAGGTTGCAGTTTCCAATTAAATTATGTTTTGCTATAACTAACAATAAGGCTCAAGATCAAACTGCTAAATTTACCAATGCTGGTAAATGTTTGACCTTGAGCCTTAGTTTGCTAACTAGTAAATAGGCGGGACAATTTGCATTTATTAACCCTACATCATTTGTCATATGTTCGTAGGTACCGTATTATTGAAGTACATAAATGCATATGTAACTTACTAATTTTTCTCGAACTGAACATATGTAATAGCACAGATAATAATCTAAATATTACATATCACTGATCAAGGATTTTTGAATTTTGAACAATTAATGGATGTTAATGTGTATGTGTATATTTAATTTGTAGTAATAATAATTATTTTGTATGGTGGCCGTGGCGTTCGTTGTGTGTCTGTGCGTCGGCTCCTACTCACTTGAACCTCGGCGCCTGGGTTCGATACCCAATACGACCAAATATAGTTTTCATGGCATCACCTCTTTCGAGTCACTGACAATACTCAAAGAGTATAACTGTCTAGAAAAAGCTTCTCAAACCTGGCCATTCGGAGTCGGCAAACTGTATGAGGAAAATCGTTGCCTACAAAAAACAATGTCAATGCCAATACAGTGGTGGTCCTGTATAACGAATGAGCCATATAACGTACACTTTTTCCAAATGCATTAGTGTTTCTATATAACGTACGAACAAAATAGTTAACACTCGATATAACGAATTTGATTGCTTTGTTGCCTTAGAGAAGAAGGGCACAAGGCAACTCCTTTGACTGTGGGTGTGTGTATTTTATGGGTCTTTTGTAAAACTGGTAGATACTTCTAGAAACACTCTAATGGCAGTCAACAATAATATTCTGTACTCAAACATCAACTTGTCCTTGTCGTTAATAAAAGAAGAATTAAAATATCTTCCAAAATCGTCATTATAGTTGTCTTCATCTACCAGCTTCAACTGTCTGGCTGTGGCTTTCTTCTTTTAAAGTTTGATATTTTTAAACGCTTCCAGCAAATGATGTACGTTGTGAAAGCGTTGTATTTTTGACTGTGACTTGAGACGACAGCGTTTTTTATACGCTTTTTCGTCTCCTGTCTGTGAATACGTGTGAGCTCTTGCGAACAGCTGATAGGCCCTTCCCCAACCGTAGTCGTGGGTTGAATTAGAGTTCTTATCTGAAAATTCGATCGGTAGTTGAACTTTTTTAAAATTTCGGTGGTAAATGTTCAACGCAGAAAGGAGGGGTAAGCAAACGAACATAGCATATGTTCATGAAGTAGCTTTCTGAGAGTTACAGTCTGAGGTACTTATTTATGCATTAATTAATTATTAATGAAAAAGTAGTCTATGTATGTATTTTTGCATATCCATAATACCGAAAAAATGCATTCACACGATACATGTGTACTGGTAACTAATAATAGCAATATTATTGAAACATTTGCTTGAATCACTTAAAATGAACAGCTTCTTTGCTTCTTTCCTGTAAAGACATGTTCTAACCTGTTTCAACAATTTCCTTACCTCTTTGAATTTTTCCACGATCATCTTTCCCTTAGCAGAAGCGTCGTCTCGTCTGTCGCCAAGTCTAACAGTGTATTGCTGGCGTCAGTATTCAGTAGTTTCTTCGTATTCACTATCTGTATTTCTGCTCACTCGTCTGTACTACCATTACTCCTCTTTCTTAAGGCGACAATTCCATCAACCGTAGAATAGGTTTGCTTTTATTCCCGGTTGTTTTTCATCCTATGGCATGTAACCAATTCGTTAGTTCCACCGCGGTATATTTCTTGAACTCTGACATGGGCATTGCATGATAAAATTCAATGACATTTTATTTTTTTATGATGAGTAATCCCACCTTCCACTTTAAAGGGCTGTCAGTGGTTTCTTTTTAGTTATAATATAAAAACACACTTCAATCGTTATTTCCTTAATATTTATTCGAACACGTCTATCATTTATCAGATATCCTTACAGACTGACTATCTTCTTCCAGCGTTACCAGATTATTTTAATCAATGCTGCTAAAGCCAGGCGAAAGAGTGACTGATATGATGCAGAATGTACTAAATTGCCGATTTTCAAAATGTTTTATAATTTTATCTTTTTTTTCAAATACTGCTGCTAGAAAATGGTAACAAATCTGCTGCATGTTATTTTTATGATCAAATCCTGCTAAAAGCACAGGAAACTGCTAAATCTGGCAACGCTGCTTCTATTCACTTCACCGGCAGCCACGCACACTCTTTCGTTTGCCTCTCATTTTCATTTTTACCGTTTTCACCGCCACGGTGCAGGAGAACACGTGTGAGCTCTTCCGAACAGCTGATAGGCTTGTATGTGACAGGAATTGATTTCACTCATTGACTATCGAAAAAATGTCATGCACGCAAGTGAAAAGAAAAAAGAACATTCAAGTAATTTGTCTTCTCAAATCTTAAATTCGTTTGAAATCTGAATAAATTCTAGCCCGCGGCATACATCATGAGCAAGCGAAAACATAAAAAGCTGCATCATCCTTTTATGATACCCGGTTTTTGGTTAATCGGATGAAAATATCTTTCTTAAATGTACTTTCCATTGTACATATTTTGCGAAATTCCTTAACCACAATCTATACACAGAATCACAAAGGAATGATAAAGCTTTCTTTATATGCCTGTGGAGTGGAATTTCCTTAAGAACTGAGTGCTTATAATATTTTTATTGTATACTTGCTCCCACTGCTGGCGGAATACAGATTCCATCCTTTGTCTAAAATTAATTTAATAAATCTATTTCCTACCTCCTACCTCTTTGAAATGAATGATGATACCAACATGAAAAACTACTCCTTATTGACTTATTGACCTCTCATTTTTCTTTGCATAAACGGATTGTTTCACCCACACTACACAAAATTACACCCGGATTGCTTGGATACATGAACGTTATTGGCAGACATATTTCAAGCTATTTCAATTCAAAGTTTACCCGAATATATGCGTTTCATTGAGGGACGTCCTAAATTGAGTTAGCCTCCCTTGTCCTTTATTTCATCTATCCACCGACTCATTCCAGCCTTTCACCAGCAAACAGATTTATATTGATTCGCTTCTTCATGAGGGTTCAATCATGATTCCATTGGAGTATCTACATCATGAATCAATACTTTGCGAACGAAGAACAACGACCGCTATCGTCGGTGGTGTAATCGGCCTACATTGACTAATAAATAGGGGCGTCCGAGTCTAAGGGTTCACAACTACCACTTCTAAGACGGTCATCCTGCCGAGAGGCTGTCTAGTAATTGGAAGACTTTATTAATTTATCCTCTGTGCATGTGTAGCATGGGGATGGCAGGGAAAATTATTTTCATATTCGTTTTGCGGTCAGTGCTGGTGGCTTCGTCCCTTTAGTTGGCCGTATATTAAACACATTGCTTTATCGGATGGGATTTGAAGATCTTGAGTGAGAGCACTTTTATGGAACTAACCATGGCTTGTCGGGTATATAATTATATTTAAAATAAAATCACTTATAAGAGCAATCAATTGAATAAGGGTAGTGTTGTTTTTATAATTCATTATCATCATCACTTTTTTTATCATCTCAGATTCCACCCCTTCAAAGCATTCGGAAATAATTGGTGCTCAACGTGAAACTGGGTTTCAATCGAGTAAGTGCTCATCGTAACCACGCACACCACATATGTACATATTCAGACCAGAAACGGTATCAGTGATGTCACATGTAACTTGTATTCAGTATTCATTTAAGGAGTAACTCCTCCCAAATTACTTGAAATCCATTCAAAGGAGATCATAGAAAACAAGACCATTTAGTAAAAGTTGATATCAGCACAGGAGATACGCTCTGATTCTGATAGTTCTGAGAATAGGATCCAATATTGAATTGGATTTAGTTTTGGAAATATGCTCCGAAGGAAATTGATAAGGGAATACCTTAAGCGGGATTCTGCGCTGTCAGTAAAATGCAATTTCAAAAGATGCAGCTCAACCAAGTGAATAATATTCAAAAAACGTACTATGAACTATTTGTAATGCGAGCTGACGGAGAAACTTCTAATTGGAATGCATTCGAACAGTGCGTTTATTGACTTGAGCTACCACAGAAGACAATGTGCCTGTGGGTATTTGCAAGTTTAATTTATCGATTGCCTTACATTCTGCTGTGTAACCACTTTATAACTTAACACTAACATATACTTCTTTAAATAGCTGATTTTTTAATGAGTTTAATAACACCTATTTTTCAGATAAGAAAAGTAAAAATCTAAAGACTAAAATCTGTGCTGTCTGTGAGCCAATTTTGGGACATTGAAAGCTACGTAGAAAAACATTCATTAATACACTGAATAAGCCAAAAACATGTGAACATCATTTGTATATATGAATAAAAAAAATAGGACCAGTCGCAGAACCATAATGTACCTGCAGTTGTGTATTTTATAGAAGATTCTGCTATTACTAAGTGTGTGCACTGCAATGCAAATGCCAATGTCGCTTTTATCCAACGAAGAACTTAAGTGTCTTAGATCTGAACCTATTCTACATACTCAACAAACTTAGCAGGTACGTGTGTTTATTTATGCACCAAATATTTACAAATTTCTTTCGATAAGAACTGACATGCAGCTTATATTTTTTTTACATTTTAAAAACTGACACGCTGTCAGCTGTGATGTATCCATGATCTAACTGTCATCGGTTGGTTTTCATTACTCAAAGCAAACACACAAAAGCTATCTGATGCTACCACGTGGTTACGATATCTTTAAGCATACGAATCAAATACAATAATTTAGACAGGTTTTAATTTATTTAATTTATCTCAATTCTCTGTCATCATAGTATAGGTACGTCAACACACATGTATTTTCATTCATGTCAAGAAAATGTAATATATTTTTTTCTCCATTTGTTAGTGGGTTTGAGTATCTCTTTTGTGTGGTTGTAATTAATCATATCTTTTAACTTGAGTGGCAAATATCTATTGCATAAGTTATTTGCTTGTTTTGTACGCAGGCACTCACATATCGTGCACAGAACAAGTGCCAGTTAAGCGATAGTACAAGTGACTTACTAAATTGAGTGCTTCAAATTTATAACAAAGAACAAACAATAGAATGGTTAATTATTTTCAAAGTGTATATTAATACCGCCCTCTTGAGAGCAAGCCTGCAAATTGTAAATTCAAAGCCTCTCAAAACAAATGTCACCCGTAATTGCTTCTTGTTGTATTACCACACAAGATGTCATACAATTTTACCGACAAAGCGAGAATATCATTGTAATCGTGTATTTTTTTATGATTACATTTACGGCAAGGCGCACTCACATAAAGACTGGAAGGAGCTGCCATTTGTATTTAGTTGAACATGGCACGAGCTAGTGAAACAAGTTGTTGTCGTTTGACGAAGATTGTGAAATTAAATTCGTTAACAGAAAAGTTTAATAATGATAACTAGAATAGATTTGGACTTCTTCTAAATTTGATTTTCATGTCAGTCTTCCAAGTCGGCCTTCACTACGATGTCGTTGAACTTTATGACAAGAAACTATGTATCAGCAGTCAGTGTCACTTTCAAAAACCGAGTGTATCTATAAACGACCCTGAATTTACGAAAATTTCAACCAACGAATCCCTAGGAATTACTGGCATACCTATAAAAGGAGAGGACGATTGACTGGGTGAACAGGTAAGTGAGTTTGCAGTAGCAACAGGCATGGATGGCAGATCTCAATCTAGTGACTCCTACGCACTTGGACCTACCTGTCAAGGTTCGACTCCTGGTACGACAAGAAATACTTGTCACTCACAATGCGCAGAGTATAACTGTCTAGAAAAAGCTTCTCAAAATTGGCCGTTCGGAGTCGGCATAAAACTGTAGGTCGCTTCCACTCATGATAGGAACAATAGAACGCACAACACGAGTGGTTGCTTACAAGCTAGACCCTGGCCCTCTACGGGCTGTAGCGCCACCCATATTATATTAATTACTTACGTCTACGTACATACGTACGTTTTTATTTTATAAGGTATACAATTAAACATTCATTTTATTTTAAACAAATACATATTACTCAAAATCATCTTCTTCTTCAATGAGGTCGTCTTTGATTCTGAGTAAATAATAGATTTACAAAAGTTTCATTGATTTTTAAAGCTATATCGCAATGGCGCGTTCGGGCTTTGGCAATCGTTGGTACGTTCTATCGAATTTACAAGGATTTTATGTCAGAACCTGGCAACCTCAGTTTTCGAAATAGAACGCGAGCGTTTGACAAGTCAAATGTTCTGAAGTACACTTTTCAAGGAAAAAATATAAATTAATATAAACAAAATCCCTATCAAAAATTAATTACTTGCACAAATAGTCGCCTCAGTAATATAAATTAATATAAACAAAATCCCTATCAAA
Organism: Eristalis pertinax; assembly: GCA_907269125.1. NCBI lineage: Eukaryota > Metazoa > Arthropoda > Insecta > Diptera > Syrphidae > Eristalis > Eristalis pertinax. Next base: position 26,876,215 of record OU026148.1, read on the forward strand.
AATTAATTACTTGCACAAATAGAAATAGTTGCCTCAGTTTGCCAAAAATTCAAACTGAGAAATAAATTTAAGAAAAACATTTCACAGTCGGCAGAACGTCCGATTGAGAAGAGACTAGATCCACTTGGAACTTTGTGCTCTGGCTTACGATATTACGGTCTGTGAAGCTTCAGCACGCAACCGCCTCATTTCGACTGATACAAATGATTCAAACTCGGAACGCACGAACGCGCCGTTATACGATATAGTTTTTTTTAAATTCAATACGATTTATTGTAGAGGAATGAACATGAGCCCAGCTCGAAAAGAGTCTCTCAATTTGAGCATAGAAAGCAGGTACCTGCAAAAATTGCTTTCCTAGATTTCCTAAAGTTATGTGTTTGATCTCTTCCAGATTTCAGAAATATTAAAGTTAATCGTTTAAACGCTTTAACATTGACAACCTAATTGACTACATTGACGACAGTAACGACGCATTGTCGGCATCACAGTGTCGTCAATAAAAAAACGACGCGTCGTAGAACAACACTGGTCCTTGTAACTACAGAAATTGGATGCTAATAATCGGTCATCTCGTCAATAAAGTTCAGGGAAGCCTTTTATTTAAATGTGACTGCATCCAGAGATTTAATATCTGTACTTGATATCACATTTTTTTTTCGATCTAGTTTCTGATAAATGTAGTTGGATATTAGAGTAGAGAGTAGACCCCGCTCTCATGCCTTCGCCCGTCCAAATTGGTGTTGGCCACATTTCAAGTATGAACTGGAGCGAATGCTGGTTGATAAGGCCCGGAACGGAGTTCTTTTTACATATTCAGCAATTTCAATCTAATCGTGGTACTAGCCGCTATCTGTCTGTTGAAAAAATCTATCGGCAGAATATTACAGTTCAAAGTATGAGTTTGTTTAAACCTGTGGAAGTGGAAGTTGTATTTAAGATATCTCTAATACACAACGGAGGATACTCGTTGCACCCGGTCGAGCGGTGTGTAATTGATGCCCTTATAAAGTGCGTAGTACACTTCTTGCTTATTAAATCTATGTTGTGAAAGGCATAACTTACACGATGAAGGTCTAGGTTAGATTCTGCAAAAACTAACTCTCAAGTCATTTACAATACTCAGAACACTGTTGCGATCAGTGAAACTCCGACTATTGGCTCTGCTTGACATGCATCCCTTAGACCTATTAAACCGGCAGTGACCAGAAAACACGATTCAAACTTTGTGACATCATACAATAAGAGAGAGACACCCCTAGCCCTCCAGTCGTTTGTAGATATGGAATTCTTTTAAGCTACTTCCTCCATGACCTTCTCTCACATGGAATGAATTGAAATAATCCGCCCTCAATCCTTGGGCCAGATCTTAATCATGAATACCCCTTTTATAATCCTTTTGAGAAATTATGCAATTTTTCGCAGTTCTTCGTTGGCTCAGACTTGCTCCCCTTATTTGCCATATCGATTACGAACGCAATGCAATATTATTAAATAGTCTCTATTTCAATTTTAATTGGTTCTCCGTGAACTGCATCTCATTATAGTTTTCTCTTTCTCATTTTCTGTATATAATCTCCGCAGAGATATACCTAAGTTGTTAGCTTGAAAATTAACTTGCATTAAACCAAAGTGCAAGTAAATAAATACTTAAATCAAAGAGGCAACATCTGAATAGTCTCAGATTATCCAAACAACGCTGATTCTGTAGGTATTTCATAGGAAATAGTAATTGCAGTACTGCAAAACACACCGGACAGGCTGATGTGGATGGTCGGAATAAAACTGTACGTCATACTAAATCTATATTGGGATGATTGCCATCACAGATGTACGTTATCCATCAATTGCCTCTTGCTCTCGGTTCTGTAATTTAAAATCTTTGACGTCTGATGTAAAATTGTTGACATTTTTATAATGTAGGAATTTAATTTAAATTGAAAAAAGAAATATCGCCAGCAAGCGGTTTTCATGTCATACACAAAATCTTTTTAAAAATTAAATTTGAATTCAATATATCGCACATGTACAAATTACCTTATTCTGTGACGAGTGAGAATTACATAGAAAAAATATTAAATTCTGATCCCATAACTGTATAGGATCAGGGAGTACTTTCAATTCCAATCCCATGACTGCATAGGATCTGAATTCAAATCTTTTCCCGACACGTTGTGCTGCGGACAAAAATATAAGAGAAGTAAAAGTGTATAAATCGAACTCACCTTATCATAATCAGACTCATTTTTTATTTGCATCGGATTCAACAGCGACTGATTGCATAAATTCGAATTATTTAATTCATCGGTGGCGTTAACATCATTCCCATTTTGAAGACTGCACCTCCTCCGAGTTCGTCGGAAGTTGATACAAAATAAGATATTGCCATCTTTTTGATCCGACAGGAAACTTGGTGCACAACCCATGACACAAATGTCAATTGCAATGCCGTGAGGACGCTACTACAACTGGGATTTTCTCTTTCGCGTCCTTCGTCACGCTACACTTCTAATTTTCGTCGCAATAATGAAATTCCATTTCATAACGTTCTGGTTCTTCTTCCTTCACATTCACCGTTTCCGCCGCCACAACCTTCGTAACCGTATTTGTCTTCGTTGTCGCGGTGAATTCTCTCTTAGTTCTTGGTCGCGTACGCAAAATAAAAAAAATTCAATTTCTCTTCATTTACGCACATTAAATTGGCAAAGGAATTACTTCCACCACTGCTTAGTAAGTCCTGATTTTTGACGGTAGCCCAATCTCTATACTCGCAATGTATTGTATTTGGTAAGTATGACACATTTACGTATGCATGTCGTCAAAATGTTCGTCCTTTTATTCAGGCTCAGTGTTCATTATTCACTTTGATGAAAAGGCTATGTATGTAGTTCACTTCGATACATCGGGCACGGTGACTTTCAACAAACGAATCCTTCAAGGAGGCATGAACCTGAAAAGAATGAGAAAAAAGAAATAAGGTCGATGAATAGGGTATCATTCAGAGTGTGGATCGTTATTTTTAATCTGCATAAATCATATTTCTTCCTTTATTGAATGTGTACAAGTTAATAGAAATAACATGGAGGATTTTGTTCCTCTCCCCTCATAAACATGTGTGTACCTTATTTCTTTGCTTTATTATCGGTAGCATAATCGAAAAGTTAATTAAAATTGCACAAGCGAAAGAACATGCACAGCGTTGTGGTGATGTAATGTTGTATGTATGTACATATGTATATATCTTTAGTGTCAATTGTACGTATAGTCCTTCACGTCATATTCATATAGAATCTTCATTAATCTATTTCATAAATGTTTGTATGATACTCTACTTGTGTGGTTGAGTATTTATAAACATTTAGTTTTTACTTTTTGGATACTTCTTGGCCACCAAGAAACGTCTGAAAACACTATTCGTCGTTTTGTGTCGAATTTTTTTGGGCATGGGACAGTGAGACATAGTCGTCATGCCGTTCAGCAACTTCAATGGACTGATTGAAGGCTTTTGAAGGATGATATGCATTTGTTAATTCGATAACCGACAAGGCCCAGTGCACACTCTTTGAAAATTGAGATACAGTTTCAGATACAGACTGTTTCGGTCGACGTCTGCATCAAAACCATCATTGACCCATTTTTCTTCAAGGAAGGCGTGCCAGTCGATGGGAATCAGTATCGATGGAAGTTCGGCGATTATATCTGTCCACAAATGTATCAAAAAGATCTGGATGGTTACTGGTTTCAACAAGGCATTGTAAATACCACACTGCGAATCAAACAATGCAGTTTCTGCAACGAAAATTCCCAAAAATTGCAACTCTTGGCATTCGGAAGAACAATATATTTTTCTTTAATTTCACTGAAACTCCGAGCTCGGAGGCTGCGGCTAGTGTGTACAGCACTTAACTGGTGATTTAAGTTGAACAATTTAAGACGAAAAGAAGAATTACAATAGTGGACAACCACGAGTATGTACATACAAACATGCACATTGTTTCGACTAACCAAAGACGTAGTCATTTACCACAATTGTGGTTGACAATACACAAAAGAGCAAAAAAAACTTATAATTAACGACACTGTCACAAAAAAATATTGACACACACCAGGATGGATCGACAACGAAGTCACCACGAACAGCAAAGTTTTTCAGAGAAGCTTCCATGAAGCTTGTACCGAATCCAGACATTTGACAACAACTCACAATAAGTAGTGGCGTAAAATATCATTTCCCTGTTAGAAACGGAATCTGTGAACTTATGCGTAAAAGTTGATGAACTTGTCGATTATCAGGCGGTCAATTAAGTCGTATCTTTTTCCCTAGAAGTTTTTACTGCTCACGGAATTTCCAGTATTTTTTCCATTGACATTTATGTATATTTACACATTATAGAACCCATTATTGACACATACAAAAACAAAATATACATATGTATTTATTATAAGATAAAATATCAGTCTTCCAACATAAATATGTACGTATTTATGAAATAAAAATTTCACTTGTCCCAAATTCGACTTCGAAACGGATATAAAATGATACATCAAAGAGTATTTGTCAGAAATACTCTTTTGATAAAACTTAATGAAATTATTTGAAGCCTCACTCATATCTAAATCAAACGCCCCTTTAGTTGACAAATTTCATTCGGAATGCTTTGAAATATTTTACATTTACATTCCATGTGCTACGCATTTTAGAATAACCTTTTGAAGTCCCTTTGGCGTTGATTTACAATTGTGTGTTGTAAATTAAAGAACTGGCATTATAAGCGTCCTTTATTGTAATTTCAAGATGAAGATTTAGAAAAGAAGCTTACACATTCTAGTGAATTAAATTGGTACGAGGAAAATAAAATCAGAGTCAGATTAGGTATCTTCTTATCGTTAGAATCGAAGTGGGATATCGTATGAGCAATAAATTTCTGACCTTGAAAGTGATCGGTTAATCAATTGACCATTTGTGGTTCTACTCATTTTAACTTCATGTAAATGGTCTCATGCGCATACAGTCTAAAGAAAAGTCAAAGTCCCTTTTGTCGTTCTACAGTATGTAACTATGAGAATATTTTTTTTTCACTGTTCGTAATGTAAATCAAACGCTGTATAAAGAATCATCACATCAGAAATAACCGATGAAAACCATGTATAGATCTGGAAGATATTTCGAATTTAGGAACAAAAGTGGGCTCTCCCTAAGTCGAATTTCTCTGCAACTCGAATTTTTGGTTCGCCATATTTTGGCATTCCCCTCAATTTCCATACAAAATCCTCCAAGTCGAACTCACTCTAACTCGACCTAAAATTGATATCCAGTGAGAATTCGACTTAAAAGGAGTCAACTTTATCTAATCTGCCTATAATCGGATCCGACAAAACCTATACGTTAAGAATGTTGGTTTGTTTTCAAATCGCATAAATCCTTTTGTAAAACCAAAGTCATCGTTATTAACAGACAATGTATCGTATGACAACGACTCCGTTACAAAACAAATTCTATTAAGCTGAACACCAATTATGGAATAAATTTAAATATTTGGTAATTAACTTTCTAGGGATGATTTCCATAGATATTGTAAGTAACGACCGATTCATTTGGATAGCAAGAACTGCCAAAGCCACTTGACTTCGACAAACACCATGGATTGAGATAGAAACTAGAACTCACTGGTGTTCTTATAAAACTCACATCTCGGACAAAATGTAATAAAAAATATGGCACAAAATAATAGATAAGTATACTTAAAATTATGTTAACACGTAACAAATTCGCTAAGCGTATTAATATTTATAGTCCACATAAAACCAGCTTAATTATTATCACATCGCGGTAACATTAAAGCTAGAGAAAGCACTCTGTTTCTTTTAATGTGGAAAAAATTACGACCTGTCATGTCGGAATGTGAACCAACTATCCGATAAAAGCGATACCATTCAGCGAACTGCAGAAACCGGAAGAGCATTTATTGACACACACTTTTAAATATGCTTATAATAATGTTAAGTTTATCTAATCGTTATATTGTGTATATATACATATACATGTCTAACCTCTAGTAGGCAATTTTTCGTTTATGCTGTCAAAATCTGGAATGCACTACACAATCATGTGAAGTCACAGGTCTAACACGGAAGGTTTCTTGATGTCTGTTTAGAGCACTGCTAGTTAGTGTTTATTTTTCAATGTTAGCTACTTATTAAAAAAGGAACAAGAGCATGTGGTAATTGGTTTCTTAATTTTAAAATGAATTTATCTTTACAATTGTAGTAAAAAAAATCATGTTTTCAGCGAATATTTGATTGCGTTTTGAATTAGTATCATACAGTTTTCTTCGTTTTTCGAAAAATTCTAAATATTTACTGTATTACCTCAAATAACACCATTTGAGTTTTCTACGAATGTTTGTGACTTGGATAATCTTCATATATGTTTAGATATGATAGATGTAAGAAAAAGTTCCGTGACATTAAAAAAAGATTGTTTTTTTCCAAAATGCAATCAAGATTGCACTTGGTGCAGTGAACGTAAGAACAACTCCTACAGTCCCTACTCAAATATATACCAGATACCCTATTACACCATATAGTATTGTGAATTTCAATGTCAATGTTTCTTCACCTTTTCAAGGAAGAAATGTTTTCATCTGAAAAGAATCCTTTAACAGGTTCCGTGCTCTTGTTAGTACAGAGATTAGTTCACAACATAAAATGTCCATACTAAATAGTCCTTAGAATGTTGAAGGGAGACCCTATGATGCATTTATAATATTGTGGCAACACTGATTTGATAGAAAAAGAAAAAGGAACAAAACAATGAAAAAAATGGTTTGCCGGTAGGTAGTCAGTCGATGAATAACCACACTAGTGAAAGGTTGTTTAAAAATAAATTAATAAAAGAAGACAAATTATTATCGACTACAATTTCAGAAGTGTGATATACTGATAATTTCAGCGAAATATGGAGAACATAGAATACTTCAAGAAGTATACAGCTATGCAGTTGCGATCATGGCTGGCTTCTTTTGACAAAAAAACAGCTGACAGTAAGGGTGAGATAATTTTACGTCTCCTAGAAGTCCCTGCACCGGAACGAGAAAAATTCGACCAACGCAGCCAAAGACGCAGCTGTAAATAAGAGTAATGGTGTTACCGTTAACAACGGCAGCGATAATGATGATGACGATGAATACGAGGAAAGCCCTACAAACATGCGCAATGAGCATGATTCCCAAGGAGAGGCAATAGCCATCCGAAATTCAAGCACAAACAGGAGAAGACAATGAGAGAAATAAGAAGAAGAGTGAAGAAAAACAAACAACTGATAAGTGGCGGTTAATGAAGAGAGAGCTAGTAGTGATAAAAAAAGAGTTATTCATTCAACGAAAGGAAAATTAAATGCTAAAGAGAGAAAATGAAAACATAAAAAAGAGTGCTAAGTGACATCCAAATGAGTGCAAATGAAACGTATAATGATGGCAACATAAAAGGAAATTTCGCCTCTATTAAAGATCTTTTATACGAGTTTTTGGGTACTGGTGATTCTTTTCATCTTTGGGAGATGCAACTAAGAGGCAAACTTAAAGCTAAGGCTTTGACATGGCTGCATTCAAGAAGGGACTTATTAACAGTTCCTTTAAAATATTTTTATACATGAAAATATTGTTTGAAGTCATACTAGCCCCCTTAATGTAATTGGTACTGTTAAGTGTTGATGATACAATACAATTTCCACTAATTTTAGCCAAGGATTTGTTTAAGAAAAGTAATGAAACGAAAAAAAAAATATTGAACAGAAGAAAAATGAAACGAAAAAATGATTAAACATGAGAAAAATGAAATGAAAGAAACTATTGAATGCAGACAAAATTAAAAGCAAAGAATTAAAAGAGAGCAATGTATTTGAAAATGAATGTATAAGTTTAATGAATATTTACAAAGCTGTATAAAGAATTTTATATGTACTGCAAACGTCCTGATTTACCCGATGTGAAATGAAAATAAGGCTAACGAATGAAATACCCTTTCATTGTCCACCGAGGAGGTAGCTAACATGAAGCCGTGGATAAATTGTGTGAATTGAGAGAATTTCAGTCAATCGGGACGATTGCAAGTCAGGATGACCGATCTGTGGCAACACTGATTTGATAGAAAAAGAAAAAGGAACAAAACATGATGAAAAAAAGGGTTTGTCGGTAGGTAGTCAGTCGATGAATAACCACGCTAGTGAGATGTGTTTAAAAATAAATTAATAAAATAAATAAAAGACAAATTATTATCGACTACAATATAAACTTAATTTTAAATTATTGTTTGTTCATATCTGACATCGTACATTATGTATGTATGCAGTATGTATATTGATATCTTATTGTGAGAAAGTTGACAATTTTAGACAGTCTTTGACGTTGTCGCACTGACTGTGCGAGATCCGAATATCAGTTGAGCATGAATACTGGTTGAGTATGTTTTTTTCTATGAGTTTTTTTCGATTATCAAATTGTTTTGCATCTAACCGCACCTGTTTTTCGAAGAAATATGTATGTTAAGTCCATCGCCATATGTAAGCAACACTCCATTAGTATAACAGATAACAGCTTTATCTGGAGCTGTGCACCAAAATGTAACTACGTACATTTTGCCCACCACAAGCAGAAACGCCACGATATGAAAAACTATTTTATGCATCCTATTATTCCCACACAATAAATTCGTTTTAATATTTCCCAAACGCATCCATAAATAATTTAATTATACGTGAGCAAGGAAGATAATTTTCCAAGCAAAATAAATAAATGCAATGTTCCATTTCTGCAATTAGGTTGAGTAAAGTTTTTATTTGACTACCTAAAAGCACTCCGTTCAGCATTCTCACCAAGCATCCGCAAACATGTTGACTCAAAATAGTTTTCCATGCCCAATATTTCATCCTGTTGTTCATCCTTTCAATTACGCTAATGAAAAAGCACAGCACAGTACGGGTATATTCCTTTGAATACAACTTATAAGTCCGTACACTGAGTGCGTGGCCAAAATTGCAATAAAATCTTTCTTAAGTGGACTTTGAATGTCTTACTTGAAGTATTCCCCAAAAGCACATAACATCAACATACTTATGGTATCATCGAATTAAGGAGTAGTTTCCGCATCAAATACTACCACGATACCACCAGCATCGTAAAACCTATTCGGATATAAACTGTAATTAAAACCCAATATAACACTCACCGTCAGGACGTACGAGAAAAGTGATGATGTCGGTCTACCCTAAAGGTTTATGATCGCAAATACGAAGAGAGCTTCGCATCTAGTCAGTACTCACACGTATGTCCATACATTTGGAAATGTTTGGCAGATTATTTGCTCGAAAATGGGGGTTAGTTGCCTAGATTGTCGGGTCTCGTTTTGGGATGTAATCGATGGAGCACTAACGAATTTATAAATCTACCCCCAAAATACACACTGTTGGGGAGCCATCCATAACGGGGGATGTGCTAAGGAGATGTACCCACTTCACGATATTTTAAGAAAATCGATTTTATTATTTGAAGTGGAAACTCATAAAATATTTACATAAGTCGGTAGCCAACGTAACGTTCGTATAATTGGTGTGAGTCTTGAATTGATACCCTTTGGGATGCAAACAAATATTTTATTCTTGGGTGTCAGTTCGGTGCACAGAAAATGTTTCCTGAAGTTCAAGGTTAGAACTTAATTCGAAATACTCAACGAAGAACAGATTGTCGATGCCTTTGCGAAAATTTCACATGGTTTCTAAGTTGGGCGTACAATTTTCCTGCAAGTAATAACGTGCAAAACTTTTCAGGATGTCATTTTAAGTATAACGACTTTGAGTTGAAAATGTGTGTGCGCTTTTACATGGGTATACGGGAATTGTAATGTTCTGCATATCTTAGACCATAAAATAAGAAATAAAACCCGTATGGAGACAATCACAGGCTTATGTGTAAAGTGCTTTTTCATAGGGCAACTAATGCTACCTACAATAGTTTAATTCCGATAATAAATATGCTTATTTTTATTACTTCTGCGATCGTTATTTTGCACCGTCAAAAAGGGGTCGAAAGTCAAAGTTGAGGTAAACAATTTTAAAAAGGTCTCCAACAGCCGCAGTTTTGTTTTCAATTTATTTATGTCCAAAATTTCTTAACGGCTTTGAAGTCCTTTTTATATACATGTATACTTGATTTTAATTAATGAATGATATGGGTGAACCTATATAGTCAATTTAACCGTTCTCACAAGCAGTTCTATCAAATCTAGTTTTCTTTAAGTTACCTGAGTATAAGTAAAACATCCGTTTTGGCTTAGGTTCATTTTGTTCAGACGACATTTCAATTTAGATGTTATTTGAAATTACTATAACAATAACAAAAATAATATGGTAACCTCCCACAGTACATTTTATTGTTTCATAATGAGTGGAAGGGACCTGTAGTTTTAAGCCAAATGGAGAAAATTTAGAACCCTTTTCTAGACAGGTATGTTCTTTGATCATTGTTAGTGAATCGAGATATGTGATGGCGTGAATACTTATAGTTATTCATTTTTGGACTTGAACCAGACACCCAGTGATGCACATACCCACTATGCCCGCCGCAGAACTGGAACATCCAGTTTATACCAAAATGAAGGCTTCTAGTTACACAAAGTTATCACCAAAATACCAACGGTATGTACAATCCAAAGAGGAACTTAGACCAATACCATGCGAGAATTTATCAAATAACCTCAAGGATTATATATTCCTCGTGGTTAACAATCGATTTAAGCCAAACTCCTTTCCGAATTTTCCGTGTAGTGGTATTACGGTTAGCGCATATTTTCATTCGACTAAATAAACAGTTGTGATAATGTAGCTGAAAATTAAAAAAAACAATTTGATAGTTTCGTTTAATTCAAAATATAACAATCATGTGCAATACTTGAGGACTTTGTCCGTTTCAAATCATGGTGAGAATTGTTCGAACGAGAAAATGGACCAGAGGAAGTTATGTGCAAATGTATGAAGTGTGGAATGCAGAGCTTAGCTCAAAATGTCTCTTATCTGAGAGGACCGTTGAACTGACTAGGCAGTGATCTGCAATTCACTGCTCGCTTGCAGAGGAGGTCCACATCCCCCTACCAAAGATCAGACCGACATGTTGTGCAACATCAAGAAAAACAAGGCTTGAGTACAACCGATCTAAAACAAAAGATGTCCTTCGGCGAAGTCGCCATGATATCGCTGATACCGTGATACTGTATAAATATAAAAGAAGTAAATGATAAATAGAAAAAAAGTACTGAGAAATATGAATATTTTATTTATTTCTTGACTCAGAACTCTGACGGTTTCTATGGGCTGGAGCCTTAAGTTTAGTCTTTCAACTCCTAGTTAATGGCTAAAATGTATAGATACAGACAACGCCAACTATAATTAAAATATACATTAATCAATATGGTGTCACGACGAGATTGAAATACGTTGTATACTTTTAAAATCATTTGCTAAGGATTCATTTTAACATTGCATTTAACATAAAATCCAAATACGTTGCAGTTAATTACACAGCTCGCTTGCCGTGTTCACGTTCACATACTAAAATATTCAAACGATGGTGATAAACGTAATAAGGTAAATTATGAATATTGCTGATGAATTGTAACACTTTACAGATGTCAATAATAAGATATTAAGACAGTGAAATTTTAAGAGCTGAAACATGAAATGCCAATAAAACCAGTTATACAAATTTCTATACATATTATATATTATTCAAAGGATTTTCGGGCCGGAGCTAAGTCGTCCATGAGCTCTACATGGTACAGCCAGCTTAGGCGTTGGATCAATGAATGTCATCAATGAAATTTGATCAAAGATCCCAACCAGACTTATAACTTATAAAAAGAGTATATTGTAATTCATAATTGATTGACCTCTGTCCGTTAATATCGCACTAAAGGGCCATTCATATGAGGTCGCTACAAATTGCGAACTTAACAAACACTGACAATTCATTCATATGGAGTTTTCTTATTCGCAGAGAAGAATACATGAAAACTGACACTTCATTGCGAATTTTTTGGTCGTTTGTAGATCACGTTTGCCTCTTTGTGTATTGCGTTCTCAGCTTGACAGTTCGCAAAGAGAATGATTGATTCGCGGAGAAACAATTTAAAATCGGTAATTAGCACAATTAAATTATGATATTGTACTATTAAGTAATAAATAAAATATCTCTCCATAGTTTTCATTCAATAATTAATAGTCAATGGTAATCTTAGCTTGAATGATTATTTGCTAAGTGCTCATTATATTGTTTTAGAGCGGTAGGGCTGAATCGACAGTCCTTAATATGACAACACCAACAAACAGATACTAGCCAATTAGATAGTTGTTGCCATATATAATCGTCATCCAACGTAAGCTAGCGTAAGCACACAATTTTGGCCATTACGCCGTGGTTATCGTATTATTGAACTATTTATATGAATGAGAAGCAGTGAAAAATGGTATGTTCACAATTGCATTGTTATATGTGATGGCGGTATCATCGGATTGTGACTTAAAAAAGAACAAAATGGAAGTGGGTCAATGACGACCAGTACAATGATTTGTCATTCAACAAAGTGAGAAATCTCTCCGCATACCAAGAGTCTGCGAAACCACCAAAGAATATCAAATGATGTCTGAAATTGTATGGTTTGATGCTGCTTGTATTGTTTTGTTTTATAAGAATATTCCATGACAGCAATATACCTAAAATTATGGTTCAACAATATTATAACGTCTCTCTAACCAATCTCGTTTTGTGTTCCCTATAAGCACATTTCACAATTTATGTCCAAAGAAATCAAGAAATTACAAATATACAGACAGACGTAACTTAAAGATAAACACTTGAATATTTCTGAATATCAAAAGGCTTATTCATGACCCTTGCAGAAAACCACCCACGAGCTGCTCTCCTTCGCCGCATTTCCTGCCATCTTGTGTATTCGTTGGTGATTGCTCGTTTACACGTCACGGCGTGAACTTCTTCCTGTCTGCCATCGCTCCCACGTTCTTATGTTAATTTTCTCATTAACCTCTTTAATTATAATGTTTAGCATGGGATTCAAGAATACTTTGGTATTCATTGCGTACAAAAGTGACAGGAATTGTAAACCTTGCTTCACTTATTTGACAATTACTTCGGGTTCTTCAAATTCACGTAGAAACACACACGAACATAATTAAACTGCTCACGATAAATATTCCGTGCGAACACAAAGTTGAACTTTCTCCTTAATTTTGGTTTCCTGCTTAAAATATGCAACAAAGGTAACCCAAAAGGTTTTCTGGTTCAAATCAATATCAACAAACGCCACAGCTCTGCAAAGTATTTCGCACCTCCCCCGATCCCCTGATATGTCTTTCAAAGTTCGACGTTGCCCTAGGGATACCAATGATTCAATATAGGTTGTCGGTTGGATAGTAATTATCGGCATGAGAAATCGCAAAAGAAAACTCTGTGAAAACTCTTATCAATTAGTTTTTGTAAAATTGAATTGAATGCAATCGTTCCGGGAAAATATGTTGTACTTTCAAGTCGTGGAAGCACTTGAAACGAAGGTATTTATGTACATGCCCAGGGCAACTTTTTATGGGCCAAGTGATTTTTACGGATAGCTCAATTGATTTCCGATGATATTGCTTCTGTAGTCAAGTGTGAATTCAATTCCGACGATAGAATTATAAAATCAGTCAAATGGAAACATGATAAGCGGGACTTCTTGATGTAGATTATGTGTTATTTTTCCCTTAAGGTATTGTCGAATCGATTCCATTGTGCGGTTATACCTTTTTCTTCATTTCTCTCTACAGCTAATGAAATATCTCTGGCAATAAACCGATTTAATGGCCTGCCAACATAAATTCCAACACCTTTTCCCCTTGCGCTCGACCGGTTCTTATTAAGCAAACTGAACCGTAGCCGGCAATTAAATAATCATTTATTTTATAAAAAAAACTGCCTCGTTATTTATTTAGAATACGTAGAAAAGAAATTAAATTAATTAATAATACCATCACATAAGTCGAAGAGCAAACCAATTTCAATGAAAAGCTTCACAAAAAGACTTCTTCATCCTTTAATTTTTAACCTTTTTCTGGTCTGCACATCGAAGTGAATTCCATAAAATTGGTGATGTGATGTTCACATCATGCTATGGTATTCGTAGATGCATTAATGTGGGGTAAGCATTTTCCAAATAACATACCATTAAAGGATGAAAACACGAACAAATAAAAATGAAAAGTAATTGAAGTTCTTAATCACTGCTGGGATGGCTCCTATAAATAAATATCACTTCATTTCATTTTTTGTGCTAAAGAAATGTGATTTCATTCTATTTCATACAGTTTTAGCAAGAGATGTAATTTGTTTGATATGAATATCCAAGGCGAAGTTTTTAGTTTCCATTGACTCATGTTTGTTTAAGGACTCGTGAAATGAAAGTTCTTGTAGAAATCCGATTTTGACTTTTTTTCTTATTTTCCAACATGAGAAATCATAATATTCAGATTTGGGATCAGGATATTCTCACAAAAATTTCAATAAGCGTCCCAATAAAAAATACACTCTTTGACTATCCTGGCTTTGTACTTTTAATCATTGTGGTGTTGAAACTCCCATAAGGTACACAAAACTGAATTTATGACGCTTACAGCCAGATTATTATAAATGATTAAATAATCAGTTTTTTTTCATTGTGGTGTCAATGAACACCAGATATTCTAATCACAAGGTTAATTTGTATAAAAACAACCCAATATGAAATTATGACTTATAATGTTATGCTTTGTCCTAAGCCATATCCAAAACATTAAAAATAATACGGTTCAACCACGTCGATGAAATCTTTTTCTTATTTGTAGTCCCAAATAAAAATGCTGTCATGGAAAATAATTGGTGTTTAATGTTTTTTCCACTTTAACTTAATTCAATAAAATAGGATACAATTTTACGGAACTTAAATTTAGTATTGATATATTTGAATATCATTCAATTTTATTTTTGACATCGGACAATAAGTTATGGCCATCAAACGAAATTTTCAGAGCTATATAGTATAGAAAGCCACAACAAATCCTTAAAGTAATAAAAAACTAGATAATATTCTTCCTTTTTCCTATTGCAGATCAGGGCGGACTCTAATGTGAAAAAAGTGTAAGTAAATATGTAAATATATAAGTAACATTCAAAGGAAAAAGCTTAAATAAATAAAAAAATCTACTTTCAAGAAGTGGCATTCACTGTCGGGAGTTATGGATTCTTTTTATTCCAATCAATTTCTCAAACCCTAAATATACGCTCTTCTGTTCCCCTTCCCCCGGAGAAAAGCAACGAGAGAGACTATAAAAATCTTATAAACAAAAATCCCGTCTAAGTGCGCAATGAAATCATAAAATACGACGAGCCTAAGATCCTTATAACCTGAATCTAACCGTGTTTTACATAATTTCGAAGAATTACGACTTTCAAAGAGGTTTATAAAACACTTCATACCACGGGGAAGCAAAATCGTACGTGAGTTATTACTGGCTAATCTGCTTCCCGAAAATCGAAAGGATATTGATGAAGACTGAAATAAAGTAAAGTGAAGAGTGGATTTGAACGAATGTGAAACCAATATACGGGTATCATGATGTGAGAAATATGTTGATATACATACAACTAAAATAACTAAAGGTCAACTGAAGTTATGGCTGAAACACAAAACAGACCTCATGTTCGTATCATCATATTTTAATTGTTAATTTAATTGGTGAATTTCTTTTAAAATATTAATATAAAATATTAAAGAAATTAATAAATACACATTCTATTATTTTGTTCGTATTTCCTATTTTAGTATTGCCTTATGAACTTTATTGTTCAAAATATATACATACTACAGCTTTCCTTTCAGTTCTTCATTACAGCGTCTCGCGTTCGCGTTCTGATCGGCCCTCGCACAAGAAGAAGTATAACACCTCTTCAGTTTGATAAGCATTCAAAAATTGTCATCAGGACTATGTACCGATTCTTCCAAGAATTGTTAATACAAAACAATTTTGCTTAAATTAGCAAAAAAAAAAAACAGCAACTATAAAAATTCTAACGACGTTACTTACTTTACTAACTGTTAAAGTCATCAGTTTCTGATCAGTGGCATATTTGTGTCCTACTGTTACGTTTTCAGTCATTGTTTTGTCAATTGCATAGATTCTACGTCAGTAATTGGAATCAAAACAATCAAACAAGCACTCAAGAATGTACGAAGGAAAACATAAAAAAAACTCAGTGCTCTATTCGTATGGAATCATTTGACCCAAACGTGCAGAATTTATTTTTGAGATTTGCTTACATAGGTAGGTAGGTACTAGGTATAGTTTCTAGTAGGGATGAGAATTTACTTTATATGTAAAGGGTGCTTATAATTCGCGCAAAATGTAATTTCGATAGAACATACAGATTTTTAGTTAGAAAAATTAATTTTTTGATTGAATTTTTGATGAATTTGGGGTTATGTATGGAGTAGCACATCGAATAAATGGCAGGCACGGCTTTGCTGGTAAGTACGTACTAAATATTGTTTATTGTTTATTTATTGTGGCAGCAATTTTACAATGGTTGTACATTATCTCACTTGTTTACAGAGATTCGGTGTTATTACCTTACAACTAAAGTATTAATAAAAGTAATTAAAGAATATATCACACATGTAATTTAAAAAAAAAGCCGCTAAAAACCTTCAGTAAATACGTACTACATAAATTTGCTGAATTTCACTAATACATCTCCCAATTTTCTCTTTCAAGGCGCTTGTAGTCATGGGAAAAAAAATTTCTAAAAAAAAAATTACGAAAACGGCGAATTACGCGATTAGAAAATGACTCATGCAGTAATTGAATTGTTTCTCTGGTGGTATGGCATGTGGCTGGTGGCACCACCGTCTTGTTGGAACCACAGATTGGTCACATCCTATCTTGTAATTTAGGCACTAAAATCATGTGACGAACATTTCTTATTGTTTAATTTTTAAGAGTCAGAAATGGCTAATGTGGAATCCACTTATGCTACCAAACTGCAAGACGCCAAACGTAGACCTTGCACAGGGCGGTCATTAGGCTTGGGCCGGCAATGTATATGTACATAAGTTTAATTTAATTTTATTCGTTTATTCCATGGGCTGTTTTGATATAAGATTTTCAAAATAAAACGAATTCTCATCTCGTCTACTATTGTTAAGTGCGTTTATGCAAACTAAAAAGCGGAATGTCATGGTACATTAATCATGTACTGATATGTACTACAAATTACAAGAATACATGAAAAAATGTAAGCTATCCGAAGGGTTCAAAAATGCTTGAAATCGAATTTGTTGCAAAGATTTATCAATGATTTTATTGGCGAGTTGTCCTTCATCTTGCTTATACATCTTGGTGTGCTGCTGATAAGAAAAGTTATCACCATAGACTTAGATTCTGTGCACATTAAAATAAATAACCAATTAGATCATTTGGATAATGGTAATATGCTAATAACTGCATGCTACCCTCTAAAAATTTTCTCGTTTAAAATACATAGATCAATAGTCGGTTTTCAGTCGAATAAGTCCAATTACCCATTCCTGACATGAATAAAGTCAAGTGCCACACACCGAGAGCTATGAAGTGCATCACCACCTGATGTTCTGGCATTAGAAAGAAACTCGAAGGGACACAAACACGAAAGTCTCTTCGCAATGGCATATCGAATTTGCAGATGTAATCCGTGTAGGGACTTCAAGACCATACACAGCCATATGCATGTCCAAAAAGGAATTCGGAGCAGAAAATAAAGAAGATTATCGAATGTCATGTTGCACATAAATTGATCACAGTATCGTAAAGCAAAATAACCATACGAATATAATATATGTATCTATAGGAACGTTGAGCGTTGATTATGGATCATTGCTAAAGTTGCGACATATGTTACATGCTCTTGTGACGATGGGAACACCGAGGAAAAGGTAAACACTTTCTCACCCACAAAGTATAAAGTTTATGCTTAGACTTCGTAGCAGACAAATTGATGTGCTTTTCTAAAGTTGGCTTTTATTGAAAGTCACACCAAAGTTCTTAACGTGTTCAAATTTGTCACAGTCTCATGTTTTCGGAATTGAAAGTTATACCAATTTATTATTGGACTTCAGTGCGATAGGTGGCATCCCATTCTACATCCAAACTACAAATGTGGTCTTTGTAGAAGGCGACTGACTTACTGACTGCAGTTCTATATACTGTATGAGTTTCTTTTATATAACACCAGCTGTACACGGCGCGTGTTGCTACACATATTAAAAAAATCTAATTTAAAAAAAAAGTCAGCATATAAAGGGTGATTTTTTAGCTATTATCTTTTTGGCAACACTGGTTTAAACAGCTGACGCACGTTTCGTGTTTTGTTTCACTGTCAAACATCTTCAGTTTGGTCTATAATTTAACTATGAATCGTCTTACAAACGAACAACGCTTGCAAATTATTGAATTTTATTATCAAAATGCGTGCTCTGTTAAGAAAGTTCATCGCGCTTTCTTCCATTTTATGGTCAGCTCATTTTTGGCTCAATGGGTACGTAAATAAGCAGAATTGTCGATTTTGGAGTGAATATCAGCCAGAAGCATTGCAAGAGCTACCAATGCATCCAGAAAAAGTCACAGTTTGGTGCAGTTTATGGGCTGGTGGCATCATTGGACCGTACTTCTTCAAAGATGATGCGAATCGTAACGTAACTGTGAGATGGTATCCAACTTTTTGTTTCCCAAAATGCAAGAGCTTGACTTGCATGACAATGACATGGTTTCAACAAGACGATGCCACATGCCACACAGCACGCGCAACAATTGACTTATTGTGGGGCGAGTTCGGTGAACATTTTATTTCACGTTTGGGACCGGTCAATAGATCGTGCGATTTAACGCCTTTAGACTATTTTTTGTGGGGCTATGTCAAAGCTCATGTCTATACAGACAAGCCCGCTTCAATTGACACATTGGAAGACAACATTGAAGCATTTATTCGTGAGATACCGGCCGAAATGTTGGAAAGAGTATGCCAAAATTGGACTAAGCGGATGGACCATTTGAGGCGCAGTCAAAGTTAACATTTACATGAAATAATCTTCAAACATTAAATTATATGGACCGTACTATCGATTAAAAAGAGATTTCATGCATTTTTCTGAATTTTATGTGTTTTTTTTTGAAAAACTTTCCTATAGCTTTTAAAAAATCAACCTTTATTTATAATTTACATATATTTATATTATATAAGAACACAAAAATCAACATTTTCCATTGTAATTTTTTCATCAATCATGTGTCCGATCAATACAATTGTGGCTATTTATAAAATTTTGCATGACATAAAGAAAATTTGATACCAAAAACATTTTTAACAGAATTCTGAACAAAGTTGCCAAAGACATCAGTGATCTATCTCTTACCATTTAAAAGGCTATAAACGGAATAGAAACAAACTTTGATTCCTACATATATAGATAGATAACATTAAATGATGACACATCTTCTCTGGGAGCGTGCTGTGGAATTATCAGTCTTTAATAAGATTGAAGGATATGGAAAAACCATTTCTGCAGACTGTATAACGGCGACGAAGAACCAAATCCCGCTGTCAGGCAGAACGAACCATTCAACCCCAATGAAAGGGACGACGAAGATCAACAATTCCGTCCACTCGACCCGGATGAAGTGAGGATTGCCATATCTAAACTGAAATCCAATAAGGCTGCGGGAGCTGACGGCCTACCCGCCGAGCTTTTTAAAGCTGCAGGCGATGATTTGGTAAGGAGCATGCACCAACTCATCTGTAAAATATGGTCGGAGGAAAACATGTCCGATGAATGTTTTGTTTGCCCGATCCATAAAAAAGGAGACCCTTTGAACTGCGCCAACTACAGAGGCATCAGTCTCCTAAGTATCGCATATAAAATCTTATCTGCCATACTGTGTGAACGCCTAAAGCCATTCGTAAACAACCTGGTCGGTCCATACCAGTGTGGCTTTAGGACAGGAAAATCCACCATCGACCAAATATTCACACTACGGCAGATTTTGGAGAAAACCCAGGAGCAACAAATCGATACCCACCACCTTTTCATCGATTTTAAGGCCGCGTATGATAGCATCTATAGAAACGAGCTATACAGAGCAATGTCTAGTTTTGGCATCCCTACCAAACTCGTCCGTTTGTGTAGGATGACGATGGAGAATGCACGCTGCTCCATCAAGGTCGGTAAAGACCTAACCGAGACCTTTGATGTCAAAAAAGGATTCAGACAAGGCGACCCGCTGTCATGCGACTTGAATTGTTCAAAACTTGAACGCCAACACCAGAGGAACAATCTTTCAGAAATCCGTCCAACTACTCGCATATGCCGACGATATTGACATTATTGGAAGAACGCAGCGTGATGTCAATGGCGCTTTTGTGGGTATTGCAACGGAGGCCGCGAAGATGGGTTCAGCGGTAAACGAGGGTAAGACCAAGTATATGCTGTCAACGAGAAAGGGCACCCAACACCGACGTCTCGGTCAGAACGTCACAGCAGACAGATATAACTTTGAGGTAGTCAAAAACTTTGTCTACCTAGGCACCGCTATAAACTCAGACAATGACACCAGCGCTGAAATCAAACGAAGAATAACCCTTGCCAATCGCTGCTTCTTTGGGCTAAGAAAGCAACTGGTAAACAAAGCCCTCTCTCGAACAACCAAGATAACGCTCTACAAGACCTTAATCGTCCCAGTTCTGCTATATGGCGCGGAGGCATAGACTTTGTCAAAAGCGGATGAAGCTGCCCTTGGTTGCTTCGAGAGGAAAATTCTTCGTGTGATTTTCGGTCCCGTCTGCATAGACGGTGAGTGGAGGAGGAGATATAATGACGAACTATACGGGCTGTTCAGCGACATCGACTTAGCCAGAAGAGTGAAGATCCAAAGACTTAGATGACTAGATCATGTAGAGCGGATGGAAACCAATACTCCGGCCCGAAAAAACTTCGAATCCACCCCCGAGGGACGGCGCAGTAGAGGAAGACCGCGACTCAGGTGGCGCACGCAAGTGGAAAGGGACCTCAACCAACTATGCGTGCGAAACTGGAGACAGCTAGCTAAAGATCGAGCTGGCTGGAGACGCTTGTTGGTTGAGGCCCAGGTCCACCCCGGACTGTAGCGCCACCTTAAGTAAGTAAGTAGAGGAGGTCAAAGCTATGTTGCTCAACTTTAATGAAGAGTCACTAAAAAGACTTTAACTTGGGCATCATCACAGAAACTATCGTAAGGCTGAACTCTAAATGAACAAGCCTAGGATAGGTGGAGTGATGCCCAGCTAGTTTATGCCTCAGAATAATTATGATGGGTAATTATAGAGCAAGTAGTCAACATATGGACATATGCCAGTTCATCTTCGACTCAACTGGGACGTCTGAGACGGAACATCGGCACAATACTTCATCTCTGCGGTTGAGGCTAATCATAGAAGATAGAAGAGGTTTAGTTTCAGAGTATTGAGTAAGAGTTCAAGTATGGGCTGCTAAAAGCACTATATCTTGGGTGGAGTTCAGATTTTACATGGTATTTGTATTGGTATTATTACAGATGACTCTTAAGCCGCAATTATATATTGAATGCTTTCAAGCAACAAACTAAGAGGGCAAACATATCCCATCAAAATAACAATCACTACAATTAAATCTGTTCTTGCTTATTAGATAGCTTTTGATATATTAAAAAACGCACTTACATCCGGTTAAAACCCGAAGCAAAAGGTGGTGCTTTAAAACGTTAGGTTTTTAACTGTAATAAACACAGGGAAATTTGCAAAAGCGTTTACAATCTGTGTTTCAATTGATAAATCAATGCCTGCCATTTACATTGTAAAGATTTTTTATGTATATGTTGACCACTACTACGTTTTGCATGATCCATACAGAGAGTAAAATATTGAGTCAATTATTTGAGTTATATCCCTGGTGCATTTAACGCTGGTTTATCGCCATGGACGTATCATCATAAAAAGTAGTTGTGTTGATTAAAAACAAACTCAAGCAGAAATAAAGTTCGGTCCTGAAGCCAACTTTTCTAAGGCCTTATCACGCTGTGGCAAATCGTTCGGTCTGAGCCTTTCTATGATTAATGTCACACGTGAGCAGTGAAAAATAGAAGACCAAAAAAACCAAACAGCAAGCCATACAAAATAACTTAAAGGGCACTAATAAAATTTCTATATACCCCCGATAGCTCTGATTCAATTGACACTGTGAAAAAATGTCAACAGGTCGCGGTGTATCGAATCAAATCGTAACTCCACAATGAATAAGCTTAAATTGTTCATTTTGTGTCAACTATATAAGCGAGAAAACTTGGATAACTTACTTACGAGCACTTTAATCTACAACAGTAAAGTTTTCATACGTTCCTCCTCTCATTATTCGAAACAATGGCGTCATTAAAAAGCATAAGAATCGCATTCACATCTGCCAAAGTGTTGCTTTTATGTAGGAAAAATGTTGGAAATGCATTTTATGAACCTTGGGAGTGCTTCTGTTGTTTGTGTTTTGCATTTAAGTGCGAGAAAATCTGTCCCCTAGTAGGCGTATATAGAAACATTGTATCAACAAGAAGACTGTTGAATAAGTTCATATTTCTGAGAAAAGCGGACGTACTCGTATGTGCACTTGGTTTTAGACATGCTGACTGTGGTAAGCTGATGGTATGAAGGAATAATTTAATTTATGAATGGCATGAATGGGTGAATTTAATAAGATGGGAAGAAAAGTTTAAGCGAAGTTAAAATTACGCTTCATTGCGCTATGAATGAGTATAATATGATTCGCACATGTAAGGAGAACCAATTCAGTAATAATAATTTAACAAGCTTATAAGAGACTAATCTGAATACAACCGCTTTAATGGATCAGGTTCATATGAATGAATTAGCATTCAGTGACTCAGTAACTCGTATCGTACGTAAACTTTTAAATTTCGACGTGTGGACTTTACACCAGTGAACTCGACGGGCAAATGATGCAGATGCATTGTGTAATTATATCCGAAGGATTTACCGGAATGAAAAGCAACTATTAAATGTCAAAGTGCTGGCAGATCAAGATCATACCGAGAAACCCTGAAGCCGCTTCGTAATGCGTCCACTAGGATCTATTTGTGCTGCGGCTTCTGTCAGTCTATCCCAATTTAGACACACTTGCTTTGTATGCTTTAGAAGCCTTGTGAGTGATTAATCTGTTTGCGACATTTGCTCATATGTCTGTTGATGGCGATTGAAGGAGACATTATGAGAAGTATTCTACTGCAACTGTTAAACTGTTCTGACAATGACAACAGTACAATCAAATATATTAGCTTGCCACCATCCAAGAAATCATAATAAATTAAGTCCTAAGGAAATCATCATAAAGTAAGAAACAATTTTTTATTTATCTCGTAATTTTAGTTATCAAAACACGTTCAAGACTAGAAGATTTTCAGTGGACACTTAACCATCATAAATAATTCTATGGATCAAAACTCCTCCGTTAGATGTAAGCAAAAATGTTTCCTGGTTATACTCATTATCTTACTTTAGCGAAAGCGGTGAGTACATGGTAACGAGGCTTTTAATTAAGTTGGCATGACACCACACATTTCCCATTCTTTGAAGGGACAGCCTAATGAAAATGCATTCATTGTATGCACTGTTGCAGGGAAGTCTACGATTTTGCTTTTTGTCTAACGACCGGTCAAACCAGAGATTGAATAATTCTCTATCGTTTTCAAAGAAGGTCGTATACTGATATGAACGTTTCTTTGATCACAGCTCCGTCCTTTGAAGTAGACTTAAATTAAATGTCAAAACACGGCCGACAGCAGCAATATCGCAATACTCCTTCGGAAGGAGTGACATGGGTGTACTCTGTACAGGAAGTGTAATAAGAGCTCTTGACGGCAAATCAAAAACAAAATGGAATTGAAACTCATGCAAAACAGTAAAACGTAAAGAAAACATACATTGCTTAGGTAACTTTTTACACATTTTCTCACATTTATAGTCAGTAATTAATGAAGTCATTGAAGGTTTTTGTAACGGTAAAACGATTGTGCTTCATAGATGTAGACCTTACGATGGATATTTGAAGGATGTGGTTTATTTTGCTTCACTTTATGAGAATAACACTGAACTATGGGGATATTTGAATAAACAGCAGTAAGGTCGTAGGGGATGATCCGTTGAATTGTCAACGAAGCTAAGAGTGCGACTAAAAACCCAAGTATACCAAATTTGAGATGATCAGATCTATTATTTGACATATTCTCAACAACATCCACGGCATTTTACGCAAAGATATTGGAATGCATGCTTGTGAAGCCCAGCTAACAGAAGAACTAAACCCAACGTGCTACGCAAAGCGCCGTGATTTCATAATAATGCATATGGCTGGGGCTACAGTCCGTAGTGTAGCCGGGCCTATCTTCTGTAAAAACATTGACATGATAACTTACAAAAACATTTTGAATGAACCCAGCAAACAAAAGAAGTACTCACGACAATTTAAAATGAATAATAGAAAAATATATTATAGAAAATGAGTATATGTAAAAGACATGTGATTGTTGAGAATAAATTCATAACGCTGATCGCATGGCATATTAGGGTGTGACTGTTCCCCAAAAGGGATATCTTGGAATGGGTGTCCTCGATAGGTTGGTCAATAACACTTATTCTGTGTTTTATTCCGGATTTGGGGCAACATACTTGTCTTTAGCTCAGAAATTCCAGGAAATATGATGAATATGTCTTTACAGCAAGCCGACCATATGCAATGATCTTACCAAACCAAACTATCATCGACAGTTGGCACGAACGTTTGTGGGAAATGCTACAAATGCGACGTCTGATACACCTGCTCAACATGAAATAATTCCTATAATAATAGTTATTGCACATAGAAAGCCTTCTGTTTATGAATTAATGCGTTTATTTTTATTATAGCAATGAATATGTGGCTTGCATAGTTTAAGCATTGTTTATTGGGTAGTTCAGCGTTCTTTGCGCTGCTTAAACTCGATTTATTTCTGTATTAGTGTTTTAGACTTGGATATGATCATTAAACTAAAGTTTGTCTTCTTACACTCCAACCGCACTTTTGATTGAAACAACACTTTTAATATGCTCTGCATGGGTAAACAAGCCTGCGAAATCTTCATTTCAGAATACAAAAAACGTCTCTTCACACAAGTGTGCGTACATATGAAACAATGTTCGGTGGGTTGTGATTAACTTTCAAAAAATTCCCTGAAATTCGTCGGTTGACAAGGGGACACTCACTATCTGTATTTCTATAGTACTGTATTTCTGTCCAGGCGTCTGTGTACTGAACGCATATGGTAGCTCAACCATATAAAGTGAACAACATAGTTTTCGCTCAAAGAGTCTTTGATTTTGCGCTTTTGGGATAAGGCAATGGGCATCGTTAGTGTTCAATATAATTCAATTATCCAACCTGGTATACGAAACTGGAGATAAAATATGGTGGACTCTTCCTGTTTCAAGCCTGCCTTGGACTGTAGCGAGACTCAAAGAAGACAAGAAATTATATGGAAATCCACCCGGTGCCATTGTACGTACAAACAAAAATGTATATGCACCCATATCGATATAACGTACAGATGTTAAAGCTCAAATACGTCATATTATTTTATTATATATTCCAGGCACGTGATAAATACTTCATAACCGTACATCAATAAAGGATTTAGTTACGCACGAATTTCAATAGAAATCATGAAAACAAGTTTTGATGAATCATATTTATATATATATACATATATTTCCAAAGAAACAAATTTTAATAAAATACTTGTTTCCACACAGTTCAGAGAAATCGTATATTAGGTTAATACAGCCATTAACGGAACATGATTTTGTTCTAAGGACTTTCGTACAATGAATTTCGTATTACTGAGCGCACTACGAAAAATCCCTTTAGGGCGTGAAGCACGTGTATGTTTACACTGCCCACATCTTCGAAATCAAAAGGAAGAATTGAAAAAAATGACTTAAAGGAAGCAACAAACTCAGAGCACATGGTGAAACGCTCATGACCTTGAATAGATGAAAAAAACCTGAACCTGAAGAAAAATTGCCTAAGGCAGCTTAGTAGAGAAATTCAAAAGAAACAACGGTGTGCACAGGGATCTGGGTTTCTTTGTCCCTATAAAGGGGTGTTAAGCCGTTTTCTTTGGTTTGATAAAGATTATGTTTTCTTTTTCTTTCTATTTCTTTTTAAAGTGAATCATATTAGACATACTTACGTCACATTATATTATATATTTGTAAAAACAAAATTATGTTTGGTGGTCTTTGGATACATAGCCCAACAATTCAAAATATGTCTCTTTTGGTTACAGGGTCAGCTGAGAAAATATGCAAAGTGACTGACATCATCACGAATAATTTCTGCGGAAGCTGTATGGCTGAAAGAAAGTTATAGATAGAAATATCTCTTACACACATATTTCTCCGACCTAAGCGAAATCTTCATCTATATTAAAAAATCGATTGCTTTATCGTAAACTCCGTAAATAGTAGATTCGCGAATTTCGTGTAGTTGGTTCAACAACAACATAAACAATCAAGAGTAAGAAACAATCAATACTCCGTATGTGAATTGGCAAAATGGTTGAGCTGCCACAAAATGGGGTCAAGTCTGTGCCACTAGATTTTGAATAAGAGGTACACAATAAAGATGAATTCCTTCAACCGGTCTGTAGTCTCTATCTGGATTAACACTTCCATAGTAAGACTATACGGAGTTGTATGTCAAAATGACTTAAACTAATACATCTAGTGTCCGAACGGTCGGCCGGAAACTAATTGCATCAGGTATGTAGCTAAACGCTATTCTAAATTCATTGCTTATTGGCCATTTAACAGAGAATCAAAGAGAAAGTTCTTGAGGCTAAATGATGCGAATAGCTTCAGAAATAGGTCTTTCGAGCACAGCAACGTATCTAATAATGCAAATTTTACAGATTACCAGTGATCCTCGACAATCGAAAATTCGCAAAACTCATCTTGTTTATGAGCTCCTGGACAACAGGTTGATAACCATAGCAGTCATATTGACATCTCTCCTGATGGCTCAAAGCGCTGTACTCTTCAATACTACTCGCAACCATATTTAGCGCTTTAGGCTGCCAGATGGATGGAAGCCGCAGATATCGACCTCACAAAAGTACCTGGAAACATTATGCGTGATCATGCTGCCTTAACAAGCGAGTTTTCTTATACTGGACACACGGTTGTTTGTGTATACAATACAAAACAATATGAAACAACTCATAATAGATATGAAAGAGCCAGAATAATAATATATATAAATAATAGGATAAAGAAGCACTGTCTTATTAAGTAACATGCACTGAGACTAGGACTAGCTCGTGTATCAAATGCAAAAACTGAAAGGGATCGGTGGAGATCGAAATAATGAATCATTGTCGTTGCAAATGCCCAGCAATAAACACAAGCAAAAGGAGGACATTCGGTAAATACTGCTTCGACTCAATCAGGGACATCGCAAACATCAATCTAAAAAAAATTCTTCCAAATCTGTCATGTCTCCTTTTGGTGTTACAAAGAATCTGTAGTGACACTATGGACCTAACTTAATGTTGAAGGGTTGATTTGATGCTGTTCAATCGTACATTAAATTATGATCAGCAACTTTCTTTAAACGCCTTGTAATTGATTTAAGGCTACAACTTCCCACTAAAGAAGAAGAAGTATAGAATATTGCATTTTCAAGCCTATCAAAACATTCTATAGTCCCCTGCTGATTGGAAAAAACATTTTGGAATGTTTTAAGTCAGATGCTAAACTTTGCCTTGCGTAAATACAGTAGTCTGCGATTTGACATGAAATTGTGTTTAACGGGCATCTTTAACACATTATGCACAGACTGTTGCCTATATACGCATTCAACATGTGTGCGTGTATATTGGAAGTACATTTGTACCGCCCTCTGACTATTGCATATTGTCAGAGTATAGTAGTATACTTGATGCGGTGAAACACAAGTTCACGTGTATGGTTAAAGTCTGCGGGACATTTTACAAACATATGCATAAAAATAATATCTACCTTGAAATTGCCTCATTAAACATTTTCTTTAGTCTAATTAATACCACGGTCACTACCCAGACAGTCTCTTTTACAGCAAAATATAAATCAATCAATTACTCTGACGTGCTGTATTGGATTCAACATTTGAAAACTAGGTTAATGGACGTGGTCAATGCAAAACCGCACATCCAATTCAATCTACACATCAGTCAAGGTTATACCGCAATTCACTTGATTTACTAGTCTTTGCTGTTTGAGTTGCTTAGGAATCCACTTATGAATGAGATCATAAGCGTACACTAAGTAAACCGAAAATAAGAGCCTCCCGAAAGATAAACATGGCTTTTTTGCTCAAAGAAGAAGAAATTTAGGGGGTCCTGCTTATAAGAGAAGGAGGACAAACGATGAGACAAACGATGAGAGTAAGCAAGCAATTTTTGTTTCCGCTTCCACGGTTGATTAAGATTTTTTTCTATCCCCAGGAATAAGACGACGTTTAAAATGCCTTCACAAATGATGTAGTATCCTCAAAATTTAAACAAAAACCAACAAGATGTACGAAAATAAAGCATTAATCAGCAAAAACGTTTTATAAACACCAGCGAACCGAGAGCGTTGTTGCTGTTGACGTCCGAGATACTCGTACATCATCATTCATTTCAGAAATTTTAGTCAAACACGTCCGTATTCAGGCATGCTATACTTACTTAATAGATCAAAGAAATCCTTCAGACTATCACATTGCCGGCAGGGCAATTTTCCTGACCCATAAGAGCTTCTTGAGGATAATAAGTTCATTGCTATAGGCTAACAGAATCAAACGCAACCGAACAAAAATGTTGAAACTAGTATTTACGAAAAGAAAAACAAGAAAATTAATTCTCTTTCTTCTTATCGGCCGCGGCATGCATGCGTGTGTGTGCTATGGGATTTTATTGTTCGCTATGAAAATCATTTGGATTACTTGTGTAAATAGGGATATACATTTATCAAGTCAAGCTACTCTAGTAAGGTTAAAAAAAAGATTTGTTCAAGATAAAAAGATTGTCAGTTTTTTTTCCAAAATCAGATGGAATATTACTGCAGGCAGGTAAATATGTATCCACTATTGTAATATGGTTCAAGATTAATGTATTCGAAGAGTTTTCCTTTTGGCCTTGTGACATTGTGAAGATTTTGAAGTCTCTTATTTCACCTGAGTTAAGCAGTTTTTTTCATGAAGCGGGATAGCTCCTAAAATTTGAATGCGGTTTCCTCAACATCCATAGAAGCTTGATCTTCATGCGATCATCAAGCCCATTAAGGTTGGAGGCGTTGTCAAAAAGTTATTACAGAAGTAGACACTGTGTGAAATCTATAGTTCGTTTGTGTTTGGCAATGCTGCAATGCAACAATGCTCTCATAGTCTTTGTTCGCAAAGCTCTTCGAACAGAAAAGAAGGGAGGAGAAACAGTTCCCTGGGAAGAAAAGGAGAAAGCATGAAAAGCAGTACGCGATCGAGTAGATGGAAGTCCTATTGGCAGAATGTTTTCTGAAAGTTTTATCACAGGGTAAAACAATTATCCAATAGTTACAAAGTTTAGACGATGATAAATGCTAATTCCATCTTCAAGACCTAGAAAAGCATAGATAGCAATATTTTCACAGCAACTGGAACCGATATGGTTGGGCGCAAGCCCCATCTCATATGTAAGATAGGAGAAATGTAAGAGAGAAAAGCAGTCTGCTTATATAATACAATGCATTAATCAAAATGTATCGCAATGATGATACTTATCAGATCCGAGACGCTTAGAGAGAATACTGAAAACAAAATCTTTGCATCTGTCCAAGGAAATGATGATACAAATGAAGATTCAAATTTATAGATAGGGCGTAGTTTAGAAAAGGTTACTCTTTCTTCATCCACTTTGCTGAAAAGTACACGCAAAAATCTTCGTTTAAAAGTTACAAAAGTGCAAAAATTGAAGACTAATGACCATAGTTCCCAAAATTAACTGATAATCAACTGAGTAGTGATGTTACGCAATCAGGCAATTGTTTTGTATCAATATACAAAATCGTCACATATGGAAAAAATATAAGCCGAGATCAATAATATGTGTGACGCTACAGATTTAGACTTGAGTTTATTAGTGGGAGGAATTGACCCTAGACGTCCAATGTAATTGTTAACGCACATACCCACTACGTCAGGGCGAGAAGAGATGTGGTTCTAGTATGATGGCGCTACAACTCTTGTTGAAATCAACTGAGAAAAATATAAACTACGTGGATTTTCTTCCACTCATTGTACTCTTACTGAACTGAGCATATTTTACAACTCATTGACTCATTGCTTATGCGTTTGCAAGCTGTCTAGTATACCAGGAGGAACTATACTCCTGGTTTCTGTCTTTGACTCTATTCATACAGTACACTTTTTTCCGCTTTTTCTTTACTCTTCCTCCAATATCTTTGTTTTCCGCTGCAATGACTTCTTAAAAATAATGTTGGAGAATCCTACTGCGTCGTACAGAGTGGATGAAAAGCTCTTCATATTCAAGGCACAAAATACATTTTCTTTTATAGAAAACTTACACTACTTACCACTTCATGATAAAAAAATTAGTCGGCCACTAGGCTAGGTGGATTGGTGGCAGAGCTAATGATTTTCAATTTTTTTTTTTTTTTGGGAATCATTAGCTTTACATGCAATACAATCTTCACGCCGAGAAGTTTCATTGGAAGCATTATGGCTTACAGAATCTATTATTGCTATCATTATACACTATAAATGCACATAAAGTCATGCCATTTTAGAAATAAGCCGGCAATAACAGTCAAATCTACATAAATTGCGTATTTATATGTAATATGATAAGAAAGTACATATTCTATTGATGAATAACTGATTTATTGTAACTTTTAAGTGATGCATCGCCAAAATCAAGACATAGAAGTAAGTAATTCAACGTACATGATTCAATCCTATCATTTCAATTCATATCTTTGTATAGAGTTTTGCCAAACATATTGTTGCACGTTAATCAATTCCCACAAACATGATGATATCCATTTGGTAAAAGTAATATCGACATTTTTCAATCGTTATCAAAATATAAAGATAGATTATTACATGTTATTTTGGAATGAAAAAGAAGACTTTCACTCGACACAAAGGAAATTGACAAAATAATCGCCTTACAGGGACGAATCAATGGCGTGACACGGGCACATACAATGACTTCTCTTTTTGTGTGAAGATTTGACTCTTGCCTCAAGGATAAAAAGATGTACAAACATTTATTTGGTGTAGATACTGTGGAAAGAAAAGTTAAATTGAATTTCTAATCTTTGAATTGTGACTGAATCGATAAGAATAACAGCTCCGAATTATTTTTATATACACATACATATGTCCTTTATTTAAGCTTAATAAAATTTTTTTTTTCCTCTTAATTTTTTTTTTATTTTTATTACGTAATATGAGTGCGCAAAATGTGTACGGAATATCCATGTGTCAGAGAAAGAGCGAGCCTCCCTGTGCACATTGGTCTTAAATGACTTCGGTTTGAAGAAAGATGGGAATAGGAAGCTGGTGAGAGTATTCCATGTTAAGCATGTAGTTCCTAAATTTCACTAAGTATTGCCACTACTGTCCAGGGAGTGGCTTAAAAATTCGGCATCAATACATGCATATAAACATTATCGACTTTTCACATCTAGTCCATTGGGGTTTCGAACATATTTAGCGAAATGTGAAAGAGATTTACAAAAAGGAATCCATCATAAAGATACCCTGGAGATGAAATAAAGACTGAAAAATTGTCACTGGCAACCGGAATGACAATAATTGATTACTTGCAAGACCATGAAGAACGAGAGCTCCTGGAAAAAAACATTCTCAATACACAAAGGATCGGTTGCGCTTTAAATTATTGTCAAAAATGTGTCAATTGGGAGATGTGATATTCAAACATAGCAGATTACATTGTATATTGTAAGAAAAACGGGAGTTAATCACCATATTATAAGAGATATTTTTTAACGACTTTGTGAATATAAGTCATTGTGTATCGCTATTGAGTTAGGTAAGATTAGGTTAGTGGCCGACTGGCGATTACTACAATTACGCGGAACTAGTCGATCATATTCAGTAAGCCCGTTGCTGCTTTTGATAAAGCACTACAGGCTGACAATAATAACGATTTGTTCCGGCTGTTTAATTTCGGACCGAAAACAATTCTGAGATTCGGCCCACGCATTCTGATCAGGCTGTGTGATCGTTTCGCATCGAGAACATTTTGTTTTATAGTGAGGTGGTCTACTATGGTCTACTGTTTGTATGGGCTAGCGTTTCAAGCTTATACGATAGGCAAGGGTTGCAGATCCATCCAGAAAAAGTCCTGAACCAGTTCCCCTTCTAGCGAGTTCGTTCACTTCTCAATATAAATTCGTGGCGGTTTATCAAACACGCTCTTGGGTGTTCGATTTACAGTTTGATGTGTTAATTGTGTGTATTGTGTAATTCGGATTTAGTGCATTGACAGTGAAATACGGTCAAAGGTATAGTCTTGTATATCCTAGTGAACCCTAGAATATCCTCTGTAACTGTAACTCTGTAACCAGCCTGTTGATAAACGAAGATCGGAAGATTGGTCCCGTCTAGGAAAGAGATTGAAATATTTACCAGCCTTAAGTAACTGAACTAAAGAGACCAAAATTGCGGAAATGTATTGTATTCTTAAATAGAGGCTCTTTTTTCCATAGTTTTCCTCTAAATGTACATTAAGCTTTACCGAACCATAAACACTTGTCTACAAAAATGTATTCTCAGTTGCAAGGTTTCTATAAACCATATCTCTGTGCAAGCTAGAGCAAATATCCACGTTAAAGAAAATATTGTACTATGGAAGACTAAAAAAAAATCTATCTATCGCTTTGTATTGTATTTTTTATTTATGTATAAGTGAATAACTTAATTTTCCATAACTTGAGATTTTGTTACATCAGTTAAAGCCTAATGGAGGCTTATCATGCAGAAGACTAAATCCTGTTAAAGAAGATATCTACATAGTCGTATATGAGAACAATTATATACACATGTTCATATCATTGGAGCTTATGAATGTATCCCACACATGAGCTCATCATGTAAAGTTTCCTTGGAAATCACAAGATGAAACAGACAACTTAATGTATGTATCAATCATACGTACTTGACCCGGGAACCAAAACATACATAGAATCAATCTACTCGGCCCAGGTTGAATACACAAATAAAACTTGCCAATGGTATACCATACTCGTTGAAATGGATGAAATTAATAAGCCAAGACCACCTGCAATGCACCAAAGGGGTCGCTATCAACAATTTCAACAAGAAAATTCCCGAATTTTGTTTAAAAATCTAATTTCAATTCAAGAAGTCGTATTCCATCAAGGCAATACCTGATCGATATCCACATGGCCGGTTATTTACATTAGCCCCGCATTACGCAAGGCAGTACATGTCCGTAAGTCAAAAAAACATGCACGTATGCATTGGCATTGCAAAAGTCTTTGACTGCTTGCCTCTGACCATTTTAACCGTGAAGTAAGTTCAAGTGACATGAAAGCGCAAACATTTACTGCTTCTTCTTTATTTTTTGGGTTTTTCTGAAAATGATCATCTTCAATAACTGAAATGATCGTTCTTGAATGAACACAAACATGGGAGAAGAAAAAATAAAAATCCGATTTCTGGTCCTGGCTGTCAGCCAATAATTCCCAACGAATATTTTATCACGTTGGCGTAGGTTCACATGCACAGAATTAAAATATACGTACACGCCAAATAAAAACAAATAAGCTGGCAGTTGAAGACTGCTTCTGCTAAGAACCATTCATGTATCTATAAAATGTAGCAAAAATGTAAATAAACATCAGTGCCAGTGCATAGTTTCCTATTCACTGGAAAAATCCACATGATATATAATAGTTTCCGAAAATTTAACAATTTTCAAGAATTCAAAGTTCTCAGAGAAATATAACATTTCTCACAGGAGGTGCTTTTTAGCTCTTCGACGTTCATTACCTGATTGTGAGTTTTGAGAAATTTATTTATAAGATGAAGGCAACTTGTTATAAACACTGATTCTCCCATTTGCGTAAGTCAAGCAATAAAATATATTTATTTATAAATTAATTTCATACCGGATATAAATACAATTCATATTATGTATTTGAAGAAAAACAAACGAAATTAGAAATTAATTCAAAAAATACTGTCATATCAGTCAGACCCGGGGAATCTGTATCATGACCTTAACATGTGCATTGTACTTACTGATTCCAATTAAATATTTACTGACCTGCAAGGAGAGAGAGGAAATGAATTAGAATAAATTTATTCAATGGTTAAGTGGAAGTAAAATGTTATAATTTTGGCGAAGTCAAGAGTCACAAATAATGACTTATAATTAAAAATATTACACCTTTTAGGTGTTGAATTAGAATTATTCATTTTAAATAAATTAAAATATAACCCGGGACGCTCTGAATAAATCTGTGTATTATCTCCGAAACCACATTTAAAATGTGTGTTTAATAGTTGCCTTTTTGGAAAATCTTAATTTGTTTGATATAATTAACCTCTAGCAGCCATTAATAAGAAATGATTCTGATTCGCACTCAAGCGGCCATTAAAGTAATTCAAGCATTTGAAATCAAGTCACATGGTGTTAGCGTTTCGAGAGTGTCTCTTTTAAAGAGGATATGTCCTCTTTTTTGGCGTTGATCTTATAATCTTATATGTACTCTCTTTTTTCATCTGGATCTTTTTTGTTCTCTTTAATTTTCTCTTTCTCTTTCATAATTTAGTAATAAATTACAAAACAACTACGTACTTTTTTGTAAATACCTAAGTATTTATTGCGTGATTACCTACTTAAAAACTAAAAAGTTAGCAAAAACGGTCCTCTTTTTTTCTGACTCGCAATATGGACACCCTACATGGTGTAGCAAAGAACGAACAAATTCTTAGTTATCAAATATGTAAATCCACCTCGGATACCCGGTCAATAGCATTAACCCGTCCTACTTGAGATAAGAAGCATAACAGACACAGCCTTCATAAATCACGATTCACATTTAATTTCTTTCCAATTTCATTACGAACAGTGCATCTCCGTTACATATTTTGTAGCTATCCCTTTGAAAACTACAACAATTTCTCAAATGTAAATCAGCTAAATAATTAAACTTAACTTAAACTGCTTCACAAAAAGCAACGTTATTTTGTTTCCCATCAAACCCTTTTTGTATTGAAAACTTTTCTGTGTGGAATTTTGTTCTGTTCTCTGTTTCTAAAACCAAATTACATGCATTTCTGTGGAATTAGATTCTAAATAAACAAGCTCATCCTAAATTGTGAAGTGACACTGTACTCTCCTCCCGAATAACAAACACTGTAACAAATAACAATCCGAACGCATCTAGATTTCCACGCAAATAAATATAATTTCTCTGCAACAGTGTACGTCTGTGGGCAGAGCCAACTTTTAACTCACCATGGTCACTCAGCCATTCAATTTACTTGTCTATTTTTTTTGTGGAAATATAAACAACTTCTATGGACTCGATTCGTGCTAGCAAATTCGCCTCACTGCATTTCGAATGTTAATTAGCAGCTGTGAAATTCACTACAACTGGAGATTTTTTAAGTTTTATATGAAAACATCTGATTCATGAAATATGTATTTACATCCACGTGTGCCAGCACCACCTGGAACACAAATGGTGTGATCGAAAACAATAAAATGCCTTGATCTATAATTATCTGGTATAAATATATTAACGACTCTTTTTTCTACTAATATTTATTGTGCAACAGTTCAAAGCACAACACGGAAAAAACGGAAAATATTTAGAAATTTCATCCCACATAAGGGAAAGGTACTAAATCGTCAACTGAATACCACAGTGAAAATTATTTGCTACATAACCGTAATATACAACAAGTCGCCACCTTCGATTGTGTCGTCTAATTTGTGATCTACCCGAATAAAAAAAAATTAGGCTGTTCTATAGCCCTTTCGGTATTGAAAGGTCAACAATGAGACAATCTTGAACAAAATCGACAAAACAACATGTATTGTATGTATATATTGCAACGTCTGTTACTTTTACTGACGATATGATCTTTGTGGGATAATACTCCAATAGAAGTAGTCTGCTCTAGCTCTGTTTGGAACGGAAACTTTTCCGATTTCATACGAATCGGAGCATTTTTGCTTCGAAGTAACATTTCGAACAGCTGAACATTTTTCCGACAAAATGTAACGCAACCTTGCATGCTGCGTTGCTTCGCGTTCAATGTCGTTTTTTGACAAACATTCGTGTCAGCCAAACGTGAAATTTGTCAGATGCTCTCCGCAAAGAGTTTATCAGCGACCATTGTACGACAACAAATGTCTTCCCGAAAACAGATATCTAGTACATAATTTATATTTCCGAGAGAATATGCGTTGTGGAATGTTCCGTACGGTTACTTCGCTAAGGAAGACTATATAAAATTGGGCATCAGTGGCTTTTTCCTCAAATTGGACACGATGGACCTACTTCAGTAGCCCCACTTTTTCGTTACTTGCACAAACTTCTTCAATCTGGTACTGAAGAAGATAGTGCGGAGGGCAACTGTAAACACGGAAGGTACTATCTTCTACAAGTCGGTCCAACTGTTGGGGTACGCAGATGACATCGACATCGTCGCGCGTTCCTAACGTGCCGTAGTGGAGGCTTTTACTGCGATTGAAGAACAGGCGAAACGAACTGGTCTCAAGGTCAATGAGGACAAAACGAAATATATGCTGTCGACCAAAAAACGTTCCGTCACACACCACCTTGGACAAAATTTCACGATCGACAGCTACAATTTCGAGGTAGTAAAGGAGTTTGTCTACCTCGGGGCAAACGTGAACTCCACAAACGACATCACAGTGGAGATCCGTCGTAGAATACAGTAAGTAATTTTCCATGTTATAGACATACGGCATAGTGAATATAGTAGATATTACTGGTCCTTACGTTCATCTCATTTCCTTCAATTTTTAACGACGTAGTATTTTGGTCATGGCATTTGAATTGCTTGTGTTGAAAGACGACGACATTAAGGTTATTTTATATAAAATTACTGAAGGAAAAAGTTGTCAAAACAAACTATACTTTCTTGTTTGTCAGCTAGTTGTTTATAAGGTGATGTTGTTCAGCATTGCATTCAAGTTTATTCAGTTTGCAGTGTTTTTTAATATACCAACTGATTTTAACTTAGTTAACTTTTAATTGTCAGAGACTATGGACTGTGGGATGACTATGGGACAGTTTTCGGTGTTTTTCTTGCTGGTACGATAGAAATAGTGGCGGCCGTGGCGTTGTGGGTATGTGCGTCGACTCCTACGGACTTGAACTTGTCCGATTCCCAATACGACCAAAAATAACAAATAAATTCTCAAAGAGTATAACTCTAGAAAAAGCTTACTGTTCGAAGTCGGCATAAAACTGAAGCGGATTCGTACCTCTAAATGAATTGGTTTTTTTTGCATATCCGCTGTACTGTCTCCTTGCAAAAATGTAGATGACGATAATTGCATACACATCTCAACTTATTTTTTACTTCCATATATGTATCTTATGTATCAACCTTTGCCATTATTTCAAGAAATCTATATATCAGTTTGAATGGTCGTCAATGCAATTGTCATTTATTATTTGAAGCCAAAAATTATCTAATTCTTTGTCAGTTCATGAAAACGGTCAATCTTTGGTAGTATATTGAAGATGTATTCGATTTACGCAAAACATGTATCGAAGTTGGAATTGG
The DNA here is from genome assembly GCA_907269125.1 of Eristalis pertinax. Taxonomy (NCBI): domain Eukaryota; kingdom Metazoa; phylum Arthropoda; class Insecta; order Diptera; family Syrphidae; genus Eristalis; species Eristalis pertinax. The sequence continues at coordinate 26,914,270 of OU026148.1, forward strand.
ATGATGGATTAAGTCTCGGTTGCAAAACTATATTTCATTGGTACATTAAGGGCAAATAGAATCAAAAATCCAAAAAACTATTCCAAACGGCTACATTTTTTAATAAAACTTATCCGTAAGTGCAAATTTTTTGCAATTATTGGTGCTTACTTACTTATTTGCACAATTTTGAACTCATATGTTACTACGCATATTAAAGTCGGAGAACAAGACTTAAAGATTCACAAAACTGATATGAACATAATAAAAACCGTATTTACTCAAAAACGACATAACTTTTAAATAGTTGAAAATATTGTGCAAAATAAAAACCGCATAAAACCAAACAAAAAAAAATCACATACATGTGCAAACATATGTTAGGCTATGTAGATATTATCTCTAGTATCAGATTTGTATTACTACTTTTTATTATGTGAAATAAAAACTTTTTATTATGAACATTTTAATTGAGGTTTGATTTAACGAACCAAACAAAACGAAAATTTGATTTTTTAATTTCATCTACGTTAATACAACTCAATTTATTTTGGTCAATATAAGATCGAGTAATGAAGGCCGCTTCCAAGTGACGTGGATTTACATCAGATTCTTCTGATATAAGCACCTCAACATTTTCATTGACATTTCAATATATCCGTTGTAAGTACAATAGAAAACTGAAACTACTATACAAAAAAGTTGTACTTTCATAGATTATTTTGTGGTCGATTTGCGTATTTTGTGCGAATAATTACGAATAAATAACGGTGCTTTTCTGTAGCAAAATTAACCGAGCCTCCGCTAGCTACATATGATTAGATCGCCCTTGTTTGAAAAATGAAATATAAAGTCGTTTTCGGTTGCTTTTGTTACCGACATAAAGTTACATTGGAAGGCTTTTACATAGAGCGACTATGCTGATCCATATATTTATAATTATTGGATTGTATAAATTAATAATGTGTAATTCTAAAAAACAGCATTAGAAGTTTGCGGAAAATACACACCCCTTCCAGGCCTACGCGACGTACAATTTTGTTATAACAATTGCTTCAAATGAAAATGATTGAAAGTGGAAACATTTCGCTGCATGTAAATAATTTTTGTGAAGTTGTCGAAAAATCAGATGAAATCGGTGTTAAAAGTCCCTGACGAAACTTGAAGCATAATTTTTCTATCGAGCCTGCCAGAGGTGTATGAAAATTTCGTGGTTGCTATGGAAACGAGAGATGAATTACCAAATATTAATTATCTGCTGGACATGCGTATGTGGGGGCCACAAAGCATAAAATTCCAAATTAAAATCCAAAAAAAAAAAAGTATCTGAGAAAAGCGATGAGAGAGAAAAATCGTATTCCGTGTTTTGTGCAACTTACAACCATGAAGAGTCCGAGCCTGAGCAATTGCTGCCTTCCATCGTTGACGATCCTGCGCACGCTGCTTCCAGTCATCAAGACCAAGCTGTCTTGCATCCGCGATTACTTGGTCTTTATACCGGAGATTCGGTCTTCCTCTCCTTCTCGAACCAGTAGGCTCGGATTCAAAGACCCTCTTTGCTGGAGCATTGTTGTCCATGCGCTCGATGTGGCCGAGCCAGTGCAGTAGCCAGTGCAGTCGACGCATTTTTGCCTTCCGGACTACATCCACATCCTTGTACAGCTCGTAGAGTTCGCGGTTATGGCTTCTCCTCCAATCGCCTTCCTCGCAGACTGGACCATATATCCGTTGTAGAACTTTTCTATCGAAGGTACCAAGAATCAACTCTGCAGTTTTGCTTAGCGTCCAGCTATCGGCTCCATAGAGCAGGACTGGCAAAATAAGAGTTTTGTAGAGCATGATTTTGGTCCTTCGAGTCAGGAGTTTTGAGCCCAGTTGTTTTGACAAACCGAAGTAGCACCGGTTGCCAAGGGCGATTCTACGACGGATCTCCACTGTGATGTCGTTTGTGGAGTTCACGTTTGCCCCGAGGTAGACAAACTCCTTTACTACCTCGAAAGTGTAGCTGTCGATCGTGAAATTTTGTCCAAGGTGGTGTGTGACGGAACGTTTTTTGGTCGACAGCATATATTTTGTTTAGTCCTCATTGACCTTGAGACCAGTTCGTTTCGCCTGTTCTTCAATCGCAGTAAAAGCCTCCACTACGGCACGTTAGGAACGCACGACGATGTCGATGTCATCTCCGTACCCCAACAGTTGGACCGACTTGTAGAAGATAGTACCTTCCGTGTTTACAGTTGCCCTCCGCACTATCTTCTTCAGTACCAGATTGAAGAAGTTTGTGCAAGTAACGAAAAAGTAACGAATAAGCTAAAAATGTGTGGTACATAGGCAATGGCGCAACGGCTCATATGTATGTGTTGTGATCGGTCGTGTTTCTCGGAATTTCAAGAGTATAGAGAACGCATTCATTTTGCCTTTAACAATTATATTGAAACTGTCGTGTGGCGTCAAAGTACAGTGAAATTCACTGATGTGCCCGGGGAGAGCACGATAACTTTGGCGCAGATTTCAAAAACTATTAACAATAATAATTTAATTTAAGTGCAGGATTTAAGTACAGGTTAGGTTTTAAAAACCGGTATAGTAGATAATTGTAAGTGATGTCGTTGTTTTTTAATAATTTTATCTTAAACTGACCCTACCTAATAAATGGTGTAAGATAGACCTCCCTCCCATAGTAAAAAATGCTTCTTTTTGACCCCTCTTCCGAAAACAGTTCAATTTTTGGCGCCAAAATAACTTTATGTCGGTAACAAAAGCAACCGCAAACGACTTAATATTATATTTTTCAAACAAGGGCGATCTAATAATAGCTAGCGGAGGCTCGGTTAATTTTGCTGCAGAAAAGCACCATTATTTATTCGTAATTATTCACACAAAATAATTCGACACCGTTGTGACACAATCGGTACTGTCATTTAAAATACAGTAGTAAATGGTGAAAGAAGAAATGATTCTGCGTGAAATCGTTGCCAAAGGCAAGTGAAAGTCGTGCGAAAGAAGTTCTTGAACTGGTACACACAGACATTTGTGGTCCGATGAATAAACGATAACTTGCGATATATCTTTGTGTACTTCTTAAAAACAAGAGACGAAATAATTGCCAAATTAAAATCAATTGCTGAGAACCACCGCGCAAAAAACTGAAAGTAATAAGAAGCGATAACGGTCGTTAGTATTTACGTGCAGTTTTTGAGAAATTTCAAGGTCAGAGATACATACATACATGCACGCAGCATACATGCACGCAGGAGTTGATGAACATTATTGGGCCAAAGCTATCAAAGCAACTGCATATTCGCGAAATTTTGCAGAATCATCACCATTGGCTAATATGACACCAATTGAAGTTTGGACAGGAAAAAAGTCATATGTTTCTCACCTAAGAGTATTGGGTCCTTGCGCCGAAGGGTGAAGAACATTTCATGGTTGGGTACTCTGAAACCGCAAGAGCATACCGATTGCTCAATTCTGGCAGTAATTAAGTGATCGAAGAACATGACGTTATTTTTCATTGAAAACCTGGTCAACCATAAATATAGTGAGAACGAGATGACTTGCTTGAGCACGTTGTTGCTGAGCCAGTCATGAATCCATGCGACGATGAAAAAGTTGTCGTAATACAGACAGAGGAACTAGTAGAGGTCTCACAGCAACAATAGAATCTATAAACAGAGAGAGCACGCCATGTTCGTGGGCGGCCGAAGAAAATGGTTAACCTGGACGTCCACGTAAACAGTATCAAGTTCTGTATCTTACTTTCTGCAGATGATGTCGTCATCCCCAAAAGTGTCAATGAGACACTATGTACTGATCTAGCTGACGAATGTCAGGTATCCATGCAGAACGAGATAAAATGTTAGCTAGTAAATGGAATGTGGTCGTTGATGAATTTGCAAAGAGTGAGAAAGCTGTTGGATGCAAATGGGTATTTGAAAAATTTTAACGTTTGAAACCTTGGCTCCGTTCACAAAATGGCGAAGTGAACTGTTTGTACAACCAGGGAATTGAAGGCAGCATACGCATTATTGTTGTGTACATGGATGATCTGATAATTGCTAGCTCCAATAAAAACGATATAAATCCAGTCAAGTCCTGTATAGCTGAAGAATTTGATGTGGTGAATGGCGGAAGAACTTAAAAACTTTCTGGGCATGGAAATAGAACTAGACTCGTATACTGAAAGCTTAAAGATTTGCCACAAATAGTAAATTGAGAGTATTTTGAAGGAGTATTCAATGCACCAATGTAAGCCAAACGTTCTACCATTAGAATCCGGACTACAGGTAAAGTGTGATAATGCCTACCAGACGTTGATTGGATTGCTCTTAAACATGACGTCTAGCTATGACGACGTGCCCTGATATTCTACATTCAGTAATTAAACTGGCACAGCAAAATGTAGACCCACATAAGGAACATACGTTGTTTCAGAGGGTCCCGTCTTTTCATAGGAATCGAAGAAGCAGTGTCGTCACGGTTAGTAGCACGGAGGCTGAATATATTGCAATCTCGTCAGTATCAAAGGAAGCAGCTTACATCAAGAAGGTGATTAACGAGTTGGATATTGCCGGGTTTCAGACCATTAAAATCTTCAACGATAACCCAAGCGCCCAGCGTCTGTTTAAGAACGCAACGTTCCACGCAATGAGTAAGCATATTGATATAAAGTACCATCATATTAGAGTTATGTTTCATTCCTTGTTTTTGACTATTGAGTAAAGCATGAACAATTTGTAGAAATAATGGGAATGTATTGGAATATTATGATTTCTTTATTTTTGGTTTACATGAATTTTGATATAAAGAATTGTATTTGTAAAAGGCTTTATTTGAGGAGTGTCGGAAATATACACATCCATACAATAACGCACAGTGTCTTTCTACTTAAGCTATTCCTTGGACCTTTCATAAGAATTGTCACTGCCTATGAGTAATTCTAATTAAGTCATTCCTTGTACTTCATCTGAATTGTCGCTGCCTATGCGCAACTTTATGGTAATTTTATTCAGTAACAGTTACAACTCTGAGGTGATCTAATCAATAGCTGTTTCCGCAATTCTTTGAAAATAACACTTGACAAAAGCATGTTCGGCGGTAAATTACGCAATTATTTTATTTCGACATGCATAATTACAGGAACAAGCTGAAAAAAAAATTGTTGGTGTTAAAATCTTGCCTGTGAAGGTTGCTTATTTCGAAGATGTGCCACATTATGTAACGAACACTTATATGAGTACTATGAGTGTTTTCGCAGGTTTGATATAAACATGATGTATGTATATGTCTTCTAATAGACACCCCTCTAAGAGACAATTTTTTAATTTTGCACTACTTTGTTAATGTATCGTATCATATACGATATTTAAAATGGATAAGATAACATAAGAACAATAGCAACCACAATATGAGTAGAAGATGAGCACCCACAACTAGTAAACAACTGGATTTAGGATAATAAAAATAATAATAATAATAATAATAATAATAATAATAATATGGGTGGCGCTACAGCTCGTAGAGGGCCAGGGCCTAGCTTCTCAGCAACCACTCGTTTGTGCGTGCTATTGTTCTATCACGAGTGGAAGGGACCTACAGTTTTATGCCGACTCCGAACGGCCAAGTTTGAGAAGATTTTTCTAGACAGTTATACTCTTTGAGCATTGTCAGTGACTCGAAAGAGGTGTGGCCGTGAAAAGTATTTCTTGTCGTACCAGGAGTCGAACCTAGACAGGTAGGTCCAAGTGCGTAGGAGTCGACGCACATGCCCACAACGCCACGGTCCACCATTAGATTTAGGATACAAACATAAAAATAAGAATAATATGGTGGGTTTTCTTGGGGACTGAGAAAGTGGCATCGGAATAAGCTTTCAAAATATCAAGCTTTCGTCATTCGTCGCACAGTGAAGAAGTTTGAGCGTGATTACCTTTTGGACCTTAAGCCACCGACCAGACAGACAAGATGACATAAGTTCCTTGTTGATTTAATTTAATTTCTACTCATATCATTCTTAACTGTCGCCATGTACCCTATTTTTGGCATAGTGCTTGTTTTTGACTATTCTAACAAATTAGCAACGTATCACATACTCACATACATAATAGAATTTCACAATTTAACAGCATTACTCCACGAGTTACGAGACTACCGTCTACAATTGTCATTGTATTTTGATCGCAAAAATATAAAATAAATTACCAGAGGTAGGCATTTTAAATTTCACAAGGGTAGTGATACTTGCTCTATCAGCCCACTGATAGAGATTAACGCTTTTCCTTATACCATACATACATACGCACAAGGCAGCGGTAGTTTCCATCGCTAGTGGTAAGGGAAATGGTCACTCATGCTCATTGTGGTGCTCATAGTGTGGAAAATACTCCCACCACTCAAGGACGCTTTGGGCTGCGTTCTACGTTTTCCGCTTTTACTCCTCCTGTGCTCCTGCTCTCACGGTCTGAATAAATATCAGCTACTTCATTGTGCTTGAAAAATTACTGAACTCAAACTATTGGCTATTTTTATTAAAAAAAAAAACTGATTGTATAATACATTTTCAATTAAAACTTAGTTTAATGTGAAATATTAGAGAATGTTGAGCAAGAGGCATAGATGAAACTGCGTGGTGGGTAAGCTGCAAGCCTCGACAAAAATGCAGTGAATGTTAGGTATTTAGATATTTCATCAAGAGGTCAATTCATAAAGATTATAGAGGGAAAAGGGACTGGGAATAATTTAGGGTCTTAAGGTCCAACTCTCAGTTAGATCTAGTGAATGTTGCCTAAGAAGGCATTCACTCAATATAACTTAAATAGCACTTTCTGCATTATATCTCTGACTGAGCGAACACATTTTCAAGGTTTCACAATACGGTCCAGAATTCATAATTTTGCATTCAACGTCGTGTATAAGTACAGTGTACAAGTATTTCAGAATTAAAAATCAAACAACCATCGCTTTGCAATATAGCGAATCAAGAATTTATTCACTACAGACGTTCCATATAGCGATCAGTCATGCTCATTTACATATTTTTTGTAATCACAACATTAAACGAACAATATTTTACTTTGTCAGAATGCATTTAAAAACATGTGGGACACGTGTATGCACATGTTCAATTCGATTCTCCAATTGAATTTTCTGTATAATTACAGCCGTCATGTTGTGGGTATTCCTGAAAGCGGAGGTCTATGTAAACACGTGATTAATGTATTTCATTGAAACATGAAACACCTCATTTTGAGTGAATACATACACATGTATTCTGATGAGAGATGAAAGCATTAAATTTCATGCATATGTAAAAGTCCTTCCCTTTGCCACAAGAAGCTTATTTTCCGTTTTATCAGTGGGCCCTATAGTTTGACTTAGTGCAAATGTCATCTTTTCATTACTATGGTTTCCTTTGAAGGCCTACAACATTCCTCTTATTGGTTAATCCTGTAATGGCGTAGAGGCGAGATGGGATTATTGTTGGGTGAACTTTTTGATCTGGTATTTCATAGAATAAAATGGTAAATAGGTAAGGTAGAGATGCCTCGTTACTCTTTGATAATGAAATACAATTTATTTTACTATTCCTAAAAGGTTTAAGCACCTGATTTATATGCAGACCGTAAGGGTGCCACATTCTATGCAAATAACAGAGCCCACTTGGCCGTTGGCCTCAGGGGATGATCACTTACTCTAAGGGTCTTTCCTATGTTTTGAGTGTATTCGGAAACAGAAATGGAAATTGGTGAGAAACTCCGCCTTGTTTTGTTCAGTTATTGAAAGGTTTAATGTGGTAATGGTAATGTAACCATTCTTTTGTAGAAAATATACATAAGTTTGTCATTGATTCCTTATTTGCTTCAACTCTGTCAAGGAAATGGTTTCTTACGATTTGTGATTGATGTGTTGTAAATATTTGACGTTTAAATGAATCGTTTACTCTGACGTCTTAGGATTTATTTGTATCCCCTTCGGTATATTTATACATTTGTACGATTTAAGACGAGGTAGTTTTTCAGAATTATTACAGCTAACATGAAATTGTCGCAGTGAAGAAATCAGACTTTCTTCCCATTGATATCAACTAGAAATCAATTCTTGTCCATAGTCCATAGACACATTCATATACATGTATATCAAAGCAAATGCGGAAAACCATGACAAATACTAAGTATCAAGCGAATATTTTCAAACCAGATGGAAAGAAAATGCTGTCTTGTTGACAGGAAATTGGGAGACTAATAATAACGATCGCTAAACTACGAAAATCAAATTAATTGGATGATACAGCTATAATTTATGTGATAGATGTCAACTAAAAACTCAGAAGATGGAGAATTTTATAAGATTTGATATTTGTTCAACAGAAAATTGGAAAGATCAACATTTTGTGACGTCATAACGAAAAATTTCACAAGTCAACTGGTATTAAAAGCTTGATATATATAGGAATAATCATTTAAGCAACATACTATTGGTATTGCATTCTTGACCAAACTAAGGTCGGGAAAGTGAAATTCTAGTCGATTATTGTCCAAAAAGAGTGAAATATTCTGCATCATACAGGTATTTCTTTTCTTTCCTATAAATTACTTTTATAAATTCTGATGCACAGTAAAAGGGGTTTTATTCGGAAAACTCGTTTATTCGAAGAAATAGAGATTTCGGTTTGCAATTTGTGTATTTAAAAATTAAATTAAATTATTGTAGCAGAAATTAATTAACGCAATGATTGAACACGTATAGGTAGCAAATAGAACATGAATATGTTGAAGTCGGAACAAATCATCAAAATGCTTTTTGGGGGATTCACCGCAGTTCTCAGTTAGAAGTCGAGAAAAAACGAACAAAAATTTGTATTGGGGAATCCCGGTAATCCACATTAAGATGAAGTTAATAAAATAATTTTTCGTTTTAAGTTCATGCATCATTTATCAATAAATTAGAATATCGGTTTGGTGTTTTTCTGATATCCTATGCTGTCCAGTGCTTATATCGGGTTGTTCAGATTCATGTGTCCATGTTGCTCCCTTTGAAATGGGTGGTGAATATAGCATGCAAGACCGGACTAAAAAAATACAGGGAATTGAACACAAAACAGCAACATTCGCAATAATTTTCCTCAAATGTTTCCACTTAAAATCCATTGCATCAACTCATTTAAACAAAGACAAATGGGTGGCCAGAAAGCGAGTTTCAAGCTGAAGGACTTCAGCCTAGCACTTTGGAAACGAGATAACATATACAGCAGGACAAACGCGTAATTGGATGAAGCAAAACTTTGAAGTGAATCAAAATAACAGAAAAAAGTTACGAGTTACGAGATTAATTCAAACTGACCGACACTCCAGAGAAGTAAGTTTTATCTTTTAATCACTCTTTCATTCGCAATGCTGGTATACATCCATATATGCACATCTATGGATATACATATGTAGATTCATTCAGTGAGATTTTGAAACTCAAACAGTTTCCATTCCGACTTTCATTTGTTTTAAAGAAACCAATTTAAAGATAAAAATGTCCTTTTCATGACATTGCATTTTGTGTTCTCTCAATTTGTAAATGAACCTAATGCATTAAAGAATAAAAGAAATTAAATATCTTTTTATGACATACATACGTATTTAGGTTAAGGAATTTAAAATTTGAGTTAAGTTCATAATCTCTACTATTCCCTGCAATATGCCCATAGTACTCATCAGTGGGCGCTGAAATGCTATAGTTAATAACCACGTTAGTTCATAGTGATAACACCCAAGGATTTAATGAATGCCCGTCCGGTAGTATCATAGAGCAGTTTTTTTTATATTACATATATATTTTGGATAATTCCACGGACTAGACATTAACGTGATTTCAACAAGATGGTGCCACAAGCCACACGGTGGAAAAAATCCTAGATCGGAAGGCCTACAAGTCGGCGTCGATTTATGCCCATATTTGACTACTTTCGTGAGCTAATACATTTAAAATTACTGCTCTTTTTTAATCCGTGTTTTTATTTAAAATATCAAAGAAGCAACATTTCCTCTCCCCTATGAATTAAACATAAATAATAAAATATATTTCGAGCCCCTTTTTTAAATGTTTTTTAGTCGTGATTAATACTTTACTATTTTTCAACATTAAACTTCGCAAAGTTCAAATTTAAATTAAAGTGATTAAGATTCAGCTCAAATCCGACTGTAGGCACATTTTGTTACTAAAAAGTTCAATATTTCGACCGAACCAATATTGGAATTTGGACAAAAGCCGTATGCATTTACACACATCGATCTCGATCTCGATCAGACGGTCATTTTGTCAACGTATTCGCATCCTTTTTTGAAACTCAACTCAACGTATATCTTTTCCGTGTCTCCTTGCAATTGTATCAAAAATGTTTATATTTTAACACCACTAACGTCGGCCGGCTAGTATGTATACTCTTTGCAATAAAATGTTATACCACTCTACTTATACTACACCAACAATGGTTGGATATGGATTCAGTCGTTTATTCATCTTCCAAACAACGGAAACTTTTCCGTTGGGGCCACTTGGGCTTAAACTTGTTCCGACTTGAACTTTAAAAGTTTAAAGCGGTTCACAAACTTCAAGTTTCCTTCCCCGAAATGGTCTCAGCTGGACCAGCACGCATACTAATTTTATATTTTCCTTCATTCACTCCTCGTTATCTACCAATATCACCTGCTTTCAAGTGGAACGACTTTGAAGCACAAAATCAACCAAAGTAAACGCAGGTAAAAAGTTTACGTTTTGCATTTATTTTGAATAGTTTACGAGAACAGTTATCAAACGATTTTCTTCTTTAATAAACACACCCGGCGCCTAAGAAATAACAGCACAAAGAGGGCGTCAGCCTTACGGTTGAGCCGATGAAAGTTTGGGATAACTTAGTTTGTCATGACCGTTGTAAATATAGAGAAAAGAGGAATCCTCTAAATTGGCTGACAATAATTCGCATACCAACTTGGCTGGGACATCAACGGACTCATCTCAAGCAGCACCACCACCAGCACCGCCACGAAAGTATCGGTTGTCTGGGTTGAATGTCTACAAAAGGAAAATCGTAAGTTGAAAGGATACGAATCATCCATGCTGTACGTGTATACATCGCGGGGATATACACTGCCGTCTTCGTGACAGTTTTAAAAAGTGGCAATCACATTTTCTCTTCAAAATTGGTCTTTATACGCCTTTTTGGACTTTAAGAGAGATGAAAAATCCAAATAACTTTATTTCAATTAAATTTGAGCACAGGAGAAGGTATGATGTTCCATCGTTTCAACTTCTTCATCTTCTTTTTTGTTTTTATTTTGTTTTGTTTTAGGTACATACATTTAATCTTAATAATGGAATCCTGCCAGGAACTCAAAGCGAATTCAGGGATCTAACATCTATTCCAAACAAAAGTTGTCGGCACTTTCTCTTTAAATACGCATTCCGAAGTACATATATGCACACAAAAATGTGATATACTCAGTGTTGTGTTAAAATGTGATGGAATTTTGAATTAAAAGTCAAACGCATCAATCCTCCGTAGAGTGCGGGTAGTGGGTAGTTAGCCCAAGAGTTCAACAAATTTAATAGGATTAAATAAAGCCTCGGGTTATCTGGCATTTGTTGTACTCTCCTCTCTATATGAGAGGTATTTGAATTCAAACAAAGGAGGCAAAACTCGGTCATCCTGTGTAACGTCGACCTGTAAGCAGGATTTCGTTCATTTAATGTTCTTTCTTCTTGTAAAGGGATGAACGAAAATTAAATTAGGACCAGTTGCTGTTTACAAGTTCAATTTCCCTAATTCAGGTCCGAATCTCTGCTTGGATAATTGCCGCCTCGAACATAAAAGGCAAACATTTTTTACATCAACTGAATGAATTTAATTAAATGGATCTAACATTCGTTTCTTGCCTAAAAGTGAAATTAAACATGATCTGACGAAATTGTGCGTTGTTCATGTGGTAGATTCATTACTTAAGATCAAAAGAAGTGCATGTTCACTTTACATTTTTGTAGAAGTTTCTAGGTTAATAAATCCGTAACATAAAACCAAATCTTCTTAAGAATTCCCATAGTTTGCATTCCTTTCCATTATAATAAATCAGATCAAACTGTAAATATGCTTGCACAAAACGAACAATTCTCACACAAATTTATTCACAGGAGTGTCTTAACAGTGTGTGTATCCAATCCTAAACTTATAAAGCTGTAAGAACGCACATAAAAGTTTGGAGATTACTTGCATTTTATAGATGTCAATAGAAGCCATGGAGGGTAGATAACGTTAATTGGATTTTTGTATGGAACCTTTGATAAAGGAAAAAACTAATTTCTAAATACAAATTGGTGAACATGTTGTACTGGTTGAGAATAAAATACGAAATTCATCCTATCCTTGTGAGAATCGATTTTTCTCTACGCTAACATTAATTAACTCTCAGATTTATATATTGTATATTTCGAAAATATTCCTAAGTCTCCCGGTGTCTGTGACGAATGAAGTCCTAAAATGAATAGAACATGTCTTTTCCATCCTTAGTGAGTAAATTTTTTGACGTGTTTTGAAAAATCGTATATACATACCGCAATACTCACATTTACAGAAGTTTGGCCTTTATTGTGGTTTCAGTTTCTTAAGAATATATGCTCTCTTATAAGACATATCACTCAATTATGATATATTTATACTGCTACATTCAGTAGCCATAAATTCAACTCGTATCGCCTGCTATAAACGACTGTATAGATGAAACGAGTAGGTTAGAGTAGATTAGTGTGCCTTGAGAGTGTAATGAAGACTGACCATGTGGATTGCTCAAGTAAATATTGGTTGGAGTGGCGTAGTTGGTTGACCACAATGATGCGTCGTGGATTGAAGGAACACCGCCAAATTTACCACAGCTTCACCTCTTTCTAGTCACTGACAATGCTCATAGAGTATTCCTGTCTAGAAAGAGATTTTTTCACACAAAATTCGCCGTTCAAAGTCGGCATTAACTTTAGGTCCCATCCACTCGTGATAGAATAATAGCACGCACAACATCTGTGGTTGTTGCCCACCTCGGACTATCGCGTCACCCATATTATTATTATAAATCCTTACAGATGAACGAATCTTAATGGTTTTAGGAATAAAAGAAGATCTCACATCTCCTATTAAGAGCACATAAACCCAACACATCCGTCCCAGGGCCGCATATGTGTACCTATCTACCTAACACTTCACATCGTTATTTCATAGCGTTATAATTTACAAGGAGTATTACTTCATGTTCACATACAATGTTGTTCTGTGTCTGCGAGGTCACTTAGCATGCGTCTATAGCCTGGTATTCAACATGGAACTTTATTCAGAGCCGAGCGATACCTTGGTATAAACTCCCTATACCATTTAGTGGACCATACTTTGTAGGTTCTTTCAACGATGACCACCTTACGCTCTCATTCTCAGTGCAGTTCCACAGCAGCAATAATGATGGGAAGAAAGATTTATAAACGCAACTATTTCGCACTCTATCTAAGCATGTTGAAAAGTCCAGTGAACATCAGCGATAACACATATTACGATTTCTGGGTGTTTAAATCATACTGTTCTCCAATAAGCACACGACCTTGACAGAGCATGATAGATCACAGAAATTACTCGTTCTCTCAACGAACCATCTGAAAGTTAAGACTTCTGTAACAAGCTCCGTGAGGCAAAAGTTTCAATTAAATTTTGAGCATCAAAGTGTTCAAATCTGAAACTTCTTCTTTAATGTTGGTGTTGATACGTGATATGTATTATTTTTTACTTATCTATATGCATGAGGATGATTTCGGATCGCTTTCTGCTGTATTCTTTGTGAAACACTACAAATACGTCCTTTGTTGACCTGCCCCCACTGGCTGCAGCTAATTTGTTCACTCTACGTGGCCTACCACCTTCGACGTTGGATCCGTAGATACCCGAACCAATTCCTATTGCCACACACTCTATGCAGTTCGCGTTCTCCTCCAAACACCGTCAAAGCAAACGAGTTTAAACAGGACACGAAGTAATATTCTCAACAAAAAAAAAACAGACTTCTTCATTCGCTCAGTTGATCATATATACAATCTGCGTTTCAGAGCTAGATTGGAGTAATCGTGGTCTAGCAATAAGACAATTTTGTGTCAGTAAAGAAATACAAATGCTGATATTATTGGAACAAACATCCATCCTCAATCCTCAACTCAGTTTAGATCCATCCGCACATAATCTGAAAACAGTTTCTCCGCAGATTTCTGATTATAAACTTTTCGTGGAGTTGAGGAAGATTTTCTTATCCAATCAATCATTAATGACATACCAGTTTTGTGTAAGACCCATGCAATTTATTTGTCGTTGCAACCGCATAAGTACATATCTGCCAAACAGTTACATAAACTGGCCATCACTGCAGAACTTGTAGAGTTTGGTGTTAAAAGTACTCGTACTCGTTTGAAGTAACTGGGTTAATGCTAATAGATACGGTATTACACCTGACGATTCCTCCAAAATCAAATTACAAAACAATGAGGCAGTTAAAACTTTCGGATTCGGTGAAAAGTTTTGGGAACGATTTGTAACTTCTGATTTAAACTTGAAGTGAACAAAAATGAGTAGATGATTCATGACTCATAAGCAGTACATGCGGTGGTGACACCATGGCGCCGTTCATCTTTTTCGCCCACGTTTCACTTACATTCTCTATAGTTACTCCCTTCAAAAGCTTATTATAATTTAAGTCACGTTCCTACAATCTACCCACAATCGACGATCTTAGACAGCTATTCATAAAGGTCTTCAAAATCGAGTGACTAGTCTACTAGTGGGGTAAGTGAAAATATTTACATGTACTATATGGATAAGTATATTTTTTAATTTATAGCATTCTTTGCGAACAGTGTGTATTTGAGCTGAATATATTTTCTGCAACAAATTCTTTTGCAATGTTGGACTGATTCTTGGATTGTTGGTCAGTGATTAACTTGTATAAACAACCCGTGTGTCCGAAGAAAATTACCGTGGACACCAATCCTAACACAACAGTCTATGAGATGTTGGCAACTCGCTGAGTGAAGCGTTCACTGAAGGCATATGCAACGAGCAAAAACAGAAATTGTGCTCCTTTTTCGTCAACTTTAATTCTACATTTAATGCAATTGGCCGTGAATTTCTGTTCTGAAATCTATCAGCTGTTTGAAACGGGACATTTCGTTGTGGTTTTATTATAAAATAGGGGAAGTAGGTTTTATTATGTAAACGACCTCATTGAATTTTTAAAGTTGTCATGAAAGTACTTTTATCTGCATATGACGTGGTGTTATTTGCTTATTCACCTCAAATGCTCCTCAATCGACTTGTAACGTACTACAAGGTGTGGAATTTCCGAATCAAGCTGGAAAAGGTTTCGGGCGAAACGTGAAAGATGAAATGCGGAAAATGAAAAAATGGAATGTCATTGGTGAAGAGATCGAAGTATTGAAAGTACCTGGGAGTGATTATTGCGAGCACTCTGAGTATGCAAACTCATCTGGAGGCAAAATTTATACTAAATGCGACATAGTATAAACGGATTTTAAATAAATCAATAAAGCATTGCGAAAATACAAAGTTGTTGTGCCAGTCGCCGTACGTTACAAATTGTAACGTACAGTTGAATATCTTCTGTAGTTTTTTTAACAGAAGTTTTATTACCATATATTTAATAACACACATTTCAGTATAATAAGTGATAGATTATACAATTGTTGGTAAATGTAGTAGATGATTTAATTATAGGTAAATGGCTGTTGTTTAAGAACTCCCGTCTTATCATCTATAAAAAGGCCATGTTCGTAGGAAATGCAACCGCCATGTCAAAACATGGCGTCCGCGCTGTAAATTGTCTGATTAACTCTACGGGTCGGTTAAACTCAGTAGCTAAAGACGTAGATTGTACCTAACTAGGTGCACTGTGCTGCCACAGTGATATATTTCACTGTGGCAGCCACTAACCGCTGAGAAGAATTCATAAAGCTTATGATAAAGTGAACTAAATTTGTGATGACTAAATTTACGTGAGCGTCCTTCCCCTGTTTATAGTTGCAAGAGAACAGGAAGTGTGAAATGTTTCTTCCCCCACTTTACCAACATCAAATCTTGGGAAATACATGCGTGTTCTTTAAGTACGCTTCCCAAGCTCTTAAATTCGATTGGCTTGAATATAATGAATGAAGTAACAAATACTCTGGACCATATTAAAATGCTATGCCAAATTGGAAATACAAAACCATTTGGGCCTAGAACTCTGACATGGTCTCAAATTTAGACGAGCTCTCATTAAGAAAACATTCCACAAGATATAAGTGTAAAATAAATCATGGAAAAATAAATGTATACCAACACAAGATGGATTCCATCATTATCCAGCACCAATTAAGCGACAATATGTCATCTTCTCAACAGAGCAGACGACAGTGATGTGAATGACATTGCCTCTGTTTGTCAATTTGTTTTGGTAGATAAAAACCTGTTTATCTGTGTATCATATAACAACCTAATTCAAAAAAAAACTAAATTCACTGATTCACATCTGTGTAGGAACCAGTTTCAAATTGATCCATATTTGCCAACTTTCATTAATTTATTACATTCTCCCATTTTACTGCAGTTGAGTCATCTCTAATTTGTGTCATCGATATTTTATGAACGAAGTCATAACTAAACCAGAAAGCAACTAGTATACGTGTACTTCAGGAAGTTTTGCGTATTGAATGAATGAGAAAATAAAAAGACATCTCATTTTTATGAATTCATCAAAATACAATGCTGTTCAAGCAGGTTCCTCGCTCATTCCAAGAGAAGCCAGGCATCTGTTCTTCAATGCGACGAAATAAGATGCTGTTCGTATTACCGGAATATGTAATATTTATGAAAGTCATTAAGGATACTCACATCCGTCTTAATTAGTGTGCTCAATTTTATTACCCGACTTGGTAAAATTCAAACAGAAATGTTACTTATTCGACATGTAGTCAGCTTATATTTCTGAAAGTATTAAAATTTCAGAAAATTTTAATGAGCACATGTGGGCTGATGTAAGTGAGAGTATTGTGTAAACAATTTTGCTTAAATTGCTTTTTTTAAGTACAGTAGTCTGTGCGACATAATGATTGACTGGGAGATGTGGTTGTGAAATATAATATTATATTTTACACGTGTCATTCAATTTTAAATAAAGGATGTTCCAAAATTCGTGAACGATTTGAATTGTAGACCGTATGTGTGGTATGACACAGACTAAAGAAAGAATCTACAAAGTTATATAGAAATAATAACAGCCGTTTAAGAGCTTGATCTTGACAAACATTCAAACTCTTTATTTTCTAATATTAGTAGCGTCTTTCATTCCCACTGTATCGAGAAGACCTCCAGCGCCCTTAGGGAAAATCCAGAAAACTCGGTACAGGCAAAAAGACATCAAAGAGTCAGGAATGAATCATTTTTAAGTGCTTATCATCTTCATGCAAACAGTGCTCTCGTAGATTAAACGGAGTGACAAGTGTGCTTGTTATTAGTGTGTTTCCGTTATGCATCCGTTAAGTTATCAGATTATAAGTTGACATTTGTATATCTTACGATCGAGATGAAAGCTGTCAATGGAGATCTGAAAAGTGGATTATTCGCGATATGATAAAGTTGTGATAAGTCAGCAATCTGAATCAGTCAGTTATCACCCAATTATAAAAAAATATAATGCTTCTGGACGTTGGCCTAGTGGGGCAAATTTACGAAAATTCGTTTGAATTGAAGAGTTTCTTTTAATTGAATAACAACATTACATCTTCTGCAAAAGTTAACAGACACAATTCGGGTATTGCCCTCCCCAATCCCAAACACAAGCTCATTCATCAACATCTGAAGGGACCATCTCCCATTTATTAGCCGAATACCAGCTTTTAAATAATCCGCATCTCCCTCTTGAAATATTTATATTTTCGCGGAATGAAAAACCAATAGCCAGACAGACACGAGATAATTGTGACGCCACGACGCCCACTCCAATCACCACTTTTAATAAATGAACGGCTAGCAAAATCAAAAGAACCGCCATTTCGTAGGTGTGCAGATGTTCAGTGTCATAGCGTAAATGCGATTCAAGCGAAGCAGAATAAAACGAAATAGTGCAGCGATGAGCAAGGACGGACAAGAGAGGGAGAATGATAATGGTATTATGCGATATTTTTTTCAAATTGCGTTTGATTTGCATAATAAATGATTGTGATGCTTGAACTCTTGTAGGTCTTATAGGAATTGTTATATAGCACCACCTGTTGTTCCAGCCATAAAGAAGAGAACTAATGGCCCCCGACAGATCGTTAAGAGTTTTAAAGTGGGGGCATTACGTATAGAACATCGTGACGCCAAAGCGTTTCACGTCACAAAAGATGTCAAAAGAATTATATTTATCTGCTTAGAAAAAAGTGTGTATTTCTGATACACACTTAAAGAAATTAATAATAAATGAAAAATATTCCAATCGAATCTACGACAAGACTTTCACAAACTGAACTATTTACTGCGTTCTTAAAACAGAAGTTTAAAATATATTCGTTGGTGGTTTTGTATATAAAATGACCACTTGGCTAGAATGTCCTAGCAAGATAATAAATCATTAAAGCGAGCGTGTGAAACGAAACGGATATATGCTTGTGTGTATTTCTCAATGTTGTTTTCTTAGACTTAATTGGTAGTGAAGTTCTCGTTCAACACTTGTATAAGCCTCTTAACGGAAGAGTTCTGGTTTAATACAAAGAAAAATAGACACTGTCATAATCGGATTAATATCCTTCCCTTTGGGAGAAAAACATTGCATATCGTATAGTTTGTAGCCCTTTTTGCATTGATTCCCAATAAACCGTTAAAGGTAAATAAAGAGTATATTGATTAGTCTGTTGGATGTTTCGAATACAGGGCTCACAATTTAGAAAATAATTCGACTCAAAAAGACTGGGTTCAAACAAGAAATTCAACAGTGATAAATCATACGATCTTGATGCCCGGTTCACGTCACCAGAATGTGAAATAACTCACACAGAAGTTTCTTTTTGCAATAAAATTGGTTAAAGCGATGAGAATTAACGTTGATGGTAACACCTTCCCCATTATCGAGTAAGTTGGTCCAATGACACCAGCAGATCAAATTGCATATTATGTGAGTTTTTCTAGATGCAGTCGTCTTTCGACCGTTACATGCACATTTTCAAATCCCACCACCTAGCGAGCTCGACAGTTAGTCATTCAAACGCTGGTGTTCAAGCACCCACCTGTTTTTTCTACGCATTCCGTAGTCAATTCTAGAGTGATAGTGTCAGTTGAATAAAATAAATATAAAGGTGAAAGTCCAAATACGAAATAATCCTTAATATGCAATGGGACAAGCCTGAATATTGCGATCGCCGTTAAATCGATAGATTTAAACATCCTCATTCTCTGTGTATACAAACTCTGTAACAGTGCCAATTTATACAAATATGTATACAGTTTGGCTTTTGATTCAGATGGACAATTCATCAATTCATCAGCATA
This sequence comes from Eristalis pertinax, assembly GCA_907269125.1. Classification (NCBI taxonomy): domain Eukaryota; kingdom Metazoa; phylum Arthropoda; class Insecta; order Diptera; family Syrphidae; genus Eristalis; species Eristalis pertinax. The sequence goes on from OU026148.1 coordinate 26,933,834, forward strand.
AGGATTAACTTGAAGGTGAAATGAACTTCACCACCATTCTCATTTAGAGACAAGCCCAATCTTGGATCATGTACGTCTTGTAAGGAGACGGACAGTCTCTTAGTATATAGGTATGTGTAATGTGCAGCCTAAAACCTAAGTTCCCTTCCTCCATACTTTTATAAATTTGATTAGTATTGAAGTTGAACATTCATTTTTGAACAAATAAATGTATTTTTTTTTTTAATTTGTATATCAGAAGTAAAAAACCACTGAAAGCGTACGTATGTTAAATCTATCTTCGATGCAGAGAAAGATTGTGAAACTTTCGAATCACTTCTAAGGATTAATTAACGCATTTCACAATGCTTTTAATGATAAGGTGCACAACAAAGTAGAACGCATTTGAATAGTTCCTCATCATACGATACAGAATCACATTACATGTGTAAAAATAAGGTCCTATCAAATTACAATTAATGTGGAGTTCGAAGACTAATTCATAATTTTTCATATCCATAAATGACTATCACCGGAGAAAAAACAGTTTAAGCGCTTTTAAAAATAAATATTCCACTGCTCCTCATCATGTTCACTTGAAACAAGCAACTACCACTAAATTACCTCAACGAAATTCAAAGTGCTAATGAAACAGGATACGGAATAGGTACTTGCTCCAGAGAAGTCAAGAAACATAATATTTCTTAGATAGCAAAATAACCCCTTTTCATTACTCTTATCATACGTTCGTCTTTTTGATTTTATTAGACATTTATCATTTCATTTCTCAAATATAAAATGTAGGTACTCAAACACACACAATTGAAAGTTTAGATTCTGAAATATAACATACACATAATGTGTATATTTTGAGAATATGAAATAAATACATATATTCTTCAAATACCTACATATAATCGCGTATGGAGAATCGAATGAAGTAGGTTTGGATGGATTTTTAAGAAGATAAGTACACACCGTGAGATTTCTTCTTACGGACACCTCACTATCATGGACACATCTCTTTACGAACAATTAGTCCCGGCATGGAGAGGACTTCTCGTATATTTCAACCCCTTTATAATGGGCCCCCTTTTACCTTATTTAACAGTTGTACCCATAATAACAGGGTACATCACCAGATGTATACTAATATGTACACATGTAAAAGCACGCAGACTTTATAGAGATGAATGAACTCTATACAAACGCATTGTGTTTCTGCATTAGATAAGGCTTATCCGTTAGAAAAAGTGAATGTGAATAATCGACTTGTTTTTGTTTCGGTACTGAATTTTGATTTGAGTGTTACGGTTAGTTTATTCATGAAATTAGCGCGCTTTTTTAGTCTAATGGCTAGTAAAAACACGGAGAAAACACTTACTTTTAAACACAGAGTACCAGTGAATCTTGTTTATCAATGTCCATAAATATCTTGCGTTAACCCCTCTAGAACAGACACCTCTACATAAAGGATAATCATGATAGTACTTCGGGTGTTTGCTATAGAGAAGAAAGACTGAATATATTTACATATGTAAATTCTATAGAAACTACACTACAGTCACTTCTCAATAATTTGGATATGATAAGAGTAGACATGCAACACTTCTTCCACGATTTCATGGCTGAATTAAAGAATTCATGTCTGCAACGGCATTTTTAGACTTAAAATCTTGCCAGGTGCACAACGAAGAACTGCACCTTAAAGGCCAAATCGCTATACACTCAGTTTTCCAAATCGAAATATAACGCCCACATTAGACACATAAAATGTTATGAAATAAATCTTACAAGAAAAAATATGCAATTACTACAAATTAAATCCCTAAAAAAATCAATTGCTTACTGAAATAATAATCAAGTACACAAGTAGTTAGTCAATCCGCCAAAAATGAAAAGTCATGAGTGAATAAAAAAAAATTAGCCTAGTGATTAAAGAGTTGCTCCACCTAGAACTTTGTGCTCTGGTTAACGATGTTATTGTCTGTGAAGCTTCAACGCTCGACCGCTGTATTGTGATTTATCCAATATAGTATAAAGAAATAGTATAAAGAGAATGTGTCACTTTCCTAGAATTTTGACATCCTGCCGTCAATGAGGCGCTGACATGATTCATCACCAGAAGTCACAGGTTTTGATGCGGGTTATATACCTGGTCATACATCTCAAAGTCTCGCTGACTCCCCTTACAGAACCGCAAATTAAAGATGTTTTGTTACCAAAATTGAATAAACAACGAATATTTATATTCTGCATATCCGATAGGATGATGTCACGGGGAATAATATTGACACCTCCGTGTTATTTAAAAAAGTGCCCAATGGCAATATTAGTTTCCAACACAATATGTCATGGCTTTTAAACTTATATACTATATATATTCTTAAAAACTTCATAGCGATTTATTTAGGCGATTTACTAGAAAAATTGTTAGAAGGAATATGCATCATAAGGAATCTGAAATTTACTAGGTAAATCGGACTTTAAATATTCTCATCATCAACATCGAAATTCTGGACGCTGATAATCAAAACGAGGGATCAATAACAATAATGAGAAATGAGTCTAGTCGTCTTGATAATAATCCCCTACGGTGACGTATTCTGTGAAATATGAAGTGCTAATTGGGTTTTCTTTTCAAGCCGTCATTTAACACATAACTTCATAAGTTTGAGATCAGCTGCAAAGCTTTTTTTATTCATAGTTATAGTATAAAATGTATACATATATGTGTACATGTAGCATAATCATATGCAAACTGTCTTGCACCAACCTAAACAGAAGATGAAGATCCAAGTATGACTCAGCTTAGTACACGTACATCCCCGGATTGTGTTGTGTTAGTATATTAATTCACAGACCTGTATTACTGCCAACATCAAGAACATAAGCAGTATCTAGCACAAAATATTTAACGTAATATGACTACTTTTATGTCCACATGAACCGTCTCTCAAAAGTTCCAAGCCTCCATAAGTACACATATAGGTATTTCTAAAAGTTTTGAAGACTAAATGGTGACGGGGCTAGTATCCGGGCATACATATACACTGCGTTTCTTAACTTTGACTTGGCTTGAACTCATTTTCTTACTTTGAATGCTTCGGTGGACTGTTGTAGTTTTTTTAAAGTGTAGATACTTTTTGATAATTTGACATTCACGCAATTTGAAAATGATACCTCAAAATTATTTATACGAACAAATCAAAAAAGTTCGATTTACATTAGTATCTACACAGTCGAATTTCGTTTTAGAACACTTTTTTCTTGTTCCGGACACTAAAGTTTTGTATGAAATGCCCGTCTTTTGTTTTGAAATTAAAGAGACATTGTTTGTTTTTAGTTAAATGCTCCCTTATAATTTGATTGATGCTGAACGAGTCAAAAGCGGGAAGTGCTTTTTGAAGTTGGTTGGAAATTGTCGGTAAATTTGGTTCTGCTTCATATTCAAAAATAAACTGCAAAGAATGTAAAAGTTTCTTTTCGTCAGTACCTGTCCCGCCGGTTGCAAATGTTTTTTTTTGTCATCAAAGAATATGTGACTGTTTGATTTCACATGTAAAAAATAGGCACTTGTATTTTACATGCGCAATTATAAATCAAAGAATACCTCATAAATTATAAACCATTGCGTCCCGGTTGCATTGACTCCCAAGCAAATTATATTTAGTCACACATTATTTAATAAATTACACACCAAAGACATTTTACGATTCAATCTTTAAGCAGTATATCCTTTAAGTAAGAACTTACACATCTAGTATTTTAAGCAATCACCAGTAAAATAAAAGCAATCATAAATTACCCCTTAAGTACACAAGTACACTCGTATCTTTAAGAACTCAACTCTACTTAAGAATACCAGTCAGAACGTTTGGATGCCGCCTTCATTGGCCTCTTACTGAGAAAACAATTCCCAAGAGTTCAATGTTTGATTATGAAGCTCCTATCAAGATAAGCTGGTACCATCCAGTCTATAAAAGAAACATTTCTCTACTTCTTCTTCAATGAAATAAGAAAATTTATGACGACTGACAAGGGGTAAGTCACAAACAATACGTCTTCCCTTTATCAAACAAGCAAATAAATTTGCACGAATGAGTGTCCATGAAGAAAAAAAAACATGCAGTCACTGTGAATGGAAAACCCTTCAACGAAGCCACAGATACAGCTGACCCATGACTATACTGTGCTCGCACTCTGCAATTGAATAACTTGGCACAATGAACCTCACAAGAATGAATCTAAAAATAGGGAATGTCCTACGACAACACGACGAAGTAAGAACGTGTACGAGAAGCATTCATACATGTCTGTTAACGCGATATGCATCTCTGAGTGTTCTCGCGCTCCAAAGACCTAATCAACAAACCAAAATAAAACGATAATAGAAAGAGAAACCAAAACATAAACATACCTACACAGTCATAGCCATTTACTCGTATGTATGGGGTACTTATGCAAATACAAATAGGCCATATATGCATATAGATACAGTCAAACAAGTAGGCACACATTGATTGTGTGGGACTGTCGCTTAATTCTCACCTTTTATTTAGCAGAGTCAATTCAAGTCAGCAGCCCCGCCACTCTACTCGATGGCCGATCGCCAAGAGCCAACAATAGCCAAAGATTGAATCGTTGGTGTCTTACTACGAACACAGAGAGCACGATAGGCTTCACCACCGCACTAGCTCCCCCAGCAGCTTGTGATAGCTTAACTACGTAACTAGCGACGCAGGGGCGCTGTTCACTTTCAACTCAGCCACAGTCGGCTATATTCTCCTTCACTTAATGTTGTAGAAGACGCGCGCGGTGTGTACAGAAATGCCTTTTCGTCTGTACTGGTTTTGCCTCAAGGTAGATACTAAACAAAAAGACTACAAACTCAGTACTCGTACACGTACTCGCACTCGATCTCGCACATACATATGGATATCTAGCGTGGATATCGTATATGTAGTGATAAATATGTTGCTTCTGCTTCTGGTGGTGCTGCTGTTACTGGCACTTCGCCACTTGTTGAATTCGCTACACGTTGCCCTGGCTACTTTGTAATGCTCGTGCTTACTTAATCCATCGAAAACAATATACTAATGACCACCGACAAACTCCGGTCGACACACAACTATTCATCAATGCAAATAACGAATGGCGAGTGACGAATATGAAAGCGAATTCGAATAACCCACTACCGCCGATATTTTGTATTCACAGAGCGTACACCATCGACCACTCAATGGCATTTCACTGCGATTTCAATGCAAAATTAACTCGATGGCACTACTCTCAACAGAAAGCAACAGACTTTGCGGATACGAGAGAAATTTTTCTTTTCTTTTTTTTATTTTTGTTTGCCCAAAAGCCACAAATTCAATGAAAGAAATTCCACGCGCAAATCACAACCGAATTATTACATGCGATTTGTTCTATCTTTGAAACTCCACTTCACACGATTTTTTTTCAATTCAAATTGTCATAGGACCGATACACAAATACAAACCGAAATGTTGCACTCCCCAGTTCGCACATTGACTACGAATCCCTATATCAAGACAAACTAATTGTTGACGCTGCTGCTTGCCACTACTAACAACAGCAACAACAACACAACCACCGTCAACAACAAAACGAGCACGAGAAGGTGTCTTATCGCACACAATTCGCCAGCGAACTCCCCCGAAGCGCCTGCATACACCGTCGAACCGCAGTAAACTGAACTTTCGACACTGAAATCGAAATCACTCTCACAGTCGCGACACACCACAAAATCAACGTTGAAAAGTTGAGAAAAAAATACACACTACAGCAACAACAAAAATCTGAAATTAGTTACACTGGCACGATGCGAGACTTACGCGCATCACATCAGATTTTTAGTTAAAACAATTTAATTGGACTTTAATTTAATTACGTTTTTATTATTTGTTTGATTTTCACTTGTTTTTCGGCTCTGTATTTAAGATTTTTATTTCTTTTTCTGTTTTCATCGGTCGCGCACGGCGTTCTACACACGAAAAAATCCAAGTGAATCTGTTTATCTATCTGTTGATTCAGAATCCCAACTGATGGGTGAAGTTCGATGCGATGGTATATTGTATAGCCTGCGTATTCGCACAAAAATTCCTCCCCCAGGCAAGGAATTGGTATCCCCGATTTGCTCTCAGTGAATGCTGCTGCTGCTGCTCCGCTCTCACAGATACATTCAGATCTTGAGTGCTGGATACAATCATTTAGAATATCCTTCTCCACCTTATATCTGTGTGTAGAGCTCGCAAAGCTCACGAAGTGGCTGCTGAATGCCAAGACCAAGAATTGCGTATACAGCACACGTAACGTGGTACAGGTACTTGGTTTTTGTTGGTTCCCGTCTCTGCACTTGTATGGGGAAGAGATACCGGCGGCGATGATTCGGTTCTCTACTCTACTCAAATGTTACTCTACTCAGCGGAGAGAGAGACATACTCTCACATACACCTATGCAGAGTAGAGATGGTGATAAGATGTTGACGTTTTATCAGCAGCGAGCGGGCTACAAATTGGAAAACGAATTTTTGGGCGAACACTTTTCTCGACTGAAAAGCTCAAGGGGTCACGTAGAGAACAGTTGAACGACGAGTATTTTGCTTAAATGCAATAAAGACGTTTTCACCTTCTTACATGAATAATACATATCATCAGTAAAAGCATGAATTTGTAATCAAAGGCGTCCTTCAATTGGAAACTCTTTCCGTTTCATTGGATATTTTTGTATTCCACGATAATTGCTTATGTAACGGATTGTCTAGCTCTTGTCTAGTGAATACTAACATAGTTAAGCAATACGTTATATTTATTTCTCAAATTTTCATGGGGGTTATCTGTTTAATGGTGAATCAATCAAGTAGTTGTATTAACGACAATGAAAAGCACATGTTTACATATTTACATATTTCACCTTAGAAAAAAGAAAAGGCGGCTTAATATAAAGTTACTGTGACTGTACTACCTTACGGAGCCTTAATTTTAAAAGGACGTACTGACTGTAGTTTTACATTTGATTTTTTGAAAGGATTTTTGCTAGGTAGATATAGCATGTGAGAAGTTATATGGAAATGTGAAAGCAATTAGTCGATACGGTTCATGAATTTAATAAAAATAATTCGAACTAGCTTAACAGTTGGTAGTGTTAGGTCAGACAACTTCATCATCACCATGATATCTTAATCGAATCGTGACTAATTGTGTCTAGGGTTCTTGAAAAATTGCTGACAATGTGATTAAGCCAATTTATACCTTTAAATTAATTGAGAAAGATATAGCCATTATGAACTTTACGCTTTACGAATCAGTTGGTTTACATAGACCCATCCTGGAACCAGCCTTATTCCTTAAATGGCCCAGGACATGTCAGACCAAATGATAATCACAGATTTCATTATTTTTGCATTTATTTAATACTAAAATTTATTTTCTTGCAAATAACTTTCTTCAACTGAAATACTAATAAGAATCAATATAATTTTATGGAAAGTCGAAAGTTCCCTTATCCTTTCTAAGAGAAAGGACAAAAAAACTTTTTTTTACACTTTTCATTACTTATCACTTAGAGTTGGGTGTAATGCGGATTTCCAGTTCCCCAGAAACGAAGATTTGGCTTATTGACGTAATCGCGAAACGATTAGGCAATCTACGTCGAAATTCACGCCGCGCTCACACCACAGACCGGTCATTGGTCAAAATCGACACAATTATTCCACACACCATACTGCAGCTGTCTAGTTCACAAATGTCAAATAAGATGGACGTACGACGCCATTTGCAAAAATAATATCAACTTCCGATAGAATATAATAATTCATTTGAAGAAATCGTCTGCACTTTTAACATTTTCCTGTTTAATCTTTAGCTTATCGATCTACCAAAGGTTTTCTATAAGGTTCAAATTGGGTGTCATAACACTGATTTTGTGACAACTCAGCCAGATTTTGACGAGCTGGCGATGTGTGTGGCGTGGAGGTTCCAATTCGGAATAGGGCAACATAGCATCTTTTAAGATTGTTTCGTATCTACATTGGTTTATTATCCCATTTATACGACGAACGAACCCAAACCAGCAGCAGAAAAAAAACCCCACACCATTACATTACCCGCGCCGTTTTAAAGTAACATAACAGTTTAAAGTGGTCCTCAAACGTGAGATATTCCCTTGCTACTATTGATGTTACATTTTTATTATATATTAAATTGGCTTCATCACTGAATATTCATATTGCAACATATTCATTTGTAAACAGTATCTATTCTTTCTTGCAGGTTTCATTTCGAAGATACTATTCTTACTGTTAATTGGAGCTCTTGGACCAATACCGGGCAGATCATGAGGTAGGTATATTTTCTATTCCATGTCACTCTTTGACCTCTACTATGCTCAAAATTCTTCGAATTTGCTGATTTGACAGTTATTGGCAGAGACACAAAACCAACTTTTTTTATTGCTTCTACCGATTTTTAAAAGATAGAAGATATTTTTCAGAAAGGAATCGGCTGGCTATCATACACCACGGAATCCCTCTTTATTTTCTCTTTGGAATACCTACGTGGCGGTACCATGGGCCTACTTTGACCTATGTACATTGATGCCACTACTTACCTATCTACCTACTTACCTACCTTAAAAATGAACGGAAGAACAAGCTTTTCAAACTTGGCCGATAGGAATCGGCATAAAACTGTAGGTCCCTTCCATTCGTGAGAGAACAATACCACACACAACACGAGTTGGTGCTGAGAAGCTAGACCCTGGCACTCTATGGGCTGTACCGGCACCCACATTATATTATATTATTAAAAAGAATACTATTATTTTTGCATGGAATTTATGGCTGTATTTACTATAGTTAAAATTGTCCGATTTTGGTCAAATATGTGCCGTTTTGTTGGATTTTTTGTTGCCATTTTGATGGTTATGCCGTTATTTGTCTCCCGTAAAAGCCCCTGTCCAGGCGAAACAAAGAGAGAGTCTTGTTTCAAAATCCTTCCTCGCTGGGTACGGAATATAAGACCGATGCATAAGGACCTCCCAACGAATTTCCCGTCACTATCGATGTGTGTGGTGGAACACACGGGCAACAAGTTTTGGGTGCATAAATTTATGTTCATACGAGCAGCTAAAGAGCAGCCCTGAAAGGAGTTCTGCGGGAAGTTGGAAAACGACCTGGCAAACCATTCGCCGACTCAGAGGAAGGAAATTCAACATCATCGAAGGAGTCAAATTTACAGATCACGAGTTGCTTTCCAATGAGAACTTTTCACTTCCCGGCAGAAATGATTAAGGCCCTCGGTGGTTTGACGACATGACACGAATGTCCTCATCATCACGACTGCCGAGGCATTTGGAAAAGTCAAAGAACTCGCCTAAATACACTCTTGATGAGTTAGAGTCACATGACAGCGCGTCGCCTTGCCTAAGATTTTGTCTGACATTGAAAGTCTTGGTGAACTCATTACTGACCTCGGTCGCGGAGGGAGAATTTTTCATTCGCATCCTGCACGACATAACGAGCTTGGCAGTCATAACTACACAACCATATCACCATCTTTACGTATGCACGCTGTCTAAAACCGCCTTGAAATCGACGAAGAGGTGGATATAGATCTTGAGTCTTTTCCAAGATCTGCCCTAGTGTTAATGTCTAGTCCAATTTGGTCTTCTCTAACCTAAATCTACACTGAAAAGATAAAACAGGTATGTTGTTGACAAACGGCTTTGAAGATTCACACAAAATGGCTAGAAGAGATCTACGCAACGTTAAAAAGACTTATCGCTCGATAGTTGGTAAAGTCAATGGGGTTTCCTTTTGTACATCAGCGAAACCGAGATTCCATAATCGGGATGATGTTTTCAACTTCAGTCTTGATGAGAATTATTAAGCTGTTTGATTGAAATGTTTTGGAAACCAATTAATGTTTCAATCCATACCCAATTATGATTAGCTTATATTTTTTTAAGGTGTTGTATAATAAGAATCATATTGTAGTTAATTTGATAAATTGTATATTTGCCAATTTATTCAGGCAAATCAAACACTTCTACTGCATATTTAAAAATTTCTCAACGTCTCGTGGAAAAAAGTATTCGCTTTTCCTTATTTTAGAAGCTATTCTTACTTCCGATCTTTGCCTAGAAATTCTGAACTCGAAATGGTCTTACTATTTTATAATATAACACTCCAAGAACCGTTCCCAACTTCGATTTTCATAGTTTTGAAAAATCCTTGACTGTCTTTTCAAATAGTCTGTGATTAACATTCTAACAACAATTTCGATTTCACTTAGAATTAAATTTCTCCCTAGATTAAGATAAAATGAAAATAACAACAAGTCTTCTTTAGATCAGAACGTTCTATTGGAAGTAGCACAGTAATGGTGTTTTAAAAATGCATCTTGACTGGAACTTAATAATTTACTTCAAACAAATCAGCGATCAAACAATCATAAACATTGACAATCTATATAAAGTCAGTGACTCGCATATTATTATTTTCCGTAAACCAACATTTCCCAGATTCAGAACTGAAATATTTTCAAAGAAAATTTATACAATTTTGTGTAAAACAAAATTATTAATAAATAAAAATCTGGACAAAATCTTTGCCAAATATAAAGAGATATCATTTCTATTTCTACCCATGTAATGACTGTGAGATCACAGAGACTATTCATAGATACTTTGTGTGTATTCATATCACACAATGTATGACACAACGACACAGCTGACTTTTCATTTTAAATTTTCTATCGTTTTACACTTTAAAAGATGGACATTTTTGCAGAGCTGCGGCCCAGCAGCTACGCGAATTCATTTAAAAATAACATGCTTCTACCGATACATTGATATCCATTATGTGGCGTTGTGTGGGGTTAAGTGTGTCGGACCAGATTTGCATCATAAAACACCATCGCATCCAAATCAACAGCAAATAGCTCATTTGATCCTAATTGGAATGCAGAATGGCCATTGACAAATTAAATGACATCGCAATTGGCAAACTAATCGATACAGTATTCTAAAATTGTAAGGCTATCGTTGAATAACCGTTCGGAATTTAAAGATAGCCCCCGGCCGCAGCTCAAATACAGATATTATTCGCAATTCGTAAGATTGTAAGAGCGGGCGTATGTGTCTGTGGCCGTGTGGAAACAATGGCAATGTGCCAAAGCGATTAAAATAGTACGTTATGGTTGTGATTTATTTACCTATTTGTTGTTCAAAATGATAAAGTGGAATTAATTAAAATGCTATCATTGATAACAAGTTGTTATTGTATGACTGACGTTTTGTTCACAAGTGTCCGTTAAGTATTTCAATCTAAGTGTACTGGCTTGCGGAGATGTCAGGCGTTTTATCAAAAACAACTTTGACGGTGACAGTCTGAACGAGACAAGCGTGCAGATGTTTCTACGCTTTCGTTTCTCAGGAATACTCCAAATTAACGCCAAAATGAATATGTCACAATAGTATGGGAATAGCCTGTTGGCTTTCGCACACACTTACTAACGCACTTGGCGGATGCGCAGTCCGACAAACTAAAATATTTGCTCACACCATCCGGCCTCATGAGTTTTTAGCGTGACATTTTTTGTATTACCACTACTGCAAACGTCCGCATACCAAACTGAATTCACATGCACTAACTGTTGCATTGAGAATGCACGTTATTATGGAAAAAAATAAAACTAGTAGAAAATTAATTGAAATTTCACGCAAGATATATGAGCCTGTAGACTCAAAATTTTCTTGTTACAAGAGGATGCTTTAAAGAATGTGAATGGGCAAGAGTATGTATCGTGTGTAATGAAATTCTTAAGTAGCCAGGTTAAGCTGAGAATTTCAACCACCAATATCTGTTTGAGCACACGTTGAGAATGTGTATCTACATACCTAGCCATTGTCGACGTTTGTCGTAAAATGCTTGAACTGCCTCGATAAGGTAACCAGGAAATTTGTGGAGGACCTGAATTTATTGTGCTATATAGTTTTCCCCTTTTAGTGCTCTCTCCTCGACTACACAATGGAGTAACTTTTGATGTACATCACGATAAGGGTAGATTCGTTTAAAGATAAGATAGGAATGCTGGTGAATTCGTTCCCACAAATTGTCCTTGAAAATTCCTCGGTGAATGAATAAGTATTCCTATCAGGAAAGGCAGCTATTATGGTTCCTTGCAGTATACAATAGCTTGATTATAACTGATTGCTGCACTGTTACCGAATATGTACGCATTCTGTTAGTGAATTAAATTAGATATTGTATGTCGCTTTAGACGATCTCTGTGGGTTTCGAATTTTTATTCAAAACCATTCATGGAAAACATCCTAGCAAGATAATTTTTAATTAATTACGAAGTATTATTTTGTATTGAAATTATTATTCTTTCCCTCTTTCTCTCTGATGATTCGAACGTCTTCGTGAAGAGAGTTTTTTGTAAGACACAGCTTAATAAAAGCTTCTCTACCTAAAGGCCTGGAAAGGAATGGTAACATGGGGTCTGAAATTGCTTAGAAGACTATCAGCGTCGTCAGTCAGTAAACGACGATTTTGTTAAGGTGCGTTCCACTCAATCGGGCCGGACCAGGAAAGAGTGATAGGGAACGAAGAAATCCCAACTTCAGTCGATATTATGAAGCAGACATAAACAAAACTTTTTTAAGAACAACAAAGCTGTAGGATTATGATTGATGATTTTGTATTAGTTAAAGAGTTTGTCTACATTGGTGCAAATGTGAACTACAAAAACGACATCCTAGTGGAGATCCGATGTAAAATCGCCCTTGATATGTTTGTGGAAAGCACTGGACTCACAGTTCCTGCCTAGATGGACCAAAACCTACTATATGGAGCCGAATGATAAAAAGCATAACTGATCCTTGGAAGCTTCGAAAGAAAAATTCTACGGCGGATATACACACATATGGTCCTTTCTGCGAGGAATGTGAAGGACATTGTAACTAATATTTTGGTCAACAATAACTCCTAGGTACTAATAGTTCCTATTTAAAACTAGTAATTATTTAAAACTGCTGGATTTGCAAGATTCTAATTTCAAGCTTGTTATCCATTTTGTTTACGGTAACGACTTCAAAAATCCATATTGCCAAATCACAGCTTATAATATTGTTACGATATACTGTGCTGTGTGACATGCGGTTCCATATTGTTGAAACCAAATATAATTGATGCAAATGTCACATATGCACACTTATGCACACTTTCTTCACACATACTACTCATAGGACACACTATAAAGGAGCGTTTATTATTCATTCTTACACCAACAAAACATTTTAAAAAATATAGAAAGTGCACTCGTCTCCGAAGAGATTGCCCTGTGTGCATTTCTCGACATTGAGGGTGCCTTCTCTAACACTGGCTATGTTTCGATCGCTAGGGCGATCAGCAGTCGGGGCCTCGAAGAATCGACCAACCGATGGATCAGAGCCATTCTGGAAGATATTCACAGATCTGGTCTCACCACTATAGGTTATTCTGATGACCCGGCGATTATTATTAGAGGAATGCACGAAACGACCGTATCAGAAGTATTGCAAAGCGCACTAATACAAGTCATGGAATGGTGTAACACAAGAAGGTTTATCTATAAATCCCTGTAAGACCGCTCTACTGCCCTTCTCAATGAGGACACATGTCAACCCTGGAAAGATAATAATCAACAATATCAACCAAATATATTCCAGCGAGGTCAAATATCTTAATCCTGGATAAACGACTCAACTGGAACTTACATATTAAGTGCGCCATAGAACGTGTTACTAGATCACTGTGGGCCAGTACTAATCGTCATAAAATTATAACTTGGAATGCGAGAAGCATTCAAAATAAAGCTGTTGAGCTTTTTGATTTCATGTTACGCGAGAAAATTGACATTGCGCTTTTAACAGAGACTTGGTTGAAAAATGATAAGAACTTATATCATCCGAATTGTGAATGCTATAGGTTTGATAGGCAGTATGCAAATAGAGGAGGAGTTGCTGTTTTAGCAAACAAATCATTAAGCCATTCTGTAATACCAGCTTTCAATCTTGATGTAATAGAAGCAATAGGCATTGATTCCACTAAACTTAATGTTTTTTTCGGTTTATTTCCCCGGCGGAAATAAGAACTTAGAAAAAATGATTAAGTTTAAAAGTGACTTTTAAACAACTTGTCCGTATGAATGGTAGTTTTCTTTTAGGAGGTGATTTGAATTGTAGGCACCAATCGTGTAAGTACAAGAGCAAACTGCTGGGGAAATACCATTCATATCGTTGCTGCGTCTAGGTATCTTGCATTAATGTTTCCACATAACCCTACATATATTCCTAGCAACCCCCTCACATAACCCCTCAACGCTTGATTTTTTCATAACAAATAGCGACCACCTCTTTTCTCAGCCCGTAACCTTAAATCCTCTAAGCTCCGATCACTTACCAGTCTGTACAGAAATAAATAACTCAGTTACCAGACACAATTCCCACTCCAACTACAATTTTGCAGCTGCTAATTGGAGTAGATATCAACGCCTTATATCAACCAACTTGTATTTAAATCAGCTTGATTTGTCTTCAGTAAATTCGTCGCTCCAGATTGATTCCTTTATAGAATTTTTTCGAGAAACTATAAAGAATGCTGCAGATATATCAATTCCTAAAATCAACCCCACAAGATCCCACTCGCGCCCTCTCCCTGGCCATATCTTGCAACTAATCAGATTGCGTAACTGTGAGAGAAGAAAGTGGATTTGATATAGGCTTAATCATTTTAAGGAAAATCTCAAGTTCCTTAACACCGTAATCCAAAATGAAATGCTTACTTTTCGTAACAGAAATTGAAATTCCTTATTAAGTGGTTTCGAAAAAGGTTCCAAGTCTTTCTGGAAAATTAGTAAAATAATAAAGAAGAATGGTTCCAACATTCCAACCGTTCTATGTCAAGATAGGATGCATGTTACTCAACAAGAGAAAGCTACCTTATTAGCAGACAACTTCTACCAGTATCATATATTCTCAGGTCACGGTGATGTCAATAGAGAAAACCTAGTCGGTAATACCTTGAATGATTTTAATAACTCCAACCATGTCAATAACGTTAGCTGCCTTATTCGTCTTAAAAAAGTTGTTGACTTAATAAAAATGTCAAAGACCAATAAATCCTCGGGTATCGATGGCATAGGAAACACATTAATCAAAGCGTTACCTCGTAAAGGCATAATTTACTTAACGTTCGTTTTCAATTCTTGCTTAAGAATTGGGTACTTTCCTAATAAGTGGAAAACAGCTAAGGTAATTTCTATTGCAAAGCCCGGTAAACCAGAAACGATCCTAAAAGCTACAGACCTATTAGTTTATTAAGTGGCTTAAGTAAGTCGTTCGAGGCAGACTCAGGCAAGAAGTCATACGCTTCAAATGCATAAGCGAGCGCCTCATAACAATCCGCATCAAAGCTACATTCGGCAACATCAGCCTAATCTGCGCCCACGCCCCAACGGAGGATAAAGATGACGATAGCAAGGATGACTTTTACGATCTCCTAGAAAGGACATACGATCAATGCCCCAGCTACGACACTAAGATCGTTGTAGGAGACTTCAACGGAAAGCTGGGTAAGGAAGACGTCTTTGCTAGAGTCATCGGGAAGCACAGCCTACATGACAACACGTCCGAAAACGGACTAAGGCTGTTGGACTTCGTGACGGGGCGAAACCTCTCGGTAGCCAGCACACATTTCCCTCACCTCAATATTCACAAAGGGACCTGGCGGTCCTCTGATCAGTATTCTCGATGTCCGAACATTCGAAACGACAAGACCAAAACAAACAGTTTGACGTCGCAAAGCTACAATTGCAATCGACCGCTAGGGACTTTGCCGATCGAGTCTCCCTGAAGCTCAAAGAGAGTCCAACCCTGCCAGGCGAAACAATCGACGAACAATGGAACCGTTGTCAAAACGCCATCAGAGAAGCTGCCTCTGATGTGTTAGGTTTTAAAAACCCAGAAAAAACCCCTGGTTTGACAACGAGTGCAGGCAGGCGCATCTAGCGAAACAAGCGGCATATAAGGCGACGCTGGACAAAAGGACGAGAGCGGTTCGTGAGCTCTACGAACTTAAAAGAAGGGAAGAGCACCGGCTTCTCAAAAAGAAGAAGAAAGAGCATGAGAAGCGCGCGATTGAAGAGATGGAGAGGTGTTATGGCGGAAATGATATCCGAAAGTTCTACCAACGGGTGAAACAATTATCCCATGGGTATAAACTTCGGACAGAAGCCTTTCGGGATGAAGATGGGCAACTAGTAATAGAGTCGCAGTCGATACTGAGAATCTGGAAAGATCGCTTCTGTAGACTGTTAAACGACAAGGAAGACACCAATACCGCTGTCAGGCAGAATGTTCCACTCCACACAATGGGCGATGATGGAAGAGAATTCTGTCCCCCCGATCTAGACGACGTCTATAGCTATATCGAGACTAAAGTCGAACAAAGCTGCTGGTGCAGACGGACTGCCTGCTGAACTCTTTAAAGCAGCTGGAGATGAGATGGTAGGGTACATGCACCAACTCATCTGTAAGATATGGTCGGAGGAAAGCATGCCCGGTGAGTGGAACCTCAGTATCGTTTGCCCGATCCACAAAAAAGGAGACCCCTTCAACTGCGCCAACTACCGAGGGATAAGTCTCCTAAACATCGCCTACAAGATCTTCTCTGTCGTTTTGTGCGAGCGCCTGAAACCATTCGTGAATAACCCGATAGGTCCTTACCAGTGCGGTTTCAGGCCGGGAAAGTCCACCATCGACCAAATTTTCACACTACGGCAGATCCTGGAAAAAACCCAAGATATGCAAATCGACACCCACCACCTATTCGTCGATTTCAAGGCCGCATATGACAGCGTGCATAGAGACGAGCTATACACCGCCATGTCAAGTTTTGACATTCCTGCCAAACTCGTCAGGTTGTGCAGGATGACGATGGAGATCTCTCGCTGCTCCATCAAGGTCGGTAACGAACTCACCGAGACCTTCAATGTCAAAAAAGGTTTTAGACAAGGCGACGCGCTGTCATGTGACTTCTTTAACATCATCCTGGAGAAAATCGTGCGAAACTCAAACGGCAACACTAGAGGCACGATCTGCCAGAAGTTCGTACAATTGCTAGCATACGCGGACGTGATTGGTCGAACACAGCGAGCCGTCAATGAAACGTTTGCTGGTATTGAAGCAGAGGCTGAAAAAATGGGTTTAACAGCGAATGAAGGCAAAACGAAGTACATGCTGTCATCTAGAAAGGACGCACAACACCGACGTCTCGGCCAGAACGTCACTGTAGGCAGCTTTAACTTCGAGATAGTTAAGGACTTCGTCTACCTCGGCTCCCAGGTAAACAGTACAAACAACATCAGTGTCGAGATAAAACGCAGAATAACTCTGCCAACCGCTGTTTCTTTGGGCTCAAGAGGCAATTGAGTAGTAGAGCTCTCTACCGAAGGACCAAGCTAACAGTATATAAGACCCTCATCATCCCCGTCCTGCTCTATGGCGCAGCCTGGACAGTCTCAAGAGCAGATGAAGAAGTCCTTGGTCTTTTCGAGAGAAAAGTTCTGAGTTCCATCTTTGGTCCTGTTTGCGTTGATGGTTTCTGGAGAAGAAGATACAACCATGAACTGTACGGGCTGTACAGCGACGTGATCCTAGTCAGGCGTCTACGGATTCAGCGCCTAAGATGGCTAGGCCATGTAGAGCGCATGGACAACACTGCTCCAGCCCGAAGAGTCTTCGACTCCGAACCAGTGGGACAACGCAATAGAGGGCCCACGAAACCGATGACGCCAACAAGTGGAGAAGGACCTCAACCAAATTGGTGCGCGTAATTGGAGACAGCTGGCTAAAGATCGTGCCAGCTGGGGAAACTTGTTGACTGCGGCCCAGGTCCACCCCGGACTGTAGTGCCACTAGAAGAAGAAGAAGAAGTAAGCGAGAAAATAATAAAGGATTTCACACATCGACCAATCAAACATCTATCCAGCAAAACAGTTTTGATTTCGAGCCGGTCACTTTACATGTCACCAAATCATGAGAATTAAGCAGCATATTATAAAAAGTCTAGATTTGAAATTGTCAACAGGATTCATTCTACTGGATACTGAAAATGCTTTCGATACTGTATGGCATGAAGGACTCATATTTAAGCTTATCCAG
Organism: Eristalis pertinax; assembly: GCA_907269125.1. Taxonomy (NCBI): domain Eukaryota; kingdom Metazoa; phylum Arthropoda; class Insecta; order Diptera; family Syrphidae; genus Eristalis; species Eristalis pertinax. Next base: position 26,952,048 of record OU026148.1, read on the forward strand.
CATTCCTTTCCAAATTTTCTCATCAATTGTTCAAAGCTTCTTGCAACAAAGAAAATTTATAGTCTTCGTAGGTCTTGCTCAGTCATCATTATATACCACTCACTCTGGCGTACCTCACGGTTCGGTATTGGCTCACATTTTATTTAATATTTTCATGTCCGAAATACAAGTACCTAATGGTAACACTTTCCTAGCTTTGTTCGCCGATGACACGGCCCTGCTCTCATCCAATATCTTAGCACAGGACACGCTACTGCTCTTCAAAATGCACTTGATGCGTTTCAGTTATTCTGTTTAAGATGGAAAATCAAACCGAATGCAGATAAATCTCAGGCTATGTGGTTTACTCAACGCAAAAAACAGCAATTCCTACCTCAAACAAACCTACAATTGAACTCGACCAGCATCGAATGGTCTGAAAGCTGTAAGTATTTAGGAGTTACTTTCGATAAAAAAGTCACATTTGAAAACATACATATATCGAGTAGGGTTCAGAAAGCAAACCTAATCATTAAAATCCTATATCCCTTTATCAATCGTAATTCAAAACTTAGTATTGGTAACAAACTACTAATTTTCAAAACGATTTTTCAACCAGTCTTAACGTACGATGCATCTGTGTCGGCCGATTGTGCCAAATCTCACATTAAAAAACTATAAATATGTCAAAACAAGGTGCTAAAGCTAAGTTAAGTTAAAGCTAGTTAAATCTGCCCTGGCATTTCTCTACAATGAGGCTCCATGAAAAAGCAAATGTAAATACCATGTCACATCTCATTGATAAATTACACCAGAATTTTTTAAGCAAATGCTATCATTCTGAGAGTGAGCTTATTCGTAACATCTTAAATTAAGGAAAAATCGATCATATCTTAATGCTATAATATATTACATAGTCATATCGTTCTTGTATGTTGCATAGTTTGGCCTAGGTGCAATTTAGCTATAAGAGTCAATAGTTGTAAGAGTCGTAATAAGGGTTTTTGATTGTAGTGTTTTTTTGCCTTAACTTTTCCTATTAATGTATTCAATTTTTCTTATTATATATTTTTTATATTATATACTTTGAACTTATATACTAAGAACTTGTATCTTTAAAATAATGCAAGTTAGATGTAACTAAATCTGTACAAATCGAACTACAAATAAATTGCACTTTGACTTTGACTGAAAATTGTGGCCCAGTAGACGGCCCAGTAGACGCAGATCTCTTCCCCAAAATTATTCATTGGTTTTACACAATAGGCGTGTTATTTTGCACGCGCGTACGCTTAATTTGTAACTGCACAACAAAACGATCATTATCGACATTTTAATTTAAAAAAATTGTGTTGTGTTGGTGGTGACGTTCAAGATGTGAAACATGATGATGTGTGTGGTATTGCTGGTATTGGTATTGGCGGAATTTTCTACCGTTTGTTCAATGCCTTCAAATTTTTTTTATGTCTCAAATGAATGAACTCTGATGGATTTTCTGACTTTTCATAATAAATTATCGATAACATACAGAAAATAAAGGTTGTTAACGTTGCTTTTGTCCGCGGTTACTTCACAAGCAGCGATAAATATGCTGGGTAACTGTTGTTAGTGTATTTTACATGCAAATTGAAATTTAGACATATGTATATATGAAGGCGAGACCCATTATCACATATGCGGACATCGTTTGGTGACCCAAAACACTCTAACTAACAACTTCAAATAAGTTGCAGAAACTAAAACTTTTTTCTTGTCCTGGAAGAACAACATGCGCACCTGCCCCACAACAGATCTAAAAGCTATAGTCGGGCTAACCCCCCTCCAATCTTCGTTAGGAAGATAGCTGCTAGATATGCCATCAAACTGCAGCTTGATTATAATTATACACCAGGTAACTTAACAGGTCACATCAGTATACTCAACTCCATTCCCAATAGAGAAATGTTTTGCACATTGCCGCATATTGTGGTCAGGCAACACTGTTTAGGTAGGCTTTTCGAAGTTGAAATATTGGACCGCGCAAGCTGGTCTAATAGCGTCCCAGCACAAGACCTTAGAAGTCTGGTATGGCACACAGACGAATCAAAGATGCAGGAGTCCTTGGACCCAACATAGGGATTTCTGTACCAATGAGGTCGAATCCTACAGTGTTCCGAAACGAAAACCACGCTATCGAGATCTGCGCCAGACAAAACCTTCCCCTATACTGATATTTTTAGACAGTCAAGCAGCGCTAATGGCACTTCGTCTTTTTAGACTCCAAAACAGTCAAATGTTGCTATGACGCTCTACAATCGCTTACCAATGAAGCTTAACCGGGTCCCTGGACACAGGGGGATTGCAGGCATTATGTACTGTAATCCGCCTATTATTACGCACTGTAATGTCAATTGGACAGCAGCCATAGCTCTGATTAACGAATGGGAAAACAATTTTCGCCTAGAACAGTGGATACCTATTCATGGTCTTAGGCAATCCAAACGTTTAATCAGGCCTTAAGGAAATACTTAATCCTGATAAAGAAAACATAAGACTGCTAACAAGCTTTCTTACCGGCCATTGTGGCCTGAACTATCACCTTAACAAATTAAACCTGTGTCAAAATAAGGTCTGTCGGCTCTGCCCCAAAGTGGATGAAACTTTTGAGCACATTTGTCCGAATGTCCGGAAACGTATCTTCCATAGGGAGATACTCACTTTTAGTGGTTTTCAAAAACTCCACTACAAAAGGCTTACTTATATTTCATGAGGGAAGTAGTACGTCTTCTGAGCTAACTCCAACCCTCCGATACAATAGATCTATCCTGGTCGCGGTGTCGTTGCCTTCACGGCACGAGTTGTACAAGATGAAAAAAATGTTAAACCTAATTCTTCTGAAACCATTTTCCAAAGTTGATGACCACAATTCTAAATCATTTAATGATGATAATATATCCCTCAATGCTGGCCTCCACGAGACGAATTCATTACAGACGAATTATCAAATTCAAGGGTACATTTAGAGCGAAATTTAATCCTGGTCGATAATGCTAACTACAAAATCAGCATAACGTCTGTTGCTCGCTATAACTCCTTGCACGGTGATTTGCCCAATACGAAATTAAATTAAATTTCCGCGCTTCGAGGCAGTATATTGATCAATATTAACTGTCCGACTTTTCGGGGGCGGCATAAGATTCTGAATTAAGTGAGGAATTTGCAAAAAGCTGTAAGCAAGACTTTAAAAAAATGAAGACAATCTATGTATGTATTTGTATAAAACAGTGGGACGTAATTATTCAAATAGGTTTTTCTAAAGCAGTTGTATTCTACGTTTAACAAGAAAAAAGGACCGAATTTCACATGCTTGCGAGGGGGCTTTCATTCCTTTGTAGCCATGGTGTTGCATGTTTTGCTCACTTATAATTCCTCTTGTGCGTAATGAAAAATAATATGTAAACTTTTCTTCAACATTAAACACTCTTTTTTTTCTTTTCAGGAATAATAGATTTTGGTTCGTCTTGCTATTGTAGAATAATAACGATAAATTCAAATAAAAATAAGGAACAGAATTATATATTTTTCCCATAAAACTTTTCCTTAGATCGAATTATGCACTGCACCTGAGAAGACGAGTATTTGGAGTGCTTGAACTTCTCGTTACGAGATACAGCCGACAGCTTGAAGTGGTCTTTGTCCAAAAAGTGATTCATTCTAGAGATTTGGATTAATGGCTGTTGGTACAAATAATGATTTTCCTGTTACTTAGCAAATTCTGTTTTAGTCCAGAAAACGCTGCAATAACCAAGTAGGCGCCTGCAATACATACATATGTAAGTATATTGAAATGAAAACTTCCAGTTATAATATCAATTCAATTCAAACACCTATAAAGAATTTCGAATGACTGCTCAGTATTCGAGATCCTGCTACACCGTCTTTACTGGATACTCTCTCTCGCTCTTGCTATTTCTCATCTCGTCCTGGGTCCGTCTGTCGAAAATCGTCATGATCGTTTTAAAAATGTTCTTTAGGAGAACAGGGAATCTTAATCGTACATTAATTTCTGACTACAATCTACGCAGAAACTTTTCGTCTGTTGTAACTGTACCCTTTTTCCGAAGAACTGCTTTTCGTAATTTGTATGTGGTCTCTTGCAGGTTATTTAATCAGCTTCCACAATCTATTTGAACAATAACCATTTTTGGAAAGTTTGAAAATTCTGTAAGAAATTGGATTCAAGGTTTTGATTACAGTATCGTAGAATCTTTTCTCTCTGGCATTCTGGTGTAATTTAATGTATAACTTATAATTTTTGTTCTATTGTACCCACTTTTTGAATTATATAATCGTAATATCTTTCACTGCACATTCCTCCTCATGAAATTAACAATAAAATGGTCACCGCACCCATACTATGTATATTTCTATTAAGAGAGGCCTATCGAAGTGGCATTTAACATTATTGCAATACTTGCATATATACAAAATATAAAATGTCACCTTACGATTTCTGTATATTGTCACTGAATTTTGTATGTCAATTAAGATATGTACATATGTACATGCAAAAAAATAATAATAATAAATAAAATTCCATGACCACAGGTGAGAATTGGAATAAAAAAGGAGTGGAAAACTGATAGCTTTGAGACCAAGTTCGGCTTCCTGATTCTTCCTGATCTTCCAATTTGTTTCAAAATTTACCCAGCTTGGCCAGTCCAGAATGTATTGAACGTCGTTCGGAATCTGACGAATTGTTCCTGAGCGTGTAACCTGTGTTCTATTATATAGAGTTTACTATATTTTAATTAGTGGAACAGATGAAAGATCAGTCCACATGTTGAGGAACTTACCGCTACCTAGGTCTACATAGATACATATCTACCGGAGAGTGTGGGAGAGTACTTTCGAAAACAAATAACACACATATGTGTTACATGCTTATTATGAACAAAATTTCCTCCGAACTTTTTCCCTAATTGGGAAACCCGGTATTATGAACAATGTTCGAAAGGAAAGGGAGAAATTCCGCCTTATTATGAAGAACTTTCCGATGGAAAATTTCACTCAATTAACCCCGAAATTTTCCCTTGTCATTTTGGAAAAGTAAGGAAAGTGTCTTAAAATGAATTTTAAAAATGTAAGTATTTTTGTTGAATTTTGGTAAAAAATACTTATGAGCGTGCTTGTGTTCATATTTAAAGGTTGACTGCAACAAATAAAAGACAGAATAAATTATTAGTTGGGTGGAAAAGTCGTCAGATATTGCTGATGTCTTCATTAGGAGATGTAAGGAAGAGCAAAATCAATTTGGAAGAAGATAGAACTAACATATGTATGTATGTAGAATTGAAGTGTCGGCATTGAATGATCAAATAAATCTGAATTTTCAGTCGGCGATTCAAGACACAATCCATAATTCCAATAGGAAAAAAATGTTAGAACATAATTTCGAATTTACTTCCGCCGGAATTCAGAATAAGCATGATTGAGGTTATTCCACTCATCGTCTGAGACCGGCTAGGAGACATTCCTTGGTTCAGCAAACATTTTTCTATTTTTGGAAAAAATCTTACCCCCTACCATGAAATTAAAGAAAATACTAAGATATGACTGCGAAAGTACGCCAACAGCCGTAACATTCAATCATAAATACAGAATTTCAGAGTGACTCTGAACTTTGGATACCTATCTTAAAAGTTAACGTAGCGATACTTAAAATTTGTAGTAATATAATAAGTTTTTTTTCTAAAATGACAAGTTCATGTCGCCCAATTCCAACAGCAGGTAACGTCTATTTTCGCGAATGAGACATTAGGTAATAAAAGGTAATAAGCTTCAAAAACAAGTGAAACAGAAGATTCATTGGGAACATTCCTAATAACTTGCGGCTGATGCCATGAAGTTGCTTTTGTTTAAGTACATTTAAAGGCAACAAAATTACTGAACAACATTGCTTTCATAATACGTATTCACATGCTCAGTAATCACAATAAATTGTTTTCCATTTTACTCCAATAGCTATACAGTAATCGGTGCCCAACAGTAATCTTTGTCCACCTGTGTTTATACAAATGAATGATATACACATATATATGTAGATGCAAATTTAATGGAAAAAGTGTAGATTGGCATGGCAGTCACATAATTAAGTGAAGAAATTGTATCAAAACGTTTTAATTCTCGATCTGTCCAACGCAGGAGAGACGCTTTAAAGTTCAACCTTTTTTTATTAAAACTGAACCAACTAATCCTTATATTCCCATAGCAGTAATTATTGTGTTCAAAATTCAAGTCTTTAAGCAAATCCCTTTAAAAGCAGACAGTTACGGTCATAACAAAAATTCATTTTTCTACCCTTGTCTTCCACTTGTCGAATATTCTCTAAATTACAGACAATACGGTTGCAAATCATTTCACAAAATAACACCGAAGAGTAGGGAAGTTTTACATCTTAATTAAAAAATTTCATAATTTCCGTTGCAACCAACAGATAACGGAACGGATACACCTCAGCATTAGGAAGGACTTCGAAAGAAAAGGTAATTAAAACTTAAAGATACCAACTTAAAAAAAATAACAAAACCATCATCACTGCGAAGAAGAGTTTTTCCGTTTTCTTTTCCTGCCACAGCAAATTATGTTTTCATTAAGATTGAATTAACTTGGTGACAGCCGCTATGGTCGCACATGCCTGATTATATGGGTAGACACAACAAATCATTACTTACTTAAGTCACAATAAATATATATATGTATATATATTTTTTTCCCTAAATTTAAAGTACTCAGTATTTTCACTATTCCTTTACCGGGGATGGAGGACGGTGGTTTAAGGGATGTTTACCACAACCAGCCAGCTATTCTTGGCCACCTAATCCATTTGTTTAGTCTCATTTTCTTGAGGAGGGTTGCCAAAATAAAGGATACTCTGTGGATCCTATTTTCAGCACATATTTGACTTTATATGGACAGAAGAATACGAAGAATCCTTCGGATCTGGTAAAATAAAACCAAGTAGGGAGAGCGACGCTCCACCAAGGAGACGGTAGTTCCGCGAATGAGCATTGATTTTTTTAAAGTTATGGTGTTTTTTCATGAATGTATAAATATAACGATATAAATTGGATTGGACATTATATAAAATGCATATTAGAAGAATGAAATGTTTACATCGAGTTTACATTCAAATGCTTCATGCACCGCGTTTGTCAAGGTATCATTTAGGTCTCTGCTGTTTTGTATGAACTTTTCAAACATATCACCAGGAATCTTTTCAACAGTTGGTAAATTCGTCGGCACTTACGGAGGATGTCATTGGTTATTTCCAAGACATCAATTTCAATTCTCCCGGCGTCACCAATCAATACAAATTAATGACTGCAGACAACACTGCAATAAGTGCAAATAAAAATAATTCTCAGAATTCGCTCATTTGCGCTAGGAAAACATGTTTTACATTTGTTTGGAAAAGATGTCAGCACAGTTCGGGCTCTGATAATATATGTTAATAAAACTGATATCCATGCAATAGTTGAACATCAGACAAATGGATGTAGTATTCGTTTCAAAATAATTAAAACAATCAAACGAACTTTTTTTTTCTTTTTTATTTGTTTTTTTTACGGAATAACCAAAGTGAATGCTTCACAACTCAAAAGTAAAAAATAATAATTTTTATCCCACCGCAATTTCCCCCGCGATGCTTTCTATTCATATACATATAACTATATTTAGATAAATATAGAATTAAACCTAAGTTAAGCAAACGGAAAATAGAGAACGAACTCAACGTTATTCGTTATTAATTATTATACTTAAAATTAGTTCATACTTGAACGAAGACTATTTGTTCGTCGAGCAGTCATCGTCTTAAGCATATTTAATTTCTTAGGAGAGCCAGCAAAGCCCAACAGTATCTACTATATCAATATATAAACTACACTACAATATTTACAAATTGTTGTTTTGCATTTGCTAGCCTTTGTTCAACTAAATCGTTATAGATATTTATCTTCTTATGTAGTGGTTTGTTCCAATGTGCTTACTGCATATAAAGATTCATAGTATGTATAATTATTTAAACATTTTATATTTCTTATCAACTATTTAACTAAAATAACTACTATGCAGGGTTTTGCATTTCTAAATCAATTTATTGGTACTTTAATTATGTAAATCTATTTGCTTATTTGCACAATTAAATTGTCAAAATCGGTTTAGCTATATGTATGCATATAAGAATAATTATTCATCGAGCAGTTTTAGCATATTCATAATGCTCTTTATGCAAGATGCAGTAAAATCGTTTCAACTAAAACAATTTGTCTCTGGTATGCTCTCTCAATAAAATATTTTATTTTTTCTTATGATTGTGTGTCCGATCTGAAACGTCCATGGATCCATTTGAATAATTGTCTTTTTTTTGTGTTGACTTAGGTACCCATTCCATACCAGGGGTGTGGCGATGCATGAGTGAGTTTATTTTCATTTCATACATTGGTTGTCATGTAAAAGTTTAAATATGTATGTAGCTATCAATAAATTAATCAATTCGAAAATGTGCTCAACTGAACTGAACTGATTTCAGTTTTAACGCTATCTTGCGCATAAGAATATATCAATGCAACAATGTCGTATTAAAAGCAATAATATACTTAATAGTTACTTATAAGTAAACTCCTTGTTGACCAATGAATATATGTATATATGCATGTGTGTGTATGTACAGTTGGAAATAAAATAACCGTTGTTTCCTTTGGTATTTTGGTATGTGTGTTTGTTGATTTGCAATGTTTCGATAATGACATTTAAATCCTAGTGTTTAAATTGTTTTTTTGTCCCTTTTGCTTATATCGCAGAAGGATGATGAATGAGCCCCTCTCGTAGCAAGGGATTGTTTGTTTGAACATCGCTCGATCCATTTGTTACAATTCTACCAGGAGAAGATGGAGTTGTATCACCTGTTGTTCTACCAGGGGGATGTGACGCTGGTCTAGCGATAAGAACACCTTCATAGCTTATTCCGTTCAGTTCAAGATTAACAACAAGTTGTTGTTCGCCATTTGCACCGGTTGCTATAAATCAAAAAATAAACAAACATTAAAAACAGGTCTAATGTAGAAGAAACAAACAGTTGCATTTATAGCAAATTTTTATAAATAGTGTTACTATCAGCCTATCGAATCCTTAAAGTAACCTTTAATAACTTTTTTCAAGGACTGTTGAAAATTATTCTAAATTACATACATTTAATGTAATACAAACAAACGCCATCACAAAACGCAAAGATCGGGATACTTACAGGATAGCAAGGCCACTACTACTACGCTCACTATATCCGAAAATTGCCAAATTTCTCCTAGCGATCAATGGGAGATTACTGGTATCATTACTAGTCATTGGTTAGTACGAGAGAATAAAAGTTCCACCTAACGACTTCTGTAGAAAATGTAGAGGATGAGGAAGATTAAGAAACCACCCTCGAGTACTCAGAACTTGTCTATCTCTCGCAGTAAATACAAATAAGGTTTGTATGCAAGAAGCTGGTATTAGAAGTAACAGTTAACTAATTACTTAGTATATTTAAAACGAATCGAAATGGATATGATAGCATTTCGATAATAATTCCCTTCCCTAAAACCTCAAAGTTTGTTGCTACAGTGCGATTAGGCGTATGGCAATAAATGAATTGGTTAACCGAATATCCGGCTTGCTGACATCACAATGAACCAGATTAAGGTCTAAGTAGGTCGCAGCGGATGTTGAGATAATCACACTTTCCTATGTACCTTGTATATGTAATACAAGTCAGTTGTACAGAAAAATAACGTAAACAAACTTCAGTCTTCAACTTGAGCTTACTATAATATCTGTCTACTTGACTTACATAGGTATTTATATTACTATAACACACTAGGTTATAGTCTGTTCAGTTAAAGGAGTAAGGAATACATCTATTTACGTCCAACCGGCAGAAGGAGATTTCTCGCAAAACTGTAGTCTACGTGCAGATCAAAACAAATAATAGAACTTATTGATAAAGTCTGCGACCACCACAACAAATCAACACCATAATGCATTTAGTCCCAAGCAAATTGTATTATTATATATATTATATCGACTATGGGTTTTACCAATATTTTTAATTTACATTGCATCATTTATGAAAAAACGATGATTCTCGTATTGAATGCTCACATTGCCTGAGCTACTTGTGATATTACTCGAAATAGAAAATAATGAAGCTGTACTGCGTAAATGGCTATAGCGGCATTAATTGAAGTTATCTGTAATTAGAAAATATTCCACATATCACAATAACTTGTGAGGAAATATTCGTTGCCATGAACGAACCAAGGGCTAAAACGTCCAGTTTTTAAGCTATATTCGAAAAATATAGAAATATTTGCAAAGCTAAGCTGTTAGAGTGAATCTTTAAACGGTGACAGCATCACGCCATACGATTTTTTTCATTAGTAATTTAAATCTGTTTCATAACTTTTGGTTTGGTTGCGCGCCCAAGAAGAATACGACAGAAGAATACGAAGAATCCTTCGGATCTGGTAAAATAAAACCAAGTAGGGAGAGCGACGCTCCACCAAGGAGACGGTAGTTCCGCGAATGAGCATTGATTTTTTTAAAGTTATGGTGTTTTTTCATGAATGTATAAATATAACGATATAAATTGGATTGGACATTATATAAAATGCATATTAGAAGAATGAAATGTTTACATCGAGTTTACATTCAAATGCTTCATGCACCGCGTTTGTCAAGGTATCATTTAGGTCTCTGCTGTTTTGTATGAACTTTTCAAACATATCACCAGGAATCTTTTCAACAGTTGGTAAATTCGTCGGCACTTACGGAGGATGTCATTGGTTATTTCCAAGACATCAATTTCAATTCTCCCGGCGTCACCAATCAATACAAATTAATGACTGCAGACAACACTGCAATAAGTGCAAATAAAAATAATTCTCAGAATTCGCTCATTTGCGCTAGGAAAACATGTTTTACATTTGTTTGGAAAAGATGTCCCCACAGTTCGGGCTCTGATAATATATGTTAATAAAACTGATATCCATGCAATAGTTGAACATCAGACAAATGGATGTAGTATTCGTTTCAAAATAATTAAAACAATCAAACGAACTTTTTTTTTCTTTTTTATTTGTTTTTTTTACGGAATAACCAAAGTGAATGCTTCACAACTCAAAAGTAAAAAATAATAATTTTTATCCCACCGCAATTTCCCCCGCGATGCTTTCTATTCATATACATATAACTATATTTAGATAAATATAGAATTAAACCTAAGTTAAGCAAACGGAAAATAGAGAACGAACTCAACGTTATTCGTTATTAATTATTATACTTAAAATTAGTTCATACTTGAACGAAGACTATTTGTTCGTCGAGCAGTCATCGTCTTAAGCATATTTAATTTCTTAGGAGAGCCAGCAAAGCCCAACAGTATCTACTATATCAATATATAAACTACACTACAATATTTACAAATTGTTGTTTTGCATTTGCTAGCCTTTGTTCAACTAAATCGTTATAGATATTTATCTTCTTATGTAGTGGTTTGTTCCAATGTGCTTACTGCATATAAAGATTCATAGTATGTATAATTATTTAAACATTTTATATTTCTTATCAACTATTTAACTAAAATAACTACTATGCAGGGTTTTGCATTTCTAAATCAATTTATTGGTACTTTAATTATGTAAATCTATTTGCTTATTTGCACAATTAAATTGTCAAAATCGGTTTAGCTATATGTATGCATATAAGAATAATTATTCATCGAGCAGTTTTAGCATATTCATAATGTGAGTATGCTCTTTATGCAAGATGCAGTAAAATCGTTTCAACTAAAACAATTTGTCTCTGGTATGCTCTCTCAATAAAATATTTTATTTTTTCTTATGATTGTGTGTCCGATCTGAAACGTCCATGGATCCATTTGAATAATTGTCTTTTTTTTGTGTTGACTTAGGTACCCATTCCATACCAGGGGTGTGGCGATGCATGAGTGAGTTTATTTTCATTTCATACATTGGTTGTCATGTAAAAGTTTAAATATGTATGTAGCTATCAATAAATTAATCAATTCGAAAATGTGCTCAACTGAACTGAACTGATTTCAGTTTTAACGCTATCTTGCGCATAAGAATATATCAATGCAACAATGTCGTATTAAAAGCAATAATATACTTAATAGTTACTTATAAGTAAACTCCTTGTTGACCAATGAATATATGTATATATGCATGTGTGTGTATGTACAGTTGGAAATAAAATAACCGTTGTTTCCTTTGGTATTTTGGTATGTGTGTTTGTTGATTTGCAATGTTTCGATAATGACATTTAAATCCTAGTGTTTAAATTGTTTTTTTGTCCCTTTTGCTTATATCGCAGAAGGATGATGAATGAGCCCCTCTCGTAGCAAGGGATTGTTTGTTTGAACATCGCTCGATCCATTTGTTACAATTCTACCAGGAGAAGATGGAGTTGTATCACCTGTTGTTCTACCAGGGGGATGTGACGCTGGTCTAGCGATAAGAACACCTTCATAGCTTATTCCGTTCAGTTCAAGATTAACAACAAGTTGTTGTTCGCCATTTGCACCGGTTGCTATAAATCAAAAAATAAACAAACATTAAAAACAGGTCTAATGTAGAAGAAACAAACAGTTGCATTTATAGCAAATTTTTATAAATAGTGTTACTATCAGCCTATCGAATCCTTAAAGTAACCTTTAATAACTTTTTTCAAGGACTGTTGAAAATTATTCTAAATTACATACATTTAATGTAATACAAACAAACGCCATCACAAAACGCAAAGATCGGGATACTTACAGGATAGCAAGGCCACTACTACTACGCTCACTATATCCGAAAATTGCCAAATTTCTCCTAGCGATCAATGGGAGATTACTGGTATCATTACTAGTCATTGGTTAGTACGAGAGAATAAAAGTTCCACCTAACGACTTCTGTAGAAAATGTAGAGGATGAGGAAGATTAAGAAACCACCCTCGAGTACTCAGAACTTGTCTATCTCTCGCAGTAAATACAAATAAGGTTTGTATGCAAGAAGCTGGTATTAGAAGTAACAGTTAACTAATTACTTAGTATATTTAAAACGAATCGAAATGGATATGATAGCATTTCGATAATAATTCCCTTCCCTAAAACCTCAAAGTTTGTTGCTACAGTGCGATTAGGCGTATGGCAATAAATGAATTGGTTAACCGAATATCCGGCTTGCTGACATCACAATGAACCAGATTAAGGTCTAAGTAGGTCGCAGCGGATGTTGAGATAATCACACTTTCCTATGTACCTTGTATATGTAATACAAGTCAGTTGTACAGAAAAATAACGTAAACAAACTTCAGTCTTCAACTTGAGCTTACTATAATATCTGTCTACTTGACTTACATAGGTATTTATATTACTATAACACACTAGGTTATAGTCTGTTCAGTTAAAGGAGTAAGGAATACATCTATTTACGTCCAACCGGCAGAAGGAGATTTCTCGCAAAACTGTAGTCTACGTGCAGATCAAAACAAATAATAGAATTTATTGAAAAATACTAATAAAGTCTGCGACCACCAGAACAAATCAACACCATAATGCATTTAGTCCCAAGCAAATTATATTATTATATATATTATATCGACTATGGGTTTTACCAATATTTTAAATTTACATTGCATCATTTATGAAAAAACGATGATTCTCGTATTGAATGCTCACATTGCCTGAGCTACTTGTGATATTATTCGAAATAGAAAATAATGAAGCTGTACTGCGTAAATGGCTATAGCGGCATTAATTGAAGTTATCTGTAATTAGAAAATATTCCACATATCACAATAACTTGTGAGGAAATATTCGCTGGCATGAACGAACCAAGGGCTAAAACGTCCAGTTTTTAAGCTATATTCGAAAAATATAGAAATATTTGCAAAGCTAAGCTGTTAGAGTGAATCTTTAAACAGTGACAGCATCACGCCATACGATTTTTTTCATTAGTAATTTAAATCTGTTTCATAACTTTTGGTTTGGTTGCGCGCCCACTCTAGCTCAGCACAGTGGATCTGAAATTAATAGTCAATGCTATTAATCTCTACACTAAGGATTTTAAAATAAAACTACATCGACTAATAAGTTGATAAGTCCATGAGCTAAAAGTGCCAATAGCCCCCTTCCCTACATCGCAATGACTATTGTTATTGTTTAAAAGCTTTTCAATAAATAAAAAAACATGATGTTTTTAATAAATAAATACTTACATTTCTGCGATAGTCTAAACTGCATACCCGTGCTGATACTAAGCTCCGCAGGCGCAATTTTCGGGGGTTCAATTTTATCTTGCTGTACCAGCAGACCATTGTGAACAGTAGAGGCATTTTCGTTACATAGATTTGACTCGTCTTTTTTTTGTGGAGATAATGTCGCCGGTGGTGGTAAACAGATCATTTGGTTATGTGCTTTAATCAGTTGTTCATGATGTTTCACGTCATCGTCTTGAGAGCTGTTCTCAATTGCAAATTTATTTGCTACGCCAGAGTCATGGGGTTCAGTGAAATCGCGAACTGTGGGTGGATACAAACTGGCTGAATAGCCTCTTTTGGCGGGAGGTGGTTGACCAAAGTCTTCCCTATCCGAATTCGCCCCCAATTCTGATGGTTCGCGTTCACGCTCTCTCTTGATAACAATATCCGGAGGTGTATCCGAAAGGTTTAGCGCTTCACTAAAAAGAAAAATGTATATACTTAGTTTGTACACAAACTTTAAAATTCGTCGTAGCAAAGGTACCAACCGTTGTGGCTCCGGGCACTGTGGTGAAGTATTAACTGACGCTGGTGGACTTGTGTTGTTGTGATACATCGACCACAAAGCTACACGCGACATTTCCAATGCATTGAGTGCTTCGCGGGTTGTTATCTCTGGACTCTGGGATCTTGGGCGGGCTTGTTCTTTTTTCGCTTGAATTAACTTCAAATATTCCATCATGCGTTGCTCTATTTCATGTTGCACCAAATTGGGTACTTGACCAAAGGATGGACCCATCAGTCGGTGATGTGCGGCTGCAGCTGCTGCTGCCGCTTGTGGGTTGGCATGAGTGACCAGTGCCAGTGGAGACATTTGCTGGATGGCACCAGACATACTATTTCGTGACATTTGAGGCTATAAAAGAAAAGATATTAATTACATATTAATTTAAGTAAATTTCGTACGATTAAATTTTCTACATCCTAACTCTGGGAAAGTTTTCGAGAAGCTAAGAAGCTATCATTTCATATAAGCTAAATGATAAATGTGTTGTAATGTTGCCGTATTTTTATTTAAAAGCTTTGCGAGCTCACACATGGCATGGCAAATCTATTGTCAATTGATTATTAGGTTAGGCATTGATTAATTAAGTTTTTACGGGGGTTCATTCATTTTCGCTTATTGCCTTCATGGATTGTTAGTGATAATAAAGATGGGCCATCAGATCTGTGTATCTGATCCTCCACAAGGGATACGTGTTTGGCTATTTTGCGTCACGCAAAAATAAATGAGGATGTTAAAAGACATGGCAAGGAGTTCACCGCCATAGTATAAAACGGTGGGCGGGCATGTTAAGGAGAAAGCAATGTCTTATGGACTAAGTTAGATTGTGTAAGGAAATGTTATAGAAAATCGTGTACAAAGACGAAAACATCCTACGCCTTACAATCAAATTACAAAATAATCATGTCAGTATTTTTAAATATACTGTCAGTATACTTAAATAAAAAGAAACATTAAAACAACCACCAACAAAGCTGGATCTCAAACATTTTCACACTTAAATGCTGAAATACTGTACAAACTTAACTCTCCAATGCAAAGGTTAAAATCGCCCCATTATTCTCACACTACCACTCTTAGGCATATATATATATTATACTACTTTTGTAAGATACTTACCATCTGCATCTGACTGTGCATTGCCTCAAATTGACCGTAGCTGGAACGACGTCCCTCTCGGCGATTACCATCGATAGCAGCCTGAAGTTCGACCGGTGAACTTAAGTTCTTCTTTTCACATTCGTATGGATACAGATACTTCATATATCTGCAATGAAAAAAAATATATACATATATACAAAAATGAATAATAATTAGTTCTCTATTAATTCAAAAGTGAATCGTGTAGATTTGAGTGAAACGTGCAAACATTGAACAGGTAATGAATGGGAACCATAAACAAATGACTATGTAAGCGTACAATTCAATAAACAATTAAAATATTGTTTGCTGTTGAGTTGAAGTTGAGTTCTCTTCCTCCGGCTGGAGAGATCCGAGATGGTGTAGAAAATAATAATACAACGAAATAAACTAAAATACAGCAACAAGGTACAGAATAAAACAATAACAATCGTCAAGTTTCTGTGTGTCTTTCTGAAGACAAATACGTGAGCAAACCAGTTTGCGCCACAGCCTAAGTACTGGAACTAAACATATTTTCCCTTTTTATTAATTGGATGGACAAACATAGACGCAAAGACAAATATAGATAGAATCCATCCAGCTACAACAGCAGAACCGCAGCATTGCTGTGCGTGGTCCTCCCTGGAAGAGTTCTTGCTGCTTCCCTGTGTCCTCTGTCTGAGTACTGAGACGGGGCCAGATACAAGAAGAAAAAACAGGAGTGATGGCGACGGTCACTTCTTAATCCATCATCAACTAAACGGACCACACTTATTTTTTTATAATTATGGCGATAATGGTAATCATTGTGAGAGGAGTCAATTATGAACTGAGAAGTGAAGTCCACAAACAACACATATGATATTAATCAGTGGATGATTAGAGTAGACCGATGCATCTGAATTGATGCAGTGGGATACATGAATTTGAGAAGCACACAAAAAGAAATTAGTCACGTTGTCTTGAGGTGTTTGAACCCAATGGTGTTGAACCAAGGCGCCTCAAACAATTAAGTCATCTTTGGTGTGGAAAAATGGTTAGAGTTGTTGTTCTCTCACTCTTTTACATGGTGCAAGGCAAGGCAAGATTAACTAGTAAGATGTTCATGTTTGCCTTGCGTTGGAGTATTGAAATATTTTGACAGAAATACAGAAACAGACAGGAATGCAGATGATGTTACTGTTAGATACTCTTGTAATTTAAATCATTTAAATAAAATCAACACAACGTTATACTCTTTTCTTTGAAATCTAGAGTCAGTAATCCTCTTAGACAGACTAAGCAAGCACTAAGCAATCTTACGGCCGAATGGTTGTGGCAATGCTTGTCTCTCCACTCACACTAGACACTGTTCAATGAGATGTAAAATGTACTCAGGAGATTGAAAGTTGCTAACAAAATAATAATATGTAGTTAAATTCAATTTTCTCGAGAATAAATTCAGGCAATGTTGTCACTTGTCAGCAGTGACATACATTAAGATTTATATGCTAACATTTTTCATTCATACATACATATGTATTTGCTTCTCTATAATTTACTCAAAAATTATTTCAAATTTTCGTTTGCAACTTGACGGTGTGTCCGACATACATTATGTAGAAGAGACGCAATCGGAAGAAGTTAGATCCATTTTGCTGCCAGAGTCTTCTACTTATTTCATTTATCGTTCTCATATATTTTGTCTTTTAAAGTCCTGAAAAGATACATATGGCACGGGCTGTGTGACATGGCATCCTACACTAAAAAAACATTATACAGAAATGTATAAGGGCCATGAGTGTTGTTCACTAGCATACCAGTCTCACGAACTTTTTGCACAAACTTGCGTCCACACCGCGACTATTTCGCTTTATTTAGACCAAAACTTCTTCTTTAAATAAAACGCACTTTGGAAATAAGTTTTCAATATTTTTAAACCAAGCGTAAACCGACTCCTTCATTCCGCGGAGGTATGAAACTGACTTTCTGTCAAGATTTCGAGTGAGAAACAGCAATCAGTGTGAAAATAACTTATTATTGAAAAAAAAACTCACTAGATGACTCTGCATAACGAGTGTTTTTTTTCTGTTTCTAGACAAACATAAGGTGTATGGATTGATTTGAAGAAATCGAGGTGTGTCACAAAAGACACTAGTACTGCGACTATAATGATCTATTGCACCCCCTTCGTTGGATCTGGGATTTAAGTGCTTATTGTACAAATTTTCTAGATGGAATTTCTTGAAAGTCTTTCCTTGTTACGGATGTTCTATGTATTGTTTTAAATTGTTCTGATTCATAGTTTCCTTAGCCTGGATACAGTGCCAACAGGTTTCTGTATTGGTGATACCCAATAAGGTGGATTGCTAGCAATTTTTAGTAGTTCAGTATCGAATTGGATGAGAAGGAATCGTAAAAGAGCTGAATCGTTTAGTTATTCAGTCAGAATTGTGACAGGCGCTTAGAAAATTCCTAAGCTACACGTGGGTATGTGAATTCCCACATGACAGATTACTCAATATAGGTAGGCTGTGTTGTTTGTACAAGGGTCCTGCAGCCTCGTCTTTATTACATTGCTTTGAAGTACTTTGAATGCTGCCTGACTGGTCCGGAACATATTAATGATTGCTTGGTCAACTGTTATATATATACAGTTATATACTATACTTCCCACAGCTTTTTTGCATAACAACGAGTTCAGATTGGAAAATGCTGGTGGGTTTTTTACATAATTCTTGAAATGATATCCTTGAATAGGTATACAGAAACTTGTTCGGAGATGGTGACCAAATTAAATGATTTGTCAAAAAATGAACGGGCTATTATATTATATTTTGATTACGGGGAAGAAAAAAAAGAAGAAACGAATTTGTTCATCATCGAACCATCGCCTAACACTCAAATGATACACCAAAGACCGCAACAGCCCCTAACGAATACCTGCTGTAAGGTCCACCGACCACCGGCGGCATTGCTGGTGACCATTATTGAGACATCAATTAAGCCTCAAGAACATTTGGTTTCAACAACAGCTCAACACACATCTAGAGCTACACGAAAAATACTCTTCCCACCCGAATAAGGTCAACAAATTGTGATATCAATCACCATATTTAACCTTCGATTTTTTCTTATAGAAGTGCTTGAGGAAAAACTATACAGTACTAAACGATTTCAAGCATTGAAGACGAACTCTGATGAAATCATAACCAGTTTGGTATAAAAAACTATTTCATTCATACATCTACGTACGTATGCATGTATGGACACATGAATACTAAAGGATATTTCATTTTAAAATTAAGATCGAAGCCCACTCTTATGCAACTTTTCCGATAAATCCAAGCCCGTAAGCAATTCAATTATAAAAATCGGTTAACTGTGGGTTCATTAAATATATTTTTGTACATATACTGGTTGCCAATCTGATTTGCCTTTAAATCAAAAAGAAAACACTAACGGGGACTAACAAGAGAATTTAAATGTTTTCAATATAACTATACCCCTCCCTCCTGCATTGCACGGCTTGAGTTTAACATGATGCAAGCCAATCGGAATAAACCTCCGAGGTTTTCAAATTAACGTCCAGATTTTGATGGATTTCATCCTACGCGTCGTCTACTAGTCGCCGTCCGGCGGACGGACAGTTGGCAAATTTAATGCCATTATTCACCGACATGTAGGCATATGTGGCTGCACCACATACACTATACACATTCCCAACTCGCGCACAAACACACTTTCCACACTGCGCAAGCGGAAAAAATCTTCATACTTCTCGCAACGGGGATAATTCATCAAGAGGGCTGCATATTAAAACGAAAAATTTGGAACAACTCTGCCTTGAACAGATCTGGCTGGCCGGCCATGCAATATGCTGCTCTGTATCCGAGCAGATCAACGGCAAGATGAAATTGAAATCCGGCAATAAAATTGTCATAAAACATAAAAGCTGGATTTAGGTATCGTTCCAATTGTCAAGCACTGTTCCGACGGTTTGCCGTTCCAACTTTATGCCGTCATTATGATTTTTAAATAAAGGTCATACAACAAAATTTGCAACTCAGCAATATTAGTGGCATTTTCTGAGCTTCAATTGAAGTATGACAACGTCCAGACTGAGCTCAATGTCCTCCAGTACGCACATCGGCCCACACACCTTCACACAACACAATCACTTATTAATTGCAGTGTAAATACGAATTTGTCATCACCAATCATACACACCGGTATGATGCACTGTTAGTTAAATGAAAATTAATGACAGATTCGAGACGATCTTGCCGCAGTCGCATAGTCACACAGTCAAACAGTACCAGTCAGCGCAGAATCCATACGGCACCACATTGGATAATGCACAACATCATCCGAATAGTTAATGCCACGCTATTTGCATAAACATTCGTTTGAGCTATTGCCGCACACCAGGACTAAAACCAAACGACAATCCCTCTCCTGGCTTCGAGTCCCTCTGAATCTGTGCACACACTACGAATACCACGAACTTTATATCAAATATTTGAATAATAGACTTCGGAATCACTGCATTGATTGTGTTAATTAAATTAATGCACCGAGGGGATGGCAGGATAATATTTGATTTGGTGTACGTTGCGACCATGCCTATTTACCTGGCACTGGCATGTCTCTCAACTCGGGTCGCGCAAGATCCTTGTGATCATCCAGAGCTACGTCTGAGCTCTGCGTCGAGTGGTTAAGCGACTTTGCTCGTTTTGTTTGCTTTCATGAATAAGTAATGGTGAATGGCTTTTATGGATGGAATAGGTAAATTAAGCGCGGTTCGATGGACGATTCACGTTAACAAGCGTTTAAAGTGTGACTTTGAGTTAACACAATTTATAGAAATGTTACTGGTGGTATACTGGGATGCTGGCGATGTCGTACTGATGCCGATGTTGATGGCTCGTCTCACCGATGATGATGCAGAAGAATGTAAATAAAAGATGTCGGAACCTTATAACGACTGCATACTTCACTGTTGAAATGTTTTTTTAATCGCTAATGGTAAACAATCATAGCTATATTCTTCAGAAATTTAGGTTTCATATAAATTTGATGTTTCTCTTCACCGAAATGATCACTATGCTTACACTTGGCTATGAGTTTCATATTGAGTGCGTAATTCTCTTGCCAGCTTTCTCTGGTATAATTTATTTTTGTGGAAAATATTAATGAATAATAATGTCCACACTAATGCTTCAAATTCGAATGCAGAACCAATTACAGCTGCCCGGTTCAAGTATGGATAGCGAATATACATACCTCCTCTATGGATCGCTTCGAATCGCCTATGAATTACATGCCAAATTAGAAGCTCTCGAACGAGAATCATTAAGAGATTATTAAAATTGAAATCCAGAGTCTGTGTTTTGAAAGCGCTTACCCCAATTACTTAAAAAACAATAACATATAATATTATCGTTAATTGTTTCCATGCTATGCGTAGTCAGGTGGCGATAAAGGGATCTGGAAACGCGATCAATATAGTTCAATTTTGCCCTATATGCCTAAATGAGACAGCGGTCCGATGCAATCTTACCCTCTGTATGGTCTCTGGACACAAGGGTATTCCGGGCAATGAAAAAAACCGATGAATAACCAAGGGACTGGTTTGCCATTGATACAAAATCAGGTGCCGTCCTACATCATTGAATGTAATTAAATCACTTCTATGTACTAACGAATGCCATCAACGACGCTAATCAAAGTTGGATGGAACTAGGTACATACTAGGTTAGAATGTCTAAAATGCACTGAAGCACTGAAGCAAAACTGATACATTCCCAAATGTACAGATAGGAAAAAGGGGCTCGAAGGAAATCCGGCACGAAAGATTGATGCACCCTACAATGTCTTGGAACATGAGACGATTCACCATTACCTCAACAAATCAACTTATTGTTACTAGAGAGAGGCGGCTAGATGCAATGCGTTTTCGACATAGATGAAATGATTAATGTCAATTTACGAGACATTTTATTAGATTTCTAATAATCAACCCTTTCTTCCTTTTATTCAGGAAATATTCTTGAATGGGGTACGGAAGCCAAGGTTATCGTGCCGGGTAGTGAACAATGGACTCAAGTTATGAAACAGTACAGCCAGGGTTGGTCACTCCTGCCTATCTATCTTGAATATGGTAGCTTCAAACAGAATTTAAGAAGATCCACACTCCACTGGGAACTCATATGGACGCTGCAATACTTTATGGAAGTTGGAAGCACCGATTCACTTATCTTGAAAATATATGTATGTGTGATATCGCAGAATATTAATGATTTGCAAGAGATCAATGTTCCCTCTTTGATATGAAGTATTATTTCCTACAAATTTATATTGAATATCTTTCTCTTTCCATATAAGTGAAGTCTAATTCCACTGTCTAATGGACAACAATTAAGGAATTGTTAATGCGTTTTTTTGCAATATCTATCGCATGCACAATCAAATATAATTCCTTACTGTAGATGGGGGAATTATTATTAATGTCTTTCATTACAAAATAGCTAACTAACATGAAACCTGAGGCGCAAATTGTTTGTATGAAGTTAAATGACACAATACTAAAATAACTTCATATCACTTCTCCTGCCATTCACACGAATATAATTCGTTAAAGTTTTTTTCCCAATAAACACTCCCAAAATATAGAAAAAACACGTACTGAATCAATTTATAGTCCAACCCTAATACTTTGACTTCTGCTCCACACAACATAATATCAAAGTTATCGCCCAATGTCGAGCTCATTTTATGAATACTAAACAGGTGTCACATTGTATCCGACTTCGAAGCATACGCCTTTCTTAAAAAGGCACGACCCAATGAGAGCTCTATTCACTAATTCCACGACAGTGACCAACATCACCGCGACCAACCACTATGCACACAACTAGGGACTTTCTAGTGAAATCGTCGACATCAATTTTAGAATGATTACACGGTACTATTATTTAGACGATAAGAAAACACAGTGAATACAAATTTAGTTTCTTCATTATTTGCCGCTATGAACGGCGACATGAGTAACTCATGTTCACGAACATGCCCGCCACCACCCGGAGATGTCAGAAAAGGTGCGCGAACGCGAATTGCGAGAGACCTACCTATTTTCTGGCGGTTTCCATCACCGCATTTTATGGACAAAAACCAACGAACATAAAAAAATGCGTTAAATAGTAGATAATTATTCACTATTACTACAATGGGCGATAAATTTCCAACACTACTCGAAAAATATGCGCCGCCGATAAACCTAATAAACGCCTGCCAACCTCTGGCTGGATGGTATATGTGTGTGTCATAAAACGTGAGACACCACCAACCACCCGCCCTATCTCCGGGAGGCTAACCAACAATGAAACGAAACTTCATAACCCAATGGGTACATTAAAAATGGCTACAAAGTAGTGCCCGGCCATTAGACGAACTCATTGGACACTCTCTAGTGTAAATCATTCACCGTGCGACCGCCAGACCGCAGCCTTTTTATAAATCGATTTAAAGCAACCGCATTCGTGCTCCAAACAGTTGGTTGGTGGGGCTATCACTTTTCGAGAAATTGAATACCCGGCATTTGTACATACGAGCATACACAAATTACAGACAGGAAGACGCTCCAAGTGAGTTTACTTATGCACACACGTATGTATGTATGTAAGATATGAGCTCAGGTTATTCCACGTACCCCTTCCCCTGTATACACTATGTGCATGTTTCTCGTATAAGTTGTAATGTAAGATTAAGCTAAAAGTACTTACTGAGTGCGCAAGGTAAATGCAGCGCTAGTTATGCTTGACGGTAAATGAAGCCCTTTGATGATCTCTTGCCATAGTTTCTTATTGATAACGTCTACGAGACCACCTCTCGCTATAACCAAGTTGTATAGCTCATACAAATCCAGAACTGATTTTGCCATTATCGGTAACCGATTAATAGGCGTACCTGTGAATTGAAGATAAAGAAAAAAAATGTGTTATTGTTTTGTACAATTCATGTCTAATTCATAATGTTTTAATCATCTAAACACGCAGTTCAAAAAAACTGTGTACACTTAAAACCACTTAAATATCAAGTAATTCAGTGGTTGCGCACTTTTAAATGCAATCCAAATTTCTGATGCAAGCGGAATGGGGTCCTCACATCACATGCAGATGAGTGTCGGACGAAATGTCATGAGTAATTTTCATCATATTTTGTTTCTTTTTCCCGGTGACCTTACGTGCTGCGCACATAAACTATACCAGAGCAAGCCATAAAGGGAGCAGATGAACGTTTCTGAAAATCATTGTCATTTCAAAAATGCATTTGACGTGCTCTTCTGGGCTTCGCGCGCATACGTTGCGATTTTGTGATGAAGATACTGCCGCTACTGATGATGATGTCGTTAATGATGGTCCTTTAGGCAAATGAGTATTTATTCGGTTCAGTCTCTTCTCCTACACAACACCTCTCTCTCTCTCCCCTACCCGAAACGAATTTTATAATACTTTTATGAGGCACATAAATATTATTTTTAGCTCGCGCAATCTTGTGTCATTTTAGAGCAACACGTTCAGCGCACTGACTTGTCACTGGGAGAGTGATTGAATTCATATGTAAATTAATGGTTCTTTTAAGGGTATCTATCTCTCTTGCCGTTCATCTGATTCTGCTTACTTATTATTTCTTTTAGTTTAATTATTGTGCTTTGTATTTGGATTATAAGGATAAATGCAATGTTTGTCAGTTTCTAAGGGGACAGAAAACTACACTCTACTAAGGAGTTACAAAAAACAATTTCCAAAAAATAGGCTACATGTTGAGAAAATTGTTACATCCGCGACAGGTTGGTGTAGATTCATCTTTGTTCAGATGATGTGTCAGTGTCTGGCTGAGACAAGGACATTTTTAATTTCGGACTTAGTTGCCGTTGTTTGCTATGCGGGAGAAAAATTGTCTGCATTCATTTTTTTTTAAAGCGCTGGCGGTAAGTTCACATGTCTAGTAAATCAGTTTTGTTTTCATACGATATGACGATGTAAATGAATACCGGAGATAGCATCAGCATTTGCCAACGTGTGCTGATAATATTAGTTGGAATTTACACAATTCAAATTGGGATATTAATGAATATGATCTCGATCCGGAAGAATATTTGTAAGGTTCCAAGAATGAAGATTTTTGATGGAATTTCATATTTGATCTTAATGACATTTTAATGACATTTCAAAAAATTTATAGAACATTTGAAGGAAAAGTGTTGTGTGTCAATGTGTAAATAACTTCAATTATATGTAACGTAATGTGTCAAGTGACGCAGTTGTTTCGCGCGTCGACAACGTCGAATATCCAATCCCCAACCAACATTCTTAATTCACGGCTCCGCCTTTCGTTTTATTCACCGCCATTTAAGCATTCAAAAAGATGCCGCGACGCTTCACTTTAGACCTGCAGTTTTGACTGTGCAATAAAACGGAATAAATATTTCAATTTCAACCAACGTCAAAAATTGATTGACAGAAAACTTTGTGAAAACAAGAAAGCTAGTGAAATAAAAGTTGCATCTACCATGTTCAGTATTTTTTCTGAAAAACGATTAAGCCAAGCTTTAAGTATAACGCACACTTTTTTCAAATGCATTAGTGTCTCTATATAACGTACGGAAAAGAAATTTGACACTTGTTTATTTTGTCAGGCGCACATGCGCATTTGGATATTAGTTTCCAGTAAGAACGAGTGGCGTATATTCATTCATCTTTTTTCAAGTGAAAATCCATATTCTTGCAGCGAAAATAGCACATATTGTACTAAAAAGCATCTGTCGCGTTTTTCGTTGTGACAGTAGTTCAGTAAACTTTGGATAAATGTCTTTAACTCGCAAAAGAGAATTTGGAGTCTTGGAACAATGATGAAATGTTGAAAGTCGTAGTCCAAGAACGATGTTGTTGATTATGGTGAAGATGGTAGCTCCTCAGAAATGGACTTAAACTATGTTCAGAAAGTAAAGCATGCCGATGCGATTGGGCATTCAATTTAACAAGTGCGAAGAGAACAACGTTAAATATTCCAAAATATACGCGCAGGAAAAAGTAACGCAACGTAAGGAATACCATTTTTGTCCATTTATCTAAGGCCCATTTTTTGCGCAACGGTTATAAATACGTTTTTCTTACTTTAAAACCATACGAATTACGAAATGCTCCACACATCTTACTTCAATAGAGTTTGTTTTAATTACTTTTGCAGACAGTCGGCTGCATTAAAAATCCATCAGCCCCACCAAGGACAAATCCAAATATTTGTGTAATTTAAAACGCCTTCACATCATAGTACAAGCATGGCAACTAATTGCCACGTAATTGTTTATTGTTTCACCTTTTGTACCCAATGATAGCACTCTCATATAAGATTTTACTGTCGATTAGCCATCATTTTTATTGAACACCTCCGTGTTTGCTCTCTCCCTGACGCAATTAATTTCTAGTGTTTTTTCTCAATTAAGTACAAATACATGGCTGTTTGTACATTTTCTGATTCCCCCTGCATTCGGTACACTGTAGAACCTGGCAGTAAACTTTTGAGTAAACTCAAAACGAGCCATTAACAATGTATCTAAATGAACGAGTGT
The DNA here is from genome assembly GCA_907269125.1 of Eristalis pertinax. Lineage (NCBI taxonomy): Eukaryota > Metazoa > Arthropoda > Insecta > Diptera > Syrphidae > Eristalis > Eristalis pertinax. The sequence continues at coordinate 26,978,610 of OU026148.1, forward strand.
GGATTTATTTCATTTTTATTAGATAACATTTAGAGCAGACGAGAGTCTGAAGAATGAATGAATCTTGGCCATTAACGCTTGCTGTCGATAACTTCACTCGAATTTATTAAAAAAAAACCAAAGAAGCAAGGAATCAGGAATTTTAGTTGTTTTTTCTCACTTTTTTTTTGAAGTTCGATTTTATGCCGGGGAAATCAATCAAATAAAATGATAGACATGTTGATTGAAGCAAAAAGTAGTATAAACAAAGATGTGAACGTTTGCATGTACATATGTATGTATGGACCTTCATTCGATGAATGCACAGGAACTGTAGTGGCAATACCAGTGACGGCAGCTACAGAACGTAAAACTTGGATAACGTGAAGAAACACGCACACCTCAAATTAATGTAATCAAAATATTTTGAGAATATATAGTGTGTTTAGGTACATTCAACTGTCAGCCAACGTAAGTTCAGATATACACATACATATTTTTTTGTTGAGCTCACTCTCGCTGTATGCCACTTAAGAATGAGGAGTGATCGGCCTTTGCATTATTTTGGTTGATTATTTGCGAGATCGTCACGATCTTACTCATTTTTGCGATGCAATGTTAAACGGTAACGCATTCCAAACCAATTTAAAGTTTGAAAAAAAAAAACCACAAAGAATGCAGAAAAAGTAAAAAAGACAGTCCAAAATTCATTTTGACATATATCATGCACATTAGGTTAATAAAATTACAAAGTATGCACACTTCATACTGTGACCGCCGACGTTTCCCAATTAAAATGTTAATTTTAGAAAAACCAAGTACACATCAAAATTCGATCCATCATCGGCACGCACTGATGCTACACATGTTTTGCCTGTTACATGTGTACAATTCATACTACCACGATTCGAGACTACCTACCTAGCGCTCGACTGTGTGAATACAGAACTCAGAAGACAGCGTCAATTGAAAGGACAAAGTGAGTGACTAGTGTTCAAATTGGAAAATTTCGTCCAAGTTCCAAGATAAACATGTGTTCATCATCGGATGTCATTCAAAAATCAAAACCGTACAGAAATAGATCACTTTACGCTTTCTTATGCTACTTCTTTCGAAATGTATCCCGCACGTACTTGCGCATGATGCGTTCTGCGTCCCGCTATGAGGAGGTGGTGACTAGAGGGGGAACTGCGGCGCACACACAGTCAGACAATGCAAATAAAATAATAATTATCCTGGGTATGAGGAAAATGACAAGTTTCCGCCTGCCACAGATATGCAGTCTGGCGAAAATGGATTGTGAACGAACGGTTTGTGCATGCGATCTTCAGCGAGATCGCGCATCTGTGGCGTTGTGTCGAGCGACTCGGTCGGATGCTAGAATGGATTTAGATTAATGAATCAGCGAAGATATGTTCTCAGTCAGAGTTAATGTCTTTCTGATATCTTCTTTCTATCGTTTTACGGTGTGGCGGGTGGAACGAATGATGGCGAGGATGAAGGGCTCCTTGTTGTGTGCGTCTGCAAACTGTCTAAAGTAATGGATTTTAGCTTTCCTGATTCCTTTCTTTTAATCAATCACAATATTTTACCCTCTATGCCAGACGAATGTTTGTGTGGCTGATCTTTGTGACATTACTTGAATAAATCATAAGTGCAATACGCACGTATGTGCGAATTCATTGCGTTGAAGACGTTAATAAATTCAAGTCAGCCTTTAGCCAGCGGAAATACAACTAAAACAAAAATAATAGATATAAGTACAACTACAACGTAATTACATTCGCTTGAATTATTGATTTCAAATTTTAATGAATCACACAATATGTATATATGTAGTGATTAGTTAGTTGATTTAGTTACTTCAGAGAGGATAAAAACCACGTCTAAAAATCGTTAACAAATATCTCTACTTCTCCACTAAAAGCAAACCTCTTACAAACTTAAATTGAAAGTACAAAAATTCAAAGGCGGTAAAACAAAATTGTATTCAATTGAAATAAGCACATGTGTAGACTGACTTAAATGAGTAATTTGGTATATGTAATTGATTTCAATATACTTTCGTTTGCTTTGTAATATATTAATTTCAATGAAAAGGGAACATATATAATGCACATACTTTTCAATATCCACTGCTTGAAATAACTTGTGGGGTCGATGTAAATTACCACCGACTGAAATATGAAACTGTGTTACCAATAAACCCGCAATCGATTTTGTTAAATTCCATAATAAACTACAAATACTAATATCCACACATTGCCTATGTATCCCAACGACGTATCCATACTAACTTGCACCCTTAGTCAAACGTCAGCTTGACCACCTCATAAGTCGTTCGTGCAGTTATTTGAATAATATTCACATACAACTCATAATGCATCATGAAATATGAACAAAGAAAAGAGACTTGAGCAAAGAGTCAGCGGTAGCCGACCAGTGACGATTCCCTCGATGATGTTGATCAATGCTCAAATGAACAGGGGCAAGGAAATCGAGAAGCTTATGACATTTTTATGATTTCTTCGTTTGGAAAACGATATCGTCTGTTGGTGTCGACAGCGACAAATACCTCCGTCTGCGCTCATAAAGTAAAGAAGAGAATAATAACAAAATCAAACACACAATTTATGTACATAGATGTAGAATTAATAATTAAATTACAACATTTTTACCAGCATGAGTGGGGGAAACTGAGCTATATTTGATATGCCCAATGCATACATATATGCGTATATGTAGTATACCTTGCACTGGTGGTGATTCTAATAGATGTCAGAACATTCGTTGTCTGTTGTTGTTTATATGGGATATATTGTGACATATCCGCATATCCATGAAATGTATGCATTTATATCTTATTTTTACAAAATCGACTTGCATTACAGCAGGCAAAAAAGTAGACCAAGTATACAGTATGTACATATGTTTAAAAATTGTGTTTAAACATAATAATTAATAATCTTTATTTGTATACTAAAGGAAATTATTTCTGTTTACAGCAGAAGACACTCACTTTAAAGGAAAATCATACAAAACTGAAAAGGATAATTAATTCCTAATTAACAATAACCGTTCAGGGTACCGGAAAATAGGAATAAGGATAACATTTTGCAAATGGGACTAGTTCAGTTCGATACATAAATATGTATGTATTTGTACACATATCATTCACTAAAAAAAAGTTGAAGCTGGAACTGTTTGTCCAAATTCTATGTAGGGTAAGTGCACCAGTAACCGACCACCTAACACATTTGCCTACTTTCAAGTTGAATAACTATTTCAGCTACGCCATTGAATAAACAAATACAAGTTTGAAGTATTTATTACATATTTTTAATATCGGTTTTTTTTTTTAAAAATTGAATTTTCACCAATACCCGGCCATCAAATTTCAGTACCCGGCCACTTTGATCCAATATCCTAATAACTGCAGTGCTCCATCTTCGTTAATATATCGGCAGGAAGTGAGGCAAAATAGATCTCTTAAAACACTTGGACAGGGGTCACTTTAGAGGCCTCTAAATTTGTTCAAATTTTGTCTTTGATTTCAAGGACGACAGATGCTGCAATAAGGAACTGATCTTATTGCTGTTTATGTGCGCTTTTTCTATAGGTTCCCCTGGTTCTGTAACTTTTGTAGTCCGTACTGAGAAGTTTTCTAGCTTGAACACATTCTCTTTTGTGCTTTTTGAATGTGCTGATTTGAATGTGCTCACGTCAACTGGGTGAGAATGTGGGTAGTGTTTAGAGGCAACGCATACACAATTATTTCAATTTTCTCAAAGCATAAGCTCGATTTGCAATAATAACAAAACTGTACACACTTTTGTATACTTTTGGAGCAACTAGTTTTCCCATTTTCGGCCACATCGAAAAACAAAGTCGTCTCCATTCAAAATTCTATTGGGATCTAGTAGCATGTCGTCATGCCCATTTTCTGTAAGGAAACTCTCAAGACCAAGCGAAATCATTTTTGTCATACGGCTTTGCCTTTTGATATTGTCTCAGTTTCCCTGAGATTTACACACGGGTTACGTTCAAAAAACAGTCACGTTCTGGCTGATCATATTCGAACGGATTATCCATTTTCCCCATTTAATTATATTTTGAACGGTATCTAAAAGGTCAGTTTGCTTTAATGGAAACCCAGACCAGTTTGTAAATTGCTTTTCTTCTTCTACATTTAAAACAGGTCCTTTGCTTTAGCAATAGTCATCAACTGAAAAACACTGAAACTAACTTCTGTTTCGTATTACTTTTCTTGGCACCTGCGATCTCTAAAACGCAATTCTTGCGCTCGACCGAACTTCACAGAATGACTTTTTTTGTACACACATGTGCATACATATGTACATATGTATGTATGCATGTCCATATGAAGATATTCTTACATATTCGACAAACAAAATAGAATTTCATAAACAATAAATAACGCAGTCTTACCCAAAGATTTTTAGCAATACCAACTATCCATTCATCTATCGAACACTAAATTTAGACCACTAAGCAACCATTTCATACATCGAATTTTGAATTTTAATAAGACATTTTTTCACAAAGCTTCCGAAAGAATTTTAATACAAAAGAATGATATAAAATTTCAAGGCTACTTATGAACTAAAAAAAATATTCGTCCAGCAGCTAATTCTTTTTTTTATTCTTTAATTTGTCTTCTTATGTAGTCATTGAACAGCGTCCAGATCATGGCGAAAACAAAATAAAGTCTCTAAAGCCAGTTTATCCAAACCACCGTCCTTTTAAATTCTGACCCCATTCTGTGCCAAATTTGAATACCCCAATATTATAATACAGATTACAGACATTTGCTTGCTGAACGACGGTTATCCCTCTTGGGAAAATCTATGATTCCCAATTATGTTACATTTTTCTCCACAATGTGGTCAGTCATACTTCAACAGCAAGTCTAAGTTTTTGTTTTCTCATATAAAACAGTATTTTCTTCAAAATTCTCACACTCAATAGAACCTACTATTTTCCATATTTACATAAAATAAATGAATCTTACCTCTTTTCTGCATGAACGAAAACAAATCATCAAGAAACTCTTTACGCTTCGGATCATCATTGATTTCATAGAGCTGTAACAGAAAACGAACAAAATGCACAATTATAAACGGGAAAAATAAAAATAATAAATACATATATAGGTATAGAAAACATCTATCAAGATAACCGGATAATAACATCATGTCGACTAATTGGAATATAACCGACCGCAACCAGACCGAGAGACTGGTATGTCAACCACATTTTGTGTCAACACCAATCACCAATGGACCGACCTCACCTCTCATCTCATCTGCAGATATGATCATTAGATAACCCTCCTTTGTGCTAATATAATCACCCGGTAAATCCCTAAACACCTAAGGTGTTACACAGCACCCCGGGTCTCCTAGGGCATGCGCCGACAACTCAATGGGCTCTATACAAAAAAAACACAGAAAAACAACAACACAAAAAAAAATACCTCATTCTACTGTGTGAGGGCAGGGATAAAAGAGATACTTCTAAGCAAACAAAAACCGTCTTTCCTGAGTATTTACGTGTGTGAACTCTGCTATAGTGTTGCCGCCAGCAATGTATTGTCTGTAGAATTAGCACGGTGATACCCATTGATCATTTCCATTGTGATGCGATACAAGAGGGGAGTGAAATATTTTGACTTTCTTGTTCGTCGAATTTCGTTGAAAACAAATACAAATCCCCAGGATGACGTGAAAAACTGCCACGGTGAAATTGCACTCCAGCTATGCTTGCTCAATCGCTCAGATCTAAAGAAGCCAACAAAAAGGAAAAAAAAACAGACCAGAAATCTGTGTGTCGGAGATTTTCTTAATCACTTTTGGGTCTGCTGCTAACGAATTTATATCCCGTCGAATGCTGCACGATCTGAACAGATTGATGGAGTAGTGCGATTATTCAAACTTTAGAGCTCGTGCATTAAATCGCGATGTCTATAACCTAGAAAACCATATGTTTCTGTGGCTTGATTGATTCCAATTTACCACGCCCATCACGCAAAAATGAAATCCTCAACTCGGGATAAACTGCCGTCCTGCTTTGCCCACCCCTTCATCTTCTTCTTCATCATTTTATTCTTTATTCCTCTCCCTCATTTGTGCCCTTCTTCCCGTTCAACTCCAATCCTGATTACATTACAAACCATTCACCAACTCATTAATGGCCCCGTGGATCATATACATGTATGTATGTGCAAAAGGAACTTTGAAATTCGCTCGTACATTTGGTCGCTCCTCCCAGGGATTTATGGCCATATCCACCTGAATTGATGGAACCATAAAACTGCCGCCGAGTCTTCCTCTCTCCGCTGATGCATCTGCCAAAACTCCCTGCTCAACCATCCACCTCTAACAATATTCACCACCAACACCGCCGCCGTCACCGTCGCCGTCGCATATTCTTCATAAATTTAAATTAAAAACAAAAACATATAAAAAAAGCACAATCCAATCACAAATGGTATGCACATGTATGCATCCATTCAGTACACATTCGGCAGACTCCTTACAACAGCCCAAGGGCCAGAGCACTGATGAAACGGACCCTAAGCTGCTTGTGCAAAGGGCCCTTTTATGTTTCCTCTTCTGTGCGTTGGCTACAGCAGCGACCAACAACCAACCGACCTACCAACCCTCACTCTTCTCCCTCCCTATAGCTCCTTATATTGTAATTTTCATTGCGAATTATGAGGGCGTCAATCCGCCCATCACAGCTTTATGTACGGGCGAATTTATGTGATGGATTTGGCTTACCCCCACTAACCGCTCGTCTCCTACTCCACCACCACCTTTCGTCTCCTCCATTGCCGCCATCGTCGATGATCCCGCAGCCTTTGTGTTGCAAGCGGCAAGCGCACACACAGCGACTGCATTAAACGTCTGGTGTGGTTTTATCTCTACATTTAATGAAAATAAAAACCCTTCAAAATGTTTAATAGTTGCTCCCCAACAACTGCCCTCTCATCTGAACTGCGGTGGTAAATTGCTTTTGAATGAATAACTGAAATTCAATTATAATAAATGTACTTGAACGATACTCGTAGATCAAGGAAATCAATGCAAATGAGAGAGGAACTAAAAGCAGTAAATAAAGCAAACGGATAATCAGTCGACTTGCAGGTGCCTGTATCAGACCCAGACTATATTAATGCGGACCTAAACTCCATTGAGTGAACCTTTTGCAGCTTAACCGAATTAAAATGCAGCGACTGATGGCAACTTGATAAAAAAGCGATAGAAATCTCATTTGTATGTGATACGAATTAGGTAACTGTGTAACTAGCCTAGAGTTAACTATACACTTACTGTAAGAACCCAGCTGTTTACAGAATTGTTGATGAAAAACAAAAGTTCCTACTGGAGTTTGGTGGTCACACTGGTCTGATCTCTTCTGGAATGCGTTTTTTATTATAATAATGCTCTTCCCTTGGTAAAAATATTTCGATGCTGAACTTCATTATCGCACGACTAAACTTCGGAAAGTAATGTCGTTTCTTTCGATGTCGTTATTCAGTTATCGTTTTTCAGCTCATTGTGTACTTCAAAGCCCTACCAAAAACATTTTAAAGTTGAGTGACTGTATTAATCATACAAAAACTAAATCTTTTTGGCTGTTTTTTTTTCAAAGTGAAATAGCCAGTCAAATATTGAATGAATGCAAAGACGTTGCTATCGAAAACAGTTGCGATATTTATTCAAGTGCATTCTATTTTTTTATGGATGGCGCGATAGTCCGATGGCTTATACGGCACTACTCGTATTGTGACTTGTATCCTTTTATCACGAGTGGATTCAAGTAAGTCCATTGGCCATCCGTTTATTTATCTACAATTGCGCCGTTATCCGGTTCGTTTAGAATTATGTATAATGTATAATATCGGAAATGCTATATGTAAAAAAAACATGGATACACATATTCTAACATATTTATAAATATACAGTGGCGAGCAAAACTGGATACATCATTTCAGTTTTTGTGGTTTTTCAGCAACCTTTAACTTGACTTTAACTGACAACTTTAGACCTAACGGCAATTGCACAAACAAAAAAGTTTACTGCACCAAAACTGGATAGCTACCTTCATGTTTTCCGCGTGATTTTTATTTTACATAATTCTTAATTCTTAAACGAAACGGAACTTTAATACCGCGCAATTGTAGAAGTGGCCGATAAGCTGCCAGATAATTTTCAACTAATACGTTTTAATGTATATATGTATCATGTGTATATATATTAACCATGCCCGATGGCAGATTTTAACTCATGTATCAAATACCAAAATGTCATTGCCTTCATTGTTTAAGAAACCTGTGTACATGGTAGAACGCCAAGAATGCAAACATTATAATAATTAGCACATCATATCCCAAGCTTAGACAACTGTTAATGGTATTAATATGAATCTTTTCACTGGAAGTTTCGAACATCGTAATAAAAAATTAGCTTCTTCTTCTGTGATATTCGATGTGACTGTCAATTCAAACATAAGAACTTGTTAGTAATAAACAATCTTTTATATTCCACAAAATTGAGGTAAGACTTCTATTTTATGAATGTTAATTATTTTATAGAGCGAAAAAAAACATTTTTCCATTAAATCTGCCTGTTGCTTATCATTGTGAATTAACACATAAAATTAAATTTGAAATTTTGATATTAGCAAGGAGATCATTTTATCTTACTGAAGCATTAGTACCGAACTGCAAAAACGAAGAATGGCAATAAAGTTTCAATTAAAAATCGCCTTCTTTTATCGACTTTTTTTTTAAGAAAATGTATGAAGTAGCGTTTGGATTAAGCTCACTTATGTTATGATGCTAGATGAAACGAGAGCTTATATCTTCCGAGACTGATTGTTGAAGGTTCAGTGACAATGACTAATAGATCGCCTTGAAAACTCCTTTTTTAAATAAGAACCATTTGTGTACAATTAATTATTTTTTCTTCGAGGTAAACATATACAAATGACATGAATGTTGTTTGCTCGTCTCTAAACTGAAGACCGTAAAAGCATTATTATATGAGGACAAGAACAACTAGCATTAAAAGTTGATCGTTTAAGACATTTAGAGTCCCTGGAAATTAAAGAAAAATTATAATTGATGTCATATTAATTGAATAATATTGACATCAAAAGGCAAATTGGTACTAGCGATGAATATTGTTTTCGAATATCCCAAGGGTAAGAATCAGGAACAGAGTAGTGCTATTAAACTAATAAAAATTTGTCTATTCGGAATAAATAAAAGGAAGTTGAGCCGAAAGGCACATATAAAATAAAATTATGATAGCTTAGAGCACCCCATAATTTAAAATAAACAAAATTTAAAAAGAAAAAAAAAATAAAACTGAATTCTCTCAATGGAGTAGCGCCTGTTCGCAGCTAATGCATTAAAATATGTATTTGCTATATGCAAAATGACATTGAAGAGCGAGACAAAAAATCTTTGCCCTCTATAACAAATCTCACAAGCAAGGCAGCGAATTTCTCGACGGAGAGTTTTGAAGTTAAAGACGTATAAAACTGTTCGAAATCAGCACAATACAATACGACGAAGATTGTAGCACTATTGTGTTTTATCTCGGACTTGTGTGTTTTTCTTCGAAATCAATTCCGACAATTCGCGCCAATCTCTGTCTCGCTTCACTTTCTGGCAGCACTGTAACTGATCCATAAGTATGGGGCGAACTGGAATGCACGCACATTTTAGCACTTGCACCGTGATTTCTTGGCTCTTTCATCTCGGCAACTGCAGATGTGTGGATTACGTTCAGTGTTTTTTCTTGATACGAGAGTGATATGCTGATAGCTGATTTTTGTGTGTATGGAATGCAAGTGAGAGGCTGTGATTGAATTCGTATGTCATACAAAAAAAAGGTAGAATCTACGGCCAATGTCAAGCAGTTCATAGTTTCAGGAAATATTTGTGCATTTGAGTTCGAAAAAATATCCGCAGATCTTTATGTGACGTATAAGTTGCCCAAGAATCGAAAGACATCATCTTTAATTAGAGCTAATGGACTTTTCAAAGATATGTATGCCATTTCGGTACGCTCGACCATTTGTCTGTCACATGTTGTCCATTTATGAATCTATCGCCATGACAATTTCTGACCTTTCTTGACCATACCTTAGGCCTGGATATCATTATTACATATCATGTATATTGTCGTTGAATGGATGGGATTATATATATTCGTGTTTTTCAGTTCATGTCAAATCTATCAATCCATCAATTAATTGTTACTTTGGGGAGAATTGCAAGCTGCATTGGTTTATAAATAAGATAAAGTAAAGTCATTCTCAGTAATGAGACCCTTCGACGTGAAAAACTTTATACCACGGCAAAGAAAATTCACCCAAATTCAAATTTAATTTAAATAGTAAGCGCTTTGAACTAGGTATTCGTTAAAAGATAACTTGAAAACTATTGCTCAGCCTTTAATTAGACCATGTACACATCACGCGGTTTCGAAGTCAATTCAAATACCTATATTATGTTGCAAATATAATAATACGAATCAACAAATATTACAACGCATATTTTTGTTTTGCAAAAAAATGGAATAATGTTTAACACTTTCAGTTGTCAAAGAAACTAGATGCGAGTGTACTCTGAAGTAATTCAAGCAATATGCACAAACTCAAATCATTATCACTCGTTATAGAAGCAAAAATATATTTATGTTAATTCAGATTAAATCGATTTAAAATTCAGCCAACTTAATTGAGTTGATTTTTGTTACATTTGATAACTAAGAAGCACTTTTATGACGATCCTTTATAAAACAACACGAACAGCCACAACACTGAAGGCAAAAATAAAGAAAAAATATATCGTTTAAATTTGATCCAATAATTGGGGAACTTTTTAAAGCAAATCCAGTAGCTGTGTTCATTTCGATGATGATGATCCATTAACAGACGATAATTTCTGGCACAGACACGAAAATCACTTGTATCACGCCAATAATCGAGCACAAAAATTATTTTATATGCGTGCTACACGCGTCTGATCACGCAACTTTTAACTTTAATCCTTACATATGCAATTCCTTTACCTCTTGAAGTTGATCCTCAGTTAGCAACATTGTTATTATTTGATATTCACTTTCCAAAAATGTTTTGCTTTTTTTCCGTTATGCGCGTCAACAATTAAAATAAATAAATAGAAAATAATACAATTAAGTAATTTATATTAATTAAATCCTCATTAAACAAACGTATTCACTTCATACACAGAACTGACGCCGGCGATTCGAATACGATCTTTCGATATCTAGGACCGTTAATAAACTAAAAATAGAAAATCTAAAAACCAATCAATGGATAATCGAGATACGAAAACACAACTCACGAAGCAATTTGTGTTCATTTGCATTTGTGTTGGTGTGAAGTGTTTGCCTTGGTAGGGATTACAAAAAAATAAAACCATCCAACATACAAGGACAATCATAATCCTATATAGTAAATTGTCCCTTCTCGAATGCCTACTAAATAGGGCTTATAAAACAGATACAGATTATATACAGCAGCAATAGCATGTAATTTGATCCCTTCCTGGAAGGCTGTAGGATGACAGTGATGCCAGGTTCGATCCCGGCCACCGGTAGTGGTGGTTTATGCCTCTTTATTCAAAAGGGATGTTATTTTATAGAATACACTGCAATGTCATCGGATCGAGAGCCGAACTGCTGCTATTCACTTTCTCTGTCACACCAAAGGCATTCATTGAGTGAACATTGAAAATCAGGAATTGGTGACCAGAATTGTGAGATACATACGTGGATGAATGTTAATTTTGATTAAGGGTGGCTGGTAGATGATGAAACGACATCGTTTTTTATTGGCCAAAGCACATTTTAAGGACGAAACGAGTTCATTTGTAGCTAATAATGTATGATGCAAAATTTTGATAGAAAATTATTTAAAAAAAAATGTATTGTTCGTGCATTTTTACAGGCAGGATTTTCATTGTTGTCACTAGTCGTAAATTTGGAGTTTAATGTATATGTGCGTAATAAATACGTTCCGTACTAGACTGGTCAACAGCGGTTGGAATATCTATAAACACATTTTGGAGTTTGAAAAACTATTCAACTTTAGGTGAATTGTGGGTTGTTATTGAGATTGAAGTTATTTTTTTTTAATTTAGTTCTTTGGGAAATGATGTGCCGTATGTAAACTATTTTTTGTTGGCATACACATATATGTATATATATATATATATATATATATATATATATATGTATGTGTACAAAATGCCTGTCAGTTGGGTGGCGCTACAATACAATAGCCATAGCTTCTTCAGCAACCACCCAGGCTGTACATGCTATTGTTCTTCACAAACGAATAGGACTCCCCGATCATTGATGCGGTACAATATGAAAGTTGTGCCGAGATTTTATCCAGGTTTCATAGGCATACGAATCGACGGACTTAATATTCTAGTACGCTGCTGGGTTTCCCACCAAACCATTTGTATATCGGTTTAAAATTATGTATTATTTATATATGCTATGTCTTGTATGTGCTTATACATTGAACAAACATTCAACATTTTGTTCACATCAAATGCCATTTTGCCATACTGTATATGTACATATGTATGTATGTATTGTGGAATCCGAATACAAAAGAAATTTCTGGCAATTATTACTGTGGAAATTGTTTTCAAATTACATTGCTCTTCGGTCATAAATGACTTTAGTTGAAATTTCCTTTTCTTTTAATGGTTTTCCGTAATTCATACATTCCATCTCAAAATGTATAAAAACATTTATTTGTATAAAGACATTTATTTCGCTCTCCAAATATGTATGTATGTGCAAGCATTTTATTGGTCCTGTAGATTTGAAGGTTTTTTGCATGGAAACATAAATATACCGCGAGAAGCACGGAGGCGACATGTTGCTTGCAATTTTTTTTACAAATGATCATGGAATAAACCAAACCTAACGTAAATTCTCAAATTGATTTAAATTACAAATCGAATTCTTCCTCGGGTGACTCAGGAGGGACTATCTGACTTCCAATCTTGTCGAGTGGCTTTTTAGACAATGCATACTTTAATTTGATTTACTTATTTAATATCCTATAGTTTTGATTAACAACTGTTTAGCCAGTATACCAAAGGCCGAACGGTGGAAGCAGTAAAAATTACGAAACTCCACCAGCTCAATTTACATCTTTTGGTACTGACACTATCTATGCACTGACAGTATCTATTTCATGGTTGGCTATTTTCGCAGGGTGGCCCATCTAGTGTCTTTTTTAAATCATAGGTTATTTTGACACTGACAGCTGTATCCCGCTCAAAATCTTGACGCAGTCAGTATAACCACCGCGGACGAAATGAGCGGCTTTACGCTTGAACAACGTTGGGAAATATTGAAAACTCAGGCTGGGAACAACGTTTCTGTCAACGTGGGCGTTACAGAGCCATGTTAACCGATTTTTTTTTACTGAAATTGAAGACATGGATTTGGATGACCTCTGGTTTATGGTACATGGCGCGCGATGCCACACAGCTAATGCCACAATCGATCTTTGGCGCACCAAATTCCCAAATCATGTCATCAGCCGTATTGGCGATGCAAATTAAGGGCCTCGCACTCCTTTGGATTTTTTTTTGCTATGCTGCCGCTATGTACTAGTCGTAATGTAATAAGTTTTACGTTTTTAACTCCATTTAGCCATTGCGCCTTGCATCTCTTTTTTTTTTTAATAAAGCGCCTGCTTATTATAATTATCTAATTCAAGACTTTTTTTTGGAACAGAGTGAAGACATACTAATTTTTGTACTCATTAATAATCAGTAGTGTACCTCTTCTCACATTTTCTCAACTGTATTATTTTTTGTAACAACAATGCATTCGTAATACTTGCACTGTTCTATATCAATTTACAAAAATGCATGCGATGGCTGTTTCATATGGAAGAAAATATTTCTTGTAATTTCGGTCTATATTTAGTAATGCCACCTCACCAGAAAACATTATCAGGCATGCCCACAAGCAGACTGTCCTTAACCTTGAGTCCATATGAAAATATTTTTATGATACAAATTTTGCCACTCATTCACCATCATGGTGATTTCTTCTCTTCCTTCACATGGGAAGAAATAAATACAGAAAGAAAACACATGATTGAAGTTACCCAAAATACACACACACACCTACGCTACGTGTAACATGACAATTGTCATACCCCTGACTGTAACAAATTAAGGACCACATGTGATAATGAATCAATGGATGTTGTGAATCCTAGCAGCACATGTACTCTTCAATAAATTAATGTGTCGATTGATCTTTATGTTTCAATGGCAATTTCTAAATTTAGAAGCGAAACTAATTTTTAATGTCCTTTTTCAAGTGCACTGTCTGCTGTCTGAGCTGAGACGCATAATTCACGCAAAGGATCTCAACTCAAGCAGATTCCTTGTAATTCTTGGTGGCGTTGAGAAATTTTGAGCATCAACCATCTGCCCCTTGCACTGCAAGGACGGGTCCCATAAGAAATGACAACGAGGACTTAATGAAGACAAAGTGTTAATTTTTTGAATAATCCATGTGTATGCTTGTAGATCGGTGCTCAGCAATGATGCTAGTTTACGCGTTCTGCTTTTTTTAATTGCAACTAATTATCGGTGGTGCTTGGTGCAACGTGTGATGCATAGACTGGGCATCATCTCATCATTGCATTCATTGAGTGGTGCCAGCTCGGAATTTGTGAGTTTAGGTCTAATGAAATTATCACCTGTGCGATGCGCTGCTTTTTTGTTTCCTTTTTGGGATTTTACCACTTAAAGATGAGGTTTCCTTGAACATATCATCACAGTCTGCTGGTAATTTGCACAGGAACATTAAATATACACGGATATATATGTACAAGGTTCATGGGAATGGCAGCAGCTACCAGATACATAAAATTTTAATGAAATCTAGCAAAGTAATGCATGGATTGGGATTAATTTTCTTTTTGAGGGTGGGTGGGCAATGGGAGAACGATGAACAGAAATGCAAGAACCACATAATAGAAGGGAAGGAAGAAGGAAGGACGACTTAAAGAACAGCACGCTTTTGTAAAGAGCACATCACTGCAGGTGAGAGGCGGATAGGGCGATTTGGGTTGTATTTAAAACGGATTAGATGTCTTTCTACCGGAGCAAGTGGATTGATTTATTACACAGTGCTAGTTTGAGAGTGTTCTTTTATTCGTCCACCCAAACTGTTTCGCCAACCATGGTAATCTGATAATCCTATGGGTGTGGTTGCTAAGGCGGCTTCACAGAAATTCTCTTTCAGCGTTTTGACTGTGCAAAAGGATTAGAACAATGTAAATAATCCCACAGGCGGTCCCTTCTGGAGGTGTCACTTTAATTTACCTGCTTCTTTCACTTGCAAGGAAGACAATAAAGCATGACCATATCAGTTTGGTTTTATTTTCATGGATACAAACATATAATTTGATATACATAAATATATTATGTACTGTATGTATATATTGTATGAAACCATATACAAAGTTTAATTTTTCTTCAATTGAAAATAATTATGGGATGATTGATCGTTGTGTTGTTGTGTTTCGAGAGCCAAATGCCAATGGGCCTTGTCAAAGTTGTTTGAACTTCATTTGACTCTAAGCCTAGAAGTCTTAAAATGCTTACATATATCAATATACATATGTATGTGCATATTACATTTAATTGTTAAGTAACTATGGAAATCGTACATGTACAGCTTGTTTTAAACTTGTGTAGGACTAAGCATACTCGTGCTTCTTAAAATTAACACTGCATGTACTTCAGAAAACTATTCATACATAGACCAATAGAATAGAGCTATATTTCTCAAAAAGAGGAATACAGACATTTTTTTGTAACGGTAATAGCGACTCTTCTACATTTTCTATGAAAAGAAGATAGAAATCTGGGTACTAATCTCGGTTGAAACTTAAGTTTGGACAGACATATTTAGTGTAAAAAAATGAAAAAAAAACATCGACAAAACAATGAAATTAGAAACTTCCATATCCTGTTAATAGCTATCATATTAACGCAAACAAATATTAAGTGACTTTTTGTATATTAACTTGTATACAAAAAAGTCTCAAAAAAAGTTAAAGCGTATTTTTTTTAATTGAATGAAACTGGCATATCGCACTCGAATTTCGCATGTTTCGGTTTGCTTACCTCATCAGCACCGAATAACTGCAACCTGATTTATTATTTAGACACATTTGAATGAATGGATATATTTCATTATGATTATATACATAAGCATATATAAAAGAAATCTCTTACAAAGCAGCGTAAACTTGGAAATGTGACTGCTTTTCCACGGACATCAACCCTACCTACTAAAATTAACCTTAAGGCACGAGTAGCGTAAATTATGACCAGTTTACTCTAAAAAACCCAAATTTGCTTATTCACAATTTGAATATTTTAGTGAAGCACTGCATCCATATATTCCGACGTATAATATATATTAAGGAAGACATTTCATTCTATTCCAATCAGAAATTACAGACCCATTCGGTTGAGAGCTATTATCATTTAATTAAGTATACTTCTGTAAATACATTAATTAAATTAAACTAAAGATAGTACTCTCATGTACATGTATGAATACCAATTCAGAACCCGTACTAAATTTCTAACGCAGAAAACAATTTAGTCACAGTATTGTAAGTATCTATTCCACATTTCCATTAAATCTAACCTTGTCACGAATTTTTATTAGCTTCATGCACTCAAAACAGTAACCAATTTGTGAGAAGACATGTCGATAAATTGCTTTTTTATAATACCGTAAAATGTGACTCACCTGTCGAACTTGTTTGTACTGTTCCTCGAAGCTCCAACCATTGTTCTGTTGCGATGAGTTAGACGCTTCGCTGGATGTTGACGAATTTGAAGCAGGATTGACTGTATTGAAGAAAACAGTTAAAAGAAAAGAACATTTAAACAATGATTGAATTTTGCTTAGATCAACTTATAATATTTATGTATGTACTATGTGTAAGAATATGCCAACAAATTACTGAAATACTGTTCAGTCGATTTTTCGTGGAAGCCCCAGAGACGACGCCAAGTGTAATATTTTTTTCAGTAACGTTTCGTACCGGCGAACTAGTCAATTTTCGTTATTACTGCTTATACATACATTAGTTTTATCCATGACACAAACATATTCCTCTTTTACAACCTCATACTTACACAACTTTTAGTAAATGCTGCACTGAAGAGTCTATTACAAACCAAGTTTACAAGATAGCCGCAGTCAAAAATTGTGATCCGATAAAATTGTGAGAAACATTTGATAATATATCTGATATTTTGCCAAGTCAACAAATAGACAAATGATGGAAAGAGTTGATTTCCAAATAAAACGAAACGAATAGTAATATAACCCAAGACAACCGACAATTAACCATACACGCAGTTTAACATCTTTCAATCAGGAAATTAGGTTTTTAACCTTGAGGATCGCATTCAAAGCAGTAAGAGGAATGGTACAACTCTATGACCATGCCGTTCGAGAGAATAGCTCAGATAAAGTTTGAATGACTTGGACACATCCATTAATTCGCACAAGTTCAATAGCTCCAAGATGTGATCACTTAACTATCTATACAAAACAAAAAACCGAAACTTGAACATAGACCTATAGCAGCCAAGCTACAATTTTGACCAATTAACGAAACGTTTTAATTATACCGGTGTAAAGCATTCATTCACACATTGGGGGGCAGGCAAGTGACTTGACATGTGTATGTACTTTACTCGTATTCATATCATATTTTCAAAGTACTGGTGTGGGACTTACCGTCTTTTGTGCTTGGGGCTGTGGGAGACGTGAACGGGAATCCATTCGGCATCGATTGCGAACTCGTTTGCGATTGCGACTGCTGCTGCTGTTGTTGTTGCTGTTGGTGCGTAGATAACAAAGATTGTTGTGGTTGCGGCGAAGCCTGTGATAAATTTTGTGAAGGGTGGTTAAAGGAAGCGTGAGAAGTTGATGGAATTGTGAATGCTGTATTGATGGGGGTTGGAATGACGTTCGAGCCAAAGTTTGCGTGAGAAGGGTACTCCTGATCCTGTATGAACAAAATGATATAAATCAATTACCCAGATTGCAATCAAAATTCATCTTACCATCAGACCGACTTTCATGTCGCGAACTTGCATTTTCAATTTTTCTAACACATCGTTGTGTTGGTGCAAATTGGGAAGAGTGTGTAAGCCGTTCATGCTCATGAAATTTCCCAGTGCTCCTAGTGGATGATTCGTTGCAAATTGTGCGTGATG
Source organism: Eristalis pertinax (assembly GCA_907269125.1). Lineage (NCBI taxonomy): Eukaryota > Metazoa > Arthropoda > Insecta > Diptera > Syrphidae > Eristalis > Eristalis pertinax. Next base: position 26,996,956 of record OU026148.1, read on the forward strand.
GTGACTATAAAATCAAGTAAGACAGACTTGACGTAGAAACAGAACAAGAAAGAAAGACCGATTATAGTGTTTGTACAAGAACTTACCTCAATGGAATTTCAGAATTGTGTTGCTCCGGGCTTCTTGCACCTCCACCGATTCCGCCATAATCCATGCCCATGCTGTTGTTCATCGTGGCATTTAATCGACTGGTGTTCTCGTCATCGACTGATTCACAGTCTCTCATATCGTCCTCGGAGTGCTCGTCGTTTGACTGCAAAAAAAAAGTAGGAATAATTAAACGTATACCATTTGGAATCATTTCTGGGATTTATTGATACATTTATTGAAACAAGCGTACGATTCCCTAGACCACACGATACACAGATAGGTACACGCCACAGTTGGCTATGATCTTTGTCAACCTTTGTGCATGTACACAACAGGCACGCGTGCTGCGACACAATCGAGTATCATTTGTTGGTTCAATGTTTCCAGCGGTTGACATGGCAGGAAGTATGCTGCTAAGAAATGTTGCGCGTTAAGTGAGAAAAAATATAACTCAGGGTATAACCTTAACCGGTAGCACACTCTTTGTTTCCTTGAAGCGATCTAATGGGTGAATGCAACGTGACAAAAACAAATGAATGAACGATGAATGATATCGCAAAGGAAATAATTAACAAATTTGACACAGCGGACAACGTTGATAAACTTGTGTTTGTTTGTAGAAAGGCCTTGGTAACTGGTAACAGTATTCACGTAATCGAAAGTAAACGAACGGAAATGTGACGGAGGTCAATTAAATGCAAATTAAATGGAAAATATTACTTCTTAGTAAACAAACTTCTACACTTTTCCAAAGGACTAGACAAAATAGCATTGAAAGGTGACTTTAATAAAACTTAAGATCAGTTTAAGCATAGAGAAAAAATATAATTTCTGATTAATAATCTTGTCGACCGCATGTAGAGCATCTCTTACTTAATGTAAGTCACACGAGAAATATTCGTATACTTATAACAGCAGCGTCAATCACAATATGTTTGTTCACTTCTCCATCATTTGTCCAATTGAAACACGTATGTACATATGTATATCAGTTTTGGTACAATCAACGGAAAAAGACATTTTAGTTCATTGCATTCATTTTAGATGCGCATGCTAATCACTTTTTGTGGAATTATCTTGGTGCAGCTCAGGATTTACCCAAAACGTTCACCAGACCGGGCTAACCAGAAATGAGCTTATACCTGTGCTGAAAGTTACTAAATAATTCCAGCCATAACTGTTGCGAAAGACATTTCTTATTAAGAACATATCGTAGTTTGCTAGCTGTGGCGATGCCTAGTGAATGGTCGAGAACCAGATGGAAAGACGGCTCATTGGCTGCAGTAACTACAAAATTGATTGATTGATTTTTCTGTGGATTAAATTTCAAACGCGGGTTAATAATTGTTCCAGAGTAGTTGTGATGGAACGTGTCATCGCGCACTATGGTCGAGATGGCAGAAAAGCTGTCAGAAGATTGGGAGGCGCTCATAGTCAAAGTGTGGGTGGAGTCCGGCATAAGTCTTCATAGCCATGTTTCCCGCTATTCGAGAAACCTAGAAGGCACAAACTTTATTCGAATCAGGGCACACAATTTTGACTCGGTGGTGTTGTCATAACGCATAAAAACCAAAGATACTGGAAGTACATCTCCCACTTCTTTTATTGGCCTACAAAACCCCATTGCATGAGACTACCAAGATAACTGGATCTGCGCCGAACCGTCCGACCAGCACTTTAAACTCCCGCAGACTGCAGACAGTGTTGGATGTTCGGTCGTGGTACATCAAGATCGTGCAAATTCAAATGTCCCCAAAGGTTGCAGGTATTATATAATTTTGGGATTGGGATTAAATTAGCGTCGGCGAGACAGTACATCGCTTTTATCACTCCTTATCAATTGTAACCTAAGAACACATAAAAAAATATTTATAAATACCTGGAATAACTAAGGAACAGCAAGTATAACGCAATATTTCATCATCATCATCTTCTGACCCGCAAGATTCTAAAAGGGTCGCAGGGGCAAAGACCGCACTAGAGATCTCCAGGCCATTCGATCCTCATCAGGCGAGTTTTGCGACTTGGTCCAATCACCTCGCTCAGCAGCCGGTCAGGCTTAGCCCGAAGAAGGTACGGCAATCCTTGTGAGCCGTTACGGAGGTGGAAGGAAGTCACGCCATGCGAAAATCAACAACGAAATATTTCATATATTAAATCATTTTATGGAAAATTTCACAAAAAGTGTAACATCAAGCGAAATATTTATTCGCCGTCAGCATAAATATAAAGTTTCCACTCAAGAAACTCTCAAGCATTTAGTCGATAAAATCAAGTGATGACATCAAACTGATTTGGAACACACAAGGGCGAAAACAAAAACGATTTTCTTTGAACGATATTCAAAGGTTAATTGCCAAGATAAGAAATAAATTTATTTCATTTGTAATATGTATTATTCCGTGAAATGTGGGTAACATTTTTTTAATTACAATGAATTAGTGTCAGTCAGGTCTCCGAGTCGACATTAATGCCGACAATACCCATTAATCAATGCAGTCATGAACATTTTTGAACAACAATAGACTCTATATCCACTGAGCACTGTCTAACACTATTTTTGTGTAGATATATTCGTAAATTTGAACAAGTATCTACAGTATTATTCACTCTAAACATTAAAAACGAATTACGCTTGCCTATTCGAGTTCTTATCAAAACGTTCCATTATTTTTTGCCGGTATTTATGACTATATAGGTCTGTATTACAGCCAAATGTGTCGTGCTACATTTCTTTCGTTAGTTCGGATTTATAGAAATAATGTAGGTGATGCATACTTACATGCATATGTATGCATATCCATTTGCGATAAAAGGGAAATGGAAAATAAATGCAAAACAAGAACTAATAAATTGTTACACGTATTTACATTGTCATTAGATAAGGCTTGGTTTTGTCGTTAAAAGGAAATTGCAAACTTTTGATCTCTTCATAATTGCCTATTTAAGTGCAATTGCTATAAGTGCAACATTACCACCGACAATATCCCTGATACCTTTTGAGTTAAGGATGAGGTGATGTACATATATTTTTAACCCAAAAATGTAAGCTAGACTTTTTACATTTAGCGAAAGTTAATGTGTTTCAAATTATTAGATTGAATTGGATATTTGAGAATGATTTCTAGCATTGAGGATAATACTTTCCTTTCAGGCCAGCGAAACTTGGACTTGGAAACTTGGAGGACGTGAGCCATAATTATACATTTTAAGACTAATTTTATCAACAGGTGATTCACATTCATCGCAGACAAGGCCAGACATCCGACCAGAACTGTTCTTTCGAAAGTGCCAGGAATTAACTGCGCCGTTCTGCTTATCGTACATTTTACGGCTCGATATAACAAGACTGATATAGTAAGTGTTTTGTTGAGCACTTCGAGTAACATTGTTTAGACAAACCGAAGTGCTAATGGTTGCCTAAGCCGATTCAGCGTCGGATCTCCATTAGGATGTAATTTGTGGAGTTCACGCTTGCCGTAAATAAACCTTTTAACCACCGAAAAATTCCAGATGACGGTCGTGATGTTTCGTCCTAGGTGTTAAGCAAAAAATAGATTTTTGATAAATAATGAAACACAACAGAACTACAGCAGCATGCAAAATGAATGGCAAGTAATATTTAGCCCATATGGTAAGGGCAGTAACTGGACACCTAACACATTTTCCTACTTTCAAGCTGGATTACTAATTACGTATCCTAGGTTATTTGTTTTGACCAATTATGGGTTTATATTTAGTATTAAATAAAAAATACAAATTTGAAGTGCTTATTCCATATTTTTTAGAGACCACAGCAGTAGAGCTAAATTAACAGAATCCACATTTTATACCCTTTATAGTTTGTGTCAAGTTCTCGTTATTTGTTCAGAACGGTTTCTGAAAGTGGACAGAAATCCTTTCTGTGAGACAGATTAAAATATTTTGTATATGCCACTGGTACTATCTGCCACTCTCAGACGTGGTGGAAAATCACCAAAGGTGGCAAAAGCTTTCCAGGAGCTGTCACAATAGCTTCACCATGTCTTTTTCCTTCGACATTTGAATTTGGTACATAGTTTTGTATTCTTTTGGAGCGACTACTTTCTCTGTTTACGAGCTCATCGAAAAATTAGTTTTCGGTTTTCGAGATGTATTGGCGTGAAACTCCCGTTATGAAACGAATTTGTCGATATATATTTCTCAGTCGACCATGACGACTGAAGCATCCTCTATATGTACATACATTTCACAAACGCATATACATATATACGACACAAAGGATATACATGTATATCATACACTTCGTACATTCAAGAATACCTATTAAAATATCTAATTTGTTCACTAACTGGTTATACTAAAATGATGAACAATTCCTAACTATGGTAGATATCACTACTTTTTTTCAATATTCCCAAGGTCGCCAATAAAAGCTCCCTTGTTTATATAAAGAGACCGAGTTACATGTTCAATTAGCACTACCCAAAAGGCGGCTTAGAGACAATATTGCACTTGTTAACCACTGTTAGGATCGCATTGCGAATCAACCAATCAGGTAATAGTTTTCTCTGACTGTGGAAGTACATATAATTCAATAAATCAAATAGCATTCCTTAGATTTTTACCTTTTTTGTTTTTAATTGCTACTTCTCAACCAGTTCTGAGAGGCTAACAAATAAAGCTATTAGTAACATAACCATCATGGATCTTACTTCATACCGCCAGGCACAGGCATTTCCCTGTGGACAATACCTCCAGGAGCTGACGTTCTTATCAACAGCCGGGCGGCTATGAACTTCTAAGCCCGAGGTAATGGCAAGCTATTGGGAAGAACTTAGGGCGCTGAATTCATAGAACTCAAGCAATTTCAAGGAGTCAATTTATTCTATATCTAGATTTCGATTCTAGCAAACTTCGATACTGGGCCCAATTACTGCTAAACACGACGAATGATCTTTAGTGCGACTTAATCTTGATAGTTGAAGAATTATAATTGTTCATAATCGTCGCGAGGTTTTGATGGAAACAGAACACTGGAAGATCACTTCTTCTACGATCATGCTTTCCAAATATTGGAGATGGAATGGCTGGTTACTATTAGAGATTATGATGTCACCAAAAGAGGAGGAAACCCATTTCCTCTTTAGGGCAATGAATTGGGTTCTAAAATATACTAATTTAGGTTCGGCATTTAAGTACTGCATGTCTATCAGTAAATTTGAATCTTATTGATGGGAAATGGAAATGAAAAAGTTGCAAACATCTGTACGTACATGAATATGAATATCCTCATAAGCCCATTTCATGAAATATATCGACCTCTGCCTCAAAAGAGGTATACAAAACCCATGATAGCATTGCAAAAAGTCATCCATATGTTAACTACCGACAGCGTGATGCAAATTTAAAATGTGCATGGCTAATATTCCCCAGAAACTACTTGCATATCTTCGAAGGAGATACGCATATACACATGTGCCAGAAAAGGCAAAACCTAAGATAAGATAAGGTCAGTTTCATAATCTCTCCCAAAGACAAAAGAATTAAAAATAAAACAACGAACATTTGGAATTCTCCGATTTCAATTGGCAATCCCGGATACCTACTCAAGTGGTTATTAAGCATATGTCTCCTGCATGTTTGGGATTATTATTCGGCCAAGTAGATAGTAAAAATAGAATTGAATGAAGAAAATACATCGCAGGATTTATGACCCATCCTTCGCCCGCAGTCGCCGCCGTCTCATGAAAACCATGCAAAGGATCATCAATTATCCAAAATATCCAGACAATATCATAACCGATTGTCTCACGTGTTAAGGATCGTTTGCTAAATTTCCCGGAAATGATTGTTTTGTTTTAATTTTTTTATTTTATGATGTCGGCGGCAATAATCATGAAACGTCGCGACAAAATGAACGACGATGCCTGTTGGTGGTGCCATATTTTGAAGAGCGTCTACAGGAAGCTGCTACGGCGAATAAATAAGCATACGTAGATACATATGTATATAATGTTTGGATTCATTGAGTGCATTTATCCTCAACGTGAATCGTGTGTGAATATCAACGCGACGAATAAAAGGCGGGGCCAATAGTACTAACACATATACATACATATCATAGCACAGCTTTCGAATCGTGTAATTGCATTCATGCGCGCCAAGCCAGCCGAGGCTACTACCAACGTTGTTAGTGCCGTCTCTGCGTGTGGGGCAACTGATACGATCTATAACCAACCGTAGATACATACTATTTATGTACTTATGCGTTTATATCTGTGGTGCTCTTGTCGGTAAACAACAGCGACATGGATTCGCTTTGCCGATGTCTGATAGTCTCTTCACGTATTTTGCCATATATGAACGTGTGCGACATCCACACATGTCTGCGACTGCATTCTACATTCACCGTTGATTTCTTTTTCATTCAATCACCTCCATCTCCACATCTACTGTTGGCAGTGCTGTTCTACAAAGGTGGCTTCGACTTTCGGCTCAAACCGCACAATTCACGATATATTGCCAGATGCCAGTCCCTAGTCGTGTCTGGCGGAATGCTTACTGAACGAATGTTAGATCACTGCCACCATATGGAGCTCCACTTCATCATCGACGAAACGCAGCGATTTGGTATAAATGGTACATATTCTTTGGGTGCATTTATGACTTACATAGATGTGCGGAAATACATGAAAGTATGTTAATACAACAAAAACCAGTAGTATATTTAATAATTCCCTTGTAAATATAACAGTGTTAGATATGAATTTTTGTAGCGTCGCCTGAGAAAATAAATTTCAATATATTCATATATGCATGTAGAAAATATTCGGGCGCATCACTCCTGCCATTCAAAGTGCATTTCATTTTTGCTGCAACTAATCATTCGGGGAATAATCAGTCTTCACTTTACAATAAAACTCTTGATGGATTGAGTGTAGCGTGGTTATTAAAAGCAAACAAATGTTGTTTGTGAATGCAGTCGATAAGGTGCCATAGAGCATGCATATTGTTAAATTGACGGCCAAGGCTTTTGTTTTTTATACAGTGAAATCTGCATTAGACAGGCAGCGATGATGACAAAATGTGTGTCCATCTAAGGAGCATGTACAAACGGAAAGTAAGATCGGGAATAAAATGTGTATAAAATTATTATAATACAAATGTTCTAAGCCTTATATGCTTTATATGGATATATTTTTTTATTTCGTTTAATATACATATATTTTTATAATAGAATTGGAGACATTTAATGGTGTATGAATAAATAGCAGTCGATTTCATTGCTTAGGATATGCATGGAACTGTTGTTCAGATAAATATAAAAATGTTTCCTGTCGACAAATATGGAACTATGTATTTCGGATATCTTTACGGAAGAAATTGCCTAGCAATCGAGTATGCAGAAAAATAGAGAAATATTATGTATTTTCTCAGACAGACTAAATCTGAAATTTGACAATGTCAAATCTCAACAAAGTTCAATGTGTGTTCATGTTACGCAACTGTTTCCACTACACCACAGAGCTTATCATCAATATGCAGAAAAAACCGTTTCCAAACAAGCTATCAATGCACTAGGGAATGTAATATAATTTCTTCTCATATTACGCCTTGGACAAACGCAACTCACAGAATACTTGAATAAATCACGTGAATAATTTGTCCAGTATCAATGACCGCGGAACGTTACTAAAATCCGCAGAACACGTGTATTTTAAAATAATTTTAGAATGATTATTTGTCCAAGTTGTGAGTTATTTATACGGTTTACCATTTGGACAAGCCGGCAGAAAACTTCTTTCGATCTTGAAACGATCAGATTTATAACGACTATTCAACTTATTTTAGAATGAAAGTTTATTTTTTCTAATTAGGTGTGACGCAATTTAGTATAATAAGCATTGTCATAGAATGTACATGTCATAGAATAACAAGACAAAATATATACGAGTTAGTATTTTGTCTGAAGCGACAATTTAAGATAGGAGGTAGCTACGAAGCTCAAATCTAGGGTCAAATGAACTATTCATACGTTCATACTCTAAGAGCCTCAGTGCCACTTGAAGGTTACTTATTTTATATTGTATAAAATATAAAAATATTGCACACATCATATACGACACCGTAAATAATTTAATAACACATTGGCTGGCAACCAATATAGTTTATTGTAACTTAAGGACAGGAATCGATTGTCGACATCATCAAACCTATTTATTATTATTATTATTGTTGAAGGTAAATTGCACCGCGACCGTAAGATCTATTGTGCCCCCTATTCATACCTTTGCTTTCATAAAAGCTCCCCTCCCATACAGCTCTTTTCAGAGTCGTATTGAAGGTTATTTGCTCCTATTGCGCAAAGGTGTAAGAGATTTGTCCTAGAGTATTCTTTCTAAGCCAGTTTCCTTTAGGAATCTGAGAATGACTTGTGACTTCAATTCTTTCTCTGATATTATGTGTTTGCCCAGATATGTTTGTCTTTTGTGGGTTAGCGCCACACAAAATCCCAGTATATGTTCTGGAATTTCATTAGATTCTCCGCAGAATCTGCAGAGGCCTTCTTCTGATACCCCTAGTTTCCTTAGATGCTCCCTGAGTTTACAGTGCCCTGTTAGGAAGCCTGTTAGGATACGAATGTTGTGTTTGCTCATTCTGATACATGCTTCAAACCAAGCGGTTATGTTGACCCAAGAGTTTCTTGGCCTGCTTCATACCATGAGCGTTGAGGACGTGATCTTACAGCAAACCTAACAACAACAATAATATGGGTGGCAAAACTGTTTCAATATATTAATATTCAGTTAATATCATGAATACCCTGAACTATAGCCAAAGCCTAAGCCAAAGAGTTGAAAAAATGACGGCAACGCCCAGGTTGTATAACACCGCAAGTAAATAGAAAAAATTGTATAATTTAATACATTTCGCCACAGGCAATCCAATAAAATTATGTGAAACAGCTAACCATTGGTCATGCATTTTCTTATTTTTTTGTCAGTGGCCCTATGGGGCCTCTCTGATCATTGATTTGCGTAATGTGGTTCCTCCCAACTTTGAACTGTCAACATTGAGTTTTTCCTGAAAGTTCGCACTTTTCTTCTCCTCTATCCACCCACTGTTTATTCTGTCTTTACGTGTAGTCTACTAAAATATTAAAATTGTTTAATTTTCTAGTTGGATTTCCTTCCTTTGTTGTAAGTGTAAAATCTACATTCTGTACGATAAAAAACTAAGTTGATTTATATAGAGCATAGTGGCATCAGTTGTATCGATGAGCAATGATACTGTATCTTCTTCTCAAAAAATTATTAAATTATCAAGATGCTACAAACTCGATCGTCAACATCAAAATAAAACGTTATTTTCAAATTGCAACATAGTTACAGCACTTAGCACGTAGCTTGCGCTGTCGTGTGTGGCATCAACTGCCAAATAAATCATTAAACGGAAAAAAAAACATTCATAGCCAGGAAGTCCACAATAACCATCAATTGCAATAACCAAATAAAATTGAAATAAATACTTTTCTACTTATGAAATCCATTGGGATCGAGAAGTGGTTATAAATTAGAACTACTGCCTACCCCTATACAAATCTAATTAACTTTCTCTCGCAAACATCGAATCGGCTCTAGGTCGGTTTCCTTGACCTCATTGCACTGTGACATTTAAAAATAATTGAAAATAACCATCACCCACTATCATTGCAGAACTATGCCAATTGACACATGATGGCGTATGGGCTATGGCCTCCCCAGCGGCAATTCACAGGGAAATGTCAAAAACCACAATGGAAATAAATAAAAATGACAACTTTATCTTGTAGTCCCAATCAAGAAAAACACTCAGATATGCTGGTAGGTGAGATTTGCACAAACAAAGCATCTGGTTCTACGGGTTGCTTAGATACAAACAACATAATCCGATCTCACACTTCACAATTCGAACTCAAAGACCATTCATGCTCATTCATCTACAGCTACCTGTTGTCATCGAGCTCTCTGCTTTAGTCATCCGTTTTGGGCTGAAATTTACTTCCATTTTACATAGGTTGTCGACGGCACTCTTCTCACTCATCGTTGTGGTTCGTTCTTGGAGCACGTGCTGTGCGTCAGCACAAAAAGTTCCCACATTAAATCTTCTCGCGCAGGGTGCCACAAATCACACAGATTCCATTACTTTTCGCCTCCCCGAGAATGGAGTCAGAAAGGCAGCAGAGTCGAGTCGCATATAGAATAGAGTTCGAACCACTTATCTGGAGCACGACAACAGCGGCGGAGCGGCGCGTCGCACCCTTCTGTACCATAAATAGTCCGTGCCCCCACTTTCATACAATCAATAGGACATGCCAGCAACAGATACACAATGATGTTGTGTGATTCACTGTTGCTGTCCATCTCCGGTATTTAACTGTGAAAAATGTCAGCACTTGCAACGTCCGTTGTAGAAAGATTTTTCTTGATTTGACGATTCGGTTTGCACCTGCTGTGAACTTATCAAAAGCTCTGTATCTCTCTTTTCGGAATGCATCAGGCAGTTCGCGATGCTTTTTTCTTTTCATTTCGGTTTCGACACGTAACTAACAGCAGGCGATCCAACCAGCGGTGTAGCGCGATCACTAAATAATAAAATTAACAGATTCGTCGAAGAAAATCATGAAACGAACAAATTAGCGCGAAACGGTGCGGAAAGTCGACGAGACATGCATTTTACCATTACATGCAGTTGGGGCCCTCAATTAAGTACTGATCGTGAGATGGTATAATTTAATTAATATTGCATTTCAAATATTGGTACTGCATCGCTACGGTTTTGTAGTGCATCATAATACGACTTTCATTTAACCTCAAATACTCTTGCATACTTGGCTGATGTGGCGTGCTCTTGCTAATTGCTCATTGCAAAACGGTATACCTAATATTTCGTCAGGTTATTTATTTACGGTCATCAAAAATTTCTGTTTGTAACGTGAATAGATTGTCAGGTCATGTCCGCTGACAAATGTACAAATGACGGGGCTGTCTAGAAATCAAAAAAAATCATAAAACTATGCGCTGTTGTTTTCGTTTTTGAACTATTGTCGGTCCGTCGACGGCTGATCTTTTAATGACTGAAATTGTCTTGACATTGCGAAGGAGAAATGTTTTATGAATATTATCTACGCAATGTCCTTGGTTCCAAGAATTATAGGTTCCTAGATTCATATACATTCTCGTATGAAAACGAAACAGGCTCCAGGTTTTGAATATGCACGTGCATTTGTGTAACAAAGCACGGCGCCATATATATACTGATACATGTTGTCCTAAATGCATGTGTCAAACACGGCAACACGGGATCACTATATAACTAGTATTTCCGCGACAATGGGTACGAGTGAAGCTGTGTAACCCAAGCGCTCTAAAATCGCGTCGCTGTTCTAGTTCCTGGACATATTACTCCATACTGACGCAAAACAGCAGTGTTTTGATGTGATTATTGTCAGTAACATTGTGCGATTCATGAAATGAAAATCAATTTACGACCTCGTGGGAAAGCACGGTGACAAGGTAACCGTTCAAAATGTATAACATCCCGAATAGAAAGTTCAAATCGAAAATAGTGTAATCACCAAGGACAATCTTTTACCACGGACATTAGAAGTTCAAGGTATATTCGAACAGGCGCAGTTACTTTACCACGGACATTAGAAGTTCAAGTTAAAGGAATATTCGAACAGATGCTATTAGTTTTTCAAGTTCTTCGAATAGTTGTAATAAACATGAAGCTTTCAGTTTTAGTAAGTTGGTTAAATCGAATTTGTCAAGCAAATTGTATGTATGTACACATTTTTACCCTGATCTACACTGCCCTAGGAAATTTTATGATCTATAAAGTTATAGTTAACGATAGTTTCAACAGTCTACATAATTTCTTCTCCAATGTTGGCAATATATTTCTACGAAGAGCCAATTTTCGAATCACTGACCGCACACATTTTCTAGGTAGAAGGTTGCAAGAGTCAATCAACAAAATGTTAGGAATTTCATATTTTCGTTATAGAGAATATTTTCACTAGAGAAACGACGATCATCATTACCATCAAAATTAATCTTCTGAAACAAAATATATCATCCTTCTCTTGCAATCCAGATTTTGTGAATTAGAGTTGTTAAAATGGAAATTTGTGTTCATAAATTCGATCGAAATTTTGGTAAATTGAAAACTTGGAAAGTACGATCAGTGTTAGTACATACATCTTCTGTGGTTGAATTACATACATAAAAAATCATATTTTGAAATTTAAGGTCAGTATAAAAATGTTGACCTTTCTTTTCTTCACATTCATATAGTCCCTTTGTCGCAAATTTGGACACCGATCGAAACAAATCATTGATTGCTTAAGAATTTCCAAGCAACTGTATAATAAATTAGTGATTGTGAACAATCCAATATAGTGAACACGCAATATTTTATACAGGCTATTCTAAATAGTGAACAAAAAAATCTCTATATGATGAACCCTAGTTATTTAAATTTGTTTGAACCTTGCAACATGCAAAAACGTTTCTACAACTCATTGCTGCATTCGGCAGGATGCATAAGTTAACATTGCTTAAATATTGGCCACGGAAGACGTTATGGACCTTCTGAACCATATAACAGGACTAGCACATACGGCAGCCGATTTAAACAATTAGAACGAAGATCATATATCTTCTTATATTGAAGAAGACGAAGGCGAAAGATAACAACAACCGGATGTAGATCATTCGATTTTTTCAATGTTTTCTAGATTTGCTGTTCAATTATTTGAGAATGCACTTGAATGGGCAACTACCAATAAAATTGAATACACGGATGTTTTGATCCTTAAAAGGTTGCAATAAAAGACGATATTAATTGATATAAGTTCAAAAAAAAAATCACAATCGAAAATGACAAACAATTTTAGCATAGGTTAAATTTAGTCCATAGAATGTATTACTTTCGTTGTGTTTCGCTTGATCTTACGGATGAGTTATCTTTGTTGAAAATATAATATTCTTTCTTTATAAATATTGACTTGTTATTTAGTTATTGCAAAGAAAAAATGTAATTTTATTCTATTTTTGATGAATTATATGTAAAAGCGTGCACATTTATATTTTGATGCAGTTTGCTTCAAGGAGTCTACCCTCGTTACAGTGAAACGGCCCGGTTTTATTAATTAAAAGTATATAATAAGTCTGGCCCGTGGCGTTCTGGGTATGTGCGTCGATTCCTACGCACTTGGACCTACCTGCCTGGATTCGATTCCTGGTACAAGAAATACTTTTCAAGGCCCCACCTCTTTCGAGTCACTGACAATGTTCAAAGAGTATAACTGTCTAGAAAAAGCTTATCAAACTTGGCCGTTCGGAGTCGGCATAAAACTGCAGGTCCCTTCCACTCGTGATAGAACAATAGCACACACAATACAAGTGGTTGCTGAGAAGCTAGGCCCTGTCCCTCTACGGGCTGTAGCACCACCCATATTATTATTATTATTATTATTATATACAATAACTCTAACTCGAAGTGATTCCCGTGAGAATTCGACCTGGAATTCGAGTAGTCCACTGTGTATCTCTATTCTATCCTTAAGAAAAATTAAGAAGTACTATACATGGTACTGTTCCGAGACACTACACTCTTCCATCGTCGAGGCAAGAAGCAAACTTCGATTTTATGTATGATTGGATATCAAATTAACAGGTTAATCTACGTTCAATATACGACGGTATGTACTAAAGTTTTGTTTGTTTAGGATAATACCGAAGTAAATGCTAATGTAAGGGAAAACGCCAGGGAAAACATCAAACCCCATTACCGAAGGAACATAATTTCATTAGTTTATATGGATCCATAGTTTAATTAAATATCCCCAGAAACTATGCATTCAAGAGCAAATAAAAACACAACATAAATCAAATCGAGTACTATATAGCGAGGAACACTTTTATTTTCATTTCTTATTTTATGTTTGTACGTGTTTTTTTCGTTCACTGACATACGAAATTGAATCCAAAGTATTTTTCAGCCTTATGATAGAACTAATCTTGCAAATAGCAAAGTACTTGTCACGAGTTCAAAGACACATATTATTATGCTTAATTTCTCTCACACAATTTGAGTTATTTGTTTTATATCAATCATTTGATCACAGATTTTGTAATGATTAAAATTGTCGTCATGCTTATATGTTCTTTTGTTCTGTGAAGATTGAGCTGAATTTATAAAAGTTGAATTCTAATAGAATTCATATAAAACGAAGTGAATATCATATGAATGTGAACCCCAGATGATTTATTCAAGGATCATTATTTGAATGTATGTAGTTTAATCTAGACAGCAGTCTTTGACAACACGAAAACAATAAGTGAAGAAAAAACCAAGGCAGTAATATGGCATTCACTGGTTTACCATTAGGCTAGTATGTATATGATCAGCCTCATTTTAAGAATGCTCCTCATGTTGTACATGAATACTCAAGGATAACACAGATTATTAAGTGAAATAATAATACTTGGCAACCGTGCGAATTCCAGAAGAGATTGTTATTTATAGATCTACTGGTAAATAGTTTGGAAATAAATGCACGAAAATTATATCTAAAGTCGTGGAAACCTACAGCTTCAATAATGAAATCATAATCCCTAAAGAATTATGAAAATAGCGTTAGAGAATAAACAACAGCAGACACTATCTCCTTGCAAAAAAACCAAACAAACAAAAAATCAATTACTACGAAAAATAAGAACTATTCACACTAACACTGCGTAATTGCCAAAAATAATTGTGATTCAATTGTGAAACGTTCGATATTTAAGTCCATTTATTGGCAGTGCCGGTCGGCCGTTAACGTAATTCAATTGACAAATATTTAAATTATTTGTTAATGGCATTTCTGTGCACATACTAACTTACACACTGCCATCGCCATAATATAAGGAAAGGAAGGTGAAATCAAAAAGATAATAACAAGTGCAAACAAAAGGACAGATCTCTGGACACAGACACTTTGTTTGTTCAATTAATCAATGTGAAATTTCACATTAATTTCGCGACTTCCCCACCATGTTCTCATTGCTGTCAAACAATCGCGCCCCGATTCCGTGATAATGCCGTCGCATATTTTGTGGATCTTGCCGGATTCGTATGGACATTATTACTTTGGATGGGGTGGTGGTAGAGACTCGAAGGTAAAATCAATTTTTGTTTTACTTATTTATTTACTCACCATAGGTGATTCATCTCCCAAGTCTGAATCTCGTTCGGTGTTATTTGATCGAATACAATCCATGTTTAATTTCATACGTATCTTACGGTTAAAAGTCACAGTTAACTTTACAAACACACACACTCGCCCCTTCTATCTCTTTCTTTTATTTGACCCTCTCACTCAAACAAACACTTTGAACATATAAATCTCCGGTTTTATTGTGCGTTGTTTATCGAATGTTTAGCTTACTGTTGTTACAATCCCATAGACATTTATTAGTTAGAAAATGTTTATTTTAACGAACAATACAATTGTTTCACGATTCACAACTTTGACATTTCCGCCAAAACAATAACATTCAGATATTGGAATGATTCCTGTTGACGGATAGATCACGGACCCGAAAATAACACCCACTATTGCAATTGACGAGTCCTCGAAAATCGCGCACAAATATTAGTCAGCGGAGAATATATTTTTTTTCTTTTGTTTTTTTTACTGAAGTGATCTCAAATCTATTGAAAAATGCACCGAAAAATCCACAACTGAGAAACAGCCATTCGACATGCTAACGTGCACTCAACCACTAGACAGATACACAGATCGGGCCAAAAGTAGAAACAGGTTGCGATTGTGTGAAGGAACTAGCGTCACAGAAAAAGAAAAATACCGTTTATTAATTTGCCACCTCTCCCGCGTGTATCGCGCCACACACACTGATATGATATGATACGAGCGATACTACTCTGGGTAGAATATGTGTACACGAAATTGTGGACCTAGTCCCAGAGAACAGAGTAAGCGACAGTCAACACAAACTCTCAGCTCAGGGAAAAAAACGGCCTGTTGTTAGTTCCGTTTGCAACTATCGTGGTTATACTCCGAAAACCGAATGAGGAAAGAAGAGGAAAGGCAAAACGATGGTCGTCATTGTGTTCCAATTTCGATTGAATTCCGGAATCATATAGAAACGGAACACTATGCGATAATGTTTTGATTCGTTCGTAGTGTGAAGAATTGGAGAGGGCATTGCCGAGTATGAGCGAGAGCGCTGTATGATCAGACCGAGATGGCGAGAGGGATGCGACCTTTATGTAAACAAATAATTGATTATTGAGTGTTGAGATGTGGGGACGGCACGATAAATGAAACAATTGATTTACAGTATTTTTGTTGTTGTTGCTGTGGTGTGGTGTGCCTCTGCCTTTATTGAAGAAAATTGGGAACTTTAATAAATTCCTCCTGTGCTGTCTGTGACCAATCCCGAACTGGTTTCAATCTACGACGCCCTGCATGATATGGGCGTGGAAAAGATAATCAAAAGAATTGGCACGATGAAAGTGGGGAATTTGTTGTTAAGGTGCTGATTTTGATTCGTGGAGGTATTATGCATGTGTGTGGAGGGAGACTAAAGGCAGAAATAAAATGGAGGCAAAAATGATTCGTTTCGATTAGAAAATAATATTTATGAAAATGCAAATAATTTGTTAACGTTGGTAGGATGTTACGTCGAAGTTATGCATAGTTGAATGAAATGTGATATACATAATTCTGAACATATCTGATTAGATTTATGTAGGTATCGATATTAAATTTCTTTGTTCCAAATAGAATACTTTCCTTTCATCATTTTCCATCTATTGTTTTTTTGTTCAGTTTGCATGGCAGGTACGAGCGAAACTGAATATATTCTTAAATGTTATTTTCTTACTGTATGCATATATGATATATCTATATGTATATATGTAGTTTAAATACACATTTTAATATATATAATATGTTTGTATGTTCACATATTGGGTTTCGTCGTTTGGATAAGAATAAATATATCTACATGTGTTCATTTATTAATAAAAGCAAAATAACAAAAATAGAAATTTCAACAACACGAATATTATTGTATTCATACGGTTTTGTATGTTAATGTAAATATATTGTCAAGTACAGATTTCTGCAACTAATGAAAACATGGCATGTTGCAAAACTCGAAAAGTTTCAATAAACCAACAGATATTTAAAGCACTTTAAAAAAGCTTACGCAATATACTATTTAATGTAGAAATAAAATATACTGAATACTTTTATTATAAACAAAAAAACAAATTCATTTACACATGTAAAACTCTAAAACATTGGTTGCAAATATCGAGTTTTGCAGAAATCGAAGTTGCAAAAGTCGAAACTGCTGATCTTATGATGTATATACTTGCACTCATTCATAAAGAAATTATTTTAAATTGAGAGAAAAATGCCAGCAAAATTAAGTAGATGTGAATCATCTAACACGGCAAATTCTGAGACAAGGAGCGCAAAATATATGTTGCATAATCCACGGAGATGTTCGCTTAATAAAACATATAGACATCCAGATTACCAGGCAGAAACAAAACACATCAAACGATATTCGAGTTCAAGAGTAGGCTGCTGGGAGAACACTACATAATATCTTAATCTGTCACAAACCGACGCAGACGTTGGTTCAGAACCTGTAAATACAAGATGCTTTTCATGTTCCAAGTCAATTTGGATTGTCAACATTTCAGATTACTGAAAATCTCGAAATATACTGTGTGGAACTCTAACTTTACTAAAACCACCTCCTCAATTATGGCCACTCTAAAATTTGTGGATCGAAAAAAAGATTTTGTTTTCAAAGCATATGTATATGTGTTTATAAAAATCCTGTAAACCGACAAACCAACAATTTTATCTTTATTATTAATTTTAAATTAAAAAGTATTTCGACACGAAATTGCTGAAATACCACCAAAGTCTGAGTTTTTTTTGAAACGCGAAAGTGTTTAGAATTTATATTTTCTGTACGATGGCTTCGACTTCGTACCGTGTATTTTGACGACTATGACACATTCTATCAATCATCATCATCGTCATCTTCTGATCCGCATGATCTATTCAAGGCTGCAACGCAAAGCGCAGTGCAAAGCCAGCACGTTTGAGATCTCCAGGCCACTCGATTCTGCGCCATCGACTGTAACTCCTCGTCCTGAATCTGCCAAATGGTTGTCTAGCAGTCGGTGATGTTCGGGACATTCTTGCCACGTGACCAAACTATCGGTAATAGCCCTTTCCGTTCGAAGAAACAGATGATTAACGTTGAGTTCCTCGCGCACTGCCGTGTTTCTCACCCACAACAACACGAAGAAATCTCATCTCGGCAGCTTGTATTCGCAAACTTATTCTTTCGGTCCAAATTTCATGACCTTTGGTACACCGAGCAGAAGTAAACCTCAACAACCACCGACACTTTGTGGATCATACAATGGGAAAAAATTAAACTAAACAGATAACTTCATTAAAAAATTAACAAAATCTATTTAGGTATATCAAACAAATTTTGTGTTAAAGTAATCCTTTTTCTTATTCCTTTTAACTGTAAAAAGCTATTTCAATGTTGGATGATCGAAGTTGAATCGTATGTTAATCGCCTTTAATTTTGCTTTTAGTGTGTAAATTTCATATTTTAAGAGGGTGTGTATATTTACTTGGCCCACTCACATTTTTATTTCTGTTTAAACAAAATGTGTTGGTGGCTTAGTCTGCTTGCATGCAAAATTCGTTTCACACCAAACTCTTAAAAAAGGCATGTTTTGAGTGCCTGAAATGTGGCTTCCGTTTTTACTTATAACCGAGGGGTTTCCTTAACTGCTCATAAATGACAGGGAACTCGAAGACTCCCGGCTATAGAGAAAATGTTATAATACATGTCTAATATATACGCTTGCGACATAAAACTCACGCATCATAAACAAATGCATACGAGTATGATGCTATAGAATAATTGCCCATAGCGAAAAAGTAAACAGGAAGGGATTCAAATAGTTGGCGAAATAAGTAATTTATTATTTTTTTATATTTATTTATTGTGTCATTACTAATTCAACAGTAACAAGATTTTATGTATTGCTTTTATTGAGTGGGGTGTTTCGAGGGCTGCGTTTTGAGGTCATACTTTGATGGTCGCTATGAAGGGTTATAGTAAATCTTACAATTTTACAGAAATCCAGTGAAAAGATTTTCTAATATACGTACATTGTACATACAATGCATACACTCTAAAGCAGCAAAGTTTCTTATACAAATACGTACATATAAGGTAATCAAAGTGACAAATGCTGTTTGCTTACAATACATGTTCATATTTAAACATAATATAGAGTTTAGTTTTTGTTAAGCCATTACAACCTTTAAAAAAAATTAAATTGACAATAAAATTGATAACAGAAAGAATGTAAATATTTCTCGTCCCCTACAATGATTGTAGCACATTCAACAATTTACCACGGATTGCGATTTGCGCGATTAAGAATAGAAAACTTGGCTTGTGCGACAAGTAAATACAACTTTTGTTTTTCATTTCCTCTTCAGCCGAAATTAAAACCTACATACACCGGCCGTGAAATACAGATCGCATGTTTATGACAAGTATAATTAACTTGAACCATGAAAACATAATACGTACATACTTAATTTATTGGTTGCAATTTGAAGAATATCATGGAATGTTTTTATATTTTTCATTGAGGGAGGTCTTTTGTATTATTTTTGAAAAAATAATCTAACTGGCGAAACAGTTCTGGATATGATTCATCATAACTGTCGGCTGATCTGAAATAAATTAGAAAAATCATTATACAAGATCGGCCCGTACCACTAACGTTGTTACCTCATCATTATAAAGACAAATACAACTTCCCGTTCAAGCAATTTTTGCGAAAACAATTGCTGTTCGTAAGTCTCGCTAAAACTCAATAACAGCATGATCGATATAGTTAATGTAAAGATAAACTATATATTTTTGTTTTGATTTGCTGTGCGTAAATATACATACAATGATGATGGCTTTCACACGTCCGAAAACTCACATATAGTTTCCGCAAACTTCCAACGACTGAGCTTGGGATTTATTTATGGTTATAGAAAAGACCGGACGCAGGGGATTAAATGCAAACCCGTTGGAATTTAATCCCCTGCGTCCGCGGAATCAAAGCATCCTCTCCTTTCTATTTTTCCTTGATGATCGTTGCCTCGATGGCATTATTCAATAGCATTTTCGCAGCCAGTCTCGTTCCACAGTTGAACCTACTTTGCAAATTTAGCAAATCGTGACGTTGTAGTCCAGGCAATTCCAGTCATTTCAAATATTCTCATCTGGACTTCGATCTTGATTCAAAAACACTCTCATGTTGATCGTCAACTGGAGTGTCTGTCGATTTTAAGCACGGGTTTTGTTCGTCAGCTTCAGTTGATCGGGGCATAACTGAAAGAATCTTACGTAAATCACCGGGGAACAGAATCATGGCTGCACAAAAAATGTCCAGTACATTTGACCTCTTCTAAGCCGTTGAGTGTTCGTCCCAAACGATAAATTTGCATACACTTGGAATCTTCGCTATTGCGCTGTTTTTCCCCTATGTTTCAAGCTGGTGCTTAGTTGATATGCATGTTCAGTGGCAATTTCAAGGCAGATTGTTCAGTTTTTCCAGTCGGAACATTTTTATTAACTGCTTCGTGCTCCAACTGTTGTTCTCATTGCAACTCGTGATTAAATGTAAATTGGGGGAAATTATGCCCAAAAACGATCACAATTTGTTGCCATCAGTAAACACATGTGCTCTATTATAATCAATTGCCCATTGTAAATTTTAATTTAAATTGACAGCGCTCACAAAAACATCCTCTATTTATTATTTTATAATAATTTTTAGGATTTTCCCTATTATTTTTCTTTTCAAACCACCTGTATACAGCAAACAAAACATCAAATAATGATTTTTATATAAGAACATATGTACATACATTCTAGTAGAAAAGCCTGTCGTTCGACAGGACGAATGTCATGTGCATTTACATACATATGTAATCATGCCATAATATATATTTTGTTTCTACGACAAATTTCTGTATATTCATTGCAAATAGAATACTTCGGAAAAGAAAGTATAAAATGTTTGTTCATACAAAAAACACCAAAAGTGGTATTGCCTATACAAAATAAAAAGATTAGCTCCAGACAGATTTGAACACAGAACCTTCAAAGATCGTGAGCAACACACCAACCCACTTCGCCAACGGACCCGATAACTTTCAATGTTTTTTTTTCGTTTACATTCGGTATAGGTGTGACATACTTATATATATTGACTATACGTTTATATATTAAGATATAGATTAGTACAAGAATATTATATATTATAAAGAAGGTAATCCTAAAAATATTAGAATGTTATTCGCAAGCTGTTTTTTAACACAGGTTCTTCTACTACGAACAAGCTTCTTCAGCAATAACTCATCTTGTGCATGCCAGGTATCTCTATGCTGAATGTCAACAATTGGCGTACTTACTACACGAGGGCTAATCTTTGCAAAACTGAATAAAATTAAGCTATGTATGTCTACAAAATCGTAAATCCAGTTTATGGTAACAGAGACTGTTAAAGTTCTCTATCTACTTCTCGACTCAGGAAGATATGATTCGAACATCATTCTTCAATTTGACCAAATATGTATGATTATAATGATCATGTATCTTATTCATGCCAAATTACAAGACCTAATAGAGATGATCATTATGAGGTCTTTACTAGAGTAAGTGAAATCTATTATGTACAAATTACATGGAACTAATTCCATTTTACTTTATAAATGATTGAATAATAAAGGGATTTGTGAGAATAAGAACATTCCATCAACAGCATTTTCTGACACTGGCCGATCATTTCCCATAAGAGGATAGGTTAACAAATAACTCAAAGGACTTAAATCCAAATTAATTTATTTCCTCAACTCAAGTCAACGACTCATTTACGCTTCAAATGTACACGTACGACATTATAGATTACTACCATTCCCCTTGTAGAAATACGTCTGATTGAAATCCAGGTCCGGCATCGGATGACAGAATGGATTTCCGTCTGTCATTTGATGTAATCATATTACCGTGTGTTGTATGTGTATACATTTCTTGTGTTGTGTTTTCTGGGGACACACCGACCCGTTGATGGTTTTAGCGACACATACCCCCATCATTCCAAAAGGATAATGTTTGAAGGAGGAATCGTAAGGTTTCGTTTTCACATGTTTGTCCTGTTGAGGTGTTTTATGTTTGTGTGTTGTCTTCAATCAAAGAAAATTGTGGATTTTCCACTTGAGCTTCCTTACATCGTGCACTAGCCGTGCGGCTCGCCGTGGCCAAGGATTGCGGTGGATTATTGTGGAATCTGATACTTACTTTTTCTGACAATATGGACTTTGCGAATTGTACTGAACAAAACGATTACCACGGCTTTGTTGGATTGTTTGAGGCTTTTGCGAAATTAATTGCATGTGTCATTAGTTGAGGTGTGTAAGATGTATTTCTATAAATGTATATAATAGATATTAGAAAAATCATTGTACACAGCACTATTATATTGAAGTTTATACGCATCTTGCTTTTGATTTAGCAATGTGACTCGGCTGTTCTTATCATATGTTGGTATTTTGCATGACTTCAGCTGTGATCCATTGCTAGCGTATTCATTCTGTTGGTGTAGTCACATGCATGTATAGAAAACCCCGTTCCCCACGAGAGAGGAATGTGACAAGGCAAGGTGTGCAATCCGGCTGCAATGGAAATCTACACAGACGGATCGGATGAAGCCACAGGTTCCGATGTATACGCCAGGTCGCCACAGATTTCTTTGGTCTCCTTTGGTGTTTTCTAGGTCTACTGAACCATTGCGGTTTATTTCAGGCAGAAGTAATAGCTATTCAAGAAGCAGCCCGTCGTCTATTAATGACTCCAATTGACGGTGATCTATTCTTATATGGATAGACTGTCAGGCGGCCATAAAGGCTCTGGAAACACCATCGATCAGTTCCAAGAAGGTAAAACTCTGCTCTAATGGAGATAGCGGATATCCTATGCTACGTCCCTGGGTATAAGGATATTCCGGACAACGAACCTACCTACACTAAACTCAATCAAAAATAAAGCTCTCCTAGAATTGGACGGGAAGCAAGTTAACAAACAAGCATTCGTAATAACTGAAGAAAACGTAAAGTGACTGCAGAGCCAGCCTCACGATTTGGGCTTACAGCATACCAAAGATCAATAAAAAATAATGTCGACTCTATACAACACTGTGAATACAATAGGAGAGGACAATTTCTGGGTAAAAATAAATAATTCTGCAAAAGAGCTGAAATTTAGAAATAATCTGATAATACTGTCCCAATCGTCAATACAGAACGATACGTTACAAGTGATACAACTACTTCGGCGTTTTTGTGGAATACGAACAACAAATAGCAAAGTAAAAAAAACCATCCTAGTGCGGGGGTGGATATCGAGAGGTGGAGCCCTTAAAATATTGTTGTTTACTGGGATCTTCAGTACTTTTACTTTCTATCCACTATGTTCCGGCTTCAGTTTAACAAGTAACAATTACAAATACTTTGCTTTGCCGGACAGGATGTGCACTCATTTTAGACTATGATCGGCGAGAAGTGCGTCCCTCCCTCACCGGCAAATGGTCATTGAAAATAGAAATATCGAGTCTGATGTCAAGCAAAATCTATAAAATCTATAAAGCAGCATCTATAAAATTTTGTCGGAAGGCATGCCCGATGAATGAATTTTTGATCAATCCATGCCTTGAGTCGAGCTTTACAGTGCCATGAACAAAACGTTTTAAACTGGTACGTCCATTGACTTATTTATAGTGGCAGTACATTTCTCATCTTTCCTACACGGTGGAACCAAAGTTTATGTGCCGTTTACAAGTGCTGTTCAAATGTGCGAAATAATTTCATTAATTCCAAAAATAATCAGTGAGCTGAATTTCATCATTTCATCGACGCTAGAACAACGTTTTCATCCACTTCCTGTCAAAATCATGGCCCGATTCTCTGTTTCCATGTAAGATGGTTTTGTTATTAGGGTACCAGAATGCCCTCTGCATATTGCCCTCTGCATATATCCATTTTTGATTCTCCCTAATTTCAAAGTTACGGTTTAGATGAAAAAAATCCAACGCATTCTGTTTGAACATGTTAATTGATTATAAAAAAATAAATATAGAAACAACCATTGGAGAGTTGTTTTTTAATTTTAAGGCTTAAAAGGTTATTAACTATCAAACTTACAAAACTATTCCATGTTTAGCCATATGTAATATAACATAATATGGTGGCGCCTACAGTCAGAGGTGGACAGTAACCACTAGTCTTGTGGGTCATATGTTCTTTTACGAGTGAGGGTATTATTATGCCAATTCCAAACTGCTAGAACTGTTAGAGAAGCTGTTTCTAAATAAGTATACTTAGTTTTTGAACATTGTCAATAACCTGAAAGAAGTGGAGCCGTGAATTGCACCCAGCGATGCACATATTAGGCCATGGTGCCCTGTCACATTTACACACGTATGGCTAGAATACAAGCTACCAAACTGACAAAAATTGCGCCCGCCCTTATTTAGGAATAAATCAAATTTTGGAATATGTATAATGAACCAAAAAAAGTTTGGTACATGATTGGTACAACACACATACATCTCATAATGTGAATATTTCTAAAATGTGTATCGGCAAAACTTTACATTGTCATATCTATAATCTGAACTTCCGAAACTTTCAAGCTATAAAATATTTTTTATATTTATCTTGGGTGCGATATTTGGCAACTAAACAAAAAATCGATTAAAGATAAGATAGATACCGATAAGATAATGTTCAATATATTGTAAAAAAGTTTTAATAATGTGAATCCCTTTAAAATCCGAAAACGCATTGCTTTAATTAGTTTACATTATCGAGGGACTACTGTATTATCTGTAACATTAATGTTAAACAAATTATTTCTTCCCTCAATTGTGGAAAACCGAATTCGTCAAAAGTAAAAAATTAGACAGACATGTTCTCAAAACACGGTTATGTCGGAAAATTTGTCTCAGAAATCGAAGATTCATTTTCCAAACATAAATAACTCGTTGAAGTCAACAAATCGATAAAGTCAGGCACTGTATTGTGTATTGTCACTCTGCAAGAAACTCTTAGAAGAAAATATTAAAATGTGCATTCAATCTGTCGATGACGATGGTGTATGCACTTTAGGAATTTATGAACAATTCGGTGGAACTAAATAAAATTAAATATGAATCAGAAAAGTTACATTTTATTGTATTGTGTATGTGATTGTCTCAAGACATGTAGTGAAGTTATCTATTTCCATTAAAAAGGAAAAATTACTTTGTTGAATATTTTGAAAACAAAATCCATCTACGCGTACATACATATGTGTGTGACTCAGTGAACTAACACTTCTAATACCAGATGTGTTATTTGTCTCCCAAACTGCAGCTGATAAATTAAAACACTTGTTTAAAGTAATTACTTCCTAATTTCACCTTTTGCTAAAAGGGGGTAAACTTTATCCGCCCCTTGAGTCCGTTCTACATGTACAACATTATGCACGTATATCCTTGTACACAGACTCTCACTCATCAATTGGAAAATCGAAAGGAAATTAGAGGCAGTAATTTATCTCCCAAATCATTAATCAACGCCATAAAAATTGCTTTTCCTCTCACTTGTTATATTGTTTAACTAGAGTTTTCCATTTTTTCCTTACTGCTGCTGTATACCAATGTATACTATGTGCATTGGATTCGCATTTAGCCCAAGCCAAGGGAAGGGGGTTTGAAATTGAACCCTATTTGTGAAGTAGTATGAACACTTCAATCTATGTTAAAAAAAAGTGTTTGTGTGAAATTAATGGAGTTTGTTCGAACATCGAATTAGAGCAGTGTGTGCAGGATATTTTGCAAATAAAGACGAGTATTCAATAGATGATGATGAATGAGTGTTAGATTATAATAAAGTGTACAGTTGATATATATACGTACTAATATGTATTTATATTATTGCATTAGTTTATCAGTCATAAATACTAAATACTAAGTCGAGACCTTTGCAGTTGGCGCTTAATATGTTAGCGTACTAATTTTAATTGTAAGGTAATAAATTATAATAATAATAAATACTAAATAAAAAAACAACCACTCGTGTTGTGTGTGCTTTTGTTTTATACCGAGTAGAAGGGACCTATAGTTTTATGCCGACTCCGAACGGCCATGTTTGAGAACCTTTTTCTAGACAGTTATACTCTTTGGGCATTGTCAGTGACTCGAAAGAGGTGGGGCCGTGAAAAGTATTATCGTACCAGGAATCGAACCTAGACAGGTAGGTCCAAGTGCGTAGGAGTCGACGCACATACCCACAACGCTACGGGCCACCACAAACCCTACGTTATGCAAGTACAAATATTCGGATATACAAAATAAAGCTGTGTCCTAATAAATAACTGATGCATTACTAGGAACAATGAAGGCGGAAGTGATATTTGGGGTCAATTACAGGGTTTTGACTTACTTATGTACCCTGTACACTTATGTACTCCTGACACTAAAAAAACAACTAAATTCTCTATTGTCCGATTAATGGCAATACAACCTGTGGTTGAAAACACAAAGATGAGAATGATTTGCTTGCATAACCACTTTATGTCGGAATGTAAGAGTAAATCTTTATTTGCCACATTCAAAAAACTTGGAATGATGGGTAAGGTGGAGGCATAATGGAAATATGTAAATCATCTGATAAAAGTAATTTTCCTGTGGATCGTAATATGGAGTTTTGTTGCACGTTAAACAATAGGACTTAGTAATCAATTAAGAAGTTAAGTATTAGACAGTCGTTGCCGTCGCCAATAATGCATTCATTTATTAACCATGTTACCTTGTACTGGATATGAAACAAGTTTATTTGTTCTTTACTTTTTTGTTTTAACTCTCTTTCATTAAATGTTTTCAATTTATTTGAAAACTTTATAATAGTATGAGAAAGAAAAATTTGATAGGAATTATGAAGTATATAATTTAATAAGTAATAATATAAATGTACATCAATATATACAATTTAGTTATTTCAAATTAAATTGCAGAAAGGACTAAAAATTGAAATTTACATTATATTATCATTCCACAATCTTAAAAGGTGTAGCAAGCTAAAACAGACATTTTGTTGTCTCTCTTTTTCCAAACGGCAGCTTTAGAATTTCGGTCGGTATTGGGACTTGCCCCATATACATATGTTAATTTGTTTGTGTTGGTCCCATTTCTAGACCAAAGGACCTAAATATCTGAAAATGATGACAGATCGGCTGTAATTAATTTAAAATTATTTCGAAAATTTCGATTTATCATGGTTATGAAATCATCACAGTCTAAGGACTTTAATAATTCCCTTTCTATTAACATTTTATACAAAACTACCTTCAGTCATGTTGGTCCTAAGGTCATTTTTTATTGTTTTGAGTTTAGAAAAGCTACGTTCTCCTGAAGCTACTGTGACTGGTAATGTGTTTAAAGGACACTAAGTACATTGGAAGCCAGATCTTCTAGGCCTGAAGAAAATATAAAATTTAACATTTTTAAACATTATAAGCATAGATCTTCTCGGTCAGTGAGATCGTACATTTTTGATGGTATTTCAAGGCTACCAATAATACTTTTAAGATATTTTTCCTCTAAATGTACATTCAAAAACCGAACTACAAACACTTGCCTACAAAGCAAGGTTTTAAAAACAACATCTCTAGCATAAAAATTCAGTGTAAAAATTCACACATATTTACTGGTTTTTTTTCTTGAATATCAAACCAAAATCAGTAAGCAACATATGTATTTATAATTGTAAAAGATTTAATTTCTGCACGTTTCACATAACGTCTTATTGGAATTTTTTATTTTGGCTCTTTTCGAACTAGATTCTTATGAAAAAACAAATCCATCTTTTGTGGTCACATATGAAATCATGTATGGTATTTGTATTATTAGAAAATAATTGCGTTCAGACAGCGTTGAGAAATGCATACATTGGTTTATTTAGTCTTCAAAATGCGCCCCTAAGCGCATTGCGCCCTGTGAATTTGAAAGTCCTGCATATGGTGCGTCCGGCCCTGTATGTAGATATTGGGCAAAAACGGGAAAAAAATTTAGAAAATATACAAGCTCAGTTTTATAGTTCCCGGTGGGTATTATAGATTAAGACACAATGAGTATCAGAATATGGATTTCTGGGAAATTCCCGAGATATCGCAGTTATAAAAGTGAATGTCCACACAAATTTATAGGGAAATCGACATCAGTGATGTCGGTCACAATCACTAAACCCCCTATCAGACGCTTACAAACAGTGGGCATGTGTAATGTGTACTGAAGCATTACCTAAGCTCCCAGTAAGGCTAAAATTCTTGGCTATTCTGTGAACAATCTTAAGTTAGTTCCCCAAAATGGGGAACTCTATTTATTAAATAATCACACATAGACAGTCAGAATAAAAAGTCTTGGTTGGCAACATTTGCCGAAGTCATCATGCGGTTTCTCGAATGTTTTTTTTTTTTAAATCAATTAAATAATCGATCCGAAATCAAATGTCAATTTCTAATGAAATCCTTCCCCGATTATCAAACCAATGTGATACATTCGTTCTACTTCCTTCTTCAAACATATACACTAACACACCCAGTGTAATCGTTCCCAATTGAGTATTAAAGTGTTACCTCTTCCCAGGCAATCGTTTAAATGCTTCGTCGGCGGGACGGCACTAGCACTGTTGTATTCCAGTGGATGGATTGATGGTGGCAAGCAGCGCCCCTTTGGGAATTACAAAGCGCTTTTTGTTATCCGCAGTTTGTATATATGTATGTATATGTATTGTTGTTATGTTATGCCTCACTCTTCAAACCAGAAGGGGAAAACACTTGTAATTGTCGATTATAGCAACACCACATCGAGTACTCACGATAGCTGTTGGCCCCTTCCTCACATTTCCGTCCGTCATCATGCTCATGTCAACCTTTTCACAGTATATCTGCTATGCTAACACACATATCGTAGACATTAAGTCGGTCGATGTCGCTCAACCAATGTGAATTTTCGAGCTTTAAGTTGCTGCGGGCCAAACCTGTGGCGGTATGCTTACCTGGGCAGAGAAATTCTCACGGCTTCAAATACAATATCAATTTGTGACTGAGAGGAAGATACAAACTTTCCGCCAGCATACAAGAATACCTGCCGTAGTGGGGGCAAACAATTTGACGATTTGTCGTGAATTTGTGTGGATAATGTTCACAGAGTGACTGTCAACAACGCGACCGGACCATCGACGAAAGCGGCGCGATTCACTTTCGATTTGTTTGAGTATTGAAAAATCCGCTTTGTTGAAATCGGTTAAGTATTCATTACAGTCAAAGCCGTTGCTAGAGCCAGAGACAGGAAATAAGCCAATCAGGTGTAAATATTGACACTTGGACCGCCGGAATAATTTGTCATCATGTGTTTTGAGTATTTGTCGTTAATTGGTTTGCAAACTTTAATGGGGCATGTACAATAACTGGGTTTTAAGGCTGGGGAATTTCCTATAGAACATAGAGTCCATTTGGGAAGACCCGTACATTGAAATGAGTAACGTTTGCGTGATATTATTTCGAAATTAATAGGAACAGGTACTCTTGAATTGTTTAATTTGTAATTTATTGCGTTCCTAGAATAACTAATTCAATATAATCGAAGTTGTTAACTTTAGACCTAGCATTTGAAACATATTTACTGTAAGGCTCCAGATTTTACCCGGGTAATACCCAAATCATCAATTCCCTGGGTAGCCGGGTAACCAGGCCATGCGGGTAATGACCACGGTGGTGGGTACCCGGTAATTTCTGTTGTTAAATATCCAGAAAATCGGATAGCGGGTACCCAAAAACAACAAATACTTTAATTTTAATGTAAAAATTGATAATGTATATGGGGCATGTATATGTAATGCTTTTTGTCACCAGACAAGATTAAAGGGGATGTTCGTATTTTCGCCTCTCATGAGCTATACCAATTGATTGACTTCAGGCTGTGTGCGAGCCAGTGAAAACATTTCGACTGTATATATGTAGGCCAAATCGAAATGATAGGTTCGCGTAAGGTCGAGTTTACTAGAATGTATGTTGGACAGATGTTCACTGCAATTTTCTCAATCGAGTGCAGATATTCGTATTCTTGTACCATCGCGAAATGTTAAAAAGCGACTGCTAATTACCATACCCAGGCTTCGAGAAAAAAACGTTTTAACTATCATTCTTTCCAGAGTGTTCCGATTAAATCCGTGGACAATATCACTATCTTTTCCCATTAGTGTCTGCTTTTCCCACGTTCCAAATTACAAATCAAATTTGGTCGACACACTATCTTGAGTATCTTGAACGCTTACTTTGTCTACTTGGACATAGCATCATCTTTGGTTTATGTATTTGGATGAGTTGTCCGCATTTATATATATAATACTTTTTGTAGAAGCTGCACGAGCGAAGATGCGGAGGAGGCTATACACCCCCTCTTCTACGCGTACAGCGCTTCGTAATTTGAGCGAGGTGTGCAATATCCGCATAAGCCAGCCAAATCGGTCCATAGCAAACACAAAGTAATTTGAAGAGTAGGAGTTCCGTGTGGTTTCACAACTGACTATATTGCCCTATGTCTAATTGGTTTCTAGAGCGGCTAGAACATTAGATTTCTTTAACTTATAAAGGGTCTTTCATTAAGCACTTTCTATCTTTAAATTTAAATAGGATAATGATGTGACATCAGCTATCATCGAATTCTTATTTGTTTGAAAGGCCCATCGACAACATCGTTAAAATGACCACCGAGGACGTTCTCAAAGAAATACATACCAATGACGCCTCCCGCCCAAAATCCACACCAAACAGTGTTCTCGGGATGCATTGTACGCACATGGATCATGCGGATTGGTATCATCCCAAATTCAGTTGTATTCGTTGACTATCCCATTCATCTCGAAATGGGCCTCATAGTTGAAGATGTTTTTCAATGAAAATTAGGCCGAAACGCACGGAGCGTTGCTTGAACAGAACACCCATTTTGATAAAACAATTTTATCATTTGCATGTGTTGTTGAACGTTATGTCCGTCCATGGTAATTTGGTAAAACAAACTGAATAAATTACAGCCAATTTGGTAGATGTGGTTTCAACAATATGGCCGTTATCAACTGTCAAAGTTCGGAAGTCCCTATTGAAATACCCTTTACTTAAGACGTTGCGATTTACTGTTTATCTTGCGATTTTGCATGTATATATTCAAGTATATACATATTTAAAATTGTTTTTTTTCTTTTTGTGATATGGCCCATGGTTGATCAAGGCAATAAGTTTGTACCGCCTGGTTCGAGAAGAAGAGGAAAATAAAACCTTCGTTATAAAGACCAACTTATCGCCGACTTTGAGACAGTTTGTGCACGATAATGATAACGGCAGATAGTCTAGGACTGTCAACAATGGAATGCCACGATTGTTGTGTCTCTAATATACTGCTATTTCCTTTTCACCAAAACCAATACTTTTATGGTAATGGTAAAGAATTTATGAATATAAGGATTACTCGTATTTCACGTAAATTAACTAAAATTCCATCATATGTACTAAATATATATTTAATGAAGTAGTTAAAGTTTCCAAAAATCCGCGTCTCAGTGTTCTTTACCGAAAACAAAGCAATACAAATGCAGAAGCTATTCATAATGTACCAGAAAAACGGACGCACATACCATTCGGTATTTGTTGACGGAACCTTAAAAAACATGTATTTAATCACTTTCCAACTACAGTCTCATCAGAGGTCAAAACACAAAATGTCAGATGGTGCCACCAGAGGTAAAACCGGCCACTAGATCAAGAGATCATCGATGCGCCCTTCTCTCATTGAAAAATTCACAATACATTGTGTTACAATGTTGCTGCTGTCACAATGTGGCACCTTCCCCATTGTTAAACTCTCGTATTGATGCACAAAGGATTTCAATCTTTTATCTAATAAATGGTATCGGAATTTTAAAAATCTCACCAAACGCAGTCATACTGCGCACAAGGGGGAGCGTTTCTTTTTCATTTTTCTGTCAATAAACCGATAATTGGGCGTTTCCTTTGTATAGGTGTACTCGTATAATGTGGTTTTGTTTGGTAAAATTTGAATAATTGTGCAACCATTTGTCAACTCATTGTTGAATGAACTTTTGAGTTTTATTTTCATAATCTAATACGGTATGTTGTTTTTGCAATTGTTTTGTCCAGCTTATTCTTAACGTACACGGCTGGGAATATTCGTAAATCTTTTTTGTAAGTTATTTATTTATTTTTTTTAAATCCAAACTTCTGACTAGTTCCAACTTTATGTTCACGTGCGTCTGTCGGTCGGTGGAATTCTTCTGTATGTTCATATAGTTCAGCATTGTTGATGATCTCATTAGGTGTGATGAAAGGTTGATTTGAGAAAGATTTTACTGAAACAAAATTAGCGGACTAATATTAACCGTGTATTCAATATAAAATAAAATATATATATATGAAATAAGATTTAATGATTTGTAGCTCTAGCTGAGAATTCACAAGAGGGTTGAAATCTGTACAGAATTATGTCAAAATCTGCATTTCTTAAATACTTACGTTTTATTAGATAAACAAATAATTTACATTGAATTCTGCTTGTGGAATGTAATTTCTGCTACAAAAACGTTGAGCATCTTCTGACCAGGTTATGTTAAAATAATTGACAGAAGATAGAAGGTCTCGAAGATAATTACTGTCCGAGATGGTCATCAGTATAAAATGTTGAACAACACGCCGAGGAAATACAGAGATCTGGTGCTCACAAATTATCGTTGGCAATTAGAGACCTCTCTCCTACTTTTAACATTTCATTTGGATGACTCCAGACCATTTTGTGCTGACATTTGGTCTTCGACATCATTTTAGATGGAATAATACTTATCAGCCACCTTTGGATGGTCTGAGCAGTAGCATTCCACTGCTTATCCTCCTGAGCGCGCAGCTTCCATTGAACATGACCAAACTGTATTACGTCCGCGATAACTTGGTTTTTATACCGGATGTATGGTCTTCCTCCCCTCGAAATTTAATTGATGATGGTGCGAGGGGAGGAAGGGGTGTCATAATATCAAATACTTCTCCAAATCTGTGTGGTAGGACTACTTCGTTGACTTGGGATTTCTTGATTCCATATCACTCTTCCCTGGTCAGGGGAAGTGGTGCTTAAATACATCCACTACTCCCTGAGGGTCAGTAACAAGGTTAATAATAATAATAATATGGGTGGCTCTACAGCCTGGGCCAAGGCCAGGGCCTAGCTTCTCAGCAACCACTCGTGTTGTGCATGCTATTGTTCTCTCACGATTGGAAGTGACCTACAGTTTAATGCTGACTCCGAACGGCCAAGTTTGAGAATCTTTTTCTAGACATTTTTACTCTTTGAGCATTGTCAGTGATCCGAAGGGGGGCCGTGAAAATTATTGTTGGTCGGATTGGTAATCGAACCCAGCCACCGAGGTTCAAGTGCGTAGGAGCCGACGCATAGACACGCAACGCTACGGCCGCCAGTAACAAGGTTACCCTTACATTTCGTTGGTTGCACGTTATACTCGCCATCATATCATGGGTTTCTTGGTGGTAGGTAGCCTAAAATAGTTTCCGCTACCTCTTTGATGAACGAGCGGCAATGTAACCACATCTCGTTGGCGATTGTGTTCGACGTGAGCTTACCGGGGAGTCTCTCATTTAATTGCATTGTCGTAGGCTCTGGTAATACTCAATGTCAAAACTCCTCGTTGTTGGATGGTGCAGCCTTCTGACATTAGACAGTCGAGCTCTGAATCGCGCTGCTATGAGTAAATGGTCAAAGTCGACACTTGATCCCCTGAATGTTTGCACATCCAGGATATTTGACACATGCCATGCTTTACCAATTTTGGTATTGAAGTCACCGAGCACGATTCTTACATCGTACTTCGGACAGGCTCTGTACTCACCATCCTATAAATTGTCCTCTTTGATAGAGTCTTCAGGCTCCTAAAGGCGTGTGCACAGAGCCGTCCTGAGCCAATGAGCGCCCTGTGCAAGCCTTACGTTTAGCATCTTCATTCTTCAGTCTTCGCAATTCAATTTAGGAAGCTAACCTGGCAAATTTTGTGGTATATCCTTTATGCTGCTCAAACCTTTCTGTAATTGGTTGAATCGCTTGATCTAGTATTTTGAAATACAACATAAAGCATAAAGCAAAGTAATTTTAGAAGACGGGATAGTGAGTTTGTAGAATTTTAGATGGTATTTCAAGACTACTATCAATACACTCAGTAAATTGAACATAATCATTAAATATTTCATCTGAACCCATTTCTAAGTCTGTTTAGTATTTTCTAAAAACGTAGTCAGCAAGTGACAAATTAAAGTACGAACTTTGCATTTATTTACTGGTTATGTTTATTTCTCCTAGAATATCGAACCAAATCAATAAGCAACACTTTTATAATTGTAAAATCAAACATTTTACAGGTTCAACATTGGTTTTTGCTTCAGGAATCCATCCCTCAAATGTTTTTCTCTTCTACTTGTGTGTGTGTGAGAACGATATACCTACATTACTCATTCACTTTTCCAAACAAATATGTCAAATGAGCAACTCTTGTATACATATCTGCAGGGCCGGCCCCACCATATGTGCAGGATGTGCAAATGCACAGAGCGCACAGCACTTGGGTGCGCATTGTGAAGACAAAAAAGTATTTCCATCGATTGAGCGAAACGTGCAGAATTTATTTCTGCACGCATGAAATTTGCTTATCTGCCACATGAATACAAACAATTCCACCTCGGTCTGTAGTGCCACCCACAATATATTCTTATTACAGTCTACTCCGCATATTTGCAACACAAAATATGCAAACAAATATGTTGCAATTAAGGAGTTTTCATATAAACGAAGTTCGGTGTTGCACTAACGTTGCACGAACTTTGTATAACTAAAACTTTATTTCCCCATTAAACGATGTGATTTCAAACAATTTTAATTGTAGTAAATGTAGTATGATACCTTTTATCCAATGTAATTTACAATATTATAAATAAATAAATAAAAGCACAAAACAAAAAAAAATAAACAAAAAATGTATTCAGACTTTAAATTTACAACTCTTGTACATATATGTATGTATGTCCATATATAGCAATACCAATAACTAATGGTTTGTTATTTGCGAAAGGAAACTTCCAATTGTTGTTTGAGTTTCGTGTTTGAAGTTTTGGAAAGCCAGTAATTATTTGGGGGTAGAAAATTGCAAAAAGTTCAGCCAGAAGAGGTACACCTCAAGGAGGAGTACTTTAATCTCTTCTCTGGAATCTGGCATGGAATAAAATGCTACTACTACTTAAGAAGGCGGGCTGCAAAACTATTGCCTATACGGACGATTTTGCAACAACGTTCTCAGGAAAATATCCCCAAGTCTTTAGAAAATAATGCAACATGGTATAAGTCTACTTAACAACTGGGCGACTCATAATGGTCAGGATGTTAATGCTCAAAAGACCAAAATCGTCCTTTTCACTAGAAAATATAATGTGCGATTAACGAAGCCCTGCCCTGGCTCAGATGGAACGTGATATCAGCATCGGCATCATTTTCTATAAACTCTAAATTAGTAAACCACTGTTGCTTATCTCTTAACGATATATCCGAACAGTTTAATATTCGCTTGTGCTGGGTGCCAGGCCATAGAGACATCTCGGGAAACTGCAAAGCTGATGAACTCGCAAAACGCGCCACTAGACTGCCAGTTGATAGTAACATAGGTACTATGTCGACAGGTAGTACCAGTCGAATATCAAAACAAATCTGGCCAAATCTTGATCCCGAAAGATCAAGCGATCTTATTTCCCTAAAGAGATCCAAAATCAGCTTCACGCAAAACGACCAGGTCTATTTTCCAACGACTTCTGCTGAAGCTGCCTAGAGGAAGAAGAGGAGGGAAACACTCACCACCGCCTTTGCAACTGTCAGTCTATTGCCTCAATCAGGAAAGCCACCATAGGCTCCTACTTCTTCGACAGTCCAAGCGACCTCAGCAAAACACCAGTCAAAGCGCTAGTCAAATTTGCTGAGAGTACCAAATGGCTGTCATAAACCCCCTTCATCTAAGTGCATTAATGCCACTTCCTACCTACCTACATACCTAGAAAATTGTTTCATATAAACGTTATCCGCACTAATTTTTGTGAATAAAATACGTGATAATTTTCTTGTTGCATATAACCGAACGTTTTTTTACCTGATTTTCTGCTGTTGTTGCAGAAGTACTTTGGTATCTGTCAAAGCGAGTTTTTCCAGCTCTAGCACAGACTTATCCGCACAGAATATATTCAAAGAGAAGATCACGTGGACTGCCCGTCGTTGTGCTATGTCGGGCACTATTTAGACTCCATTTGATATGTCGTAGTCGGTCGAGGCATTCCCACCGCCGCGCTGGCTGTAAATGTTGAATCCTCGTGACTTTGGGAAACAAAATGCGTTTCTGACCATTTCTAAAAATTGATTTGACTCAAGGAAGATACTACCTCTACATTCATGTCATTTTCGCACTCCGAATAAAATAACATCATCCAACAGATGATTAGTAAATGCCTCTTTAGGCGTGAAAAAGCCGCCTCTTACTGTTGCGTCAACTGAAAGGGGGGTTCAGTTTGGTTAGATCAGTCAGGGCTGAACGACTTGCATGTCTTGTTGCGGAAGAATCCCTTCAGACCTAAGAATTGCCAAGCTGCATAAACATCCCTGTTTTGGAAAGTATGAGATTGTTGCAGTCTTCGCCCGAAGCTTGGACATCAATATCGTTGTTTTCAAAATATGATTAGATTAACAAAACATGTGAAAAGAATACCCCGAAGCGCGGTTTTTTTTAAATTTCAACACTAGCCCATTCAAATTGAATCCAGGAAATTCATCTCTTCTCGTCTCGCGTTCGTTTGTTTTCCTTTGATACAAACAAAAATATCTGCTTTCGATTTTGAAAACAGGAAATGTTTCATATTAAATTTCTCAGTACACACACGGAGTTGTCTTCTCTTTTTATAATATTTATTTATTTTTTTTGTCTTCCTTTCTCACTTAATCAATCACATAATTTGATTGACAGAAATCCATTAACAAGAAATAAATTATAATTCCAAGGAATTATGTTGCCAGATATTCGAGCAGGCACGTTTAGGGGCGCTGACGGTCGGTCGGTAGAATGGTCGACGGTGGATAGTGCTTAGTGGATGGCAGCGACGGAATTGGTGGGACAGTGACACTCCGCTCATTTGAAATAATGAAGCATTCCTCACCTAAACGAGAGCTCTCTCTCTCTTTCTCATTCTTCCCCCTGATACAATGTATCTATTTTCAAATTGTATTCAAAGGCAAATGACATTTCATTGCGGTGCGCAAACGAAATTTCAAATTAATTATTGTTCGTTTCGCATCACCCGTACCTGTGACAGTTGAAAACACGATGAGCGTTCAACTAAAAATAATTTCAGTAACGTACACGTTTAAATGTATGTACGTACATGCATACTTAAATACACGCGGTCTAGAAGAACACATGATCATTAAAATTGATCTAGATACATTTGAAATGGAGAAATCAGTCAGCATTCAGTCTGGGCCTTTGTGTATGATTTTTAAATAAATTGACATTTAAAATGGTTTTCATTTAGATTTCTCACTTAATGTTGATATAAATGACAACGTTTTGAAAAATATATTTCTTATTCGTGCGCAAAAAGTTTGTTTCCCTTATGTTGAGTAAGAGAAAAAATAGATAAACCCGTTTCAAGCAATTCTATTACCCGAATTTATATAATAATTTTTGTGTTAAAACTATGAAATTGTTGTCGATCGTTGATTCGTTGATAAGTGAAGAACTGTAGGAGTGTTGAATTTATTATTTCATTTTTATTTATATTTATTTTATTATTTATACATACATGTATTGTATATTTAGTTGAGTTATAGAACTCCTAGTCACATTTTTTTTAATGCATAATTGGAGGCTAAATTATTTAATTGGTTGATCTTATAGGTTAAATTTAAATACTCAATCGGTTTATATTTATTTATTATTTTAACAGACATTGGTACTCGTTAGATCGAGCTTTTGATTACTTTATATCAAAAAACGACATCTCCAGTATTCCAAATCGAAATGGAAACCATCGTTCCAATGTCTAATATTATTACGGTGTTTATTATGATGTTGCACTTGATACCTGTGATTTCTGAAATGGAAAAAATACAAACTAAACAAAATAAAAAACAATTTTGATTTAACAAAATTGATTCATTCGGTTTTTCGTTCACATATGGATTTTTGTGATTGAAAAGATTTTATGGATATGATTGTTATAACGATCTCGAGTGAAGAACTATGCCCTTAACTTCGAACACGGAACAAAATAGTTAGTAACTATATTAGCTCAGTACATTTCAAAATTTTACTTTGTTAGTTGATGCAGAGGAAGGCAATGCCAGCTATTTCCAGATTGTTCCTTGTTTGATTGTATGAAGCATGTATTTGAGTAAATTCATGAAATTGTCTCGTATTGATATTCTTTGAGGTATTTTTCGTAAAACTGGTTCTCCTTGGTTCGAAAGCAATATTAAACCTATTCATACCACAAATTTGCGTGGTTTTGTAATAATAGGATATTGTATTATGCAATAATTATTCACCCTAGAAGTCACTATTAATGTCTTTAATAGTTTTAATTTGCTTTAATTTTCTATTATCTATAGATCGATCAAATATTTATTTATTTTATTAATATTAATTAAATGAATTTAATTATTAAATATGTCGAATATAAATTTAAAAATTGAAAAATATAAACCAATTGTCTTTTGTTCGCAATAAAAACCAACTGTCGAACAGTTCGATATACCAAGAGACTCTGTTTCCGATTTTGTTCTCGGGCTGACGATGTCATTTTGACTACATTTAAGGGTTTTTGTTAGCAATTTTCCCTTAAACTAGTTTACTTAAATAATCTTAATAGCCACTTGTTGTATAGAATTCTATCATAGCTGTAAATGATGTAAAGCGTCAATCGTATAGAGCAAAATCTTGATGGGTTCGACATTGGTCCTTGTCTGTTATTTGTTATTTTTATGGATAATTTTACTCATAGAATCTCATAAAGCTTAGCAGATGAGCCTTGTGCAAGAATTGGAACTAGAGCGTTCGATGATTAGGTGTATCTAATTGCACTTGAATTTAATTTAATGGCTATCCTGAAGTTCGTGCATCTATAATCAGATATATTTTCAGAATATGAATTTATAATTGAGACCGAATGAACTGGGATTGGATACGCTGTTTTATCAAAAAAAATGTGTTCGGCGATGAGGTTAATTTCCTCACTACAGGTCTATAAGCATAATTCTCGAATTTTCAGAGTAGATAAACCACATGAGATTATAGAAACTTCGCATGCGAAAAATTGACCAGCACCATCCACCTGGTTTGTGATTTCCCCAAATTTATGATTGCTATTTAATGAAAATTCATGCGCTAATTTTTCTAGGGTTAGATTAAAATTTCGTAATTCACGGGTCCACATTCCTCGAGTCATTGACAATGCTCGGTATAACTGTTCGGAAAAATATTTTTTTACGAGGGCTATTCGATAAGTCTTTGACTTTGATGCAATATGCTGCTCGATCTGACATCTTTGATGCGTTTCGTGTTTTAATAAGACAATATTTCTTGCGCGATAAAACCACCACTCCCTCGGATGGAATGGTCCAAATGGTTGACTGAATTTTGCTCGTACGACCGGAACACAAAATATGTTGGGCGCCCGTCAAAAGACGGCAAAACGTCGCTACATTCGTTCAAATTATCAGCAAGATAGGTTCCGTGTTTACTGACGGTTGACCAAAACCGAATTTGTGGTGAATACTCATTTTTATGATGTTTCGTATCAGTTAAGGATAGAGCTGCTAACATAGCCCATGTTTGCAATAAGGTCCACCACAATATCTTACAACGGGTAAAGCATACACATGCCACTATATATGCATCTATTTTCAGTAGTACATGTCATCTAGCACATAACTGATAAACTGCCAAACACAGTTGTCAAACTATTTAAGAATATTAGCTACAACCCAATTCAAATAATTCATGCAAACGTGTCTGATTTGCATTGTTATACTTAAAACAGCATTAATAATTTCCTTTAATTAAAAGATAATACCTATGTACGTAACAGATCAGCTACTGATGAAAATATATATAAATACTACTACTACTTCTTAATACACATCATTTTGCATACCCATTGGGACTGATTGGCAACCTCTCTCATCAGTCAGCATTTGATCTTCGCCAGCAACAATGTTGTCACGTGAATATTGGGGTCCGCAACGTTTTAAGTTCATCAATCCTCGTCTCATAATTTAGCAAGGAATTTTAAGTTTTTTTACTGTTTATTTACTGAAATAAGGTATAACTACAAATTCTATGCATTTGAGGAAAACCGACTAAAAATCTTGCTAACTGTATATAATTGCATTCCGACAGCGTAATTTACTATTTATTTTATTGGCAATTCCTGTTGGCTGTTTTTACCGAGATGCCGGACTGTGTACAGTGCATGCCGCGCATACCGGGCTACAACGACTTCGACATCAACATCGACACCGACGACGACTTGGGTGAACATTTTCATGTGGGATGAGAGGTGCAACAATAAATAAATCCATCAATGTTATTCAGTGTTTTATTGTTGAATCCGACAGGCGCATAGACTGTTGCAGATAAAAGTATATGAAACCGAATTGCCATGCGGCAACTATTGTGATACTCAGTGAGAGCTACTCGGATAATATGATGGAGTTATGGGTTGTTGAGCATGTTGACGGTTCAACAGATGAGCTTGTGTACACTTTGTCGGTGTTAAAAATGCATATGATGCAAATAACAATCAACCTGATGGTTAGATCTTGTTATCAACTATGACTCATCTTTGGAAAAATTTCAGGAAGTTTGATCAGCATATTTCTTGGGCACTGGCTAAGTACTGGCGGACAGCCAAAGATAGGTCAAGTGAGGTCAATTGTAAACGACGAAACTCATTTAGGTGAGTTAGCATTGGGGGAAGATAATGTCCTACTCCGTTGTACTATTTTGAATAAGCGTTCATCCAGATGCTGCATAAAGATATATTTGCTAGTTCTTGAAGCATCATTTTTTCTGACCCGCATGATCCCCTACAGGGTTCGCGGGGGTAATGCACGCACGAGAGATCTCCAGGCCACTCGATCCTTCGCCATCGACTGTAACTCATCAAGAGTTATGCCCAAGCGCAACCAGGCGACTTTTTGGACTTGGTTCAACCACCTCGCCTTGGGTCTGCCAAGCGATTGCCTAGGTGATGGAATCGCAGTAACTCCTCAACAACACGAAGAAATCTCATTTCGGCAGCTTGCATTAGCGATCTTATTCTTTCGATTATTACCCAAATTTAATGATCATCTGCAAACAGAAGATGGCTTACCCTCAACCTGCAACATCCAGTCCATATATATAATGAAAGGAGCGGTGACAAGACGCTCCATTGGTGAAGTTCAACGCCCACGGTGAAAGGTATTGATTTAGCACCGCTAATTAAATGACAGAAACTGAATGCTTCCTCAATGTGAGGGATTGCCGCAAACGCCAGCATATCCTGGAAATAATACTAAAAGAATGAAATTTAGATTCTGTTTGTGCGCTATGTTAGTGCGAATATGATGTAGTATCAAAATTCAAATAATGCCCCATTTCCTATGTCTCCTCCATATACACATATATATAAAGATAATTCAGTTATGACAAAGTAATACAAATTAGTTGTGAAAGACATTTCAATAAGTTGACATCAATCCACTGAAGTCTACAAAAATAAATAATAAGCATTTATCACTTCGTTCGTTTAAGAAGATGTTACTATTTCTCAAATCCACTTCCATGCATACACACGCAGATTCTCTTTTTGTATGTCCTCTGAAACGATAACTCTCTAGCATACATCCATAACTTCATATTCCGTTCACATCCGTTAAACTAAGTGTCATAATTTGACATTATTGATGCGAAGATGAAAGGCGCATTTGTCAAATGTACGCGCCTGTTCTTCGAATTATGTTAATAATGCAAGAAGACGTACAAGCAAAAGTGAAATTGTTAACAATAAAATATGTATATGGATGCCATATCGCTCTGTCAGCTTATAAGCTTATTTAAATTTCTATAAATAATTTGTTAAACACTCAACGCTGAATTGAATTTATGAGGTATCCCGCAACGAGGCCATTGATGCAGATGATGGCTCCAGCACGTACTGAATCTTCCTTATTACCTTTCTGATGGCCCATTTGAGGTGGACGTCTTCTTTATGCTGTGCCACAAGTGTGGTGCCGGTATGTTCCATCACATGCCCGGTTATTAAAAATAATAATCCGACCACAGAATTTCAATTTGCTCCATACAAATAGCGTTAAATACGAAATTAATGGACAAAGTTCCTGCGACCGCATTGTACATGCAGACTCCCCAACTCGTCTTTGTGATACACTCATTTGTACAATTTTTACGTCGGTTTGAGATTGCGGCAATAATGCAAATGTAATTATTCGAAGTTTGTCACGGGCATACGTTTAGTTATATGATCAGATGGTAATTATTGTCGCAAGATTTCCTACGCTGGACCAGCTTAATTTTTTAGCTGATTAATAATCAATTCGTGCTGTTTATATCTACCACCATGAAAGGGAATATATTTCACTATACATTTTCTTGTTAACCGCATATAATGGCGTTGAATTCATAAAACATTTATTTTTCTTTTTTGCAATAACGTGATATTATTTCATATGATGATTCTATAAATTAATCATTGATCTCGAAAGTCACACGCATCTCACAGTAGCGTGAGAGCCTAAGTTCATTAAAAAAACATCCCTTAAAATCTAATTTCGCTGACAAAAAAGTAAATGTAGAATTATTTGATATTCGTTTTAAGTCCTTCGTGCTTGTGAACAAAATTTAAAAATGTTAATGTTAAAGGGGTATGTCCAAATTAAAAAGAATAAAAGTCAATTAGGAAAAGAAATTGATAGAAGTTACCCGAGATTCCGGCAACAACATCAAGTACATAGATGAAGAGAAAGTTTGCAGTAATTTATCGCAATACATTCAGCGTAAAAGTGCTACATATGTATGGGAAGCTTCAAGCTACTAAGAAAATGGCGGGCTAGTGCAGAAGAGAATAAAATATCAGTACGTGCTTCAATCACTGACATAGTCTATAGGTTTTTGCTTTCTAGTGATTCTCGGAGGTCTATCATGTGATCTGTAGATTCATGCAGTGGAATTTAAAATGTACTACTAAGTGTCTCTTTATCACTGGTATAACATGCCAGTAAGCCAGAAACGTGGGCTTTAAGTCCTCTACCCAAACGACGATTGATGATGATTTCTTATATTTAAGGCAGGATTAACAAATAATAAAATATAATACATTTTTATACAAATCATGATTTGTAGTGAACCATGGCGCACTTACAATTACGCGAAAAGCCCTCCTTTAGAGTCCGTCGACATCAACTTTAACGTTTCAGATCAGATTCTTGCAGGACTTGATTCTGAAAAGGTAATCGCTGCATGAGCAGCGACTCAAAAATAAAGCTCAGCAACTGTGAAGAAAAATGGGCAGTAGTGACATCAACCATAATTCTTATACTTAGGAATAGTAGCCTTTTGCGTTTTGGGATTTAGTTTAGAGTTTAGACCAAATCAGCATGATTATTTTGAATTTCGTGCGTATCTAACAGACATTTTTTTGGACTTTGGTGATAGGAAGAACTCGTCCTCATCGAAAGATGCATGCCTACAGAGCTGTTTAGCAATTGCTCAACACAGGCGTATTATAAACTAAACGACAATCTCATCATCATTATCATCATCATCATCATCTTCTGACCCGCATGATCCACTAAAGGGGTAGCGGGGGTAAGCCACGCACGAGGGATCTGCAGGCAACTCGATCCTCCGCCATCGACTCTAACTCATGAGCTATGCCCAAGCGTAACCCCGCGAGTTTTTGGACTTGGTCCAACCACCTCGTCCTGGGTCTGCCAAGCGGTCGCTTACCTGATGGAATCGCATTCAACGCCCGCCTCGGAAGTCGTGATGATGGGGACATTCGTGCCACGTGACCAAACCACTGAAGCATAGCC
This sequence comes from Eristalis pertinax, assembly GCA_907269125.1. Lineage (NCBI taxonomy): Eukaryota > Metazoa > Arthropoda > Insecta > Diptera > Syrphidae > Eristalis > Eristalis pertinax. Next base: position 27,041,494 of record OU026148.1, read on the forward strand.
CTTTCCGTTCGAAGAAGCAGCTGCTCAATGTTGAGTTCCTCGCGCACTGCCGTGTTTCTCACCCTATCCCGACGAGTAATTCCCACAACAGCACGAAGAAATCTCATCTCAGCAGCTTGTACTCGCGATCTTATTCTTCTCGATCATTATCCAAATTTCATGACCATAGGTGAGAGTTGGAACAAATACTGAGTTGAAAACCGCTAACTTGGCTTTGACACCTTTCTGATTAAAGAACTACCAAGCTGTGTCAAAACTGACCCAGCTTGACCAATCCTACAGGAAAGCTCAGCATTACTTCTTCCATCACTAGTGAAAAAGACCCCGTGATACTTAAACTTCTCCACCTGCTTCAATGGGACTCCACTTACATCCAGAGTGCATTGAACAGGCGTTCTGGAAATTACCATAACCTCCGATTCGCCCACGTTAACCCTCATTCCAGCATCAGCACTTACGGCCACAAACCTATCGAGTGCGCGCTGGAGTTCCGTCTGGGAGGATGTAAGGATCACTAAGTCATCTGCAAAAAGAAGATGACTTACCCTCAACTCCCCCAATGTGAAACATTCCTCGCCTCGGCTGCGCTGCAACATCCAGTCCATATATACAATGAAAAGGAGAGGTGACAAGACACACCCTTGGCGAAGTCCAACGCCCACGGTGAAAGGTGTTGATTTAGCACCGTTTACCCGAACACAACTGCTACAGTTTGTGTATAGAGACTGAATGGCCCTCAGAAGAGGACCATCAATCCCATACTCCTGCAGGACACTCCAGAGTTTACCTCGAGGGACTCGGTCATATGTCTTTTCCAAATCTACAAAACCTCAAGTACTATTCTTAGAGTGAAAAGCTGTAAACGAGCATCTCGTCTAGATTATTATTGAGAGTGATATACATATGCCGATATGTCTTATTTTCAAAGTTTATATCCTGACAGCGGCGCACAGCATTTCCATTTACACACAAGAATTTAATTCGAAAAAAGCCAAAATGAAAAATCTCACCAAACCTTCTAGCTCAAAAATTTCCATAGGAAACATCTCAAAATAATAAACACAGTTCTCAATTCGTATGGAATCATTTGAGCCAAATGTGCAGAATTTATTTCTACACGTATGAGATTTCCTCCTTTTTTGCACGCACAAGCACTCAAAAGTGTCCAAAAGAGAACATGAAAAAACTCAGTTCTCAATTCGTATGAAAATTTGAGCGAAACATACAATTTGCTTATATGGGTGTAAAGGGTGGTTAAATTTTAAGGGCCGATGTTGAATGTGAACCACACCTGAACGTCAAGTTAAGTTTCTGCATTTCATTTGACATTTCTTAATTTCAGACTAACTCAATTTGAACCATGGAAAGATACACAAGTCGTCAATGGTCAGAATGGTGGCAAGAAATGGCAACAGTGGATGATCAATTTTCGAAGAAAATCATCTTCAGTGATGAGGCACATTTTCACCTCAGTGGATTCGTTAATAAGCAGAATTGCCGCATTTGGGCGAATGATAATCCAAGAGTAATTGTCGAAAAACCAATGCACCCGCAAAGAGTGTTTGGTGCAGTTTATGGGCTGGCGGCATCATCGGGCCGGTCAGGCAGTTGCTGTAAATGGTGTTCGGTATCGTGAAATGATAACGAACTTTTTATGGCCCGAATTGGAAGATATGAATGTGGACGATATGTGGTTTCAACAGGACGCTGCCACTTGCCACACAGCTAACGAAACAATGGCTCTATTGCGCGACAAATTAAATGGCCGCGTTATCCCACGTGGTGGCGATGTTAATTGGCCGCCATTTGGCCGATATTTTGTTACATACATAATTGAACCATACCAATATTATCATAATAAAAAGAAATGACAATAATTTCCTAAATAATTTGTGTTTTATTCAAAATCAACATCGGCCTATAAAATTTAACCACCCTTTATATATGTGCAAACAGTCGGCAATTCCTGTCAAGAAAACGTATTCATCACGAAGACTGCTCACATGTGTATATTCCCTACTATAGTTTCGAGTAGGGAATAGGGATGCAAATTTACTTCATTGATGGGTAAAATTATTTGGCATTCCGTTCATTCAGTCCAAACGATTTAGTGAAAACTCGATATATTAAGGAAAAACAAAATTAATATTTCGTTTGTTTTCCTTTTTACTTGATAGCAGCTTACAATCGGTTATTTCTGGAGTCTGCCTATATTTTATATCTCATTTCCAATATCTGCTAAACATTTTGCAAATCCACTTCGTTTTTTTGTACTTCGTAATTTGCTTCACTTTCTGGGCTCAACATTCTCATCCCTAATCGAATCGTATGTTACCGGGGATACTTCAATAGATTAAAACTTATTGAAAGTCTACCTCTAGTGCAATGTAAAAACGACCTATACTGCCAAAACAGCAAAAGGGGGGCGCCAAACGTAGATTTTGCACAGGGCGCTAATTTGCCTTGACTATTGTAGTTTGGCTTTGGCTACAGAGATAAATGTTAAATTTATGAGTTAATTTAACGTTTACGAGAAGAGAAAGTTAATTCAGAGATTGAGACATTAATAATCTTCCTCGATGAAACTTCTGTAGCGAAATGCTTTCATAGTATACGATTTAGCTTTGTTACCTATTGAGGATGTTTGCTGGTTCGTCTTTTGTAAGGTCTAGTCTTTTTTTTCTTTTTCATTGCCTTTCATTGTCAGCTAAAAGCTGCACATCCACACATGAGTACACAATCAATACGTTAGAGGGCAACTTCTTCTGAACACAATTTGACGGAATGACTCGCAGTTGATGGTCCGCACAGCAAAACGAAATTGCATTACAAACCAAAGCTCATTTCGCATTTATGAGTTAAGCTGATTTGAACATGTTATTAAAACATGTTATTAAAACATGTCGCATTGAGAAGCAGGGGAGAGAAGGAAAGCGAAAAGCATATAGTAGTTACAATGTATCTGAATGGACTGTGTAAGTCTGGTAATTGAATTATTAATGCCAACTGAGGCGCGGGCAGAAGAGGAAGCAACACTTTAGAAATATAAGGTTTAAATATTTATACTTTTGTCACATCAATACCGATTTCTCAAGTTTGTCACGACACAACGGGGTAATATCGTTTTTATATGCTTCGAAACCTGTCAAGTGCTGTATTTGTATGTGGAACAATATCACGTGTAATTATAATGAGGAATATGGAGGTGCCTTACGTTGATATATTCACATCCACGAGTATGCCCTGGTGCAATGATTTTTATTTCCACTCATTCTGTATTGCCTATGTCGGTGTAATTATATATCATGATTTCCGCAAATTATTGTGGTCTGAAAGGATTGATCAATACTTTTACTACGATTTTGGTTGTTTTGCATTTGTTTTTGTATGGAGACTTAGAGCGATGGTAATGTATTTTCATTCCTTTAGGGTATCATTTTTCATCATCTGGTATGTAGATATGACACATAGTACCTAGTAACCACAACCCCTCGAATGCGATGACAAAACAAAGGAAAACTAGAGTAAGCGCTATTAAAGTATAATGAAAATGTTAACCTTGACTAATATTATCTCTATACTTACTTACTTAAGGTGGCGCTACAGTCCGGGGTGGACCTGGGCCTCAACCAACAAGCGTCTCCAGCCAGCTCGATCTTTAGCTAGCTGTCTCCAGTTTCGCACGCATAGTTGGTTGAGGTCCCTTTCCACTTGCGTGCGCCACCTGAGTCGCGGTCTTTCTCTACTGCGCCGTCCCTCGGATTGGATTCGAAGTTTTTTCGGGCCGGAGTATTGGTTTTCATCCGCTCTACATGATCTAGCCATCTAAGTCTTTGGATCTTCACTCTTCTGGCTAAGTCGATGTCGCTGAACAGCCCGTATAGTTCGTCATTATATCTCCTCCTCCACTCACCGTCTATGCAGACGGGACCGAAAATCACACGAAGAATTTTCCTCTCGAAGCAACCAAGGGCAGCTTCATCCGCTTTTGACAAAGTCTATGCCTCCGCGCCATATAGCAGAACTGGGACGATTAAGGTCTTGTAGAGCGTTATCTTGGTTGTTCGAGAGAGGGCTTTGTTTACCAGTTGCTTTCTTAGCCCAAAGAAGCAGCGATTGGCAAGGGTTATTCTTCGTTTGATTTCAGCGCTGGTGTCATTGTCTGAGTTTATAGCGGTGCCTAGGTAGACAAAGTTTTTGACTACCTCAAAGTTATATCTGTCTGCTGTGACGTTCTGACCGAGACGTCGGTGTTGGGTGCCCTTTCTCGTTGACAGCATATACTTGGTCTTACCCTCGTTTACCGCTAAGCCCATCTTCGCGGCCTCCGTTGCAATACCCACAAAAGCGCCATTGACATCACGCTGCGTTCTTCCAATAATGTCAATATCGTCGGCATATGCGAGTAGTTGGACGGACTTCTGAAAGATTGTTCCTCTGGTGTTGGCGTTCGAGTTTTGAACAATTCTTTCAAGAACGATGTTGAAAAAGTCGCATGACAGTGCATCGCCTTGTCTGAATCCTTTTTTGACATCAAAGGTCTCGGTTAGGTCTTTACCGACCTTGATGGAGCAGCGTGCATTCTCCATCGTCATCCTACACAAACGGACGAGTTTGGTAGGGATGCCAAAACTAGACATTGCTCTGTATAGCTCGTCTCTATAGATGCTATCATACGCGGCCTTAAAATCGATGAAAAGGTGGTGGGTATCGATTTGTTGCTCCTGGGTTTTCTCCAAAATCTGCCGTAGTGTGAATATTTGGTCGATGGTGGATTTGCCTGTCCTAAAGCCACACTGGTATGGACCGACCAGGTTGTTGACGAATGGCTTTAGGCGTTCACACAGCAGATAAGATTTTATATGCGATACTTAGGAGACTGATGCCTCTGTAGTTGACGCAGTTCAAAGGGTCTCCTTTTTTATGGGTCGGGCAAACAATGCTTAGGTTCCATTCATCGGGCATGTTGTCCTCCGACCATATTTTACAGATGAGTTGGTGCATGCTCCTTACCAAATCATCGCCTGCGGCTTTGAAAAGCTCAGCGGGTAGGCCGTCAGCTCCCGCAGCCTTGTTATATTTCAGTTTAGATATGGCAATCCTTACTTCATCCGGGTCGGGTGGACGGAATTGTTGATCTTCGTCGTCCCTTTCATTGGGGTTGAATGGTTCGTTCTGCCTGACAGCGGGATTTGGTTCTTCGTCGCCGTTATACAGACTGCAGAAATGGATTTTCCATATCCTCAGCATCGACTGTGACTCTACTACGATGTTCACTTGATCATCCTTACATTCTTCGGTTCGGACTTCATAACCTTGACTGGTTAACTTTACCCTTTGGTAAAACTTCCTCACCTCATTCCTGCAGTAATATCCCTCTATTCTATATATTATCTCTATGATCGATCATAAATACTTTGTTGCAGATAGTCAGACCACATCAAATCCAACTGCTGTTAGATACTATCGTGTATACTTCTGTACAATTTTACCGCTCAATTGCCTTTGCCTGCGAACTAATCCCTTTAAAGCTAATCTTATGGATATGAAGAATGGGTTAGTGGATCATCAAAATGAACAAACGTTAAATGAGTAAGTAGATATATGTAGATGTAATATAGATGTAGCCACCATTAAGGAGGTCACTTATGTTGTTTATCCTTACTCCACCCCTCTGGAAAAATTCCTTTCAACCACTTTGTGACGTCCTAATGATAAATACTATCTGCACACAAACTCAAACCAAATGTCAATCCAGAAAAAAGCGAATAGCTGTTCTTTTTACGAAGATGAAATATTCCACAGTTCATACGCTAAATGGTTAACTGAAACTCTCAAAAACAGCAATATAACTAGGCGTTTCCTTTAATTCGAGACTTACCTGCGAGAAAATCTCCTCGAATCCCATAAAAACGATATATGTAGCCAAATGTACCTAGTTGCAAGCGCGACTTCGACAATATAGTGACCTCAACGACCGTAAATCATCTATCCTAGCGTGGTGGACAGTAGCAAAAATTAGTAAACACACAGACGCAAAATACTTACACTCTGTACGAATCCCAGAGGATCAAGAACGAGCGATGCAGAAGTTTCCTATGAGGTTATGGAACATCTTTCTCACTGATTTACTGTAGGTGTAGCTTTGTGAGGCTGAGGTGGCTTTGATAAATGAAGTATCGCTAAAGTTGAGAGGTCAACATTTAGTGTACCAATCGTTTGCGATAGACAGGCGATAGTCAAAGTCGTAGCATCGCATATCCTAAGTTCAAAGTTTGTCAAGTTGTGTAGACATTTTAGAATACAGGAAAATAAAAGTCATACGAAATATAACTCGGGACTGGAATGTAACTCCCAGGTCAACTAATCACATTGGTTTCAAGAGCAGCCTTTAGAAGTCGCAGTACAAATGGCATACATTCAATACGCTTTGGCATTCTTCACAACGATTTTGTAAAAGTTGCAGAGACGAAGAAAAAATACAATTTTGTCGACATCTGCTCCGCGAAAGCCACGCCATAGCACGGCAGAGGATGTCTCTTTGAAACTGAGAGATCGAAAATTGAAATGAGATCGAGCTGAAAAGTTTTCTGAGATACATACATATATACCTAGATGTAGTTTATTTTAGTAAAGGTAAATATCTCGGTAGTCTTAGAAATATGATACTTCAATACTTCTCTTGCAATCCAATTATCGAGTAACCTAAAATTGATCACGAATTGATTAATGTGAAATGACTGTGCTGTTTGAAAGAGTAGTATTCATTTAGTTCGCGAGGATTACAACTTTTCCTCACCACCGTTGTATGACATGGAATATAATTCTTTAACTTAAAACGAATTTCTCGATCATCCAAAATGGGAATGATCTCATTGATAAAGGTTAACTCTGACTCTACAGTACAGCCTATTACTCACTACCGTCACCACCATCACCACCATGATCATCATCTATCGTCAGCATTACTAAATCAATCTTCGAATGATTTATCTCCCAGGGTGATAGCAGATAATCTCGCTCCATTATTTAACTTGTTCCCACTTTATATCAAAATGTTTTTATTAATGCCCACTGGCATGACTGATGGTTGGTCTAGCTTTTAATGCCGCTCTGATATCTGAATAAGATCCAAATTGATTTGAACACCACTGATAGCAGTTGTGCTTGTCCGTTTGTAAGATATTTTTGGATTGAACCCAAAGCACATGAGAATGTTCCTCGCAACTTATTTTCTTATTCCATGGATACTGGGGTCTACCTATGTTTTGATTTCCCTCTCTCCCAAACCACAATGGAGAGTGTGGCATTAGAAAGCAAATACGAATTAATTAATTCAGTTGACACTTAGCTTTAGATGAAATTAGTTGGTATGGCGGGTTTTGGTGACGGGCTGTTGCTGCGGGTACGCTGCGAAATTTAAATGTTTCCCCTATGTTGTCACTATGACGCTGATGACAGTGAAGTTGGGCGTCAGTAAGATTTATCGTGCCTCGTCTTCAGTGACTTTCGGTTTATTAATCATATTATTTTAAGAATGAAATGATATCTAATTAATTTCGAACTTAATTCTCTTTTATGTGATGGAGGAAAAGGAGGAAAAAGCTTGTTCCGGCGCTGAAAGGAAAACAATGGACTTATCGTACCACATTAACAACCAACAGATGTGTTTCTTTTTTGTGTAGCCTTTGGGGTTGTCTACATTCGTCTTGAATTAATTTGATTCCGTCTATCATCTGCGCGATTTTTGTAAAGGCTAATGGAAGAGAGCGCACTTGTATGATTTGCGTCAGCAGATGGGATTATCTGGATTTATTTTGAGCTTTTGTTCGAAACGCTTGTGTTATGTAGTTGCGATGATGACGCCACATTATAAACGTAAAAGGTTATGTAATTTTGTTGGTGAATTTTTGGCGATTGGATTAAATCATTATCTGATAGTTGATATAATTTTTTTTTAAAACATCTATGAAATCGTCCATCGATATGGTGCAGCCGCAACTTAACAACCATTAATATTTGTAGAATGTATTGTTTTTGTATTATGGTTCAATTATTATGTATAAATATAACCTGAGGATTGTTATTACATTGACCTACTTAATCCCATTTAGACCATAGCGGCGTGTGTGCATAAAGGATGACTAAAGATTCTTCCAGTTCAGAGTTCTCTTTCGCAAGAATGTCCGCTTTAATTTTTGCGCGGAGCTTTCATTTCCATTCTTGTCGTCCAACAATCTGGAGATATTCTTGAAATACCAAAATTTATTTTTACCAGAAAACCCATTCAATGCAACAACTTACAACAGGATATGTGTTATTTTTATTTAAAAAAGCTGGCTACGCAAAATTGTGGCTCTCCTCTGAAGGAGATCAATCCTATCGAAGTTATTTCACTCATTGCTTTGACATGACAAAATATATAAGCGGTTGTGCATTGCAGGTGCTGTCAAAATATATCAGCTCCAAGTTTGAAGAGGAGCTTGATATTTCTTTATCACTTTCACAGAACCAAGAAGAAATTTGTTATGTTCGAAGTTCACGCAAGGAAACTCCTACTAGGGAAAAAAGTAGTAGTTTTTTTTGGTGCACTCGATCTGTCGGAAAATTATCTACCGATCGAATAAGAGCGTTTTTAGTTTTTATAGATTTCAACAGCATGTAGGATTTCGATATTTTTCTTCTTGTTGGATTCTTAACTCTGCTCTCCAGTTATGCATTTGTTTGGGAGGAGACTTACAGGCAAATGATGGCCCCAAACTACCCTATCAACTAGAAATTAAGATAGGTAGGAAAAAAACAAACTTGTTTTTTGCAATGACACATTGACCTTTAGTGTATGAGAACATCATTTCCTCTCCTACGCCTTATAACTGTTATATAACTTGGTTCTATTAATGGCACCAAGTAGATATTACCAGACATACACTTCCTCAAATACCTAACTAGGCCCAATTAGTATATTTCTTACTTTTCATCACCTATCACTTACACCAACTTCAATTAGAAATAAATCTGAGTCACGATCATACCCCTAAATAGAATTTGTCCTGTGCCATCAACATCAGCAACCTCAAAACCCCCCCCAGCCACATTCGTCTGCCCACACTTAACGAGGCGCTAAGTTATGAAACCAATTACAAAGTGTGCGAATAAGGCCGGCGGTGACAGATCAATTCCACTAAATCGAATTCGATTACAATTTAATTTCATTTATTCAATTAACCAGATATCGCTAACCCTAACCGCACAGATACACTCCTCTGCGGCTTTTTTCCAGTCGGATTTAAATTAGCGAATGCGGTGATCGGCACGTTCGACCACGATTCCCTTCACCCCGTTTGTCATCAAGTCTTCGTCATCGTCATAAAATCAGTGGAACCGAAGGAAGTTTTACTTCGTCACAGGGCCTGTGTGGTGGTTGATGTTGTTGTATCGGCCTGACCAGACGTCGAGATGAACAATTAAATTGTGATTTCTCCACGGTAATAAAGTATTCCATCAAGCTCGGACAATATTTGTTGACAGTCAATGCAATACTCCACACCAGCATCAGACGGCATGAATGACAATGTTGCAGTTGCAACCCACAACTCCATGCTACACCACACCATGGCAATACACAAAGGAAGCAGCACTCACTGACACTGGCGCGTAAAATGCGGCGTTGAACGTCAGGTCGGGAATACATTGAAATTATTTATGCTGAAGATTGTGCGTGCCGTTTTCCAAATCTTAAATTAAATGGGCCTGCGCGAATCGCTGTTAACCTAACTTCAATTTTTCCATTAATAAAGAAACATTTTTACGACTTCTACGTAAATTTCATGATTAGCATGGTAGTTGCATGGCAGTTCGGTACCGATGGCCAGATGAGTGAATGATTTCATGTGTGAAGTTTATAAATCGCTCAGCGTTATGACCGACGACGACAGGCGGATGTAGGCAATATGAGTTTGAACAACTTTGTGATTAAATGCCAGAGAACGAGAATTCTTTGAGTTCAATCATCCTGTGCACCGTACAGCCATCAGTTCGCATCTGTGCGGCTGCAATTTCGTTACGTCTTGAAAGTCTGCCTAATGTCTTGGGTGCAAACAACATTTGATAAATAATAAGTGGGTACCACCTGTACCCGAGCGGTATGTATGGTAGTGTTGTAACCTCCTGACTATAATTAAATTTAAAATTAACAGACTTAGCCATCGGTGAAGTTATGAGGAACTGTTGACACTTACTGTGATGACTACTCAGAGAAAAAGAGTGTAGCTCCTGCCAAAATGTTGCTTGTAATGCTGGATAATTTGCCATAAAATGCTGCATTCCCTATAGACTCGCTTATGTGATGTAGTGACCCCTAAAGCCGTGTTAATTGGCAGGCGATGCCGGCTTTCTTAAATACGAGCAGATACTGCACAAAAGATACTTTTTATGAGCATGCAAGGTCCAACGGTTACTGCCCGACGAATGGAATTCGAGCGTTAGACCACCCATCTATTGTGGCTGCTATCATTTATGTGGAGAAAATTTAAGCTCTGAGATTAAGAAACTATATTAATATATTCCGTATTAAAACAGCAAATGCAGTGAAAGTGAATTTAAAAAAAAACAGCTACCATTCGTCTGGCTTGGACTAGAAATAAAACAACTCTGTACGTCCATTGAAGAAGGCGTAATTTCGTCTTCGTCAAGAATTGTGCAAAATACACAAACAAAATAATGTGTTCTCCTGGTTGGCGAAATTCAAAATTTCATCTCTCATCTGTGCATACCATGACATTCGATCATATACCAAGATCTCGATTGAGATCATACTTTTTATAAATATGTATACTACTACTCTAATGTTTGTGGTATATTCTTGTAGTTTGGTTTCGTGCAAGCCACGATTTGCGCTAGAGATAAGAACAAATGGCAGGTATGAATCCAGGGAGGTTTTAGCGAACGGACGAAATTTCCAGGAAAGAGGCCGAGACTGGCATACCCCAGGCACGTACGTGACACAATCATACTGTCCCAGTATCAGCCAGTTGAGACATAGACATAACACTGGAAGAACATTTCTACCAAAACTTCGCGGATCTAACAAAAATCCCACAAAAATTTCTTTTCAGATTCATAAAGACTTCAGGATGGGTAGGCAACAAACTTACATGACGGTTACGAAGAAGGTGAAAAGAACATTCCTTCCCTTCCAACGAGCATCACATTGAGTCCACCAGCTCTACCCATCTACATAACCCAACCTAACCTAAGGTTCAAAGAACACACCCACTCCAGTATCTTGCAAATAATTCCTGAATACTTACAAATTTGGATCTAAGCACAGAAGAAGCTTTCTTCAAATGGTATCAGGTACTTTGGAGCATTCGAAGGTCAATATGTCGTCTTTCCAGTCCAGTGAAAATACCAACTAATTTCCATGTTAGTTTTACACATAATTCCGTCCTTTCGCGGGATACATCTGGATTCTCCAAGTTGTGTGCTCAAGTTGAAGCAGCCAACGATTATGAAATATGGGACAAGAAAGAAGTAAATATTTCCCAAATGTTTTGATCAGATATACTACGAGGTGGACGTTAAATAGCGAGATGTTGAATGGACAGTGCATATTTTTTAGACGAACAGTATATTTTCGATTTCGATATTTGATATTGAAAATACAGGAAGATTATTGTATAAGCAGATAGGATTATAACATTCCTGTTTTGATATAATAATCTTGAAATCGAGTAATTATCAGATGACAAAGTTAAGCTCAAGTTTAGGTACGTTTAGGTACGTTGTTGTACCCTTCATTAGACACGAAGAAAACATGTACATAAACACATATATATCAATTAAAGAACTCCGTCAATTGTCCCCATATTACCATCAATCATTCTATACATTATTTACCATATCTCACATGAGAAATCATTTCACAACCAACAAAAATAAAGTGCGAAGACATTGCAGCTCATTCACCTTTAAAGCTCATCGTCGCCGTGCGTGGTCTTCCGATCGTTCTTATGAGGCTGGTGTCCGGTAGCACTGTTTCGATCACTTATCCAATATTCCCAACTCATTATACCATACGCTCTACCAAACCGAAGCAATCGAAATCCACAAGAAGACGATTGAGAATAAAAAAAAAACACGATTGAGCAAACAATCGTTTCATTTAATTGATTCAGTCATCATTATAAAATCATAATAAGCTCTCATATGAAAATATGGTAATGAATTGCGGAGGACTCTTGAGATCCACTATTTACCCATACACTTTTAAGAATAAATTTCAACCTGAAGGGGGCTTGAACCTTTGATTGTATAAATCTTCATCTTAGCTTACTTCCATGTGTCCAATCAATCCATTTTCATTCACGAGACCATAAATTCAAAATGTAATTTTATTCATTTTGATTCCGTTTTGACCCCTCGTCCTTCCCTAAACACACTGTTAGAGTCTCCATGTCCTTAACATTCAATTGAGCCACTTCACCGAACCACCACCAAGCAGTGAGCGAATGCATTCAACTTACAATGTGTTTATGTTTGTATTTGTATTTTGTGTATACATATATCTGTTTTAGAAGTGAAAGTCATTGCGGAACTAAGGGGTGTTTACTGTCGGATGTGGAATGAAGAATGTGCACGTTTTTCGTTGAGTCATCTCTGATATTGCCGAACGTATCAATTTTATTAGACAACCTTTTTTGCCCAACTAGGAGATTGCTGTATTTTAGAAAAAATTGCATTTAAGGTTGAAAGGCGCGTGTAAGAATGTGCTACGCATTGGATATGTCTAATATCCATGGTTACTTACGAGTTACGAAAGATGTCCTTGACCCAACCAATTTTCTCATCCAGCAAATTCTATCTAACTTATTGAAATTAGATGGGTTGACGGCACGTTCTCATTTTTGCGGAATTTTAGGACTACATTTGGAGCCAGCATGCAATAAGTTTCGTATGATATCTTTACGGCATGATTTTTTTTGAATGAAAATATGGCGTTTCTGTTTCATCCATTTGATTACGAAAATGATAATGATTTTTGAAAATATTGAGCCGCTTTTCGGATATAGAGCCATTTGTATGCATATCATATATGATATACATATCATGCATAGTTTAGTCTCAAAATTAGTTTAATTTCATTTCTTTATTTCACACTTTATACGCTAACGCCTGTAACACGAAATGCATTACTAAATAAAACTTAAAATTAAATTTAATTGTTTGAAAGAAATTATTGGATATGAAAATTTAGAAAACAAGTCCTATCTTCGTTGACGAAAAGCGCTGTTTCATATTTTGTGCATTTTACAAATGTTAAGTTCCCATAGTCGGGTAGCTTGCACGTTAAGCGTTGCAACATCCAAAGAGGCAAATGGTTAAAACCGTCTAGCCTTACTTCCTTCGACGGAACAGGTGCTGCAGTGGGTTTTTTTTTTCAGTTTGCTTCTATCTGCTTACTCAATTCGGTCGATGACCTTCCACGCTTTGAGATCTCCCCACCCAAACGACAAAGCTTTTCCGACACCGATATCTTGAAATCGGCTAGGGACATGATTTTTTCTTCAGATTTTTTTTTTGTTTTTCAACACGCCTAATTTTTAATTAATTTATAATTTAATTAATCTTTAACATGCAAATTCAGCCCTAACTCTGCCTATCCTGTTGAGGAAATAGTTTTTCAACAAGACGGTGACCCAAAGCACACAGAGCGATAATTTCACACACTTAAATGGCCAGCATAGAGCGGATTTAATGATTCAAATTCGATCAAACATTGATCGAACAAACAATGATAAATGTTGCCACTTTCGATGGTGCCCTATCTCTGCCTGTTTGGCCGTCAGTATATAGGCTGAGATCCAATTTATTTCCAACTAATATGTCTTGATCATTTCTAATTAATATTAACCTGGGATTATTTTCAACAATCAAAATCGAGTGTTGTGCATGTTACTGTTTTTTTTAAAGAAAACTTGCACAGCGCACAGTTCAATCATCACGTTTCCCTCTACTGCTTAGCATATCATATATGATATCCTTTTTTCTGTTATTTTTCGGCCACAGCTTTCATAGTAAAATAAAAAATGAGAAATTATTTTATATTGAATTTATACAGATATGCTAGGGTATTGCTCCTTTTTCATTACACCTTCTATTTTAGACCTAAACCCCAGGCAACAAGCCTCTCCAGCTGGTACGATCTTTAGCCAGCTGCTTCCAATTTTGCCCCCCGAAGTTGACTAAGGTCTTTCACCACTTGTGTGTGCCAACGGTTGGTGGGCGTCCTCTATTGCGTTGAGGACAGGTTCGAAGCTGGATCTTTAAATCCGTAGACGACTAGCTAAACAATGTCGTTGTATAGTTCGTGATTGAATCTTCTTCTCCATCAAGGCCAACATGACCAAAGCCTAGTTGCAGAACTTATCTCACGAAAATGCCAAGGGCTTCTCCATGTACTCTTGAAGGTTGTCTGCTGGTTCTTCGAGAGAGGGTTCTACTCAATCACCTGTTGAGCACAACGAAACACAATGTTATCCTGTTTTGTTTAATCTCGGTACAATTTGTGTTCGGAGCTTGACCAACCGAAAATTACACTGCCAAATACATCGATCTTGTGTGTCCTTCCAGAAAACAGCATATGTTTAGTTTTGGCCTAGTTTACCGACAGACCCGCCGTATCAATGCCAGCAAACGCCCTTCAGTGTGATCGCCATCTATTTTACCCGTTGAGTTAAGCACGAACTTGACAGGAATAGTATTGAAAAATGTACAACTTTGTGTGAAGTTGCCCTTGGCCATACCTTTTTTATGCATTCAACTCTCTCTGTAATATCGTTACTTATCTTTAGGGAGCAAGGAGGATTCTTCAAAATCACCCTTCACAATCAATCCAACGTTTGACAGGCTTTTTGAGACATGGGATTGATTCATATCTCGTTCATATCTATGCTGTCAGATTAGGCGTTAAAATATATGAATAAATGATGGGTGACGATCTGCACTAGTTGGGTATTTTCGACGAGTTGCCGTGTGTGAAAATCTTGTAGACTTCCCTGGTCTGAGGGCATCAGATTGTTAACAATCCATTTTAGTTCTCGTGGTTCGATGCAGTCTAGCCTTTAAGGTTTCCATGTTTACTGGTTTAAGGATTCCTTTTTAAGGATTCCAGGTCAATTAAAAAAAATCTTACAAAAAGAATCAGAAACATAGAGTTCGATTTTTGCATCTCGCCTGTGCCTATGCTCCAAAAAAATTTATCTGTTGTATGACATATGATAAATTTTACAATTCGTGATAAGACTTCTGTCGCTATTCACATATTCATATCCATATGTCATACCAATTTACCCCATTGATTAAAGGAGCATTATTTCAAGCAAGAGCGTAAGTCCATTTCGAATAAAACAAACACACTCATATGTGCATAACGAACTCAGAGGTTGACTGAATATCTGTCAGTCGATGACAGCAGCATCCGCGCTCTAATTGCATTTCTATTTTTAACACGAAACATATTCAATTATTCAAAGATTCATCTTAATGACTCTGTATGTGGCATGGAACAGATGATGAAAGTCACTGGATCTAGTGCGCCAACTTCACTCCGCGGCAGTTGAAGGTGGGTGTAGTGTGAAACAATTAAAGACCAAGTAGGAATTTATTATTTTTTTTTGTTTTCTATTCATCTTGAAACCGCACCATTGTTATTCAAGAATAAAAGATCGGATTAGGCCAGCGGCAGCGGCAACGCTGTTTCCACACAATTCTAACCCGAATCCATTGTGGGAAATGTACGCGTTCAATGCCCGCAGACAAATTGATAACTCACAGTAATTAATCTCATTTTAATAGCAAACACTTAACAAATTATCTTGTGTGCAGATACCGATGATTGATACTTTTTTTTGAAGACCAATAGATCACTGTAGAGATCACCTACACAACGACCACTAGTGCGCCAATGAAAAAGATTTAAATTTATTTAACAAATTAATAGATTTTTGATCGGACGGCATTTAATGACTTCAAGGCATCGTGCATTCATCGTGAGGTGGTGATCATGGGCACAGCAAACCAAGAGCACACATAATTAATATTTCAGTATGAAGTCAGCTGAGTTTCGAGATCTGTGATTAAGTTTGGCATGAAAAATGCGTTCGATATCTTGGTCATAAATCATCGCTTACTGAGAGAAAAGAATCATAAAACGAAAATTAATAAGTGGCAGAGATTAACGATTAAAGCCATTAGCAGATCACATTTCTGAGGAGGTGTCCGGTGCTTTATTGTGGCTGAATATCACGGTTTATTTCGCAGGAAGAACGATCTTACGAATGCGGTTGCCGTCAATGAAAATCATTCGAATGAAAACTAATCAAAAGTTATGATTCTGTCTGATGAATTTTTTTACACGTTAAGGATATCCATACATAGGTGTATAGGTAGATGCTATGGACACAGATGGAAGAATAAGGAAAGAAACTTACGACGTGGTATTCCGTATCGTGCTGTGTTTATCATAACGATAGATTTTATTACAAAGGTTGGGAATTGTACCGTGAAAAGGTACCGATCTGGGTTAACTCATGTTAAGGGAGTAGGGCAAATCATGCTTTCGCCTTTTTGATAAACGTGGTAGCCAATATGCAGTCCAAACCAAAATTCATTAGTATAATAGTTGTATAGATAAGAGCTGCACTATTTCTTCTAATGAATGAGTCTTAAGCTGCAGGTTAATAGGCGTTTCCTGATGTGAATTTTAGCAATTTGAGTTCCACATAACAAGTTTATATCGATCTACCGGATTGCGCAATTCAAAATGTGCAAATTAAAGTTTGAATGAACTTAATTAAAACAACTTCTTCTAAACTACAAATGACAATCATTTACTTATTTTGTCTATAATGTCTAGAATATATGGTTTTCGGAGTTTTAAGGAGTTTACAGGCTCTAATTAGCATTGCTTAATTGTTATGTTTATATTTGTCTTTGTATTATTTGTCATTTTTATAAACAAATAAAGCATTTTTCGCCGGCATTACATGTAAAAATGGCTTTCTGAAAACACTACACTACTACTGGCTACATTAAAAAATAATCTTGGCGGAGTTAAGTTCACATAAAGGCTGCCTACAACGAAAATTAACTTAAGAAGCAGATCAGATGTAAATTAAAGTAAAATAGCATCGGAAAATGTGGCTAAGGTGCAGTCAGGATGAGTCGTATGTTTGACTACTCGAACTACCTGTCGAATGAAAACAAACAAACAGTCTTTTAATTAATTCACCTGAAGTTTACTACTAAAATATGTATATAATATAATACAAATTTAAAATGATTCGGGGTCAGGTATCTAGCGTCTACAACTAGCTGCATGAGACCCAAATGTTGGGGATTTCTTAGATCCTGAATAATAATCTGGCACTGCAAGTGAATGATTCGTTCATACCGTCTGAACAATTGTTATTTGTGTTCACATTAAGTACTCCTTTTGACATTAAGCACACTGTGTGAGATCTATAATGAAGTATTCTTCTTTTCGCTACGAAATTTGAATTAAGCCTTTAAAATAAGTTGATTAAAGTTCACCCAATGTACTTGGATCCAATTTAAGTCTATTAATTTTCTATATTGATGACATAGGAAGACAAAAAGGTTTCATTAGCTACATGGTACATTATTAAGTTCAGTGCAACCTAAATAAAGCGGCCCAATTATCCGGAGACTACTGTGTTTTGTTTTTTTGAGTTTTTAAATTATATTATTTTAATGCAAGAAATAATTTGAATGAGTTTATATCGTATAGGTATGTCTATCAAATTTTTCCTCATACCATAATTATCGGAACTTATCCAATAAATTGGCATAATCATTTAAATAACAAAATAAAAGTATACTGACTCTTAAGACCCAGTCCCATAGAATCGATGCGTTGCGCTTAGAATCCGCAAAAATGGATTGCGAAGAGGTGGCCAATGAATACGAACGTTCCGTGATTTAGGTGGGAAGGAACTGTCAAAGTATGAAGACATCTCATTAGGGATTATGAGTTGTCAATTGTTTGGCATTACGCAACGCACGCAGCGGATTCTATGTGTATGGGTCTTAATAGTGAATGTTCAAAAATATTAGCTGCCTCGCTCAGCAAAAACTACAGGGGTAAATGTTGCTACGAGTATGTTGACGGTGGCCTATAGGTTTATAACCAAAGTCTATGTGAATGTGGGAAGTATTTAAACAGGAGGCAGTTACCAACCGTGAAAATTGAATGTACACAAAATATTTACTTAAACATAGTTATTGGAGCCGTTTATTATCAATTTGATGGTAGGCCAGAGAACGCCACGATGCATCAGTTTTTCACAGAAAATACAAAAAAATCCAGATAGACAGTCACCACCCATTTGTCAATTTCAGTGTGCTTAGATGCGAGCTAGACACTTCCAAGTCTATTTTTAAAATCCCTACCAAATTTGTCAGTGTACGCAAGATAACTCTGCTTAATGTCCGAAAACGTTTTAATTATACGATTTCTTCAACATTTGTCTAAAGAAACCCGTGCAACTGCTGGGTTACCAGGATGATATTCACTTGATTGGTCGTAGATTCTCAGTAAAAATAACAATGCTAGTACTTTTTTTTAGTAAAAGTAAAAGTAAAAGTAACTAAAAACCGATATCTTTAGCTCTTTCTTACGAAATACTTCGAATCTATGTTATATTCATGGCGAACAATCAAGTATTGGCATCCCACATTGGCATCGCAAGCCTAGGCGGATGATACTTCAATACTTTCGTCTAAAGAATTTGGATGAACGCATTGGGAGGTAAAACAAAGTATGAATTATCCTTTTAATTCGAAAAATAAAGACTCTCAATGTATACCTACCATACATTTCTAAGAACTGTTTAACTGTACTTTCATTTTTTTAATTAAATGTGTAATATCCAAAAATTTGTATTAATAATTAGTTCCAAGACATATCAACACAACTTAGTAAGTTATGGAATGTGTCGTTGCAATTATGTGCAGCTGGACATTCTACGCTGAGTGTCTGGATACAATTCAAGACAATTCTCAGAAAATATTCCTGTCTAGAACACACCTGGTTCAATATATGGTTCAAAAAATTGTTATAACGTCTTGTTTAGCAATTTTTTGAACCATAGATTGAACAAAATTTACCTTTTCTATACGCTAGACTTACACAATTAATGTACCAGCCAAGCAATTTTAACTACAAAAAATGAATGGTGCTAATATTGTTTTCATTTATTCAATTAATACTTTTATAAGCCACCCAAAAATAAAAAAAATCACGTTAACATAAATAAGTGACAATCGGCTGAAATGAATAACATCATCCTCTTCCCAACAAGAAACGATTACCAAAGTCAACTTCAAACGTTCTGTGAGACTCAAAGAATCATCTTTGGATATTTCCCAGAATAAATCTCAAATGCCTCAAAGTCGACCGCTTAATAAAAAGTCAGCCACTGAAAGCCACGACTTAGCACTTCTACGTATTCAAGCTGCACATAAGTGTATACATGCGTAGAAACATGCACACTTATAGTTACTTAAAGCTTCCCGATAACGCAACAAATATTGTTATTTCAGAAGCGATTGAAATGAGCTTCGATTGGCTGCGCTATAGGTTGATAGCATTAAATTGATTATTGTTTCCAAGGGAATCGCAGAGTTTACGCCCCTTATTCGTGTATGTCTAAGATACGATTGGCTTATGGTGATAATAGGGTAAATTACTTTGATATTGATTTTAAAAATCAAGTTGGTGTATGCGCATTTTGCATTTGGAATAAAATGTACTTCGAAACTGAAACCAACAAGAATCGGAACATTGCGCACGCAACATTTTATCTGTTGCCACCCCTCTTTGCTTTGAATTAACACGATTCGCTTCAAATTCGAATTCGATAAACTGAAAAATGAGTGTACATACATTTCGTCACTTGAGTTGCTTTAGCCAATGTGATGTTTTTAGAAAGTATTCGGATACACACAATTTGTCTCTACGTTGGACTTTTTATAGGTGTTAGGGATGCATATGTAAATATATATGTAATTACTAATTACTAAAAAACATCATGGAACATACCGAATCATCATTATAATAATCGTGCGCTGTTGCGAAGGTGAAGGTTAAATATGAGTTTGTAGTTCTCTGCTACAATACAATATATTGCGTTTTTGCTGAAACATTTATGAAATGGAGATGTTTGTACGTTTTATTCCAATGTTTCGCTAATTCTGGAATTAGATTGGAATTTGGGAGTTCCTTCTCAACGTGTTATGTTGGAGTGGAGTTTTAATGGTTAGGAGTCGATCCAATTATTGATAATTCGCTCCAACGTCATTCCGAATAAATGAATTTTCCGAATTAATGAGAAATTTTTTGTATGCACTAAAATGCGTTCCTATTGATGCAAAAATGCAAGAACTTAAAACGAAAAATTATTTTAGTAATCCAAACAACATCTAAATGTAGATTACTGGGATTCCCAATTACAACTTTTTGTATGGTTTTTTTTCCCGACTTCTAATAGATATTTTGATGCTTTGTTCCGACTTCGACATATTTCAGATCTATTTGCTACCTATACGTGTTCAATTTCTGCGTTATTTAATTTTAGCTAATTTAATTTAAGTTTTACGTAAAACCGACTCTCATTTATTCGGAAAAATCTCTTTAATTCGGAAAAAATCACTGAAGTGAGTATTTAAGATATGTTTAAGATACGTTTCCTTAACCCCATTAGTGTCGGACATTCGCACAAAATTTGCTCAGAAGTTTCTTTCTCTTCAAGGCAGAGCCGACAGACATTGATTTGACACAGGTTTAAATTGTTAAGGTGATAGTTCAGGCCACAATGGCAGGTAAGAAAGTTTGTTAGCAATCTTATGTTTTTAAGATTTTATTAAGATTGAGTATGTCCTTATATGAATAAGGCCTGATTAAACGTTTGGATTGCCTAAGATCATGACCATGTGTTCACTGGTCTAGGCGAAGTTTGTTTTCATTTGACATTACAGTACGGTTCAGGACCGATGAATACAGAGTTCGAGCTAGCCCTCGCGAGCTCATCTGCGGGTTCGTTGGCTGCATTCCCCCTGCTTTCATTCACCCAAGGTGCCTAAAGCCCATTCGACCTTGTCTATACTGAAGATTTTCCTACATACACTGTTGACAAAGACCCTGTGGTCTACTGAGTTAGAGTGCACATGAGATGTATTAAAAGACGAACCAGGTAAGTGTACCTGAAGCAGCGTTCTAAGCGTGTCATATCGGTCCGTCGTGTAGGTTCCGTTCTTTAACAATCCTACACTGTTTACCCGATCGTTTTCGAGTGCTTTGTGGATTCGTGCCGCTACCGGCATGTCAGCAATGTTTACGCAGCATTTCCTCCACGTAGCCCGTTTGGATCATCTCAATTCCGAGTTGTATTCTGTGAGAGAACCTGTATTCGTCCCACCTCTTCGTTTTCTTTGCAGAATTAAATGATTTTATTAGTTTCTTCCTGAGAGTTAACAATTGACCGTTCCACCAAGGCACCTTGTGTTTATTGACGGTAACTTTGGGGACACAGTTGTCCTGATAGGAATTAAGTAATATGCTATGAAGCTGAAAAGCCGCTTCTTCTAAGTCTTCAATGGACTTTATTTTTCGATAATAAAACTCAGTTCTTGCTCCACTGGTCCATTTCATGAACTGGAGTTGTTAACTTGGTTTTATTCTCCGTTCTCTAAAAGGGAATGCATAGTAGACTACAAATGAGTCCATCAACAATTAGACCATCCACGTTTACACAGATTGATCGAAGATGCTAAAAGGCAGAAGCCCGGGTATTTTCTCCGAGCTGTGTTTTTCAAGTGGAGGTCGTGGCTGTCAAGGAAGCGGACAGAATGATATCAATGTTGGAAATCCTACCGGCTGATATTACCATCATAATTAACAGTCAAGTGGCCATCAAAGCAATTTCGGCGGTAGAAATTAAGTCCAAGCAGAAGTTCTCAGTGCACAGAACTCGATTTGTCTCTGCTGGGTTCCAGGTCACATGGACATAACCGGCAATAAAGCAGCGGATGAGCTTGTCAGGGAAGGCCCAAGCGAAAACACATCCAAGACAATCCTATGTTTTTATGTATGATATGCCTAGGAGGCCATTTTTTTTTTTTTTTAAGTCGCTTCCTCGCCGCGTTCGTTTGCATGTCACAATACACGATAAGAAAAATAACTTTTACCGCACGAGTGAACGGAGTGAGGAAAAAGAAAAAGCTTTATTTGTTGTACCTATCCTGAAAGCTCTTTGTCTGCCACGACAAAAATATGCCTAATTTTATTTATATGGGCGTGCGAAATCTTGGTAATTTATTATCTGTGCTCTAGGCATATTGTGCCCCTTTTTGATATGCTTGCTCTCTTAAGAGTTCCCTTACACACATTTCACTTAAGAATTGTATTGAGCGTTATGGACTCCTGTCATGCAAAGGTGGAAGAAATTTACTCTAGACTATTCTCTCTAACCCAGTTTTCTTTAGGAAACTGAGAATGAGAGCTGTTTCTAGTGACTTCATTTCTTCCTCTGATAGTGGGTGCTTGAACAGGCATCTTTGTCTTTTGTGGACTAGTGTCTCACAATATCCCA
Organism: Eristalis pertinax; assembly: GCA_907269125.1. NCBI lineage: Eukaryota > Metazoa > Arthropoda > Insecta > Diptera > Syrphidae > Eristalis > Eristalis pertinax. The sequence continues at coordinate 27,064,164 of OU026148.1, forward strand.
GAATGTGTCTTGGAATTTCATTAGATTCTCCACAGAATCTACTGATACCCCTAGTTTCCTTAAATGCTTCATGAGTCTACAGTGCGTTGTTTTTGCTCATTTTGATAAATGCTTCAAATTTCTTGGTGCTCAGTCTGTCGACTATGGATTTATTGCTCCAGTCCTTTTTGGTACTGAGATTAACGGTTAACTTATTTTGGAAATTGAATTTTCTAAATCGCGTTCTCTCTTACAATTTTGCCACTATTTTGGTAAAATACTTTTGCTTCAGATACTTTTTTCGCGTGATTAGATTAAGCGAAAATTACACAAAATCACTGCAAATAACTAATTCCAGTTGAAATATTCCCACAAATATCCATAGCGAATGACGAAATACGTACATTTTAAATAAATAAAAGTTTACTCCACCAACACACCACTACTAGTCAAATAGAAATTCAATTAAGAGTATTGACAGCTGTGTTTGTCAGATTCAAACAAGTGATAATTGAATATAAAAAAAGTTTAAGAGAATCTTATTTTAAACTATAAACATACCTATAATATTATCTATACTTGCAATGCAGTAATAAAACATCTGGTGTTGAATATTTTAAGGTTGCGATTTTCCACTTCCTCAGCTGTGGATAGTAAAAGGTTGTAGCTAAATCCCCAGATGACTTGGTTTCTATTCAAATTCTGAATCATACTTGTTGACGAATAGTGAGTAATCAATATGAATATGTCCACATATTTAATCGAACAATAAACTTCCTTGAGTTTGAAACCGATGTGAAACCGTGTATGAATGTACATGTACGCCGCCCGATCACCACCGGTAGACTTCGTACATATTCGTCTTACCATTCCATTGTGTGGGGACTCACAAAAACGAGAATTTATTACCTGACTGTAAGGTCTTTATTTAAAACTTAACACCATTTATAATGATAAATTTCAATTTCCCTGTGACCACGTCAGATTATACACATGTCCATGGGGTGGGATGAGATCTGTCGTCATGGAGCTCTGAATACTAATTTCAGTGATCCAAGCATTCATCATAATTGAATGAAGGTTATTTTCCTGTCTCGACGAGACGTGAAACCTTTGAATAGCCACAATTGTCTAAAGAGTCGCTCGCCACAAAAAAGTAAAAAAAAAAACTATCTCACGCCAAAGAAGACACATCACTCTCTTGTGGGTTTATTTGTACAACTCTTGGAATAACAATAATTATTGACATAATGACGATTGCGATGCGTACATATATGGACGTGTATTATTTGCTGTAGTCATGCAAACCGCCACTAACGCTGGCTATACGATGCAATCAATGGAAACAGATAAACACATTAAGCGATGTTTCCAATATGCTAATGGATTTATAGGTTATATTCAGAAAGGGGTTTTATATATCTAAGAGAATGCGCTCATGATAAAGTTTAGCATAAGAATAAATTGGTTTGGAATCAATATTGGCGTGGTCAACAATAAGGATGTGTAATATGATGCTCAATAAGAGACCGAATGCCCGTGGGTCACATAAGTAGATAAAAAATCTAATTTATGAAGTAAACATTTCGATAAAGTCGACTAATTACAATCATGGTGTAAGCAAAACTGTGCTGAAAAGCTTATCATAACTATTTTGTTACCTCAATTTCGACATTAGATAAATGTGTTTCTTAAGCACAATTTAATTTCGAATATAAAACTGTGAAAAGTGAAATGTGTGTAAGATACATAAATTGATTTTGTTAATATTAATGGTAATTTGTACATATGTAGGAAATTATAGAGATAAGTTTTCCAAAAATCGCTTATGAGATCCTCATAATTTTTGTTGTTTATTGATTAGTAAGCTATATTCGCCATGGCCAATACAAGCCGATGTTTGATAAGATCACCTCTTGCAGAACGTGTACATACTCAAAGCTATATATTATAGAAAATATTATTAGCTATGACGTACGAGGAGCCTGCAGCCGTTTAAAAATAGTCTGATAGGCCAGGGAAGTCCACAATAAAACTGATTTTCACACTAAGCCAGATCCTGGGAAATACCCATGAAGTGCAAATGGACACTTACCCCTTATCGTCGATTTCAAAGCCGAATATGCCAGCCTGCATAGAGACGAACTATACACCGCAATGTCTAGTTTTGACAACTCGCCAGGTTGTGCACAATCCCGATGGAAAATTCTTGTTGCTTTATCAACGAACTTGCCGAGAGCTTCAATGTAAAAAAAAGGAGTGAGATACAAGGCGACGCGCTGTCATGTAACTTCTTCAACATCGAGAGGATTGTTCAAGACACACACGGCAAGACTAGAGGCACAATCTTCTAGAAGTCCGTACAACTGTTATTATACGGAGATGACATTAACGTGATTGGCAGACAACAGCGTGCTGTCAAATGAGGCGTTTGCTGGTGTTGAGATCGAAAATGGGTCTGGCGGTGAATGAGGGCAAAACGAAGTATATACTGTGTCAAGAAAAGACACAACATCAGCTATGACTTCGAGATCAAATGCAGAATAACTCTTCCAAACCGCTGCTTCTTTGGGTGGATAAAGAAGTTCTTGGCATCTTCGAGAGTAAAATTCTGCGTATGATTTTTGGTCATGTTTGCATTGCGGGCATCTGGAGGGGAAGATTCCACCACGATCTGTACTGAGCTGTACACCCCAGAGAATCAGGAGTCAACGGATCCAACTTAGCTCCGGCCTGAAGAAATTTCGACATCGAACCTGAGCGACAAAGCAGAGGACACCCGCATCTAAGGGTACGCACACAAGTGGAGAAGGGCCACAAATAACTTATTGTGCGAAGATGGAGGCTGCGAGCTAGAGACCGCACTAGCTGGAGAGGATTGCTGGTTGAGGCTAAGGCCCATCCCGAGCTGTAGCGCTGAAAATGATGAAAATGAAAACGAACAACGTGCATTAAATGTCAATGTCGAATACGTAAATATTAATATCAAGATGATAAACGAGAATCGTACCTCAATGATTATGATGAGGTCAAGGTGGAAATATTGAGCCTAAGACTAAACTGTTGCCACCGCCACAATAACGAGCTGTCACATTATATGTTTTTATATGGTCATCCAACGATAGGTGTCAAATAAATCAATAGCAAGACTTGACATTTGTACTTTAATCTAAAATATACAGCTCTCTGTTTGTTAATAGAGTATTAAATCTGCTAAATGTCCTCGCCTTGACTCGGCCTACAAATGGTCGTTATCATCGTTCATTTAATAACAACTATGATAGTTTCATTTTTGCAAGAATGGGTGTCGAACAATAAGTTTTTTTCAGTAGAGCCACAGCTGCCTGTAGGTTAGATACTGGATTCGCTTGGTTAACTCTGATTCTCGCCCTGGAAGGATTTCGGCGAGAAGATATGCAAAAAAAGTTTTCTGGCAAATCAATCGCGGACTTAGAGGGTATTCAACCGCATCGAAGGAGCTAAAGCCAAAGATGGTGTGTTGCTTTCCATTGAGGTGGACATTTTGCGCAGATTGTAGTTCCTCTTTTGAAGCCCATTCAGTCTCTATACATAAACTTTAACAACCATATTCGGGTTGGCGGTGCGGTTTAATGGTTTTTATTCAGTTCGCAGATGATTTGAAATTATTTTCACCCATTTCTGATAGCGACAATTTTCAAAAAAATACCAATTCATTTTCTCATTATTCCCCTTATAATCATCTGGACTTGAATATTTCTAGGTGTATGATTGGTAAATAATCATCTGGAATTGAATATTTCTAAGTGTATGATTTTTAGAACTTTCCGTTCCGAGTGGTTTTCAACTAGTGGCCTGGTAATGAAAATATTTTACTTGTCAATGAAATTGAGTATTTTGATGTTATATTTCATTCCAAATTGTCCAGAAATGTCCTTTATAACGCATTTGAATTATATAATTTCCAAAGTAATATCTTTGCCAGACTTTCCACAACGAAATACGGTAGTATTCAAGGATGTATACACTCTACACACGCTTTATTTTTCATTAGTATAATAATAATAATATGGGTGACTCTACAGCCCGTAAAGGGCCAGGGCCTAGCTTCTCAGCAACCACTCATGTTGTACGTGCTATTGTTGTAACACGAGTGGTATTACATTAGTATTACCCATTAATAACTCCTCCAAGAGAATTGAAAATATTCAGAAAAGATTTACGTTTGCGTTTTGCTCAAAGTGTACTTTTTATTAAGGCCATACGGAATGTAAGGATTAAGTTTTTGAGTCTGAGTGCTCAAGTCTAACGTCAAAAATACCACAAACAAAAAAAAATTCGAGACTTATTTTCTCTTAAATCTTGTATGTCCCTGAGAGAAACCTAAGAAATAGGGACGTTCTCTTGTTTATTCCTCATCATAGGACGAATTATGGTCTACACGAACCCATAACTCGTTCTAAAATATTATTTTATTTAACTTACCATGATGTCGACCTTGAAATGAACAGAGACATGTTTAACGAATGGTTTTGAATATATATTTATTTATTTATCTACCGAGTTCTCTTACAGATTACAGAAAAATACGTATTATATCCATATGTTTACAATTTAGTTCAATATATGATTTAACAAAAATGGTTTTAGCTTAGATCTGTTACAACTTAAATCACAATCTGTGTTATTGATGTTCAATGTTCAATGAAAGTCCATTCTCTTGAGACCAGTCCAAAAATTGCGTTTATTTCATTTTGGAGAATAAGACAATCCACAATATTTTCTATGGGCATAATAATCTTTATATCATCAGCAACATCAACTTGTCTTGACGTACAGTTATCAATCTTTACTAGGAATGAAAACCAAACAACTTAAGTTTATTTATTAGGCATGTATCATACATACCGAGTCAAATGCTTTGACAAAATCAGTAAAAATTACGTCTATTTAAAACCCTTTTTAAGAGATTCAAATAAATATTTTGTAAACAATGTTAAATTTGTTGTTGTGGATCTACCTGATACAAATCCATGCTGAAGATTGGTTATTTTGAATGGTTATTCTTCTTAAGCCACAATGGATTCAAACAATTTAGGAATAGCTGAAAGACTTATTATACCTCTGTAATTCTCAATATTTTATTTAAATCAGCTTTATTATTGCGGTTATGAATGACAATTTCCACTCATATAGGAATTCACCAGTTGATAATGCTGAATTAAATAAGATTTGAAGTGGATAAGACAAGAGCTTTGCACACTTTTTATGAATTTCGATCGGAATACCGTTAGGGCCAGGCTGGAATTCATATCACTTATGCCTTTGTACACATCATTGATAAATTTAAGTACCCTAAATTGTTATTTTTGGTCTTGTTAACACAGTCCAAAGTATACGAAGAGAGAGAGAGAGAGAGAGATAATATTTCAACCAATGAAGTGCTACCGAAGCGCGATTATTATTAGTTGAAGCCAAGAGGACGAGAAATACTGTCCTAAACGGTAGTTTTGTGAACTATGTATAAACGATATGCAACTGGTGACAAATGGGCTTCATCTTTATTGCAAAACTTGTGGCGGATTCAGTAAGTGACAGTAATCTTAACCTAACCTAACCTTATTGCAAAACCTAGAATCTCAACACTGGATAACTCTATTCTGGGTCCCGGATTCAGGTGGAAAAACGATTTCCCCTTTGGGCATGAAGACCTAAGTGAAATGTACCTTGCGCGACTACCCCGAATTAACCTGATCCAGATCCCACAGCGACTACAAGAAACCATCCAGTTGTGTGTGTTACGTGAACAGGACAACTTTTAAATTTCAAGTTCATTTGGAAAGAAATTGTTTAGAATTAACTACTCTGTCTCTCAATTTGAACGACAAAGCATGATCTGGTAGCCAAATACTCTCTCTCTCTATCTCTTTCTGCCCACCACATACTCAACACTTACTTTTCACAATAGATTGCACCACAGAACATGTCTCTAAAAAATATCCAAGTAAAGTAACCATGCACTCTGATAAAAGCACCTTTTTTCAAGACCTGCCATTTTTCCTCTATGGTACATATGTACATATGTAACGTAAAACTATTAAGTGATATTTTTATGTCAATCAAACCATTGACTAGAACATAGAGGGTTATATATGCAGCTAAGCAATGCGTTTCAAATGCGCAAGGAAATGGAATATAGATCTTGCAAAGTTATGGCTTTTCTGAATGAATGCTCCCCCAGTCCACGTCTCCGTAGTCACCAGATTGCGTAAAATGAAAATCCGCAATAAACTAGATGAAAGAAGCCGAATTTTTAATGTTCAACTTCAACTCTTTACGTCTTTTTCGGCGAATACATAAAATAATCTGCATTATTTGTTGCAGAAACCATCTCAACTTTGATTTGGATGCGCGGTGGTGCCAAGGTGGATGTTGATGCCGATGTGTTGCAGTGTCGGACGGTTGGTGTTCGTTTTTACTTTGGCAGCATCCATCAAGTGCGGTCCGCGATTATTCCGCGAATAAATCAAATCATTTTGCATCGCGTTACGGCCAGACAGAAATTCGTTTATTTATACATTTTATTACGTCTTTAACATAATTCAAAGAGTTGAAATGCTTTAGCTGATGTGAAAATGAATCTCCATTTGATGCGCCGCAGCTTGTGAGATCGCATCTTATTCCTTTTAATTAGAATTCCTTAAATCGCCCACGATTATAAAGTCTTAATGTATGCATGTGTGCGCGAGTTAATCAAGACGGATGATAAATTAATTTCATTTACCTTTAGAAAGTTGTAGTGGAGCGTGTCATGCATGTAGACTTGGTTGTCTTCAAAGTGGTTGTTTTCAAAGTCAATTCCTTTGTACGTTTCATAAAGGAGTATTTTTGCATCCAACCATAGAATAATTTCCACATTAAATTAAGCATTGGAATTCTAACAGAGATTAATTTAGTTGGACAGGTTAATATAGCTGTATATCTTTCTGACGTACAACTTTATCTAGGGAAGCACTAGTCTTGGTTATGTCATTTATCAATCGTACTCGAACAGTTATTAGTCGGATATTCCGATGATTAGGGCTATCTTTTTATTTTACTCCTTTTACTAGACGCAAATTGGTACTAGCATTAATAGTCCCAATCATTGTCTATAGAGACCTTGACTCACGGTCCAGAAAATTAAATTACTGACAATGAATGTTCGTCCTACTTATTTAACAAACTCTCCTGTTAGATCTTTTTCTTGTTTGTCACCAATATTTGAATTTATGCTATCACACCTCTCTCTATCAAGTGTAGTATATATAAAGTGTACTGACTTGTTTTTTCCAATAATGCCAACACCAGGCGTGCATATCATTATATGTGCCACCGTCTAGTTGAAACCAAATGTTTTCCATATACCCCTGAGCCCCAAAAGAAAGTGTACACATACATATGATGTGGTATAAAAGAAATTATAGACTCGTAAATTGGGTTCAAGACGATTTTTAAATATATATATAATATAACCGTAGCGATACAAAAATAAGAAAAAAATACTACCTTTTTTATTTGGATACGTAGATCCGAAAACGGAACTTTAAGCAAAGAGTCGCTGCAATCTTGCAAGGATATCGATCGATATCTATGAAGACGAGAGTTTTGAATCTTCTGCGCCAAATAAACGATATGCATAAAACATGCATTATATCATTGAATCAATGCCCGATGACTGAAATAACAGCGTATCCACAAAAAATGTGATTCTACATCCCGGAAAAATATATAGAAGTACATGAGTACCTGCCCTTGGTTAGAGGGATCCCCGGTTCGAATCCCAGTGAAAGCCACGCTTTTATCCGGTTTTCAGTTTCTGGTCCAGTTACTATTTGCCGTTGGTATCAAATTAACTAGCACTATTACTGGACTTGTCGATCAGTGGTAGTATTCCGACTATAGGTATCACAAGTGTGCTGGCGATTTAGCTGACAGCCCACTTACCTACCTAGCGAGGTTGCTGTTTTGAGTCTGAGTGCTCAAAACCTGATTAAGATTTCTGTCTAAAAGTCTAAAGCCGTAGAACACAAGTTAGAATTCGGTTAGAGGACTTCTGAGCCGTTTGAAAGCTGCATCGGGTTTACGCAGATGATACCGAGAGGAGCTGATCTTACGGTTATTGAGGAAGAAAAAGAAAAAAAAACGTCACAATCGACGTTGAATTTATGGTCCTGCCCAAGATAAAGATGAATGGAACAGAGGAATCACGCGTGAACACTACGAGATGTGCAAAGATGTGGAAGTAGTCCGGAAGAAAAACACAATCGACTGCAGAAGCTTGGCCCCATTTGACATCAATGCTCAGGCCTCCTCAGAGACAGCTTTTTCTCAATAGTTGAAAACAGCGGGCTCCGGACTATCAACAATGAAAACAGCTTTAGCCTAAAACTGTTCATGGTAGTCGGCCTGATAAATAAGTAAGTGACAATGAGGGACTTATAGGCTTTACTTTAAAATAACGTAAAAATAAAAGTAAAAGCATTAATTATTTAGGCAGTGTTAGTTTAAATAAAAGAAAAGAATTTTATTTCGACGTTTGGCACGAAGCCAAACCGTTAAAACGGTTGAAGAGCAAACAATTAAATTACAACGTGCTCTAGATCGGGTATACGAATGGACAAGAAATTGACGAATTGAGCGTATTCCGTGTGTATTAAAACAACTTTGGGAAGTGCAACTAAATGACTCGGGTGACCTCGACTTAAAAAGCAAATGAATGGTGGTTGTTAAAAAGAAATATGTATGTACTGACTAATTGGAAAATGTTTCAAGGCAATATGCCAATTTGACGAAAGTAGCTATCAAAATTCAAAATGCAGTAAACTTGTTTTTTTCTAAGACATTAAGCTCGACCTAAATTACGACCGTCGAAAAATAGCTAGAAGAGCATTAATGTGTTTGACTGAATTACTAGACTTAGAAACAGTGTCAGCAAATGGATCTAAAGGAATTACTTCTTCTTCTATTTATTGTTGCTATTTATGGTTTTAGTCCAATTTTGGCATACTCTTTCCAACATTTCGGCCGGTATCTCACGAATAAATGCTTCAATGTTGTCTTCCAATGCGTCAATTGAAGCGGGCTTGTCTGTATAGACATGAGCCTTAACATAGCCCCACAAAAAATAGTCTAAAGGCGTTAAATCGCACGATCTAGGCGGCCAATTGACCGGTCCCGAACGTGAAATAAAATGTTCACCGAACTCGCCCCTCAAAAAGTCCATTGTTGCGGGTACTGTGTGGCATGTGGCACTGTCTTGTTGAAACCACATGTCATGCAAGTCAAGCTCTTGCATTTTGGGCAAAAAAATGTTGGATATCATCCCACGGTAGCGCTCACCATTCACAGTTACGTTACAATTCGCATCATCTTTGAAGAAGTACGGTCCAATGATGCCACCAGCCCATAAACCGCACCAAACTGTGACATTTTCTGGATGCATTGGTAGCTCTTGTAATGCTTCTGGCTGATATTCACTCCAAAATCGATAATTCTGCTTATTTACGTACCCATTGAGCCAAAAATGAGCTGACCATAAAATGGAAGAAGCGCGCGATGAACTTTCTTAACAGAGCACGCATTTTGATAATAAAATTCAATAATTTGCAAGCATTGTTCGTTTCTAAGACGATTCATGGTTAAATTATAGACCAAACTGAAGATGTTTGACAGTGAAACATAACACGAAACGTGCGTCAGCTGTTTAAACCAGTGTTGCCAAAAAGATAATAGCTACAAAATCACCCTTTATATCACGGGAGCCTCTCTTGGGACAATTTAGATTAGATTTAGATATTGTTTCTAGACAACAGACGAATCAAAGATGGACGAAAGACGTGCATTTGCACAATTACAAGGCGACAATGCTACTATGGCCGAAAAGAATCACGGCCTAGATCTATCGGAGGTAAACAAAACCCGTACTTACTCAAAAATTAAGTGAAACGAAATGATTGTGATAAAACGCTTCGCCAATAATTCCCGCCAGCAAACTTTATTATTTGATAATATTCATTCCGTTTAAAGGTTAATTCCAGTGGACATGACAATTGGCCATAACAGTCACTGATACCGTGACATTCACCCCTACCTGGTCACAACCGAACTTCATTAATAAATAGAGCCAAGCCGGGTCAACTTTTCGCTCAAAGAAATTCCAAATGTAATAAAAAAAAATGGTATTAGAATCTGATGGTTATTGATTTAAATAAGGAGAAATGCTTGTATGTTCCAAAAATTCATTATTTTCACTGCATTAAAAATCAAAGGAAAAAATCTTTTAATGCGCTTGATATAAAAGGGGGAATTTCTAAAGAACTCATCATCATTAATGATGAACTTTCAAAAATAATCACAAATCGTTCGAATATAAATTATGTATGTCCGAGCTCATACAATAATCGAATAAAAAAGAACCTGAAAGCAGATCTGAAAAAACTTCGAGTTCACACTTACAAATTAATTGCATAGTACACCTTTCTTTGACTTGAAATCGCCAGATCAACAAGCATTAACCAAAGAACTCATGAATGAAAAGCACGTGTTTCGTGATATCCATTAAAATTATTCCGATCCCAAAGACACAGTTTGCCATATAATTTTTCTAATTGATGATGTTTTCTATATAAGCAGTGGATGTGGACCAGAAGTTATGCTCTATCCCCTTGTTCATGGCTGATATACAACAAGAGAATCTCAAAGCAACAACAAACAAAAAAAAACGGAACAGAACAACATAATTAATGATGCTATAAGTGGTGTTTAATTTATTGCTCAACCCTTAGCACAGCGCATTTGGTAAGGTAGCTTTGCGGCATCATCTACGCCTAGCATCCTTAACTAATGTCTGAGACGAACAGAGAATTTTGCCCTTTTGATGAACAATTTCTACGGCATCTTTCGAATTTAAATAAGTGTGCTTATGTTGTTGTTTTTCGTTTTTCGAGAGCGTTCCCAAGCAATATTGAAATGTAATTATAAAAGTTTAAACAAATGGTTTATGAAATCATTAATCAAATATAGTTTAGTCGATTGATCGGGGGTATAGTGTGTATATGTATGACAGAGTAAATGAATTTGCATAAGTATTCTAGACGAGTATTCACTGAGTGCAGTGATAATATAAGAGTTTTGCCAAAATCATCATCCAGTGAATTATTTTCCCTTATGGTTGTTGAAACGAAAATAAAAGAAGAAAACACCTTGGAGTAGTGATATCCTCCTCCATTATGGCCTAGTGTATATTTCGAGCATTTCGTTTGATTGCGTGATTTGTTCAATTTTGATCTGAAATGACACATACTCGTAGAACAGAAGCAATGATGTGATGTATTTTCTTCAAATGGAATTATGTAATATTTAATATCAATAAAATGTATGTAGCATCGCACATGTAGTCCAAAATATTTGAATTATCTCTAAACCTTTCTATCAAGTTGGCATTGACTTAAATTGTTAACAGCATGTTTAGAACATTGTTTAGTTGATAGTTTTACTGCTCCTACACTCCCAGAATGTGTTATGCCTCTGCTGGAAAACAAAAGATTTTTAAGATGTGACAATTTTGTACGGCATGTGCGATATTTCACAGAGGTATTGAAACATTCAAAAATATTCACTGGAAAGGTGGTATCAGCGCTGCCAGATATTTTTTGTTTTAGATATGTAGATTCTGCAAGTTCAAGATTTATAGGTCGCTTGGGGCACCTACAACATGGATCCATCATAATCAAGACCAAAGGTCAGCCGCCATTTTAAAAACAGCCGTAAGTAGTTTCAGCGGATATAAGGGGAGCTGGCTTGATGTTGTGCATAGGTATTCTATACCTTGCGGGTCCAGCCCACATGTTTGCCTCTCTACCATACCTTCGGATTCATCTTAGACTTCATCCAGGTTTGCAGTCCTGAGCTGCTAGTTCACAAATGAAAGATTCAAAGGGAGGTTTCAGAGCTGCTGTGATCAACAATAAGTTTCTGGACCCCTTTCAAAGTTCAGCTTCCAATTTCGGCATCGGAATAGCACCTAAAAAGTGTACAAAAGTGGGCTGTTTGCAACGGATGTCCCACAACGTCGGAGCGAAACCCAAAGATTCTAGATCGGAAAGTTGATAGTATAACCATGGTGGAATGTATCTGTACAAGAGAGACACAAGCTATGCTTGGGTAAACCAAATTAACCTTTACCACTACACCGCGGCCTTAGCAACTCTTCTGCTCCGCCTTGGATCGTAAAGGATCTGGTGTGAGGGCGTCTGCATACAATCTTTTCTTCGTAATAAATACGGGTAAGGCAAGAGCCGGTATTCTCGCAAAGAACACACTATGAGTACTCAGTACCTGTTTGCCTGGAAGCAGTGCCTATAGCTTACTTCGGGGCGTACATGGTGCACGATCATGCTGGATTCGCTCCACCGGAAGTATTATATATAACGATTGGGAATGCGGAGAGATTCAAGACCGCATTCAACGAAGTTCAAGTGAAGTTCAGATTTCACTGTGAAACCGGACGAATTAAAGCAAATATTTGAAATCGGTTTAAGGTTCAGCTGAACTTAAGTTTAAACCTTCACGGAGAGATTCAAGACCGCATTCATCTTGGGTAATGACGTTACGCAATGTTAGGAAACCCAATTGGGACAAATATAGAGAAGAGAGGCTGTCAGCAATCATTGACAACCCTTACCCAATCAGACTCTGGTGAACTCTTGTCCCATCAGAAAAGTTAGGGGAAAACCAAACCTCTCACAGTGGCGACCGTATTTAGATAACCTTTGAATGTGATGCAGTAAAATTTCCAACAGAGCTAAGCAAAGGCGCACTCCTGCCGACTGTGACTCGTATATAAGGCGTATAGAAAACGAACTGAGAAATGCCAAATGTTATTGGACACTTGTGGGGAAATTGTGGAAGTTTCCGCGACATATAGAATCAGGAGAGTTCTAGCTTTTCATCGACACTAATTTTCAAGGAAGCTGTGATATGTTTGATTTCTTTGTAAATGCAATCAACCAAACCCACACTTTACGCAGCTCTCTCAGAATGACCAACACTGTTATATAGGCCATAAATTATTTTATTCGCCTTTAAATGGCAGAGCTAGATGCCATCTTCCCTGCGAAGCTATAGACCTCATCAAACCTCATCTCTCCTTGGATTAGCTAGATCTAAGCTATGTACCTGGAGGATGACCAACATAGTACTCGTACCGATGGGAGGGAAATGCTCGCACGTCCAACCGAAGGATCTAAGACCAGGCCCATGGAAAGAACAGTTTGTAAGACCATTACCTACGCAGACGATGTTGCTATCGCGACCTCTGGGGTCAATGCGACCTAGGAGTCAATCCGCAGAAAACAGAGCCTACTCCCCACTAGGAAATAAAAAATCCCTGACTTTGACCCTCAATATGTGGAACACCTCTAAACATGAATGACAGCTCAAAATTGCTGGGTATTATCTTGGATACGAAATTAAGCTGGAAACCCAGCATCCAATTCGTTGTTAAAAAGGTCTTCACGGGAAGGACAACTCCCTACGCATACTTCTCAATCTTCCGCTGGAGTGGCGAGAAGGAGGAAGAAAGTATTGTGCATCTTCTTTGTAACTGCAAGTAGTAAGTAGTATTAGTTTTCATAGTTCATAGTTTCATAGTTAGTAGTCATCTTCATCGCTTTGTTAAAAGCACCAACTGGTTCGCGGAATAGGATTGACTAGATCCTCGTGGTAACACAACGGGCCTATTGTGGCTTATGTGTGACTGCTGTCAGCCAGTAGTCCGCCATTTCAACCTAACCTATCCTAACATCCCATACACACGGAAAAACCACCTTATAGTGACAGTGAACCTTTAAACTCCACTTTTGGTTTAAGCTTCTATTTAACAATTTATTCACAGCCTCGTTTAAAACTTGAACTGAGTTAAATTTGTAAATACTTTAACTTAAACGAGAGTATACTACCGTTTAAAATTCAGTTCTCCTTTGTTTTTCTCGCTCTTTGTTCAAGTTTTCGTATTTTATTCTCTCTGGCGTCTGATGATGATCCATTCCTTGCATTGAAATCATTTGCAATGGATTCTCATACCGCAGCTTTTTCCTTATTCGGTTGATTAGCAAAATGTTGGTTTTCCGATAACAGCAGAGAATGCACCAAAAATGTTTTAAGACCAAAAAGCATAGGAAATACATCGAAAGCCATTACAAGGCATGCACGCGCCAAATAGGAAGTATTGCCATATTTTTTTCCGATCGCATAAGACAAACGAAGTTCAAGTGAGGTTCAGATTTCACGGTTCAGCTGAACCTAAGTTTAAACCTTCACTGTGAAACTGGGCATTGGCATATAAACCCAAAGCCGCGGCGTTGTGGGTTGGTGCGTCGTAGGCTGGTGGTGCCACGATTACGACCGCACCTCATTTCATTTCATTTCAAATTCATTTTTATTTCAACAATTCATAACATACATACATACTAGACAAAAATCCTTAAAACTAGTTGGACGAACAATGTTTGTATTTTAACTTACTGGCCCTCGACGGACACTCTAAGCTAAACTAAGTCTTAAGCTATGTCTTTCGACTTAACCTACATCATTAAATTAAAGTAAATTAGAATGAACAAATTAAGATTAAGAAAATTGCAAAAAAACTTACTATCATAACTTTATTAAAACTTACATGCTACCTTAAAATAGCTTAAAACTACCTTAACTATAAATCTGTACATATATAAAGATATATACTTAAAATTTATATTTACATTTGTATACACATCGGTACACATATCTATATATAAATATATACATATATAGATATAGATATTCTTTGTCTTTTGTTACGTATTTACACTACCTTAAACGACTACCCTAAGCTACGTAAGTCGGCCATAGGCTGCCGCTGATAGAGTAGCGCCTATCGCTGCAAGACGGTGAACGATTGCCCGTACTACCCTTTCTACCCCGGGTCTAAAGGGTTCGACGATGGAGTTCCCTCGCTACCCAGGCACCAGAATTTTCGATGCTGCATTGCAATATCCCTGCCTTGATACCGCCGTACTAAAGCGGAGGAGACCTTCCTCAGCTCGTTGTGCGACGGAACGGTCGTGGTTGAGTCGCTCATCCACAGTTGAACGGGCGATGTGGACAAAGAGCGGCACCGCATTTACGTCTTGTATTAGACCATGCTTATCGAAATGGAGGAAAGCTTCTTGGGGGACGTAAGTCCCAGAGATCAAGTTATTAACAGAGTTCATCGCTCTGGCAGTATGGCCTCGAATAAATTTCAACAGGAAATAGTCCACTAGTGTCTAGGGTTCGCCCTGTTGTATAATACTTCATTGGAGCAGAATTTTTTGTTCTGTAAAGGCGAAGGCAAGCCGTAAGACAAGCCCTCTCAAACACCCGAATCTTTTCCATCAAGCTTGCACTCACGTTGAACCACACGGGACAGCCATACGTGAGCATTGGCCGGATGAAGGCCATGTAGCAGATTACCTTCACCCTCGCATCGAGGTGGCTGTTGTAAAACAGTCTCTTTGTAAGAGCGAAAGCGCCTCGGGCCCGGGCTAGAGCAGCATCTACATGTTTGTTAAAATATAATGATCTAGCCAGATCCCCAGGTATCTGACAACAGTCCCTTGCGCCAGTGGTTGCCCGTGTCCCCCAACAATTGAGAACTTTCGCCAATTCTTTTTCGTATCCGCCAAAGCCTTATACAACGTGGTCCTGAACGACCGCACCTCTTTCGAGTTGACAATGCTAAAAGAATATTCCTGTCTGTAGTCAGCATAAAGCTCAGCCTCATTTACTTGTGATAGAACAATATCAGAGCAATTATTAGAGACTTTTAAGTGGGCCACTTACTGTAGCTAAGTCATGAACAAACGCTCTAATAAAAATTGTTCGTCGTGTTAGCAATTTTAACTTAGTAGGTCCTAAAACTAGCTTAACTAACTTAACGACCATTGTGACGTCTAACTAATCTTAATTTAATTCAGTTTAAACTACGTATATTGTTTTTTTAATAATTCTTGAAAAAGGTATCTCTGTGGACAATCTTAAGTTTCATTAGGCAAATTGCCATGGTTTTGTAGAGCATGATTTTGGTCCTTCGAGTCAGGAGTTTTGAGCCCAGTTGTTTTGACAAATCGAAGTAGCACCGGTTGCCAAATGCGATTCTACGACGGATCTCCACTGTGATGTCGTTTGTGGAGTTCACGTTTGCCCCGAGGTAGACAAACTCCTTTACTACCTCGAAATTGTAGCAAACTCCTTTACTACCTCGAAATTGTAGCTGTCGATCGTGAAGTTTTGTCCAAAGTTGTGTGTGACGGAACGTTTTTTGGTCGACAGCATATATTTCGTTTTGTCCTCATTGACCTTGAGACCAGCTCGTTTCGCCTGTTCTTCAATCGCCGTAAAAGCTTCCCTTACGGCACGTTGGGAACGCGCGTACCTCAACAGTTGGACCGACTTGTAGAAGATAGTGCCTTCCGTGTTTACTGCCACCCTCCGCACTATCTTCTCCAGTACCAGATAGGAGAAATCACACGACAGCGCATCTTCTTGCCAAAATCTAGTGAAGGTTTCAAACGACTCGGAAATCCTTCAGTCGAACTGCACAGTGCATCGCGTATGTGGTGGCGTGGTGCGACACAACCGGACCATTTTTTCCCGGGGTAAAGGCTTCTTCTCCTCCTGTTTTTTAGCCCGGTACTCCTCTTGCGCTGGTCTTGTTTTCCGTTGCAGCGCTTTTTGGTATGCCTCGTCGGTTGCACGGTTCTTCTGCTCACACTCGCCATCATACCACGGGTTTCTTGTCGGGGGTGGTAGGTAGCCTAAGGTGGTTTCCCCTACCTCTTTGATGGCCGAGCGGCAATGCTACCACATCTCGTTGGCGTTGGTGTTCGACATAGGCAAACTGGAGAGTTTCTCGCTTAATTGCTCTTCGTAGGCTCTGGCAGTCTCCGGTGTGCTCAGGCGTCTAATGTCAAAACTTTGAATCGTGCTGCTACGAGGAAATGGTCAGAGTCGACGTTTGCCCATCTGAATGTTCGCACATCCAGGATATTAGAAGCATGTCTTGCGTCAATGAGCACATGGTCGTTTTGGTTGGCGGTTCGTCCCCCCGAAGATCGCCAGGTTGCTGTGTGGATTCTTTGCTCCTTATGACCATATTACATCCTGTCGCAGAGTCAGTGAGTCGGAAGCCGTTATCTGTTGTCGTGTCGTGGAGGCTGTGCTATCCGATCACTCCGCCAAAGATGTTTTCCTTACCGATTTTGGCATTGAAGTCTCCGAGCATGATTTTGACATCGTACTCTGGACAGGCACCGTCCAAGAGGTCGTAATAGTCCTCTTTGACAAAGTCTTCAGCCTCGTCAGTATGGGCGCAGCCAGCCGATCACTTATCGGTTTAAAAACGATGACCTTCGACATTAACCGTTTTCCTACAGCGAATCCGCATCCAAATATGTGCAACCTTTTGTGACAGCTGTAATATATGTCGCACTCTTTCTTCTTCATTATCCCTTGTCCTATCCAGAGTATTTCCTGGATCGCAGTAATATACGCCTTGTACTGCGTGAGAATCCTTTCCAGTTTATGAGCGGTCGCAAATCATTGTCCTTTTCGCGCCGTGTCGTCGTTGTTTTGATTCCGTCCGTAGATCCGAAGCAGTTTGCTCTCTCGTAACGGTTTGCGTTTTATGTGGAAGGGTTGTTAGTTCTCCGCACAACCACAAGGGAGACGATGCAAACATTAGTACACCTCACAACGGTTGTTGCAAAGGCTGTCCAGGGGACGCCGCTAGGAGGCTGTATGTCAACTTGATCTTCCGAGAGAAGGCTCTATTACTTAATTGCCTCTTGAGCCCATAGAAACAGCGGTTGGCAAAACCGCCTTTGATCTCGGAACTGATTTTGTTTATACTGTTTACCGCGGAGCCGATATAGACGAAGTCCTTCACTACCACAAATTTATACTTGCTCTCGGTGACGTTCTGGCCTTTCTCGATGACAGCATATATTTAGTTTTGCCCTTGTTTACCGCCACTTTAGCCGCTTCCGTTTCAATGCCAACAAACGCCTCATTGACTGTTCGCTGTGTTCTACCAATCACGTCCATGTCGTCCGCGTATGCTAGCAATTGAACGGACTTCTGGAAAATTGTGCCTCTTGTGTTGACCAGTTGAGTTGTTTCACGATCTTCCGCAGGATGATATTGAAGAAGTTACATGAAAGCGCGTGGCCTTGTCTAAAATCTTTTTTGAAGTTCTTGAAGGGCTTGTTGAGTTCATTACCGACCTTGATGGAGCAGCGAGAGTTCTCCATCGTCATCCTGCTCAGTCGAGTTTGGCAGGAATGTTAAAATTAAACATGGAGCTGTATGGGTCGTGGCTTCTCTCTACTTCCTCCGCCTGAAACCGTACTGATAAGGACTTATCTTGTAAGCGTGTAAGCGATGTTTGAGCGACTTATCCTTTGGTAGTTGGCGCTGTTGAAGGGGTCACTTTTTTGTGGATCGGGCAAACGGCCTGCCTCGAACAAAAAACCCACATCCAAATAACCGCTGTCTTCGCTCTTTGTAGCAATCGTCGTAGTAGATATCGCAGTTTTTCGTATAGGGTCTCCACGCATTCATCGGCTGCACATGGTCGGACCTCACATTCCACGTGCAGAACCGTCATTGTCCTTTTTCCATTTGCTGAGGTCGTCAACAGTAAATCTTTTTTTTACGTGGTGAGGAAGTTATAATCACGAAAAACCTCCAAATGGAAGAACAGGTCCATTAGTTTAGCCCCCGGACAACGGGTTTCGGAAGGATCCGGTGTCGGTAGCTCTTGTAGACTGTGAATGACGATGTTGGCCTTAAAAAAAAGGCTCATCCGTCGCCGTCTCTACTCCAAGGTCCCAATTTACTGTTGGAAACAAGGCAGGTACAACCGCAGGTAGGTCCGAAGACACCCTCATCCACACCTCTCTAACACCTTCATCGCCATAACTGGAGGATGAGGGGCATGTAGCAGATTACCTTCACTATGGTATCAAGATGAATGTTGTAAAACAACCTCCTTGCCACAACAAAAGCTGTCTTACCTTTCGTCAGAGCAATATCTATTTATATGTTTGTCGAAGTACAGATATTGATCCAACCAAATGACAAGATATCTTACTACAATGCGGGTCAACTATACCGAACTTGCGCTAGTGCGTATCCCATGATGCTCTGTACAGCGGGGTCCTAAAAAAGATAGTTTCACACTTCAGGAAGTTGATATTCAACTTCCAGTCGTCGTAAGATCCCTGAATTTCACGTTTGCAACTTCGACCTTCAGACCTGATCGTAGGCGTGCACTATTAAGCGCGGCATGAAATCTAGAAGATCTGCATTGACTATTGAGAACAAGATCGGTGAAACAACCACACCGTGGTAGATGTTACGTCGCCACTTTTCGTAACGAAACTTTTACGCCACTACCGAACTTTTACTGAAAGATAATTTTGCCTACAGCCTTTACTCAAGGTTTCGCGTTTAGTAATCTCAAGCAAAGGTGGCGCGATCATTTGACACAAAACAAAAAGCGAAATAAGTAAATAAACAAACATCTCACAAAAACTAACTTTTTTTGTTTGCGCTTGATGGAGAGTGACTGTGGTATTTTGACATGAAATGCCATTAAGGTAATCACACTCTTGCAACAAAAAGAAACCTGAGTAAAGAGCTTTTTTTCAGATCTCACTTACTGTTCTTTTTCAGTATCTCAAAAAAACACGCCTTATATTTGGAAAATGGTTGTTTCTATTCGTCTGCACTTTGTGGCTCAAATGAATGGTACTTTAGAAGCGATCTACGACAGCGAATTTGCAAAATTACTGGAAAATGAATATATATATCTAAGCCAAGTGTTGTGAATTTATATACTTTTTTATCCAAAAAATCTTTACAAAAGCTAATTTCTGCATAGAGATGGTCGCAGTCATATCATCTACAAGGATATGTCTAACCCCTTTGCTTATCTCAGATGTTGCTATAAAATCCCGCATACATTTTCATGCATTTAAAGCTTTAGAGCAGCGCCATGTTGCTCTTAGATCATTCGCATTCACAAGCCCTGACTGTCAACGTGAACATTTGCGCAAGAGCGGTAGAGCGGTTGACTATCTCTTTACTTTTTTTTCTGGTCGCAGTCCACAAATTCGCGACTACAACATTCCAGAATTTCATGTGAATAAAATGTCAGACTTTGCGAAGTTCGGAGTTCTGTTCTGAAAACACCCACTGTAGAAGACGACGCACATACCAACTGTGATACGGCCAATTTTTAAATCTATTACAATACTCAATTTTATATTATATATTATATTATAATAACCTTACTGAATACAATAATACTAATACTACTACTATATGTATGTAATTTCTGGAAGTGCTAAGGCAGGGAGATATGTCATTACTACGCTTGGGTACTGATAGCGTGATTTCGAATCATCTTCACCAAAATAGCCACTATTATCTCTACTCATTCGAGAAGAAATGTTTGCACTAAATCGTCTGTTCAGTAAAATAAGACTTCTAAACAAGTCCTCTCAAATATATATTTTTTTAAACCAAAAAATATAAAAATCACTACCCACCATTTTTATAATTATATATTTAAAAAATAATTAATTAAACAGTTATACATTTTCAGGCTTCTACTGTAATTCTGCTGTAATACATTGGAAAAATACAGGGTTGGAATCGCCTGAGGCGATTTGAGCTAATTTATTATCTCGTGTTATTTCATGTGTTTGTGTTCGATACTAGTATTTCGAAGAAATGCATTGCATTTATTTTAATACTAAAACTAGCTATTAAAAAAATCATTTTATGTACATTTATATTCACTGAAGAGATAAATCTATAGTTTTAATTTATAGAAGACTCCCTTCAAATGTTCCAAATGACGGCACCAAAGGCATTTCAAAACTACATATTATGGCAAATAAATCGAAAATCTATTCAAATAGTAGTAAATACACCCACTTGAATATGTTGCCAAGTCTCTTTCCACTTTTTGCGATCGCACACTCAGATCTTAATTTACCTGTTGGTAGTCGAATTTGACACACAACACGGCGACGGTCAATTATCACTTCAGCCAATTCCACACCAGGGGTATTACTAATATTATCCAACTTAAATGCCTTTCAGATATATTAGATAACAGAACATAAATTCCACGTAAAGTTTCTTTCAATAATTTGATAGAAAGGCAATTGTAGGAATTTTCCACACGAGATTTGATTTGACCAAAAGTATAAATAAAACTAATAAGAATACCAATTAGAATTCTACTACGTTCTGCTTCCATCATCTATTCCAAATATTGTTGTCAAACTCATAAAATTGCTCAAAAATATTGGCATCTAAATGTAAACAGAGAACCAGCCACTATTTGTTATTGTCCCGTCTCTCTTATCCATTAAACATATAGCAATCATTCTCTTTCGCAAAAAATATGTATGTATTACTTATTCAAGAGCAAATTATTGATAAGCAAATGTCAAAATTTGGCACTCAAACGAAAAAGAGGTCCAATTCCGTCACAGGTTAGAGTGCAAAAGAAAAATCGCAGAACTTTTCAGGGTGTGACGGGTAATTTAAACAATTTCTTCCTAACTTTATCTATAAGATTGAAGAAAAATTGTTGAGGAAATTTTCCAAGAGAAATGCGATCCATTAAGTGAAAAATAAACGAACAACGAAATAAGTGCGCATATGAGCAGACAACTAGATTTTCAATCAAATAGAAAATATTGATTCAAGGTCAGCTCCAAAGGCACAGGAATGGCTGGTGACCTGACAGGATGTGCGGCTCTTAAGAAATCAAAGTCAAAAGGTAGTGATAAAGATAGTACTAATAAACGAGAGAATGGCAATGCATCCAGTAAAGTGAATACAGTCATGCAGACTACTCGCGGTGGTCTCAGAGTTTATAAAATAGTCATTCTGGGCGATGGTGGTGTGGGAAAATCCGGTTAGTAGGTCCTTGACGATAATATGAAAAATCAATAAATTTAATTCTTCGATATACACACATATTTTCATTTTAGCCGTAACTTTGCAGTTCGTTAGCCATAGTTTCTTGGATTACCACGATCCCACAATTGGTAAGTATATTAGATGTAACTACACAATATGTTGTTCAAATATATGCCAGGTGAATAATGTATCTCATAAAATAGACAAAAAACTGATAAGAACAACATAAATACGGATGAAAACATTGACCACATTGAATGATAAGTGTTTATATTTACCATCAATAGACTTACGTCTTCACATGACAATATGATAATGAGAATATGCCCTTGTTAAGACTACTTGGTAAAGCTGAGCAATGCAAAATATTTTAATATGTTGCTAGCGTAGAGTGTAGAGCAATTATCTCCAATTGCTGCAAGAAAAAAGCGAACACTTAAAATGATTTTCTATAAATCCGTGCTTTTTCTATTCTTTGATGCTCCTACAGAGTTGATTCAATCGGACTATTAGTAATGCAATTCAAGATTTCTCAGCTTTGAAAATGTGCTAACGAAGTTTGAAATAGAATTCGGTTCAATATTCAGTATTTTCCTACTTACCTACAATACAAAAGTATGGTTGTAGTGTAATAAATTCACAGTGATTCTCTCAATGATGAAATTAACAAGGACTAAGCGATTGACCTTTTGAAATGATTGACATTTGATTTTCTTACCAAATAATATTTTAAAATAATAATTTCAGAGGACTCATATCAACAGCAGGCCGTAATCGATGGAGAAGCAGCATTACTAGATATTCTTGACACTGCTGGTCAGGTCGAATTCACAGCAATGCGGGATCAGTATATGAGATGTGGTGAAGGATTCATAATTTGCTACTCAGTTACCGATCGTCACAGTTTTCAAGAAGCCTCCGAATACAGAAAACTTATCACTCGTGTTCGACTATCAGAAGATATTCCATTGGTTCTCATTGCAAACAAATTAGACTTGGAAATGCACAGAAAAGTGATAGCTACTTATATATACATTTTATATATATATATTAATGTAAATGCTTTTTTTCAGGTATCCACTGAAGAAGGTAGAAATTTGGCTTCACAGTTTGGGTGTCCGTTTTATGAAACCTCTGCCGCACTTCGTCATTATATAGACGATGCATTCTACAGCCTTGTCAGAGAAATACGCCGAAAGGAACAGCAAAAGGTAATCATGTCATATGTGCATAATGTGTCGTGCAAAACTCGAGTAGTTACTCGCGAATAATAATAATATGTACATTAACTGGAATGGTGCCCCAAAAAGTGGTAACCTTATGATTTATTAGAAAAGTTGAGGCAGTTTATTTTTCTTCACGAAATTACTATTCAATTGGTTAAGATAGTCACTGAAATTTGGAGAAAGATGTATTGAAATATGCAAACTACCAGCTTCTAAATATCAAGCCTCGTCAGTTTACAAGGTTCTTACCTGTCTGTATCCACTTGCACACATAAATAAATCATATCTAGTGCAAGAATAGCTAATTTACGGCCGTGACGTTGTGAATCTGTGCGTCTACTCCCACTCACTCAAACCTCGGCGTCTAGGTTCGAATCCGACTACGACAAAAATAATTTTCACGGCCTACCTGTTTCTAGTCATTGACAATGCAACTGTCTAGAAAAAGCTTCTCAAACTCGGCCGCTCAGAGGCGGAATAAAACTGTATGTCATTTCCACCCCTGAGAGAGCAACAGGACGCTCAATCAGTGTTGCCAGAGTTTTGCAGAGTAAATTGAAAAATAACGACACTAACTTTTTAATCTTGGAGAACATTTCGTTTCCATCACCAATTCTCATGAACAAAAAAATGCTTCCACGTCTGAAGATATTTGTGAGATATATTTATTAGTGATCTGTACTCATTTAATTCTGAGCGAATACAAGTGCTAGGAAAGAATTTGCATAAAGGTGCTTAAGACATAAATGTGTTATCCCTTATTTATACTATTCGCATTAAAAAAAACCAAATAGTTTTAAAACTTTTACGGAGTCTGAAAAATGAAACCTTTTCAAAATTTCTTCAGTAGCTGTTATGAAGAATTGCGGTAATTTTCTTTAAAGCAATCTGCCGTGTTCAGAGACTACTGACCTCGAGCGGTAATAAATTAATTAATGTTGTGCAAATTGACGTCAAAAATGTTTCCAATATATTCAAAAAATAAACATCAATGATTGTTTTTAGAGTTATTTCAATTTCCTGATAAAACACGTGAATCTTTACATCTTCATTTTCCCTGTTTGCGAAGCTGTTGTCCCCTTTTTGATTGAAAAATCCCGAAAAACGAGGAAAATCTCTCCGCCTGGCATCGCTGCGCTCAACACGAGCGGCTCCTGAGAAGTCCTGACCCTCTATGGGCTATAGCGCCACCCATATTATTATTATAAGTAGTTGCGTCGACTCCTTCGCTGAGTGTCTAGTTTCAATTACAACAGTTTTCATATGTCACGTGTTGAGTGGAAATGATGGGCTGAAGCTGAAGATTTGAATCACTTTTTCGCTGCATCAAATTGTCTTGTCTGTGTTACTTTTCACAGAACTGCATACATGTATTTAAGAAACTGTTTTTACAATGAAATGTTGCTACTCTATTTTTCAGGCCTTGGGAAATGGATCAAGTTCGGAGAAAATAAATCCTCGCCGAAGAAGTCGTTGGTGGAGGATTCGATCGATCTTCGCTTTAGTGTTTCGCAGACGAAGAAATTTAAACTAAATGATTATATGCATAATTCCTTCGATGGAGACTCGAACATATTCAAGTATTTCAAATTTTGTTTTTATGTTATAATCCAAACAAGCACATAACATCCAAAATGATCGCGATAATGATGTTTAATCGCTTGAATTCAATGGAGAAGATCATGCGCAGAACTAATGAGATCAAATCGATCCCTCCTAAAATTTATTATGATGCAATGTAACCTGAAGCTAACATAGCTAATTTGTCTGGCTTTGAGTCCCAAAGACACCCACAATATCATATCCCACATTAAGCAAAGGAAACTATACCAAAAATCGTATATATAAATAAGTTACGACTCGTAAGGAAATGAATGTTAGTTTTAATTTTTTTTTAGTATATGCTTTCTTTGTCATTCAAATTTGAACGTTTGATTCACTTCTTTTAGAATGTTTTCATTTTAAATTTTGTATTTGATTTGCGTTTTTTTCATTTAACGACACGAAATTATATAATTCCTATAATATCAACATAACCTCTCAAATACATTTAAGGTTTCAGCCTTATTCATATCGCTTTTGAGCGAAATCGGTTATATGTACTACTTACGCAAACGATAGTTTCTTTTTTTAGTATATTCACCCAGAAAAAAATAGTTAAACATTTATAAAGCCGTGAAAGCTATACAAAAACAAAACAAATTCGTTCTTATATACCTACCAAACCATCTGTGATTTTAATTAAGTACCTTTTTAGGTAGATACAATGTAAGAAAAACATTAAAACAAAATAATAGCGCAATACAAAGTTTATACATGTGTACATACATATATGTATAATTCAAATTGAAAACCTTAGGTTAATTACATTTTTTTTTGTTTTTGTAATAAAAATTGTTTATTAAATGTTATTTCTTATGTATTTCATTAATTTTGAAGAAAAAGTTTGCCCCTTTTGAGATTGTTTCTTAAATGCCGACCAGTTTTGTGTGGGCAGTCATGCTTTTATTAAAAATTGTGTTTATTTAATTTTGTTTTGTTATTGAATCCTCGTATGCCCTGAATAATTGCTGAATGTAAGCACATATATTATTTTCTGTATTCATATGAAATATAATGGGAACAACAATAATACAAATCAGATAAACCTAAGCCGAATTGTTGAAAAGCTCAAAAAGTTAAATAATATTAAACAATGTAATAAATAGACTAGGTTTTAGAAAGAAAAAAAATGAAAGGATATGTTAAATTATCAAACTATGTATAACAAAGTTATTGAAAAACTAAAGAAAAATATTTAAACCCGTCGACGAAACGAACTTGATGGTAAATTATGATGATTTACACTTCTGTTTTTATTACAATTTATATAGAAAGGCCTTGATTTCTCTGTATATTGTGTAATTTCATTAGTAACTGTAATCGGTGTTAGAAGTTTTACTTTGTAAACTAAAACGGAATTGTGTTGTTACCAAATGTAACTAAGAATGTGATTACGAAAAAAAAAATTGTTTAAAAAACTAAATTATTTATTCTCTGTTTCAATTGTGTAAACTATAAATATGCATTAGTACTATATGTTGATGATATTAAGATGTTATGATATAACTGTAAACAACATAATTTTGGCTAGATTTAATGAACTAATTTTAAGGCGACTATCACTTCAAAAAGTCATCAATAATTACTGCCTTTTACTATTTTCCTACTCGTTCTTTTAGAATAGCCACAAAAGAGAGAGAACACGGTTTGAATCTGAAAATATTTATCAAATGTTATTTTTATTTGTTGAGCATTTTTTCTGTTGATTACTCATGAAACCAAGCGAAATATATGTCCAAAGAAACATTTGTAGCTTTTAATCAAGTATTGTTTGTATTGTAAAAACCAAAATGTAATTGAACTAAATATTTATCAATAGTAAATAGACAATGAATAATAAAAAATGTTTCTACGATATCATGTGTATTATAATCTTTTAACTTCTATAAGTACGAGAACGGACGTGTTTTTTTCTTGTGTCGTGGGTGCGTTCCAGATATTACACTTAGTTCCCGTAGTTTAATTCAGTCAAAGGTTTCTTTCATTGTCCTTGTTTCAATATATAAATTGTTTTATGCCAATTTGATTTTTTTTCGAGTTAAGTGTTAGTTATTTTTTTACGGAATCTTTCGTTTCTTTAGGTGTTATTTCGGACTTTTTTGCTCTTGCTCTTGGACCAAATTTCACGCTTTAACGTCAACTGTAACAACGATCATACTCCGACATATTGATATGTTGCCACACCATATTAGTTTCTAAGAAAAAGCTGTAGTGCATACATACATTTTTTCATTTTTGTTCAAAATGTAGTTGAAATTTATTCAAAAATAAGTAAAAAAAAGTAGAATGTTTCGAATATAGACAAGCTGCTCTAAATGGGTTCTTGATCAAATGTTTCAAAGTGGTCCTCAAGGTGTCCCCAAGGGTCCACGGGAGACTCGACGGGGTCTACGTTGGCATGAACAAAAATGGGGGTTCATCAGTTGTAAGTTAGTGTAGAAGAAAACTTATGTGGTTTCGATCGTAAAAAAAAGTTTGTTCAGTTAGGCTGGCATCTGGATCAGATAGCCTGTTGATTAAGCACTAATTCCCTTTTTTTCTCTCCGAAAAATATACTTGACTGTGGGAAATTGCGAGAAAACTTTGGATAGCGTTTCCCTTCATACCATACGATTTTTCATAAATGTCGTTACAAACTTATAAACAAAAAAAGGAGCAGAATGAAAATAACAGAATACGGAGTTTTGAGGTAATTCCTTAAACTGAAGACAAATATTGATAATTCGCTGTCAATTCATCAAGTACATCCCACCCATTAAAACTACAATTACATTTATGAAGTTACGATAAGTTATTAAACTTTAGTTTTAAACCTATGAAGTCTGTAATCTTATTATTTTTGTAAATAAAACAAGAAAATATACTGTTTATCTTTTTGTTTCTACCACTTCGAATTTAGGGTTGGAACTCAGCAAATTTGCATCGTTAGATCTAGTCTTGAAGTTTTAAGAATATGGTACAAATTTAGAAGCAGAGGTGCACAGAAACCAGATTATTAACAAAAGTTTGGGAACCTCTGCTCTAGATCCTGGGTCAAAAGAAAACCCATTATTATTTTAAATGATTCCTGAATATCCACCACACAAATGAAAGGTTGTTTTCGGAATGTTCAATTGTTTTAGCTTTTTGCAAGGAATTGTAAGAAACGTGAATCCAAATAAAGGTTAAGGGGAAGTTTGTAAAAATAAATACTATCAATATATAATACGAATAACAAAATATTCTGCACAGCTTAACGCAACAATGAAGATAAGTCCAGAGGTTAAAATTGTTCTAAACGGAATCCATAGAGAATTGATAAAAACTCAGCAATTCAAAACGCCATTGATTGAATTTATTAGTATATGCACATAATTTTAAAAAGTTTTTTTTTGCATAAGCTGTTGGTGTTATTTATTTTAAGCAAAAAATGTTTGCATGGCATTATTCAAGAACTCTTTCTCTGACGGGTTTGCGAACGATGCGTCTACGGCGTTCAACGATAATGTCTGAAGATCCAATTTAGATAAATTAAATGCCTCTCTGGCTATAATGAATTCATTCGACAATGATGTATCGAATACGCCAAAATCATCAGTCTAAAAATATATACAAACAATTCATGCATGAATTAATTTTTAGTTAGTTAAGATATATGTATATATGTACTTACGCACAACACTACTGGATAATTAGATAGATAAAGATGTTTAAAATGGTGTTCTTCAAAAGATTTAACCGTACCGCATTTAACGTTGCTCGAAAGGCAGCACTCTATTGGTATTTGTTTATTTTTTGCAATATTTAAATTATCAGCTGACATGTATGTACCATGACCGCATCGATCCATACCAAACTCGAGCATTTGACGTGTTTCATCATCATTTTTAATTTCAGCACAATGAAGTGTCAGTTTAAGACCTTTACACCGGGCTTCCTCTAAGATGTCTACGTAATCCGCAAATATACCACTAGATGGATTACCACTCAAATCAAGACCTTTAATTATATGTGAATATGTGCTCAATTTTCCCAGGACTGTGCGAAGAGTTTCATCTGCGCATTCCTTTCCTTCTGATCGATTTATAGATGGTATTAATTTAACGCAAATATTGGGATAAGAAAGATTTGCTGAACTTTTATTTTCATCGATTAATGTTTTCAAAATGAATTACTTTTGCAAAGCTTTACCTTATACCATCCAATACGCTTTGAATATATTCCTCTTTGGACATATAAAGCGTATTCTTTAGGGTTGTTCGAAGTTCCAAGTATATAACATTGTCTTGCGCAAAGTCCTTAATGACGAATTCCGTAGCTTTTTTTAATCCATTTTTAGTTACAGTCAAATCATGCGCTATTTGAAATTTTTTAAAGCATCTAAAATAAACCAAACATTTTCCTCAAGAACATTTAAGCATACATTTAAAAACTTACTCGGACAATGAAAGATTATGAATGTTTTTGAAGCTATTGCAAAGTTCTTTAAACTCATTAGTCGTCTGCCCATAGAGAAGAGCACCTAACTCCAATAGCGTTTCTGTACTGAGTGAGCCGTTGAGGTGCGCATGTAATTCCTAAGAATATAAGATATAAGATATGTAAATATATATGTATTTATGTAAGTAAGAAATGTTGACTTACAACTTTTGGCATATTTTGAATAAACTTTTCAGTAACCATTGTTTTCCTGTAGAATAAAATATTACTAGATACAAATCATTCATACATCTGTGGCCACGTATGTAAATCTATTGTAAAATTCAGAATACAATTAATATTAAAGAATGTTTGTACTTAATTATATGCATGTTTTTGTTTAACAAAAACATAAATGAATTTTGTATTAGACCGAGGGTATTAACCGATAATAAATAAAATGCATTTACTGTGCAATTGAGAAGAAAAACCCTCGGAAGTTTCAAAAACTTGTATTCGTATTCGGATATTTGATAATAGGCGTGTTGAGATCAGAAATGAATGAGTAAACTTACTTTACTCATTTATTTCTGTTTGAGATACTGAAAAAGAACAGTAAGAGAACAGATGATCTGAAAAAAACGCTCTTTACTCAGGTTTTCATTTAATATCCAAATACTACCGTCAATAATTTTTATAAATTAAATTTCCTACGGAATTTAAAGTTACAAGCAAAACTAATTTTGCTTTCGGGTTTCAACGAATTTCACAACCAAAACAGAACGAATTGACAGATACCGGCATAAATGTATCCCACGAATGACAATCAGAAACAGAAATCATGTTAATCAGAATTCAACTTTCCAGCCAAAAATACCATGACCTACCGCAAAACACGCATACTTCTTTATTTGGAATCAACTAATGTTATGTAAACCCAGGGAACAGATAATTTAATTATATGTACCTTGATGTAAACCAACAAGAGCTATCAAAAATGTGTTCACAATTTCACATGGATAAACTTGATCTGATGGATGTCGGATGTGTATAACGTTCATATGATCAAACAAGTCGTCAGACGTAATTTTTCAAGTGAATTTGAATGACCGTGATACCGCCACTCCTCGTGGCAGAGCTTGTAATATACAAGATTTTAGAAGAGGAAGAAATCGAAGAATTTTTCGGCACATTTCAAAAAATTCTTTTCGGGATTATATATTCTCAAGAGTAGCCATTCTTACTTAACTTTAATGTTTCGGCTAATAAACGTACAGCTTGAAAATCTTTCAAAAATGTAATTTCCTTCAGATCAGACAGACACTATTCACACGATGGAATATGTCTGTCTAGCGACCAAAATGTCAACATTTTTTTAAAACCTTCTGACATGTCCTTCGTTTCTTGCGTTCACACGGTAAAATCTGAGTTTGTCAGACCAGATGTGCCCGGTAAATTTGTCCATGTGTAATATAATTATCAGAAATAAGAGAGCAAGCTCTGATAATTATGAAGACTAATAATTTGGCATAGCTCCAAATTTGTTCATACAAAAAATTGTATACACATATGTACATGTGGATGCACCCTTAATTGCTTATTATGGCGATAAGAACCCCTCTTTTTCACATTTGTCAAACATTTTTGTTTCATACACATGTCAAAGTAATCAGATCCGCACCAGAAATCAGAAAAAATAACAAGCCGCTTGACAGGATTATGATTAATCTCATATATTATATTTCATATTAATACATTTCAACAGATATTGTATATAATCTCAATTTTACATATTTAAAGTCAGTTATCTGTTTTGTATATTTAAATCATATATACAAGTTTTGTGAACTCTTTCGTATACGCTAATTGAAGTTGATCTATGACAATATGATGCAATGCAACAAAACCTGCAATATGCGAAGAGAAAGTGCAACTCGGCATGTGGTAATGTTACATGGAAGTACTACATGCAACTACGAAATACCAAAAACTTAACCTACAGCAGAAATCATCTACAACAATAATTTACTATTTTATCTCTGACCTACAGTTACTCAAAGTAATTTCATGTTTAATCCACGGTCGAGAAATTGTACAACTCAAACCTATTTCTTCAATTGACAAACACTTCGGTATTTTTATTGTGTCTGCTTAACCTATTAGTGACGCCGGTTCAAAAATATAAATTGTTATTACTGAGCGGGGTATAGTGAAAGTGTTAGTGTAAGTTTAATACGTATATAGTTCCGAAAAATAGCAAGTATTAAAGCGGTGCAATCTAGTTGAAATTCAAAAGTATTCGTACAACCAGCTCATCTCGGATAATGCTTTCCCTCAATGGACCCTTGGAACTCCGAAAAATGTTTTGCAAGACCGTGTCGATTTGTCGATTCAACAACAGAATAGAGAGCAATACCCGTCGAGTGACAACCACCTGTTGAAACATACATAAACAGATTTTTCGAAGTAAATTGAGTATACAGTGGAGTCGCGTTATAAGTTACAGGCATGTCGGATTTCATGAGGTGTCTAACCGGTACGGAACCGCATTAACACGGGTTCACTGTAATTAGTTTTTTTTTTGCGTTGAAATCTAAATGTCCTTTTTGAAACATGTTCAATACATCAAGGCATATTCGTATTATCTCATCTATATTAATTTGACTACTTTGATGCTTAACCCCCATTGTAGGAAAATGGACTATGGAATTTATTTGCAAACGCAGTAAGTTTAATTTATATGTATGTATAAACAAAACCAAGGAATATAATGAAGTTTTCATCAAATAGGTTCGAACAAGATTACTCTAAAGAATTGGACATCGTCAGACTCGAAACGCAAAGACGTACCCCATATCATAAACAAAGGATCAACAAATTTCTTATTAATGCGATATAACAGGTAAACAAATTTATTAAGCGTAGTATGAATTAAAGTAAAAGCAATATATCGTTTAAAATATATCTCCATACATTAACGAAACCACCAATCACATGTTATGAAAAGCTCTTTAGAATTGTGGTCGCGTTCTTAAGACTCATTTTCATAAATAACTTTGAAATAAAAAAGTGTGATTATCATGCAAAGAATTGGAACTACATCTGTTGAATTTCTTGAATTTACTGCGAACTTCAGCCTGTCTGCACATTCCATGCATGCATACAAAATACATACAGCAATGATGAGCAATTAAGTTTGTGTATCCCGCTCTTTTTTATTCCTTTATTTAGAAACAATCTACTTCTCAATATAAATGCAATTTCATGCTTTATTTCCGCAGATCGCGCTACAAAACGAAATGGTAAATCAGGAATAAATGGAGAGTCATATACAGAGCTGTGACATTGTTTTTCTCATCGCAACCACATACACAATAGCAGCTCCCAGCTTCAATCATCATCGACGCTTCTCGGTTTGGACATCAAGGTATATACAAAAGATATGTAATATTTAAGTAATCTTCTTTTCATTTATAAAAAATCAATATTAGTTATTTGCAAACAAAATATTATTTAAGCACGGCGTATGTTGTCATGATACATAAGTAGTTTATTAAGAATTTTTAAAAGTTTATTGCTAACTCATTTACATGTCGCCTGGTAATATATTATCATACATATGTAAGTTTCAAAATAATCCGAAGTCGACTAGTTAAAGAAGATGAAGGGTAAAAAGTTGGACACTCCTCTAATATGATTGTGAAAAATCAATTCTATAAACACTGCATTTGCTAAGCTATCAACTGTTGAATAGAGATGAAATAAGCTTCAACAACTTATTGTGATCATCACGAATAATTTGAACAATTTAGAGTTGGATATATAAGAATAGGAACATTTTAGAAATAATCTAAGTCGATGACAGTCTTGTTTTATGGTCCTGGAGTATGTCCCCCTTGGAGGATCACAGTGAACTGGACTAGGGTTTATATTCAGTGTATTATTTATATTAGTGAGGTAAAGAGGGCGCTCATGACAAACGCTGTGGGAGTTACTTAGATCTCCCACTGAACGTTTATATTAAATTCTCATAAACACTATTGAGTGGAGAGTTGAAAAAGGAGTTAAGGAACTAGTATGTATTAAATAAAACGCTATGATGTGTTTACAATGAAAACTTATATATATTGCGATGTAACGTATGAGGCTGAAACTACTGGAAGGAATTACAGAAAGCTATATTTAAACGGGATTCTTGGACTGACGTACTGGTGACGATGTTGTTCTCTTATGTCTGAGGTTGAGAAGATGTAAGACAAATCCTCCACGAAGCTCATCGTATATGAGTTCCTTAGTTGATAGCCCATAAGAAACACGAGTCGAACGTTGTTAAAAGTGCAATTAAGGAGTCTTGATAATTATCGTTTTTTTTAACTTGCCTTTATTTAATGATTACAAAATGGGCATGCTTGTACAAAGTTCGAAGAACAAAAACAGGAATGGAAAAACGGAAGAACAAGGATGACTGAAAAATTTGATTATTATTATTTATTAACATAAAATTATAAATTACATGTTAATATAAGGGATTAAGAGCGCTAGCTTCAAATGCTTTCCACTCAAAGAAAATAACATACGTAAATGTCGTGTTGGCAAAACAACGGTATAATTTAGGGTGGCAAAACTAAAGAATGGAACTAAACAAATAAACGTTTTAAAAACTTTTATTTTAAATTATATATGTTGAGAGTTCAAAAGTTGTGTTCTTATTCCGTTGGCGGATGACTTAGGAATGACGTTGGCCCAAAAGAAAAAAGTTCAATTGAAAATAGAAGCTCATCTCTGACTGGACATTTTTGAGCAGCCAATCTGAGACAGGATTCTATTTTCCATCAGCTCCCTCTGGATGCTTATTCTCGGTCGCGGCTCAGTAGGAAGGACTGCGGCTGCGGATCGTCAATGCAGCGGCTGTTCCCTCTCTCATGCGACAACATCCTTCCCCCCGTGAACTCTCAAAAAGATTCACTACTGGTGTCGAGCATGGCTAGTTTTGAGGCTGGACGGCGAAGTACTCTGCCTGAGGTACGGACATCAGCACTTCTCACCTGATCGTCTTTAGATGGGTACACTTTTGTGATTCTCCAACGCTGCCATTTGTTTCTTGGTTGGGTGCCTTCACAGATCAAGATTTAGTCGCCCGGCTTGAGGGCAGTCACCGTTGCATGCCACTTCGTTCGCTTGGTTAGTTCAGGAAAGTATTCCTGGATCCAGCGCTTCCAGAACCTGTTTTTCAATTGCTGCAACACCTCCCACTGCTTTCGGCTACAAAGTCGTCTGTCGTCTGGGCAAAAGGTTTGAGTTGAGTTGGGACAACCGAGCAAAAAATGGTTGGGAGTTAGTGGCTCGCCCTCTTCTGATGTAAGGGGTAGTTCGGTGAATGGCCTAGAGTTGACAATATTCTCGGCTTCAATTAAGAGGCTTCTTAGAGTTTCTACTCGTGGCGCCATCTCACGCAACGTCACCGACAGTACTCTCTTCACCGACTGTACCATTCTTTCCCAGGCTCCTCCTTCGCTAGGATTGAGTGGACAATTGAAAAGCCACTCTATTCCATATGGCGTCACTCTATCCGGCGGTAGCTTTGCTTTGTTAATTTTGCATCTGAAGCAGTTATTTTTGACTTCCATCAGGGCGGCGCAAATGTGAATGATCCAGTGTCGCTGTCGTATCTCACTTATGGTTAAAGCGTCGTTTTGATGATGCAGTAGATGGTGGTAGTGATACACGATGAGTTTGGTCTTCTGGCTTCAATCGGCAAGCAATCAGCAGCATCCAATCGCCCACTCACTCGTAGTATGTTGTCCTCGTCTAGATATGGTGTCAGCTGGTATATATCACTAGATTTAGGAGGGGTTTCAGCCATCTTGAGGACAGATATCTCTGGGCCAAATGCTTCCTGTTGCATCTGTCGGTAGAGAAGTGCATCTGATGGTATTTTTCGGTCTGGCGACAACTTCACTGGAATCTTACCATCCTTTTTGCCTTTTAATCGTTTGAGCAGAATGGTTTTGTAGCGACATATCCAGGCCACAACTCGTTTCGCCTTCAAGTAGGAAGAATATTTGGTAATATCTATAAAAGATATACTTGACTCGTTTATTGTGATGAGCCTCTGGCATGTTTGGTAGCGGCTTCTGACATCGGGGCCAAAGATCTTCGGGCTGCCTGACAAATTCCGGTCCACTCAACCACCGGCTTTCACTTGCGAATCTTGGAGGATTGACTGCTCGAGTTGCGTCGTCTGCGACGTTTAGGTTCGTTGGAATCACTCCAGTACACTATTTTGCACACTTTGAATTGATGGTTCATACTATTCACTCGTCTGCCCAGAATTGCGGTTTGTAGTTCCAGTCGTGGAATGGACAGCTTCTTTAGCGGAGCAAATCAGGTTTTGGCTGCGACTAAGGCGACATCAACTTCTCCCTCTAAGACAACTCGAATGTATCCAGCGGCGGCAAATGCATTCTCACTAGCATCCGTGAAAATATGAAGATGGATACTGTCTGCCTTCGGCAACTTTGGACAATAGCAACGACTGATCTTAAAGTTGCTGATTTTGCTTAATTCCGTCCACCACAGTTTTCATTGTAATTGTAGCTGCGAAGGAAGGGGATCGAAAATGGCCATGACTATCTTCAACACTTCCCGCTTAGTCAGTGACCTTCCTGGATCCATAACCTCTTTTGGCAATTTGTGGAATTTTATTTGTAAATGAAAGGTATCGTCTGTTATGTTCCAAAACAACCCAAGCACGTTACCACCGCCGTCGTTTGTTTGAATTTTCACTGTGGAACCATGTTGAAACGGTTGTTTATTAAGTTTTAGAATTGCTTACGAAGTTGCGCAGAGTAAATCATCCAAGACTTTTGTAACTTCATTACTGATGCGCTCAGCCTAATCTTTTCTTCTTTTTTTTTTTTTCCGTCACAGAGTACACAAAACACTACGTTCTCTAAGTGTTAACTCTCAGTATCGCTTTACACAGCTGATTTTTCTGCGCGACTAAGGATCATCTATCGATTTTGCATCTCACAGATTACATCAAGTAAACAGTATTAATTATAGCATAGTGCATGGATCAATTTTTTAAACTCCAATCGAGACAAGCTAAAATCAATTTCGTTGCAAAGTTAATTAAAAGTGTTTATACGCCTTGTAATAGGTTCATTACAACCATAGTTGGTTCTATGCCTCTTATCGTATAGTAAATTTCTCATCCGAAGAGATCTTTGGGGAGCATATATATTCATGAGAAAAAGTAAGTCTGGTGAATTTACACGGCAATTAATAATATCGCGGATGAACATGGCTGACGCTGCCTTACGCCTGAAACTTAAGGCGTTTATTTTACATCTATCGTCATATTTAGGCATATCTCGTGAAATTTTGTTGTACTCTTTCGAATCTATTTCGAAAATATGGGGAATCCCAAATGATGGAAGAATATTCTAAATACGGTCTGACTAACGAACAATAGATGGACTTAAGACTAGTTATATCCCGAAAATCTCTACTATTTTTTTTTCAGAAAACCTAACATAGCATTCGACTTCGCAATTGTATAAGCATAATGTGATGCAAAATTTAAGTTGGTATCAAAAATTACACCCAGATCTTTAACCTCTTCTAGACTAAGTCTATGATCATTTATGAAATAATCATCAGCTGATCAGTGTTTATGTTTTGATCTTTGCGACGGGCAAAGCAACTCCGTTTTTTTAATGAATTTTTTTATTTTAATTCCCGACCGCCAATTTGACGGATCTAAAGCGCGGGCGTATGCACTTTCGGGCAAAGTTATTTTAAAATTAATAAAGTTTAATTTGTTTCAGTCCGCGGTTGACTTAACAAGTTTAATACATTTAATGCCACCGTCCGGCGAGTTCAACTTGGATGAAACGTAAT
This sequence comes from Eristalis pertinax, assembly GCA_907269125.1. Lineage (NCBI taxonomy): Eukaryota > Metazoa > Arthropoda > Insecta > Diptera > Syrphidae > Eristalis > Eristalis pertinax. Next base: position 27,101,315 of record OU026148.1, read on the forward strand.
ACTTCACAGCCGTAGTGTTAACATGAAAACCAGCTGCGTGAATCTCTTTCGTGGGAGTCGCGACAAGATCGGAAGCAGACGCGTTGTTGCCTACGATTTGTTTATGTCTTTTTTTGCTGTGAAACTTTCTGCAGCAAAATCCTCCGCAGCTAATAAAATCTGCAGACATTCTGTCTGTATTAGTATACCAGTATTACATTCACCACAATTATCCACTATTTTCGAGTATTTTAATTAATTTATTTATATTAAAAATATAAGAACAAATGTTTTGACGCGAACGATTTAAACCGCTTGACAGGTCAAATAACACTTCGTCAACACATTAAAGCTACATAGTCGTCAACATAGTGATTTTCGACGATGGCGGTAGCGGCAATACTGTTGGCGTTTAAATTCTTGACGTATACGGCGGAGCACGGCGTACAAGCTGCACCGAATATCACCGACTTCATAACGGAGGTTTTTATAGGCTTACCTGGGCCGTCATCTCTCCACAGGAACCTCTGGTTCCGTTTTGATCCATCTGGTGTGTCTGGATTTGGGAGAACATCTCGACAATGTCAGCAGCAACTGCAGCAACGCCTTGACGAAATTTGAAGAGCACTGACAGGAGCGGTCTGACTTGTTCTGGACCTTTCATCAGCAAAGTGTTGAGCCAACAATTGTTGACCTTAGCGGCCGCGTCAAACACAATTCGAATCTTCTCTGGTTTGGCGGGATGTACGACTCAAAAGTAGGGCAAATACCATTTGCAAGGGATGTGAGCTTCGCCTGGTGATAGTTCTCGGGCATAACCTTTTTTGATATAAATTTGCATTTGTTCCACATAGCGTTTGGCAAATCCGGCGTCCTTCTTCATTTTAGCTTCGACGTTCCAGAGCCTTTTGGTTGCCATTGGTAGACTGTTTGGTAGGTGTTTAACTTCAGAGCGCCAGAGTAACCCAGTTTCAAAGCGGTTTCCAACGCGTTTGGTCGTTTCGGACAATATCTTCTTTCTTCTTGCATTTTCTGCCGACTCTAGCACGATGTCAGATTTCTGTACCCCAAAATTCTCCGTGGTGAAGAACGATTCAACCAGTTAATTTAGCATCTCAAACGCGTCTGCTTCCTTTATATGAAAAATCAGTGATGTGGTGTGTGTATTGGAATTCAAGCGGCCATATGCTACCCTGCCGAGAGAGTTCGTTATTGTTAGCTTCTACCTTGTCCATGGCTATACCCAGATGGCAAATGTCCAGGCCAATAAGCAGAGCTGGCTGCGCGTCTTTATAATTTTCGATAGGCAGGTCTTTCAAATTGCCATCGATTTCTTTGTTGAACGTTTGTATTGTCAGGTTTAATTTCTTAACGGTTCTGACGTTGCGCATTACGAAAGGTTGAGCTTGCTTTCCTCTTGCTTTCCTCCTGTTAAATCGCTCTGGAGATATTGTGCAGTTGAAACGAATGGTAGGGCAACTGACGTGGCATCTTCGTGAAGCAATTGGTTGTGGAATCGATGGCAATTGTTTATACCACATCTCTTTCTGTTTCTGCAGTTGGCAGTGCCATGATATGGCTTAAGGCACGATAAGTGTTTTTCTTTTACTGCTCTCCAGCGTTCGTCTAAAGAAAGGTTTTTAAATGAATTGCACTCACTCACTTGGTGTTTGTCATCACCATAGGAGTTACACTGTACGGCTCTTTTTTCTGGTGATGCTGGACTCGCGTGCAGCATACGTTTTGGTGGCGGCAGTGTTGAACTTGATATCACTGAGCTCGATGCTTGAGGTAGCAGCTGCACGATCCTGGCTAACTCGCTCAACCATTTGGCGAAATCGGTCATGGTAGGACTATGCTGGATTGTTGCTGTATACGATATCCAATCCAATCAAAGATTCTAGTCCTCCAGCAGTACTAGATTGCTGAGGTGCTGCCCTGCATTGGCCGAATCGAGGTAACCCACCACCTTCCTCACTTTGGTTGAGAACGGCACTCACTGGTCTATTTGTTTTCGCTTATTGGCGGCCACTGCCGAATTTGGGCAATGTGAGCCGCGATGAGTAGTTCTCTTTGTCCAAATCGAAACGTGAGGTCGTCGATAACGTCCTTTACATTTTTTGGATGGATCAATAGAGAAGCTAGTGCTTCTTTGTCTGCTCCTTGAAGACACTTATGAAGGCGAATATTGTTGTCTGTGTCAGAGTAGTCGAAATTTGCCGTTGTTGCATTATAATGATTAATTAGTAATAAACATCGGCCACTCCTCTAAGCATCCGGAAAATATCGGCAAATCAACCATCTTACCTTGGTAACACCGTGAATTTTATTTTAGTTAAACAAACAATTTTTCCTTTTTTTTCCACTAAATTTATTGTTTTTTTTATTAGTTTCTCCTTTTTTTTTTTTCTTAATACACTCACTTTCTTAATACACTAGATTTTTGCTTCTTATCTTTTCATTCCTTTTAATATTTTTCGCAAGATGATCTTACACATTTGAGTTACAGCCTTCAACTGACTCTCTTAATTTTATCGAACAGAAATGTAAACTTGCAGAGAGAACAACAGAAAAAAACAATCAACAGCTCAAATGGAAAACACACAAGACGCAACCAAACTCTAACTGCACAGACAAACACACAACTCCGGCCGCATCCTACAACGGGTTGCTAGGTTTCAGTACCTGCGCTCTTTTTTTCTTGGCGGCGTTGTTTTCGCAAAATAATGCCGCTGTTCAATTTTGTCAACAACGTTCGTTTAGTACAGTCACCACTGTTCTTGGATTTAGCGAGTTTGATGATGATTATCATACATGTGTATACATGTATGTAACTCGTGGGGACGCTAAAGACTGCATCGAGAACGATCGACGCTTGGCTTGTTGCCGATTGGCGACGCGGTGGAAGCTCCAGCATTTCAGAACTACGACGTTCGATACAATCCCCAAGTCGTTGAGTCTCGACTTGGCTTTCGTAAGTCTCCTTCCGAAGGTCTCCTACTAGAGATTGCAGCATGTTTGTCTGTTCTGCACCATGTGTGGATCCTCGCTACTGGAGTCGTCGGCAGATGTTTTATTTTCCGAATTCATATTTTAACACAATCGGCAACTATCAGTCAAAGGAGGTATAATTTAGGGTGGCAAAAAATAACTAAAGAATTAACGTTTTAAAACCGTTTATTTTAAATTAAATATGTTGAGTGTTCAAAAATTGTGTTCTTATTCCGTTGACCGATGACTTAGGAATGACGTTGGTTCAAAAGAAAAAAGTTCAGTTGAAAATAGAAGCTCATCTCTGACTGGACATTTTTGAGCAGCCAATCTGAGACAGGATTTTATTTTCCAGCAGCTCCCTCTGGATGCTTATTCTCGGTCGCGGCTCAGTAGAAAGGACAGCGGCCGTTCCCTCTCTCATGCGACAACAGTAAATAACGTACATGAGGAATGTATGTATTAATGTATTAATGTATTAATGTATTAATATAAGTTAAATTTTTATTATTTGAAATTTATTAAAAAAAATGGAATTTACCTCGCTTCGTATTTCTGTCCGTTGTCCAGACCTGTGTCAGCATTCCTGCATCCGATGTGGAGATGTTGTTCATCATTGCAGGTGTAGGATGTCCGCGCATGTCGAAATATCGTGGGAGAGGAATGTTGTTTATTTGACAACTTATGCGGTGTTAACTTATATATTCGATAGTGATAGTGTTTACAAAATATTTTGATTGCGAGGCAAGATGGTTTTAATTTTTTGAGAAGTATCAAATTTTGTTACACAATGGACACTGGTGGATTATCTTTCCTTAGTATGCGCTGGTGCATTGAGGTAGTATAACCTAACCGAAATCGGATGAAGTTAGAAACCGCTGTTTTAAATGGATATGGTGGGTAGATAGGATTACTTTTTTCAGTGTTTATCTTGGAGTAATGATTTTTATAGCAGCTCCAGCTAATAATTTTATTCTCTTGATGATTTGGTCTCTGTATTTCTTTAGATCTTTCTTAGAAAATATTTATTTCAGGACTTCGCAGCTTTGTCCGAATGTTCGTTGCTTAATATGCCTATATAGCACACAAGTATGAGCGTTTTTTTTAAATTCTAATTTGTGTCATTGTGTCGCCAGGACACTATCAAAATAGTTAATAAACCACTCTTCAATACATAACAACAAAAGAAAAAGAGTTGACAAGGATTGTCCAAATAACACGCAGTGAATTCAATTTAAATTCTTTATTCGATATTATTTTAATACAAAAATAGTCACACAAGTGTTTTTTACTGATGGAAGAACGATATCCTCGATTGGTTCACACAGGAATGAATTCTGTGGTTCATGCATCCTTCGAAGAAAGCATCATTATTTGATCCAATCAAAGGGTTTTTGACCGATCAGCTGGATCAGCTGTTATGTAATTGATGCCGGTGTAGGTCAACGCCCTTTCCTCCACGTGGAGTGAGTAGTGTCCACGATCGCCAAAAAAATCCTCAATGAGTACAAGCAAACCAAGCAGAATGCAACAAAATGGTTATGTTTGCTTGTAGTTATGCACTCCCACATAAGCTCCGTCCACTATGACAATTGCTAAGTGCAATCGTCTAATGAAGCAGACCGAGCAAATAATGACGGTTGTTGCTTGCAGTTCTGCTCTTCCACATCAGCTCCGCCCAATGTTGTGTTGCATGTCTGGACTTGGGTGACCGTGTGTTTTGCCGACGGCAATTGGATTTCATTTTCGGTGTTGCGTGGCAACATCCTGCCGGGCCACAGAAGAAGACATCTATGAGATTCCCATCGGGAGAATCATCAATAGAGCCTAGACGATGTATTCGCTTTAGACTATCTAATTTGCTGTCTGGGGTGACCTGGACTAGTAAGAACGGAAGTTTCCTGTTCTCCCTATTCGAAACTGCAGTGATGAAGGGCTTAACCCCAACGACCTGGACATCGCCGCTCTGCGCTTGGCGCAGCTTAGGATCTCCTCCGGATCAGTGTCAGGATCCACGCCCTTAAGGAGCATAGTCTGCACTTTTTTCCCTTTTGGGGTGTATGAAAAAAACTCGGGCTACGACACCGCTAGCATATCTTTAACTACATGGTAGTCTCCCATTGATAAGCAATGTACAGATACTTGCAATGGACCCTTATACTTAATATAATAATACTCTTTGGTGACCAACTTACATAAGATGTCGACGTCCTTCTTGTCGTTCAGGCCTGATCAGTGAATTCATATTCACTGCTAGGATTTTAAGGAACTGCTTTGAAGCTGAGCGATCTGCCACTGGATGGAGAGCAGGACCGTCTTTAAATCCAGATCAGCTTCATGTTGCCTGGGCACTGGGACCGGGGCCACCTTCGGCACTGTCTGTTGAACCGGTCGCCTACCCGATGCCATTTAGGCATAGGAGACTGCCGGAGCATCAGTGCTAGCTGGAGCACGGGGCACTGGCCTCGCTTCTACCATTTTTCCTTTCCTTTTGGCCTCTATTATTTTTCTGATCTCTTGGACCTTAGGGCATCTCCGATAGTTGGCAGGGTGCCCGCTGGTCTTACAGAGTACACACTTCAGCTTGCTCCTATCCTCAACTTTCTCCGTCCCTAAGTGACATTCCCCTCGATTGTGGGTTCCTGCGCATTTGACGCAGCGAGACTGCATGTTGCAATTCGCAGCGGCATGCCCAAACCTCTGACAACGAGCACACTGGAGTGTGTGCTTTGCCTTGTTTAATGTGTCCCATTTGACATCAATAGAGCCTAGACGATGTATTCGCTTTAGACTATCTAATTTGCTGTCTGGGGTGACCTGGACTAGGAAGAACGGAAGTTTCCTGTTCTCCCTATTCGAAACTGCAGTGATGAAGGGCTTAACCCCAACGACCTAGACATCGCCGCTCTGCGCTTGTCGCAGCTTAGGATCTCCTCCGGATCAGTGTCAGGATCCACGCCCTTAAGGAGCATAGTCTGCACATTTTTCCCTTTTGGGGTGTATGAAAAAAACTCGGGCTACGACACCGCTAGCATTTCTTTAACTACATGGTAGTCTCCCATTGAAAAGCAATGTACAGATACTTGCAATGGACCCTTATACTTAACATAATAATACTCTTTGGTGACCAACTTACATAAGATGTCGACGTCCTTCTTGTCGTTCAGGCCTGATCAGTGAATTCATATTCACTGCTAGGATTTTAAGGAACTGCTTTGAAGCTGAGCGATCTGCCACTGGATGGAGAGCAGGACCGTCTTTAAATCCAGATCAGCTTCATGTTGCCTGGGCACTGGGACCGGGGCCACCTTCGGCACTGTCTGTTGAACCGGTCGCCTACCCGATGCCATTTAGGCATAGGAGACTGCCGGAGTAACAGTGCTAGCTGGAGCACGGGGCACTGGCCTCGCTTCTACCATTTTTCCTTTCCTTTTGGCCTCTATTATTTTTCTGATCTCTTGGACCTTAGGGCATCCCCGATAGTTGGCAGGGTGCCCGCTGGTCTTACAGAGTACACACTTCAGCTTGCTCCTATCCTCAACTTTCTCCGTCCCTAAGTGACATTCCCCTCGATTGTGGGTTCCTGCGCATTTGACGCAGCGAGACTGCATGTTGCAATTCGCAGCGGCATGCCCAAACCTCTGACAACGAGCACACTGGAGTGTGTGCTTTGCCTTGTTTAATGTGTCCCATTTGACATCAATAGAGCGTAGACGATGTATTCGCTTTAGACTATCTAATTTGCTGTCTGGGGTGACCTGGACTAGGAAGAACGGAAGTTTCCTGTTCTCCCTATTCGAAACTGCAGTGCTGAAGGGCTTAACCCCAACGACCTAGATATCAGCTTAGGATCTCCACCAGATCAGTGTCAGAATCCACGCCCTTAAGGAGCATAGTCTGCACTTTTTTCCCTTTTGGGGTGTATGAAAAAAACTCGGGCTCCGACACCGCTAGCATATCTTTAACTACATGGTAGTCTCCCATTGAAAAGCAATGTACAGATACTTGCAATGGACCCTTATACTTAATATAATAATACTCTTTGGTGACCAACTTACATAAGATGTCGACGTCCTTCTTGTCGTTCAGGCCTGATCAGTGAATTCATATTCACTGCTAGGATTTTAAGGTTACGGGCTGCCTGCGCAGCCATTAAACCGATGTTGCGTTTGGCTCTCCGAACAGCGTCGAGTAGATGAGGTCTACTCGCGCTGCTTGCTCAAGGAACTGCTTTGAAGCTGAGCGATCTGCCACTGGATGGAGAGCAGGACCGTCTTTAAATCCAGATCAGCTTCATGTTGCCTGGCCACTGGGAACGGGGGCCACCTTCGGCACTGTCTGTTGAACCGGTCGCCTACCCGATGCCATTTAGGCATAGGAGACTGCCGGAGTAACAGTGGTAGCTGGAGCACGGGGCACTGGCCTCGTTTCTACCATTTTTCCTTTCCTTTTGGCCTCTATTATTTTTCTGGTCTCTTGGACCTTAGGGCATTCCCGATAGTTGACAGGGTGCCCGCTGGTCTTACAGAGTACACACTTCAGCTTGCTCCTATCCTCAACTTTCTCCGTCCCTAAGTGTCACTCGCCTCGATTGTGGGTTCCTGCGCATTTGACGCAGCGAGACTGCATGTAGCAATTCGCAGCGGCATGCCCAAACCTCTGACAACGAGCACCTGGAGTGTGTGCTTTGCCTTGTTTAATGTGTCCCATTTGACATCAATAGAGCCTAGACGATGTATTCGCTTTAGACTATCTAATTTGCTGTCTACGGTGACCTGGACTAGGAAGAACGGAAGTTTCCTGTTCTCCCTATTCGAAACTGCAGTGATGAAGGGCTTAACCCCAACGACCTAGACATCGCCGCTCTGCGCTTGGCGCAGCTTAGGATCTCCTCCGGATCAGTGTCAGGATCCACGCCCTTAAGGAGCATAGTCTGCACTTTTTTCCCTTTTGGGGTGTATGAAAAAAACTCGGGCTACGACACCGCTAGCATATCTTTAACTACATGGTAGTCTCCCATTGAAAAGCAATGTACAGATACTTGCAATGGACCCTTATACTTAATATAATAATACTCTTTGGTGACCAACTTACATAAGATGTCGACGTCCTTCTTGTCGTTCAGGCCTGATCAGTGAATTCATATTCACTGCTAGGATTTTAAGGAACTGCTTTGCAGCTGAGCGATCTGCCACTGGATGGAGAGCAGGACCGTCTTTAAATCCAGATCAGCTTCATGTTGCCTGGGCACTGGGACCGGGGCCACCTTCGGCACTGTCTGTTGAACCGGTCCCCTACCCGATGCCATTTAGGCATAGGAGACTGCCGGAGTAACAGTGCTAGCTGGAGCACGGGGCACTGGCCTCACTTCTACCATTTTTCCTTTCCTTTTGGCCTCTATTATTTTTCTGATCTCTTGGACCTTAGGGCATCCCCGATAGTTGGCAGGGTGCCCGCTGGTCTTACAGAGTACACACTTCAGCTTGCTCCTATCCTCAACTTTCTCCGTCCCTAAGTGACATTCCCCTCGATTGTGGGTTCCTGCGCATTTGACGCAGCGAGACTGCATGTTGCAATTCGCAGCGGCATGCCCAAACCTCTGACAACGAGCACACTGGAGTGTGTGCTTTGCCTTGTTTAATGTGTCCCATTTGACATCAATAGAGCCTAGACGATGTATTCGCTTTAGACTATCTAATTTGCTGTCTGGGGTGACCTGGACTAGGAAGAACGGAAGTTTCCTGTTCTCCCTATTCGAAACTGCAGTGATGAAGGGCTTAACCCCAACGACCTAGACATCGCCGCTCTGCGCTTGGCGCAGCTTAGGATCTCCTCCGGATCAGTGTCAGGATCCACGCCCTTAAGGAGCATAGTCTGCACTTTTTTCCCTTTTGGGGTGTATGAAAAAAACTCGGGCTCCGACACCGCTAGCATATTTTTAACTACATGGTAGTCTCCCATTGAAAAGCAATGTACAGATACTTGCAATGGACCCTTATACTTAATATAATAATACTCTTTGGTGACCAACTTACATAAGATGTCGACGTCCTTCTTGTCGTTCAGGCCTGATCAGTGAATTCATATTCACTGCTAGGATTTTAAGGAACTGCTTTGAAGCTGAGCGATCTGCCACTGGATGGAGAGCAGGACCGTCTTTAAATCCAGATCAGCTTCATGTTGCCTGGGCACTGGGACCGGGGCCACCTTCGGCACTGTCTGTTGAACCGGTCGCCTACCCGATGCCATTTAGGCATAGGAGACTGCCGGAGTAACAGTGCTAGCTGGAGCACGGGGCACTGGCCTCGCTTCTACCATTTTTCCTTTCCTTTTGGCCTCTATTATTTTTCTGATCTCTTGGACCTTAGGGCATCCCCGATAGTTGGCAGGGTGCCCGCTGGTCTTACAGAGTACACACTTCAGCTTGCTCCTATCCTCAACTTTCTCCGTCCTTAAGTGACATTCTCCTCGATTGTGGGTTCCTGCGCATTTGACGCAGCGAGACTGCATGTTGCAATTCGCAGCGGCATGCCCAAACCTCTGACAACGAGCACACTGGAGTGTGTGCATTGCCTTGTTTAATGTGTCCCATTTGACATCAATAGAGCCTAGACGATGTATTCGCTTTAGACTATCTAATTTGCTGTCTGGGGTGACCTGGACTAGGAAGAACGGAAGTTTCCTGTTCTCCCTATTCGAAACTGCAGTGATGAAGGGCTTAACCCCAACGACCTAGGCATCGCCGCTCTGCGCTTGGCGCAGCTTAGGATCTCCTCCGGATCAGTGTCAGGATCCACGCCCTTAAGGAGCATAGTCTGCACTTTTTTCCCTTTTGGGGTGTATGAAAAAAACTCGGGCTCCGACACCGCTAGCATATCTTTAACTACATGGTAGTCTCCCATTGAAAAGCAATGTACAGATACTTGCAATGGACCCTTATACTTAATATAATAATACTCTTTGGTGACCAACTTACATAAGATGTCGACGTCCTTCTTGTCGTTCAGGCCTGATCAGTGAATTCATATTCACTGCTAGGATTTTAAGGAACTGCTTTGAAGCTGAGCGATCTGCCACTGGATGGAGAGCAGGACCGTCTTTAAATCCAGATCAGCTTCATGTTGCCTGGGCACTGGGACCGGGGCCACCTTCGGCACTGTCTGTTGAACCGGTCGCCTACCCGATGCCATTTAGGCATAGGAGACTGCCGGAGTAACAGTGCTAGCTGGAGCACGGGGCACTGGCCTCGCTTCTACCATTTTTCCTTTCCTTTTGGCCTCTATTATTTTTCTGATCTCTTGGACCTTAGGGCATCCCCGATAGTTGGCAGGGTGCCCGCTGGTCTTACAGAGTACACACTTCAGCTTGCTCCTATCCTCAACTTTCTCCGTCCTTAAGTGACATTCTCCTCGATTGTGGGTTCCTGCGCATTTGACGCAGCGAGACTGCATGTTGCAATTCGCAGCGGCATGCCCAAACCTCTGACAACGAGCACACTGGAGTGTGTGCATTGCCTTGTTTAATGTGTCCCATTTGACATCAATAGAGCCTAGACGATGTATTCGCTTTAGACTATCTAATTTGCTGTCTGGGGTGACCTGGACTAGGAAGAACGGAAGTTTCCTGTTTTCCCTATTCGAAACTGCAGTGATGAAGGGCTTAACCCCAACGACCTGGACATCGCCGCTCTGCGCTTGGCGCAGCTTAGGATCTCCTCCGGATCAGTGTCAGGATCCACGCCCTTAAGGAGTATAGTCTGCACTTTTTTCCCTTTTGGGGTGTATGAAAAAAACTCGGGCTCCGACACCGCTAGCATATCTTTAAGTACATGGTAGTCTCCCATTGAAAAGCAATGTACAGATACTTGCAATGGACCCTTATACTTAATATAATAATACTCTTTGGTGACCAACTTACATAAGATGTCGACGTCCTTCTTGTCGTTCAGGCCTGATCCGTGAATTCATATTCACTGCTAGGATTTTAAGGAACTGCTTTGAAGCTGAGCGATCTGCCACTGGATGGAGAGCAGGACCGTCTTTAAATACAGATCAGCTTCATGTTGCCTGGCCACTGGGAACGGTTGCCACCTTCGGCACTGTCTGTTGAACCGGTCGCCTACCCGATGCCATTTAGGCATAGGAGACTGCCGGAGTAACAGTGGTAGCTGGAGCACGGGGCACTGGCCTCACTTCTACCATTTTTCCTTTCCTTTTGGCCTCTATTATTTTTCTGATCTCTTGGACCTTAGGGCATCCCCGATAGTTGGCAGGGTGCCCGCTGGTCTTACAGAGTACACACTTCAGCTTGCTCCTATCCTCAACTTTCTCCGTCCCTAAGTGACATTCCCCTCGATTGTGGGTTCCTGCGCATTTGACGCAGCGAGACTGCATGTAGCAATTCGCAGCGGCATGCCCAAACCTCTGACAACGAGCAGCATGTGTGCTTTGTCTTGTTTAATGTGTCCCATTTGACATCAATAGAGCCTAGAGCCGGGTCGCTCATCTGGCTCCATTGCACTGAATCACACTTTAGTGTCTTTATTTATTTTAATTAAAAAAAAAAGATTTCAATTTTTCTTCGGGATTCGAATTCGGCACCACGAAGTCACCGGTGATCACCCTACCGCGAAGCTACCGATTCTTATTTTCTATCTGCGATATTTTTTGCATTTGATATTTTACTATTTCCGCACTAAGTCGAAACACGTCTGCATTGGGTGGAGGTCTGTGAACGTTATGTGAATATTACCATCTTTCGACTGAAATCCTCTCAATCTTTGCGGGTGGTTGTGCTCGTTGTTGAGCACTCATAAGGTTGTTTGTTTGTTTCGTAAAAATGTTGTTGTCTATTTGGCTGATAACGCCTCTGATAGTTATGATAAAAATTTGGTGTTTTATTTTTATTAAAACGTCTTTGTTCTTGCCAAGTAATTGGCTTATGTGGAGAGCTTCCGAGTTCCACTGGCTCAGGTTTCGGCATTTGAATATTATTATTCCTTGGGGGGAATTTCAAATTGTTCCTAGGAAATGTGCTTGTCTGTTCGTGTGGCCTAGTAGAAATTTCCGATATATTGTAATGAAGAGCGAAGTTTGCCCTCATATTATTGGATTCGAGCTTTTGTGCTTTCGCTAAAGCACTTGGCAAATCTTCCGGTGAAAGTGAGAAGAGTATGTTAGACAATGGGGCGTTAATACCTGTAATAAAGATTCGTAAGGCGTTCCTACGGTTTGCCTTATTTAATTCTTTTGTTATTTCATTATTTGTGCCATGAGTCATAATTGTTTTGTTTATTAACAAAGTCAATTTCTCATTGACTGTATTGTAGTAATCAATAAGGGATAAGTTGCTTTGACGCAACACACTTAACTCTTGCTCAATTATGTGAGCTGGTCGCTTATCTGCGTAAGCAAAATCTAATCTTGCAATGATTGCTTCAAAATTTAGCACAGCGCCATGATTAGTTAATGTTTCATTGGCTTTGTGTGTTATTTTGTTTCTTAGTGTGATAAGAGCTGCGAAATATCTCTTACTGCCTTTAACATATAATGTAATAGAATTATTGGCTGCTTCTCGCCAACTAACATAGCTACCTGGATTGCCTGAAAATTCTTGTAATGATTTGATTATATCTAACGATTCGTTATCTACTATGCCTATATTTATTGTCTGTGGTTTGTATTCAGTAACTGTTGAAGAAATGGTTACTGCTTCAAGTGAAGCTTTTAAGGAAGCAATTTCCGCTTGCAGAGAAGCAGTATTTCTAGCTATCAGCCTAGCTATTGTCTCCTCCATATTAGTGGCCATGGTTAAATCTTTTATGTTTTTAATTAATTCGTCCAGTCTGTCTTGTATTTTAGTATGTATCAGTTATTATAGTTCCTATCCCCCTTATATAAAACACTGTTTCTTTAGTTAATTAATAACTTGTATCGCTATATGGTTTTTATTTCTTTTCATAAAAACTGTTTTTATTAATTTAACATGCAATTCTTTACTTCTCTATATATATTTTTTTTTAATGTACAAAATTTTTTTTTAAACAGAATTTTCTCAAATCCAAGGTGTAATCTTACTGCTATTTATCTTCATATGCGCTGTTGAGATGTCTTGAGTTGATCTGGTCAAAGGATGTCACAATATCTGTACATCTTTATTTAATTTATTTATTTTCACTTATTGTTTTTTCTTTGTTTTCTCCTTCAATAATGATACTTGATTGTTTTTACGCGGTAATGATAAGGAATTTGGTCTGGTTCCTTTATTGATATCACTCGCGTTATAGTTAAGTCGGTGTTTTTATTTAATTTTTTTTTTTACAAAAAAAACCGACACACTTTCCCCAACTTCACGTTTTACTTTCGCAAATTTTTGTATTTGTTCTCCTTTCACGGATCGTTCCTTTTAAAATTTTCTTCTTTTTAGGATACTTATTCACGCATGTTTTCTTTTAACATGTCCTGTCACGGTCACCAATTATAGCTTTAATAATCCAACTCTAAGTAATTTTATGCTGTGTATGTTGGATCCACATACTATTGAAAGAGTTTCTTCCTGTTGAAAGGCGAATATCCAGTGATTCTTGGTAATCGGCTTGCGATACTGGGAAATATTGGTCTCTGTATCGACTTACGGCGGCAAATGGTGTCGATGGATTTATAAATACGAAGCTGTCATTGTGTGGAACAGGAAATGGTGTTAGTTTGGACAACTGGAACACTTGACTGTCTACTAAAGGTAGCTAGATGACGAATAACACAACAGGTGTCGTTAGGCGGGCTTTAAAGCTTAATAGTTCGTATCATTTTGGTAGATTGTGCTCATCATATCCAGGAAGAGATTATTTAGCTGTTATAAATTTTCGAATATTTTTGAGTCGATTACATAGTTGCCTTGGTGATAGAATTAGCGCACTAATTTTTCCTTGATGGGTGCCCGTAATAGCCTCGATAATTGCCAATTGCGTTCTTTGGAAACTGTCTATTAATTAAGTCAGGAATAAAGTAACTGAGCTAAATGTTTGTAGTTCCATCATCGTTTGGTTGATAACGTTGATACCCTGATAATTTTGAGTCAATTGTTCTTGCATTACCAAAAATTGTTTTTTACTTGATGACGTGGTTTTGTTGAGAACATTTGTTGTTGATTCAACAATCGATGTTTGTTGTTTGGCCAACTCTAGTAGATGTGCTTCACTCTCGTTTGCCTTTTTGATACTTTATTCAACATATTCTGCATAATTTTGGTCAAGAATACCGAAAAGTTTATTGGCTATACTTCCAATGAAATCGAATGGGGAGCGTTTTTTTTCGAATAGCTATACCATTTCTGTATCTCAAAATCTCATTTAAACTATCTGACTCCTGTAACTGATGTTCCAGTTGTGTTGTAATTGGGTTGCAAATGACTTTTGAATATTTTTGTAATATTTCACATTTCCGCTTCAATAGATTAACACTCTCCTTGAGACCTTGATATTCTTGCCAATAGTTGGACATGTTAAAATAAGCGAAGAAGTTCCAGTCGTCGGTGATTAAATTAGATTCCCCTAGGTCCTCAAAGTATATACCAGGGTTGTCATCGAAAGTTTGAACCTCTATTACATTTGGTATTGTTGTTTGAGCCAATGTCGTTCCAATTAATAATTAACCCATTAAAAGTGTTGTTAATGGATTTATCTTCACCTTTGTATTCGATGAAGGTTGTGGATGTTTTCGTTTCAGGGTTGAGTTGCCATCGATAGTACTGGAATTTTGGATCGGTAGAAACCTGCCTTTGAGGGGATGCGTTACTCGTGGATCTTTCCGACTAGTGGGAATGTTCTTTAGTGAGATGTTCTGTAATTCCGAACCCGGGTTTTGCTGGACTTCAGAAGGCAGAGGACAAATTTTTGCGATGGATCTTCTTATTTCTCCTGTTGATGTTCGGATATCAACTATTCGGGACATCTTGTTTTGACCTGAAATCGTCTTTATGACTCTGCCCATTATCCATTTCAGAGGAGGCAAATTATCTTCTTTTATAAGTTCGAGAGTTCCTGGCTTGATGTCTTCTTGGGGGTACTTCCATTTATACCGTTGTTGGATTTCGTGAAGTTATTCGTTGCTCCACCTACGCCAAAACTGTCGTTGTATGGATGTCACCAAATTCCAGCTGGCTACGTGGGTGATATTTGAAGTTCTGTTATCTGGATCAACAATAGTGGTGAGTTTGCGCGCCAATTAAAAAGTGTCCTGGTATACGAACTTCTAGATCATTTGGATCTGATAACATCGGAGTTAATGGTCTTGAATTTAGCACGGCTTCTATTTGCGCTAGTCCGGTACTCAGTTCCTCTTGTGTTAGTGCTGCACTGGACAATACTCGCTTCATGTGGTGTTTAGCCGACTTAACCGCTACTTCCCACAAACCTCCGAAATGTGATGATCTAGGAGGTATGTTTCCATTCTATACCTTTGTCGGCACAGTGAATTTTAATGGACGTTGTTCCTTCATCGGAAAATATTTTGGAGTAGACTTTATTGAGTTCATTCCGAGCTCCAATAAAATTTTTTGCGTTATCTGAAAATATTTTGACTGGACATCCGCGACGTGCAACAAATCTTTTCAGTGCTCCGATGAATGCTTGTGTTGTCAAGTCCATTACTAATTCAAGGTGCACAGCTTTTGTAGCTACTGCTACATACGCTTTCGTTAGTTGTTTGCCCCGTATTCTGTAGTGGATGTAGACTGGACCCAGAAAGTCTACTCCGACATTCGAAAATGGTCTTGACGGCTGAACTCTTTCAGGTGGTAAGTTTCCCATCAGTTGTTCAATACTTTTAGGTTTTTAGTTTTCGCCCGGAAACAACGGATGCAGTTATGTACAATTGTCTGGGCGAGTTGCTTTCCTCTCATAGTCCAGTAATGTTGTCTTGACGCAGCGATTAATGTTTGTGGCCCAGCCTGCATATTGTCATAATGCAATTGTGTCATTAATAATCTCACGAAAACATGAGAGTTTGGAAGAATTATTTGATGCTTGGCTTCATATGGAAGGTTTTAAGCTTCAAATCGCCCTCCTACTCTAATGATGTTTTTGTCATCGAGGAATGGTGACAAAGAATTCAGGCGGCTTTTGTCCGTCACCTGTCCCGATTTTTTAAGATACTTGATTTCATCCGAGAAAGTTGACTTTTGTAGATGTTTAATTATAACAATTTTCGCAGCCTTTAGTTCTTGTACCGAGAGAACTTTGTCCAGAAGCTTATAATTCCTTGCCCGCTTAATATTACTATTGAAGCGTAAGTTAAATGAGGATTGAAGCGGATTGAGTTTTTAAAAACGAACGAACTTTATTTAATGAATCGTGTCTTAAGACTAAAATCTTAATTATACTTTTCTCGCCTCGATACTCATTGTGTTCCTAACTGAATTGTTATTGTTTTGGCGACAGTAGCATGATCATTTGGGCTGTCTTCTTCCTGGTATTGATCATAGCTGCTGACTTATCTCTATTGGGGGATGAGTGTGGGGTATCTATTACTGCTGAGTCTTTTCGTTGGTCGGATGCACTTTTGGTGTTTATTACTGCTGACTCGTCTCCTTGGACGTATGAGTGTATGTCGTTTCCTCTGCTGGTGGTCTCCAACTCCGACATAACCCGTATGATGTATGCTGTGACTCTCTGTATCATTGGAAAGGAATTTCAATAATTGATTCGCTCCAGAAAATGGTAGGTTGTGGTCCCTATCGTTAATAGGTAGGTTTTCTCGTTCCAATAGTTCTGGTTGGGCTGGCCAGTCGTCTCGGGATTTTCGCAGGAACGGTGGTCCTTGAAACCAAACTTTGGATTTGATTAGTTGCTCGGGAAACATGCCTCGAGATACAAGATCCGCAGTATTAAGCTCAGTATTAATAAATTTCCTTTTCTGGTTTCACCGTGGATAAATGCAATTCGATTGGCTACGAAGGTTTGCAAAGGGAATTGCGTGTGTATCCATGCTAACATGATTTGAGAGTCGGTCCAGAAAATTGTCTCCCTAATATGCAATGGTAGGTTTGTGCTTACAAACTTCACTAATGTTGTCATCAGTTTAGCAGCACATAACTCCAAACGTGGTATGGTTGGGTGTTTTATTGGGGCTACTCGAGATTTTGAGCATACCAATTGTACTTTTGTTTCCCCTCGATGGTTGATGGTCTTTAAGTAGACTACCGCTCCGCATGCACCTTGGGAGGCGTCGGAAAATGCGTGAAGTTCTGCCGAAGTTGCATCTGCTAAGACGATGTGCCGAGGTACCCTCAAATTGTTGAGCTGGAGTAAACCTTGCCTGAAGGTCATCCACTTCGTATGCACCTCCATAGGTAATGCGGCGTCCCAGTTTAACTTTGATATCCATAATTCTTGAATGAAGATCTTTGCTAGTATAACGACTGGACCCATTAATCCCATTGGATCGAAAATATGTGCAGTGTCGGCTAATATGGATCTCTTAGTTACCTTCGTTGTCTCATTCCAGTTTGTTTTGATAAGAAATTGGTCTGATGATGGTAACCAAGTTATACCAAGGGTTTTGACTGCTCCTTCATTCTGATCGGGTAAAATATTTTCCGTTTCACAATGTGCCCTTGGTATGTTTTCAATGATGTGGTACATTGGCGCACCATTGTCGTAGATGGAATTGTCCTTCAGAAAATAAGCTACTAAGTTTCTTCTGCATTTGAAGGGCTTTACCTAGATCGTTGGTGCCTGTTAAAATGTCGTCCATGTAAATATCGTGTTGTAGGATGTTGGCTGCTAGGTTGTTGCGACTATGTTTTGTCTGGGCCAAATTTTGTAGACATCTTATTGCTGAATAAGGTGCAGATTTGGTACCGTGTGTCACGGTCGCGTCACGGTTGATAAACCTTTAATGGTTGGTTTGTAGATTCTCTCCATACGATGTTTTGGAATTGTTTGCTGAAGTCATCAACCAGAATTTGGCGATACATCTTAGATATATCAGCAGTGAATACATACGTGTGAACTCTGAAGCGTAGAAGAATGGCAAGTAGATCATTCTGTAGTGCTGGTCCAGTGTGCAGTATGTCATTGAGTGATATATTCGTGGATGTTTTTGAGGATCCGTCGAATACTACTCGTAATTTAGTTGTGCTGCTTCCTGGCCGAAGGACGCAATGATGTAAGAAGAAGTTCGGGGTCTTTATGGAAGCGATGTCCACTTCTTTCATGTGGCCTAAAGATCTTTGAACAGTTACATACCATAAGTAACAGTACAATAAAGCTAACAATAATTGTTTTATCCATCTTATTTTAAAATTGTAACAAAATGGTAACTGAAGTCAAAAATAGTAAAATTATATAGTTAAGCTCTGGGAAGATAGCAAGTAAAGAAAAGCTATTTCCCTTGATTCTCCAAGACTGGCTGGGTTATGTTTGAAAAGTAATTTCACGATGTAACGACCAGAGTCTGTTCTTATGGTAGACGAAATGAAGATTTCTTCGCATTGCTGTTCGTCCTTAGACAATTTTGTCTGCTTAGTTGCTGTGGATGGAGCTTCTTCTAAGCTACAAAATCTTTGTATGATGATTTCCAGTGTGGAATTGTCCACTCCGATTCCCATTACTATCCATCCAAATAATGTGTTCTGTAGAGTGGGACCATCTTGCATTTTTATTTGTCCCACCGACGCTAACTCGGGATAAAGTTCTGCTCCGATTAGAATATCTACTTCTTGAGGTTGGTTAAATGTTTGATCTGCAAGTTTAATGTTCTTTGGTATTTTCCATTGACGGCAATTGATGTATTGGCTGGGTTGTCTAGAAGTTTTGGTTTTCAACACATAGAACTCCAGAAACTGGCAAGGAAATAAGGAATCAGGTTTTGAAATTAGCTGTAACTGATTTGCTAATTTTTCCGTAATGAAACTCATTTGGGATCCTGAGTTTAGCAATGCTCTTGCCTTGGTAGGGCTATTGTTGCGAGTAAGGACATTAACAACAGCCGTACCCAAGAAAACATATTTTGCTTCCGCCTCGCCTACTTTGGTTGCGAATAGACTGGTTCGGTTATCGATTGACGGAATCTGGGCGTCCAATTGATTTCTCTGGACCTCTTGTGCTTGGAGGTGGAGCAGAGTGTGGTGAAATTTGTTGCACTTGGTGCAGTTGCTTGAAATAAAATTTGAGGTCGTAAGCAGTTGATGCATCTGCCCATAGCTTACTACTCCATAGGGTTGAGTTGCTGAAAATTCGTGCAAACTAAATTCGTTTAGCGAATTTTGTTTTTAAAAAAAAACTTTATTGAAAAAAATCAAAACATAAAATTATAACAAGGAAAATTAAATTTAAGCTAGAACACACTTGCTCGTCGTACTGCTGCGGATTGATTGGGGCTGCTGTGCCGATTGACCGGGGTATTTATTAATTCTTCTGCGAGTGGTATATTCTTCTATGAGTGGTTACTATTGAGTTTAGTGTTAATGATGGGTGCTCAGTTTTTGGGACGATGCACATGTATCGTATTGCATTCCGATACTCGAATTTCGGGTGATAAATTTGTGGGTTTATTGCTTCCAGATGTTGTGGTTGTTTTATGGATGCGTTTGAAGTCACGTACTCTTTTTTGCTGGTCATCTCAGGCAAGTGGAGTGAGGATTCAATGTGTTAACTTGCATTTTTTTCACTCCAATGGTAGCGTTGTGGTATTTGATAATAAATGTTTCATTAAGCACTATTTGATCAGAATCGGCTTCCACTAGACCATTGTATTGGTTAAGGAATAATATACCTGGTGCAATCTCTTCGACGTCTGGCACGTGTTGGTTGTTGATCGTGGGACATGTATGTTTTCGGCTTCGTAGAAGGCTGTGGATGCAGGTCGAATTACTGATACTATTTTTACTATGCTATTTCTACTACATATTGAAACTTTATCATATGTTTTACATTTGTCCTTAATTCCGAAAATTAAGTCATTACACTTAACAATATTATTGTATTGTATTTTATTTAAAATATTACCTTTCTTTACTGCTTTTATAAGTAGGGTCTCGCAGGACTCCTTTTTAGTTATAGGTAAGCTTATAATATACATTATCGTTTTGATTAAGGGCTATTCTAATGTTTGAAAATTCAATTAATTGTTCGATACCACTAAACGGCATTTTTTCTCTCTTAATAACATTGTTTATTACATATATTTCCATGTTAGATAGTATATAAGTGTTTACAATATTCACCTTGGCCCAATATAAGGCGTCAAATCATGCTGATCCGGGCTGCCATTATCCACTTCCACGCGAGTTAAACAAAAGAGAACGAATTAAAAATTCCAAGAGAAATAAATTGAATACGAAATTGGAGTTTTCACGACTTTATTCTTTCACGTTTGAAACAAGACTCTCCATTCAAATTCTACAATCTAACTTTTGTTATACCTTAACATTACGATTACTCGACAAAACAGAATGAACGGAAATTGAAAATGTGAATGATCGCCGTTTGTTTCTTACAAATTACCAAGCAAGCGGTTTTGTTTTTTGTTTAATCTGATATGCACTTGGCAGGTCATTTGCAAGTTCAATGTCAGCATTTCCTGTTGTTGTCGGATTTTTAGTGCTAATGTATGTAACTCCTCCTCGCTTTAAATCAGAAGCCTCCGGCTTCATGTTATTAATTATTTTGACACTATTTTCTTTTGTTTTCAAAGATACATAATAAAACATTCATATGACTATGAATATTATAATCAAGATAAGTCTTATGTTAGTACCATACATTACATTTTTATGATATTGCAGTTCCTTAATTTGTTTTAAATTGTCTATTCATTATAGATAGATATTTATTGGCTGCATAGTGTAACAATATTTTAACAAAGTTATCTCTAGCTTGCACAGAGATATGGTTTTATAGAAACCTTACTGCTGAAAATACAATTTATTTACAAGTAAGATATGCAGTTCGGTAAGTTGAGTCTATCTTGGAGGAAAAACTATGGAAAATAACCTCCATTTAAGAGATACTATTCATTATTATTTCATCAAATTTGATTGGTTTAACAAACATTTCCTTTATAATATTTGCTGGATAATAGTACTTATCAGTTACAATAATTTTCTTATTATAAAATTTATGTTGTTTTATTTCTAATGTACAATTATTAAAATTGATTAAATAGTTCCCCGTTAAATTTATAATTCGTTTGTCACAATCTTGTACCAGAGTTTCATTATTAACATTTATTAACAAAATAGACTCATCTATGCTTTTTCTATGCTAGTTACATTATTATAAACCAATGAACATGTCTTCTGAAAAATACAATTCTTACTATTTTTTAAATGTCTAAAAAGAACTTCTTCATTATACTCGTATATTTCATCATTTATTTCAACAATTAATTCTTCTGGTGCATTGATTTGCCAACTATTGGAATTTGGTATAGGTTTGACTAATTGTAACTCTGTTATTATATTATTTACTGATATTTTTATTGCAAATATCAAACAATCATTCTTGCTTTCAAAAGTTTTAATTTGTAAAAATCTATACTATAACAGTCTAACTCTTCTAGTGTTAACATACTCGAATGAATTAAATTGTTTTTAGTCGCCATTATGTTGTTAAGTATTTGATTTACTTTGTTTTCTATGTACCTTAGGTTTCTTGATCCAGAAATAAAACCTTGTAATTTAGTTCCTTAACAATGTTATTTGTAGTGTTGTATGATTCTAAAATTTTCTATTAATGTTTTTAAACTATGTAAAGTCGTGTTAAATTTATGATTTATTTTAATTTGTTTATTAAGACCTTCAATAGCTCTATGGTTATTAGAATCTGTAACTTCCAAATGATCCATTATTTCTTGTCGGTCATTATTATCCATTGTGCCGAATAACCAGTTTTCAGCTCTGCCTACGATATTTAATAAACCCCTTTTTTGTCTATTTAATTTTGTTACGGTTTTTTTAGTTCTGTATTTGTTTACTATTTCTTCTTTGATAAGTATATGGTCCTGTGATTGCTCTTCTACTGAATGCATTGTATCAGACAGGTCCATATTGGATTCACTGCTGTTTTCTACATTAATTCGATCACTATTTTTCAACCTACTTAAACAATCGGCCACTTTATTTTCTTTGCCTTTAAGGCACTCAATTTCATAATTATACTCTTGTAACTTAAGAACCCATCGTTGGTTTCGTTGGGAAAACTCATTCCCTTTGCACTTCGAGTTTAAATATTTTATTGGTGCATGTTCCGTGACAATCTTAAATTTTCTGCAGTAGAGATATGGTCTAAAATAATTTACCGAAAAAACTATAGCTAAGAATTCTTTATCAGTTACGCTATAATATTTTTCGTGATTGTTCAACGTTCTGGATACATAACATATCGGATGACCGTCTTGTGAAAGAACTGCTCCAATTGCATAATCACTTGCATCCGTTGTAACCATAAATTCTTTTTCATAATTTGCATACTTTAAAACAGGGTGATAGGATAACAATAGTTTGAGTTTTTCAAACGCTTCAATGTACTGAGGATCATTGATATTAATTTTTTAATTCTTTTTTAAATATTTTATTAGAGGGTGTGCTACTTTCGCATAGTCTGTGATAAATTTTCTGTAAAAACCTGTCATCCCCAAGAAACTTTTTAGTTGTTTTTCTGTTTTGGGTAGTTCAATTCTCATTATATTTTCTATCTTATCAGCATTTGGCTTGATTACTTCTTTTGTAAGAATGTGCCCTAGAAAATTTGTCTCTTTTTTCATGAATGAGCATTTATCAGGTTGTACCTTCAAGTTATGTTCGCTTAACTTTTTGAAAATTAGTTCCAATGAATTTAAATGTTCTTCTAGTGTAGTTGAAAAAATTAGGATGTCATCCAAATATACTACACATATTTTATTTATGTAATTCCTCAATATCTCATTAATGAGACGTTAAAATGTTGCCGGAGCATTCTTCAAGCCGAATAGCATCCGAACATATTCATACAATCCAGATGGTGTAACAAATGCCGTTTTTTCGATATCTTTTTCGGCTACCAAAATCTGGTGATACTCCTTCGCTAAATCCAATGACGTAAAATATTGAGATTTTCCCAACTTGTCCGATATACTGTCTATATTGGGAAGTGGGTATTTGTCGTCAATTTTCACTTGGTTTAGTCTTCGGTAATCTACCACAATTCGAAATTTTTGTACACCTGAGTTGTCTTATATACAATTTGGAATTTATCTGTTCATTTGTAGTTCGGATTTCATGGACAATACTCGTAGTATTTGTTAACTTGTCTCCTTCTTTGTAAAATAGTTTCGTATATCTTTCTAACAACTTGATTAAACCATATTTTTCTTCCTCATTTAAATGGGTAATTGTTACATTTTCAAGTGCACCTACTTCTAAAGTATTAACTTCAGTCTGTTGCACTATTTTATTTATAAATGGTATCCTTATATCATTTCTTAGTACAATTTCCTGATTTTCAATATCTATGGTTCTAACGTTTTTATCTACCCAGTCCATTCCAAGCAAAAAATCGTATGGTTTTTTTAAATTAATCTTAATCCACCTAATTCTAGCATTTTGTGTCTGACCAAATTCAACTGGACACTTAGATTTTACATATTCCATATTTTTTGTTACTTGTCCTTCTATTGCTGTTAATGCTACGTCCCCTCCTAAACTTTCGTAAATTCTGTTTGAAACTGTGCTTTAATAAACTTACTATAGAACCTGTATCAACCATAGTAATGTACTCTTTTTCGCTTAGAATAATAAAAATTTTGTTTCTGTCCGAGGCTAGTTTATAAAAAACTCATTCTGGGAAATTAAATTTACCTCGTTACTATTACTCACATTGTCAACTTCCATTGCTCTTGATGAGTTATAGCTAAAATTCCTATTATTCCTGGTCTGCCAACTTGTATTTGTATTATTATTATTAAAAGTTCTCCGAGTTTGTCTTGACTCTACTCTACTATTGTTATTGGAATTATTATGTTGATGATTGCTATATTACTTACTGTGATCATTAGTATGTGGTGAAAAATTACTTTGTATTGGCTTGAATGCAATTTGTTTATTTTCTCTATAAGGCTTATTGAATTTGTGTTCTTTTAGATTAAAACTATCTTGCCCAACATATTTATTTAGTATTTTTCTGATATCTTCTAACGAATACATATCGTATAATTCAGCTGCTAAAGCCCTAGCAGTTATTTCTTTTATTTTTAGAACTAAAAAGCTACTCAAATTATTCACAATCATTATCTGGAAATTGCACATTCTGCAATGTCGCTAACAATAACTCTTACTCTATCACATAATTCAGAAATAGAACTTACTTTTAAAAAACTGATCTCATTCATAATCTGTCCTTGGTCCTGTTGACTTGAAGTGGAGTTTCAGCTTGCTCTTGCAGCTGTCCCAGGTTGGTGGAGGTGATGTTTGCAGATAGATCTTGGCTGGTCCGACAATTTTCTCGTTGTAAAACACGGTGTATACATCATTCCTCTGGTTTGTTTCATATTCTTCTAATGCTCTGTCCACTGAAGAAATGGATGCTGGCAAGGTTCCCATACAAATACAGGAAGGTACCGAAGTTCCTTTTCGAGTCTGCTCCTTAATACTGGTACTGGTTGATTTTGGCGGTTTAAGATTTCAGTTAGCATGGCTAAGCATTGCTCTGTTATATTTATCGCCATTCTTCTGTTGCCGTCTAGAATTCTATTTCGTAATGTGTGTTTTTGTATGTTTGTTTAGTGTTCGTTTCTTCGTAATCTACTAAATTTTGCTTTAGATTACTATGTTTCGCACTTTTTTACACTTTAACACTTTTTATGGTTCGTTTCACTGGATTCTAATTCTACTGAAAAGAATCCTACCGATTGCGCCAGCTAAAAAAAAGAGAACGAATTTAATTTAATTAAAAATTCCAAGAGAAATAAATTGAATACGAAATTGGAGTTTTCACGACTTTATTCTTTCACGTTTGAAACAAGACTCCATTCAAATTCTACAATCTAACTTATGACCTACCTTAACATTACGATTACTCGACAAAACAGAATGAACGGAAATTGAACATGTGAATGACCGCCGTTTGTTTCTTACAAATTACCAAGTAAGCGGTTTTGTTTTTTGTTTAATATGATATGCACTTGGCAGGTCATTTGCAAGTTCAATGTCAGCATTTCCGAT
The DNA here is from genome assembly GCA_907269125.1 of Eristalis pertinax. Taxonomy (NCBI): domain Eukaryota; kingdom Metazoa; phylum Arthropoda; class Insecta; order Diptera; family Syrphidae; genus Eristalis; species Eristalis pertinax. The sequence continues at coordinate 27,126,482 of OU026148.1, forward strand.
CGAAATGCATTTGTAGCGAGTTGAGTTCCTGTTGAAGGCCAAATTCGTCGTCCGAATATTCACTCTTCGCAACCTTTGTAGAGATACGCTTGATTGCGGTAACTGCGGTGGTGCGTCGGTTGAGATCCGCCATTGTTGCAGGAGACTCCAATGTACCGGACGACTCTGAAGATAACTCGGGCAAAAAATGATCAGACTCACCAACAACAGCCAAATCCTGATAATGTGAATCGTCGTCAGACATCCACTACACTAAAGAATAAAGATGAGATCGCCACAGGAAGCGTAAAGGTAGTACAGTTGCCAAATGATCCGGTATGCAGGATAACTGTACGCCAGAAGCCACGCCACGCTTTTCTCGTTCAAGTAACTGTAATTGTCCAACTCGCGAACGTTCTCGTCTACATAACGGAACTGTCCAATATAACGCTTGTTTCGTAATAACGCCACCAAATAATAACACTATTCGCGAATCATTCCTCACAGGAGGCATCAAAAAATGTATAAGAGAACATACACGCGGACAAATAGTAAAATTAAAAAACAGAGTTCAGTTAAATTTGCATACAATTTATTGCAACGAATGAAAAATATAACGCCAAAACTAATTCACAAAAGAAAAAGAGCTGTTGCTTGAAGAGCCGCTCGCCAAGAAGATAAAAACACAGCTGAACAAAGAAAAAGAATTCATAGTATAAAAAAGGCTTCAGTGCCTTCCAAAAAAAGGAATTCATCGGAAAAGGAACGAATCGCTAATTGCTTTTTGGAGATGCCAAACAGTAACATTGAAATCGAATCGATGTACAATAATCTTGTACAATTGGAATGAACTAGGATCTCTGTATATCCCTTGGTTCCACTTGTTGAGAATATTGGTCATAATTTCTTTGGTGATGGCGTTGAATTGTTTTTGGTATGTTATTTTATTTTGCGGATTATACGGCTTTGGTTGTCAGTTATTTCCAGTTGGATTATTATTTTTATTTCTACAATTATTTCTTTTATTTTGATTTTGTTTAAGTGTGCCTATTTTCGTTTCTATCGTTTGGTTTCGAAGTATTAAGGTCAGGACTGCGACTAACAAAACCTGCTTGTGATAATTCACGGAGAGCTGACTCCATAGTAGTGGAGTCCATATAGTTCTCATATGAACTGGTAGTTTCTCTTTAAAGATGTTTAGGGCTGTATCATTGTTTCTAGGAATATCTAATTGAATTCCTTCCTGTAGGAAATGGTTAAGTAAGGACAGTGTTTTTTGTATATAATTATAATATTTGAGAACACGTCCTCAAAATTGTTTCTAAAATCGTCATACAGGCAACTATTCTTGAAACCACCAACATTTTCTATTAACATTGCTTTAATGTCACTCCATTTAGCCAAATGTGCATGGATTTCTATGCCTGCCTAGCTCGTCCTAAAAATTTTGATTTTAATAGATTTACTCACATTTTTTGTCCTTGCTCATTATAAGTAAGTAACGTTGGTATGATATCATCAACATTATTGATAAAGATTGGGAGATCTTCTGTTCTTCCATCAAACGTTGACAATCGTTAAATATATTTTAAGGAATTGAGTCCTAAGACACTTGGTATAAAATTTGGTTGCCTATCATTACCTAGTGCTGCTGCTGTTCCTGCTGTGCAGTACGGCTGATACTCTTGAAGTCTTATTTGGTATTTTTTGTTGTCTATATTTTGTTTTTAATTCTCTTCATTCAATTTAATATTATTTTTTTTGTATTGTAAGTTTACCTCGTTACTATTACTCACATTGTCAACTTCCATTGCTCTCACCATTCAAATTCTACAATCTAACTTATGACCTATCTTAACATTACGATTACTCGACAAAACAGAATGAACGGAAATTGAACATGTGAATGATCGCCGTTTGTTTCTTACAAATTACCAAGCAAGCGGTTTTGTTTTTTGTTTAATCTGATATGCACTTGGCAGGTCATTTGCAAGTTCAATGTCAGCATTTCCTGTTGTTGTCGGATTTTTAGTGCTAATGTATGTAACTCCTCCTCGCTTTAAATCAGAAGCCTCCGGCTTCATGTTATTAATTATTTTGACACTATTTTCTTTTGTTTTCAAAGATACATAATAAAACATTCATATGACTATGAATATTATAATCAAGATAAGTCTTATGTTAGTACCATACATTACATTTTTATGATATTGCAGTTCCTTAATTTGTTTTAAATTGTCTATACTATTCATTATAGATAGATATTTATTGGCTGCATAGTGTAACAATATTTTAACAAAGTTATCTCTAGCTTGAACAGAGATATGGTTTTATAGAAACCTTACTGCTGAAAATACAATTTTTTTACAAGTAAGATATGCAGTTCTGTGAGTTGAGTCTATCTTGGAGGAAAAACTATGGAAAAAAACCTCCATTTAAGATTATTTCATCAAATTTGATTGGTTTAACAAACATTTCCTTTATATTAATTTTCTTATTATAAAATTTATGTTGTTTTATTTCTAATGTACAATTATTAAAATTGATTAAATAGTTCCCCGTTAAATTTATAATTCGTTTGTCACAATCTTGTACTAGAGTTTCATTATTAACATTTATTAACAAAATAGACTCATCTATGCTTCTTCTATGCTAGTTACATTATTATAAACCAATGAACATGTCTTCTGAAAAATACAATTCTTACTATGTTTTAAATGTCTAAAAAGAACTTCTTCATTATACTCGTATATTTCATCATTTATTTCAACAATTAATTCTTCTGGTGCATTGATTTGCCAACTATTGGAATTTGGTATAGGTTTGACTAATTGTAACTCTGTTATTATATTATTTACTGATATTTTTATTGCAAATATCAAACAATCATTCTTGTAATCCATTACTCCAGCTTTCAAAAGTTTTAATTTGTAAAAATCTATATTATAACAGTCTAACTCTTCTAGTGTTAACATACTCGAATGAATTAAATTGTTTTTAGTTGCCATTATGTTGTTAAGTATTTGATTTACTTTGTTTTCTATGTACCTTAGGTTTCTTGATCCAGAAATAAAACCTTGTAATTTAGTTCCTTAACAATGTTATTTGTAGTGTTGTATGATTCTAAAATTTTCTATTAATGTTTTTAAACTATGTAAAGTCGTGTTAAATTGATGATTTATTTTAATTTGTTTATTAAGACCTTCAATAGCTCTATGGTTATTAGAATCTGTAACTTCCAAATGATCCATTATTTCTTGTCGGTTATTATTATCCATTATGCCGAATAACCAGTTTTCAGCTCTGCCTACGATATTTAATAAACCCCTTTTTTGTCTATTTAATTTTGTTACGGTTCTTAACTTAGATTTTACTAATGTAATTTCTGAATAAAGTGCAACTAAATCTTCTAATTTCAAATGAGCTATGTTTCATGCCAATTGATCTAAAACGTTCATCATTTCAGATGGATTGATTACATGTAAGATTGTGTCCCCTCCTAAACTTTCGTAAATTCTGTTTGAAACTGTGCTTTAATAAACTTACTATAGAACCTGTATCAACCATAGTAATGTACTCTTTTTCGCTTAGAATAATAAAAATTTTGTTTCTGTCCGAGGCTAGTTTATAAAAAACTCATTCTGGGAAATTAAATTTACCTCGTTACTATTACTCACATTGTCAACTTCCATTGCTCTCGATGAGTTATAGCTGTGATAATTAGTATGTGGTGAAAAATTACTTTGTATTGGCTTGGATGCAATTTGTTTATTTTCTCTATAAAGCTTATTGAATTTGTGTTCTTTTAGATTAAAACTATCTTGCCCAACATATTTATTTAGTATTTTTCTGATATCTTCTAACGAATACATATCGTATAATTCAGCTGCTAAAGTCCTAGCAGTTATTTCTTTTATTTTTAGAACTAAAAAGCTACTCAAATTATTCACAATCATTATCTGGAAATTGCACATTCTGCAATGTCGCTAACAATAACTCTTACTCTATCACATAATTCAGAAATAGAACTTACTTTTAAAAAACTGATCTCATTCATAATCTGTCCTTGGTCCTTTGTTGACTTGAAGTGGAGTTTCAGCTTGCTCTTGCAGCTGTCCCAGGTCGGTGGAGGTAATGTTTCCAGATAGATCTTGGCTGGTCCTACAATTTTCTCGTTGTAAATCACGGTGTATACATCATTCCTCTGATTTGTTTCATATTCTTCTAATGCTCTGTCCACTGAAGAAATGGATGCTGGCAAGGTTCCCATACAAATACAGGAAGGTACCGAAGTTCCTTTTCGAGTCTGCTCCTTAATACTAGCATGGCTAAGCATTGTTCTGTTATATTTATCGCCATTCTTCTGTTGCCGTCTAGAATTCTATTTGTGTTTGTTTAGTGTTCGTTTCTTCGTAATCTACTAAATTTTGCTTTAGATTACTATGTTTCGCACTTTAACACTTTTTATGGTTCGTTTCATTGGATTCTAATTCTACTGAACAGAATCCTACCGATTGCGCCAGCTAAAAAAAAGAGAACGAATTTTTTCACGTTTGAAACAAGACTCTCCATTCAAATTCTACAATCTAACTTATGACCTATCTTAACATTACGATTACTCGACAAAACAGAATGAACGGAAATTGAACATGTGAATGACCGCCGTTTGTTTCTTACAAATTACCAAGCAAGCGGTTTTGTTTTTTGTTTAATCTGATATGCACTTGGCAGGTCATTTGCAAGTTCAATGTCAGCATTTCCTGTTGTTGTCGGATTTTTAGTGCTAATGTATGTAACTCCTCCTCGCTTTAAATCAGAAGCCTCCGGCTTCATGTTATAAATTATTTTTAAACTATTTTCTTTTGTTTTCAAAGATACATAATAAAACATTCATATGACTATGAATATTATAATCAAGATAAGGCTTATGTTAGCACCATACATTACATTTTTATGATATTGCAGTTCCTTAATTTGTTTTAAATTGTCTATACTATTCATTATATATAGATATTTATTGGCTGCATAGTGTAACAATATTTTAACAAAGTTATCTCTAGCTTGCACAGAGATATGGTTTTATAGAAACCTTACTGCTGAAAATACAACTTTTTTACAAGTAAGATATGCAGTTCTGTAAGTTGAGTCTATCTTGGAGGAAAAACTATGGAAAAAAACCTCCATTTAAGAGATACTATTCATTATTATTTCATCAAATTTGATTGGTTTAACAAATCAAAGCCTCCGGCTTCATGTTATTAATTATTTTGACACTATTTTCTTTTGTTTTCAAAGATACATAATAAAACATTCATATGACTATGAATATTATAATCAAGATAAGGCTTATGTTAGTACCATACATTACATTTTTATGATATTGCGGTTCCTTAATTTGTTTTAAATTGTCTATACTATTCATTATATATAGATATTTATTGGCTGCATAGTGTAACAATATTTTAACAAAGTTATCTCTAGCTTGAACAGAGATATGGTTTTATAGAAACCTTACTGCTGAAAATACAATTTTTTTACAAGTAAGATATGCAGTTCTGTAAGTTGAGTCTATCTTGGAGGAAAAACTATGGAAAAAAACCTCCATTTAAGAGATACTATTCATTATTATTTCATCAAATTTGATTGGTTTAACAAACATTTCCTTTATATTAATTTCCTTATTATAAAATTTATGTTGTTTTATTTCTAATGTACAATTATTAAAATTGATTAAATAGTTCCCCGTTAAATTTATAATTCGTTTGTCACAATCTTGTACTAGAGTTTCATTATTAACATTTATTAACAAAATAGACTCATCTATGCTTCTTCTATGCTAGTTACATTATTATAAACCAATGAACATGTCTTCTGAAAAATACAATTCTTACTATGTTTTAAATGTCTAAAAAGAACTTCTTCATTATACTCGTATATTTCATCATTTATTTCAACAATTAATTCTTCTGGTGCATTGATTTGCCAACTATTGGAATTTGGTATAGGTTTGACTAATTGTAACTCTGTTATTATATTATTTACTGATATTTTTATTGCAAATGTCAAACAATCATTCTTGTAATCCATTACTCCAGCTTTCAAAAGTTTTAATTTGTAAAAATCTATATTATAACAGTCTAACTCTTCTAGTGTTAACATACTCGAATGAATTAAATTGTTTTTAGTTGCCATTATGTTGTTAAGTATTTGATTTACTTTGTTTTCTATGTACCTTAGGTTTCTTGATCCAGAAATAAAACCTTGTAATTTAGTTCCTTAACAATGTTATTTGTAGTGTTGTATGATTCTAAAATTTTCTATTAATGTTTTTAAACTATGTAAAGTCGTGTTAAATTGATGATTTATTTTAATTTGTTTATTAAGACCTTCAATAGCTCTATGGTTATTAGAATCTGTAACTTCCAAATGATCCATTATTTCTTGTCGGTTATTATTATCCATTATGCCGAATAACCAGTTTTCAGCTCTGCCTACGATATTTAATAAACCCCTTTTTTGTCTATTTAATTTTGTTACGGTTCTTAACTTAGATTTTACTAATGTAATTTCTGAATAAAGTGCAACTAAATCTTCTAATTTCAAATGAGCTATGTTTCATGCCAATTGATCTAAAACGTTCATCATTTCAGATGGATTGATTACATGTAAGATTGTGTCCCCTCCTAAACTTTCGTAAATTCTGTTTGAAACTGTGCTTTAATAAACTTACTATAGAACCTGTATCAACCATAGTAATGTACTCTTTTTCGCTTAGAATAATAAAAATTTTGTTTCTGTCCGAGGCTAGTTTATAAAAAACTCATTCTGGGAAATTAAATTTACCTCGTTACTATTACTCACATTGTCAACTTCCATTGCTCTCGATGAGTTATAGCTGTGATAATTAGTATGTGGTGAAAAATTACTTTGTATTGGCTTGGATGCAATTTGTTTATTTTCTCTATAAAGCTTATTGAATTTGTGTTCTTTTAGATTAAAACTATCTTGCCCAACATATTTATTTAGTATTTTTCTGATATCTTCTAACGAATACATATCGTATAATTCAGCTGCTAAAGTCCTAGCAGTTATTTCTTTTATTTTTAGAACTAAAAAGCTACTCAAATTATTCACAATCATTATCTGGAAATTGCACATTCTGCAATGTCGCTAACAATAACTCTTACTCTATCACATAATTCAGAAATAGAACTTACTTTTAAAAAACTGATCTCATTCATAATCTGTCCTTGGTCCTTTGTTGACTTGAAGTGGAGTTTCAGCTTGCTCTTGCAGCTGTCCCAGGTCGGTGGAGGTGATGTTTGCAGATAGATCTTGGCTGGTCCGACAATTTTCTCGTTGTAAAACACGGTGTATACATCATTCCTCTGGTTTGTTTCATATTCTTCTAATGCTCTGTCCACTGAAGAAATGGATGCTGGCAAGGTTCCCATACAAATAGAGGAAGGTACCGAAGTTCCTTTTCGAGTCTGCTCCTTAATACTGGTACTGGTTGATTTTGGCGGTTTAAGATTTCAGTTAGCATGGCTAAGCATTGCTCTGTTATATTTATCGCCATTCTTCTGTTGCCGTCTAGAATTCTATTTCGTAATGTGTGTTTGTTTAGTGTTCGTTTCTTCGTAATCTACTAAATTTTGCTTTAGATTACTATGTTTCGCACTTTTTTACATTTTAACACTTTTTATGGTTCGTTTCATTGGATTCTAATTCTACTGAACAGAATCCTACCGATTGCGCCAGCTAAAAAAAAGAGAACGAATTAAAAATTCCAAGAGAAATAAATTGAATACGAAATTGGAGTTTTCACGACTTTATTCTTTCACGTTTGAAACAAGACTCTCCATTCAAATTCTACAATCTAACTTATGACCTATCTTAACATTACGATTACTCGACAAAACAGAATGAACGGAAATTGAACATGTGAATGACCGCCGTTTGTTTCTTACAAATTACCAAGCAAGCGGTTTTGTTTTTTGTTTAATCTGATATGCACTTGGCAGGTCATTTGCAAGTTCAATGTCAGCATTTCCTGTTGTTGTCGGATTTTTAGTGCTAATGTATGTAACTCCTCCTCGCTTTAAATCAGAAGCCTCCGGCTTCATGTTATTAATTATTTTTAAACTATTTTCTTTTGTTTTCAAAGATACATAATAAAACATTCATATGACTATGAATATTATAATCAAGATAAGGCTTATGTTAGCACCATACATTACACTTTTATGATATTGCAGTTCCTTAATTTGTTTTAAATTGTCTATACTATTCATTATAGATAGATATTTATTGGCTGCATAGTGTAACAATATTTTAACAAAGTTATCTCTAGCTTGCACAGAGATATGGTTTTATAGAAACCTTACTGCTGAAAATACAACTTTTTTACAAGTAAGATATGCACTTCGGTAAGTTGAGTCTATCTTGGAGGAAAAACTATGGAAAAAAACCTCCATTTAAGAGATACTATTCATTATTATTTCATCAAATTTGATTGGTTTAACAAATCAAAGCCTCCGGCTTCATGTTATTAATTATTTTGACACTATTTTCTTTTGTTTTCAAAGATACATAATAAAACATTCATATGACTATGAATATTATAATCAAGATAAGGCTTATGTTAGTACCATACATTACATTTTTATGATATTGCGGTTCCTTAATTTGTTTTAAATTGTCTATACTATTCATTATATATAGATATTTATTGGCTGCATAGTGTAACAATATTTTAACAAAGTTATCTCTAGCTTGAACAGAGATATGGTTTTATAGAAACCTTACTGCTGAAAATACAATTTTTTTACAAGTAAGATATGCAGTTCTGTAAGTTGAGTCTATCTTGGAGGAAAAACTATGGAAAAAACCCTCCATTTAAGAGATACTATTCATTTGTATTTCATCAAATTTGATTGGTTTAACAAACATTTCCTTTATATTAATTTCCTTATTATAAAATTTATGTTGTTTTATTTCTAATGTACAATTATTAAAATTGATTAAATAGTTCCCCGTTAAATTTATAATTCGTTTGTCACAATCTTGTACCAGAGTTTCATTATTAACATTTATTAACAAAATAGACTCATCTATGCTTCTTCTATGCTAGTTACATTATTATAAACCAATGAACATGTCTTCTGAAAAATACAATTCTTACTATGTTTTAAATGTCTAAAAAGAACTTCTTCATTATACTCGTATATTTCATCATTTATTTCAACAATTAATTCTTCTGGTGCATTGATTTGCCAACTATTGGAATTTGGTATAGGTTTGACTAATTGTAACTCTGTTATTATATTATTTACTGATATTTTTATTGCAAATATCAAACAATCATTCTTGTAATCCATTACTCCAGCTTTCAAAAGTTTTAATTTGTAAAAATCTATATTATAACAGTCTAACTCTTCTAGTGTTAACATACTCGAATGAATTAAATTGTTTTTAGTTGCCATTATGTTGTTAAGTATTTGATTTACTTTGTTTTCTATGTACCTTAGGTTTCTTCATCCAGAAATAAAACCTTGTAATTTTGTTCCTTAACAATGTTATTTGTAGTGTTGTATGATTCTAAAATTTTCTATTAATGTTTTTAAACTATGTAAAGTCGTGTTAAATTGATGATTTATTTTAATTTGTTTATTAAGACCTTCAATAGCTCTATGGTTATTAGAATCTGTAACTTCCAAATGATCCATTATTTCTTGTCGGTCATTATTATCCATTGTGCCGAATAACCAGTTTTCAGCTCTGCCTACGATATTTAATAAACCCCTTTTTTGTCTATTTGATTTTGTTACGGTTCTTAACTTAGATTTTACTAATGTACTTTCTGAATAAAGTGCAACTAAATCTTCTAATTTCAAATGAGCTATGTTTCATGCCAATTGATTTAAAACGTTCATCATTTCAGATGGATTGATTACATGTAAGATTGTGTCCGTGTCATTAACTATCTCAACTTGCTTAATTCTCATTTTGACATACCCGTTTTCTTCCAATATAGGATGAACTTGCAGTAGTCCCTGGACTGCGATTATCCTCATCATCAAAAATATTACCATGACCTCCAAATTTAGGAGCTCTTTTAATGTTAGATAAATGCACGTTTGTAAGTTTAAACTTTCTAAAATATGGTTCATCTTTATGTCTGACTCGCTTACAGTTTTTAATATATCCCTCGTTTCTATTTTCAACGTAGTTTTCTCTGTCTCTATTATTTCTTTGTGTAGTCTTGTATTTTTCTTCTCTAATTTTTCTACTAATGACGTTATATCTGTGACTCCGCTAGCTTGCCTTGGAGTCATCTCAATTGTTGAGTGATACCTATCGTTGTAATTTCCTACTGCTTTCTGTATCTTTTGTTCTACTGAAACATAAATATTGTACAACTTGCTCCGATTTAAACTCATTATCCATAATGATCTTTTCGGTTTATCAAATGAAGCCAAATAACCTTCTAGTATCCCAATCTTATTAATCCAGTTTCTATCATTTAATAAGTATGCTACGGCGAATGTTGTCAATTTGTCGATAATGGTAACGAAAGCCAGCTTTTTGTAATGGAAAATATCGATGTGTATAATGCCGTTTTTCTTTGTTGGTGTTTCTGTTACATTATAGAGTGTTTTGATTGGATTTCTGTCACACTTTATTTCCTGGCATTTTCCAGAGTTATTAATAATAAGTTGTATATGTTTCTGCAACTTTGGATAATATATTTCATCTTTTAGCGTCCGATATTTGATTGATACCGCTATGTACTGACACTTTTATATGATATAGAGATATTTGTTTGTGGCATTCTCCTTCACTTTCTATTTCTTGAGCTCTTCTGAATAAAGTCCTATGTGTCCTAATGTAATATTCCTTTTTAATGGTTAATTCCTCACTTTGTGTATTGATCTCTATGATATTTCTTCCATGTTTTATCTGCATTTCTTTTTCTGGACAATAAGTTAAAATTATTTGAGTTCTGTATTTGTTTACTATTTCTTCTTTGATAAGTATATGGTCCTGTGATTGCTCTTCTACTGAATGCATTGTATCAGACAGGTCCATATTGGATTCACTGCTGTTTTCTACATTAATTCGATCACTATTTTTCAACCTACTTAAACAATCGGCCACTTTATTTTCTTTGCCTTTAAGGCACTCAATTTCATAATTATACTCTTGTAACTTAAAAACCCATCGTTGGTTTCGTTGGGAAAACTCATTCCGTTTGTACTTCGAGTTTAAATATTTTATTGGTGCATGGTCCGTGACAATCTTAAATTTTCTGCAGTAGAGATATGGTCTAAAATAATTTACCGAAAAAACTATAGCTAAGAATTCTTTATCAGTTACGCTATAATATTTTTCGTGATTGTTCAACGTTCTGGATACATAACATATCGGATGACCGTGCATCCGTTGTAACCATAAATTCTTTTTCATAATTTGGATACTTTAAAACAGGGTGATAGGATAACAATAGTTTGAGTTTTTCAAACGTTTCAATGTACTGGGGATCATTGATATTAATTTTTACATCACTTGGTTTAGTCTTCGGTAATCTACCACAATTCGAAATTTTTGTACACCTGAGTTGTCTTATATATATATATACAATTTGGAATTTATCTGTTCATTTGTAGTTCGGATTTCATGGACAATACTCGTAGTATTTGTTAACTTGGCTCCTTCTTTGTAAAATAGTTTCGTATATCTTTCTAACAACTTGATTAAACCATATTTTTCTTCCTCATTTAAATGGGTAAATGTTACATTTTCAAGTGCACCTACTTCTAAAGTATTAACTTCAGTCTGTTGCACTATTTTATTTATAAATGGTATCCTTATATCATTTCTTAGTACAATTTCCTGATTTTCAATATCTATGGTTCTAACGTTTTTATCTACCCAGTCCATTTCAAGCAAAAAATCATATGGTTTTTTTTTAAATTAATCTTAATCCACCTAATTCTAGCATTTTGTGTCTGACCAAATTCAACTGGACACTTAGATTTTACATATTCCAATTTTTTTGTTACTTGTCCTTCTATTGTTGTTAATGCTACGTCCCCTCCTAAACTTTCGTAAATTCTGTTTGAAACTGTGCTTTAATAAACTTACTATAGAACCTGTATGAACCTGAATAATAAAAATTTTGTTTCTGTCCGAGGCTAGTTTATAAAAAAACTCATTCTGGGAAATTAAATTTACCTCGTTACTATTACTCACATTGTCAACTTCCATTGCCTCCGATGAGTTATAGCTGTGATAATTAGTATGTGGTGAAAAATTACTTTGTATTGGCTTGGATGCAATTTGTTTATTTTCTCTATAAGGCTTATTGAATTTGTGTTCTTTTAGATTAAAACTATCTTGCCCAACATATTTATTTAGTATTTTTCTGATATCTTCTAACGAATACATATCGTATAATTCAGCTGCTAAAGCCCTAGCAGTTATTTCTTTTATTTTTAGAACTAAAAAGCTACTCAAATTATTCACAATCATTATCTGGAAATTGCACATTCTGCAATGTCGCTAACAATAACTCTTACTCTATCACATAATTCAGAAATAGAACTTACTTTTAAAAAACTGATCTCATTCATAATCTGTCCTTGGTCCTTTGTTGACTTGAAGTGGAGTTTCAGCTTGCTCTTGCAGCTGTCCCAGGTCGGTGGAGGTGATGTTTGCAGATAGATCTTGGCTGGTCCGACAATTTTCTCGTTGTAAATCACGGTATATACATCATTCCTCTGGTTTGTTTCATATTCTTCTAATGCTCTGTCCACTGAAGAAATGCTGGCAAGGTTCCCATACAAATACAGGAAGGTACCGAAGTTCCTTTTCGAGTCTGCTCCTTAATACTGGTACTGGTTGATTTTTGCGGTTTAAGATTTCAGTTAGCATGGCTAAGCATTGTTCTGTTGTATTTATCGCCATTCTTCTGTTGCCGTCTAGAATTCTATTTCGTAATGTGTGTTTGTTTAGTGTTCGTTTCTTCGTAATCTACTAAATTTTGCTTTAGATTACTATGTTTCGCACTTTTTTACATTTTAACACTTTTTATGGTTCGTTTCATTGGATTCTAATTCTACTGAACAGAATCCTACCGATTGCGCCAGCTAAAAAAAAGAGAACGAATTTTTTCACGTTTGAAACAAGACTCTCCATTCAAATTCTACAATCTAACTTATGACCTATCTTAACATTACGATTACTCGACAAAACAGAATGAACGGAAATTGGACATGTGAATGACCGCCGTTTGTTTCTTACAAATTACCAAGTAAGCGGTTTTGTTTTTTGTTTAATCTGATATGCACTTGGCAGGTCATTGGCAAGTTCAATGTCAGCATTTCCTGTTGTTGTCGGATTTTCAGTGCTAATGTAAGTAAATCGCGCGATGCAGCTTATCTATTGTACCGTTGTAGTGTTCCTCTACATCATCCCATAGCTTCGTGTGCGTTTCAATTTCAATCGGCTGTGCTACTGCCACAAGTGCGTCATGAGCTGCCACGAACCGATCGAAATGCATTTGTAGCGAGTTGAGTTCCTGTTGAAGGCCAAATTCGTCGTCCGAATATTCAATCTTCGCAATCAAGCGTATCATCATCTAGTATGTCACTTAATGATACCTTCTCATCAAAATCACTAAATATACAACTTTCATGAAAATGTCGTTCATGCTTTACGCGTTTACCACCATCATAGTTTTAAATTCGAAAGCATTAAATTCAAAGCATGGAAGATAAATCATTCGGTGGTGATCCCCCCGTCGCATGCTCAGCAATATAGTTTCAGGTCCATCATCAACTGTGATCTGTACAGTCAATACCGATTTAATCGCATCAACTCTGATTATTCGAAAATATCTCCAAGAAGAATGACACACACAATAACTATCACCTTCATCTATCGTTTGAGCCCAGAAATTTTTTGTCTGTACAAACAATCTCTTATGTGCGTATACAGTGCTGATTACTACACTTATAGCGTTTTCCATAAGCGAACTGTATCCATAGTGAACCCTCTTTATGAACATTTTTCTATATATAGCTCGCGCAAACTGTATTAGAATTGCGTAATGATGACCACATATGCTTATCGACCTTGCTATAGTTCCTTAGAAGCATGAGAAAAAACCAGCATCGCAAAGCCTCGAAATTTTTATTTCCTATAGCTGTAATTCTTAGAAACTTTTTTAAAAATAATTCTTATCTCAAACCTCATGACCACATATTCTTATCGATCTTGCTATAGTTTCGTATGACGAAAATTTTTGTATTTATAGCTAGCGCAAACTGTATTAGAATTGCGTAATGAGTAAATTTGTTACTTAATACTGTAATCACAACTTGACCCGCTACAATGACACATATCCCCAACCTTGACATATACTACACATGTACACACATACACACCTCTAAACCAAACAACTTAAATCACAACTTAAATCGCACACACACACACACTTCCACACACATCGTGGATGACTTTCTGTTCTAATTTTAGGATTGTTTCTTCGTATGATTTCAAATCGAGGACATGGACGAGTTTCAAGGTTTCACTCTGACCTTTGGCTGTACCGGTGCTAAGTGATATTATTTTTGATTTGGAGTAGTCTAGTATCTGTACTTCAGCATTGCAGAAGCCTGGAATTAATCTGAAAAGAGAGTTTTAGCTTTTAATGTTACCCTTGGGGACTGTTTTGCCTGACTCAGTTGTTACTGTTTTGGAATGGTTTTCTTTTACAATCTCCTTTTTGTACCGAGGGGATAGTTTCGATCCTAATCGCTTGTCGATCCTAACGAATATTGTTTCCCCTGGTGTGTAGTCTTTTATTGGTTTCCTTTTCTTGTTGAAATAATTTAAATCAGCTTCCTGTTTCTTTTTGAGTCTGGTTATATTATCTTGCCTAGCCTGTTCATAATTCTCAGGGTCGATACTAATATTCCTACCAAAAAATACGTCGAGGGGTTTCTTGCCTGTTGTCGAATGTACTGAATAATTGTATCCATTGTATACCATCTGATTTGATGCAACGCATTATTTCAGACAAGGTAGAGTGAAATCTCTCTACTTGCCCGTTAACGGTGCTGGTGTACGGAGGGGTTTTGAATATTTGGATTTTTAGTTGATCTTCTACCATGAAATTTATCGAGGAGGAATTTAAAGATTTTTCATTGTCGATTACAATGATTTTTGGGACACCGAATGCGAAAAGAATTTCACGAAGAGGTTCTCGAATGTCTTCAATAGCCTTTGATTTAAGTATTTTAACCTGCGCATATTTAGAGAATTTGTCCAATGCAGTTAATACGTAATTTCGTTCGGTGGAATAGATGTCTATGTGAACGATTTCGCCGGGATACTGAGGGATAGGTGTTTCTTTCAGTTCCGGGTTGTTCGGATACCTGCCGTACTTCTGTTCTTTGCAGGTGATACATTGTTCGATAATGTTGTTTATTTTTGGAAAATAAAACTTCTCTAATAGCTGGATCTTATTTTCTCGTGCATTTCGGTGTGCTCTTCTATGTTCTTTTATAATTTCTTCATCCTGTCTTGCAGCATCCGTAAGGTCTTCAACTCTTTTTTGTGTGAAACGTATTTTAAAGTTTTTGAAATGGTTCGGATATATCTCTTGTATTCGTCCCATTATTTCTTCTGAGGTTTGCAGTCCATTAATTACGGTGGGGTTGAGGTGTTTCTTGAAAATGGCTATAAGATCTTCTGTGGAGTAATTCGGTTGAGTAATGATGTGCCGGTGATAGGTAGGGAAAGGAATGTTAAACTGGTAATGGGTTACTTTGCCTATTGTAATCATCAATTTATTTTTAAAAACATTTATGGGGACTTCGGTGGCTGGGATAAGGTTATGATCGGAGCTATCACTACTCTGTTGTGTACCTGTTAAAGAGTTAATTTGAGTCTTCGGTGGCCTAGAGAGTGCATCTGCTACAATATTAATTTTTCCCGGTTTGTATATTAGTACGTAATTATATTCTTCTAGGATCGCTTTCCACCTTTTGAGCTTACTGTTGTTGTTCTTGTTGCTCAAGGCGTAAGTAAGGGGTTCATGATCCGTGAATATTTGAACCTTAGCAGTACCATATAGGTAATTCCTCAAAGAGTTTAGAGACCAAATTATGGCGAGCATTTCCCGTTCGTTAGTAGCATAATGCTCTTCTGTTTTATTCAACGTCCGGGATATGAATGTTATCGGTCTGCCATTCTGTGCTAATACCGCTCCATTGGCTTAATTGGAGGTATCAGTTGTCAGTTGGACCTCTTTGGTAAAGTCGGGATAGACCAGAAGTAGATCGTCAGACACTAAAGAATTTTTGATTTTATTGAAGGATTTGGTTGCTTCTTCATTTAAAGAGATAGGAGTTTTGTTTGAAATATTTTTGGAAATACGGCCGCCTTCCCCCCTTAAGAGGGCTGTAAGGGGCTTCGCCAAGTGTGCATACCCGTTTATAAAACGGCGATAGTACCCTGAAAGACCGAGAAACGAGCGGTGATCTTTCAATGTTTTGGGGCTTGGAAAATCCACTATCGCTTTGACTTTGGCTGGATTAGTTTTAATACCGTTTGAAGAAATGATAAATCCCAGAAATTCGACCTCATTCTTGAAGAACGAGCACTTGTCGAGCTGGACTTTTAAGTTTGCATTTTCTACCGTTCGGAACACCTTTTCAAGGTTTTCAAAATGCGATTCCTCATCTTTGCCGAAAATTACAATATCGTCGATGTAGACGAAACATCTTATCCCAATATGCTCACGCAATATATCGTCGAGAGCTCGTTGAAAGATGGCGGGCGCATTTTTTAGCCCGAACGGGAGCCTTGTGAACTCGTATTGTCCGTTGTATCTTGATGGTCTTATAATCCCATCCTTGAGTAATTGGTCAATCTGTTTTTCTATCTCAAATCTTAACGCCATGGAATAGGGATAAAATTTCAAATATACTGGCGTTTCTGATGTTGTTCTGATTTCACCTTTGACATTGGTGGTGAATGTCAACCACCTCATTGGGCTCTACAAATAAGCTGGGAAATTGTTGAATTAAAGAATTCAATTTGGTCATTTGATTGTTATTCATGTGTTCCGTATTTATTTCTATTTTATTTACTGCCGTGTAGGCGCGTTGTTTGATTTTGATTTTAACTTTATCTTTTATAATCATGTAATTATCCCTGGTGTGAATTATGGCAGACAGTTCCTTGAGGCTGTCGTTTCCTAGAATAGCATCGAAAGATTTAAGTGAAGGTCAGAGAAAGAATTTATCATTTGTGTCTTCAAGACCGAAAAGATTTACGATTGTGTGCTCACTAATTTTGATATTGCCACCTATAGAACTAGAAGGATTGTGCGTTTAGTTTTGGATTAGCGACGAGTTCGGCGCGAATATAGTTCTCGTTAGAACCGGTGTCTATGAGTATTTTTAGCATTTCGCCGCTCTTTGTTCTACCTTCGAAATATGGTAGGGAAGAGCAGTTCAATCTAAAAAATGTATATCCGTAAAATCCACGGGTTCTTCCTGCGTATCATTTGGTTCTCCATATAATTCCTTATATTGCGTTAGTGATTCTCTATTTTCCTTGTCTTCGGTATTGTCCATGATCTGTTGATAGCTTGGTGTATCCTGTTCTTGTGGTTCGATGTGGAAGTTCCTCTGATACTTGTTTGGTAATTGCGTTTGTTGAGTGGGAGGCGCTGGCCTCTTTGCTGCGAAGCGATTAAAATCAGGTCTGTTCATATAATCCACTGCTCTAGTTTGGACCATAGGCTCTAGTCTCGGTTGAGGTTTAGGTGCTACTGGTCTTGTAGGAATGGATGGATTCTGTTGCATTTGATTCATTTGGTAATTTGGACTAAATGACTGTTGTCTGTGCGTAAACTGGTTGACAAATCGATTTGAATTTGGTTGTGGCTGCGGTATATACGCTAGTTGAGGGTAGAATGGAAGAGGATTACTTCCATGAGCATTATGTTTATTGTGATCCTGATTTCTACGAGGAGGAAGTGGAGGTGCGACCTGGTTGTGAGATCCGCGGACTGGGCCTTGATGACAGATGGCGTATTGCGTTCTATAATTCTGGTTTTCAAGTTTCAGACATAGGTGCAATGCCTGCGGCAAATCGTTCGGTTCGCTAATACCAAGAAGTCTTGGTAGGTCACCTCGTAAGCCTCTGACAAATGTGCCCAGGGCTTTGTCGCGATATGTTTGAGTCAGAATGGATAGAGATTCATTACTTATTTCCATGCAGCCGATTTCATTTAAGATAAGGGATAAGTGAGAATATACAGCGTGGTAGAATTCTTGTATGGAACGGTTCCCTTGCACCAAACATGTCATTTGGTACTCTAAGGTTGACAGGTCACGCATGTCAGCATAGTGCATTGTAAGACAACGAGATATGCATTTCCAATCTAGCGGAGTGTTGTAGGATTCCAACACTACGTCAGCTTGGCCGACAATTTTGTTCCTTATCACACTTAGAATCCCAAAGTATCTGCGAGTTCCTTTGATTTCATCGTAAAGATGTAGGATTCTATCGACGCTCTTTTTCCAAGAATTAAATTCCCCTGGTTGACCAGTAAAATCCTTTAGACTGCGTACCACGTCAGGTATTTTGTCAATTCACCGATGTTCTGGCGAAATTCTGGGTTAATAGCTTGATCGACTCCGGTAAAACGATCAGAATAAGGGTTTATTAGAGACTGTACTATTTGCCGTCCCTCGGTTTGTAGGACGCGATTCAAGATACCGGTAATGAGGGAGTTTAGGGCTTCGCTGGTGCCAACTCCGCCAATGTTTAAAGGTGCAGATGGTGCTACGTTTGGATTGGGTGCGTTTAATACAGGGGGTCTTAGTACAGGATTATGATTTGGATTCGCCATTTTATTCAGAGAGAATTTACTTTATCGAAAGGTTTATCAATTATTCGGAAATTATCGATTGGTTAATAGAGATCGCTAAATTCACTTTTCCTAAGATATAACTATTCTAAACTTTGAAACACAACTTTGCACAGGCTACTATTTGATTTGATAGGATTGTAACAATATTAATTACTTAAATCTAACACTAATATCTGCAGGAACATCTCCGTCCTGACTTTCTGCGAACTGGTGGTGCGGCTATAGTCCAACGATCCCTTTTCGTCTGGTTACTCAGGAGCCCTTTTATTATTTTTTTCTTTTCACCACACTCGCGGTGGAACCACAGGGTATTTGGTGTAGATAATTCGGAACGAAACGAAACGTACTACTTGAGGACTTTTTTTTTCTTTCGACCGAACCGTTGGCGCTACTTAAGGACCTTTTTTACCGTTCCCTGTGGTCCCTGTTCGGGCGCCAGTTAAAAAACTATCTTATCAAACCTTTAAAAAAATATTTTTATTAGTGAGGAGAAGCCTTTTTTTTCTATGTGGAGTGCAAAAGGAAAAAGAACCGATATTTCTTACGAACTAACTTATTTATACCCAATGAATGTCAGGTGCATCGGATTTGTAGACGCAGCGTCAGCATTCGTCGTCCAGAGTGTGGTGTCATTTGCCTGGCGTGTGCAAGGTGGAGTGTTGCTCGTGTCTCGTTGGAATTTGACACTGTTGTGAACGACTGCGAGTGAGAATGCATTTCATGTAGACTTTCCCACGTAAACTCATATAGAGGCTCCTAGTACTTATATTGAATATAACAATTACTTAAGCAACCCTTTATTTAACAAAAAACGCTATTGCTGACTTAGTTGCGGACGTTACACCACGTCCCAGTATTTATGTTGATCATGTCACTGATGATTGCATAAATTACGTAGACAAACCTTTATTTAGCAAACAACGCCATTGCTGACTTAAGTTGCGGACGATATGCCGGATATAGAAGCTCCCAGTATTTACATTGTGAATAACGATTACGTAAATAATTTAGCAAAAAAACGCTATTGCTGACTTAAGTTACGGGCGATACATCACATAAAGAGGATCCCAGTAGTTATGTTGATCATGTCATTGAGGATTGCATAAATTAACTTTTATTTAGTAAAAAAAGGTTATGAAGTTATAGAAATTTTACATGATGACATTAGGTAAGGTGCTTTTCATTAGTACAATTCATTAGTCCATATATGTACCATTCAAGGTGTTCCGTGGTACCTCCTGTTTAGCACAAAATTCAAAACAGCAATTGTTTTGAAAACGAATGCATAATCTTTATTTAGTTAGTAAAAACAAGATAACGAAAACATAGATATATGTATATTATGAATAAATATATTTATCAAGTGTGGTACAGCGCAAAACAATGTTCGCACAATTCACACACCGACGTCGGGAAGCGTCCTCGATTGACAAATGACGTGATTCTACTCTCTCACCGACTGACGACCTCGCTGATTTGATCTACGAACAGCAGTTTTTTTCTAATCCCTGAGCAATCAAGCCCTTAGAAAAGTGCACCAATAATATTTTGAATTGCATTTTTTCCCGATCTGTTTCAGAGTGATCGAGTAATGATGGCTGCTGTCAGCATTATCAAACTATAGAATTCCGCCATTTATCCGACTTGCTATCGTATTCGTAGAGTTCACTCATTTGATCTGCCAGGTCAACGCATCCCATTATTTCCCGATAAAAGTTGATCATTTGTGGACATGGATCTTGATTTTTTGCTTCCGTCTTCAACGTTTTTGTGACGAATTCCATTTCATTCCTATGGCAGTTGGTTAGCAATAAATCATCTTTTGTGTCTTGCTATTTCACGCATAAAAGGCCAGCTGAAGAACATTTAAATTCAGCTTCTCCTCTTTGTAACTTTCTTCCAAATTTGATGTAAAGAAATGGTGGAATCTTAGGTTGACATCTTACTCTTTGATCGCGCTAGCTATATTCCTTCGAGTGCTTCTAATTATTTTCCACTGTAAATATTGAAATCATATGTGTACCGAGTTAGGGCATCACATCAAAGCCTCATTTTAATTTCTAGTTTTACAGGCTTTAGATGCATGTACTGTTTGAGTTTAATGCGTCCTTTGAATTTTGTCCTGGATTCATCGAGGTAAACACTATCTTGCCTGCAGGTTTGAAATGTTTCCTTCAATCATTCAACTAAATAATTCACATAGTACGTTTTAGAACAATCAGATGGCTTTTCGGGTGGGAAGAAAACAACATCAAGTATTATTCGGATATGATCGGCTGCTCAATTATAACTGACTAAAAGAAAATGAAAACATACCTATGTTCACAGGATCGGTATCAAGTGTCGATCCCTTTTTTATGGTACTCATAAAATTTCTTATTTTTATTACACCTTGCAGCTGCATAAACAAAATACTCAAATGTCGCCTACTTCTTCGCCTCCTCCTTGAAGTATATGGTTGGCATTGCCTGCCTATACCAGCAGATAGATTGATAATCACCCAGTTTCCTTCCTTTAATAAGGATACTCTATATAAGAGGACTTAACTAAAGAACATATTGAATACGCTATATGTTTTATTATCTTTCGTGTGGCAGAGTGACGCACAGGCTTACAAAAAAAAGCAATTCCTATTTTCCATCTGTAGCAACGACATATTCAGTAAACATTTTTCTATTACATCCTATTCTATAGGAAGTTGTATGCTTATGCACCAAACCTTCCATCTATTTCGAAACCAACGTCACATTTCAATATTTTGATGAATGAAAAGATTGTTTGAAATACAGTGGACTCTCCCTAAGTCGAACTCTCTGTAACTAATATCGAATAAATAGCGTATACATTTTTCTGTCAATTAAAGCGGTTATGTATTGAATATTATTTCGCAATTTACTTTACTTTTAATTATTGTAGATTTACGTAAAAGCCTACAGTTAATACAATAGACCGTTATAAACGATACTGTGAACAAAAAAGTAAATAATAAAATAACCTAAAATATATATAATTATTAATGTTACTGATGTTTAATGTTTAAATGAAAATTGTCATTCTGGGTTATATTATATGTAAGTAGATTGCATTTCTTAATAATTAATTATGTTTTAACAGAATGTCCATCAAATCAAATTTCAAAATCACTAAAAGTATGAATGTGAACACATAAATACTCCAAACAGCAAATGAAATGCACAAGAAATTATCCATATATTATATTATAAACACAGGGTCAATTTTTAGGTGACGAAACTAAATTTGTATTAATCAAACGTACTCGTATACATATGCAACAATATGTTTGCAGTGAATCAGATCAGACTTGAGATTTGATCTTCTTCAACACTAATGGTTGCCATATTTTCTGTAGATCGTGTATTTCAATGATGTGCATTGGGCCATTTATAACACACAGTCTTATACATTTTTGTTTAATTGTTTTGTCTGTATTACTCAGATCGACGATTACAGCGTCCATAATCTGCATTTAATGTACCTATTGTATTAATTCTAACACCTTCAGCGATTGTTTTTTTAATGATTCATATTGTAGAATCGTCTATTGTACAATTTGATTTAAAACGGGAATGTTAAATCCCGACCACGATTTGTATGACCCAACTTTACATACCTGTAAAGAAATATACATATGTTAATTTTATAAATAAATAGATTATATGTATATAAATGCTTAATAAATTATAACTATTTAAAAGAAAAACTTTGTAATATTGCGTTTCAAACTCATTTTTCATAGAGTATGTCCATAGATGATTAATCTACATAGATGATTCAGCCGTAGGTATGTACGTCTAATTTCTTAATATTACGGTAGTGGTTAGATATAGGTCAAAAGCTGTTCGGGAGAACATTTACTATAACAGCAACGTCCATGTTCTTAAAAGATGAACGGCATATTGATGTCATTATGTATGGAATATACCATTGTTCAAATGTCTGCCGCGGCTTCTCTCGGTGATGCGAAATATAAGTTTAAGACGCGGTTCGAGTTAAAAAAAATCTATTTTATTGTTTCCTCCTTGTCTAATTACAATAATTAGTTTCACCTGAATTTTGCAATGGTGATCGATCGCCGGAAGTCGTTAACTATGCAATTATATATCGAAGTACTTTCTGGCAGAAAAGTACCAGACTGTTGACGATGTTGCTTTCCTTTTATGGTGTTCGATTGCTGACGTTACACCTTGCAAGATTGTTTGTCTCCTAATTAAGAGCTTCAAGTTGCTTTGTCTGTGAAAATTAAAAAAACATTGAGATAAGATTTTAATATAATTTTTTACTGAAAAATTTGAGTGTATGTTGTTATAGGATGCTGGGAAGATGTTGGCTTTTTCCCAATAGGTGTTGCTTTTCTGTCCATATGTGATGCGGTGATGGCTTAGATTTTGGTGGATGTTGTTACATGTTGATTTTACAAGCATTTGGTTGATGTTGATTAGTAGAATATAATTCTCTTCGGGTTGTGTTATTGATGACGTTGCTTTGATATCTTGATATATTCTGGTACATGCTTCAAACCTCTTACGGTTATGTTGACCCAAGAGTTTCTTGGCCTGCTTCATACCATGAGCGTTGTTCCATGTATGTTTCCGGTTCCTTCTTTCTCGTTCCCTGATGACGTAATCTCCTACAGCGCAGAATGGTTCGGAGACTATAAAGTTTTGATGCTCTTTTCCTAGCAAGGGAGTCGGCCACTGTTACTCTTACTCAGCTTCTTAAGCTTCTGTAGACAATCCCACACGAGCCTAGATTTGATGATATAGGAGTCTAGTGCCAGGATAGCGGCACGACTGTCCGACATTATTGCTATGTCACAGTTGGTATAGTCCCTGTCAAGATTGATGTGAGCGTATCTGTCTATGTCATACACTTCGGCTTGAAAGATACTGGTGCATTTGCCCATGGGTTCGTAGTACTTTATATGGGGTCCAAATACTCCTGCCCTTGTTCCTTTATCAATTCTTGATCCATCCGTATACTATTTTACCGTATTGCTGCTATGTTTGTTTACTATGGATCATTGCTCCAGTCTTTTTTTGGTGCTGAGCTTAACGGTAAACTCCTTTTGGAAATTGAATTTCCTAATCGCGTTATTCTTCGGAATGGCCAGGAGTGGTAGCTTTTTGACTAGTGCATCGAATTGTCTCGATGTAATGCACCTGTCTTTCCCTATCCCTTCTTTTGCCATTCTCATGATTGTTTTATTTGCACATTCTATAACCACCAGATGCAATGGAGTCAGCTCCAGTAGCACCTCCACGGTGGTAGTTGGGCAAGTTCTCATGGCCCCTGTAATACAGAAGCATGTTGTTTCGTCAGAACAAAATAACAAAAAATAAACATGTATAAAGAAAAACTGAATTAAAATTACTTATTACAATTACAATTGTGAACTATCAAGTAACTAAATGGTCTAAAATTTGAATTGCGCGCCTAAGCGGCCATATTTTATTACATAGGTAATTACATTATTTAACGAATACAAAAATCCATGTATACAATATTCCAAATTACAGAAATAAAAATACACTTGTTTACGATTCACCGATTCGAACGATTCTTTACCAGATGAGTTTGTTGTCTAAGATGTCCTCTCTTATGTAGTCTTATGTAGTTGTCTACAACTATCTCGATCATTTCTAGCAGAAACGATGTAAGGCTGATCGGTCTGTAAGACTTAGGTAGGCTTGGCTCTTTCTACCCCATCTTTGGAAAAAAAACACTACCTTTGCCCTTCTCCACTCGTTTGGTATGTATCGCAGTGCTAGACAGCTTCTAGTTATTATAGTTTGCAGTTTGCTTTTACCTTTTTGGAGTTGGGCTGGTATAATTTCATCAACACCTGGAGATATGAATGGCTGAAATGAGCTTATTGCCCATTCCAGGCGTTCTCTGGAGAATATATCTCTCGCAACTCTTCAGTCCATAACCCCAGGTCTTGGCAAATTGGTTCCAAAGCCGTCAATACTTTGGTCTTGCCCTCTGTTCCTCATTTTCAGTATAGCCATTTCGACATTTGAATCTGACAAAGCTTTATGTAGTCTAGCTGCTGCAGGGGTATTTGTTATTTATTATTGTCTCGCAGAAACTTCTAAAGCTTTCTCTCTTTCACCCTTTTGAAGCTTTCTTAGTCTCCTGTTCGTTTAACCACATTAATCAGTTTGCGTGTTTTGGCCCTCAGATTGGGTAAATCTCTTCCCCCTAAAGTCCCTGCTTATATATGTAACTTGCTTCAAACGCTGTTGTGATAGCTTGTGTTGAGCTCTCTACAACATGTTCTTACTCCAGAAAGTGGGCCGGAGTTCTGCTTTGCGAAGACTTAGCCTCTGGACCAGTTCTTCAGTAATGAAGTTAACTTGTGAGCCTGAATCAAGCAAGGCTCGCGCTGGCAGATAATCGCCATTGTTGCATTTGATTTTGACAACAGCGGTTGCCAGAATGACATGGTCCGTTGACGAAGAGGCGTGCATGGCTTGGGAGGTCGAAGGTTGCGCGGGATTGAACGTTGTCGCATATAGATGCAACAGCGAATGATGCGCACGATTGCATACACTGCACCGGCTTAATTTGCATTTCGATACTGTGTGTCCCTTTCGAAGACAGTTAATGCAAATCGGAACATCTTTTGCAAATTCAAACCTTTGCAACACCGGAAGTGCGGTAAACGACTGGCATGCGGTTATAAAATGATCATTTGATTTGCAAAGATGCAATTTATTTGGTTGTTGTTTGTTGTTGTGTATTCACATACGAAAATGATGACCTTTGGGTCTTTTGTCGACCAAGATCTCTTTTTGGATTTGACTGCTTGTCACTGGGTTTGAATCTTGACGTAGACGACTCTTCAGCCGCTATATGTTGATACCTTTTATTTAGTGCTGTTTCACAGTCACTCCACAAAGGAAGAGTGCTATAGTCTAGCTGTTCTTCCCACTTCGACCTCGTAGCGGTATCAACTTTCGACATCACCAAAGGGATAATGATTGCATTTGTAATATTTTGTTCGTCTCCAAGTGACAAAAGCGAGTCATATATGGCAGAAACTGTATCGATCATGCTGCGTAGTGCAGATGCCGATGGTTTAGTGATCTCAGGAAGATCAAAAAGTGTTGAAATATTGTCGAAAAATATTAGACAATTATTATCATCAAACTGGATAGTTTTGTTCCGTGATTTGAAAAGAGACTGGGAGATTGGGATCATTGTCCACTAAATTTTCAAATAAGCTGATGAAATTTTTGTATTCAGCTTATTTGCCGCTAAATTTTGGGAGAGACATTTTGGGAAGTCGAGAGTGTTGAGGTCCAACAAAGGACTATTCAGCCACGCAGAATTTTCTCCTCTTATTTAAAACACACATTATTCTTGACTTTGTACCAACACAAATGTCTTCTAATTCCCCGCGGAATTTGTCTTTGTGATCAGCTAACTATATGTCCGATTGACAGATCATAGCTTGATCAATATAAGAGTTCAGTAAATCCAATCGCTTTGTTTTAAATTCGCTGAATGCACTTTCACTCAAAAAAAAAAATTCAGGAATAATTTGAATCACTGAATGCACTCGAACACAGAACTGTCATTCGACTTGAGAACAATACGTAACGAAATGTAAACAAACCAATGTAAACAAAGGATTGTCAAATCGGTTTGTGAATTCAAATTATTATGCGAGTGATCTTGTTTTAATTTGAATTAATTTCATCAAAATCTAGTGATCAGAATAAATTTGATACTGAAGTGCGTAAACGAGCGAATAACCTTTGCGTTAAATGCACTGAAGAGCGGTGCAGGGGCGTGGTGATGGCACGAACGAAACACCGTATCAAATTTACAACGTCAATTTAAACAGACTTGTAAAATTTTAGCAATTGTGCTCATTAATTTTAAGCCAATAAAATTTATTTTTATTAAAACCGCGCACTTGTTTTATTTTTATTTCACACCATGTATATTCCTATGTGTACGTATGTATGTACTTTATGTGTTTAATATATATATGTAACATGCAAGAATACCAAGAATTGAAAGTGGGTACTATCTTAATTAATTGGAGCACAATTGACAACTGCCCTACAATTAAACGCTTTCAATTTTTGTTGAATTCCTGTGAAACTTCCCTTTTGCACTCTTCACAGTTGCAGTTTGAATGAACCATTTGTTTGAGTTGTTACAGAAAGTGTAATTACACGCCGCGAATTTGTTGATTTTTTTTTTTTTATTCCTTCTTTGCACTTGTATGTAGGTATCCACTTATGCACTTGTATGTATACACTATATTCACTTTTTTCTTTTTTGTGATTTTACTGTCACTGCTCGGGCACCATGAAAATTTGCAATATTTTTTGCAACTTACGTTTTTTTTAACTGACACGTACTTACTAAAACTGCGGTTCGGTATTTTTTTGAAGTAAAGAAACGCGTGCGTTCTACTCGGTGATTCGTTAACAAGTGCTTTTATTTTATTATTCTGTTTTCGTCTTCTGCTATATTATTTCAATTCGTTAAGTTAATATACATTTAAATATGGCCGCTTAGGCACGAAATTCAAAATTCACATAATCTTATACCATTACATTTAGTTAGATTATATGTACGTTCACAATAGTTTGTTTTATTATTTTCGAATTCATGTTATAATTTTAAAGTTTTATGTAGGTATAGTTGTGTTCTGCCGAAACAAATGTGCTCCAGTTTAGTTTCTAGCTGCCATTAAAAGATATCCCAGTTTGTTTTCCTTGGATTTCTTGTAGTTTTAGCTTCTAATCCGGAGTTATCCAAGTTCTGTGGTCCGACATAGATGGTTCATTGGATACTTCCCAGTTTCTGACTAGGTTATTAAGATATTGACTGCCTATAGTGCGATCTAATACCTCCTGCTTAACCCTCGTAACAAAAGTGGGAACGTTCACGACATTGAAAATAGCAAGTGACTAGCTTAAAATGAATTGCAGCAAGTACTCACTCCTATTGTTTGTGTCGGTGCTCCCTCAGATGATGTTGTGGGCGTTGGCGTCACATCCAATTAAAATTAGTGTTTGTAGCCTTTTGCAGTGCTACACCAGTCATTGTACAGATGTTGGTACTGCCGGCTCATCACCTGCACATTATGCCGAGGTAAAGATGATGGTTTTCTGCCCACCATCTGCCATATTGAATTTTACTTGTATGGTTGGGGGGAGCATTGGGCTATTGCTCATTCGAGGCTGATGCCCCGCTTCCTTCCTGAAGGAATAGACTCTCCTCTTCCATATTGACAACCGTCTTTTCATGCTCTCCATCGGACAGTGAGTCTTCAGGCAGAGACACGAATTCTTCTTCTATCTCTCCCTCAGCTCCTTGCTCAACATAGGCAGTGGGTATTACAGCCTGGAGAGGATCTATTTTCTCCTTTGCAGGCTCTGTGCTCTCCGAAGTTGGGATTGAATTGGTCAACTGACGCATCTCCTCCTCCGAATTCTTGAGTCTAGGCACCGTAACATTGCCGAACCTATAGCTAAGGGAATTGTTTTGGTGTTTGATCACCTCAAAGAACTGTTGTCAATTCCGAAGCCCAGTACATGTCCGCTTCCCTCATCGCGACCATAAAGCACCTTCCACAATTTGATGTTTTACTCTCATTTTGGGGCTCGAGGAGATCGTGTAGTCTTGTGCTCCTGTCTGACGCTTTTTACGATAATGGAATAGAATCGTGGTACATCCTTTCCACATTTAGAAGTCAGGCCCACTCCCTTCCAGTTACCTAATTTTTGTTCTAGCCGCTCTGCAGTTTGCAGGGTTTGCATTCTACCAGTAGCATTCCATGCTTGAAATGTATGCCTAGAAATTTGAGCTTATGCTCCCATCCTCGGGCCATTTCAGTAACCAGGGCATACTCAAGACTGTTCCGATATTCAGTACACTTCATCTCCCTTGGATATTCACAAGGAAGAACTGCTACCCTCTCGACCGCCGTCGACACCGTGGACTTTCTGCTAGCGCCCGCATTTTTTGCAACGGTTGCATAGCTCCTGCCTCCGAGTTAGTAGTTTGCTTCGAGGGTCCCGCCTTTGACTTGTCCTACTTCGGCACGGGTGGGGAAATGAAGCTACTAATCCTTTTTGCTGAGGTGGAAGGTTCCGAGCTAGCTTGGGCTTATGCTCCTTTGCGTTTTTTCTCGCTTCCTCAGGCGCTAGGCCCTTCTACAGGTAGCCAAGATACCACCTGACTCCAGCACCACTGAGCCCCAATCCACCGCGTTTGAGACAATTGCCTCAGTCTCTTTGCTTCGGCTTTAGGGGATGCAGGGGTCGCAGAGTTCGTAGTCTCCACTTTCCTCGGCTCGTCTAGAGGTAGGGATGCTAGAGCTTTACTCCCGCTTGCACCGTCGGTAGTTAGCGTGCCCTTGCCTATCGGTTTGTCCAGGGGTCACCTTAAATTTTTATTTTTAATTTTTGGGTTTAATTTTGAATCAGAGAGATCCCAAAGTTTACCGTCACCACTAGCTGTATATATAAGGTCTGCTCTCATCTTTAATAGTGTTACGAGTGAAGCGTTTCATATGCCACTTGATTGGCAGATATCAGTTTGCCAAAGCACCATTGAATTGTGTAGCAGTAAGATGTCTAATGCAAGGACATGTCCGATACTCTCGATGTATTAAGCTGCATCTGAAGAGACGGGTAGATCGTCGGGGACGAGCGATTCTATACGTCCTAAAACTGCGGATTGATCAGTCCTAACCGCTAATACTCTCAGAACTATCTTCCACAATATAATTGTGTGATAATACACCCATGTTCCAAATGAGTTATTCTGTTTCAGAGCTCGATTGTATATTACATGACCGTCGAATCAAGTTTTGACATCCCGAGAAATCTACAGTGAATTGGCTCTTATGCTGGGTTTCAACAAAGCTCGAGATACCTTCAACCATGATACCCGTCGCTTTAAGCATTGGATCGTTCTTCTCGAGATACATTCTTTGGGTTTATTTCCTGGCGTGTAAATTAAATTCCGGTTAGTTCATTTGATTTAAAAAAAAACATATGTATTACTTAAACCGGCAGAGGTTCTGCCTTCTAAAATGAACTGAACAGAATGAATAGTCAGTAAAAGTCTGGAAAGAAGGTTTGAGATTAGGATTTTATGTGAGATTTGTGAACTACCTTTCCCGATTGGGTGAGAACGGTAGTTTTATTGTTTTCTT
This sequence comes from Eristalis pertinax, assembly GCA_907269125.1. Lineage (NCBI taxonomy): Eukaryota > Metazoa > Arthropoda > Insecta > Diptera > Syrphidae > Eristalis > Eristalis pertinax. The sequence continues at coordinate 27,156,625 of OU026148.1, forward strand.
TAACAACTTCTTTTGAATATCTTGGAGAGAGTTAATTTTATTTAATTATTCAATTATTTCTCCTGTTGAGTAATCTTTGATTGGAGGTTTCCCTTTATTGTGATAGGTCAAGTCAAGTTGTTGTTTGTCTTCTAGTTTGGCTTTCACTTCTGAACGAATCTTGCCAATTTGAGGGGGGTCTATGTTCCTACTGAAAAATATGTCCACTGGTTTCTTACGTGTTACCGAATGTATTGTGAAATTATAGGCATTATCTGCAGTTTCAAGTAATTCCGTGAAGGATCTATGTACTTGTTCCTTGCCGATGCAACGCATAAGTTCAGCGTTAGTCGAATGAAATCGTTCGACTTGGCCGTTCGATGTGCTCGTGTATGGGGGTGTTGTGAATACTTCCATGCCAAATTCGTTCTTAAGCATGAATATAATTGGTGAGGAATTGAAAGACTTCTCATTGTCGAATACTATAGTCTTCGGTATTCCATAGGCAAATATGAGCTCTCTTAGAGGTTGCGAAATATCCTCAATAGCTTTTGATTGTATTTTCTGGACTTGGGCGTATTTAGAAAATTTATCAAGTGATGTTAACATTAAATTGCCTTCTTACTTACTTACTTACTTATCAGGCCGGCGACCCATGAAGGGTCCGAGCCTGAGCAATTGCTGCCTTCCATCGTTGACGGTCCTGGCCACGCTGCTTCCAGTCATCAAGACCAAGCTGTCTTGCATCCGTGATTACTTGGTCTTTATACCGGAGATTCGGTCTTCCTCTCCTTCTCGAACTAGTAGGCTCGACCCTCTTTGCTGGAGCATTGTTGTCCATGCGCTCGATGTGGCCGAGCTAGTGCAGTCGACGAATTTTTGCCTTCCGGACTACATCCACATCCTGGTACAGCTCGTAGAGTTCGCTGTTGTCTTCTCCTCCAATCGCATTCCTCGCAGACGGGACCATATATCCGTAGTAGAACTTTTCTTTCGAAGGTACCAAGAATCAGCTCTGCAGTTTTGCTTAGCGTCCAGCTTTCGGCTCCATAGAGCAGGACTGGTAAAATAAGAGTTTTGTAGAGCATGATTTTGGTCCTTCGAGTCAGGAGTTTTGAGCCCAGTTGTTTTGACAAACCAAAGTAGCCCCGGTTGCCAAGGGCGATTCTACGACGGATCTCCACTGTGATGTCGTTTGTGGAGTTCACGTTTGCCCCGCGGTAGACAAACTCCTTCACTACCTCGAAATTGTAGCTGTCTGCTCTGGCAATCTCCGTTGTGCTCAGGCGTCCAATGTCAAAACTCCTCTTTGTTGGCTGGTGCAGCTTTCTGACATTGGACAGTCGGGCTCTGAATCGTGCTGCTACGAGGAAATGGTCAGAGTCGACGTTTGCCCCTCTGAATGTTCGCACATCCAGGATATTTGACGCATGTCTTGCGTCAATGAGCATGGTCAATTTGGTTGGCGGTTCGAACGTCCGGAGATCGCCAGGTTACTGTGTGGATTCTTTTGCGAGGGAATCTTGTGCTACTTATGACCATATTACGTCCTGTCGCAAAGTCAGTGACTAAATTGCCTTCGGTTGAGAAAATGTCAACATGAATAATCTGTCCAGGATAAGTCAGAATTGGAGTTCAGTGAATTTCAATTTTATCGGGGTGGCGGTCATATTTTCTTTACAAATAGAGCAAAGTTTGATTATTCTTTTTAATTTACGCGACATTCCGGGAAAATAGAATTTTTCGAGAATTTGCCGTTTATTCTCTCGTCCATTCCTATGAGCACGTTGTAGGTGGTAATGATGATTTCTTCCTGTCTAGTTTCATTTGTTCCGTCTTCTACAATTGCTTGGGAGAATCTTACAAGATAATTCGCAAAATTATCTCTGTAAATTTCTTGGACCATTCCCTGGATTCGTTCTTTCGTCTTTATACAATTGGTAACTGTAGGGCTCAGTCTAGCTTTAAGAATTTCAGTAAGTTTATCAGTTGTGTAGGATTGTTCAGTTATAATATGCCTGTGATATGTGGGAAAAAAACTATGCGAAACTCGTAATTGCTTGTATTACCGGTATTGAGGAATATTTGATTTTTGAATACATTGATAGGCAATTCAACGCTGAATATCAGCCCATGTGATGGACTCTCATCACTATGTATTGTTGGAGTAAGGGAGTTTATTTCGGTTCGGGTGGGAAGTCTGGAGAGTGCGTTTGTTTTGCCAGGTTTATATTTTAACTCGTAGTTGTACTCTTCCAAAATAGCTTTCCATCTTTTCAGTTTATAGTTATTGTTTTTATTGCTCAGGGAATAGGTGAATGGTTGGTGGTCAGTATGAATTATAACTTTTGCTGTCCCGTAGAGATAGTTTCTGAAGTTGTTAAGTGCCCAGATTATAGCTAGCATTTCCTTTTCGTTGACTGCGTAGCTTTCTTCTGTTTTACTTAATGTTCTAGATATGAACATAATGGGCTCATCTCCTTGTGACAATACAGTACCAAGGGCATAGTTAGAAGCATTAGTTACTAATTTGAACGGTTTTGTGAAGTCTGGGTAAGCGAGTACAACTTCTTCTGATGTTAAGATGTTTTTGATTTTTTGAAAAGCTGTTTTGACGGATTCGTCGAGATGGATAAGTTTCTTGCTTGAAATGTTTTTGGACAATCGTCCATCCTCCCTCCTCAAGAGGGCTGTTAGGGGTTTGGCCAGCTTGGCGTAGTCCCTAATGAAGCGGCGATAGTACCCTGACAGGCCAAGGAAAGAGCGAAGTTCCTTAAGGGTAGTCGGATATGGAAAGTCTTGGATTGCTTTGATTTTTAGCGGATTGGTTTTATTGCCGTTAGGCGAAATGACAAAACCCAGGAATTCTAGTATTTGTTTGTATAATTCGCACTTATCCAGTTGAACCTTCATATTTGCATCGTGTAATGTTTGAAAAACTTTCGGAATATTTTGTTTATGTGTAGCTTCGTCCTTGCTGTAAACGACTATGTCTTGGTGTATACAGGTGAATCAGATATTGTTCTGATTTCGCCGTTTACTCTTGTTGTGTAAGTTTTTAATCTGGTTCTTCAAAATGTGTGGGAAAGTCGTGCACGATTTTATCAATATAAGCTTTTTGTTTTGAAGACATATGATCGGTTCGGATATTTATAGTACTCACAGGCTGAGAAGCCATCTGTTTAATACGTATTTTTAACTGATTATTAACAAGCATGAAGTTATCCTTTGTGTGAATGATCGCGTGAAAAGATTTTAATTTTGGCATGAGAAAGAATTTGTGTTTAATATTTTCGAGACAAAAAAGACTAATAAAAGTATGGTGAGTTACTTGAACGTTACCACCAATAGAATTACAACAGAATGGTTTTTCGTTTGGTAAGGGTTTATTTATTAAAGACGACTCCGGTGTCAATCAAGATTTTCAGAATGTCTCCACTCTTCGTTGTACATTCGAAATACGGCAGCGAAGAGTCGCTTAGTCTAAAAAATGTATGTCGCTTAGTTCCGTGACATTATTTGAGCTGGTGCTTTCCGGCTGTGTCATTTCGATATACTCCTGGAAAGACTCGCCATATTCAGTCACGTTGTTCATGTCGGCTTGTGCTTCCTCATATTGGTTGAATTCCTCGGGATATGCAGTTCCAGTCTAATGGAGTATTGTAAGACTCCAGGACGTGGTCTGCGTTTCCAATTATTTTGTTTCGTATAGTGTTTAATATACCAAAATACTTTGCTGATCCTTTGATGGAATCATACATTTTTAAAATACGCTCTACGTTTTTACGCTATGAGCTAAATTCACCTGGATTATCAGAGAATTCGTGAAGGCTACGTACTACATCCGGGATTTTATCGAGATCATTAATATTCTGGTTTGGTGAAATGGTTTGATCAACTCCCGTGAATTGATCCGCGTACGGATTTAAGATTGAATGCATTAGAGCGCGGCCTCCGGCTGGTACTCAGATCTTCGCGTATCGTAGAAATAATGAGAGATTGGAGTGGGGGATTCATGACAGGATTTTCGATGGATCTTCTAGAAGAAGTTGAGGCTTGATTCGCTTGAGCAGCTTGTGCAACTTGAGCCACTTGAGCAGCCTGAGCGGCAGCTTGTTCGAGCACGGAAGGTCTTACGATATTTTCGTTATTCATTTTAACGAGAGGTCAAAATAATCAGGATAAATTTAAGACAAATCAAGATAATCAAGGTAAATTCAAGATATTTTCACTACAGAACAATATAATTTAAGGTATTTTCACGTCAAATTAAGAAAATTTAATATTATATAATATGTCATAAATATTTGCAATAATTAGGTCTTACAATAATATGATGATCCTCATCTTTTGAGTGGTAGGGGCTAGCTGCTGCTTCCCGTTTGCTTCTGCTACTAGGGGGCCCTTGAATTTTCCACACCCCTGTTGTCTTACACTACCCCTTACTGCGACCTTGCTTTTCAACAAAGTCCGTGGCGACACTACTTAAGGGTTTTTTTTTTCGACACTACTTGAGGGTCTCTTTTTTTTCGACACTACTTGAGGTCTTTTTTTCTTTTTTTTTCGCTACACCGAATGTTTTTCGGCACTAGTTAAGGGCACTATAATCACTCTGTGTTCGCGACGGGTTCCGGGACATAGGCAGTATACAATTTTTTTTGTGCTACTTAAGGGCTTAATCGATTTTAAACTCACGAATGAAAATTGCACTACTTTAGAACTTCTACTTTCAAACGCTCTAATAAATTCCGGTTAGTTCATTTGATTTAAAAAAAATATTTATTATTTAAACCGGCAGCGGTTCTGCCTCCTAAAACGAACTGAACAAAATGAATAACTTATCTCTACCTTAAATACCTAATAAATGCTGTCACTGCAATTTAGCACTTTGATGTGGGGAGCGCGTCGTTCGTGGGAGCGTTGCTGACGTTGGCATTTGGTGACCGGTGTGGCGGTGTTTGGTTCAGCAGACTTGATGACTCGAATGCGGCATATGTTGGATTTGCCTGCGAGTGTTCTCCTTGCATATTATGTATATACTCCTGGATTCGATTTTATCAGTTTTGACATCCCGAGAAATCTACAGTGAATTCTCTCTTATACTGGGTTTCAGCAAAGCCCGAGATACCTTCAACCATGATACCCGTCGCTTTAAGCATTGGATCTTTACCGCTACGGGTTTTTCAAAGCTGTTTTTCCTCCATGAGTGTGAGAACAGACGCTTATCTGAAAATTCGCCTTGAGAAATATGACTTGCGATATTTCGCTATGGAAACAAGATATGCGTGAATTTCCACTTTTGTGTCTGTCCCACGCTCTTGGACAGAGTGATATTATTACATGATTATTTTGTATCTAATGTACATGTATGTACGATAAGCTTGACAAATTATATAAACTTAACATACTCCCCCCTCTTGAGGGTTCCTAAGCCTCTAAACCTAAAACTTGAGCATTAACTTCAAAATTGCGTCTATGCATCGGCTTTGGTCTCCTTTGGTGGTATCGATACGCAACGATCATCCCTATCATGTTAGGCCAACAGAAAGTAGGTCAACCTATAGTGGTGACAAGCGTGCTTGTTCATACCATCGGTTTCCGGAAGATTTTGGCTTTGATCAATGACATCGTCTAACTTGTTCTTAAGTTTCTTAAAATCTGAAAAGTCAATGTCAATTATCTCGGATGGTTCCGCAATGTCTTTAGTCAAATTTTGATGCATTATCCAGTTGGAGATGTTTATAGTTGCTATAAAGGAGCCTTTTACACTACTGCTGTATTCAATCCGCCTGTGAATGATGACGGCGGGCAGTTTTAATACAAATGCCATTTTGAACTCGACTAAGACATTCACAATCAGATGTATTGGACGGTAATTGCCTTGACAAATGACTCTTATGCTCGATACTATTGAAAATATCCAGGCATTGGATGCCTTGAGATTTCTCCGCTGATCTTGAGCTGGCACTGGCTTTCTGCAGTCTGACAGTGTGTTTCGGTCGCTGTTCAATAAACCTAAAATAGTTGCCAATTTGAAGGTATGCGCACGATGCTAATTCCATCTCTGTTAATGAAAAGAATTTATCTCTGGATAAGGTGACTGCCAGATAGGAAGAATTGCTGTCGATCATGTAACTCGAACTTTGGTAGCGTATGGGAATCTTTATTAAATTAAAAACTTGAAATTCTTGTGTATTGGTGAGCGGAAACTGCATCTCAAATACAATTGATTCATTCAGACTACGGCCCTTGACTGTCGCTATTTTATTTTGTAGATGTCGGTAGCGGATCCTTTTGGTAGGCTCAATGTTGGTGGCAGTACCGTATCAACTGCATCTGTGGGCAAGCTGATCCGGCGTTATTAATCGCGGATTTATTTTGGCATGGTTTAGATCTAGCACAATATCCAACAAGCAATCTTGAACGCGTTCGAAATTTGTAATCAGTAAAGTCAAATAAGACGTAAGTGAGGACAAGTTTAAAATTACCTCTTTTATCCCTTGGGTCTTGCGAATGACGTTTACTGTTTGAGAGAGATGTTCTCTGAGAACCTGAAATTTATTTACCACAACGTCTTTATTTATCTCTGCCGTTGATGTGGGCATGATGAGGAATGCTAGTAGTACCGCAGCTTTGGTAAATTTTACATTTCCGGTACTCCTTGGCCGAGTATGTTCACCTTGGATTTTGTTAGAACGCTTTTCTTCACTAGACTCAGAATCATCCAACGTTTTTTCCAATGGCAAAGAGCACAATTTATGTACAGCTCGTTGATTTATTCCAGTTTGCGTTCTAACTTTTGCCACTCGTAGTAAGGAATCGCTTTCCTCAAACACTTCTACAACACGTCCCAGTTTCCATCTCATAGGTGAGATATTATCTTCCTTTATGACAACAAGCGTCTCAGGACATAAGTTGTTTGATTCGGTCTTCCATTTCATCCTCTGTTGCAAAAGATGCAAACATTCTAAGGACCATCGTTTCCAAAAGTGTTGCAGAATGTGCTGCATTTGACGAAATTTGTTGAGACAACTTAATTTGTTATCTGTAACGTCTGGCTCCGGTAAAGCTGTTAAAGGTGCACCAGTTAAGAAATGACCAGAATTTCTCTGCCGCTTCTTACAGGCCGCCAAAGTGTGGAGATCTGGGTGGTATATATTTCCAGTTTATTCAATCTTGAAGACACTGCAACTGCAGATCGCATTTTTTCTGAGTGAAATGTCCTTTTCAGCTCTGCAAGTTCGGATTTTGCACCGACAAAGTTGGTTGCGTTATCGCAGAAGATGGTATTGCATACGCCTCTTCTCCCTATAAAACGTTTCAACGCATTTATAAATGCTTCCGATGACAAATCGACTACCACTTCGATATGCACTGCTTTAGTTGAAAAACACACAAATACAGCTAAATAGTATTTAGTGGGAGTACCTCTGACTTTATAGTGTGTTTTTACTTGTCCACAGAAGTCTACTCCAGATTGGTAAAAAGGACGGGCTGGATTCACTCTTTCCTTTGGTAGATTTCAAATTAATTGTTCTATGGTAGTTGGTTGCTGATCTGGTAGAATGGATGCATTATTTAATCGTCCTCCGACTCGGATTAACCCGGTTTCCTCATCAAGGAATGGGACAAGGTTCGCAAGCTGCGAGTTCCTATTCACATTCCCGTTTCTTTGTAATTCATGAGTCTTCTGAAAATGCTGTTCTTTGAGTAATCAAGAAAATCAAGCGACGGCCCTGCCGCAGTTCTTCTACTGTCAATTTTCCTGTGCTCCACAATGATTCCGATTTTCGAGAATTGTTATACAATCTGAAGCACCATGCGAAGATTTTTTGCAGCGTAAGAAATGAATTTTTATGGTTGACAACTTTTATGAGGCACTTATCGTAAGACTGAGAAACTGTAAGCGTCGCTCTGGAACTCCTCAGGTAGAGGGAGAAATTCAGGCCCTGCGAAGTGCTGCAAGGCTTGAGCACATGGATACGAGATCAGCTGGATTAATAGTTCCCTTTATATAATTCCATTGACGAGCTTCCGTCACAGACTGAATTTTTGCTACCCTTTTCGCGACGTAGGTTTCCCATGTATAGGAAGGGGCCTTTATCCAAGCTAACACTGTTGTTGAGTCTGTATAGTAACAAACTTTATTAATCTTTTTTGGAAGTAGTTGCATGATCTTTTCAACTAGTTCCACCATGAGAACTTCACCCTGAAGTTCCAATCGAGCAATGCTTGTGAATGTGTCTATAGATCTTAAGTATTCAGACGAGCCAAATGCACTTAGGCTACTATCTGACAATGCATGTATCTCAATTACCTTCGCCGATGGAATTAATACATTGCGTGGGATGCTAAGCTCGCTTAAAGATTCAAACTGCTACAAATAATTTATCCATTTGTGCGCTAGGTCGTTAGGGATCTGTTCATCCCAAGATAGGGTAGATTTCCAGAGCTCTTGCAGAAATAATTTGCCGATCACTATAAGGGGTTCTTCTTCAATGGACACGTTCAACACTTCAGTTGGTATTCTAGGTGTTGATGGTTGCTGAAGTAACTTGTTCTCTCTGCAGTCTTCTATTGTATGTCCTTTCTCTCGACAAAAAATACATCTTAGAAAGGGTTTTTCATATGCTGGTTCTTGCTTGGGATATAACCTTTCGTAACTGCGAACTAAAGAATTCAGTTCCGTAAGCGTTGAGAATTCTTCTTTAGGTCTTCATGGAGTAAATGGTATATTATATCCAGGCTGTGGATGTCTGAGACCTTTGGGCTGGGTAATTCTGTATGCGTCATTATCTGTATAAAATACGTAACGAGGTAAACGGAATCGAAGCAATAGTGCGAATAATGAAGTTTGTACTATTAATCCTGTGAACATGATGATTTCATGAAATCAATACATATACATTTATATTATTCATCATATTTTTCCATGTAATCTAACAAATCATTTTCAAAGTATGTTTTTGCCTCAGATATAATATCTAAAAATGCTAGTGGATGCAATTTTGTACCACTTATTAACTTTAGTAATGGACAACTTTTCCCTACATGATATTTAATGCGTACTATAAACTCAGGGGACTTCGTAAACGGATTACTATTATCTGTAACAATGATTGGTACTGTAGTAGGGATTAATTAAAAACTCCGCTTTTCCTTTTGCAATTGCTCTTTATTTTCTCGGATCACGTTTTTCTTTCTTTCCAACTTTACATATATGTCGAAGTGGCGATCTCATCCTTTTTCTTTAATGGCCGATCTCGACTCGAAGTTGGCTGCGGTTCGTAATAATCGATAACACCGCGCAGCTTTCATCGAGTACAGGTTCAGTCAAAATAACATATTTATTTAATCTACTACATCTCGGCCAATCTGAAAGATTGAACGGCATCGATCAACTAAATTAATTAACATAACATCAATCAAACTTAACTTAGCCCTAAAACCGGTGGACGACTCGACTAGACTTATAACTTAACATAACTTAGCTAATATTCTACGAGAAATCGTCTTGCATTTGTACTAGTTCGAGCCGTCGTAATTGGCTTGACTGCACACCTCTTCTCGTAGCGTGGCAGCAAGCACTTAAGTTCCGCAATCGACTTGGCAGCGTAAAGGATGGAGACAGTTGATGATGTGTCTGCCAGCCCATCGATGATATGCTCTATGATGTCAGCTTCATCCACATCCGAATAGGCGGCGATCTCTTGCATGGAGATGACGTAATGCAGCAAGGTCTCATCACGTGCACGCACTCGGCGGCTCAGCTGTCGGAATTCCTTGATCAGTAGTTTTCGTAGGCAGTCCCAGTCATCCACTCGTACCGTTCGCAACACCATCTTTGCAGTACCTCTCATCAGTTTTCTTGCACAGACGTACTTACTTCTGTCGTCGCAGCCCACTGACAGAGCCACATCCTCAAAGTCTGCAATCCACTTTTTGATACCGTACGAATCGTCACCAGAGAAGGGAGGGTCTGCGTCCTCTATATCGCCGAAGTCCACTCGTCTAGTCGATGATGTTGTTTCCGTTTCTTCAAGTTCTAGTCGTAAGTCTGCTATTCGTTTACGCCTTTCGAGACGGGCCAACTCACGTTCTTCCTCCAAGTCTGAAGGCGTAGCGGCGCTGTTGAAAGTTCCACCAGAAGTTGTGGCACTGTGGAACAGCATCGGCATAACTGAAGTGACGGAGGTTCCGGCAGTAAGTGCCGCTAAAGTCCCAGTAGTGGTGCTCACGGGTACTAACTAAAGTGGTGGCAATAATATCTGCAGTAATCACTGAAGTGGTCGGAAGTGCTAAAGGCGAAGCGTGGTCAAAGTCTTCGGAGTCACTACGATCTTCCTGGTGCTCACTTGTGCGCAGCTCCGAAATTTCGAGGGTTCTTCACACTACGTTGAATTTTTCCAGTATGTGTACCCCACATCTGATGTTGTAATAGGTAATAATTAAAAATCCGCTTCGTTGGTAAAATTTCTTTATTCGCTGAGACACGTTCTTTTATGCGCCGCTCTTTTTTACATTTATGTCTACGTGGCGATCCCTTCCTTTTTATAATGGCCGATCCCGACTCGAAGTTGGCATCGGTTCGTAATAATCGATAAAACCGCGCAGCTGTCATCGAGTACAGGTTCGGTCAAAATTACATATTTATTTAATCTACTACAATATATACATATATTTTTAACTTTATTAAATAATATCTCGAATACACGTCTGTATTCCTTCGCAGATCACAAAAGAATGACTGTCTTTTCTTGTTCACTCCTCTCACACTGGTAGTCTCTTTTACATATTTATTCTCTTTCCTTAGAAGAGTGCCTGGATTCATTAGAAGGGCTTCGAATTTATTTCTCTGCCAATAGCTAACTGATCCTTTGAAGGTCTGGAATGTCTTCTGAGTATGGTCTTGCAGGCATCCCAGGTTTCCGGTGGATTCACGTTTAACAAATGTTTGGCTGCTCCCTCGATCAGGTCGTAAATTGACTAGCTTCGTTTCCGTAGTCCTCCAACGTCTTTGTAACAGCATCGATGAATAACGGCAGCGTTCCTCCTTCCCCCTTAAATGTGGGGAGGAAACGAATTTCCCTTTCGATTCTGGATCTTGCACTTTGCGGCTGTCGATTAAGCGTCACTATTTCCGTTAATGTAATTAAGCACTGTTCAATTTGACTTTGTTCTTGAGCCATGTTTTGATTTCTATAGTATCTTCTTTGTGGCCTGTCAATTTTGAGCACCATTGGTATTCAAAAATGTTTTGTTTCTTCACTTCCCCTTTTTCTGATAAAATAATCGTACATATGTATATGCATATGTAGACTTTTGCACTGTTCACTTCAATTGGGGTTTCACTTCTCTATTCTTCTATTAAATTGCTTTGTTCACTTCTCTGATATCTTCGGATTTCAGAGACACCGACTGCGCCAATTAACTTTACAGACGAAATAAAAAACCGCCGCACAGCTTTGGTTCACAAACGATTTTATTTGACTGAAGTGTATCTTAAGACTAAATACAAAAAATACTTAAACCTAACATTAAACATGAATAATGCACACACCGCGGTATCGGTTTCACATATCCATCCGTTCGCTGTCGGCGGTATTGCTGAGCTGCGAACGGAAATCAAGTTCATTCATCGGTGATATCGTTGATGTTGGATTATTACTTAAAATATTTTCGATGACCGTCGGTGTTCCACTTTCGGTTAATGTTTAAATGTAACACGCGTGAAGCACTTGACTGGAAGGAACTATTTGGGTTATCTGGGTAGAGAGTATCTTGTGTATTCCGCGAGTGGGTGGAAGCACTAGGAATCTGGTTAGTTGCGTTAGGTATATTGTTAGTGTTGGATGAATTAGCTTGAGGTCTTTTTGGCTAACGCGGCCGCCTAAGCGAAATTATTACAATTATAACCGCGTGATACGGTTGGTGGTGTAATAAAAACGCACGTAGTATCTTTGATGGTTCAAGTCGAACTGACTGGCGTTGATCAAGCATTGAAACAATTTGTGGCAATACGCCACGTCAGCAAATACGCGCGCATGCAGCGACGTGAGCAATATGATACACCTGGAGAACCGTAGGTAGTGACGGTTCCCAAGGTGTAAATGTATGCTATTTAGGAGGTTTCATATTGACTGCCAAGGAATAATCGACCTTGGTTCCCAAGACAAAATATGATGTGGATATTATTACACCTTCCTCCTTCGGAAGTATAATTTTAATTTCATTAAAATATACTTGATCAAGACCATGAGTTCACTTTGTCTTTATTGAAAAAAAATAACGGAAACAATTTCTTACAAAATGTGTGTTTACAAAAATGATATATGTAGTTACATTTTGCATATATGTACGTACATATATGTTTATTCCAACTTAACATTAGAGATAAATGATATTAACTTAACAAATAATATTACATTGTTCTTTTTTTTGTATTACTACTCTTAACATTCTTATGTTTAACATTAAAATTGACTATGATATATGATAGTAGGTAATTTTCATTAAAAAATTCTTTTTTTTGTATAAGATTTGATAGCTTTTGCTTTCTTAATTGTTTAAATTGAAGTCTTATTTAATATTTATTTTTCGATAAATTTTTTAAGCCTATTTTTATGAACTAACAACCGTTTACTATGTCTATCTTCTATAAGACAGTTTTTATTTTCACTAGTTTCTAACCCCTTATATGGACCTGTGAAAGCTCTATCTAACTTATGACCTGCTGTATTTTCTAACAACACCAAGTCTCCTACATTAACTTTTAGCTCTTTTACTTGTTTATCATATTGTAGTTTCTGTTTCATTTTCGCTTTTTTTATAAACGTTTGGGCCCGTAAATTGGTGGACTGTAACCTAAACTTAACAGAGCAAAGTTCAGTTAGAATTTGATTTTTATATTCGGTTCCCATGTCAGTTATAATTTTCTTCATGGGACCGTACTTCAACACAAAACCTTCAACAATGGCTTTTGCTACTGTTTTTGCGGTTTTATTTGGGATCGGTATTGCAACAAAATACTTAGTTAAATCGCATGCCAAAGTTATGGCGTATTCATTATTTTTCTCTGTTATAGGTAGTGGACCAATGGTGTCTATTAACACAACATCGAAAGCTTTTTCTGTTGTGGGTGTTATTACCATTGGCTCTTTAGTTTTGGTCAGGTTTTTATTGAGTTGGCAAAGTTTACATGACTTTACGTACGTTTTGATATCTTTTGTCATGTTACGCCAACGATAGTCACGTCTAATTTTATTTAATAACCTTGTAATCCCTGGGTGGCCTCCCCAGATTGGATTATCGTGGTACTTTTTTAATTCCAATTCCTTAAAATCGTTGACCATGGTTTTTTCAAAAACTTTTTCGTTTAGTGATAACTGTACTTTTGTTGTATTTCTGATGCTGGCTTCTTTTTGAAGCACTGGAAAGAATTTGTCTAAACAAAGTTTTCCATTAACATCGATTTCTTCTAACTTGAGTGGACCAATAATTTTTCTTCCACGTTTAAAATAACAATGATTTTGCCCAAATTTAAGTTGAGGACATTTGTTAACATCTCTAGGGTTAAGTATTTCATAAACTCTCGGTTCATTTGCGTAATAAGTTACATTCGTATTGGTGGAATTAGAAGTATTCAGTTGTTTTTTCCGAGTGTTTTGACGAGTCGTTACTTTGAATATTTTATTTTCTGCTCTAATGGTTTTAATATCACTAAAATCTATTCGTGAAAGAGCATCAGCTACATAATTTCCCTTTCCCCGAAGATATTGCATTTCAAAATCTAATCTATTCTCTAAATCTAATCGTATACGCATCAGTTTGGATGATGGGTTCTTCATTGAAAACAAGTACGATAATGGTCTGTGGTCAGATCTCACTAAAAATTTTTGTCCATAAATGTACGGTTTAAAGTGGGTAATTGCCCAGTGTATAGCTGTTAGTTCCTGCTCAATAGTGGACTTATTGCTTTCATCCCTTGTGAAGGCTCTAGAGGCATAAGATATGGGCATGTACTTTTCACCATGTTGTTGAGTAAGTACCGCCCCACAGGTATGTTTGCTTGCATCTGTTATTATACAAAATTCTTGTTCAAAGTTAGGATATTGCAGAACAGTCGGACTTAATAATTGATCTTTTAAATATTGAAAAGCAGTCTCACAGTCTTCGGTCCATGAAAATGGAACATTCTTTCTGCTTAATCTTGTTAAATGACGTGCATGTTCCGCGAAATTCGGGATGAAACGTCTATAGTAATTAGTAAAAGCTACAAACCTTTTTGCCTCATCACCATTTTTTGGGAGTGGGATAATGTGTTATAATATCAAATTTACTTTCATCAGGCAATATACCTTTATCTGTGCACCTATGTCCTAGAAAAGTCACTTCGTGACCAAAGAATTAGCAAAGAATGAGCTGGATGCAATTTTAAATTATATTTCCTGCACAAGAGAAATACATCTGAATGCAAGCGACATCATTCTTTGGAATGAAGTAGGGGCTATTTTCAATCCGTACGGTAATCTTTTAAATCGAAATGATCCCTTTTCTGTGGAAAATGAAGTTATATCCTGTGAGTTTTCTTCCAATTCAATTTGATGAAATCCCGACATCAAATCAAGGCATGAAAAGTATTTCGCCCTTCCTAACTGATCGAGAATATCATCAATACGGGGAAGAGGATATTTATCTGCAGAAAGTTTTTTATTGATTTGCCTGTAATCAATTACCAAACGCCAACTTTTTTCAGTTCTACCTGGCAAGTTATTTTTTGGAACCAAAAGTACCGGACTATTGTATTCTGAAATTGATGGCTCTATTATATCATCTCTTAGCATTTTGTCTACCTGTTTGTTTATCTTTTCTTTTTGGCTATGAGGGGTTCTTAAACAGCTGTATTATCTTTTAATCGTAATTTTTGTTTATAAAAATTATTTGTTGAAATTTTATCATTTTCTAAAGCGAAAATATCTACGAAATCGGAACATAGCTTATTTAGTTTTGATTTAGCAAAGTCTGGAAAATTTTTGTTTAACTTTTGTAGCACCTCTTCTTTGTGACTTGAATTATCACTACTTGCAGTGACTATTTCGTAATCGGACAGACTTTCTGTTTTAATTACTACGTCTTTAAGTAAGACGTCCTTTCCAGTTAAGTTCATCAGACGCACAAATGGACTTTCAGCAGAAACTATTGTATTAGCTATGAAAACACTATTCACTAGCTCTTGATTTGGAATGAGAACCTCATTTTTATATGCTCTCACGTTTATTTTTCTGATTACCTCTGATCTAGATGGGATTATAAGTGAATTTTTGTAGGGAGAAGTTTTAATTGGGATACTGATGTCATGGAAATTTCTGGGACGTAATATCAATAAGTTTCGATCGCATTGGTAATCTAATATACAATTATATTTTTTTATAAAATCTAGACCCAATATTCCATCACAAGGTATTGGGAAATTGTCAGGGACTACCTGAAATGTATGTGATATCAGTACATTATCTGCTACGAGATCCGTCTCTATGTTTCCAAATGAATTAATTATCCCATGACCTATTCCACTGATTTGTATAGAGTTTAAATTATTGTAATGTTTGTTTCCGATTTTGTCATGCTTGAGAACCGATACATCTGCACCCGTATCAACTAGGAACAAGGTATGAGTACTACTAAGACTTGTTTTTATTGATACGTAGGAACTCAAGCTTAAGTTTAAGTGGTATATTTTTAAACTTGGTTCTGAATATCTTCGGGGATCAAATTGTTTCCCTGGTCCTGATTGTTAACCAATCGGACGTGTCCTTGCCGTCTATGTTGACATCTTCGTCCCCTGTTATTATTGTTATTATTTTCTCGGCGGTTGTAGTTTCCGCCTCCATCATATCTACCACGACCACGATTGTTAAATCGTTGTTGTTGGTAGCCTCTGTTCCGTCCTCTATATCGACCTTCAGATTGATGATTTGGTGTGATTCGATGTCTATAATATCGGATTTCACCTTGCCTTTTAATTACCTCCATATGAGTTTGGACGTACTTGGCAACTGCCTCACTTGCGTTTGTAAAATTACTGGAGCGCATAGTAATTCGAAGCTCGGAATTGGTTGCATTGTCTATAAGAGTTCTTACTGCAGCCTGTGTAGATATTTTCTTAGCTGCCTCAGGCGTGAAGCCTTCTGATATATAAGCGGAGTTAAGGGCCTTCGTCAAATCCTCTATTTTAGTGGCAAATTCATCTGGGTTAGTTTGTACATGCTGTGTACTTGTTAGCTTTGCCATTATAATCTCGGATGACGTAGCCTTCACTTCTGATGTTAATTTTTCTATGATCTGTTGCAGAGTGGTTTCCCCTACGATGAGATCGCGAGCAGAACCCTTTAATTTAGTTTTTACCAGGGTAACTGCTATAGACTCATGTGTTTCCTTTATTGTCTGAATTAAAGAAATCGCGTCTAAGAAACCTTTTAGATTACTAGGGTTGCCGTCGAATTCCGGCAAAATTTTTGCAGCCGAATTCAAGAACTCTATTGGTGTGACAACCATTGTGAATTTTTGTTCTTCTTTGTTGGTGAAATTCAATTCCTGGCTGTAAGTGAATTCCTCGTGTATACTCAAGGAAATATCTAGTTCTATCCTGTGCTTGCTACTAACTTTAAGCAAGACTTTCTTACATTATTGTAATTTTCTACAAGTATATTAACATGTAGTTGAACTGTTTTATCGCTTATTGGGCCATTTTTATTAATACATTTATATGATCTGTCGAATTCTTCTTTATGAGGTGAAATACTATCCAGAAGTTTGGCCCACTTATCCATTTGCAAACTTATTTTATTAAAAAAAATCTATACAATTAACTTGTTCAAATTATACATAAAATACATTATTACTTACATATAACATATAACATATTACTTAATTTAATATTGAGATTAACTCCAACCTTAAAAATTCATCAATTCTGGTTGCTCAGCATAGTCGCTCTCGGGTCTCACATCTGGGATGACATTACTGCTTGAAACAGGCTTCTGCTTGATTGATTTATTATCCTTAATGATGCCACGTGGTAGTTTTTTCGTTATGTTTTTAAATTTTTAATTGTTTAATACGATCGATTTGGATTCATAACGCACTTTCAATTCATTTAGCGAATACGTTCGTAAGTTTATTATATTTGTTCTCGCGATTGGCCGATGTATTTCTTTTTTAGATTTTTATGCCACATCTTATATATCGTGATGGCCACATTCAACACTTGTATAATACCGATGACATATATCCAACAAATTATATCCTCGTTCTCTATAGAGGCACTATGGATTAATATGTCGTTTACAATTGTCCCGGCGTTATCCGTTTTTACGTCCTTAGATTGGGTTTTACCCATCTTTACTATATACCTGTCACGGTCGCCATGTAATAAAAACGCACGTAGTATCTTTGATGGTTCAAGTCGAACTGACTGGCGTTGATCAAGCATTGAAACAATTTGTGGCAATACGCCACGTCAGCAAACACGCGCGCATGCAGCGACGTGAGCAATATGATACACCTGGAGAACCGTAGGTAGTGACGGTTCCCAAGGTGTAAATGTATGCTATTTAGGAGGTTTCATATTGACTGCCAAGGAATAATCGACCTTGGTTCCCAAGACAAAATATGATGAGGATATTATTGCAGTGGTGTCATGTTAATGTGTGCATTGGTGGACAGACACAGTGCAACAAGTGACATGTTGATGATGTGTGCAAAACGGCTCGAGTGATCATACAGACAGCTTGAAGACATTGTGTTCCCCGTGCATGGTTTCTGGTTTCACCACGATTACAGTTGTGTACGCTAACTTATATGCATTTTGGTGTGATCGCGCTAATGTTGGGAAGTGCTGATAAGGAAAAGTGTAGCGCGAATCATGAGTTGAAACACGGTTTCAGCAAAAAAAATCAATTTTATTGTTAACTCGTTGAGTACAGCACAATAACTAACTTAGAATCAAAATATATTCATTTATGTCACCTAACTTTTGCAAAGCTGATCGAACCGGATGTTCAGCAGACGCTGATAAGTCGATTTTGTGGCGATCACCTATGCAGTACAGGTCAAATTACTTTCTGGTGGAAAAGTATCAGACTGTTGACGGTGCACTATTCTGCGGCTGTTGCTGTCTGCTTTCGTGGTGTTCGATTGCTGACGATGCACCTTGCTGCTGTTGCTGTTGTTGGCTATGGTGGTAGCGTTCTTGTAACTAGCGCGAGTTATAATTTTATTTTAATATCGATCACGAAATTCAACCAAAAATCAAACACAACCGATTCGTTCGAAGTCTCTTGTTCAACTTCTTCTCTCTTCTTCATTTTTATCATCAATATTTCTTAAAATTTTGAAAGGTCAAGGCATTCAGTTTGCGTTGGCTTTCGAATAACAAAACATCCGCCAAGTGACATACATTTGCGTTACTCGAAAACCAATGACACCTGAATGTTGTATTGACACTTTATTGATATTGATTGAACAAATAAATGTAAATAAATTTATTACATAATTTTTTTCATTTCATTTTGAAAAACAAATGACGATATGTTCATCCATTTTTATTACTTAACTTTCATTATTATATCAATAGTTACATTCGAATTTCGTTAAACAATTATTAGTTAGATTTAAATCTTTCAAGTAAATGTTATCTGGATTATATTCAAACTTTGCGCCATTTATTTCAACATATGTTATTTCATTTATATTTAGTTCTTTAAATTCCATGTTTGGTATTGGGATAATCATTTTAAGGTCTACCTGTATATATTCTTTTGGAAGCTTAATAGCTAAAACTAACGTCTCTCTATTGTATTACTCTAGAATGTTTTATTTTATAAAAATCTAAACCTAAGGCTTATATATCCCGTCCACTCAATGTGCTGGGATGCAAAATTCCTTGCTTAGCAGAAGCAATGTTATCTAAAAGATTGTCTATTTTGTCTTATAACATCTTTAATTTTAATAATTGATCTGTTTTTAGTTGTTTCAAATGTATATTTTTTTGACCATCTAATAAACTATTATATACTTCAGATACTTCTTTTTTATCTTTTTCCACAGTAATTCTTAAATTATTTATATTAAACACTGTTTGCGTCTGCGTCGTCCATGGGTCCAAATAACCATTTCTGACCGGTTCCAATAAAATTCATCAGACCTCGTCTTATTCTTGTTTGCGGAATTACTGCTTTTAATTTTGCTTTTATGTTTATAACTTCATTTATAATTTCAAAATTGTTGTCTAGTTCTAGTTTGTGTAGATTGAGTTCTATTGCATCAATAGTAGCTAGGATGTCAGAAGTATTTATAATATGTAATATAGTTTGGCAACTTTGAATTAACTCTACTGGACCTCTATTTAATACAATAAATCCCTTGTTAGCATTAATTGGTGTAACAAGTGTTGGTTCTGCCATTGGTATAAGCACTCCCACGATAGCCAAAATCACCAGCCAATAGAAAGATATCTGCAAATTTAATTGGTCTTTTAATAGTGGTCGGATGAATATTTTGAAGCTTGTGTTTTCGATAGTGGGTTTCGTCTTTGTGTCTTAAATGCTTATAATTTCTAATATACCCTTCCTGCCGTCTTTCTTGATACTCTTCCCTGTTCATATTTCTTTTGTCTATCACACTTTGCTTATGTTTTTTAATTTTTTTCGTTTAACTGTTCAGCGTTTGTTCCTTCCGCTGTATTAGGACACAGACCAAGAGTTGAGTAAAACCTATTATTATATATTTGAACTGCTCTATAGATTTTCGTATTTGTTGAAATTACCTCATATCTCATAGTTTGCAGAATTTCGAGTAAGGTAGAGTGTAGTCGTTCAATGTCGGCATTACCAGTATGAGCATTCGGTTTTGTTGTATGCACTTCTATTTCATTTCTTCTAAGATAACCTGTTATGTTAGCGGACTTAAACAAAACAAACAAAACATTATATTTTATTCACCCAGTTTTTACTAAATAAACTGTATGCATATGCTTTTTTGTGAATTTATCTATGAAGGTTAAATAAAACAACAAAAAAACAAAAAAACGTCCATATGTAAAGTTTCATTGTGTTGGGACGATGTTTCTGTAATTTTGAATTTGGGTTTAAGGATTTTCTGTCATACTTACCCTCTTGGCAAGTATGACAGTTTCCTATCACAATTTTTTTTTTGTTTTTTAATGTATAATATGTTTCTGAAACGCCAGAATGGCAGCTTTCTTTAATATGGTATAGCGATATTTGTTTATGTAGTTCTTCTACCGTATTTATTTCCTGTGCTCTCATGGTACACTTAACAAATGAAATCTTTTTATTTTCTCTAAAAAGTACTCACTATAAGATAAATTGGAATAAATTCCTACTCCTCCTGATGTAATGGTTCTCCTAAATAGTTTTTTTCCAATAGGACTGACTTTTAATCATATCAACTTGGACTATTTGTCTGCCATGTTTCATTAGTAACATTATTTGTGAGTAACAATTGTGTCTTATATTTGTTGACTATTTCTTCCTTAATTGGGAAATGGTCAAGTTGTTGCTCTGGGGCAGAATGAACGGTTGCAAGATTTGAAGCTACGTCGTCTTCTAATTGTCTACATTCTCTATTCTGCTAAGAAGTCTGCGACTTTATTTTCTCTCCCTTTTAGATATTCTACTAGCTGACCCGCAAACGTTGTTTTGCCTTATAAATTATTTCTAGTTTCTAGATAAATTCTAGTGTAGACATAAAGTAACTTACTTATTATAAGTGTGCAAGTATGTGGTATATGCGTGAAATAGGCATGGAGCGCTATGAACGATAAGGGAATATAAAAATAGCAAACGCCAAACAATATTATTTTTAAGTTATTATAGTTTATTTCGTAAAATTACATATCACATATTAATTACGACAGCAACACTAACAAACAACATGAATCTTTTAATGCTATAGCGTGAACAATATTTTTTGTTAGCCCATCTTTAGCGAGCACAAACAAACTGGATGGCTTACCCACTCGAGAGCATGCTACGTACAATTGCCCGTGTGAAAAACATGGTGTATCACAAATCTAAGCCACAAATTGACATCGTTGGGCCTTGGGATTTGTTGGTTGTCATTGCAAATGCCAATCTAATCGGAAACTGAATTCGTTTGAATTGAATTGGCACATCTGTAGGTATGATAGGAATCCGTGGTATTAATATATTTTCACCTTTGAACTTGCCATTTTAAATGCTGGCTTCGATAACGTTTTTCATCAATTTTCGAATGACTAATCGCGTACCGTTGCACAGCCGTGGCGGGTTTAAATTACGAAGCAATATAATTGGAGATCTAACCTTCAATTGTAAATTATGCGGTGGCATGCCTGGCAAATCCAGTGAGTTCAAAAATTCTGTGGGAAAATTGACAGCTTCGCTGGCATCGCAAACTGTATCAATAGATTTGTATGATACCAAGTTCCCTGGCAACAACTGATGTATCTTCAAATTTAAATTGTCAACGTCTGCATTTTTTGCTGCTAAAATAGCTCTGCAAGCCACTCATGATTTATATACTGTGTTATCGGGAAATATTTGTTCAATGAGAGTATCTTGCGAATCAGCGATTGTGCAGAAATCGGTCGGTAATTTTACGTATCCAGTTTCATCTTTAGCAACTTTTCCATCACCGATATCTAAGAGTTGTTTTGAGAATGTTTCAGCGGATGGATCTTGAAGCATACTTTCAGCTGTACTTTTTCAACATTACGCCACAATGGAGCTGATTTTAAGAAAGCGTTGATCTCATCAGCGTTTGTTGAACGTGGAATGACGGGAAGTGTTTGTCTGAAATCACCTGAATGCACCGAAAGAGTGCCACCAAATAGTTTGTCGTTGTTTTTAATATCTTTCAATGTTCTGTTCAACGCCTCAATTAAATGTTTGAGTACATTCATCCCAGATGATAATTTTACACTGTTTCAGCACGGTGGCCATGGACGATTGTTTTTTAATGTTACACACTGCGTCAGGGTTATTTTGAATATTTAGTGGCAGCTTAAATACTGAATGAGCTGTTCTGCCTCCATCCAATAAAGTTGCTGCAATGCCCGATGATGCAACGGCCAATGCGATGCCATTATAAGAATTAGTGAAATAAGGAATGTTTTGCCAGTTCCACCCGGTGCATCCAAAAAGAAGAACCCACCTTGTCCTGCTGAAACTGAGAGCAAAATGCGGTCATAAATGGTTCATAATAAATGATTGTCCGCCATTATCGGGATTTCTTCGGCGATATATTGGATATCCGGCGGTATTTGTTATCGTATCATTAGTGAAATCTTTAGGGAAATTTTTAGTACATATTAAATCTGCCATGCAAGGCGATGAACGATGAAGAGTACCGCATGGACCATGGATCATGTTTGCTGTAACAATATCAAACAGCACTTGGTCAGTAGACGGATCTGGAATTTCCGCAGAAATGATACTATCGATTCCTTCAGGACGGATTTTGTCGATTAACCAAACCAAAATGTGCGCATGAGGTAATCCTCGCTTTTGCCACTCAACTGAATACAGCCAGCAACGTGTGGGACCGAATACATGTAATTTAGTGATGAAACTTATTAGAGACTTCAACTTTTGTCTAAATACACGTGCTGTAATGTCATGACGATGTATTGCATTTTGGCCAAACAATAGCAAAGATGTAATCTCTGGCCATTTTGGATTACATGTGAACGTGATAAATAAACGCGGTCGTCCATATTCGCGCACGTGAGCCATAGCATCCTGTTTATATTCTTGCATATGACGTGGACTGCCTACGTACGATGATGGTAAAATGACAGAGTTACCAATTTCGGCGACGTCGGCGTTGTTGTTAATAGCGTCTCGTAAGTGAATGTACTCTTCCGCACGCAGCTTGAGTTGATTATATCGTAAGTATCGTAATCGTTCGCCCTCTATCTTCGCGTACATGTCGACCATGAATTGTTGACAAAGCTGACGACATCGTAGAATGACGTTGTCCAGGCCGCGCCGAATCATTATTAATCGTTACGCATAATAATCTTTCGAGCTAACGTTCTTGTTTGTTTCAGCTCCTGTAATAATATATTTATGAATATTAATTTAAATTAATTACGTTCAATAATTTAATTGTTTTGTTAAATGGTTAATGATCAAGTTCATAATAAATGAAGTACCTGATACGGGATCTCGTTTTATGCTTATGCAATATCCGTCTTGCCCCTTCCAGAATATAAGCGGATATTGGAGAGCGTCATATGAACGATGTGTATCAGCAATGAACTGAAGATTATTATTTCTTCTACGAACCCCATTTTTTCGTGTACCTGTACGATCGCCAATCATGATTCCAGCAACGTCTTCAACAACAGGTGCATTGAATCTACGAATATGTTCTCCAGCTGGTGTTTTATCAGAATTAATGACAATAGCGTGATTACCGCTTTGTAATTTGTGCATGTGTGATTTGAATGTTTTCAACAATTCATTGTGCTCGTTCAATAGAGCGTCCAAGTCGCTGACGATGCGCCTGGCAAAAAATGAATCAAGGTTATTATAGTCACAACGTGCATTCACGCGATTGGCAAGTGCGCTTCCGGAATCCTCGCCGCCCATGAAGTAGATTTGTAAAAGTTTATGTGGTTCATTGGGCATTGGTAGCAATGAACCCATTCTATGATAAACTTGGCCTCTGATTTTGAATGTAGAATTGTATTGTTGACCATTAGCATTAGTATTTCGAACTATTTCTGTTGCTCCAAACGATGACATTTGAAAGCATGAATTGAATGTTCGAATTGACTTCAGGAATACGTTAGAATCTGGATCCGTGCCGATAAGTAAACCGTTCAATGGTTCAGGTGGTGTTTCAATTTCAGGTAGTTGCACTTTTCCTGAAGCGCAACACATCCCAGGTGGCTCATTTTTGAATTTGACAGCATGACAATGCGGACATTCCTTATCCATAGCACCAATTACCGCTTTTGAATGAGCATAATAGTCAATATCGGACTCATACTGGAATGCTAGACGCAAAAATGAATCAGATGTAAATGCACGATGTTGGCGTTGTTGGTCATTTGTTCTGCGTCTATTAACCGTGAAACGGCGTGATTGTCAGCTGGTGTATCTTCTGATTGTTCTTGACGCAATTGCTCCATGCTCACATGTGCATTAGCATTTTGTTGCTGGATTTGTTCTTCGGTTCTTTGGGATCTTTGATTTCTCATACTCCTGGACCTTCTTGTATTACGGCTCAAATCAGCGCCTTTGCGTTTTCTTGGCATTGCTCACTGTACAAAACACATATAAATAGAATTAATGAAATTACTTAATGATGGAAAATGTTATAGTTATAATTACGTTTATGAAAAAAAAATTATTATTTTGTAATTATATCAAATAATTATATAAAAAAGTATACTTACAACACAAAAGCCGTTGTTGTGAGAGAAGTCTTATTGTGTGAGTGAAACAGGAGACCGGCTAAGCTCTTACGCTCATATATAGCATCCAAATTTGCAAAAATCTGCTTGGCAGTGTTTTCAGAATTGGCAAAAACAAGGAATGAGTCGCTTAAGAACTCAATTATAATGCTTTTTGCATTTGTCTCTGCCTTTTTTAAATCCTCAGTCATTTCTCCTGGTTCTTTATCTATGACTTCTAACAATTCGTTTTCTGCTAAAAGTGACCTAACACGAAATTTTCATATCGAGCTTTTCTCCCCATCAAAAGGTTTAATGTTCCTCTTCCCTTTTTCCATTTTATTTGCACAGATTCTTCTTTGCTGTAACCGCGCACACAAGAACACTTTTTCGTCAAAATACGCGTATCTCTATTTTCTATTCAAATTATCGCTAACGTATGAACGTTCAAATAAACGCACTAATTCTTCGAAGCGTTGTGTACATGTACTTTATTATTTTTATATTTTACTTAAAAAGCACTTAATTATCATTTTTTTTATTAGTGCCTGGGCCCATAACCTATTGAAAATGTTAATTAACTATCCCGAGACCCAAATTAAATAACAACAAAGAACTTCAGCTTGAAATATCTAATATTTTATTTCATGACTTATTCTCTTTTACGATGTGCACAAACTCGAACATAAAAAACGAAAACTAAACTTCTGAAACCCAGAACAATAACTTCTTAGAATAATGAGAATGTTTTTCTTAGATGTTCTCCAGCTGGTGTTTTATCAGGATTAATGACAATAGCAATCGCTTTGTAATTTGTGCATGTGTGATTTGAATGTTTTCAACAATTCATTGTGCTCGTTCAATAGAGCGTCCAAGTCGCTGACGATGCGCCTGGCAAGAAATGAATCAAGGTTATTATAGTCACAACGTGCATTCACGCGATTGGCAAGTGCGCTTCCGGAATCCTCGCCGCCCATGAAGTAGATTTGTAAAAATTTATGTGGTTCACTGGGCATTGGTAGCAATGAACCCATTCTATGATAAACTTGGCCTCTGATTTTGAATGTAGAATTGTATTGTTGACCATTAGCATTAGTATTTCGAACTATTTCTGTTGCTCCAAACGATGACATTTGAAAGCATGAATTGAATGTTCTAATTGACGTCAGGAATACGTTAGAATCTGGATCCGTGCCGATAAGTAAACCATTCAATGGTTCAGGTGGTGTTTCAATTTCAGGTAGTTGCACTTTTCCTGAAGCGCAACACATCCCAGGTGGCTCATTTTTGAATTTGAGAGCATGACAATGCGGACATTCCTTATCCATAGCACCAATTACCGCTTTTGAATGAGCATAATAGTCAATATCGGACTCATACTGGAATGCTAGACGCAAAAATGAATCAGATGTAAATGCACGATGTTGGCGTTGTTGGTCATTTGTTCTGCGTCTATTAACCGTGAAACGGCGTGATTGTCAGCTGGTGTATCTTCTGATTGTTCTTGACGCAATTGCCCCATGCTCACATGTGCATCAGCATTTTGTTGCTGGATTTGTTCTTCGGTTCTTTGGGATCTTTGATTTCTCATACTCCTGGACCTTCTTGTATTACGGCTCAAATCAGCGCCTTTGCGTTTTCTTGGCATTGCTCACTGTACAAAACACATATAAATAGAATTAATGAAATTACTTAATGATGGAAAATGTTATAGTTATAATTACGGCCAGAATTATAGCGAAAATATTAGTTTTATGGAAAAAAAATTATTATTTTGTAATTATATCAAATAATTATATAAAAAAGTATACTTACAACACAAAAGCCGTTGTTGTGTGAGAAGTCTTATTGTGTGAGTGAAACAGGAGACCGGCTAAGCTCTTACGCTCATATATAGCATCCAAATTTGCAAAAATCTGCTTGGCAGTGTTTTCAGAATTGGCAAAAACAAGGAATGAGTCGCTTAAGAACTCAATTATAATGCTTTTTGCATTTGTCTCTGCCTTTTTTAACTCCTCAGTCATTTCTCCTGGTTCTTTATCTATGACTTCTAACAATTCGTTTTCTGCTAAAAGTGACCTAACACGAAATTTTCATATCGAGCTTTTCTCCCCATCAAAAGGTTTAATGTTCCTCTTCCCTTTTTCCATTTTATTTGCAGATTCTTCTTTGCTGTAACCGCGCACACAAGAACACTTTTTCGTCAAAATACGCGTATCTCTATTTTCTATTCAAATTATCGCTAACGTATGAACGTTCAAATAAACGCACTAATTCTTCGAAGCGTTGTGTACATGTACTTTATTATTTTTATATTTTACTTAAAAAGCACTTAATTATCATTTTTTTTATTGGTGCCTGGGCCCATAACCTATTGAAAATATTAATTAACTATCCCGAGACCCAAATTAAATAACAAGAAAGAACTTCAGCTTGAAATATCTAATATTTTATTTCATGACTTATTCTCTTTTACGATGTGCACAAACTCGCCGTCTAAAATTAACTAAACAAAACTATAAGAGAGAAGTAAAAAAAACGAAAACTAAACTTCTGAAACCCAGAACAATAACTTCTTAGAATAATGAGAATGTTTTTCTTAGATGTTCTCCAGCTGGTGTTTTATCAGAATTAATGACAATAGCGTGATTACCGCTTTGTAATTTGTGCATGTGTGATTTGAATGTTTTCAACAATTCATTGTGCTCGTTCAATAGAGCGTCCAAGTCGCTGACGATGCGCCTGGCAAAAAATGAATCAAGGTTATTATAGTCACAACGTGCATTCACGCGATTGGCAAGTGCGCTTCCGGAATCCTCGCCGCCCATGAAGTAGATTTGTAAAAATTTATGCGGTTCATTGGGCATCGGTAGCAATGAACCCATTCTATGATAAACTTGGCCTCTGATTTTGAATGTAGAATTGTATTGTTGACCATTAGCATTAGTATTTCGAACTATTTCTGTTGCTCCAAACGATGACATTTGAAAGCATGAATTGAATGTTCGAATTGACTTCAGGAATACGTTAGAATCTGGATCCGTGCCGATAAGTAAACCGTTCAATGGTTCAGGTGGTGTTTCAATTTCAGGTAGTTGCACTTTTCCTGAAGCGCAACACATCCCAGGTGGCTCATTTTTGAATTTGAGAGCATGACAATGCGGACATTCCTTATCCATAGCACCAATTACCGCTTTTGAATGAGCATAATAGTCAATATCGGACTCATACTGGAATGCTAGACGCAAAAATGAATCAGATGTAAATGCACGATGTTGGCGTTGTTGGTCATTTGTTCAGCGTCTATTAACCGTGAAACGGCGTGATTGTCAGCTGGTGTATCTTCTGATTG
This sequence comes from Eristalis pertinax, assembly GCA_907269125.1. Lineage (NCBI taxonomy): Eukaryota > Metazoa > Arthropoda > Insecta > Diptera > Syrphidae > Eristalis > Eristalis pertinax. The sequence continues at coordinate 27,184,422 of OU026148.1, forward strand.
TTCTTGACGCAATTGCTCCATGCTCACATGTGCATCAGCATTTTGTTGCTGGATTTGTTCTTCGGTTCTTTGGGATCTTTGATTTCTCATACTCCTGGACCTTCTTGTATTACGGCTCAAATCAGCGCCTTTGCGTTTTCTTGGCATTGCTCACTGTACAAAACACATATAAATAGAATTAATGAAATTACTTAATGATGGAAAATGTTATAGTTATAATTACGGCCAGAATTATAGCGAAAATATTAGTTTTATGGAAAAAAATTATTATTTTGTAATTATATCAAATAATTATATAAAAAAGTATACTTACAACACAAAAGCCGTTGTTGTGTGAGAAGTCTTATTGTGTGAGTGAAACAGGAGACCGGCTAAGCTCTTACGCTCATATATAGCATCCAAATTTGCAAAAATCTGCTTGGCAGTGTTTTCAGAATTGGCAAAAACAAGGAATGAGTCGCTTAAGAACTCAATTATAATGCTTTTTGCATTTGTCTCTGCCTTTTTTAACTCCTCAGTCATTTCTCCTGGTTCTTTATCTATGACTTCTAACAATTCGTTTTCTGCTAAAAGTGACCTAACACGAAATTTTCATATCGAGCTTTTCTCCCCATCAAAAGGTTTAATGTTCCTCTTCCCTTTTTCCATTTTATTTGCACAGATTCTTCTTTGCTGTAACCGCGCACACAAGAACACTTTTTCGTCAAAATACGCGTATCTCTATTTTCTATTCAAATTATCGCTAACGTATGAACGTTCAAATAAGCGCACTAATTCTTCGAAGCGTTGTGTACATGTACTTTATTATTTTTATATTTTACTTAAAAAGCACTTAATTATCATTTTTTTTATTGGTGCCTGGGCCCATAACCTATTGAAAATATTAATTAACTATCCCGAGACCCAAATTAAATAACAACAAAGAACTTCAGCTTGAAATATCTAATATTTTATTTCATGACTTATTCTCTTTTACGATGTGCACAAACTCGCCGTCTAAAATTAACTAAACAAAACTATAAGAGAGAAGTAAAAAAAACGAAAACTAAACTTCTGAAACCCAGAACAATAACTTCTTAGAATAATGAGAATGTTTTTCTTAGATGTTCTCCAGCTGGTGTTTTATCAGAATTAATGACAATAGCGTGATTACCGCTTTGTAATTTGTGCATGTGTGATTTGAATGTTTTCAACAATTCATTGTGCTCGTTCAATAGAGCGTCCAAGTCGCTGACGATGCGCCTGGCAAAAAATGAATCAAGGTTATTATAGTCACAACGTGCATTCACGCGATTGGCAAGTGCGCTTCCGGAATCCTCGCCGCCCATGAAGTAGATTTGTAAAAATGTATGTGGTTCATTGGGCATTGGTAGCAATGAACCCATTCTATGATAAACTTGGCCTCTGATTTTGAATGTAGAATTGTATTGTTGACCATTAGCATTAGTATTTCGAACTATTTCTGTTGCTCCAAACGATGACATTTGAAAGCATGAATTGAATGTTCGAATTGACTTCAGGAATACGTTAGAATCTGGATCCGTGCCGATAAGTAAACCGTTCAATGGTTCAGGTGGTGTTTCAATTTCAGGTAGTTGCACTTTTCCTGAAGCGCAACACATCCCAGGTGGCTCATTTTTGAATTTGACAGCATGACAATGCGGACATTCCTTATCCATAGCACCAATTACCGCTTTTGAATGAGCATAATAGTCAATATCGGACTCATACTGGAATGCTAGACGCAAAAATGAATCAGATGTAAATGCACGATGTTGGCGTTGTTGGTCATTTGTTCTGCGTCTATTAACCGTGAAACGGCGTGATTGTCAGCTGGTGTATCTTCTGATTGTTCTTGACGCAATTGCTCCATGCTCACATGTGCATCACCATTTTGTTGCTGGATTTGTTCTTCGGTTCTTTGGGATCTTTGATTTCTCATACTCCTGGACCTTCTTGTATTACGGCTCAAATCAGCGCCTTTGCGTTTTCTTGGCATTGCTCACTGTACAAAACACATATAAATAGAATTAATGAAAGTACTTAATGATGGAAAATGTTATAGTTATAATTACGTTTATGAAAAAAAAATTATTATTTTGTAATTATATCAAATAATTATATAAAAAAGTATACTTACAACACAAAAGCCGTTGTTGTGAGAGAAGTCTTATTGTGTGAGTGAAACAGGAGACCGGCTAAGCTCTTACGCTCATATATAGCATCCAAATTTGCAAAAATCTGCTTGGCAGTGTTTTCAGAATTGGCAAAAACAAGGAATGAGTCGCTTAAGAACTCAATTATAATGCTTTTTGCATTTGTCTCTGCCTTTTTTAAATCCTCAGTCATTTCTCCTGGTTCTTTATCTATGACTTCTAACAATTCGTTTTCTGCTAAAAGTGACCTAACACGAAATTTTCATATCGAGCTTTTCTCCCCATCAAAAGGTTTAATGTTCCTCTTCCCTTTTTCCATTTTATTTGCACAGATTCTTCTTTGCTGTAACCGCGCACACAAGAACACTTTTTCGTCAAAATACGCGTATCTCTATTTTCTATTCAAATTATCGCTAACGTATGAACGTTCAAATAAACGCACTAATTCTTCGAAGCGTTGTGTACATGTACTTTATTATTTTTATATTTTACTTAAAAAGCACTTAATTATCATTTTTTTTATTAGTGCCTGGGCCCATAACCTATTGAAAATGTTAATTAACTATCCCGAGACCCAAATTAAATAACAACAAAGAACTTCAGCTTGAAATATCTAATATTTTATTTCATGACTTATTCTCTTTTACGATGTGCACAAACTCGAACATAAAAAACGAAAACTAAACTTCTGAAACCCAGAACAATAACTTCTTAGAATAATGAGAATGTTTTTCTTAGATGTTCTCCAGCTGGTGTTTTATCAGGATTAATGACAATAGCAATCGCTTTGTAATTTGTGCATGTGTGATTTGAATGTTTTCAACAATTCATTGTGCTCGTTCAATAGAGCGTCCAAGTCGCTGACGATGCGCCTGGCAAAAAATGAATCAAGGTTATTATAGTCACAACGTGCATTCACGCGATTGGCAAGTGCGCTTCCGGAATCCTCGCCGCCCATGAAGTAGATTTGTAAAAATTTATGCGGTTCATTGGGCATCGGTAGCAATGAACCCATTCTATGATAAACTTGGCCTCTGATTTTGAATGTAGAATTGTATTGTTGACCATTAGCATTAGTATTTCGAACTATTTCTGTTGCTCCATACGATGACATTTGAAAGCATGAATTGAATGTTCGAATTGACTTCAGGAATACGTTAGAATCTGGATCCGTGCCGATAAGTAAACCGTTCAATGGTTCAGGTGGTGTTTCAATTTCAGGTAGTTGCACTTTTCCTGAAGCGCAACACATCCCAGGTGGCTCATTTTTGAATTTGAGAGCATGACAATGCGGACATTTCTTATCCATAGCACCAATTACCGCTTTTGAATGAGCATAATAGTCAATATCGGACTCATACTGGAATGCTAGACGCAAAAATGATCGTTCAATAGAGCGTCCAAGTCGCTGACGATGCGCCTGGCAAAAAATGAATCAAGGTTATTATAGTCACAACGTGCATTCACGCGATTGGCAAGTGCGCTTCCGGAATCCTCGCCGCCCATGAAGTAGATTTGTAAAAATGTATGTGGTTCATTGGGCATTGGTAGCAATGAACCCATTCTATGATAAACTTGGCCTCTGATTTTGAATGTAGAATTGTATTGTTGACCATTAGCATTAGTATTTCGAACTATTTCTGTTGCTCCAAACGATGACATTTGAAAGCATGAATTGAATGTTCGAATTGACTTCAGGAATACGTTAGAATCTGGATCCGTGCCGATAAGTAAACCGTTCAATGGTTCAGGTGGTGTTTCAATTTCAGGTAGTTGCATTTTTCCTGAAGCGCAACACATCCCAGGTGGCTCATTTTTGAATTTGACAGCATGACAATGCGGACATTCCTTATCCATAGCACCAATTATCTCTTTTGAATGAGCATAATATTCAATATCGGACTCATACTGGAATGCTAGATGCACATATATATAGAATTAATGAAATTCCTTAATGATGGAAAATTTATAATTATAATAACGGCCAGGATTATAGCGAAAATATTAGTTTTATGAAAAAAAATTTTACTAAAAAATTATTTTGTCATAATTATATCAAATAATTATATAAAAAAGTGTACTTACAACACAAAAGCCGTTGTTGGTTGGAGCTCGTGACACGTGTTGAGTATTTTTAAGGTTATGTAAATCACTTGTTTAACTAAAACTTGATTAACTGAACTAATCGTGTCAAATACACTTAAAATTAATAATTTTATTATTATGAATAAAATAGTAATAATTTATAGTTAATATGAGAGTTACACTGAGATAGCAATATGATAATTGTAAACGTTACTACTACACTTGATACATAAACGATAATGCTGGCCGAAAACTGTGTAGGGAGTGAGAGAAGTCTTATTGTGTGAGTGAAACAGGAGACCGGCTTCAGTCTCATCCCTACTCCGTGCTGTTTACTTAGAAGTGACATCGGCATTTCTCTCACCAGTAAAGGCGCGGCAAATTTTAAGAATCTAAGGCCCGTTTGCTCATTCGGTACATAACTCCTTATTCATGACATAAACTCTTAAGTTTCACTTATAGACATAGCGAGTAGTTTTTGACTCATTTGTCGAAATTCGTGATGGCTATTACACAGATTTATGGATGAATGGATAAATGCTGAATTAAACTATCATTATCAAATTTGTTTTTCAAGCAATAATCGATTTTGGTGTTTATTATGTATATGTCCCAGAATGGCTGTTGACATTTTGTTGAATTCGTTATGAGACAATATCCTTTTCTTTCCAAGTTGCACACCATCGGTTCTTGTATTCTCTCACACAAAAATACCTGGTCGTCAACTGTGTCACTATGCCACTTGGCACATGAAATAACCAACGTAAAGTTAGCTCCGTTTGCAAAGTGATCGCTAACTATGTTGTACATCAATTTTGTTTGTGCAAAGCAATTAAGCTTAAGTATCACATAAAGGATATGTTACACTTACGTATGTTTTGGATTTATGTTGCGAATGAGCAAACGGCCCTTAATTTGGTAACACTAAGCATATATCAGGATTAAACTTTAATAATAAAAAAAAATGTCTATTTTCATAAAAAAAATGTTAGATTTGCCATAAGCTATAGGAAATTTTAATCGAAGTGCAGTTAAAACACTATAATTGATCAGCTATCGAGCGTGATGATAATGATTAAATTACTAAAATGGCTATAAAAAAATAGGGGTTGGTGATAAAAAAAATTTAGGGTTGTATGTGCTTTTTAATGCCACATTATAAAAAAATAAAAACAAAAAATTTCGTCCAAAAATAAAAAAATAAAAATATTAAGGGTGAACAACCCTTATCACTTAGGGATATGAAAAATATCTGCCGATTCTCGGACCAACTGAATACGCATATAAAATTTGGTAAAAGTCGGTAAAGCCGTTTCGGAGGAGTACGGTAACTAACATTGTGACATGGAAATTTTATATATTAGATGTCGAAATTAAATTCAGCTAGTTTCAGGAGCCATCTTTGGTTTCTCGCTGAAAATTCCTTTCCATTACATTTTTTATTTAAATATTTAATGAGTTGATGATCTGTAACTATTTTGAATTTATTCCCCCAAAGGTAAGGACGAAAATAAGTTACTGACCAGACTATGGCCAAGAATTCCTTATCTGTGCTGAGTAATTATTTTCGTGGTCATTTAGCGACCTTGAAGCATAGCAAACAGGTTGGCCTTCTTGAGTGAGAACTGCCCCAATAGCATAGTTGGAGGCATCAGTAAAAAGCATAAACGGTCTGTTGAATTTTGTTTGTTGGCTGAGCTGTTGGTACAGCGGTCGCACGAGTTATATTTATTAATGAATATTAGGAAAAAGAAAACAACACTGCGTTTTTGGTGTCGTCCGGATCAAGACTGACTATCTACTTTATTAAAACATATTGCACAACATATGCTGACAATTGATAGGGTCAACGCATTCCGTTTTCGATGGCCTTCAGACAACACCATTGACACCGGAATGCAATTGACACTTTTGTTATTGGTTGCGTAGCAACACAAATGTGCCATCAGCAAGTTTGCTGACTTGCACTCGTGTAACTTCACCCCCCTTTGACAAAGAATTCTCCTGAATTCCATCCTTAATGGTTTTTATTTCTACCTTAAGTTTTTTATTATTTTTACATATTATTACAACTATAGCTACTACCACAAGTATGACTATTAAAAGGCTAGAACTTAAAATATAGTGATTATTCCTATGATACTTAAGTTGTTCTAAATGTTTTAAATTTTGAATTTTAAAATAAAAATATTTAATACATTCGAAATGTTAATTTTTTCATATATTGTCACATTTTGATTATCTTCGTATGCAAAATTTTGGATAAACTCTATATTATAATTAGACATTATGACACTTAGGACTTTAATTGAACAGTTATTAACATTTACAATAAAGTTTCCACTTAAAGTAATATTTCTATCATCACATTCGTTTACAATATGTTCCTTAACTAAGTTCTTACAAACATACAAATATTCATCGATAGTCACAATTTCGGTTTTATTATTATTGCGGAAATTACATTCTCGCTCAATTATACAGTTATTCATTTCCTTTAGACTCTGTATATGTAGGTTATCGGGATGATAATCATATCTGTTACCATTTATTTCAACATAATATATTGGCTTAATGTCAATTTCTTTAAAATTTTTGTTTGGAATAGGAATAATCATCTTCAATGCTGTCTGAATATAATCTTTAGGTAACTTAATTGCTAAGACAAGTTTTGTATTATTTAATCGAATAGCTCCAATTTTGGCATGCTTTAGCTTAAAGTAGTCTAATTCTACACTTTCTAATAGTTCGTTTGTTAAAATACTTGGGTGTAATAATCCCTATTTGGCAGATGCTACATTGTCTAAAATTTTATTAATTTTTTCTTCGAGAATCTTTAATTTCAAAAGCTGGTCCATTAGTTTTGATGTTCCTATCTTGGTCATCCATTGTTCCGAATAGCCATTTCTGACCGGATCCAATGAAATTTATAAGACCTCTTTTTTTCGAATAGGGAGTGTTAATGCCTTGAACGTTGCCTTAATATTTAAAATTTCGCTTAGCATTGCACCATTCTTCATTAAATTAAGTTTTTTAAGATTCATTTCAGCAGACTCTACTACTGCTAGAATTTCCAAAGTGTCTATTATATCTATTATCGATTGGGAATTGTTTAATAATTCGACTGATCCTCGGTATAGGGTAACATAACCTTGCTCACTCTGGATCGGTGTTATTAGGAGAGATTATTGTGCTGCTGTCACGGTTATCAACATGGTTAGTAGTATCATAAGCCAATTCTGTACCTGTAAAATTATTTGGTCTTTTAACTGTGGTGGGATGAACATTTACTAATTTCTTTTTTCTATAATAAGGTTCATTCTTGTGCCTTAAATGTTTGTAATTTCTAATAAAACCTTCCTCCATATTTTCTTCATAATCTTCCCTAGTTGCGTTCCTCTTATTTAAAATTTTATATTTCTGTTTTGAAATTTTAGTAACTAATACTTCCGGGTCTACGATCCTAGTTTGATTCGGACTCATTCCAATTGGTGGCGGTTACTGTAAACTAAACCGGCTTTATGCACTTTTCGGACAGTTGTAAGCTCTTGGTCTTTAATTGTTAGTAGAATTTCTAGTAACGTGGAATGAAAGCGTTCAATGTCAGAGTTTTCAGTGTGAGAATTCGGCATGGTAAAATGAACTTCGATGTTATTTTCCTTGAAAAATACTTTGATATTTTCAGATTAGAATTCATAATTGCAAATAATTTTTCTAGGTTTATCGAACTTTGTTAAATGGTCCTCAATTGCTTCTATTTTACTAACCCAATTTTTACTGTTCAAACTGTATACATATGCCTGCTTTGTTAGCTTATCAAGGAAAGTAAGGAAGAAAAGCTTATTAAAGTGGTAAACGTCCATATGCAGAATTTCATTGGCAATAGAAGGAGTTTCCGATCTTTTAAATTTTGGTTTGAGAGGTTTTCTGTCGTACTTGCCCTCCTGACATGTTTGGCAGTTTCCAATAACTTTCGAAATTTCTCTAATAAGTCTTGGGTAATACAATCTGTTTTTAAGTGTGTGATAAGTTTCCGAAATCCATGAGTGATTACTTTCTCTTACATGGTAAAGTGAAATTTGCTTGCAAATTTCTGACTCAGTTCTGATTTCCTGAGCTCTCAGTATGTACTTAATAAACGAGATGTTTTTTTTCCTCCAAACAGACTTATCAGACATTGTTGAACTTTATTGTACTCGGTGTACGGCAGTTCGGTATAAATACCTACAATTCCTTTTTGTAACACTCTCTTGAAAAGATCTTCCCAATATGACTTATTTTTAGTCATATCTAATTGAATGATTTTTCTACCATGAATTACTTCCTCCTGTGCCGAAACAGAATTTGTTAGAATTAATTGGGTTTTGCATTTATTAACAATCTCTTCCTTAATAGGAAAATGATCTACTTGTTGTTCAGGGGCAGAAAGAACTGTTTGCTTGGTTCGATTCGGTTTCCTCATCTATTTGGTCGACATCTTTCATACGGCTTAAAAAATCCGCTACTTTATTTTCCTTTCCCCTGAGATATTCGATATCGTCATTGAACTCAGACAACTTAAGAAGCCACCGCTGATTTCTAGCGGAGAACTCTTTTCCGTTGTATTTTTTGTTCAAATACTTTTTGGGTTGATGGTCAGTAACGATTTTAAATTTACTTCCCCATAAATATGGCCTAAAATATGTCACAGACCAAACAATAGCTAAGAATTCCTTATCGGTGGGCGAGTAGTTCTGTTCGTGATCATTTAACGACCTAGATGCATAGCAAATTGGCTCACCCTCTTGGGTAAGCACAGCACCCATTGCAAAGTTCGAGGCGTCTGTAAACAATGTAAATGGTTTTCCGAAATTTGGAAATCTGAGTACGGGGTAATTTATGATATTTTGTTTTAATGTTTCAAAGGCCTGAATGTATTCGGGATCGTTAATATTGATCTTTGCATCTTTTTTCAAAAACCTAGTCATTGGATACGCAATTTTCGAATAATTTTTCTTACAAATTTTCGATAAAATCCAGTGACTCCAAGGAATGCTTTTAGCTCTTTTTCCGACGATGGCAATTTGTAATTTTATATACATCTGACCTTTTCTGGATTCGGTTTCATGCGTTCTTCTGTTATTATATGGCCTAAAAATTCCGTGTCCTTTTGAAGAAAATAACATTTGTCAAACTGCACCTTCAGGTTATGTTTAGCAAGGACATTGAAAATCGTAGTAATGACATGGAGGTGTTCTTCAAAACTTGTGGAAAATATTAGAATATCGTCGAGATAGACGACGCAGATCTTGTTTATATAGTCCCTTAGTATTTCGTTCATCCGAGTAAATTCATATAAACCGTTTGGAGCTACAAATGCGGTTTTATGAATATCCTTTGGATGTATCTTAATCTGATGGTATCCTTTGGCTAAATCCAAAGTACTGAAATACTAATATGCTGTTGATAGTAGGTAGAGGGTATTTGTCGTCGAACGTAATATCGTTCAATCTTCTATAGTCCACACAAAGTCTGAGTTTTTGTTCTCCTGATTTAGTTAACTTTTTTGCAACCATTACTATAGGGGAAGAATATCTACTATTCGACTTCCTAACAATGCCTTGCTTCTCCATTTCTGTAACCTGTCTCCGAATTTCTTCTTCGTGTTTCGGAGGCAGTCTATAAAGCCTTGAATTAATTTGTTGATCAGTGGTCGTTCTGATCTCATGCATGATTGAATCTGTGTTTGTAAGCGTAAGCGTTTCAATATTTTCGTTATTTCTTCTCTTTCTATTTGGCTCAGATGTGAAGTGTCTATTTTTGGAATGAATGTTGTCTCGACTGTCTACATCCATTATTATATATATATATATAATTGTTAGTGTTATTTCTATATTGTCATTGTTGTGGTACCTGTTAGCATTATTTTGCGACCCTCTATGTTCTGAAAGTCTATTTTGTGATGATCTATTATCACCATCATTGCTAGTTCTCTCTGAGTCGACATTTCTCGAATTCTTGTCAACTTGGAAATTATTAGAATTACTTTTATTAAATTTTCTTAAATTCCAGGCACTGTCTGGAATGTCTGAACGCAAGATGGACAATATTGTATGAAAATCAAATTCATTCCTAATTTCTCTTGATAGCTGACCGATTGTTAATTCTTTTATTTTTGCTACCATTAAGTACTTTACAGAATTAACAATCTCGCCACTGTTAGTTTCATATAATGCATACTTATGAGTTTCTTTTAACAATAAATCTAACTTATTACATAGTTCTAAGATACTATTTACCTTTAGATTACTGATTTTAAGTAATATGCTATTGAAATCCACGATGGGGCGAAAATGCTGTATTAGATGACCCTTGGTGTCTTTCCACGTTGTTATCGGCCTCGTATACAAAAGACTCTTTGCTGTCCCACGATCTTGATGTTGTATGTCGCCCTAAATACCTCCGCCTTTTGGTTCTCAGGAACGGCTGTTAGATGGGTGTCCACACAAGTAAGGAATTGCGTGAGCTCGTCTTTCTCGCCGGAAAACCCCTTTATGTGCGATATAGTTTTCTCTGTGAGTTCTGGTCCCCTCAGATTAAGTTGTTGCTGGAAGTCCTGTTGTTGCCTTTGAACAGCGGCTATGTTATTAAGTGCTTCCACCAGGCTTTATAATACCTGCCCCATGTTGTTATTCATGAATATCTCTCGGTTGGCAGTGAACAGTGACAATCGCTTATCTCGACTCGACGCAATTTTGAACGAAAACTGAGTTCACTGAATATGTTCTCGGGTGGTGGAGGGGTTCGTGGATGTTAACGAAAAGTTCACTTTTGTGCACGATCACTTTTACACTATCACCAATATATTCGGGTGGTGGCGGGGTTCCTGGACGGGATTTCACTTTTCTACAAACGTTTAGTAACACCGTATTAAGCACTGATTTTTAGTGTGAATACCGTCGTGATTACTCTTTAGGTTCGACTTTAAATTTCTTCCAGTCTAGAAGAAACACACCGACTGCGCCAGTTATATTTATTAATGAATATTAGGACAAAGAAAACAACACTGCGTTTTTGGTGTCGTCCGGATCAAGACTGACTATCTACTTTATTAAAACATATTGCACAACATATGCTGACAATTGATAGGATCAACGCATTCCGTTTCCGATGGCCTTCAGACAACACCATGGACACCGGAATGCAATTGACACTTTTGTTATTGGTTGCGAAGCAACACAAATGTGCCGTCAGCAAGTTTGCTGACTTGCACTTGTATAACTTACGCAACGGAAGCTGAACACAATAATGGCGTCGGACAAGATGAAGCGCTGGTGCGAGCTCCCGAATGAAGGGCTCAACGAGGACAGCAGCGAGGGAGAAGATTCCGATCTCGAGGGCGAGATCTAATGTAGGATGGCCGAGCTGTAGCATCAAATGCGCGCGGGTATATAAACCCGCGTCACAGACTGCTCGGGGACAGTGTATCATCATCGCCCGCGCGATCAGTTACGAACAAATAAGGGTCATTGTAAGAAATCGACGGTGTTTCGTTTCGTGTTGCAGTTTTCTTTCTTTCATTAGTCAATACCAATAGCTTATCGAAAAGGTAAATCATCAATATCATTAAATGCACATAATTCTTGAAAACGATTTATATTCTTTATACGTTTAGCACCATCATACGAAACACCTAATAGAGTTATTGATCCACCTTTTACTGCGATTTTCATATGATTATTAACATTATATTCAAACTGTACTGAGGACAAAAAATTGGGCTGTGATTCCCCTCTACGCTGGCTTAGCAACAGAGATTCATATCTATCCTCTACTGTGACATGTACTGTTAAAGATAATCCAATCACATCCACTCTAATTAGTCGAAAATATCTCCATGATGATTGGCAAACACAATATTTATCTCCTGATCTTATTGTTTGAATCCAAAACATACTCTACTATACACATACAGAAAACACCGTTTAGCGCATTTACAATTCCTATTGTACAACTTTATTATTGCAATCGACAACCGATCTTTTCCCACCCATTTATATTATTTTACACACATCCTAATATAACCGTCTCTTTCATACATTCCCATAAATCAGTCATTTATCTCATTCATATAAAATTAAAAGACAAACGATCATGTCAATTCATGTTAATAGTTTTTTTAACACAAAGGCCACGGACCGCAAACAAAATACTCCCATAACAAACAACTCATATCCAACATTACGCAACCATACATCAAATGTTACGCAACGCTGAAAATATGGGGCACTAACCGCACAACAACAGCCGACAACTAGCTCACTCACAAACCCATATCAAATGTATCTCAAATTAGTCATATCAAACCAGACCAAACACCTCAAGGTCAATGCTACAATGCTCAACTTACTTATCAACCGAAAAGCACACTCGAACTGATATCACCCAACATTATAACATCACTAAAGTGTTGCAGTTTAATTATCTCCTGTTTGTTTCTTTAGTCGTTCAGGGTTCTATTTAATTTAGCTTGATACTGTTGCTTTTATACCACATTCCAAACTTGTTTCGGCAGCAAGTTTGGTTTTCGCGTAGTAGATGTTCTGAACTTAAGATTTAGCTGGATGGGTAGATGATCAGACCATGTTTTGTTGTCTACCAGGAAATTCTGAACACACCCTAACATAACTTGGGATATAGAACAAATGTCATTAACGGATTCTCCAATGTTATTGATGAAAGTTAGGTGGCCTTCTTTATCGCCTGTTGTAAAACCATTAAGAACTATGAGTCCATTATTGTTTTTGCAAAATTCTACATATCATTGGCCCTTTGAATTTATTACTAAATCTTTTGAGCGCCTTCCGTCACTGCAAACAGTAAACTCTTTTCTGCAACAGCCCTCTAAAGTCTGCTGCAGTTGACCTATTCGAGCATTGACATCTCCAATAACCACCGGATTTTGTATTTCGTTTTCTATAAAATATTTTTGAACCAAATCAAACTCAGTTACCCAGTTGATTCCCCTAATATATATTGGTATCAATGAAAATGTTAGAGTTTCTGAAACTATTTTAATCAAATATACTCCACTTTACTTTTAGCCAAAACCTTTTTTATGTCATATACACATCCTCCAATTGCTCTACCGAAACTACTGTTTCGAATTGTAGGTTTCCAAAACAAATCAAATCCATTAAAGAACTTTCTGAATCGGTCCATTTTTTCTTCAACAACATGAGTTTCTAACAATAAAAACATATCAAAGGCTTAGGTATAGATATTTATTTTCCAAGCCATGTATATTGTACGAAATTATTTTTAAATTTTCGGCTTTAGAGTTTTATTGTTTTTAATGGTTTTGGGTTTTTTTTTGTTGTATTGGTGCTCTTAATACTATTACACTTCTTATTACAACAGGCATTTACATGTTTTTTGCATATATTCTAGATAAAATACTTTTTATATTCTAGATAAAATACTTTTTATATTCTAAGTTAATATTACTTATTGCCTCCATATATATTTATAAGCACTTCGTCCGCTTTTTGTTTGCCGCTAATCAGCTCCTGTTTACCGTTCAATGTAACCATTGATTGTTTTTTCTCATTCTGTCCTTCCGCACGCTGATAGGTTGAGTTTTGTTTATATGTAAATATCCTGGTTTAGCGTCGACATAACCTTTTTACGTATTTGCTGTTCGCAGTTAAGATCAGGTTATATTGAGATAGCCGTACCCCGTAACTTTCCTGTGCTTTTCATCACCTGTTGTAACATACTCTCTGTTTTCATCTTGGCTAGCACTATCATCTTTCCATTGGTAACAAACATTTTCTTGACGTATTCTATTTCGATTGGTGTTATTTGAAGTTTTTCTCTGCAAACCTTTTCGACAGCTTCAGTTGGGGACTCTTGTATCTCGATGCCTCTAAATATAAGATTTTTTCTTTTGATTCGGTCTTCGAGTAGAATCATTTGCCATTTATCCCTATCTCGCTTCTCTTTTAGCTTTTTAACTTCTTCCTTCAGTGCTTGGTTTTCACTTGAATGTTCACATATCTTTAATGACAGTTCATCAACTTGTGTATTTACTTCTTGTATATCATCTTTTGTCGATAAACTTTTAAGTTTTTCATCAAATAGTTAGAGACATTGAGTTTTGTATCAAGTCCTTGAGGTCGTTGACATTCATGTTACCTACGGTGGCACCCTGCGGCATGATATCTGGAGATATTTCTACCAACTTTCTCTTTGCTTTGTTACTTTGTTACGTCTTTGTTAGTATACGGTTGGATAGAAGCCTTGGACTGTGTTGTTTCCCTGAACCAGATATGTCATCTGGTATTCTACAGTACTAACGTATCCTTTATCGGCCTTACACTAGGCAAGGCACAGTGAAATACTATCCCAGTTAAGTGGGGTATTATACGATTCCAGAGCGGTATCTGCCTGTCCGATTATTTTGTTGCAGATGACACTTAATATGCCGTAGTATTTGGGAGTACCCTTTATGGGCTCATGAATCTCTAACACGCGATTTAAAATCAAATCAGATGGATTTAATTGGTTTGAGATATCAAGATCTACCACATTGCGGCGGGTATTAACGTTTAGATTGGGACACTGGGCGATTGACATCTTGGGCGTCAGCATCTGGGAGTACAGACTGATCAGTCGATTTAAGAGTGGATGACCTTGTTTCTGGCATTTTGTTTTATATTAAATTAAAGTTACCTTAGTTAATAATCGGATAAAATGGATATTTGTGAATCTAACAATATTGCTTTCCCGATTGCTTCATGTAGGAGCCGAGATAATTTTCAAAAAACTTCTGTATATTTTCAATAATAATTTCTTTATTTAAATTACTCCTTACAATGACGACTGCTCTCGTCCACTTGTGATGATCGACCGCTCTCATACTCTTTACATTATACATTCCAATCAGCAACTCTATTTCCTTCAGTTGCTCGTACCAGGAGTCAGCCAACTTTAAACCTTGAATGTATGACCAATGGTTGAGGTGTAGTTGTTTTGTCGGCAGGTTTGATGTTATAATCGGCATAACCAGAGCATCCATTTCTAGGTTGACATTCTCATAATGAATCGATTGAATCGCCAATTGGCATGCTGCGATGATTTCTGTGGCATGGCCGTTGATTCCACTCACCTTCGATTCATACTTTTCAGTGGAACCTTCAACTGACGGGCCAGCATTGTCATCACGAAGCATGATTCAGATCCTTGATCGATCAGATATCTTACCAGCCGATACTGTCCTCCAACGCGCACGTTTACCATTGCGGTTGCCAGGAATACCATCTTATTACTATGGGAAGTTGTAGCAATTCTTGTTGTCGTTGGCGCTCCACGTGAGATATGCAGAAGGAAATTATGCCTTTGTGAGCATTTTCGCTATCCAGTTTTTGAAGAACATTTCCTTGACGTATGTCCATCTCGCAAGCAATTAAAGCACAACTTGGCACGTTGTACTACATCTAATCTGCCTTTGTTGTCATGTTTATTAATCTTCGACAACAATACAATTGGTGAGGTTCACTGCATAACATACACTTGGTTTGTGGGACAGTCGTTAGATGATTTTTTGTGACTGTGATCGGTGAAGGCTCGGCTGCTTTCAAAGGCACGAAACCTACATTCAATGACATCGAACAACTCGTATAACTGAGGTATTGTTGTGGATGTTCCTCTTGCTTGCTGATATGATTTCCTTGTATCAGCGTCTAGTTTTGAACATAGTAAATGTATCACCAGTGGATCCCAGGAACTTATGTCTACCCCTAAGTTTTGGGTGCCATACAATATTTCCTTTGTGGTATCCATTAACGTTTTTAAATCGTTGGAGTTTTCCGGTCGTGCTGCTTTCAACTGGTTTGTTTCTTTGTTGTTCCGCTTCCCTTAGCTGGATGTATGCGTCTTGGTACATATGTTCCAGATCCCGGTATTCATTGTTGGCAGCGTATGTTCCTTAGCAATCTGTTACGTCAAGTGAAGACATGATTTCTTCATTCAAGCAGAGGATTTTGCTCCAGTATTCCTTCACTTGTTCTAGTTTAAAGCGTAAGTACACCTTACTTTGTCCAAGCTCCAAATTATCCACTATTCTCAAGAAGTGGTTCCTTGTAGTATTTAATTTCTTGAATTTTTTGAATACTATACTTTAACTTTAACTGCAATTCTAACTTAATCCGGCTCGAAGGATCAATAAAAATTCTACCACTTATAATTTTTTGTGAATACAATCGCCTAATGCAGCCTCACATTAGATAACAATCAAACAGGCTTGAATCAATTGAGTTTTCATAGTGACCAAACAATTTTATTGTGCTGATATTTATATGGCAATAATGCTTACTGTGCATTTTACAATATGCGATAGAAGTGTTTACTTAAAAAATAGGGTGCAAATTAATACTACTAAAATTACCAAACAGACATGGTGGAAGTATGTGGCTAGTGGAGAGAATTTCTGATGTGAATTTCTGATTGTTTACTATGTTGTTGCTATTCTCGAATTTGATGACGTATGTTCCTTTTATGACCTGTGTTGTGTAATTCATCTCTATTTTGCCATTAAAGTTGTTCAGCAGTAAACTTCCAGGCCTCATTTCTTCTACTTCAGGGATGTGTTGACCATTAGTTTGACCGCATATCGCGTTTATATTGTTAATTAATTTTGAAATGCAGTTGTCTCTACTAATATCAATTACATTATTCTGTTTTACATATCTTAATAGCTATTGTTACATTTTTATTTGTAAGTAAAGGGTTTTCCAATAAGAACTCAAACCATTTGAGATATTTCAAAAACTTTATTATCGGCTTGAAGTACAATCAAAAGCTTTAAGAATGGAACTCGACTTCGTTCATATGGCCACCGCGGGCACGTTTACAGCGATCGATTTGTTAGACCCAATTTTCAACTACTCGGCCACACATTTCGGCCGAAACGACCGCTATTTCGCATTCAATATTGGCTCTGAGCTCTTCCAACGTCATCGGTAGCTCCACAGAAAATAGTCAAGTGGTAGTCATCGCGCGATAATGCTGACCATTCACAGTAATGTGACGATTGTTATCGTCAGCGAAAAAATATGGCCCAATAACGCCGCCGGCATGCAAACCTCACCAAACAGTTATTTTTTGTGGATGAAGTGGTGATTCATGAAGCACATGTGGATTTTCACCCGACCAATAACGCATATTTTACTTATTGACGAACCCATTGAGCTAAAAATGAGCTTCGTCACTGAAGATGATTTTGCGATGAAATTCATCATCTGCCGCATCTCACTGACACACAACAAATATGTAGACTCAAATTTTTGGACTAAACTAACACTCTTAACGTTGCGATCACCGACTCCGAATTTTGGTAGAAAATTTGTAATTTGTAGACGTTGCTCGTTCATGTGCTTTATCATGACGAAAATGTTGAGTTTACTGAATAAATTGACAGTGACAGTTTGATAATTAGTGAAAGAGTGCGTTCACAAATTATATTCAAAGTTGTCAAGTCCCTATAGGAAAAACTCTTTATTAATGAACTTGATTACGTTTTTATTAATAGTCAACTGTCAAGGCTTCCTGTTTCATATCAATAATTACTTCTAAGAGTCCCAAAATGTCCTAAAATTGCATCGAATGTTTTCCGTTCAAAGTTAATGAGTTTCCAAATCATAAGTGAATATTCTCTGAATTCTTTTGATAAATCTTTAATTATTTTTCGGTGTGCTATACATTCACCATTAACAGATTTATGACTTATGATATTGATAAGTGTTTCACGTTTATATTGCGTTAATTTTGTACTATACAGCAAGGAAATATATTATCCTGAATCAATAAGACATGTCAATTTGTCATTGCCTATTGTAATTTCTACTACGAGTAAATATTATATACGAAAATGTACATCATGTTCGCAATGATCAACACTCATTGCCTCAGCATTGTTTAAATTATTGTTAGTATTATCTATAACTATTTCTTGCCTGATTTGTCTATGATTGCCAAAACCACGCCCAGGCTTCCGCGAATGAAGCTCAATGATATTGAGGTCTTTTATAAGTGGTTGGTGAATTTTCTCTGATGTAATTACTAGTAAAATTCTGCCTACGGTTAGTATTTTGTTGAATTAAAGTTGGCCTATGTTGTTTAAAGCCTAGTGGTTGGTTGAGGAGCAAAGTTATGACTGGGGAAGTATTATATTTGTTATTGCTGTGCATTTTTTTTCTCTAATTAAACCTCACTCTCCAATTAGGCAAAAGTTTCGCGTAAATTTGTACAGTTCCTATTTAAGACAACTGTCGTCAAATTCATCTAATACAATTACTTAATTACTTTTTGGACTAAACTCTGGTGTTTTATTGGGATCATATTCATAATTCTCATTCAACTTAACTAATATATTTCTTTATGCTTTATAGTTTCTTGTGGAGAAGACTCTGTAATAAAGTTGGTGCTACGATTCCTGAAGTCCAAAGTTGCTTACTAGTACTGACTTTATATCGCTCTATCGGGGTCCTTCACCGAGTTGCCGAACAACGTCCAGAGCAGGTCCTTGGACTTTGTTGATAATTATCCGTCATAACTATCGTCACCACGGAATTCATGGATCCTTGACTTATATTTTATTATATCGTTCATGGTAAGGGTAATTAATTGTGTCGCCTTTTCGGGACTAGACATTTTTACTGAATCGTTATCACTGTCACTTTCGATAAGAAAATATAAGTTTGTGTTAAAATCGAACCGTTCACTTTTGCACTTTCTCATTCACGGTTTTTCTCTTCCTTCTTAATTTTATTCTGTTTTTACTTTGATACAACCGAATACTTTGGTATCCCACTATTTCCATCGTATTATTCTTTTTTCACTATCGATCACTTCACTTATCTTTTCGATATTTGTTCTTAGGAACTACTTCAATTTTAAGGAAACGTTTCGTTCTGAATTATACTCCGTCGATTGCGCCAAATACGAAACGATACGTTGAGTGGTTTAAGAAAAGAAATCTGATCCTTTATTCAAATATCAAACTAAACAAATTATTTCTAAATGCAAACTTCGCTTTACCGGTAAAATGTTGTTGAATGGAAATTACGAAATTGCTTATCATACAATATATGAAGTAATGTGCTGTGATTTACAGGGGGAAAACATTAAATGATTAGTAGGCAGTATATGGAGAGGTTAAAGGGAATCGAACTGGTCATTATCCACTTTATGGAGAATACTTAAAATATTTGGAAAGCGGATGTGTGTTGGTTCAGGGTGCGCCATATGAATGGAATTGGAACTGTCATTCGCGCTCGTTTTTGATGTTTCTTATTTTCTTAATTATCCTTTCATTGGATTCGACTTCTCTCTTTACTAAAAATAGCTCCCTTTCATCAGACGACAGTTGCCACTCGTTGGTTGTCCGTCTCTCCTCATCACTCCTTTTGTTCATTTTTCTTATTCACATCTCTCCTTTGTGCTTGCTCTTCTCTTGACTCTCCTTTGGTGTCATGTTCATGGCTCATGTGTGATAATATAATATGTTGCCCATGGATGGATTTACGGTGATCCTCGAGCGGTGGGGTAAAAACAACAACCGTTTATTTAATTTAGTTCTTTATCGAAGGAACTTGTCGTTACGGAGTCTAAATTACAACTGCTTCATTCGAATTTTTCCACAGGTATATACCTATTGTTTACAATTTGCTGATTCTGCAGTACACCAATGTTTCCCGTGGGAGAGGAATGCAGCTTGTTTGTGCAAGTGTCATATGATGCGTGTGTTTTTGAAACTTTGTGGGGCAAAGGGCATGCGCGTGTGGCTCGTTGGCGTCCGATGACACATGCATTGGTTAATGGATATACCAGGTGAAGTTGAAGGGGACTTGTGACTTCTGAATGCCAATGGTGAGAGGAGGTGAAACGTCTGCCTCCTACCGAAGGGAAGTAACGTTGCCGACGTAACTGAATGCTAATCTTTGCCAATGGTGAGAGGGGGTGGGGCGTTTAGCTCCTGCCGAAGGGAAGTGAAGTTGCTGACGTAACTAACAAAACGCTTTATTTCGTCTGCGTTTTTAGGAATTGGAAAATCTAATATTATCTGAAACTTACTGTCATCTGGGAGAATGCCGTTGTAGAGAATGTAATTTTAGATTGCACAATACAACTAAATCATCCATATACAGGAATGCTTGTGAAGGATCTAGACCGGAGAACGCAATGACGCAAAACGCAAATGATCTTTAGACCATATGGCAGACGTTTGAATCGGAATGAACCGATGTCAGTTGAAAATTACGTAGTGTCTCTGGAATTTTCCTCTAATTCAATTTGATGGAAACCTGACGTTAAGTCGAGGCACGAGTTAGTACTTAGTTAGTTTTTAATTTTTTTTTTCTTTTTCTCCTGTAATCACACGCAACTTTCGGATTGTTTCCGTTATTGATCATTTTGTTTTTTTTTCTTCTGATCTCACTCTATTATTTTTAATCTGTGCTTTTTCGCTGGCAGGATCGCCATGTAGTTTAAATTCAAAAAACAGCCGCACTGTTTGAATGTTTATTTATTACTTCGCTTTTCAAACAAAATTTCTTATGCGATCTTGTCGCTAGCGTAATACTATTTCCCATGCTTGCACGAGCATGAGATCCGATGACCAGACTCGATGATCAGATCGGAATAGTTTGCTCAGCAGAAGGCTGACTATTCCCACACGAATGGAACAGCTGGTTCGGCAGAAGGCTGGCTGTTCCCACACGAGTGTGGTATCCGATGACCAATCAGTCAGAGTATCATTGTTATATGTTATATATAATTTCACCACAGTAGCATTCTAACGCATGTTCGAATGAAATAATACAAGTTACGTCGAATCGATCTCTTAGAAAACCGCACGAATTAAGTTATATACCAATAATTTGACAAATCTGATCATACAAATTATAAGACATAAAAATGTTGTTGACCAAAAGCAATATAACCAACATACTCCAAAATCTTCAAAAATAAGTCCAATAAAAATAGTAAACTAATAAAAATAAAAAGTTAAACATAGTTGTTATAAAATAATGTATTGGAACGTAAGAAAAAATTTGCAAATAAATTAAATAGTAAACTAATATAATGTTTAACATAGTTGTTATAAAATCATATATTAGAACATCACTGATTTCATCAAAAAACATTTGGAAGTCTTGATTAAGTAAACTTTATGATTAAAAACTATTTTCTTGAAAATTTTCTTATCGCTATTTTTAGTCACACATGAACAATAAAAAGAAAGTAATTATTTCACTCAATGAAAAATACTATAAAAATCAAGAAATGTATTTCATTAAAAATAATTATGAATTAAATTGCTTTTGTATGTATATATTTATACCTTATACAAATATAATTCCACAATTAATTACCACTCAATTATATATGTAGACGCTTTCTTAGACATTAGTCTATATTATATTATCGAAATAAAGATAGTAATAACTAAAATAACTCCAAAAAGACAAGCGAATTTCTTAGATATTACGAAATGTGATAAATTATGTAAAGTACATTAAAAGCACTATACTCTGTTAATGCAAAGTATCTCAGCCAAAACAACTTAGTAAAATATTTTGAATTATTACTATTATCAATAGTTGCACATGTCAAAAGCCTAATTTTAGCTGTTTAATTTTATTTTAACATCTGAATTGCGGAATGGTCAAATTCAGAACCAAAAACTAAAAAAAAGGTGCACTAACATACTAACATATACGCCCTGGTGCACGTGTCCGTAAAGTTACGGACATACTTAAGATAGTTTTTTTAAGTTTTAATGTTAGGTTAAGTTAGTTTAAGGTAGGTTAAGATAGATAAATTAAGCCAAGTTTTTTACCAGTTTTCTTGGCTAAATAAAAACAGACTGAAAAAAAAACAGACTAAGCCGAAAGGTAAACTTAAATTTATATCAGAATAGCTTAGAGTACCCGTATAGGGTCAGTAGGTTAGATGTAAGAAAAATTGTTAATAGCACGTAAGTAATAAGTAAATGAATTAAAAATACAACTAAAATGAATTAAAAAAAAAAGAATGGTCAAATTCAGTCGCAGTATTTCAGTATTTTGACAACAGCATTTCTTGAATGCCCTAACGAAAGTTTGTATTATATTTAAAAGGGAAGTAGGCAAGAAATAGGCAATGTGTATATAAAAATGAGGATCTTATTTTGATAGAATAATTGTTTTTATTAGGTATTAATAAATTGTAAATAGGTAGCCATTTTGAAGTTTAATAAACGATGAATAAGGGCAAAACAATGGTATTGTTTTTGATTATAGTATACAATATTTATTTTCAGCACTTGATGTATAAATCATATTTTAATTTATATTTCGATGTTATAAAGAAAATATGATAATGATAGGTAAGTGCAAACCATTTTTTTTAATTTTATTATTGTATAAGGGTCTTCCGATAGGGACTTCCGGAGTTTGACAGTTGAAAGCGGCCATATTTTTGAAGCTATATCTGTCAAATTGGCTGTCATTAATTTAGTGGGATTTACTTAATCACTGATCTGTTTGGGCAACGTTCCGCGCGTATTTTGTTGGTTGTCAATTCAGTACTAAAGTCCCCAGTGAGTGGTTAAAAAGCTTAAATAAAAGCCTCTATGGAGACGACTGCGCTCTACTTACAAATTGATTGTACATATAATCATATTGTCTCTTTATGAGCTTATATAACTTATCTTTCCATACATAGTAATTTGCGTGCCTGGGCCATGCACTATGTTATGGGAGAAAGCAAGTTCATTCCATTCTTTGAATGCTCTTGTTTGGCCTGTTCATCAGCTGGTCGTCGTATGCAATCGGCATTTGCGTTCAAGTTTCGCTGATGTATTTGAGGAAGGCCAGACTTGAACATATGTAGGAGTTGTTGAGAGGAAATAGCGTTCGCATTACTCGAAGTTTCTAAATCCAAAAACTTATTGCATATCAAAGGCATGAGTTAACAGTGGCAGTTGAAAGGCCCTAAACATTGAATCAATATCGATTCGTGGGAAGAATGCTTTCAAAATTAGCTATCAACCTAATGTAGTCTTTTCCGCTTTCTCATATACATATGTATGTATCAAGTTTTGACATAATGAAAAAACCAAGCCAGTTAAACTTCTAGACAACTTCGATTGATTCTCTATCCAAATACCTGTTTTTCCGTAAAGACATGTTTCCACAGGCATTGCCGAAAACCATACTTAGAGTTGTTTATCTCTAGATCCCAAATGCATTTCAATTTATTTATTTGTTATTGCATATTGCAATTTACTCTATTTCATCAATATAGAGAGCAAACAAAAGTGGACTTCCTTGTGGGACTCCCATTTTTGTATCGAAAGGGTCTGGCATCTGCTTGATGAGCTTTCCAAACTCTAATAAATTTGCTCGAAAGACCTATGGTCGATGAGAATAACCTTTTTCAGAATAACCTTCCGATGGCAAGCGGGGTCACCCATCACCCTTCTACTTGAGAAAGACATCGCAGAGATATTAGCTTTAACTGCATATAATTTAAAAAAATATGTACTTAGATTTTAAAATATCTATAAACAGGACTTTACAGTTTCCTATTAATGTAAACATTCGCTTTCATAATAAATAAACATTATTTTTCAGTTGAAATATTTTTCTATTTACAATAAAAGGTAGTAGGGTGATGAACAACATTGTTCATGTAGGAAAAAAAACTTGGCTTCGAAACGTTTATTGAGAAATTCAGGGAGACTGGAGACACTAAACACACTGATCGTCCAAAATAGGACGTTCAAATGCCAATATCGAAGCAGTCAATGAGAGTGTTCATGAAACTACCGGAACTTGCATGGCACATTTCCTAGTCGTGTACTCTCTCGTTTCGGTGATCAGAATTGGCCCCAGGTTCGTGTCATTTAACACCATTAGATTTCTTTTTATTTTCATAGATCTATGTCAACAATGCCACAACCACCCGCGCATTACAGGAGGGTATCAACGAAATTTAGCCACATTTATAAAAGGTAAACAAATGGGATTCTGATTTTGTATTTTATTACAATCAAATCAATTCTTAGATAATAAAGAACTTTTTTGTAAAAATATCAGTAATAAAAGGTGTCCCATAATTAACGCAAAATTGAATTATGATACAAAATACAAATTTTGAATTAGTAAGCTAAAATTTGCTTATGGAATAGCATATCGCAGAAATATATCTGAATTTCAATGCACCTCCCAATTTCCTCCTCAAGGCGTTGGCGTGGGCTTGTTCTCATAGATCTTTGACTTAAAAAAACCCTAAGACAAATGGCAATAAATCGCAAAGATCTGGATGGCCAATTCCGATTGCTAAAACGGCTGATTAAATGGTGCAAAATTCAAAAAATGTGAGCGCTTTTTATATTGAGCTTTAATTGCTGTTGTATTTATAAGAGTTTAAGTAAATGCGCGACAAACGGTAAATTGGTGATAAAAATGATGAAAGTAACAGAATTTATGTCAACAGTTATTACTTCATCTAAGGTTACATTTCTTTGGCACGATGCAGGGTGAAAGACCTCAAACCTTTGGCAAATATTGCGATAATTGAGGGACATACAAATTCTACTCCCGAAAATCATAAAAAATGCCATCTGTAACAATGTTTACAGCAGTTTTTGGAAATGATTAAATGGGGCTGACTCCTGCAAAGGGCTTGATAAAAATGGTGACATGGTGGATGCAAGATATTACCCAATTTACACAAATATGAGGCATTTAAGAACATCTACCAGTTTTAAGGATATTAACAAATAAAACAAATAATGTTGACGTCGTAACACGAGTGCACAGCAACATATGTATATGTAATCAGTTCGCAAAAATTTTGTTCTTCTTTTTGACCTGTTCTTGATCTAATTTCATTAAGAAATGACTTCCGGTATCAGCAAGGAAATAATTTGTCATCTTTGGTACGAGTATTTTAATTTTGGTTACATTTGCTTGAAACATGTTTAAAGTTGTCTCAGTTCTCTCAAGTTTTTACAGTTAATATGTTAGATCATCAACTACCCGATAAGTTTCTTCTTCGCTCAAATTTGTATCGCCCACGGAAACACACATCCAGAAAAAAACATCAGAGGAAATATTCGAAAGAATTTACTCTTAATTTAGGTATTTTCAATCTACAATACTTTTGTATAATGTACAATTAAAAAATTACATACTCTAAGATTTTATTTTATTCATTTTTAATCATTTTTTGTACACAATAAAATCAAAAACGGTAATCAATTGTTTTGATGCGCTACAAGAACCTTATAGTAACAACGCGATCTCCCTCCTGTGAGCGAATGTTGAACTGTTCGAATATCTCGTTAAGAGATGCGCGGCAATCGATTACTATTTAAGAGTTTATAGAAAACGATGCCATGGATTTGTCACATGTTTTGTCTCGATTGAACTTGAAAAGTTGACTATGGTTATGCAGTTCCTCTGTCCACCAAGATGGGGTCTGCCCAGCTTTCAACAACTATGCTAGGAGAGTTAGATCATAGAGGGATTTCTATTAATAAACGTATGTTCCTGGCTTCTATTACATATTTCAAGCTTAGACTCTAACATATATGATAATAAAGACTCACCCCTTTTGTTTATATCGCTGCTACCCCGAACTGTATGGTGTGCATTCGCGACGCAGGCAATAAGTATTGACCGTTTTATCGATTCCACTTTCTTTACTGCATTGTGAATCGTATCGGAGGGAATGGGCCCGATATCGTTGTAGGCCACATAAGCCGCGCCGATCCAAAACACTTCGACCATGGCTCTTTGATGAGGACTATGTCATCTCAGATGGTTATTAGCCGGAGAATAAGGTTGGCGGATGCCACATTAACTGCCTTTCATCACATACCTTTATTTTTATTATTTTAAAACTATTTATTTTATTAAACTTATTAGTCTTCCTGATCTTCTTTGAAGTTGGGGATGGTTCATCCGCAGATCGAGCCCTGTTGGATGCTCCTTTTAGGCGTCTGACCATGGAAGTGGAGGGCCCCTTGCTAGGTCGACTCCTCCATTCCTGTCGTCCCAATTATGATTGCACTTGTTTTCAAGTTGGCTAGGAATCTGGAAAGCGGAACTTCGAGCTCTGTAGGCGGCCGTGATGGCGCAATCATGGTTTCGAAGTTTTTTTCTGGGAAATGTCGTGGTGAGTAATGTAAGTGAATTGAAGTAAGATATTGTTCTTGTAGTATTTTGGCATGTCGAAAGATGAGGTCGTACCAGTCTTTAGGCCTTTAGACGAACTGCGCAGTTGTTTGCTGTTTGCTTACCAAAGATATCAAGGGGGGGAAGATTCAGGAGAGTTTCCAGTGCATCGGTGGGAGTAGTTCTAAGTGCACCACTGATGCAGATGCAGGCTTATATCTGTACCTTCTTTAATTTGTTGAAGTGTGTACCGACATTGAGTTCAGTCCACCACACTACCACGCCGTATAAGAGGATGGATCTTATGACAGATGTGAATAGCCACAGTGTCATGCAATGAAGGTTTGATACCCCAGTTGTGACCAATGGCTTTCGTCTGTCAGACAATATCTGTCCAGTATGTTTGTCCATTTGAACGCCCCTATAAGCCCCTATATCCTGGAAAAAACTCACGAGAATAGTTACCCCCGTGTCAAGAATGATGTATTACAGATTACGCATTGCGCATGTTCGCAATGTTTGTTTACTGTTCTGACATTTTGTCATCTGAAAGAAGTAGACTTTGGTATATAATTTCTACTATTCTAGAATCTAGAATTGTAGGGTATTAGTTACTCAAGGAGCTAATGTAACCAGTCCACCGAGTTTGCTTTTTGATGTCCTCTGATTCTTGAGCAACAAAGCACCGAGGTGCGGAAAACAGCTATGAACGGATATGCCTGTGCGAACGTTGAAAGCACGGTTTCATCGATATATTCCTCAATTACCAAACAAAATTCTTTAACAAATATGACAGAATTCAGTTGAAAGATCAATGAGGATTATCAAAGCCAACAGCGGTAATAATGGATCATGTGCAACACTCTTGAAGATATATTTGAAAGAAGCAATGGGGACAAATTACTCGTCTCACTCGTCACTCACAATCAAATGTGAGTCTGTCAGACCATGTCGGTTTTTGAAAATGCACTATGTTGCTTTTTGCAATTATAAATTGTTGTTTATGCAATTATAATAAATTATTCATACATTTAAATTACTTTATTGCTTTAAAACGAAATCGATTTCTGTGAACTCTTTAGTAACACTATGCTAAGATGTCAACTTTAAATTTTTGCATAGTGATAAATAACAAATTACTTATTTAATAATACCTTACAAATGGAATATTAAAATATATAATTTCACTTTAAAGTAACCCAGTTATGTAATTTAAATAACAACAACAAAAATTGTTAATAATTCAATTACGAATATATTAAAACAACTTTTTCTTCCTGACACAATTTTATTAATTAAACACTATTATTCTTAACGAAAAGACAAACATTAGTTTTAATTCTTGCAAATCGTGTGGAAATAGCATGGAGCTGTCAAATCAGGTGTCGCCTGTGACGTAGGCTGCGCAGACGAACTAAAATTTAACTCCTTATTGCGTAATCTTCTATCTCTCAATCATGTTTATGTCCCTCTTGTGGCGAAATGATGAATGTGAAGAGAAAATTCCTCATAAATTGCTTAAGGCTTAAGGTCACATAGAATACTTCACATACGTCAGCCTCAGCGCTATTTTGACAGATACATAAAATACATGCTTATGATAGGTGACACTTAGCCCAACGCTGAAGTCGACGCGACTTATGAAGTTGCTCAACTTGCTGCCAATGAAATCAGCTGTGCGTTGAAGTATTCATTGTGCCACCCTTGCGTCAGATACTTCACCGTCAATGGATGCTATTTTAAGGCCACAAACGGAAATATACCAAAATATACTTTTTTGGATATTTTAATTATCTTAAGGAATTGTACTTAATTAGAAAATGGTATAAAAACAAACATAAATACAACCATTTTCTCATATTCATCGAAACATAACGAGCATTGAACTCTTTCGGAGATGTAAGTGATGCAGCTATTGTTTTATAAACGTTGATGTAAATATGCTCTTGTGAGGCAGTTGTGACATGTGCCAGAATATGGCTGCATATTACTTTAATTCTTCCGCGAACAACCTCGCAGCTTGAAATGTAATTTGTCTTACCGACACTCGTTCACCCGAAAAAGTATGAACTTGAAAAGTTGACTATGGTTATGCAGTTCCTCTGTCCACCAAGATGGGGTCTGCCCAGCTTTCAACAACTATGCTAGGAGAGTTAGATCATAGAGGGATTTCTATTAATAAACGTATGTTCCTGGCTTCTATTACATATTTCAAGCTTAGACTCTAACATATATGATAATAAAGACTCACCCCTTTTGTTTATATCGCTGCTACCCCGAACTGTATGGTGTGCATTCGCGACGCAGGCAATAAGTATTGACCGTTTTATCGATTCCACTTTCTTTACTGCATTGTGAATCGTATCGGAGGGAATGGGCCCGATATCGTTGTAGGCCACATAAGCCGCGCCGATCCAAAACACTTCGACCATGGCTCTTTGATGAGGACTATGTCATCTCAGATGGTTATTAGCCGGAGAATAAGGTTGGCGGATGCCACATTAACTGCCTTTCATCACATACCTTTATTTTTATTATTTTAAAACTATTTATTTTATTAAACTTATTAGTCTTCCTGATCTTCTTTGAAGTTGGGGATGGTTCATCCGCAGATCGAGCCCTGTTGGATGCTCCTTTTAGGCGTCTGACCATGGAAGTGGAGGGCCCCTTGCTAGGTCGACTCCTCCATTCCTGTCGTCCCAATTATGATTGCACTTGTTTTCAAGTTGGCTAGGAATCTGGAAAGCGGAACTTCGAGCTCTGTAGGCGGCCGTGATGGCGCAATCATGGTTTCGAAGTTTTTTTCTGGGAAATGTCGTGGTGAGTAATGTAAGTGAATTGAAGTAAGATATTGTTCTTGTAGTATTTTGGCATGTCGAAAGATGAGGTCGTACCAGTCTTTAGGCCTTTAGACGAACTGCGCAGTTGTTTGCTGTTTGCTTACCAAAGATATCAAGGGGGGGAAGATTCAGGAGAGTTTCCAGTGCATCGGTGGGAGTAGTTCTAAGTGCACCACTGATGCAGATGCAGGCTTATATCTGTACCTTCTTTAATTTGTTGAAGTGTGTACCGACATTGAGTTCAGTCCACCACACTACCACGCCGTATAAGAGGATGGATCTTATGACAGATGTGAATAGCCACAGTGTCATGCAATGAAGGTTTGATACCCCAGTTGTGACCAATGGCTTTCGTCTGTCAGACAATATCTGTCCAGTATGTTTGTCCATTTGAACGCCCCTATAAGCCCCTATATCCTGGAAAAAACTCACGAGAATAGTTACCCCCGTGTCAAGAATGATGTATTACAGATTACGCATTGCGCATGTTCGCAATGTTTGTTTACTGTTCTGACATTTTGTCATCTGAAAGAAGTAGACTTTGGTATATAATTTCTACTATTCTAGAATCTAGAATTGTAGGGTATTAGTTACTCAAGGAGCTAATGTAACCAGTCCACCGAGTTTGCTTTTTGATGTCCTCTGATTCTTGAGCAACAAAGCACCGAGGTGCGGAAAACAGCTATGAACGGATATGCCTGTGCGAACGTTGAAAGCACGGTTTCATCGATATATTCCTCAATTACCAAACAAAATTCTTTAACAAATACGACAGAATTCAGTTGAAAGATCAATGAGGATTATCAAAGCCAACAGCGGTAATAATGGATCATGTGCAACACTCTTGAAGATATATTTGAAAGAAGCAATGGGGACAAATTACTCGTCTCACTCGTCACTCACAATCAAATGTGAGTCTGTCAGACCATGTCGGTTTTTGAAAATGCACTATGTTGCTTTTTGCAATTATAAATTGTTGTTTATGCAATTATAATAAATTATTCATACATTTAAATTACTTTATTGCTTTAAAACGAAATCGATTTCTGTGAACTCTTTAGTAACACTATGCTAAGATGTCAACTTTAAATTTTTGCATAGTGATAAATAACAAATTACTTATTTAATAATACCTTACAAATGGAATATTAAAATATATAATTTCACTTTAAAGTAACCCAGTTATGTAATTTAAATAACAACAACAAAAATTGTTAATAATTCAATTACGAATATATTAAAACAACTTTTTCTTCCTGACACAATTTTATTAATTAAACACTATTATTCTTAACGAAAAGACAAACATTAGTTTTAATTCTTGCAAATCGTGTGGAAATAGCATGGAGCTGTCAAATCAGGTGTCGCCTGTGACGTAGGCTGCGCAGACGAACTAAAATTTAACTCCTTATTGCGTAATCTTCTATCTCTCAATCATGTTTATGTCCCTCTTGTGGCGAAATGATAATGTGAAGAGAAAATTCCTCATAAATTGCTTAAGGCTTAAGGTCACATAGAATACTTCACATACGTCAGCCTCAGCGCTATTTTGACAGATACATAAAATACATGCTTATGATAGGTGACACTTAGCCCAACGCTGAAGTCGACGCGACTTATGAAGTTGCTCAACTTGCTGCCAATGAAATCAGCTGTGCGTTGAAGTATTCATTGTGCCACCCTTGCGTCAGATACTTCACCGTCAATGGATGCTATTTTAAGGCCACAAACGGAAATATACCAAAATATACTTTTTTGGATATTTTAATTATCTTAAGGAATTGTACTTAATTAGAAAATGGTATAAAAACAAACATAAATACAACCATTTTCTCATATTCATCGAAACATAACGAGCATTGAACTCTTTCGGAGATGTAAGTGATGCAGCTATTGTTTTATAAACGTTGATGTAAATATGCTCTTGTGAGGCAGTTGTGACATGTGCCAGAATATGGCTGCATATTACTTTAATTCTTCCGCGAACAACCTCGCAGCTTGAAATGTAATTTGTCTTACCGACACTCGTTCACCCGAAAAAGTATGTCTGTCCAAACACCAAAATATCAACATATCAACATTGCTATATTAGTATGAAATAATGCTATTGCTATAAATATGTAAGAATATCCGAATTTCACTATTTGAAATATTGTTTCAATATAATGCAATGGGTATGTAAAACAACACTTTATATTATTTACTATTCACATTATGATAAGACGCACAACGAATATGTAGTTATTGGTGTATACCTAAGTGGTTTGTGATATCTACAATAATATCACTGAATATGATTTGCTTCATGTAAGACCATAACTATAGTCTCGCCTATCAATTATTTTCTATACATTTTGAGGGCTTAGAGACGTAAAAACGACAATTGTGTTCTCACTCCTCATAAATTTCACCAACACATTCTCGGTTCAGTTTGCGCCCAAAACTAATAGATGCACGAGCGTCCTATCGCTCTGAAATCGTATCAAAAGCCCAGAACAACATATGTATATATAATAATTCTCATTTAGTATGAAAACGAAACTGAAATAGATATCGTCAAAAATCTGTGAAGCAGACAAAACGATATCTTTCAAACCCTATCGTTTTTCATTGCTTACATGAAACAAAACTATCGTCGAAACGCTAGCGCGAGACTAGCCTAGACTAGAGTCGCAGATACGTCCCCTTAACATTCACTTTCCTTATCAGTGGTTTCAGGCCGAAGAAATCCATCGCCCAAATTTTACAATACGGAAGATCATCTCTTCGTCGATTTCAAGGGCGTATATGACAATTTGAATAATATAGGTTAGGTTAGGTGCGTGGGTAGACGGGGGTAAGCTACGTCTCACTCTCATCTGTTGCACCCATTGTACTCTCTTAGCTCCTACTTCGTGCTTGTAATGTTGTTGTTGGTGTGTTGGTTGCGGTGCAGATATCCTTATAAAGCTGAAAAGAGATTTTAGAGGGATATTTGTTAGATCCTGAAGGTCTTGGAAGAAATGTTCTCCCAGTGTTCTATGTCTCAACTGACAAAGACTGGGACAATGACAGGGATAGTGAGGAGTAATCTATTGTCCCTCCGGGTCGCCATAGTCACTGAATATAAAGTCGTTGGTAATTGCTGTTTTCATATCACTGTACTTCAGATGGTTATGGCCAACTAGCGCTCCAATAACCATCAACAGATTAATACCATCAATATTAATCTTTGGCCATAATACCCGAGTTGTGCCACAGGTGGTTAGAGAGTTGCACCTTTTCTATGATCGTGTCATCCACCTCCTTCTTAACACCCACAAGAGTTGGTTTGATACATAGAATTGCCTGAGATGGGTCGGTTTCGGCCCCTTTCCTGGCAAGTTCGTCTGCTATTTCATTGTTGGTTATGTCGCTGTGACCCGGGACCCAGCAATGAGTAATCGAGTGCTGCGTGTTGAGAACGTTGAGCTCTACGCCGCATCATGCAACCAGCTTGTACTGGATTTATGTTGCCGAAATTGCTTTAATGACAACATGACTGCCAATTAGAACGGTAATATAAGCTGGTGATATTTTCAACATTGATATCATTCTAGCCGCATGCATAGATGGTTGAATTGTTGGTGGGTTAATTTGTGGTCCATTCCTCCCTTGCTGGGAAATAGCACCGGAAAGGGGAGGAGTATAATCGCTTTCGACTTGGTCCATATTGTAGTCGAGCTAGTACGCTAAATGCTTGCATGTCCACGGGAACTTGGGAACTAGCCACCAGATTTGTTGATGAGGTTGTAGAGGTACGAGGTTGTTGTAGAGGTCCAAAGATAGTAGATTTAATCATAGCTTAAAGTCCGCCATAGGAGTGGTGCTAACTACTAATTGGTCGATCACAGCGAATCGTCAATAAAAGGTTTGCTGTTATTGAATCGGAGATTGTCAAAATGGGTGATCATCATCATCATCACCATCTTCTGAACAGCATGATCCACTACAGGGGTCGCGAGATCCCCAGACCACTCGATCCTCCGCCATCGACTCTAACTCATCAGCCGTAATGCCACACCGCAACCAGGCGAGTTTTTGGACTTGGTCCAACCATCTCGTCCTGGGTCTGCCAAGCGGTCGCCTACCTGATGGAATCGCATTCAAGACACGCATCGGAAGTCGTGATGATGAGGACGTTCATGCTACATGACCAAATAAATTGAGCTTGGCCAATCCTACAGAAAAGTTCAGCATTACTTCTCCTATAACTCGTGAAAAATACTCCAAGATACTTGAACTTCTCCACATGTTTCAATGGGACTCCACTAACATCTATAGTGCATTGAACAGGAGTTCTGGAAATGACCATAACCTCTGATTTGTCCAGGTTAACCTTCATCCCAGCATCTGCACATACGGAAACAAACCTATATAGAACGCCCACGGTGAGAAGGGTGGTTTTAGCACCGTTAACCCGAACACAGCTGCTACAGTTTGTGTATACAGACTGAATGGCCTTCAAAAGAGGATCATTTCCCAACTTTTAGCGATTCAATCGCCAAAATGACACCGTTGGACTATTCTCCGCCCTACTCAAGACTACGGGTCCGGTCAGTGCGCGATTCCAAAGAAACCATAATTCCGGGGCACTTCACAAACACTTTTAACAATACTGATATACTTTTTCCCGATATTCGACCATTAAGAGAATCTGAAATTAACAATTTTATAAATATCCGAAATCGCGTGGCTTGGATGAACTTTTACTGAAGCCTCATTTTTCAAACAGGGGGTTTTGCTTATAGTTTCTCTCTGATAGTATTACAGTTGTAAATAACAGTAGAACGTATATACAAAAAGATTGTTTTTTCACCTCTTTGTTCGATTGCCACAATTGTTTTGACGTCTAAAAACGAACACCAAAATGAAATAAAGTTCGTTCGGTTCACGCTGCAGGCTAGTTCGATTAGACAAACTCTCATGGAGCGGTGAACTCAAAGAGTTCAATCAGCTTTAGCCGAAATCGCGAGCTTTCGAAACCCCGATAATGTATGGCGAAACCCAATTGTTTTGGAGAAATTTGATGAAACCTCGCGATTTCGTTCGGTTGGAACTTGGCTCGCTCCATCTGCACAAAATGTCTACCTCATTGGAAAGCAACACACCATTGAATTTCCTTCCTCTGAGTCAACGAATGGTTTGCCAGAACACCTTTTTCGCCTAGTCTTAGATATCGAAAGAGTGAATCGAGTTCTGATATACTCGTTCTGGAACTAGAGGAGCCGGAGGAGTAGACCGACACCGCATATAGCTTCCTTCCACTGCGGAGAGAAATGCACACTATGCAAGCCTCCAACTCCTGAAAGGAGCTAATAATAATTAATTTACTCGAAATATTCTAAATTATTTAATATTTTTTTATTCACAACACAGATGCGTGTTTTCTTTAACAGTGTGTGAAATAATATTATTGTATATATTGAAACAACTTTGATGAAGAAAGTCAAATTCAATCCATAATTATTGTGAATTTCTTGATAACAATTCTCCGACGAAAAGTATGCTAAGATTATGAACATACCTTCTAGAAAGCGCCTAAGAGTATGAAATGTCCGTTCTTATGACAGCTGTGCCCTGTGACATAGACCCGAAGGATGTAGTTTCTTTATAAAGGGCCAGTCATAAAAACCTAAAATTTTACTTCTTGGTATGCAAACAGATGATCATTGAATTATTGAGATTTTGCATCAAAAAAAATCTGAAATAAAGATAGTTGAACTATTCTAATAAAAGATTTTAAATCGTTTTTACACGAATCAATCATTCTAATTGCGAACTGTCAAGCAGAGAACTCAATCCATAAAGAGGCCAACGCGATGTACAAATTCACGAACAAAAAAATCGCAACGAAGTGTCAGTTTTCATATCATCTTCTCTGCGAATGAACAATCTCTTTATGAATGAATTGTCAGTGTGTGCGAAGTTCGCAATTCGTAGCGACCTCATATGAATGGCCCTTAATGCCGCTTTAACTCGACCAAATGCCGCGAGTTATCGAAAGTAATCGCAAAATCCTTTCACATGGGTAAATTATGAAATGTCGATATCAGACAATTTTTTTATGTTACTCTCTCGTTCCGATGTGCTTGGTATTAAAACACAAAAACTAGAGAAAAGAGCCAAAATCAAGAACCTCCGCACTTTTCGCTTCATACCACGCATTTGTTGCGACAGGATCTGCAGAAAATTCTACCGTGTAAAAGCGGCCCAAGTGCTGTTCATATAAAGGGCCATTCATGTGAGCCGCGAACTGTGATCGTCTACCTCACTGTGTATTGCGTTCTCAGTTCCACAGTTAGCAAACATGATGATTGATCCGCAAAGAAACAATTTAAAATCGGTAGTTATTGGCATATGAAAGCGTATTTGGCTCAGTTTTTTTTCGATAATGAAGCCTCATTTTTCAAACAGGGGGTTTTGCTTATAGTTTCTCTCTGATAGTATTACAGTTGTAAATAACAGTAGAACGTATATACAAAAAGATTGTTTTTTCACCTCTTTGTTCGATTGCCACAATTGTTTTGACGTCTAAAAACGAACACCAAAATGAAATAAAGTTCGTTCGGTTCACGCTGCAGGCTAGTTCGATTAGACAAACTCTCATGGAGCGGTGAACTCAAAGAGTTCAATCAGCTTTAGCTGAAATCGCGAGCTTTCGAAACCCCGATAATGTATGGCGAAACCCAATTGTTTTGGAGAAATTTGATGAAACCTCGCGATTTCGTTCGGTTGGAACTTGGCTCGCTCCATCTGCACAAAATGTCTACCTCATTGGAAAGCAACACACCATTGAATTTCCTTCCTCTGAGTCAACGAATGGTTTGCCAGAACACCTTTTTCGCCTAGTCTTAGATATCGAAAGAGTGAATCGAGTTCTGATATACTCGTTCTGGAACTAGAGGAGCCGGAGGAGTAGACCGACACCGCATATAGCTTCCTTCCACTGCGGAGAGAAATGCACACTATGCAAGCCTCCAACTCCTGAAAGGAGCTAATAATAATTAATTTACTCGAAATATTCTAAATTATTTAATATTTTTTTATTCACAACACAGATGCGTGTTTTCTTTAACAGTGT
The DNA here is from genome assembly GCA_907269125.1 of Eristalis pertinax. Taxonomy (NCBI): domain Eukaryota; kingdom Metazoa; phylum Arthropoda; class Insecta; order Diptera; family Syrphidae; genus Eristalis; species Eristalis pertinax. The sequence goes on from OU026148.1 coordinate 27,220,813, forward strand.
GTGAAATAATATTATTGTATATATTGAAACAACTTTGATGAAGAAAGTCAAATTCAATCCATAATTATTGTGAATTTCTTGATAACAATTCTCCGACGAAAAGTATGCTAAGATTATGAACATACCTTCTAGAAAGCGCCTAAGAGTATGAAATGTCCGTTCTTATGACAGCTGTGCCCTGTGACATAGACCCGAAGGATGTAGTTTCTTTATAAAGGGCCAGTCATAAAAACCTAAAATTTTACTTCTTGGTATGCAAACAGATGATCATTGAATTATTGAGATTTTGCATCGAAAAAAATCTGAAATAAAGATAGTTTAACTATTCTAATAAAAGATTTTAAATCGTTTTTACACGAATCAATCATTCTAATTGCGAACTGTCAAGCAGAGAACTCAATACACAAAGAGGCCAACGCGATATACAAATTCACGAACAAAAAAATCGCAATGAAGTGTCAGTTTTCATATCATCTTTTCTGCGAATGAACAATCTGTTTATGAATGAATTGTCAGTGTGTGCGAAGTTCGCAATTCGTAGCGACCTCATATGAATGGCCCTTAATGCCGCTTTAACTCGACCAAATGCCGCGAGTTATCGAAAGTAGTCGCAAAATCCTTTCACATGGGTAAATTATGAAATGTCGATATCAGACAATTTTTTTATGTTCCACTCTCGTTCCGATGTGCTTGATATTAAAACACAAAAACTAGAGAAAAGAGCCAAAATCAAGAACCTCCGCACTTTTCGCTTCATACCACGCATTTGTTGCGACGGGATCTGCAGAAAATTCTACCGTGTAAAAGCGGCCCAAGTGCTGTTCATATAAAGGGCCATTCATGTGAGCCGCGAACTGTGATCGTCTACCTCACTGTGTATTGCGTTCTCAGTTCCACAGTCAGCAAACATGATGATTGATCCGCAAAGAAACAATTTAAAATCGGTAATTATTAGCATATGAAAGCGTATTTGGCTCAGTTTTTGTTTTCGATAATTCAATACGCATCTTTTGTCATTTGTGTTTATATTTCCTGATTCATACAATGTACCGAGCTTTAGAAGAGGGGGTACAATTTCTGTTTTTGTACAGTGTGTCTAGTATAATTACGTTACATTTTTAGTCCGGTTACGGAAACGTTTTAAGATCATACAATACGAACACAAATAAATCACAGAGCCGTTTAACTGATTGGCAAATATACTCTAGCATTTATATTTAGACTGTAGCTCATAGAACCCGTTGCATGCGTGCCTTTAGATCCCTCAAAAAATGTTCTTCACGCTACGCAAATAACCGACCCAATGAATGCCAAATTCATATATAATAAAGAAAATCTAAAACTTTTTTTGAATTATTAAAGATAACAATATTATTCCAAAAAATAGTTATTAAAACAATAAAAAAGTACAAATTTATTCATAAGATTCCGAAATCACAAACATATTAACTGCATCCGCATGCATTTCGAAGGAAACATCGGTCAAACTTATTAAATTTTAAAAGCTGTCCAATATCATCTGTCCTGAAGCATCACACTTGTGGGACGCATTTGCCATCTTCCTCCCTCTCATTATGGCTTATGAGTTGTTCAGTGATTTTATAGAACCCAAAGCACGCAACGGATTCTATGGGCCGGAACCTTCAATTCTTTCCTATTTTTATTTAGCAATTTTTAAATTGGCAGCGATTCGTTTTGAAAAAAGACCTTTCCTATCCCTCTTATCGTTTATTCGTAATTAAAAATCTGTTACAATGTTTACACCAGATGTGTGAGTAACTTATTTACACGAGGAAGGGGCAAATGTTAACATTACTTCGACTTGGCACTACTGGCATCACATATAAATTCCGCTTTTGACAGATTTTAACCGGTCGCCAGGTGTAGTGTTGGTGTCAGAGAGTTTAGAGTTGAAATAAACAAATAAGATTTGATTCACGACTGAACTTGTTTTTGGGACTAAATTTGGTATTTTTTTAAATGCTTTGTCTAGTGCATGGTAAACAGTTTACAAGTCATTCAAAACACAACTGCATTGGTCCAAACGATGGAAGGAATACGCAATAACCTGGTATTCTATTTCCTCAATTTGGCATATATTCATAAGTATGTAAAACATGCTGTTAGCTGAACAATAAATAATACCAAAGTCAACGGGATGTGATGTGAAATTAATCCAATAGCTGAAAAAAGGCAAGAAACTTTACCAATAACATCTTATGAATATATCGCTTCTAAGATACAGCAGTAAAAACAAGTGCATTCCAAAGAGCTACCGCGAAAATATACATACTAAACACCGATTTATTCTTTTTGTAAAATATGAGAATTTAAATTTAAAAAATTAATATGTTTGAAAGACATATGTACATAACTTCTTTTAATGTGCAAAAAATACAGTTCTATGTCGAACTCTACGCTGGGAAATATTATAATAATTCGCCGGTAAATGATGTGCCACGTAAGAAAAAATGAGGATGAATTGGAAATACATCCGATTCAGACATTGTGAACGCTCTACGTATGTATGTATGTACATAAATTCAAGAAAATTTAAAAATAAAATGTAAGTATGCCTTAAATGTTTGAGCCCTTTAGAAACGTATCGTTATTTCCTTGATGTGGTCACTTTAATGACATTTTTCTGTCAAATCGAATTTCTTCTGAGCCGTATTAATCCAGATATTCTACCACATAGTCAGTTTTCAAAACCTTTTTTCAACTTATTACTTTTACATTTCTTTATTGCCATGGCATAAAGGTATACAATATATATATACATATTACATCTTGTAATTCCGCTCGGGTTCGGAGGTGGAAATCATCGATGCTATTGTTTGTTTGTAGTAACTCCTCTAAATATTGTTACTAATTAATACTGAGCCATTCTCTTAGGTTTAACAACCTAATTCGATCTTTCCATGCATGATCAATTGAAGCAGTTGGTATTTGTTGTTGCTCATGAAATGCTCCAAGTTCTCGATCTTCCTTGTGCTGTGCAAAATAATATGCACGCATGGTTCCTTAACCCTCTCGCTCTCTATCTACCCTATGAGTGATCTTGAAGACGGCTGATTTTGCATTATTTTTGTTGGACGTTAATAAAGGTTAAAATAAGAGTAAACAGATGTGTCTACTTTGTTTACTTCAGTCGTTCTGAGCAGTTTCTGTAAGAAAGTTAATTTTCAAGTGTGCAAAATAATAAGCACAGAACATTTTTCCAGCTACTATTTTTAACGGTATTCTTTCTTTGCATTTTTCCATTGTAAGTAATAATAATAATCTAATTATTACAGTTCAGTTAATTGAAAACGTCAGTGTTTTAAAAAGATAATGGGCGGAAGAAGCATTGCTCACCAGAACTACGGACGATAATAAACCAGCTCAGAAAGGAAGGGCAATCGCTGAGAGTTATTGCCAAAAACGCTTCATGTCCTGTTGGAATGGTCAGTAATGTTTTAAATTTCAAACATTCGGAAGAAACTCGGTGTCGAAAGCGCAAAACCTCCTCTAAAACTGACATTAAAATAGTTCGATGCGTCCAAAAAAATCCGTTTACAACATCGAGACAGATCAAAACGGATTTAAAGTTAAGCATTGATATTCAAATAATATAAATGATACTCCAATAATTAGAAGAAGCTTAATAGAACAAAAACTTAAGACATCCCATCCAAAAAGTGTCCTTCTATCGAAAAAAAAAATATCAAAGACCGTATTCATTTTGCGAAGACAAATTGCAAGGGGTCACCTGAAAAATGGCGAAACATACTGTGGTCTGATGAGACAAAAAATGAGACAATTTGGACCGGATAAATGAAAAAAGTTCGTGAGAAGGCCACCTTGAATGCAATTTGACCCCAGATTCACTGTTAAAACAATGAAACATGGTGGCGGAAACATCATGGTGTGGACATGCTTCTCTTATTACGGTGTTGGTGCAATTCACTGGATCGACAATGTTCTGACAAAAGGAAAAATAAGCCGAAATCTTAGAAACAGTGATGTATCCATATGCAGATGACAACTTGCCCCTGATTAGGCAGTTCCAACAGGACTATGATCCTAAGCATACTGCAAAAAGTAACAAAAAAGTGGTTTGTTGATAAATGATAACAATGTTAAGGGAACTATGGAAAAATGTGAACAATCTGGTATGATAGCTAGACTAGCTAGCACTGCACGAGCAAAGTAGGTGATCTGTGGTTTCTACCTCCTCTTCATCCATGCAGCTTCTACAGAAATCATCATTTGGGACATCCACTCTATGAACATGAGTGCCAATTGCACAGTATCCGGATATGACTCCGATGAGAGTCCTTAAAGAGGATCTGCTGACCCTAAGCACACTGAGTGACCGTATTAGGTTAAGTGATGGCCATATTTCTTTTATTTTATGGCAGGTGGTGCCTTCTAGCCATTTGTTATTGGTGGTTTTAATCGTGTAGTTTCTCGCTTACATTGAGCCGAAATTCCCCTTCTATTTTCAAGGAATTAGGTACAGCCTTATGACCAACGCCAGAAATTTTCCTCACATGTGTATGTAGGTTAAGGCTATCACGTTTCCTATAATATATTTCTTAAGTTAAAGCTATCACGCTGCCTATGATATATTTCAAGCTCTTTACATTCTTGTTGCAAGTAATGGTGCTTGGCTTGATTTCTGATTCAATATTTACTCAAATTAATTATTTCTCTAATCTATTATCTGGTCTGAATTTATTTGCATTCTTTGTTCCATTTAGACCAATATCTCACTTGTCACCCATAATTTGTTCGGGTGTTGAGTTGTGATTTTTGCTCTTTCCCTTTTAGTTGATGTTGAGTATAGCCTTGTCTGTCCAATGCTCTTTTTTAATTTTTTACAATTGTTATGTTAATTTTTGCGCTACTGGATTATGATCTGACCCTACGCTAGCACTTCGGTAGCATTTTGCTGTGTTTTTCCGAGTTTATGAATCGTTTGTTATAAGTAGTCAGTCATATGTAGTCTATCTTATTATCTTATATTCATTGCTTGATCAAGTTGGTTATAGAATTCTTCAATGACGTCTTCATCACAGCCGAGGTAGACGAAGGCCTTGACTACCTCACTACATTTCTGCTGCCCCTTATATATTATTTACGCTTTGTCCGATACGTCGATGTTGTGCGTTCTTCCGTGATGACAGCATGTACTTTGTTTTGCCCTGATTTACTGCCAGATCCATTTTTAAGCCCCTTCCACTTCAATGCCGGGAAACACCTCATTGACGACTCGCTGTGTTCGTCCAATCACGTCAATGTCGTCCGCGTAAGCAAGCAGATGGACGGACTTTCGGAAGATCGTGCTTCTGGTGTTGACGTTTGAGTTTTTCAAGTATGATGTTGAAGAAATCACATGACCGCGTGTCGCCTTGTCTAAAACCTTTGTTGACATTGAAGGTCTCGCTGAGTTCCTTACCGACCTCCAGTGACAGCGAGAGTTTCTTGCATTTTTGCACAATAGGAACGCGTTTTAGTGCATAGACAAAATCTCTCATTAATTCGGAAAATTCGTTTATTAGGAATGACCTTCCCCCCGAACATTCTGAATTAACGAGCTTTTACTGTACTTTCATTAATATTCGGCTTTTTATTATCATTATTCAGTTAACATCACATACAAACATAGCATTCTCCAAAACAAGGGATAATCTCTTAGGTATATTGCTAATCATTTTTTAAAGGTACTCTTGAGTTATTTTCGCCCGCTCTTGCTGCAGCCAAAAAAAAACAGGGTCCTCACGCACTCGCCAATCCAGCTCGTCCCACAAAATTTTCGATGGGGTTGAAGTCAGGTGATTGTGCAGGGGTAGCTATTAATTTTAGGCAGTTATACAAAAGCCATTCGACAATATGGGCCTTATGTACGTATGTATGTATGTATGTACATATTCTGTGTTTTTCTTTACATTTTCCATTACGCGAATCCAAGTAAGGTATCACTTCAGAGAACTTGATAAGCACTAATAACAAAACTGACATCCTTTTTTTTCAATATTTCATTATGAAATTGCATCCGAAATTAAAAATGTTATGTATACTTTAACAAATTGTTATTTCCCTCAAATTTTAATTTTTCAATATTTCATTATAAATTGCATCCGAAATTAAAAATTTTATATATACTTTAACAAATTGTTATTTCCATCAAATTTTAATTTTCAATACATTTCTAGCACTATGCTGGTCTGCGGGGGACTGAGGGCTATTTGTATTGTTAGGTTTTGCATGATGATTTTTACAAGGATCAATTTGATTCTTGTAAAAATGACGTGGTTTGCCGTTGCCTTCCTCTCCTTGCAGTTACTGCTTGGCTGTTTTTCCTAATTCAAGTTTTTAAGTCCAGTATTTTCTTCTTTTCTTATAACTTCCTCCACTCGTTGTCGTGTATTTATTCTTAGTTTGTATGGTTTTTGTATTTTGTTTAATAAGTGGACTCCACCTACTAGGAATGGTTTTTTTATATGATTTTCTACCTATTATTTTAATATACATAGCTTATATCAGAATCAATTAGTGTTACGTCTAATTTCGTATCCATCAGGGCTATTGCTATGGCTCTCAATTTTTCACAATATCCAAAAATTTATCCATAATAATCTTTATGGATTCGCAATCAGTGTCTTGTCATAAGTAGTGATTGTAATCTATCTATTGTATGTAAAGGGTGGTTAAAATTTAAGGGCCGATGTTGATTTTGAATAAAACACAAATTATTTAGGAAATTATTGTCATTTCTTTTTATAATATTATCATATTGGTATGGTGCAATTATGTATGAAATGGCCGCCGCGACCTCGGCGGCACACCCCCATTCGATGGTCCAAATTTTCGATGACGCTGAGGCATAATTGAGGTTCTATGCCGTTAATGTGCCGAATTATCTCATCCTTTAGCTCTTGAATTGTTGCTGGCTTATCGACGTACACCTTTTCTTTCAAATAACCCCAAAGAAAAAAATCCAACGGTGTCAAATCAAATGATCTTGGCGGCCAATTGACATCGCCACCACGTGAGATAACGCGGCCATTGAATTTGTCGCGCAAAAGAGCCATTGTTTCGTTAGCTGTGTGGCAAGTGGCACCGTCCTGTTGAAACCACATATCGTCCACATTCATATCTTCCAATTCGGGCCATAAAAAGTTCGTTATCATTCCATGGTTCAAATTGAGAAATGTCAAATGAAATGCAGAACAAAAATTTAACGTTAAGGTGTTGTTCACATTCAACATCGGCCCTTAAAATTTAACCACCCTTTATATTCTGAAAATAGATCTGCATATTTTTTAGTTTAACGATGAATTCACGAATATACACACATTCGAAGCCGCTGTTGCTTTTTATACGCAAATCGGGGTATTGGTGTATGCCTTCACATATTATTTTAATTATTTTTTATGACATTTGTTACTTTTTTTATTTGTAGATCGTGGCAGAAGGACAAGCATTTTGACGAAAATTCATACTCACATATACATGAATTCACAAAAGTTCAAACGTAAATTGGCATCATTTATTGTTGGAAATGTTAATAATATAAGCGGGGACAGTAAAGAAACAAAACTCAGGCTAAACACTCGTCAGTAGACAGGTAAGCAGACTTGTCCGTGGTAAAACTAAGCGTGTAAGCTACCTTCTTCTGTTCTATCGGACCAAGAACAAGTTGTCTACTTTGTAAATGCGAGTCTTTTATTTGTTAACACATCGCGTTTGGGAAATCAGAAAGATTTGTAAGAATAATATTAGTTATTTTAAGTAATTTACGAACTTGATTAGAATTTAAGAACGATACGAATCCAGGCCTTGTTTTGATATATGCATTAATTTATATTGTCAAAGTTAAAAGTTGTAAATGTACATACATATTATGTTATAATTTATAAAGTCAATTAATAGCTTTAATGCCTTAACATGAATTGGACATATTTGTCACCTGTGTGAGTGTATTATGAACCATTTTATACTTTGAGGTACTGTTTATCAGGTCCAATCTGGTTTGTGGTGATGTAAATATAAGAAGGATTGAATACTTTAGCTGAGTGAACATTTTTTAGTTTTTGGTTTGTGGTTTATAATCGATGTAGATAATTCTGCCGTCAGTTTTTTTGCACACTCGTGCGAACAAAGCGTCTTTTAGACGAATAATGTAATCGATGCTCTCTCCAATTTTAATTCGAGTTGTAATTATTACAGTCCATTTTTAATTTCAAATTAACCTTAAGTTAATTTTTATTTAAGTTGAAACATACAGAAATTGAATATTATCTTTATTTACAAAGGTGAATCTATTTGCAACAACGTCAACTGTAAGCTTCCAGAGTTTCCCAAATATTTTTCTTTACTTCTCATAGACCACTTTTAAAATTAACCTGGTTTTGGTGGATCCCCTGCTGCTAAATTACTTCATAATGAATATTTGGCTTCAGTTTTGGGAGTAATAACCGCAAATCTTCCCGTTCTGTGATGTTCATTCTGTTCCTTTTTTTGTTCACAAGTTTTTAACGACAATAAAACTTTTTCGGCAAGGTATGAGGAAACTCTGTCAAGTTTTCTCGCAGTTTTCAACAACCCAGGATATTTTTCGGGTATGTTTGAATAAAATGTTTGATAGCCTTTTTTGAATTTCACATTCAGCTCCTCATTGGAGCTAAGCTACTTTTATAATACTACATTCTACACCTCCGTTCATCGAATGGATTTATGATTTATGGTGGTATTTCCATCTTCAAATCTATTTTTGAAGTCATCAAATCCTCATCAAGATTTTCTGCCTGTGATAACTGGGAGAATTTGATTTTTCCAAGAAAAGCATCATTATTTGTTTTAATTAAATTTAAGCTGTCCCCTTGTAACTGAAAGTTAGTGTCAATGACTGGTATGTTCCAGTACTTTCTGCGCCAAATTGGGAAGTCGGTCATTTTTAAGGAGTGGGGGTAAAAATCTCAGAGAGGCAAAATCTCAAGCACGAACTGGAACGCAGTTATACCAATTTTGTAAATTATGTCATTTATAAAATGTTAAATCTTACATCTATCCTCATCTATCCTCCGCAAAATTCTCTCCTGAGCGGGTTCGCACTTCATCTTTCCTTTAATTGCTGATCCAATGATTAATTTCATGAAAATTAAGAAACATTTTATGCTAAACCTGAATTTGAAGATGTGTTTGGTTCAGAGAAACTTTCGTTGGCTATCAGGTCTTACCTTGTCAAACCGTTCTGTGCTTCGTTGTCCAAAATATACTCAGGATATATTCCTCATTTTTCTGACAGGACTTTATCTAACGCACTGTAACCAAATACATCATTCAATTAATATCAAATGTTTCCAATAAACATACCTATTTCTTCTTCTTCTCTTCTCTTCTCTTTTGTTGTGGATTTCGGTCGATTTATATCGCCGCTCCAAACTCCGATATTTCCCCTGACCTTGGGCTACAGTAAAAGTGTAACCGTCTTCAAACTGTTTTTTTTGGATCTGGTGACACATTTTGGCTTTATTTTTCAAATCGAATGTTTTCCCCACTTTTGGACAGAGATCTTCCACCAACGAAAGTAGCAATTCTGTTGCTGCTTCCAACCAAACATCTTTACATACTTCACCAACTTCTACTTTGGATTCAACTTCAATATTCGGGTCACTTTCCCTGGATCTGATTAGAATATTTGGGATAAATTCGTTACCCTATGTTCTCATCACTTCCTGAGTGACTAAATCCCAGTATTCCTTGTCTACAAAAACATTATGTAGTAAAAACGCAAATCGTCTTACCGTAATCATAATAAATAACAAATCGTTCTTCCATGTTATTTTCCTTGTTGTTATACATGTTTTTATATTTTATTTATTTTATTTAGAAACGACGACAGAAAACAAACCCAAACGCATCAATTGATTTGACAGAAGAATAACAAAACTACCCACAGAAATTTCTTGTGTAAAAAGGGCAAGGTTGGGAAAGTTATTTACCCTCTCGAGAGAACGCTCGTCTGACTTAAAACCCATATTTTTGGCATACGGTATTCGACTTTCGAAGATTTTCGTGGTTTTGTACACACCCGTACCACTTTTTGAACAGATCTGTCAAATACGATCATTCAGGATTTCTTTTAAATCTGGGAATTTTCTTTGTAAAAACTCTAAAACTGATTCAAAAATTGAGTAAAATCTCGTTATATATGAACATTTCGACAAACAGAATACTTCAGAATGTAAGAGCAATCGTTGGAAGTCTTTATCATTTTCGTCGCACAATTGCGCAAATTAATATCGTTTAAAAAAAAAGCTTTATTAAAAAATTAAAAACCATAACATAGAAATATAAAAATGAAATTTAAATTATAACAACTTGCTCGCCGTACTGCTGCTGATCGATTGGGGATGCCGATTGACCGGAATATTTATGTTTTCTTCTGCGTGTGGTACATTCTTTTGGGAGTGGGTACTATTGTGTTTAGTGTTAAGGATGTGTTTTTGTGACGATGCACATGTATCGTATTGCATTCCGATACTTAAATGAAGGGAAATATTTGTTGGTTTATAGCTTCCAGATGTTGTAGTTGTTTTAATGGATGCCTTTGAAGTCACATACTCTTTTTTGTTGGTCATCTCAGGCAAGTGGAGTGAGGATTCAATGTGTTAACTTCCCCTATGGTTAAGAAAATATCGACCGATATTTATGGTGATTGTATGTTTACTTTGTTCATAATGCCTCGGACTTGTAGGCTTAAGTATTCGCCTCTAGTGATGACGGGATGCCTTTGTTTCTTGAAATATACTATTATAAGTGTAGTTATGGTAATAAGTATAATTAGTATTGTTAGTCCGAATGTGGATACAATTGGGCTATTTGTGATTTCTTGTTGAATGGTTTGTAATATGTTGATGTTTTTCATCTTGAGTTTTTCGTCCAATGCTTCGAAATATACGCCTATGTCATATTCATTGACTGTGTATGTTTTCAGCAATGCGTTGATTTGTCCCTTGGGGTTCTCATATATTTTTCCAACTACGGTGGTTTTATTTTCATATGTGAAACGGTATGTTCCCATGGTTCTTTGGTTATCTACTTGATGACCTCCAGTGAGAAGAATCGATCCGTCTTTAAGTACTTCTAAATCTAAATCATACATTACGTTACATAGAGCTCGCCTATTGTGTAATATTTTGATTAAACAAGTGTTATCTTTTTGTGCTTTACAATAGTTAAATATTAAGTCAAATTTACATTTTTTTTTTAATATTTTCGTAAGTGTGGCCACATTTGTTAATTTCTTTATTAATTATTAATTTGACGTCAGGCTTACATTTTTTATATAAAATCGGATATTCGATGCACGTCGTCTATTGCTATAAATACGTAATTAACTCGAGTATAATCGATTAATTCTGCTTGTGCTGCGGCGAAAACAGAAAGTAATAGAAAGATGTCCATTGTCTACAAATTAAAATTTCGGATTATCTTTGTGGATATCTTGCCATTGTTCAGTTTGACTATACAGTTGACCTAGGATAGGGATAGGATAGGAATGTGGGTAGACGTGCGGAAGCACGTCTCAATTAGGTCCGTGTGGACCCATTGTGTTGCCCATAGGGGGAAGAGTTCCTCCTTGTACCCTAATCACACTCAACAAGACGTTGTATTCGCTGTTGACCTCTCGTCGTCTAGCCAGCCCGACAACCTAATGAACCTGAAAAAGTTAGATAGTATGATGTTATGGATTTCTTGTAGGTCATGGAAGAAGAATTCTCCCATGGTCTTGAATCGCAGTTGGCTGAGGCTTGGGCAGTAGCAGAGATAGTGAGTAGTATCCTCTCTTTCCTCCACATCGCCGCATCCTCTGCATATGTAGTCATGGGATAGTCCCATTTTAGTTTCATGGTATTTCAGATGGTTATGACCCGTTAGAGCTCCGGCTACCATCCTCAGTAGTTCTATTAATATCGGGCCATAGCATCTTGGTAGTCTTACAGGTGGTAAGGTTGAACCACCTGTTTCTAGCTATTTCTAGAATTTTATCATCCACCTTCTTCCTGACATCTGCCAGTAATGGTTGAATCAATTCAATTGCCTGGGATGGGTCTTTTTCGGCCCCTTTTCTGGCAAGTTCATCAGCTGCCTCGTTGCCGGCTATGTCCTTATGACCTGGGACCCAGCATAGAGTTATCGTGTGTTGCACGCTTAGAGTTTTGAGCTCCTCGCGACAGCTCGCGACCAGCTTGGACTTGATTTCTTTCGCCGAAATTGCTTTGATGGCCGCTTGACTGTCAATTAGAATGGTAATATCAGCCGGTGGTATTTCCAACATTGTTATCATTCTGGCCGCTTCTTTGGCTGCCAGGACCTCCTCAGAATGCCCGCACCTGTGCCTGTTTCCATCTTCGATCCATCAGTGTAGGGTCGTGCGTTCAATTGTTGGGGGGTTAAAGCGTGGAATGACCCTTTTGTTGGTGAATAGTACCAACTCAGTTTTTTGAGGGTTGATTCCTAGACCACAGGATTTCGCCCATATTAGGAGGGTTCTCATTACGTTATCGATTAGCTCGCTAAGAGTCGGGAGAAATTTACCGCGAGCTATAATCACTACGTCATCAGCGTAGGCAATTGCTCTGGTTCCCGTTAGTCTAAGCTCTTCTAGTACTTCATTAATTACTAGTACCCATAGGAGAGGGGATATAACCCCTCCTTGAGGAGTTCCTCTTGCAGCTGCAACTTTAATTGTGGAGTCTCCTAAGGTAGCATTAATGATTCTCTTGCTGAGCAGACTTACTATCACTGTAGTAAGTGATTGCTCCACTTTGGCTTTTTCAAGGGCGGACTTAATTGCCGTGGTCTCTACATTATTGAAGGCTCCCTCTATGTCTAGGAAAGCAGCGAGTGCATATTCCTTGGCATGTAGGGACTTTCCAATCACACTAACCACTTCGTGTAGTGCGGTTTCTACGCCTTTGCCCTTGAGATATTTTGCGGGAGGCTACTGCGGATGTAGATATTGAGGAGCTTTTCGAACGTCTTCAAGACGAAGGAAGTAAGGCTTATAGGTCTGTAGTCTTTCGCCGTGCAGAGACTGGTCTTGCCGGCTTTGGGAATAAACACTACTTTTACTTCTCTCCATGCAGCCGGAATATACCCATAGACCAGGCTACTGTGGAATAGCTTTTCCAGTATAGGAGTAATAATGTCTTTTGTCGTTTGCATCATGATGGGAATAATTCCATCGACTCCCAGTGATTTATACGAATCAAAGGAATCGACAGCCCATCTGATTCTACTTGCGCTGACAATATTGCTCGGAACGTTGCTGTCACTAACTGGGATCTATACAGCTGTCGAGAGTCCACTTTGCGAGCTGCCCGGGAAATGAGTTTCCATAAGAAGTCGCAATGTGTCATACGATGACTGAGTCCAGTTACCTTCATTGTCCTTGATATAACCCGGAATCGTAAGGCTTTTTGAAAGAAGCTTCCTTAGTCTGTCCGTTTCCGAGATTTTTACAATATCATTGCAGAAGGATCGCCAGGAGTCTCTTTTGGCTATAGCTACAGCTTTTTTAAAATTCCTGAGGCTATCCTTATAGGCCGTCCAATCATTAACTGACCTGTAGGCTTTAGCTGCATTGAATAGGGTTCTTGATTTTTTCCTTAGAACTAGGAGGTCTTTACACCACCATTAGGGGGATTTCTTATTTGTTGATGTTCTTAGAGGACAGGCTTTCTCGTAGGATACTCGGAAGGATGAGGAGAGATCGTTTGCCATGAGCTCTAGGTCATCAACGCTACTGATTGATCTCTGTGATAGGTTTTTAGTGAGTTTCCTAACTTCACACCTAAATCTCCCAGTCAGTGTTCTTGGGGTTTCTGAATTTACTGGGCTTTGGTCCTACAGTGTTAACCGTGAAGGTTATGATTCTGTGATCCGAGAACGAGGGGGCACCTGACACTTTACAGTGGCTAACTGAGAGAGTGTTGGATTTGATACTCAGAGTCAGGTTGATAACCTCTTGCCTATTGCTGGTCACGAAGGTGGGCTCGTCACCAATGTTCTCGATACTAAGGTTATTGTAAGGATGAAATCAAAAAGATCGTTACCTCTGTCATTTGGGTCCGAGCTACCCCATACCGTGTGATGTGCGTTTGCATCACAGCCTAGGATAAGGTCCCATCTTTCTTTCCTGGCTTTTTTGACAAGTCTCCTTGTTGTCTCGCATGGGGGATTATTCGCTGCGTCGTATGGCATGTAAGTTGATGCCATCAGCAGCGGGGAATCATGTTGGCGCTCAAATTTAACCGTAGTTTGGTCTTCGTCACTGAAAGTGGGTAGGAGGAATAGGTTAATTTCTTTCCTAGCTACAATACAGGTTCTTATCCTACTTACGTTACCGTTTGGGTTTGAGAAATAGGTGGTCACCCCTGTACTGGTGGTTCAGCCCTTGTACTCGACCCCGGCAAAGCCATGGCTCTTGTACAAGGGCGATGTCCATCTTCCCCGTTGAGAGGAGGAAGATTAGATTGGCGCTGGCCGCCTTACTGTGGTGTAGGTTTATTTGTACCACTTTCATGGTGGCCAGAAGGTTCTTTACCATTCTTGCTACATGTTGCCAGGATTCGCAGTTTACAGCGGGTAATACCCACTCTGACTTTGAAGTCCTGTAAACGCAACAGTTGCAGCGATTTATGGTTTAGCAGTAGGTCCACGTCCATACCGTTCTCAGTGTGTTCACCCATCTCTATAATTTCCCAGTCCTGACTGTGCTGGTCTGGGTTGAGATTCTGTAGGCTGCGCTCTATCCAGTCCTTCAGGAAGTATGGTCCCTGGTAGTGGATGCGGCCTTTGGGTCTGGTCATATTAAGGATTGCCCCTTTATCTACGACGCGTAGGTCGGCGTTTGGCCATGGGGCAACCGTCTTGGTAATGAGTTGTTCAAGCCATTCAAGGGTTTCCTTATTGTCGCATTGAAGGAGCTTGTAACCCTTGAGTGTGGTCAGCTGTCCGAAGAGGGGGATGATTTTCTCCTTCAGGATGGCGTCATTCACACCACTCACGATTCTCAGCTCCGTGTGTTTCCATCGGTCGTCCGAGAGCTTACGCTCTGGATTGCCAAAGTCAACCACGGCGACTCTTTCTCTGTATTTTGCAATTTCAGCGTATTTTGGTCTTTTTGACCTTTTCGAGGAGTCTGGGTCTGAAGCTAGCGACTCGTCATGGCGTCCCCGTTTTGAGGATTGTTGACTTGATGCAGAGGCCTGAACCTTTTCTGCGCCAGTCGCTGGTTTACCGGCTACAACCTTGGTTGAGGTAGGACGGAGGTGTCCGATCTTCCTTTCCAGGGAGTTAGCCGTTCCTCTTTTTGGGGATGCCACGCCTACTGGGCCCCTTTTTATATTAGCTTTAGCTTGCCCGGAGCAGCCCGGGGTTGGTTCAGGGTCGGCGTTGGCCTGGCCCGTCGCAACCTTCGGTCCTACTTCCTTGGTCGCTCTCGAGGAGGTGGCGTGTTGGCCTACCTTCCTAGTAGCGACCAAGGTCGGTATCCTTGGCTTACTATCGCCTGTTCTGCACCATGCGTTCGCGGTAGATCGAATGATCGCTTCTGCTCTCGCGAGTTTGCCCTTTTCCTTCTCCGAGAGGGACTTAGGATCGCGACCTTTCAACCTACTGACGAGCCTTTTTTCATTGGCGCGTTGCTTGCTGGGGTTTTTCGGCGCTGGATTGTGGTCTATGGTTATGACCGTTTTTGCACTATCCAGTGTCGAATTCGCTACCTCAGTTGAAGTATTTGGTGAGGTGTGCTTCTTTTCGGGAGGGTGGGAGGAGGTTACCGGCTTGCCAGCCACATTCTCCGTCGACAAGGCTGGCTGGTCCCTAGCCTTACCTTCAGAGTCCGCTTCTAAGGCTTGGCCTGTCAGCTTCATCTTCGGGGGTCAGCTTAGAGGTCATGGCCAAGTCCATGAGGACATCCTCCTTAGGAGACCTTCCAACAGGTGAGACCGCCCCTCGCCTGCGCCGAATAGCTTCGGCCACCGGGGGGGGGGTGGTCCCATCAGTGCTTCGTCACTCTTGACCTTCTGCGGATTGGTCATTGCGGCTGGTTGCTGTTTGATCTCTGACGTCTCCTTTGGATCCACCGTTGGGCTAAAGGCGTGTGGCCTATCCGTCCCAACAGAGGATTCCTCGAGAAAGTCAAGTGCTCTTTGAAGTCTTTTTCTTTCTTCTTCCCTGAGCTCCTTCCTTCCCCTGATCCTACTGATCGTCCGTCTGCAGTTGCGTATTTTACTGCGCAGGGAGGTGACGGACGATAGTGAGTGTTTGGATGAGCTGGTAAGGGAGCAGGAGTCATCATCCACTATGATGAGGTCATCAAAGCGGATCTCAACTGCTTCACTGCCGGCTGCATCCGAAGTCTTCCTATCTGGGGATAATAGGAGCATGTTTTCCTCCTCTTCCGTTAAGGGCTGTTCATTATTTTTAGAGTCAGTTTTTTGGAGGTCGCTGGTGCCCGACTCGATTGCATCAGCGTTCCTTGAGGTTTTTTTGTTAGTTAGATCAATTTTGGTCCCACGAGTATGGGGAAGGAGATGTCACACTGTACTCACCCCCTGTATACAGTGAAGAGGGCTTATATTAAAACCAGATTGCCTCAGGGATCCGAAGTTCACCGTTCGAAGACATACTAACGCAATGCCATTCATTCCTAGGCACGGTTGTTAACACCTGGAATTGCGGGTTTTATTGAGTTGTTCCCCTCTAGATCCGCTATATTCAATTGACAGCAGGGGCACCTCGTGCAGGGTGTGACGGAGTCACGTATAGCGGTCTTGGAGGTTGCCCTCCCTGATTCACACAGAATCTCGCCCCCACAGTTGACCTAAGTCTTCTTTTACTATTCTTTTTTTAAATCTTGGTTGTAACACAACTATTTCTTACTGTAGGGTCCTTTTGGTATACTACTTCTTTGAGTCTTACATGTTTTGTTTTTTTTATTATTATATTGTAACATTTTGTCTTGAGCGATAGTAAGTTTCAACGGAGTGTCATCATCAAAAGTATTGTTAAATAAAATTTCTATTTTTTACGGAGTAACAGAATGGATAGTTGCGTTGTATTCCTTTGCTGCTCTTATAAATATTTCTACTGGTTCAAGTAATGAGTGTTCTGTTTTGATACATCTCGTTATTTCCTGTAGTGTACTGTGTACTCGTTGGACGTACTGTGGTTTGTTGTAACATATGTAATATAATGTTGTAGAGCATTTGCGCTGGTTCAAATTTTATTTTATTAAATTTTTTTTTGTTTACAATATAAACAATACTTGCAACGATTTCACAATTTTTCTAAAGTAAAGAAACCTTCTAGGAAAAAAGGCCTGAACCCTTCTGTTACCTTAAAAAAAAAATCACACTTATTACCTTTCGGGTCATAAAATTACCCTTTTTTAAATTACCATAGAAAAAGAAATATACATTATGTAAGTACAGACATTTTTTTTTTAGTCAAACAACTTGTGGTTTGTGCTGGTTGCAATAAGTCGTGGTTACTTTAGTAGTATGGCCATGTTGTGGACATACTGACTTATTGCAGACAGAACAAAAGTTAAAAGTCTTTCGGTCAGCTTTCGGAGGACAAAAGCTGCAGCGCTTTCGCTCGGCAATCTTCTTAGGTTCCAACGATGAGGTAGATGGTCCTGTTCTTCATTCTTCACATTTATTACTATCGCAGCAGAAAATGGTGCTTTAGGTAGACGACTCCGCCGAGTAATGCATTGTCGAACAAGGCTTTCACCGAGTTCTTGCAGAAACAAGCGACGTTTGTTTAATTTTTTACTATTCCATTCCGGATGCACCTCAGTCCATAAGACATATGCGTTCAGGGCAGAGATGTCAATGAAATTACTAAACAAAGCCAACGACCAACGGTTTGTTTGACGTTTACACTTATATGTTCTCACCAATTGGTCAAGCGTATCCACCCCTCCTTTGGTAGAGTTGAATTTCAGGAAGTTTTTTCGGATGTTCCTCTAAAACATTAGTGTCATGGTGTAAAGTGCTCAGAAGTGTAACTAGCTTGTATTGTTTTGGAACATATTGCACAATTGTCAACACTTCACAAAAAAGAAATTGCTAGATAGCACTGGAAGCTTGCGGAGCTCTTTAAGTGTAGCCCAAATTGGCAAGAATCTTATATTCTTTAGCACTGTGCCAACAAGAGTAATTTTGATCTTCAGGAGCTCCATTGCCAACTTATGGGTTGTAAAACAATTATCCGTTGTTATGTTTCTTCCGCGAAAAGCTGACACTAAATCTAAAACTACTCATATAAACTTTCCACGAAAGGGGATCAGTTGCTGGTCGACGGTAATATTTTCCAAAAAATTCTAAAAAACATTTTTTGTACATTTTCATGCGAAAATTCTACAGTTTTTATCAATTCAAAATTATATTTTATATTTATTCTGTCTATTAACTCACAGAATTTAGAATAATAGATTTGTAAATTTGTGTTCTTAACGCTTACAGCTTGTGATATATTGCAATATAAGATTCCTTTGGTCCAAAATGTTTGAATAGGGTTGATTTTAAAGTTGTCCAATTAGTAGTTGGTGTTAGCATTTTCACTTGCTGGGCTTATCCTTGGATGAGTCCTCGTACTATGTTCTCCACAGCGAAAGCACATGATCCTGGGCTGAGATACTGGATCCACATCGTATATGAAAGAAGCCACATCCCGTTTATCTTCGGCGTTGAATGGTTTTAATCTTTGCAGTATTTTGATTACTTCCATTTCAGGAAGTATAAATGTGACAGTAGTTCCGTTACGAAGTAGATCGGAGACTTTTTGCTTGACGAAGTTTGCTGCAGCCATTTGGTAGGGGTAAGATTTTGAATAAACGATATCATTGCTAGATGTTTTTATTGTTGCAACAACGTTTGTATTGAATGGTAAGGATTCATTGGGATCCGCAAATACTTTTGAGTGACGCTTCAATATCAAGGGTTATTAACTTCTCTACAGTAAATATATAGCAATTTTTCTTCTCCTTCATCATGTGTTATGATTCCCTTTTTTAAAGTTTTAAGAGTTGGTAATTTGAAAAATGTCGTGTTTCTATTAAAGATAATCTGATTTGTACCATGAATCGATTTGACAGAAAATGGCACATTGACGTTCTTAATAGCCTTAATGGTGCAGAGATTCCTGATATAATTTTTAGCAGCACCAGTATCTATCAAAAGTTTTACTTCCTCTCCTGTCAACGTTCGACCGATGTAGGGCAGGAGAGACCTTCCTCTAAAAAATTGATCTCATCAGATACTTCAGAAATTTCGTTATAAGGCTGTTGTTCACTAGTAGGTTTCTTCGTCATTCCCATCATAGAATTCGTTCGGACAGTATAGCTGATCTTCAACAACATTAGGTCTTAGAAGTGACGGGTTTTGACTTAAGTAATTTATTCTCTGAATTTTCGGAACCGGCTGTCTGTCTGATTCATAACGCCTTTTCTGCATTCTATTTTGCATGTTAAAAGCTATAGGCCTTTGATTGGAATTTGAGTGTTGGGAATTGTTGGAGTAACGCGAAGAATTGTTTATTTGACCTTGATTGTTAAAGTTTTGCATTTGACAATTGATCTTTGAGAAAAATCCATTGGCTCTGGAGTTGTTTGAATTTGGTTGTTGGTAACCTGCCTGTATAATCGTAAATCTCTCTAGCCGATACGAAATTGCTTGAACGTTCATTTCTGGCAGAAAAGAATTAGCAAAAATGTGGCGTGCGCGATTAGATTCCAATTCTGCAAGTGCAAGAGCACTTGGCATGTCGGAAGGTCGTGAGGAAAATAAGATGTCGCACATGGGTTTCTGTAAACCGGAAATAAAAATTATTAAGTCATCCTAGCGGTACTTTTGACTGAGTGAGTCAATTAGTGCTTTACCTCATGTAACATAATCGTTTTGTTTATAATGAGTGTTCATTTTTTCTCTACCTCATCATAAAATTGAGGAATTGTCATTTTACCTTGACGCAACGTAGACATTTCCTGCTCTATCAAACGAATAGGTCTTTTAACGCGATATAATACCACTGAAATTTAGCACTGTATTAAAAGAAGATAAAACTTGGTCAGCTTGACCAATAATCTTATTCCTGATAATGGCCACGGCTTGGTAGTGTCTGTCTGCACTAAGTCTTGCGGTCAACACCTGACTGCGGAAGATTTCTGTGGTGAGATCTGTTGCTACCTGTACCGCTGCTGAAATCAATTTTAACAATTTTTTATTTGCTAATTTATATTATTTATCAACTTAAATTGACCATATGATCTTGAATATAATAAGAATATATTTTTCCATTGTACCAGCGCTCCTGTCTCGTATGCTCATAGAAGCGACATCTCGGTCGCAACTCGCGAGTGCTCTGCTCTGGTTTTCGTCGTCCCTTATATTTCGGTCGCAATCACCGCTATCCTTCCGGGAATTGCTCTCGCTGGATGCTGTGTACGTCGGCTGGCTGTCGCCGCTCGGGTTGATGATGGTTATTTTCCATGAACAGACATGATAATGACGATCATGTCTGTTCACGACTGCGATTCTTAACATTCCTCTCCCCCAATTGAAGGCTCGTCTTCAATTGTTTCTATTGCTCCATCGAGAGGAGATCGTGTTTAAATAATTAACTTGCAATTATTTAAACACGACCTCTTCTTTTGGAGGCTAAACAACAAGTGAAGCTCCGTTTATTAAAAATATATTTCTACCTTACATCTAGCATAAAATATATTTCTACCTTACATCTAGCATACAATTACCTTAAATGTAACTTAACCCTATGTGCTGCCCAGACGCTGCATCAGCATTACTTCCACGTTCGGTTCGCACACCGGTGTTGACTGCATTCTGCTGACGCTATGTCGGTGCGCTACTGTGAGAACATTTAGTTCCCACAAAACCACTCGTGTTAACTTACATCGTCGCTCTTCGCTTGACTCAGCTATTCGAGGAGTTCGGGATCAGCAGAGGGATCCACGTCCATCCACTCCCTATGGTTTCTCTCGCCAAGTCTTCCTTATTTCTCTCCAGTCTCCACGCTACAGTTAGGGATTCTGAATGCCACATTTCCTTAGGCTCCGAGTTCTGGCCACCGCATGAACTGTACTAAAAATAACAGAATTTTCATATTATAATGCTACCACAGTGAAGAAGGACTTGACCTCAACTAACACTACATCGTCGCTCTTCGCTTGACGCAGCATGATCTGTAGTAAGAAGAACAGAAGTTTCCTATTATTATGCCACCGCGCTACCACAGTGAAAAATGACTCAAACTCAACTACACTACATCGTCGCTCTTCGCTTGACGCAGCTATTCGAGAGTTTCGGGATCCACTCCCGGTGGTGTCTCGCTAAGCCTTCCTTACGGCTAACAGTTGTGCTCACCGCATGATCTGTAGTAAGAAGAACAGAAGTTTCATATTATTATGCCACCGCGCTACCACAGTGAAAAAGGACTTAACCTCAACTGCACTACATCGTCGCTCTTCGCTTGACGCAGCTATTCGAGAATTTTGGGATCCATGCCCATCCGCTCCCCGTGGTTTCTCGCCATGTCTTCCTGTACTAGAAAGAACAGAAGTTTCCTATTATTATGCCACCGCGCTAATACAGTTTGAAAGGACTTAACCTCAACTACACTACATCGTCGCTCTTCGCTTGACGCAGCATGATCTGTAGCAAGAAGAACAGAAGTTTCATATTGTTATGCCACCGCGCTACCACAGTGAAAAAGGACTTAACCTCAACTACATTACATCGTCGCTCTTCGCTTGACGCAGTTATTCGAGAGTTTCGGGATCCACTCCCGGTGGTGTCTCGCTAAGCCTTCCTTACGGCTAACAGTTGTGCTCACCGCATGATCTGTAGTAAGAAGAACAGAAGTTTCCTATTATTATGCCACCGCGCTACCACAATGAAAAAGGACTTAACCTCAACTACACTACATCGTCGCTCTTCGCTTGACCCAGCTATTCGAGAGTTTCGGGATCCACTCCCGGTGGTGTCTCGCCAAGCCTTCCTTACGGCTTACAGTTGTGCTCACCGCATGATCTGTAGTAAGAAGATCAGAAGTTTCATATTATTATGCCACCGCGCTACCACAGTGAAAAAGGACTTAACCTCAACTACACTACATCGTCGCTCTTCGCTTGTCGCAGCATGATCTGTAGCAAGAAGAACAGAAGTTTCATAATGTTATGCCACTGCGCTACCACAGTGAAAAAGGACTTAACCTCAACTACACTACATCGTCGCTCTTCGCTTGACGCAGCTATTCGAGAATATTGGGATCCACGCCTATCCGCTCCCCGTGGATTCTCGTCATGTTTTCCTTATTTCTTTAGGCTCAGAATTTTGCTCAACTTAACCTCAACTACAGTACAACGTCGCTCTTCGCTTGACGCAGCTATTCGAGGAGTTCGGGATCAGCTGAGGGATCCACATCCATCCACTCCCTATGGTTTCTCTCGTCAAGTCTTTCTTATTTCTCTCCAGTCTCCACGCTACAGTTAGGGATTCTGAATGACAGATTTCCTTAGGCTCCGAGTTCTGGCCACCGCATGAACTGTACCAAAAAGAACAGAATTTTCATATTATTATGCTACCACAGTGAAGAAGGACTTGACCTCAACTAACACTACATCGTCGCTCTTCGCTTGACGCAGCATGATCTGTAGTAAGAAGAACAGAAGTTTCCTATTATTATGCCACCGCGCTACCACAGTGAAAAATGACTCAAACTCAACTACACTACATCGTCGCTCTTCGCTTGACGCAGCTATTCGAGAGTTTCGGGATCCACTCCCGGTGGTGTCTCGCTAAGCCTTCCTTACGGCTAACAGTTGTGCTCACCGCATGATCTGTAGTAAGAAGAACAGAAGTTTCATATTATTATGCCACCGCGCTACCACAGTGAAAAAGGACTTAACCTCAACTGCACTACATCGTCGCTCTTCGCTTGACGCAGCTATTCGAGAAAATCGGGATCCACGCCTATCCCCTCCCCGTGGTTTCTCGTCATGTCTTCCTTATTTCTTTAGGCTCAGAGTTTTGTTCAATGCATAACCTGTACTAGGAAGAACAGAAGTTTCCTATTATTATGCCACCGCGCTACCACAATGAAAAAGGACTTAACCTCAACTACACTACATCGTCGCTCTTCGCTTGACCCAGCTATTCGAGAGTTTCGGGATCCACTCCCGGTGGTGTCTCGCCAAGCCTTCCTTACGGCTTACAGTTGTGCTCACCGCATGATCTGTAGTAAGAAGATCAGAAGTTTCATATTATTATGCCACCGCGCTACCACAGTGAAAAAGGACTTAACCTCAACTACACTACATCGTCGCTCTTCGCTTGACGCAGCATGATCTGTAGCAAGAAGAACAGAAGTTTCATAATGTTATGCCACCGCGCTACCACAGTGAAAAAGGACTTAACCTCAACTACACTACATCGTCGCTCTTCGCTTGACGCAGCATGATCTGTAGCAAGAAGAACAGAAGTTTCATAATGTTATGCCACCGCGCTACCACAGTGAAAAAGGACTTAACCTCAACTACACTACATCGTCGCTCTTCGCTTGACGCAGCTATTCGAGAATATTGGGATCCACGCCTATCCGCTCCCCGTGGATTCTCGTCATGTTTTCCTTATTTCTTTAGGCTCAGAATTTTGCTCAACTTAACCTCAACTACAGTACAACGTCGCTCTTCGCTTGACGCAGCTATTCGAGGAGTTCGGGATCAGCAGAGGGATCCACATCCATCCACTCCCTATGGTTTCTCTCGCCAAGTTTTTCGTATTTCTCTCCAGTCTCCACGCTACAGTTAGGGATTCAGAATGATAGATTTCCTTAGGCTCCGAGTTCTGGCCACCGCATGAACTGTACTTAAAAGAACAGAATTGTCATATTATTATGCCACCGCGCTACCACAGTGAAGAAGGACTTGACCTCAACTAACACTACATCGTCGCTCTTCGCTTGACGCAGCTATTCGGGAATATCGGGATCCACGCCTATCCGCTCCCCGTGGTTTCTCGTCAAGTCTTCCTTAAGACTCAGAGTTCTGCTCACCGCATGACCTGTACTAGAAAGAACAGAAGTTTCCTATTATTATACCACCGCGCTACCACAGTGAAAAAGGACTTAAACTCAAGTACACTACATCGTCGCTCTTCGCTTGACGCAGCTATTCGGGAATATCGGGATCCACGCCTATCCGCTCCCCGTGGATTCTCGTCATGTCTTCCTTATTTCTTTAGGCTCAGAATTTTGCTCAACTTAACCTCAACTACAGTACATCGTCGCTCTTCGCTTGACGCAGCTATTCGAGGAGTTCGGGATCAGCGGAGGGATCCACGTCCATCCACTCCCTATGGTTTCTCTCGCCAAGTCATCCTTATTTCTCTCCAGTCTCCACGCTACATTTAGGGATTCTGAATGCCAGATTTCCTTAGACTCCGAGTTCTGCCCACCGAAAGAACAGAAGTTTCCTATTATTATGCCACCGCGCTACTACAGTGAAAAAGGACTTAAGCTCAACTACACTACATCGTCGCTCTTCGCTTGACGCAGCCATTCGAGGATTTCGGGATCAGCTGATGGATCCACGTCCAACCACTCCCTATGGTTTCTCTCGCCAAGTCATCCTTATTTCTCTCCAGTCTCCACGCTACATTTAGGGATTCTGAATGCCAGATTTCCTTAGACTCCGAGTTCTGCCCACCGAAAGAACAGAAGTTTCCTATTATTATGCCACCGCGCTACTACAGTGAAAAAGGACTTAAGCTCAACTACACTACATCGTCGCTCTTCGCTTGACGCAGCTATTCGAGAATATCGGGATCCACGCCTATCACCTCCCCGTGGATTCTCGTCATGTCTTCCTTATTTCTTTAGGCTCAGAGTTTTGCTCACCACATGACTTGTACTAAAAAGATCAGAAGTTTCCTATTATTATGCCACCGCGCTACTACAGTTTAAAATGACTTAATCTCAACTACACTACATCGTCGCTCTTCGCTTGACGCAGCTATTCGAGGAGTTCGGGATCAGCAAAGGGATCCACGTCCATCCACTCCCTATGGTTTCTCTCGCCAAGTCATCCTTATTTCTCTCCAGTCTCCACGCTACATTTAGGGATTCTGAATGCCAGATTTCCTTAGGCTCCGAGTTCTGGCCACCGCATGAACTGTACCAAAAAGAACAGAAGTTTCCTATTATTGTGCCACCGCGCTACCACAGTGAAAAAGGACTTAACCTCAACTACACTACATCGTCGCTCTTCGCTTGACGCAGCTATTCGGGAATATCGGGATCCCCGCCTATCCGCTCCCCGTGGTTTCTCGTCAAGTCTTCCTTAAGACTCCGAGTTGTGCTCACCGCATGACCTGTACTAGAAAGAACAGAAGTTTCCTATTATTATGCCACCGCGCTACCGCAGCGAAAAATGACTTAAACTCAACTACACTACATCGTCGCTCTTCGCTTGACGCAGCTATACGAGGAGTTCGGGATCAGCAAAGGGATCCATGTCCATCCACTCCCTATGGTTTCTCTCGCCAAGTCTTCCTTATTTCTCTCCAGTCTCCACTCTACAGTTAGGGATACTGAATGCCACATTTCCTTAGGCTCCGAGTTCTGGCCACCGCATGAACTGTACCAAAAAGAACAGAATTTTCATATTATTATGCCACCGCGCTACCACAGTGAAGAAGGACTTGACCTCAACTAACACTACATCGTCGCTCTTCGCTTGACGCAGCTATTCGAGAATATCGGGATCCACGCCTATCCCCTCCCCGTGGTTTCACGCCATGTCTTCCTTAAGGCTCAGAGTTCTGCTCACCGCATGACCTGTACTAGAAAGAACAGAAGTTTCCTATTATTATGCCACCGCAGTGAAAAAGGACTTAAACTCAACTACACTACATCGTCGCTCTTCGCTTGACGCAGCTATTCGGGAATATCGGGATCCACGCCAATCCGCTCCCCGTGGATTCTCGTCATGTCTTCCTTATTTCTTTAGGCTCAGAATTTTGCTCAACTTAACCTTAACTACAGTACATCGTCGCTCTTCGCTTGACGCTGCTATTCGAGGAGTTCGGGGTCAGCGGAGGGATCCACGTCCATCCACTCCCTATGGTTTCTCTCGCCAAGTCATCCTTATTTCTCTCCAGTCTCCACGCTACATTTAGGGATTCTGAATGCCAGATTTCCTTAGACTCCGAGTTCTGCCCACCGAAAGAACAGAAGTTTCCTATTATTATGCCACCGCGCTACTACAGTGAAAAAGGACTTAAGCTCAACTACACTACATCGTCGCTCTTCGCTTGACGCTGCTATTCGAGGAGTTCGGGATCAGCGGAGGGATCCACGTCCATCCACTCCCTATGGTTTCTCTCGCCAAGTCATCCTTATTTCTCTCCAGTCTCCACGCTACAGTTAGGGATTCTGAATGACAGATTTCCTTAGGCTTCGAGTTCTGGCCACCGTATGAACTGTACTAAAAAGATCAGAATTTTTATATTATTATGCTATCACAGTGAAGAAGGACTTGACCTCAACTAACACTACATCGTCGCTCTTCGCTTGACGCAGCTATTCGAGAATTTTGGGATCCATGCCCATCCGCTCCCCGTGGTTTCTCGCCATGTCTTCCTGTACTAGAAAGAACAGAAGTTTCCTATTATTATGCCACCGCGCTAATAAAGTTTGAAATTACTTAACCTCAACTACACTACATCGTCGCTCTTCGCTTGACGCAGCTATCCGAGAATATTGGGATCCACGCCTATCCGCTCCCCGTGGATTCTCGTCATGTTTTCCTTATTTCTTTAGGCTCAGAATTTTGCTCAACTTAACCTCAACTACAGTACCACGTCGCTCTTCGCTTGACGCAGCTATTCGAGGAGTTCGGGATCAGCAGAGGGATCCACATCCATCCACTCCCTATGGTTTCTCTCGTCAAGTCTTTCTTATTTCTCTCCAGTCTCCACGCTACAGTTAGGGATTCTGAATGACAGATTTCCTTAGGCTCCGAGTTCTGACCACCGTATGAACTGTACTAAAAAGATCAGAATTTTCATATTATTATGCTACCACAGTGAAAAAGGACTTGACCTCAACTACACTACATCGTCGCTCTTCGCTTGACGCAGCATGATCTGTAGCAAGAAGAACAGAAGTTTCATATTATTATGCCACCGCGCTACCACAGTGAAAAATGACTCAAACTCAACTACACTACATCGTCGCTCTTCGCTTGACGCAGCTATTCAAGAATATCGGGATCCACGCCTATCCGTTACCCGTGGATTCTCGTCATGTCTTCCTTATTTCTTTAGGCTCAGAGTTTTGCTCAACGCATAACCTGTACTAGGAAGAACAGAAGTTTCCTATTATGCCACCGCGCTACTACAGTTTGAAAGGACTTAACCTCAACTACACTACATCGTCGCTCTTCGCTTGACGCAGCCATTCGAGGATTTCGGGATCAGCAGATGGATCCACGTCCAACCACTCCCTATGGTTTCTCTCGCCAAGTCATCCTTATTTCTCTCCAGTCTCCACGCTACATTTAGGGATTCTGAATGCCAGATTTCCTTAGACTCCGAGTTCTGCCCACCGAAAGAACAGAAGTTTCCTATTATTATGCCACCGCGCTACTACAGTGAAAAAGGACTTAAGCTCAACTGCACTACATCGTCGCTCTTCGCTTGACGCAGCCATTCGAGGATTTCGGGATCAGCAGATGGATCCACGTCCAACCACTCCCTATGGTTTCTCTCGCCAAGTCATCCTTATTTCTCTCCAGTCTCCACGCTACATTTAGGGATTCTGAATGCCAGATTTCCTTAGACTCCGAGTTCTGCCCACCGAAAGAACAGAAGTTTCCTATTATTATGCCACCGCGCTACTACAGTGAAAAAGGACTTAAGCTCAACTACACTACATCGTCGCTCTTCGCTTGACGCAGCTATTCGAGAATATCGGGATCCACGCCTATCACCTCCCCGTGGATTCTCGTCATGTCTTCCTTATTTCTTTAGGCTCAGAGTTTTGCTCACCACATGACTTGTACTAAAAAGATCAGAAGTTTCCTATTATTATGCCACCGCGCTACTACAGTTTAAAAGGACTTAATCTCAACTACACTACATCGTCGCTCTTCGCTTGATGCAGCTATTCGAGGAGTTCGGGATCAGCAAAGGGATCCACGTCCATCCACTCCCTATGGTTTCTCTCGCCAAGTCATCCTTATTTCTCTCCAGTCTCCACGCTACATTTAGGGATTCTGAATGCCAGATTTCCTTAGACTCCGAGTTCTGCCCACCGAAAGAACAGAAGTTTCCTATTATTATGCCACCGCGCTACCACAGTGAAAAAGGACTTAACCTCAACTACACTACATCGTCGCTCTTCGCTTGACGCAGCTATTCGGGAATATCGGGATCCCCGCCTATCCGCTCCCCGTGGTTTCTCGTCAAGTCTTCCTTAAGACTCCGAGTTGTGCTCACCGCATGACCTGTACTAGAAAGAACAGAAGTTTCCTATTATTATGCCACCGCGCTACTTCAGTTTAAAAGGACTTAATCTCAACTACACTACATCGTCGCTCTTCGCTTGACGCAGCTATTCGAGGAGTTCGGGATCAGCAGAGGGATCCACGTCCATCCACTCCCTATGGTTTCTCTCGCCAAGTCTTTCTTATTTCTCTCCAGTCTCCACGCTACAGTTAGGGATTCAGAATGACAGATTTCCTTAGGCTCCGAGTTCTGGCCACCTCATGAACTGTACTAAAAATATCAGAATTTTCATATTATTATGCTACCACAGTGAAGAAGGACTTGACCTCAACTACACTACATCGTTGCTCTTCGCTTGACGCAGCTATTCGAGAGTTCCGGGATCCACTCCCGGTGGTGTCTCGCCAAGCCTTCCTTACGGCTTACAGTTGTGCTCACCGCATGATCTGTAGTAAGAAGAACAGAAGTTTCATATTATTATGCCACCGCGCTACCACAATGAAAAATGACTTAACCTCAACTACACTACATCGTCGCTCTTCGCTTGACGCAGCTATTCGAGAATTTTGGGATCCATGCCCTTCCGCCCCCGTGGTTTCTCGCCATGTCTTCCTGTACTAGAAAGAACAGAAGTTTATGCCACCGCGCTACCACAATGAAAAAGGACTTAACCTCAACTAAACTACATCGTCGCTCTTCGCTTGACGCAGCTATTCGAGGAGTTCGGGATCAGCGGAGGGATCCACGTCCATCCACTCCCTATGGTTTCTCTCGCCAAGTCTTCCTTATTTCTCTCCAGTCTCCACGCTACAGTTAGGGATTCTGAATGCCAGATTTCCTTAGGCTTCGAGTTCTGGCCACCGTATGAACTGTACTAAAAAGATCAGAATTTTCATATTATTATGCTACCACAATGAAAAAGGACTTAACCTCAACTACACTACATCGTCGCTCTTCGCTTGACGCAGCTATTCGAGGAGTTCGGGATCAGCGGAGGGATCCACGTCCATCCACTCCCTATGGTTTCTCTCGCCAAGTCTTCCTTATTTCTCTCCAGTCTCCACGCTACAGTTAGGGATACTGAATGCCACATTTCCTTAGGCTCCGAGTTCTGGCCACCGCATGAACTGTACCAAAAAGAACAGAATTTTCATATTATTATGCCACCGCGCTACCACAGTGAAGAAGGACTTGACCTCAACTAACACTACATCGTCGCTCTTCGCTTGACGCAGCTATTCGAGAATATCGGGATCCACGCCTATCCCCTCCCCGTGGTTTCACGCCATGTCTTCCTTAAGGCTCAGAGTTCTGCTCACCGCATGACCTGTACTAGAAAGAACAGAAGTTTCCTATTATTATGCCACCGCAGTGAAAAAGGACTTAAACTCAACTACACTACATCGTCGCTCTTCGCTTGACGCAGCTATTCGGGAATATCGGGATCCACGCCAATCCGCTCCCCGTGGATTCTCGTCATGTCTTCCTTATTTCTTTAGGCTCAGAATTTTGCTCAACTTAACCTTAACTACAGTACATCGTCGCTCTTCGCTTGACGCTGCTATTCGAGGAGTTCGGGATCAGCGGAGGGATCCACGTCCCTCCACTCACTGTGGTTTCTCTCGCCAAGTCTTCCTTATTTCTCTCCAGATTGCCAGATTTCCTTAGGCTTCGAGTTCTGGCCACCGTATGAACTGTACTAAAAAGATCAGAATTTTCATATTATTATGCTATCACAGTGAAGAAGGACTTGACCTCAACTAACACTACATCGTCGCTCTTCGCTTGACGCAGCTATTCGAGACTATCGGGATCCACGCCTATTCGCTGCCCGTGGATTCTCGTCATGTCTTCCTTATTTCTTAAGCTCAGAGTTTTGCTCACCACATGACCTGTACTAAAAAGATCAGAAGTTTCCTATTATTATGCCACCGCGCTACTTCAGTTTAAAAGGACTTAATCTCAACTACACTACATCGTCGCTCTTCGCTTGACGCAGCTATTCGAGGAGTTCGGGATCAGCAGAGGGATCCACGTCCATCCACTCCCTATGGTTTCTCTCGCCAAGTGTTTCTTATTTCTCTCCAGTCTCCACGCTACAGTTAGGGATTCAGAATGACAGATTTCCTTAGGCTCCGAGTTCTGGCCACCTCATGAACTGTACTAAAAATATCAGAATTTTCATATTATTATGCTACCACAGTGAAGAAGGACTTGACCTCAACTACACTACATCGTCGCTCTTCGCTTGACGCAGCTATTCGAGAATTTTGGGATCCATGCCCATCCGCCCCCGTGGTTTCTCGCCATGTCTTCCTGTACTAGAAAGAACAGAAGTTTATGCCACCGCGCTACCACAATGAAAAAGGACTTAACCTCAACTACACTACATCGTCGCTCTTCGCTTGACGCAGCCATTCGAGATATTGGGATCCACGCCTATCCGCTCCCCGTGGATTCTCGTCATGTTTTCCTTATTTCTTTAGGCTCAGAATTTTGCTCAACTTAACCTCAACAACAGTACCACGTCGCTCTTCTTAGGGATTCTGCATGCCAGATTTCCTTAGACTCCGAGTTCTGCCCACCGCATGAACTGTACTAGAAAGAACAGAATTTTTCTATTATTATGCCACCGCGCTACCACAGTGAAGAAGGACTTGACCTCAACTAACACTACATCGTCGCTCTTCGCTTGACGCAGCTATTTGGGAATATCGAGATCCACGCCTATTCGCTACCCGTGGATTCTCGTCATGTCTTCCTTATTTCTTTAGGATCAGAGTTTTGCTCACCGCATGACCTGTACTAAGAAGATTAGAAGTTTCCTATTATTATGCCACCGCGCTACTTCAGTTTAAAAGGACTTAATCTCAACTACACTACATCGTCGCTCTTCGCTTGACGCAGCTATTCGAGGAGTTCGGGATCAGCAGAGGGATCCACGTCCATCCACTCCCTATGGTTTCTCTCGCCAAGTCTTTCTTATTTCTCTCCAGTCTCCACGCTACAGTTAGGGATTCTAAATGACAGATTTCCTTAGGCTCCGAGTTCTGGCCACCGCATGAACTGTACCAAAAAGAACAGAATTTTCATATTATTATGCTACCACAGTGAAGAAGGACTTGACCTCAACTAACACTACATCGTCGCTCTTCGCTTGACGCAGCTATTCGAGAATATCGGGATCCACGGCTATCCTCTCCCCATGGTTTCTCGCCATATCTTCCTCAAGGCTCAGAGTTTTGCTCACCGCATGGCCGACCTGTACTAGAAAGCCTGTACCGCGCTACCGCAGTGAAAAAGGACTTAACCTCAACTACACTACATCGTCGCTCTTCGCTTGACGCAGTCATTCGAGAATTTTGGGATTCATGCCCATCCGCTCTCCGTGGTTTCTCGCCATGTCTTCCTGTACTAGAAAGAACAGAAGTTTCCTATTATTATGCCACCGCGCTACCCCAGTGAAGAAGGACTTTTAAATTATGGTTACTTTAAAAAAAAAAAACGGCGGATCAAGCGGATTTTTCTGGATCTTTCTTTATTTGTCACTCGTTGGCGATGGTTAAAAGCATCAGTATACTTTTATCGTGCATTCATTTTCTTTGACAAGCTCCGAAATTGGATGCGATGCTCGTAAGGATTTAGCAGTTCAGCGCACAAATTTATGTTATAGCTAGCAAGAGATAGATGGCGCTTACAATGTTCATCGAATACTAAATGGCGTTCAAAAATTATGTTTACAACTCGGCATTTGGCTTGACAAACTTGACATTTGGTCGACCAAGAATAACAAATTTTGTAATAATTTAACATCAGCTTCAAATTTAAGAGCACAGTACATCTAGTCTACACTTAATCTAGGACGTGAGTGTCACTTGGACTCTTGATATCTACAGCCTTATCACATTCTTCAGTCAATAGTCTGGGGACGCCATTTTCGCAGTCTATTGGCTTCAACAACACCATCATATTGTAGCTGAGTCAACTGGCCAATATCCCGTAAGGCATATCTGTCATTTCCAAGGACCCTGTATACGACATAAGGACCGTGATATTTTGGTAGAAACTTCTTATTTACACCTATCGTGGTATCAACATTCAACATAACAACAAATTCTCCAACGCTGCAATATTTGGCTTTCTTGTTGTGTTTAAGAAAATAACACAAATTATATTCCTGGGAGCTATCAATTTCTACCGATGCATTTGCTCAGATT
Source organism: Eristalis pertinax (assembly GCA_907269125.1). NCBI lineage: Eukaryota > Metazoa > Arthropoda > Insecta > Diptera > Syrphidae > Eristalis > Eristalis pertinax. Next base: position 27,253,622 of record OU026148.1, read on the forward strand.
TGAGAAAGATCCCGCGTCTCTGAAGCTGATTTGTCTTCTAAATGTTCTGTAAGTTCGTCTATTAATTGCCCCCGCTGCTCGACGCCTAGCAATAGCATGTTGGGAGAATTCTTTGTAGTACTATGAACAAAATTATTGATTGCGTACTCTACCAGTAACAACATACACGACCAATTTGCATGATTTATAGGTTCGCTCAATTTTCCTCACATAGCTTTAATCACGCGATTAGCCCCTTCCACCACCTTCCCGTGGCATTCGTTTCGCTTCAACAAAAAGCATGTACCTCTACTGTTATTGTTCGTCTTGATCGGCTGTAATAGTGAAAGTACTTCTCTGGAGCGCCAATGACCTCTTTGGTGCTTGTAGATTTTGTCGGATACAACTTCGCAAACTGCGTGAACGCGTCTATTAGAACTAAAATATGCTTTCTTTTAGAACTCGTATCAAAAGGCACTGGTCTTTTAGGTATGTTATACAAATCTCTTTTGTTAGCTCACACCGGGCAGCAAACATAAGACACTTAACTCAGTTTTGGATAAATTTCCCGATTTTCTGAATCATACTGTGGAACTAATAATGACTAATAACCTTGTCGTAGCACTTATCGACAGCTTGATGTCAACATTTTTCGTGTACCAACCGTATCACATTATCTTCTATTTCCTTTGGAAGTTTTCCTTGCAATATTTAAATTTTGTTTTCGTCAGGTGGATGTGAAAAGCGCGTAAAAAGATTCGTCCCAAAATAAGCGGCATAGACATAGCTTCATCAGGCAAAACAATAATTCTAATTTAATTCTAAACTTCACGTAACATGTAATTTCACCGACAACTTTTAATTTGTTTCCACCAATCCGTTAATACGACAATCCGAAAGCTTTTAATATTTTCGGCAAATTATTCGGCACGCAAAATAAATAATTGAAAGGTGTTCAGTGTAGAGAAAACAAAAAGAAAAACGTTTTCCATTCACGAGAGTCTCTTTATTGACTGCCTTCCTCAATGGAAATTACAAGCAATGTTACTTAAAATTAGTCAGCATTTATCGAGCAACAACCTAATGTTGCTGCTTGACCTACATAAATAACATAAATATGCTGATTGTTCGATTGCAACAACCGAGGGTTGTTGCTCAATGTGGAGGTCACCATATAGATACGTAACTTCCCCTCCCTTATTCTTAAGATTCTCCTGAATCTTTGGAGTAACTACATATACAAATATAAATGATAAACTAAGAATTACAATTACGAGTAGAGTTATGTTGGTACTGTGTATAATATTTTTATGATATTGAGTTCTTTAATTTCCTCTAAGTTTCTTACATTTCCCATAAGAATTTGATCAAAATTAATAGGTTTTATAAACAGTTTTGTAATGTTGTTAGATGGGTGTAGTACTTGTCTTATTAACTTTTTTAGCAACTTTACTTTAACAACTTAACTTTTTAAGTAACTTTTTTGTTATAGAATGTATTGCTTTTTATTTGTAGTGTACAATTATTGAAATTAATTAAATAGTTTCCTGTTACCTTTATAGTTTCATTGATCATATTTGTTAACAAAATAGTTTCATCATCAATTACTTCAATTTTAGTTATATTGTTATGTATTAATGAACAAGCTTCTTTTGTAATACAATGTTCGCTATGTTTAAGATCTTTTAATAATGCTTTTTCATCATAGTGATACAGTTCTTTATTAATTTCAACGACTAATTCATCACTTATTTATCTGCATACCACTCGAGTTTGGTATTGGTTTTATTATTTCTAAATCCACAACAATATAGCTAACAGGTATTTTAATAGCAAATATAAGACATTGATTATCCAATTCCATGACTCCGGATTTTAACAGTTTCATTTTATGGAAATCTATGTCATAACGGTTTAATTTTTCCAAAGTAAGCATATTAGGGTGAATTATGTATATTGTTTCTTGTTGCCATTATATAGTCCAGAATTTTGTTTACTCTATTTTCAATGTATGTTTAGTTTCTTCTTCCAAATATAAAATTGTTTCATTCAATTCTTTCACAATATTATTTGTTGAATCATATGCTTTTGGACTTTTGTTCCTATCGTTATGTATAAGTATCTTTAAATCTGCTAAAGTTTTGTTATAATGATTATAAATTATAATTTGTTTATTTAAATTGTTTATGGCTTTATGATTATTTGTATAAGTCTGTCCACATATTTTAAGTTATCTATATTAGATTCTAGTAGGTTTAAAATATTCACTATTTCAATTGGATTTATAATATGCAAGATTGTATTCGTATCTTTAGCTATCTCTACTTGTTTTATCCTTATTCTTACGTACCCGTTTTCTTCCTGGATCGGATGTACCTGAAGTACCCTCTGTACTGCGATTACTCTCATCATAAGGAGTATTATTAATATCTGCAAAATTGGAAGGTCTTTTGCTATTTGTAGGACGTACATTTCTTAAATTATGTTTCCTATAGTAAGTTTCATTCTTATGTCTGAGATGTTTATAGTTTCTAATGTAACCTTCGTTGCGTTTTTCCTGATAATTTTCTCTAGTCGAATTTTTCTTGTTTATGACTGCAGTTATTTTTACATATTTTTTTGTTTTAATGCTTCGTGATCTGTTTTCTCAGCTCGATTAGGATTCATGCCCAATGTGCTGTGATATCTATTATTATATATTTGAATAGCCTTATATATTTTTCTATTGGTCGAAATGTCATCTTTTATGGTAAGTAAGATTTCAAGTAAGGTTGAATGAAATCTTTCTATGTCCGAATTACCTGTATGAGAATTTGCTTTGGTCATAAGCATTTCTATTCCCTCTTTCCGTAAGTATTCTAATATGCGAGTTGAATTCGTTGTCGCATATTATATTAGCTGGCATCCCGAATTTATTTATTTGCTCCTTCCATTTTTTTGCTTTGTCATGTCAGCATAAATAATTCTCTTATTATGTTTAATTTCTATTTCGTTTTCATTGCGTTTGCATTGGCGAGTATATATGTTAATATTTCCATCTTTTATCGGTATGTGGTCTAGCATTTGTTCTTCGGTTGAGTGTGCAGTTTCTAATTCGGATGTTTCATTGACTTCTGCTTAGATTTTACTTTAGAAGTCCGCAACTATATTCTCTTATTCTTTTATATATTCAACGTCGAATTCGCATTCTTGTAATTTTAGAAGTCCTCTTTGAACTCTTTGGTTAAATTCTTTACCATTGTATTTTTTATATATTTTATATATTTGATTGGCATGTGGTCAGTTATTAGTTTAAATTTTTTCCCAAAGATATGGCCTAAAATACGATGTGGCCCATACTACTGCAAGAAACTCCTTATCAGTTACTGAGTAGTTCTTCTCGTGGTCATTTTATGTTCTCGAGGCATAACATACTGGCTGCATTTCGTGTGTTAGTACTGTTCCTAAAGCAAAATTACTTGCATCGGTATATAAGCAAAATTGTTTATTAAAATCGGGGAATTTCAGAAGAGGGTGCTGCGTTTCCTTCAATGTTTCGAAGGCTTGAATGTATTTTGGGTCATTGGTGTAGTTTCATGTTCTTTTTTAAATATTTTACCATAGGGTATGTTATCTTAGAATAATCCCTGATAAACTTTCGATAGTATCCAGTGCTGCCTAGAAATGCTCTTAATTGTTTTACCGTAGAGGGTAATGGGAACTTTTGAATTACTTCTACTTTATTGGGTTTGGTTTCATCCCCTCGGATGTTGGAATATGACCCAAGTATTCAGTGTTCTTCTTTAAAAATGAGCATTTGCTAAGCTGCACCTTAAGGTTATGTTCAGTGAATATCTTATCAAGCGATATTATATGCTTTTCAAGTGAGGTGGAGAATATAAGTATGGCGTCAAGATATACTGTACATATGACACCTATTCTGTCAATACTCTCTCAATATATCAGTCATTAGCCGTTGGAATGTCGCTGGGGCATTTTTAAGCCCAAAAGACATTCTAACATATTCATACAGACCGTTTGTTGTAACAAATGCCTTCTTATGAATATCGCCAGGATGTACCTTTATTTGATGATATCCCTTAGCTAAATCAAGGGTGGAGAAATATTGTGATCTGCCTAGCTTATCCAAAATTGCATCTATATTCGGTAACGGATATTTATCATCCACCGTAATATGGTTTAATGCTCGATAATCTACACATAGTCGGAACTTTGTTTTCCCCTCACTGTCGGGTTTCTTAGCTACTACAACGATTGGAGAGGCATAACGGCTATTTGATTTGCGGATGATGCCTTGTGTTTCCATATTCCTAATTTGGGTTTTAACCTCTTACTCGTGTTTTGGAGGAAGTCTGTAGAGCTTCGCACTTATATGTTGGTCCGTGATTAATTTTATTTCGTGAAGTACACTTTCAGAGTTTGTAAGTTGGTCTTCTTCTTGATATAGAAGATACTTATACTTTTTCAATAACTGAATTTCTTAAATTCTGAATTTCTTCCGCTTCGTATGGTTTTAAATGTCCCAATTGAATCTGGCTACTGCCGTCTAATTGATGACATTGTTTCTATCATGTTCATAATTACATCCATACCTTACAGCCTTCTAAGGATTTACCACATGTCTCTATAAATACATTCGGAAATTGATAGATTTTAATTTTTTCGACAGTTTGTTTATTGACTGTCTTGAGGTTTATAGTTACTTCTTCCGAGACTTTAAATTTACTGCAATCAATTTCTCTAGTTTTAATGATACTTATGGTCGAACCTGTATCTATTAGACATATGTGTTTCCTATTACCTATAGAAAATGCTATTTGTGCCTTGTTCGTGATTCTTTGTTCAGAAAAACCGGTGTGTGAGTTTGAATGTGCTATATAATCTATGTCCATTGGTTGAGCACTTCGTCTACTATGAGTGTTTGTCCTGAAAATGTAAATTGTTCCCCATTTTGTGCGGAGTTATTACAGTTGTTGTAGTTTCTCTGTTGGTTACTTTGCCTAGGGTTATAGTAGTATTATATTGTTGGCTATTTTGTTCTTGGTTATTTCCGTTATATTGCCTTTGGTAGTTGCTACAAATTGGTCGTTGAGGTCGATAACTATTTAGTTGAAAATTGGTTTGACCTAATGTCAAAAAAATTGGTTTGTGTAGACTTAACATGAGTAGAATTCTGAAAATTAGGATTTTTGTATTTCCTTTCTTTCTCTATATCATTATGGTAATCCCTATTAACTTGCAAATTGCCTTGGTCGAAACCTTCTTTAGAATGAATTTTCTTTATTTTCCTTTTTAAAGTTCTTTTACAAATTTTTACTTTCTGTGTTCGTCTAACCTCGTTGGGGTTCCAGAGAAGAAGAAGGATTTTTTCCGCCATATCTGCGTACATGTCATTTTGCACACTTGCAACCAAAGTTTCGCGTACACTACTATCAGGACTTTGACGATCTACTACGATATTTTTGTACGTTTACACGATACTACATAACTGAATTTTCAGATTGTTTTCTCTTAGTTTATTGAAATTTGTTTCGTATATTTTCAGTATGTTCTCTCAATGTGGTGCTGAAAATTAAAATATCGTCTAAGTAGACAACATATATTCGATTTATATATTCTCTAAGAACTGAATTTATTAACCTTTGAAATGTTGCCGGTGCGTTCTTTAACCCAAACGGCATTCTTACGAACTCATAATGTCCTAACGGCGGTGAAAATGCCGTTTTCTTTCTATTACATTAATTTATTAAAACTTGGTGAAATCCCTTGGCGAGGTCTAATGTTGTAAAATACTGTGCTCTTGCTAATTTTTCTAATATATTTTCTATATTAGGGATAGGAAATTTGTCGCTCACATCAACTTCATTTAGTTTCCTGTAATCGATAACTATTCTCCATTTTTTTCTACCGGAGTTATCGATCTTCTTAGGAACGATCCATAACGGTGAGTTGTAGGGGGAGTTACTCTGTGTAATTATTCCGTGCGCCAACATTTCTCCGATTTGATTAGTTATTTCCTCTTCATGTATTTGAGGATATTTGTATTTTTCTGTAGTAGTTATTATTTTTGGATTTCGGGCGTCATTAAGATTGTCTTGGGATCTATTACGAGTGGTTACTGAATTCTCTCTGTTGTAATTACTATGCAAATTCTGTCTACGGTTAGTGTTTTGCTGACTATTCAGTCAGGCTGTTGATAACCTTGGGCTTGGTTAATTGATTGAGGAACAAACTTATTAATGGGGAAATTTTTCGAATTATATTTGCTATTATTGTGCATTTTGTTTTCTCTAATTAAACCTTCATTCTCCAATAAGGCAGGGGCTTCCCGTAAGCTTGTACAGTTCCTATTTAAGACAACCGACGCCAAGTTAACATTAATAATGTTTATAAAAGCTCTTAATATAATTGCTTCATTATTTTTTGGGCTAAACTCTGCTGGTTTACTTAGATCATATTCATATTTCTCGTTTAACTTAACTAATATATTTCTTAATACAATAAAATATTCACTTACATTATAGTTTCTTGTAGAGAAGACTTTGTGATTAAGTTGGTGGTAAGATTCCTGAACTCCAAAGTTTCTTACTAGTGCTGATTTCACCGAGTTGTCGAACAACGTCCAGAGCCGGTCCTGGGATTTTATTAATTATTATGCGTTGATATACGTAGTCTTTTGTCTGTTCTATAGTTATCAAGAAGTGGCAAAATTGTATCAACTTCCCGTAGAAGGAAGTGAGGGCATAACTATCGTCACCACGGAATTCATGGATTCTTGACGCATCTTTTATTATATCGTTTATGCTAAGAGTAAGGGTAATTTCTTGTGCCGTGCTTTCGGGATTAGACATTTTTATTGAATCGTTATCACTGTCACTTTCGATATGAAAATATAAATTTTTGTTCAAATCGAACCGTTCACTTTTGCACTTTCTCATTCACGTTTTTTTCTTTCTTAGTTTTATGTTACTTTTACTTTGATAAGTAATGCAACTGATGAATACTTTGGTATCCCACTCTTTCCACTTATTATTGTTAATATCACTTTTCTTTTCACTATCGATCACTTCACTTATTTTGAAATTTGTTCTTAAGAACTGTCTCAGTTTTACGCGAAGAATTCGTTCTGTATAGATCTTCTGAACTATACTCCGTCGACTGCGGAAAAAACGTAATGTTACGTTGAGCCGTTTGAAAAAAAAAAGAAAAAGAAATAAAACACCGCACTCTTAAGAGGAATAATGTTATTTATTCAATTATCCAAATTAGACTGAATTAAAACGTCTTAAGTGAAACTTCGCTCACCTTCAAATTATTTCTCAATGCAAACTGTGCATTATCGGTAAAATGTTGTTGAACGGAAGTTACGAAATTGCATATCATACAATATATTAAGTAGGGCAATGTTGTTTATCGGAAAACAGGAAATGATTAGTATACAGTAAATGGAAAGGTTAAAGGAAATCGAACTGTGGTCAATAATCCACTTTATGGGGAATACTAAAAGTAAACAGATTTGTTGAGGGGATGTGTTTGTTCAGGTTGCGTCCGGCACGTAACACTCGTGCAGGTGTACTTTACCCCGTCTGCTGGTGTTAAGTCTTCCCCTCTTAAATGCGATTGTCTCCGATCGCTAGAAATATCTGAGGTCGTTGAATCTTTGGCTTGGCAGGTCAAGATGTTGGAGCACATTGGGTGTTGCAATCATTCTCGACTCGAGATGTTTCTCCTGGGTTTCACCTGGAATTTGGATGGTAACATTGGTACTGTTTCGTTTAGGCAAGAGTCTGTAGGTTGCAGTAATTATGGCGAGTATGTCGAGACAGGAGATGAGCGAGTAGGTGGTTATTTGATGTGCATTTTCCTCTGTTTGTAGCAATTGAATTTCGTTTATATTGTTTATGTGAAGGTCCTTCATCATCTCCAAGGATAGCAGTTCCCTATAATTTTTCTAATTTGGATTGGGTTGGAGAATTGCTGGTAGCATTTTCGTTGTTGATGCTTCTCTAGAGATAAATGATCTCCCGTTTACGTTCACAATTTTGTTGTGGAATTTGATTACGAAGGTTCCATTCAAGTTGTGGGTAGTGTTTTTGACTTGTAGGGTTTCGATAAATTGGTTTAACAGTAGATTTCCAGTTGAGATGGTTGGAATGTGCTGACTGTTGACGGTGTTACAGATAGCTGAGAGGCTACTCAATAAGCTAGGAATACATGTATCATTTCGAATGTTAATTATGTCTTCGGGATTACAAATGAATAGAGAATTATAAGTTTTACATTTTTTTTTACCATTCCATACATCTGTTCATCGTTTCTGAGAATAACAAGACTTCTGTTACAATATTATTTCTTTTCACTGGCTATCATGAATTTCGTTTGTTGTTAATGGAATGTTTACAATATAAAGTATTATTATGATTTTTATTTCTGAAAAATCGAATGCTTCTATTGTATTGTAAGGCAAATGTTGTTTATTTATATTTGTAGCAAGTTCTATTTCTGTTTTTGACAAAATGAATGAATTAATCATACCTGATTTAGCCCAGTGAATGGCATAATTAATATTTTCTATTTCTTCTTTTACAAGTTTGATTTTATATTTCACATTTGTTATTGCTTCGAGACTTAATCTATTATCTTCTTTTAACAATTTCTGTATTTCATTTTAAACTTTAGTGATATTGTTCATTCTCTCATTGTACAATTGGTTAATTACAAATTGTTTGTTATTATTATCTAGAACATTCGAGATTTTACTTTTGATAGTAACAAAGTTTTCATGGTCTGGATTGCCAGCAATCCATTTCCATGCGCTGCCTATGAAATTTAAGGAACGCTTCGTAATTCGCGGTTTCAAATTATGCAAGAGGTTTTTGATTTGTTGCAACTCATGAGAAAGCTAAGGAAATAGGGCATGGTTTCGGATTGATTCGATATGAAGGATTGGGGTTGTTGCAGATATAAATTGGTCATATTGGTCTAAGTCAATAACGTGTATTAATTTAAAGTTTTCGTCCTGTATCTTCGACTGTCCAACGTGAAAAGTCACTATTTGTGCGTTCGAAAAGTCTAGTATTTGTATGGTTGCTTGACATGTGCAAAAGACATAACTAGAATGAACAAATATTAGTTTCTAATGTTACTTTTGTGTACTACTCTGCCGGATTCAGTTATGACTGTGGAGTTTTTATTTTGTTTAACAATTTCCTGACGGTATCTACTTGTCAATTTTTAGCCTATTCTCTTATTATTTTTAACGAAAATTATTTGTCCTATTTGATAATCCTTACTTGGATTTTTTCTTGTTGTGGTGTTTAATGTCCTTTTTCTTTTTAATTCTGAGTTTTTCAATGCTGGATAACCGTGCTTTTTCGAATTGCTCTGGACTCAGCCCTAGTATTCGGCTAAGCGCCTTTTATTATCCATTACAACAACTTCAGGGATGCAAAAGAAGAATATGATATCCTGTAATGGTCGTTTAATGTCTTTGATTGAGCGTGATGAGATAACCTTAGCTTGAGCGAATTTCGTGAATTTGTCTACATCTGTTAATACGAGTTGTTTCTCGGTGGAAAAGATATCCTGTATAGTTAGGAATGGGTGTAGGTTTCAAGTAAGGTTTATTAGGGTGCCTGTCGTATTTATTCTCTTTACAAATGGCGCAGCGATTGACTATGTTTTTAATTTTTAAGGACATCTTGGGAAAGTAAAAACTTTCTAGCAATTGAACTCTATTCTTCTGAATTGCGATGGGCACGTCGGTGTCTTTAGAATATTTTCTTCTTAATCGGTCTCGCTAGGTATATCTTCTACAATTTTCTGCGTGAATCTAATACGATAGTCTTTGAAGTTGAGCGGATACATTTGTTGTATTTTTTCCCATGGTTTCCTCATTTGTTGAAAGTATTAGGATTAAAGTATCTTTTGAATATGTTTCTTAAGTCTGCTTCTGTGTACTCTGGTTTGATGAAAATGTGGCTTGTGTAATTTTCGAATGTAGTTTTAATTTGGTAACTATTATCTTTGCCTATTTTTATTACTAATTGATTTCGGAATACGTTGACTGGTGTTTCGACAGTGGGTATTAAATTGTCACTAGAACTGTCGGCGGTATGTTCGCTTGGGTTCATTGAGTAAATTTCTGTTATTTGGGGAGGCCTTGAGAGGGAGTCGGCCAGTACATTTGCTTTCCATGGTTTATATTTGAGTTCATAATTATACTCCTCTAAAATAGCCTCCCACCTTTTCATTTTACTATTGGTGTTTTTGCTACTTAGGGCGTATGTAAGGGGTTGGCTCTTAGGTCTTGTTCAGAGTTCTCAGAGTTCTTTTTGGAAATCAGGGTATGACAGAACAACTTCTGCCGAAATAAGTGAATTTTTTACTTTATTGAATGCTTCCCAGGCTGCTTTGTCTAAATGAATGAGTTTGTTTTTTGAAATGTTCTTCGACACACGTCCACCTTCCCCTCTTAAAAGGGAAGTCCGGGACTTCGCCAGTTTCGCGTAATCCTTGATGAAACGGCGATAGTATCCCCCTTTTGGGGGCAGGTCGGTCAATAATTGCTTGAACCTTTTTGGGATTGGTTTTAATACCATCTCTACCAATGATAAAGCCTAAAATGTCTATTTCATTTTGAAAAAACTCGCATTTATCTAACTGTATTTTCATGTTTGCCGCTTCTAGTGACTTGAAAATATTTTCTAGTTTCTTAAGGTGTTCCTCTTCATCTTTCCCATAGATGACGGTGTCATCAATGTAAACTTAACAACACTCTCCGAGGAGTTCCTTCAAAATATCATCCAAAGTCATTTGGAAGATGGATGGGGCGTTCTTTAGCCCGAAAGGGAGATGCACAAATTCGAATTTGCCATTATTCACCGAAAAAGCGGTTTTCTCAATATCAGAATCCTTAAGTGGGATCTGATGAAAACCATTTGTTTTTGCCAAGATTGGCAAGAACTTCATTGATCTCGGGGATCGGATATCTATCAGCAATGGTAACAGCGTCAAGCTTCCGATAGTCGATAACCATGCGATATTTTCTTTCTCCAGAGGCATCCATTTTTTTTAGAGACGATCCAAACTGGAGAATTATAGGGCGATTTTGATGGTCTTATGATGCCGTCTCTTAGTAACTCATTCATTTGTTTTTCTACTTCTCCCTTGAGCGCCATTGGGTACGGACGCGATCTCGAATTCATTGGTTGTAGTTCGGATTTCACCTTTTACAGTGGCAGTGTAAGTTAGTTTTTTTTATCGGGAGCGGAAAAGAGGTTGGGATAATCTTTAATTATGTCTTTAAGTTTGTCTGAATGTTCCTTACTCATGTGAGAGGTTCTTAGAGAAAACTGTTACATTTTGGGAAAATTGTCATATAGTTTTGTTTTGTGTGAATGACCGCTTTTAATTTTCTGAAAGTATCGTTTCCTATAATACCATCGAACGCAATGAGACAGGGCAGAATGAAGAATTTTATTTTTTCTATGGTATGATCAAACAATTGGATAAACGAATGGTGTGTGATTTTCACACTTCCACCGACTGAATTAACGTAGAAACTTTTTTCATTCGGGAGGGGGTTTCTTATATGCCTAGGTTGGATATAATTTTTATTTGATCCTGTATCTATTTTTAATTTCTCTCCGCTTCTCGAGATGTGTTCGAAATAGGGAAGCAAAGAGGGCCTTAATCTAAAAAATATATGTCATCGAGTTGTTCTGGTTCGTCAAGGTCAGTATCATTATTTTCGTCATAGTTTTGGTCTTCTTGTTCTATCTCGTATTCGTCCGGTGTCATTTCATTTAGATCAGGTGCTTCCGTGTGGCAGATTCTCTGCACTTTGTGTGACTGATGGACCTGTTGCGAATATTGTCGTTTCTGGGGAACAGATTGTTGGTTACGGGTTCTGTTCTGGTAGTTAACTTCTTTGAGATTTGATGGAATAGTCGACGTCCATTGGCTTCGGAGGAAGCGGGCGTTGATTTGCCGGTGGTCGTTGTTGCGTGTCTTGATTTTTCTGATGATATGGCTGCCTAAAAAACTGAGGTGGTTGGGCATTTCGCGGATTATGGAGTAATTCCTGATGAAATTCGCGTCTCGGGGCAGGAATTGGTGCTGGTCCTGATTGCGAAAAATTGTTTTTCCTTGGGGGAACCGGAGGTGGTGTTTGGTGGAACGTTTTCCGAGAGTTCTAAAATTAACGTTTTGCAGTTTCAAGCATAAATGTAATGCTTGTGGTAAATCAGCAGGTTCACGGATACTAAGTAACCGTGACAGGTCGCCTTTCAGTCCTCTGACAAAAGTGTCAAGGGCTTTGTCCCTATAACACTGAGTCATGTTGTTCATTGACTCTTGGCTCATTTCCATTGACCCTAACTAGTTTAAGATAATTGCCGGTGATGGTAGACAGCCTGATAGAATTCGGCAATTGAACTGTTGCCTTGTACCAACGTTGTCATTTGGTACTCTAAGGTTCCTAAGTCCCTTTTATCTGCATAATGCAGCCTAAGGCACTTTGATATTGTTTCCCAATTCAATGGCGTGTTGTAAGATTCTAGGGCTACATCTGCGTAGCCCGTAATCTTATTTCTGATAACCGACAATATTCCGTAATACTTAGCGGTACTCTTCAAGTGCTCGTAGATCTTGAGTATCCTATAGACACTATTCTTCCACGAGTTAAATTCATGTGGCTGCCCAGAGAATTATCTGAGGCTTTTTACCACATCGGGTATTTTGTCCAAGTCAGACAAGTTTCTGTCGTAAGCCAGTTTTTTCGGCTGATCTAGGTCATTATTGATATCGGATGCGGGATTCGTGATAGAATTGAAAAATTGCCGTCCCTGTATTTGGAGGGTTTCGGTCATTAATTGTGAAATTAACCTTCTCATATCTTCATTGATTCCATTAGGAGCTGGGGGAGGAATTGGAGGAGCTGCAACATTATCTTGCGGCGCTTCTAGACGTGCCGGTCTTATTAAATTGTAAGGATTCCACATTTTCAAAGATATTAAAAAAAAATGTCACGAATGTTGTACAGACTTTTTCTTAAAGAAAGGGATATGAGAAACATTTTTCTATTTGATATTTTCACAAAATCAGGAATGCTTTACAGATATGAACTTTAATAATTATTAATAACTTACAGTAATATGATTAGTTTCGGTTACATGTCTTCTTAACGTTGTTGAGTAGGTTTAGAAGGTTGAGGCACTGTTTTTAGTAGATTGGTTATCCACTCTAATTAAGACAGTGGCTTGGTTGTCCACTCGTCCACTATTTTTCATTAAGGCGGTGGTTTGGTTGTTCACACTTTTTAAACGGTGGCTTGGTTGTCCACTCGTTCACTTTTTTTGTTTTTGCGAACACTTTCTTAATTAAAACTGTTGCAGAAAGCAGCCCCACGTTGAGCGCCAGTTAACTAAAATGCCACCGAATGGTATTAAAAAAAATCAAGGCAGAATGCCTTGTGTCTTTATTGGTTGAGTTTTACTTAAAAACTAAACTAACAATTATTCGATCGCTTACTTTTATGCCCTATTTTCCCTGACTCAGCTTCTGATGTTGTTTGCTGTCGTGGGAACGATTCAACGTGCAGCGAATACGCCAGACGCTTGGTCAGCGTTTCCTCATTTCGGGGTTCGCGCGTGCAGGTGTACTTTACCCCGTCTGCTGGTGTTATGTGGGTTGCGCGTGAATTAAATTTCTTTTAGTCACTTCCTTGTTTAAATAAAAGTTAGTTAAATTTTTTGAATTTTTTTTATTTGTTTTATTTTATAATAATTTAATTTTGTATTTTTGCAATATACATATGTATCAAGTTTGAATTTAGACTTACTTTTAAAATTGAATACTTAACCCATTCACTTCGGCTTTTATAGTCTGACGACGTCTGCAAATCAAAATCCGCTACCAACATATATACTCAGCAATTGTACTCAACACTTGTATAGCAACAGGTCACATGTTGCACATACATGATGCGAAATAGACATCAATAATGCACTGCTCTCCCATTGAGAGTCTTCTCTTCTTTCAGCACATGGAGGGGAGAGAGTTGTTAAGAATATAAGAATATAAGAATATGCCATAAACTATTGGCATGGCAACAGCTGCGTGAGTTGACATCACGTTCTTGCACAATATGATTGGCTGCAACTGTGATGGCTGTGGCTGACAACGCACGAGAAAAGGAAAACCTTGTTGCAAAAATAACAACACTTAATTTGTATTAAATCGATGTTTATTTGGCTGTGGTAGAAAGTGCACTACCCTACATTTCTCATGTGTGTATTATACCTACATGACAAATACCTAAAATTGCTGATCGATTATTGCGGCATCCAGTCAATAGCGATTTTCGTCGTAGATGCTGATTTAAGCATTCTTGCTGAACTTAAATCAGGTCGTTGGACATCCGGTGCACTGCTGACTGGTGTTGATGCGGTTGTTGGCACTGGCATAACTTGGTCGACATCCGGTTTATTGCTGACTGCTGTTGCTGGGGTTTTTGGCACTGACATAATTCACCTGCTGTTTGAAGTCACGTGAATGAAGCATGCTGTGCTGTGTGTAACATGTTTTGCTTTTTGGAACATCAGCTACTTTCGTGATCGTTGAGTTGTAACATACTAGGGTTGCCATAGTATGTAACTCGTGCAGGTGTACTTTACCCCGTCTGCTGGTGTTAAGTTGTACAAGGCTACTATACCTTCTTGTAAATATTCTTTGATATAGGGATTATGTCTTGTGGGTCTATAAAATGGCTTCTCCTATTGGGAAATGGAATTAGTTGATCGTGTATTGTTTCAACACCTTTATTTATAAGAATTTGCTGGTTGAATTGGCTTACCGGTCTACCTATGATATCTATATCATCTTCTTCGCTACTTTCGTCAGAATATGACGTATTAGAATCGGAAATTTGGTTTAACATTTGTTTTGACAAAGCGTCAGCGACTACATTTGTATGACCTGGTTTATAAACTATTTTAGGTGCATGTTCTTCTATAAGAGCGTGCCATCAGGTTGGTGATCCGTGTGGATCTCTAAATGTGTGACACCATATAAATAATTCCGTAAATTTTTAGAGCGTAGATGACAGCGAAATGTTCTTTTTCGTTTGCCGCAAAATTTCGTTCTGATTTGCTCAGAGTTTTTGATATAAAAGTTATGGGTTTGCTGCTGCCCATACTGCGTCATCTGATGCGTAAGTGGTTAGTATGAATTTCTTTCAGAAGTCCGGTTGTGTTAGTTCAACTTCGGTTAGTAAGTGGTCTTTCAATGACTGAAAAGCAATTCTTGCTTCTTGGTCTAAGTCAATGTCCGTCTTTTTTGCCATATGTGTTGAAACCTGTCCGTCTCTGTTCTGTAGGTTTTTGTAGTTTTGCATACATTTTCGATAGTATCCAACCATTCCTAAAAATGATCTTAATTGTCTTAAGGTTTTAGGTTCAGGGTAATCGTTTTTGGTTTGTGTCTTATTAGGATTTGTTTTAATAACATTGTGTCCGACAACATAACATAGAAAATCTACTTTTTGTTCTTATAAGGCAGATTTTTCTACTGAAATTTTCATATTTCATATTTCATTATTCTTTCAATGTGTTAATTATTGTGTTTAGGTGTCCTGTATGTTCTTCTAGTGAATTTGAATATATAATTATATCATCTATGTAAACATGACATAATTTTCCTATATATGGTCTTAAAATGTCGTCCATCGCTCTTTGGAATATTAAAGGCGCGTTCTTCAATCCAAAGGGTAATCGAACGTATTCATATTTACCATTGTTAACACTGAAGCTTGTCTTCTCAATGTCAGATTCTTTCATCTTTATTTGGTGGAACCCACTTTCAAGTAAGTTACTAGTACTTTGCTTTTCCTAAATTTGATAGGATGACATTGATGTCTGGTATTGGGTATTTGTCTGAAATTGTTTGTTCGTTTAATTTCTTGTAATCAATGACTAAACGATTTTTTAATGGCACACCCATCTTCGTTCGTTCCCTTTTTTGGGACAACCCACACTGGCGAGTTATAAGGACTTTTCGAAGGCCTTATTATATTCTTTTCCAATAATTCTTTAATTTCGTTATTTACGAATTTGTTCGCGCTCATTGGATAAGGATATTGTTTAGTCCAAATAGGACGGTCTGAACTTGTGCGGATTTCCGCTGTAACATCAGTCCTAAAAGGCAAAGCGGTATCGATGTCCGAATGGATACTTTTTTTTTTCTCCACCATCCCATCCACTTGTCTCGACATATCACTTCCCTGAATATGGTTAATCATATTTGGATTTTCGTCTTCGAAATATATTTTTTCGCGTTTATTTTTATATTCTAATGTGTTATTATTAAAATTAATTCTGGCATTGACATGACTTAACAAAATGGCTCATATCAAAGCTTCGTATTCCAGATTTTCAATAACATTAAATCTGGTTTTAACATTGAGTATAAGTGCTTCATGACACTTATTAATTATTAGTTCCCCGTGGTTGGGTCACTCAAAATTTCTGGTTGACAGTAGTTACTACTGGCACCGGTATCTATACGTATTTTAATTATTCCATTATTTACTGTTCTTCGTAGGTGGGGTAATCCTACTCTTGTCCTAAAAAATCCTCGTTTTCATTAAGATTATTTACTCTCAATCTTTACTGGAGGTTTTTGGATAGAATTTTGTACACTCTCTCTTTCCCTTTTAAAAAGAGGTGTTGTGTCATTATTATGTGTCATAGTTTGTTTTTGCCAACGTGGCGTATGTGAATTATTGTGGTTATTATCTCCCTGCCTAAACGAAGTGAAATTTCTACAAGCGTTTTTGTAGATTTTTTGACTACTTTTACTTACTGTATTGAAATAAGAATTACGACGATCCGGGTTGAAAGAAAACGCGTGCGTATCGTGTGACGATTCGTTAACAAGTGGATTTATATTTTTCCAGTTCATTTAGTGTTTCGATAAATTGATACAATATTTCGTTAAACTATAAATATGGCCGCTTAGGCGCAAAATTCAAATATTATACCATTTGGTTATAACTCAATGTTTAATTCACAATGGTTTGTACTTTAATTTAAGAATTCATTTTTTATTTTATTATTATTTTTTTTTAAATGCGTATGTTCTGGGTAATAACTGTTGTATTTTTATCCTGTGCTACTGTCTCCTTTTTATATCTGGGATCTAACTTTTTTTTTTTTCCTATTATTTTGTTAGTTTTAACATAAATGATTTCGCAATAGAATATGAATATGTTTTAAGTGGACTCTTCCTTGCAATATGATAGGAATCTAGTTTATTCATGTTTTCTTGCCTTTCTTGTATAAGTTGTTCTGGATTGGTTGGTAGCTGTCTACCGAAAAATGTGTCTATAGGTTTTTTGCCTATAGTGAAGTGAATGGATCGGTTGTATTCATAGATTGATCGATCTAGTAGTTCTGAAAAGGTATGAACATTATCTGTCTGAAAGTGTTGAGTGGAAACTCTCCACTTGACCGTTGACAGAACTTGTGTAGGGAGGTGCTTTGAAAACTTTAATGTTGAACAATTCTCTAACATGAATGTTATAGAATTAGAGGCTAGGGATTTTTCATTATCCATGACAATTACTTGGGGTACTCCAAAAGCCAGTATCAGTTCTCTAAGAGGTTGCTTAATATCCTCTGAAGCTCTTGATCTTAGGTTTTTGGCTAATTAAATAGTAAATATCTAGATGAATAATTTGGCCGGGATATTCGGGGATAGGTGTAGGTTGTTAAAGGTATTTATGCTAGGATGATAAGGGTAAAAGGAAAAATTTAATATAATGGTGATTAATTTCTATAGCACCACAGACTGAATTTGTATGACATTTTTTTTGATTTGCGGTGGGGTTTCGAACTAAATCTGATTGGATGTAATTTTTATTCGACCCGGTGTTTCTGTCGGTTCTCCGCTGTCTTGCAGAACTACGTACTGATCGAGTTATTGATCATCTTCTTTCTGATTGGTCATAGCCGAAATCAAAGCACTATAGTTACTCGGTGGTTGAGGACTCTTTCGGAATTGATGTGGATTTATTTGGGAATTCGATAGATGATTTGGAGGCTATATAGGCCGTTGGTTAGTTTGGACCGGTTGCTGTTGGTTAACTGGAAATTGGTTAAAATGCTCACGCGGTGAAAATGTGATGATTGGGGTGCCAGTTGTGGATAGAATGGTTGCTGATATTGGGTTTTCCGTGAAGGGATGGGATGAGGAGGAGGTGGCCTATTAAATTTGGCTGGTGAGCATGGTGAGCATAGTTGGCTCTGAACTGCTGATTTTCGAGTTCTAAGTTCCCTTATACCTATGAGCCTAGGCGAGTCACCTCTGAGACCTCTTATTAAAGTATCTAAAGCATTAGCTCTGTATGACGATGTAAGGTGGTATAATGCATCAGGAGGTAAGTCCATACTCGAAATTTTGTTTAGTATTAATGATAGGTGATTGTATACGGACTGATAATAATGCTCTAAGCCATTGTTGCCTTGGACAAGAGTCGTCATCTGGTACTCCAAAGTTCCCAGATCACGCTTATACGCATAGTGAAGCGTTAAGCATTTCGATATGCATTCCCAATTTGGTGGGGTGTTGTATGACTCTATGACAGCCTCCGCATTACCCACAATCTTATTGCGGATTATGTTGAGGATACCAAAGTATTTTGGTGTTCCTATAAATTGATTATAGATGATGGAGATTAAGACCCTTTCAACGCTCTTGCGCCAGGATCTTAATTCACCAGGAGTTCCCGAGAACTCTCTTAAATATCTCACGACGTCTGGTACTTTGTCCAGATCGCTTAGGTTCGTGCGCAGGTGTTCATGAATGGTTTTATCGGTTCCTCTATGAAACTGTCATGTAGACGCAACTGACAATGGTTGCGATTAGCGTTGGATTTTGATTCGAAACTGATGGAGTCGGATTCTCGATGTTCAACACCGGTGGACGCAAAAACGCTATGACCGATCCATAGTTGCAGGACGTTTAGACATAAAAACTCAAAATTAGATACGTTAAAGGATTTCGAAAGGAGCGGGAAAGATATTTTTAAATCGGTTTACAACTACGGTTAATATGATTATTCTTTACAACTTCCAATTATTTCGTTTATCGTACTGAACAATAATTATATCTTAGGGCTATCACTTTGCACTATTACGCTAACTATCTCAATGTGAAGAAATATAAATCTTAAATTTAGCTTACATTAGGATAAACCGACGCTGGTGAAGGGCAGCATTCCTTTTTACTCGTAATTGCTTGGGTGCATTTCTCCACACTCCCTAGCTGGCGGCAGAATTTACAGATGCTGCTTTGTCCGAAACCCAGGTTCTTCTATGAGTTTTCAATACTTTCTCTTCCTGTTCATTTTGGTCCGTAATATTTTCTACCATTGTTTGAGTGTACATTATCTTGAAATTTGAGAAGTGCAACGGATAAATTTCCTGTATACGGCCCATAATTCTCTCTTCTGTGAGTAAACCATTTATTGTGCTGGGGTTCAAAAATTGTTTAAATATTTTAATCATGTCGGTATCATTATAACTGGGTTCAATAAAAATATGCCTGTGATAAGTTGGGAATGTAATTACAAATTCATGGCTAGATTCATTACCGATTTTAAGTATTAACTGGTTGCGAAATACGTTAATAGGTGTTTCTACTTTTGGAATTAAGTTGTGTGATGAGCTGAATTAAAGGGTTAACTCTCCGATTTATATTTAAAAAAAAAACTTTATTAAAATAATCACTGCAGTTGATGACCGCCAAACTAAGAGTGAACATCGTAGTGTCTCATCGATACTCAAAGTCACATTCGAGATGACGATAAAATGCTTATCGTGCAAAATTACATCCGATAGATGTTTATGTCTGTCGGGAATTAAAAGTAATTTGATGATTTGGTTTGATGACTAATGCATGAAATGAGGATGTTAACTTCTGTAGTGATCGTCCCGATCGCTCATCAATCTTAATAGTGGTTTCTTGTAAACATTTTTTCATCATCATCTCGAAAGCTTTTTTATTTTTACTTTGTTTATTTAACTAATAATTTTTTAATAGTATTTTTGTAATATCCCATAACATTGGGTGTTCTTTAATATATTTAATATAAGGTTTAATGTAGTGTATTGAATATACGTGTGTGTGCTTTAAAGTGTGAAGATAGAGTGGCTTTATTTTATCTAAAAATACAATGTTATACAAAGTGGCATACAATGCTTATGTCATATTTTAACATAGTACTAGATTTTCTGTGTCTGCTTACATGTATATACATATATAACACGCTCCACCTTAATTTGTTTACACTAAGGCATGTTTTATTTAATGAATAATGAGGTATGAGTTAAATAAAAATAAAAGGAATACAATTCAATATCATTCAAAAGAAATTGTGTAACAAAACAAAAGGAATATTATTC
This sequence comes from Eristalis pertinax, assembly GCA_907269125.1. NCBI lineage: Eukaryota > Metazoa > Arthropoda > Insecta > Diptera > Syrphidae > Eristalis > Eristalis pertinax. Next base: position 27,274,066 of record OU026148.1, read on the forward strand.
AAATTGGTAATCATTTGGAAGTTCTGACAGCTCTGCCATTTCTACGTGGACGTAGCCTTCTCCTTCACCATCATCTTGAGAATTCAACTCTTCATCAGTTCCCGAATCAGAATTTGAAGAACGTGCAACTAACTTCCAGTTTGGATCTTTGACACTCAGATCGTCGACCATCAGAGGATGCAATTGAGACGTTCTTCAGAAACATTGATCACATTATCACTAGTCGCGTTATGATCATTTGCATTGAGTCTAACAATTTGATCACGAATTTGATCAATATGACGATTTATTTCTTTATTGTTGTGCGTGTAAATGCAAGTATACGTACGCTGATCAATTTCTTGTTTAATTGTTGCTTGTGACCAGGAATGATTATTAGGATCTTCATAGCTTCTGATCATGAGATTTTTAACTTTCTTGAATTTTACATTGCGTTTGCCTTTGAAATTTCGCTTTTGCGTTAAATGCTTTTCTTTGATAACTTCATTTACAGTAGGTGGACGCAAATTGCTAAAACGTGTTCGTAAAGAACGCCCAAGGAATAACTTTGCTGGTGTCTCACCTGTTTTACAGTGAATAGTGTTTCATTAAACTATTAAAATTCGATCGATGATAGTATCTATACCACTTGTTTAATTGTAATATTTTGTTGCACTATTTATACTGGCAATGAATGACTTATTGAAGGTTTTTACAAAATGGTCAGCTTGACCATTGGTTGCTGCATGACCAAGCGAAGTATATATGTGCTGAATGTTGTTTCGCATCATGAAGCCATCGAACTCAGCAGACATAAATTGAGTTCCATTGTGACTCACTATTCTTTCTGGTATGCCATATCAACTGAATAATTCGCGCAATTTGTGTATTGTAAATGCAGATGTTATTGTTTTCGTTTTGAAAACTTCAGGCCATATGGAATGGGAATCAATAACAATAAAAAAGTAATAGTTAAACTTAGGTCCAGCAAAATCAATGTGGATTCGATTCCATACTGTTGGTTTCCACGAAAATAAGACTGGCCTGTAATTTTTGACATGGAGTGCACTGTTTTATTAAATTTTCAATAACAGTATGAATTTTTGGCCACCACACATAGGATCTTGCAAGTGATTTGTTTTGACGATTCCCATATGTGATGCATGTAATTCTTTAAGAATATATTTACGTAATTTGGATGGAACAACTGTTCGAAAGCCCCACATAACACATCCATATTGGACTGTTAGCTCATGTGCTTTGTTTTTGAATGAATCGAAGCGGTTATCCAACTTGTCAACAGTACCGGTCTCAATAGCTTCCGAAAGTTGGCTAAGAATTGGATCATGACGTGTTTCTATAGAAATATTTGCTGCCATTAACAGAAGGCCATGAGTTTCGCCAAAAATCGTCAATAATGGTTTATAATCAGTCAAAATTGTGAAAAAGTTTCCTAGCAAATATTGTTTTAATTTTACAACAGAAAATATGATGGCTAAAGCTTCCTTCTCAATGACCGGGTAATTGAATTCACTCTTGGTTAAAGACCTTGATACGAAAGCAATCGGTTTGAGCCCATCAGGAAACTTATGTGATAACACTCCTGCCACAGATGTTTTACTAGCATCTGTTGTAAGTACAATTGGCAATTTTACATTAAAATGAGTCATCACTTGTTCAGAGGAAATTTCTTGCTTAATTAGTTCGTATGCATTTTGACACTCATTATTCCATTTGTATTTGACACCCTTTTGTAATAATATGTAAAAAGGATTCTTTTTGCTAGCAAAATCTTTAATAAAACGTGAATAATAATTTGCCATTCCGATAAATGCTCTAAATTCATGAATGTTGTTGGGAATAGGTGCATCTAATAATGATGAATATCTGTCTTTATTTTTATGCAGACCATTTTTATATATGGTAAAACCAAGATAAGAAATTTTTTTTTGAAAGAAGGTATATTTATTTTAATTTAATTTCAGCTTCAGACATTTTCTTTAAAACAGATTTTAAATTGGAAGGATGTTCCTTGAAAGATTTACCTGTAACAGTTATATTATCTTGATAAACGACTACACCATTGATACCTCTTAGCAAGTTTTCCATGTGCATTTGAAATATTGTTTGATACCAAATGGTAAACGTTTCATTTTGAATGTCCCAATATGCGTACTCCATGTACAAAGAAGTTGTGATTCTTCATCCAATCACAATTGGTTATATGCAGAACTCATGTCCAACTTACTAAACAACTCTCCCCCTTGTAAATTGGCGAAAATTTCTTCGATGAGGGGTAGAGGATATTTAACATCAACAAGAAACTTGTTAATTGTGACTCACCACAAACGCGTAAATTTCCATCTGGTTTCGGAACGGGAACCAATACAACACTTCGAACTATCAATCTGTTAAAGAACACCCTTTTCAACCAAATCTCGCAAATTTTGTTCGTGGTTTACAGAAAACTGGTTTTGCATCATCAACGATTTGCAATGAAATTTCACAAACATTATATTCGCCTAACTGTTCATCGAAAAGATTAGAAAATTCGCGCTTAATTTGTCTATTGAATCATTTGTCTATTGAATCAATGGAATAAACGTGGTCATCACAATCTTGTACCAATTTAAAATTAAATGCGCTTAAACGGATAAATGTTTCTTGTAGAGAGTCATTGGAACGAACGTAATCGGTGCCCCCGTGTCGCATGCTATGTTCATCATAGTGCCTCCGATCTCTACCTTCAGCTGGTACACGCCATTCAATTCATCATCAGATAAACTATATAACGAAAAATCAATTGAATTATTACAATTTATTGATTTATATCATTAGAATTAATAAAATTAAAATGTTTCTTAGGATTTTGTTTAGAGCGGCAAACACTGCTTAAATACCCTTTTCTTGAGCAAGCAATACATGTGGCATCTTTGTAGGGGAAATAATTGGCAGCATGCGTCTTCCATCCACACCGAGAACACTTGGTTTTCTTTAAAACCGTTTGTTTCCCATTTGTGTTATTGTTCAGTCTACGGTTAATTTTATTTGCATTTGGTGAACGGACGTAGTTAACACCAGAACACATGCTTTCGTTTCTCACTGCAAATTTCGTCTCAAAAATCAACGCCTTCTTCAATGCGTCGGCTAGCGTTAACGATTCATCTTCCTCACATATTCGTGTGAAAATCTTTTCAGAAAGTTGTGTGATAAATTTGTCTTTGATCATAACTTCCAAATTTGCAGTGCAAGCAAAGCCAATGGTTTGATCCGAGCATACCACGATGACACACTTTCACTGCGTACTGCATCCTGGAAATTTTCCTCATGGTATACAATAGTTGGCGGTGTGTAGTGCTCATCCAAAATTGTACATAATTCTTCGAATTCTTTTTTTTATTTTTATTGGCTGTCGACCAAATTGACTTCAACAAAATCGCTCGTTTCGCTTCATCATTCTAGCGCAGTCGTACCAAACAGGAGCCCCGTACAGTAGAATAGATTGAAAGACAGAATTATACAAAATAAGTTTATTGTCAGTACTAAATTTCGATTTTCTATTTATAATGGGGTAAAGAATTTAGATGTATTTGTTAATTTTACTACAGTGACAGAAATGTGTTTCTGAAAAGTTAGTTTCTTATCAATCATAATTCCGAGATATCTGCAGTGCTCAGACCAGTCAATATCGATAGAACCCATTTGAAGTTGTACGTTGTTTGGAATAAAACATTCTTTTCGTCTACGTGTAAACCAAACTGCTTTCGTTTTCGAAGCGTTTACTTTAATTTTCCATTTGTAAACGAATTTTCAATGTTGACATCATTGCCAAGATCTAGAATGTCATAGACAAATATATTAAAAAGTGTTGGGGCGAGTATACTTGAGGTAATCCATGTGTAATATTTTGTACTGCGGATTTAATATTTTGTAGTTTTACTACACATTTTCTTTTATCTAAAAAACTCTGGATGATTTTAACAGTTTCCATAGGAAAGTTTAATTTAATAAGTTTGTATATTTAAGCATTGATCAATGATCTTACTTTATTAGTGTTAAGTATACTAAAATCCGATAATTCAACATTTGCTTGTGATAATCTGTCAATTGTGTGAGACACTTCAGTGGAATTGGCAGGATCACTAAAATGGGCAGTAATCAGGTGATTTTTTGAGAAAGTCTCTGCAAGTAGATTGGCTTTATCGCTTGGTTAAATATAAAGCTGGCTTTGAACACTTAGAGGTGGAATACTCAAACCTCTTTTTTTAATAATTTTTGAAACTTTCCAGAATGGTTTACTATATTTATCAAAGCTATAAAGTAGGTTAATCAACGCTTATTTTTGAACTCATTAATTTCTTTTGCAATGGCTTTGTTTAACATTTTCGTGCTATAAAGAAAGCAGTCATAGCGTTAATCTATCTATTTTCGTCTTTCTGAGTTTCTCAGCCGTATTAATAGTAAAATATTACTAGGAAGTGGAATTGCACTACTATCTTTCCTAGGGTACTTAGGTATTGCGATATCGGCAGTGCAGTTTAATAACGAATTAAAATGCATACAGATTGAATCAATTTGGGTAGTCGTAGTTACAGGCGAAGAAATAACATTATTCTGATTGCAGTTGGTATTGATAAATGAAGCAAAATGGTTCCAATTGGCTGCGGAATATTTATAATATAACGTAGGTCGATTGACTTCAACTAAGAGATTCATATTGATACTGACAGGAAGATGATCCGACCCCAAATTGTCATAAGTGAACGGCATAGAGCAGTACGTTGAAATATTAGTCATAAAGAAGTTAGATGTTGGGACGTAGGTAAATTCAGGAGGGTATAGTAACGAAAAGTTTGGGTGCATTTCGTTAATATTATACAATTCGTTACCCCAGCAATTAGCCCGGTGACAATTCCACAATTGATGGCGACAATTTAAATCTCCGCCAAAGATAACTTTACCTCGATATCTAAATATTTTTTGCAAGTCGTTCTTAAGGTGAGACATCTTATCAATTTTTCTATTTCCACCCGGGAAATAAACAGAAAAGATACTCACTTTAGAGTTGCTGCCTACATTAATTTCTATGGCAATTGATTCCATACAACGCAGTTGTAAGCTTGAGTGTACCGAATGTACAATATTTTTCCGTATGACGACAGCAACGCCACCTCCTGTTGTGTTGCTCCTGTCGAGACGATAACAATTCAAGTAATAATGTTCAGGGAATTATGTACCATAATTATTTGAATAAATGTATTTGATAGCAACAGATGTGATTACATTGAATTGATCACTTTTTGTTATACAGGTTTGAAACTTAGCTAATACTTAATTTAAAAGAGAATTTATTTCTTCGAAAGAGAATAATTTGTGCTCTCATTGTTTATAGATGCAATCTGATGAGAGGTTTTTCTGCCATGGACCTGCGTGGCAGTTGATGGTAGAGAGCGATCAACTGGTCGAATGTTGTTTGTTCGCTGAGCTGTTGGTACAGCGGTTGCACGTGTGGGAAGAGGAGGGAAATATGAAACTGAGTGTGAATCGAAAGGTTTTTGTGGGAGTAATATAGGTGGTTTGCGTTTGCTGTTGTTTGGACGTTGATGAGAGGAGAGTTTTTGACGAATCTCCAGATATTGTTTACGACTAATGCAACTTGGATCGGATGATATGTGTGGTTCGCTGCAATTTGCGCAACGCATCGCGTCAGGTTCTTTGCATTCAGTTGTTTTGTGGCTGCCGGAGCAGTTAGCACAAGAACTTTTAGCATGACAATGCATGGAGCCGTGTCCATACAGCTGACAATTATGACATTGTGTAATTTTTTCTGGTTTTTGTCTCTTAAAGTCCCAGCGGACTATGGTTCTGAACAAACTGGAATGATTTTTCTTCAGTTCGTTTAATTTTATTGTTCCGCGTTGAATACACACAATGTAAATATAGCTTTTGTAATGGATGTTTGGGTTAATATTGTTTGTGATAATTTTCACGTCAATGCACTTTATTCCGGATGAAATAAGTTCTTCCTTAACCAGTTTTTCGCTTGTAAGATCAAGTCCCGATAAAATTACTTTCAAAGGTCGCTTTTTCTTCCGAGGAAATGTGAAGAATTCAATATTTAGTCTGTGTAGTTCCGATTTTATTTTCTCTGAGCTTTCCAAAGATGGAGAAATAATATTTTGGCCGAGCGATATGTTTTTGATAAGATAATTATCGATTTTTAAATCACTCAATACGCGACGAATACGTTCACCCGTTGATTTTATTACAACTATAGGAGGGACTATCTTTTATGACGTTTAAACGTTAATTATTAATACTATCCGCATTTTCACCGGAGTCGTCCGGCACACCGTAATAATATGTATTATTCACCATTGTTGAATATTTAATATTTGCACTTAAATAAGACTGTTTGCTGGTAGGGCGATTATCGCCTTCACCAGAGTCACTACTAATTCGCTTGTTGGAAATTTTACTCTCTAAGAACACACGATGGGAAAAAACACTCACTTCAACTGCTAATACAAGAGTCTGCATACTGTGCAATTTTTTGCATAATCTATTAATTGTTTATAAGACTCTGGCCAATACCATTTGTTTGCAATTTGTTTAAAATTTTCCCTAGAATCACACTCTGGCCAATACCATTTGAAATTTGTTTAAAATTTTCCCTACAATCACGGTGTGCTCTATCGTGTTCTTGTTTTATAATTGAAATTTGGGTATCTTTATCTGTGATGTCTGCTACTAAATTGGCAATGTAAGCAAATTGTGTTGTTGGGTATTCATGTAATAATTTGTTTTTTTCTTTTAAACAATAATTCTTCCGTTGAATGTATTGCATTTAGGCCATTCTTAATTACTTATTTTAATTTATTAAAAATACCGTCATCTTTATAAATAATAGTATGTCGCCAGTATACTTTTTTTATTTTTTACTAACTATATTATTTTGATTTCCTACTTGAACTATCAATTGATTTTTATCTCTGTTAACGTTTCCACCTAATCTTTTAATTCGTTCAACTGGACTACACTGACTACTATGTACTGTTGCTTGATCCGAATTCATCATATTTAATTGTTGTATTACAGGAGCGTATTCCTCTATGAATACCTTCCATCTCTTCATTTTTGCATTTGGGTTCTTATCCGATATCGCAAATGTCAAAGGTTGGTGGACCGTATATATGCGGATACCACTTGTTACATAAAGATAGTTTCTCAAGTTTTTTAGACTCCAGACAATAGTTCAGTTTTACTCAACATTCTACTGACGAATGTTATTGGTTAATTATTCTGACTTAATATTGCACCTATGGCTGAGTTACTTGCGTCAGTTGTTAATTCAAACCCTTCTTCAAAAGTTGGTTGGTTTAACATAATATTTTCTTCTAACTTATCTTTAAGTATTTGGAATGCCCTTCTTCCTTCTTTATCTAGTTCTATCGATATTACTTTGCTTTTTGCATTACTATTCTGCTCTCTTAAATACTTAGTTAAAGGCTTGCTGATCATAGCGTAATTTCTCTATGAATTACGATAATAACCGCTTAGTCCTAAAAATGACCTTAACTGCCTTAATGTCTTCAGTTCCGGGTGTTTTAATTGTTTGAACTTTCTTTGGATCAGGTTTAATGCTATTGAGGGATATTAAGTATCCTAAATATTCAACTTCTAACATGAAATATTTGCTTTTTTCGCTGCTTACTTTCATGTTGGCTTCACTAAGTGCTTTTATTACGATTTCAATGTGTTCTAAATGTTTTTCTTCTGATTCAGAAAATATAATGGCATCGTAAATATAAACAGCAGCACTTTCCGATGTAAGATCTCAGAATGTCATCCATTGCTCTTTGAAATAAAGAGGGTGCATTCTTCAACCCGAATGGCATACGAAGAAACTCGTATTTTCCATTATTTACGCTAAAAGCAGTTTTTTTTTCTATCTTCCTTTTTCATCATAATTTGGAAACCACTTTGCAGATCTAATGTCGTAAAGAATTTAGATTTTCCTATGTTGAATAGAATGACAGAAGTATCAGCCATTGGATACTTATCTGTTTTCATAAAAGCGTTCAGCTTCTTGTAGTCTATGACTAATCTAAAATAATTTTTATAAATTTAGATTTTCCTATGTTGAATAGAATGACAGAAGTATCAGCCATTGGATACTTATCTGTTTTCATAAAAGCGTTCAGCTTCTTGTAGTCTATGACTAATCTATGTTTTTTTGATCCATCTTTGTTTAGATCTTTTTTATCAACTACCCACACTGGTGAATTATATGCTGACTACTCGGTGCTATAATATTATTTTCTAACAGTTCATTAATTTCGTTATTAACGAAGTTGCTTACAGCTTGAGGATATGGGTATGATTTCGACCATATTGCCTCATCGTTAGTTGCATCTATACTTGCAACTATATTCGTGTTATATGGCAGATAATTTGGTTTATCTGTAAAAATACCTTGAAATCGTTTTAAAACAGATTTTAACTTCTCGATACATGTTTCATCTGTTCCAAACTAACTACATTCGTGTTATATGGCAGATAATTTGGTTTATCTGTAAAAATACCTTGAAATCGTTTTAAAACAGATTTTAACTTCTCGATATATGTTTCATCTGTTCCAAACTATTAACTAGTTTGTCATTGAATATTAAAGGTACTATGTCTTTTTCATATTCCAATGTACTGTCGAGTATATTTATTTTTCCTTTAATCTTCCTAAGGGTCCTCATTCCTATTATTAAATCATATTCTCTTAGTTAGTTTAATTCATAAAATTAATCTTTTATTCCTGATATATTTATCTCTTGAAATTTTGTAATAAAACTCGTACCGTGTACGCTTCTAACTCTACTGGTAGTTTCTAAGTTTTTGTTTGGAAATAATCCTGGTTTGACATAACTATGAGTCGCTCCAGTATCAATTAAAATATTAGAAATACGACCTGTCCTGGGATCTGTTCGCTTAACGGTCGGCAAGTCGTTCCTTATTCTAAAAAAATTACCTCCTTCATTCAAGTTATTTAGCATTGGGCTTTTGTTTATTGGTTGTTGATCGCTATTTGATCTGTACCTGGGGACTTATAAAGTTTTTATTCAATCTTGGTGGATTGAACATCGGTCGTTGTAAATGTGGTTGCGCCCTATTTATGGTCTGATAATCCATTCTCTGATATTGATTAACTTCGATCTCTTGAGCGTTCGCTAACGCGTTCGGTAGATCACCTGGTTTTAGAGCAAAAACTAAATTGCTCATGGGTTGGTGTAACCCGTTTATGAAAATTCTTAATGCATTTTCTCCAGCTACTTCTATAAGAACATTTGTCTCTGCCGTTATAGGTCCGTGACTCATAATAGTTTTGTTCGTAATTAGCGTTAAAAGTTTACTGATTTTGTCATAAAATTCCTGTCGTGTTTGTCTGTCTTGTCTTACGTTATTCAATTCCGTTTGTAACATGTGTGTAGGTCTTTAATCATTATACGTCAAATCTAACCTTCCTAAAATTGCATCTACGTTAAGAGGTGTGCCATGTGATGTTAAAACATCATTTGCTTTTCCTATAATTTTATTCCTTATTATATTTATAGCTGTGAAATAACTCGTGCTTCCCTTACAATGATTGTACGCTTTCAAACAATGTACTACCGAAGTTCTCCAACTCACATAGTTGTCTCGTTCAAATTGATGTAAGCTTTTGGCTAGTTCTAAGCTTTCCCTAATAGTGTTATTCGGGTCAATTTGTACGTCTGTATGTGGGATTATGTTGTCTATAGTTGTCAGTCTACTAATTATGCCTGTCAGTTCGTCTACTCTGTTTTGTAGAGCTACTTGAAATTAACGCATGCACTTGTTCTACTGTGATTGCCATTTTAATCTTTATAATATACTAGATTTCGTACCCGGCTTTGCCGGATATCGGCCAGACGCTTAGTTTGCATTATGTGCATTTTACGAAGAGTTCACCTGTGCAATTACAAATATACATGTGCGATACATACATACATGTATTATACATTTTATGGTTATGCTATATGTGCGGGGTTAACAATTGGATTCAAGGTCTTGTGTGGATGGATAATGTGGGTTTGCGGGGAAGTGGGGCTTAGAGTTCGGACGTAACTCGCGCGATGTTCACTTGTTGTGCAAATTGAAGTCAAACTTCATGAACCATGAAAAAAATTAGCCTATCTTTAACACATTATGTCATTAGTCTAGCTCTGAAATTTTATCTAAATCGGCTAATCTGTTCAGAAGTTCAATATTCACGATTTCAGAAAAAATTTAATGATTTGTGTTTGCTGTGTATATGTACATACATGCAAATTGATTTATTCAAGGACTTCTAGGTTTTTTTAAAAAGAAAAAATACTTTATTTGTCTTGAAAAAGGGTTTAACAAAAGAATGCGTGGGATCTGAATCGAGTACAAAATCGAACTGATCATCTCTTACTTCCAAATCTTAATCCAAAGGCAAGCGTCACTTAAGTGCTCGCATTCGTTTACAATAAATCTGGGTTTATATAATTCAAGTGATGCGTAGGGTCGCTATTAGCTAATTGATTTGAAATGTTTATAAATTTTTAATGATTCTAAGAATTGTATTTCTATGGAATGCGCTTGTGTCCATTAGCGGGGTGACACTTGTGCTCCATTATGTGGTGTTGATGGATGATGTTAACTCCCCCCTTTCTTAAGAGAAACGTCCCGTTTCTTCAAATTCACATCTTAGGGATTCAATTTTTGAATTTAAATTATTAAATATAACATCATCTGTTCTATTATTTCTTTTAAATTTATATGAATATTTCATTATAATTTTTATTAGAAAAATGATTATAAAACTGAATATTGTCAATGTAAACGTTATATTCCATCCACCATGTTCTTTAAGAGAAGATAATAAATTTATATTTTTAAACTTTAAGTCTTTATTTTCTAGTTTACAATTTCAAATTGGTCTACAAAATTTGTTTTTAAATAGTTTAAAATTATTGTAGTTGGATTGTCATATGTAACATTATCAATGATAGTTTTATTTTCAAACAATATAAGATGAGCTCCATTCAATTCAAAGTTGTACAATGTGATGGCCTGATACAAGCATTGCGCCATCTCTTATTAATTCAATTTTGGTCCACTTAGTACCTTTAGTTTATTTAAAATTCTTGCCAAACAAGTTTGCTTAAACCTTAAACTACAAAATGTATTTCTTAATTCTGTTTTACAATTTTTAATATTAACAAATTTATCTTTACATTTTATTATTTGTTTATCAATGAGTAATTTCCCGTCCTTTTGAGCTATTGCTCTTGTTTCATATAGCTTACATATCTTTTGAATTATTGGGTACTTAATATGGGTTACAATTACATGTTGGTTTTGCAAAATTTTAAATGTTTTTACGTCTATTAAGTCAGTCATTGATATAGTTTCGTGCTCATGTTCTGTTATCATTTGAATGTCTTTAAGATTTAAATTGACTGGGTTTAAAATATCAAGTTTTGATAAGGTAATGATATTAATCATATTTTGGAGTTCACTAATCATCAGTCTGTTCATATGTTTAGTCATTTTTTCTTTGGTAGTGCCCTCTAAAGCATTTAAGGATTTTTTTATTTGTTTAATCGAATCAAAAATTTCTGAGTTTGTTATAAATTGTTTATTATTATTTTCTATTAGTTCATTAAGCTTGTTTGTAACGAGTACTAAGTCATCGTGATCCGGGGATCCTGATATCCATGTCCATAAAGTCCCTATTTCATTTATACCTCTTTTATTTCTGTTTGTGAGCTGAGTCTTCTTATATGTACCTTGAAGATTTCTTATTAATGTTTCGATTAAGTATGTCTCTGGGTCACCGTTTATATCACTAAAAATTATATCGTTATATCCCGTAAATTTATTTTCATTTCGTAATATCAGTGATTCATAGAAGGTTAAGTTAGTTATGTGAAATATGTCACCAGAGTTGTCATATATGGCTGCGTTACCATTTTCTATAAGTACGTAGTTTTCTCTCATATAGTCAACAAATGCAGTTGACACTAAAACAATCATGAGATGTATAGAAACTATAATCTTCATTTTCTGGAATGAAGAAAGTAAGACGTTCAATTTTTAATGTTATCCTTATGAATAATTCTGTCTTTAGAGTAAATCTTGACCTTATTCCCTAAATCTTCCCTAACTATTTGTTTCCTAAATCTTGGACATAGTTTGTTTCTATTACCTATTATTTTTTTATAAATTGTATCATTAGGTCTATGTTTTCTTTTGACGATTTTTATTTTCTCTATTGAGCATTTTGTTTTGTGCTAGTTGTAATTTCTGTGGTACATCTATACGATATTCTTTGTTAAAAACAAGAAGTTACAAGGTTTTTTGTTTGTGACAGAGTGTATTGTTTGGTTATATTGTTTCGCTGCTCTGTAAATCGATTCTAAATCGCTTATGAGATGAAATTCCTGTTTGGGGCATCTAGATATTTCTATCAATGTTGAATGAGCTCTTTCAACTTGACCGTTCGTTAAGTTATGTCTTGGATCGCAATGAAATATTTCAATGTTCAACCTGTTCATTAATGTCTTCAATTGAGCTGTAGTGAAGCCAGGCTCATTGTCTACTGTTATTTTTTTAGTATCTGGATAATACTGTAATAGTTCTATGACTTTTTCATCCAATTTGGATTTATTGTCGATTAAGAATTTCGAATATGAGTCAATACATGTTAAGAATTTCAAATGTTCGGCATAAAATATATCTAAATGTAAAAGTTCTCCTTCTCTGTTAGGAATTGGAGGTTCTCCGATTGGTATTTTATTTGGATGCCTGTCGTATTTGTTCTTATTACAAACTTCACAACTTCTAATGAATTCTTTGAATTGCTCTTTGATTTTGACCAATAGTAAAGTAAATTAATTTGTTTCAAATTCTCTTGATAACTTCTATGTGCTCTAGTATGGATTTGCTGTATTATAATAAATTAATTTACCGTATTTGTAATGTCTAATGGAAAGTTTTTTGAATAAAGAAATTTATTGTTGAAGGTTTCCTTTAATTTATCTTTTATAAAATACAAATCTTCAGGCGTGCAATGTATTGCGACAGTTCCTGACTGAAGGAATTTCTTAAGGATTATTATAAGATTATCTGGAGTATCGAATTCTATAATGTGTCGTGTTTTTCCAAAATCTTTAATTTGTTCATGAATTGTGAACTTATTTTCACTAAGTAAAAGCTGTTCCTTGAATTGATTTAAAGGTTTACTGGTTTCTGAAATAGTGATGTTATCACTACTTTCAGCAGAATGTTGAGTTGCTAAAGATGATGATGAATCTGAAATGTGAATCAGGTATTGTCTAGATAAAGCATCAGCAACTACATTAGTAGCTCCGGGTTTATAAACTACTTTCGGTGAAAATTCTTCTATGAAAGCATGCCAACGTTTCATTTTGGCATTATGATTACGAGCTGAGACTGCAAAAGTCAAGGGTTGATGATCCGTATGGATCTCAAGATCCGATACACCGTATAGAAAATTTCTAAAATTTTTCAAAGACCAAACAATGGCGTAAAGTTCTTTTTCATTAGTAGCATAGTTACGTTCACATGATTTTAACGTTTTTAAAATGAATGTAATTGGTTTACCTTCTTGGGTAAATACACCGCCTATTGCGTCAATTAGAATGATTTTTTTCTTAAAGTCTGGTTGTACCATTTCTATTTGATTAATTAAAAGTTGTTTCAACTTGTTGCAGGCCAGTTTCTCTTCTTCGTCTAATATAATTTTAACCTTTTTTGATATATTTTTGGAGACTACCGTTTTCTCCAGCTAAATATTTTGTAAGGGGCTTAGTAATTGAAGCGTAGCCTTTGATCAATTTTCTATAATATCGGCATACCTAAAAAACTTCTTAATTGTCTTAATGTTTGAGGAAGGGGATAATTAGGTATGGTTTAAATTTTTTTCGGATCAGTTTTTATAATATTATGTGCTATAAAATATCCAAGGAATTCTGTTTCTTCCTCATAAAATTTCGATTTCTCTAATGATATCTTCATATTTGCATTCTTTAATGTTTGAACAATTTTTTCAGTATGTTTTGTATGCTCTTGTAAGCTGTTAGAGTAAATTACTATGTCATCTATATACACATGACATATTTTTCCGATATATTCTCTTAATATATCATCCATTGCTGACTGAAAGATACTTGGAGCATTTTTCAATCCGAATAGCATTCTTAAAAATTTGTATTTGCCATTGTTCACTAAGAAAGATGTTTTCTCTATGTCCATTGTTCACTGAGAAAGATGCCTTATTTGGTGAAAACTGGATTCCACATCGATTGTAGAAAAGTAATTAGCTTTTCCTAAATTCGATAAAATAACGTTTATATCTGGTATCGGATATTTATCCGATATGGTATTTTCATTTAATTTTTTAAAATCCATGACGAGTCTTAATTTTGGAGTACGTTCCTTTTCTACTCCTTTTTTTGGTACCACCGATATTGGTGAGTTAAAAGGACTTCTACTTGGTCGAATAATTCCGTTATTCAACATTTTTTGTATCTCTTTATTCACAAATTCATTAATTGACAATGGGTAAGGGTATTGTTTACTCCATATAGGAGTTTCAACAATTGTTCGAATTTCTGCTTCGACATCAATTATAAACAATTCATTCAAATCAATGTTTGAATGGACAATTTTAATTGTATTAATTATATTTTCTCGTAAGAGATAAACTCTTGGTTCTCCTTCGAAATTAGTATTTTATTCAACTTATCTTTCGCAAATTTTTCAGTTGCAGTTTCTGAAGTGAAAATCTTTTCATTTCGACCATTATATGATAATATTTTATTTTTAAAATTTAACACTATGTTTGCCTATTTAAGCAGCATATATCCTATTAATAAATCGCACTCAAGGTTTCCTATTTCGTAAAACCTTACTATTCTGTCAAATATATATCCCTCACTAAATTGTGTAGTAACAGTACTTCCGTTAACTGTTAACTGACTTCTTAATTTCTAATTCGTGCCTGTTTGATAAGACGTTTGGTCTACAGTAACAACTTGTAGCACCAGTATCAATAAGAATTTTTATTCTTCGTTGATAGTCTTTATAGGTACGGAAAATGTATGGCAACTCGGAATGCTTTGATCTAAAAAAGATTCCTCATTCATATTTTTAATTCTCATATTTTTATTTGCTGGTTGTGCACATTGTTGAGTGCTATCGTGTGGCCTTTTATCCACAAACTGAGGTCCATATTTTCGATAATTTTGGTTGAAATTATTACGTCTGTTATTATTATTAAAATTGTTATAATTATTGTTACCGTTCCAATTTCTCTTATATTTCCTTTGATTCGTATGATTTATTCTCTGGTTACAACTACCGATTTCCATTGGTTCTGGAAGGGAATGTCTATTTGGATTCTGTTCCCAAACTGAATGTTTAGCGAAGCTGAGATTATTGTTATAGTATATATGTATATTTGCATAGTGATTGGCAAATTGTGCTCTCATATTGTTAGATTATAATTCTTGTGCTAAGGCACTAAGTAGATCTTCTGGATTTAGAGTGAATAATATATTTGCCAAGGGGGCGTTTAATATAATTCGTTTGTCAGAATTGAGTCTGATCCATTACTCATAATGGTTTAATTCATTAAAAGTGTCAATTTTGAATTTATAAGATTATAATATTCGATTATGGGCATGCTACCTTGTCGCAGAACACTTAATTCCTGCTCTATTAAATGTATCGGACGCTTGTCGGCGTATGTAAAATCTAACCGACTTATAATTGCATCAAAATTTAATACTCTGCCATGAGTATCGTTGGCATCATGTATGATTTTATTACGCAAAATTGTTAAGGCCGCTATCTATCGCTACCTATCGCGTACATGCTAAGGGAATTGTGGGCGGCTTCGCGCCAGCTAACGTAAGAATTAGTTTTCTCAGAAAATTCTGGTAGGGATTTGATAACGTCGAGGGATTCCTCGCAACGGATTTCGTTATTAACTGTTTGTGTTTTATAGTCTGTGACGGTGTTGATGCATGTCAATGCATCTAATTGTGACCTAAGGCTATTTACTTTCGCTGAAAGACTAGCTGTATTTGCTGCAATTAATCTTGTAATCATTTCCTCATTATTGGTCGTCATTTTGCTAAATTTTGTAATAAGTTCGTCCAGTTTTATTAATTTAGTAAGATGTAATTGTAATTACAAGTATGGTTATTGTGTGACTTAACTAACAATGGTTATACATATAAGGACTGATTTTATATTCTTCTTATGGCTTTTCCTGATGTCAGTTCCGTCGGACTCGGGCTGGTTGGTATATCTGTCAATGCTGAGTTCTTTGGATGTTATTAAATGTTCGTTAAGGAATTTTGTTGTTGTTTTTTTTGTTGTCTGTTTTGCTGATGACCAAATCTTGATTGGGCCGAGTGTCCCTGAATTATCGGTTCAGCTTTCGTATGCCGTCCGCTATTGTTGGGATATTGTCGATTTCTGGAGTTAATTATAGTTTGCCTTGCATTACTGAAAGGGGTGTTTTGGTTATGAAGATTTCTATTAATATATGAATTAAAGGCGGGTTGAAAAGGCATATGAGTGTACAAATTAGGGACTTGGTTGATATTAGTTTGAAAGGGTTGTATGCGGTGTGGCTGTCCGTTCAAAGCATTCTGCATCCGAAATGTATAGCTCCGGTTCGCTGGGTTGACAGGTGCTGGTATAGTTGATTTCCTTGCACTACTTTGGTTGTTATAAACTTGATGTGTCCGGTAGCCTCGGTTTTCAAGCTTTAGGCATAGGCTAAAAGCTTGTGGCAGGTCGCTAGGCTCACGGATACCAAGAAGTTTTGGTCGATCGGCTTTTAGTCCCCTGATAAAAGTATCAAGTGCTCTATTCCTATATGTTTGCGTTAGAAGCTTCCTTGCTTCTGCGCCAATATCCATGCACGAAATATTATTAAGGAAAGCGATAGGTGCTTATATACCGTATTGTAGAATTCTTGAATGGTTTTGTGCCTTGTACTAAGGACATCATCTGGAATTCTAAGGTTGTCAGATCGCGCTTGTCTGCGTAATGCATTGCCAAGCAGCGTGATATACTGGTCCAGTTAAGTTGACTGTTAAAAGACTCCAAAGCAACATCGGCGTTCCCGATTATCTTATTTCTAATTATATTCGGTATCCCAAAATATTTTGCGGTACCTTTTAAAGGCTCGTAGATATCAAGGATCCTATCCACGCTCTTTTTCCATGAGCCAGGATCGAAAAGGTTCGGATACTACGCACAATATCTGGAATGCTATCTAATTCGGATAGTCTACTTTGATGTTCTGGTTCTATTGTTTGATCATAGCCTGAATCTATGCATGGGTTTAGTATGTTTTGAATGAGTGTTCGGGTTTGACTTTCTACAACGCGCGTAGCGATGGACGGCAACAAGGCAGTCTAACTCTGGGGTTGTCTGCGGCACTCTTGGGTCATTCTGTGACACACTTGACCGAAAGGAGGAGTTTAGGTCTAGGGTTCGAGATAAGGCAGTTGAAACAATATGTAAAGTGGATGCGGCTTGTACTTGGCTAAGCATTTTGCTCTTCGATTTGACTTCTTGTTAGAACGATGTTGCTTGGAGGTGTTTAATTAAGTTATAATTTGTAGCAAAAAAAAAATGTTGAATCGCTTTATAACGTGTTAAAACTTTGAATTTTCAATTTCAAATAAAAATAAAAATAGGTGAAGGAAAATATGGAAGAAACTGTAATATTAGTACGTGCTTATTTTATACTGTATTACTTTTAAAAAAATTATAATTATTATTTTTTAAGTAAATTTTTTATTCTTATCTTATATTTTCTACCTTGATAAAATAAATTTTTTTCTATTCTTTGTTCACTTTCTTTTATTTCTCACTTTTTTAGTTAAAACTTTTATTACTTTTTCCTTATAATTTTACTTCCAATGCTATAATTTTCATTTCTTATATTCTAAGTTTTGTTTCCTTTCTTCTTAATATATTTTAATAATAAGATGATTAGTAGTAATAGGTCATCAACCAAAATAATAAAAAAAATCATACAAAAGAAACAGCAATGTTCTCAGCATTTTGATCTTTGTCCCATTGAATTCTTCTTGAGTCCGTTTTCTTGTATCGGGTGGTGAGGCTAGCTAGTTTTGTCCACTGTCACTTTGGCCTATTTCGGGGCCTTTAATTTCACCACTACACGATATGGGCCGATAGGCGCGAGGGAAATCTAAACACTGCGACTACTTGAGGCGACTGATTTGATACGTGTTTTACTCGCGAGAGGCACGGCGGCTACTTGAGGCGGCTTACGGCTTAACATCGCGATAGTATGCCGGCTGCTTGAGGCGACTGGTAAATAACACTTTTTTCCACTTATTTCCAGACGGTGTACCAGCATTTGGTTTTGGTGAGAACGGAAATTTGCTATTTGAGGAATTAAATATTTG
The DNA here is from genome assembly GCA_907269125.1 of Eristalis pertinax. Taxonomy (NCBI): domain Eukaryota; kingdom Metazoa; phylum Arthropoda; class Insecta; order Diptera; family Syrphidae; genus Eristalis; species Eristalis pertinax. Next base: position 27,292,566 of record OU026148.1, read on the forward strand.
CGTTCTTTCACAACAAATGTCCGTAATTAAGGTTTAGGGATATTCACAAAACGATTTATAAACCGATAACTTGTATTCCGGGTCACCAATAATGTAGCGGTTCAGCCACATAAAAGAAAAATGCACAAGTAAAGTTTATAATTTATTTATTTGCAAAATGTCACGTCCGAATCCCTCGATGGCTAAACAAGAAGTAAGAATTGTTATTTTGCAGATCTGTCAAGATGACAAATGACATCATCGGCATGAGTGCTTGATAGTTGTTTCTTTTTGCGGTGTTACCACATATACATAAGCACATTAATATTCCAAACATAATTATAATTATTACTATGACTATAATATTTAAATTATGAAATACATTTTGCTTTAATTCTATTTCCTGGATTTCTTTTGTTTTTAAAATTATCAAAAATTATTTTGTTGAATTTGATTTTTTCAGATACATTATATATTTGATTATAGTCAGGATAACAAAATCTTTGTTTTTGTAAATGTCTTACATTTGAGAATTTTCTATTTAATATATACAATGTAGTAAGGATTAATTAAAAATTCCACTTTTCATTTTGCACTTGCGCTTTATTTTCTCGGAACACGTTTTTCTTTCCTTCCAACTTTACATATGTGTCTACGATCCCGACTCGAAGTTGGCTGCGGTTCGTAAAAGTCGATAACTCCGCGCAAAAATTACATATAAATTTAATCTACTACATCTCGGCCAATCTGACAGATTGATCGGCCTCGATCAACTAAATAAATTAACATAACATCAATCAAACTTAACTTAACTTAGCCCTAAAACCGATGGACGACTCGACTAGACTTATAACTTAACTTAACTTAGCTAATATTCTACGAGAAATCGTCTTTCCACAGTCGAATATTCCTAGCCTCTAAAACCCCATCGTAAGGGAACTGCGTTATGGGACAGTTTTCAATGTCCCGAACAACATACCTGTCATGTGGCAATTGCCGATGGTCGTGTTGCGCTTGCGCTGGTTCGAGCCGTCGTAATTGGCTTGACACCCCTTCTCGTAGCGTGGCAGCAAGCACTTAAGTTCCGCAATTGACTTGGCGGCGTAAAGGATGGAAACGGTTGATGATGAGTCCGCAAGTCCGTCGATGATATGCTCGATGAGTCGTCGGATGTGCTAAAGGCGAAGCGTCATCGAAGTCTTCGGAGTCGCTGCGATCCTCCTGTTGCTCATTTTTGCTGTTCCAATAGAGTGCGCAGCTGGGTTAACGTTGCCGGTCACACGCGCCTCTTGACGGGCTTCTTGAAGTTGCGCTTTGGTTAATTTTTTGCTGGACATTATGAGATTTCGATGGTCCTTCACGCTACGTTGAATTTTTTAGTATGTGTACCCCACATCTGATGTTTTAGTAAGGATTAGTTAAAAACTCCGCTTTTCCTTTTGCAATTGCGCTTTATTTTCTCGGCACACGTTTTTCTTTTCTTCCAAATTTACATATGTGTCTACGTGGCGATCTCTTCCTTTTTTTTAATGGCCGATCCCGACACGAAGTTGGCTGCGGTTCGTAATAATCGATAACACCGCGCAGCTGTCATCGAGTACAGGTTCGGTCAAAATTACATATTTATTTAATCTACTACAATAAAGTACAATTATTAAAATGAATCAAATAGTTTCCGTTAAGTTTAAAATTTCTATCATCTTATGTTTGATTTAATATCAGGTTAGCATTTTTTATTAATAATGTATAATAATGTCGTTTAAAGGTACAATTTCTGTTTCAATATTTTATCGAATATTACAATTTTGTTGAAATGTGCAATGTTTTGTTTCAATTAATTCATTCATAGTTATTCTTTCATTATAATTATACGTTTTATTTTCATATTCAATTTCAAAATAATCTTTATTTGGAATGAGCGCTAAAAGTTATATAAATAAAAGTTATATAATTTCTCGGAATTTTTATAGCAAATACAATCATAATTTCTCCGTACTTAGTTACTCCTAGTTTTATTTGTCTCAGCTTATAAAAATTTATTTTATATGTCTGAATTTCTTCGTTGGTTAGAATATTAGGTTGCAAAATACTGCATCTGGCTGATACAATATTGTCCTGTATATGATCTACTTTAGATTCAATATATTTTAATTTCAATAATTGATCAAAGTAAATTTGTTTCATCACTAGGTCTCTTTCTACTCTCTGTACTGTATTAATTTGCTTTAAAATAATTTCTCTATCATTGTCTATAGATTCTTGTACAATTTAAAAGGCATTGTTAAAAAATGTATTTATTTTTACTTGTCTATTCAATGTGTTTATGGCGTTCTTGTTATTTATTCTAATGTTGTTTAGCTGTTCCTAAATTATTTGGCGGTCTTGATCATCTATGGTGCCAAATAGCCATCTCTGTGCGCTACCTATTATATTAATTAACCCTCGTTTTTGTCTATTTATTGGTATTACGGTCCTAATTTTATTTATGATATTTTCGATTTCCACATTTAACATTTCCTTTTGTTTCAGTTTGAGCGGTGCTAAATTAATTGATATATTTTTCACTAAGGCTATTTCTGTTGGATTGGATAGGTGTTTCAGTAAAATGAAATTTGGGTTTTATTTTCATACTCGTTCATTTTATTTTCATACTCGTTTCATACCCGTTCATACTTTACTTGTTGGCAAATATCGCATTGATTGATAACTATTTGTATGTGCTCCATTAATTTGGAGTAATATATTTTCTTTTTAATCTGATTGTATGTCTCTTGAATAGCAGAGTGTTGGCTCTCCTTTACATGATGTAAATATATCTGTTTTACAATTTCTATTTCAGTTTCTATGTCTCTTGCTCTATGAGAACATTTTATGAATCTTATGGTATTATCATTTGAAAACATTTCCCTGATCTTCTCTTGGAGAATATTATATTTATTATCATCCAGTTCGGAGTATATATGTAGCTACTTTTCCTTTTTTTATGAATCTCCTTAAAATGTCGTCTAATCTGTCAAAGTCATACTCTGCAATATATACATTATTCGTTTTCCATGTAGAATTTGAATTTAATTTGTTTTATTATTCGTAAGTATTAATTGCGTTTTATACTTATTTACAATATCGTCGATTATAGGAATATGATACATTAGGTTTCCGTCCGCTGTTTGGATGGTTTGTTCTAACATGTCCTCTTCCATGTTGAATACAAAGTCTGATAGCAAATCATTTGAGTCAGATTCGTTACATCATTCGGGTTTGCACTCTTAAACGAGCCGGTCATACTTCCTCTCTCGTTTATCTCAAATTCGTTTATCCAAATCATAAAAATTGCTAAACACGGTCTTAACGCACTTGAGGATTCTTTATCCTCTACTAACAAATATAGGAGAACGAGTACTCCTATAATGTCGCGTCGGTTTAATTATTTTAACATCTTGGATTCTCATCCTGACACGAACAATGATGATGATATGTCTCCGAGTTTTAGCCAGCCTTCGGCAAAAAAAAAAAACTATTCCCCCAATTAAAATATTACATAAAACGAGTGAATATGTGCATCAACTGCTTCAAGAGCTAAACGTAAATGATTACTCTATTAAAAAAATTTCGTTGGGTATTAAATTGTTCTGTGAATCAATCGACTCATATAATACTGTGTGCAGTGGATTAAAATGTAAAAAGTGTCAATTTATTATTTATTATTTATTATTTATTTATTATTTATCTATCATATTATATTTATTTTTTTTGGTTGTCGCTTAAAATTTATAAACTGTTACTTATTTATTATCCGTTCACATATAATATTTTATATTATATAAAATCATTAATTTTATAAGTAGATACGTTGTGTATAAACACACTTTTTAATTTCCTCTTTTTTGATTCATTTTCAATACATTTTTTTTTTCTTAAACAGAGGTTTTTGCTTATAGTTTTTTCCTCTGACATTATATTCTATTAAAACATATATGAATGCACGTATAAACAAAACGATTTTTTTCAGTAGTATTTTTTAGGTACTATATTAAAACATATATGAATGCACGTATAAACAAATAGATTTTTTTCAGTAGTAAGATTTGTAATTAATCATATCTCTGTGCAAGTTGTGCTAAATTTAATGTAAATATTGTACTATATGAAATATATGAAATTTTCTGGAAAAGATTCGTTACATTTAAGCGACAAATTATCTGATTATGAGGGGTCGGGACTCTCTCCCTCCTTAGGCTTATTCGACTGAGGAATAAGAGAATACTCCTAACTTGAGTAGCCATCGTTGATGTCGCGGTGATAAGTCTTTTCCTCGGTATTTTGCATGAAGGTATTTATTGGGTTGATGGTCTGTTGTGAATTATGAATTATGAAACCAGTATGTCATCAAGATAGACAATACATGTTTTGTTTATATAATCTCTCAGAATCTCATTCATGAGTCTCTGGAATGTCGCTGGAGCATTCTTCAACCCGAACGGCATTTTTATAAACTCGTATAGTCCGTGTTTCGTACCGCCACACGGCCGTCTTCTTGCGATCTTCTTTTATCAGTATTTGATGGTAGCTCTTCGTAAGATGTATCGTTGTAAAGTATTAGGCCTTCCCGAGTTTGTCCGAAGTCGTTTACTATTCGGAATTTTCTCTTTTCAGAGTTGTCCATTTTCTTTGGTACAACTATCATAGGGCTTAAGTACTTTGAATTACTCTTTCTAATAATCCCTTACTTCTCCATGTCTTTTACTTGTCGTCTTACTTCTTCCTCGTGTTGCGGAGGGTATCTGTATAGTTTGGCGTCCTGTTTCTATTTTCCCTTTGAATAGTGTCTAGTTCCATTCTGTCCTGTTGCCTATTTTGATTTGGATTCTGTCTATAATGTCTTTGAAATTGCTGATTTTGACTATATTGACCTGAATTATTTCTGTATTGTTCGGCTTGTGGATTCTGCCTATATTGACCTGAGTTCTTTCTAAATTGTGTCTGATTGTTTGAGGTATTCCTATTCCTTACATTTTCCTGTGACACCTTTGGTTTACTAATTTTTCTACAATCTGGCCTTATACATTCATCCTCATACGGTCTCCTACGCATAATTGCTATTATTTGTCCTTAACTACCTTCTTCATAGATTTTATCTAGTTAGACACCTTGCGTCATTTCTTTTATGGTGTTTATTAAAATACTATCTACGTTGGTAAGATCGATTCCATTCTCGTCATTATAATATGTTATTAGCTCATCTGTTTTGAACTTAATTTTTTGATTTTCGATAACAAGATCACTCACCGTATTAACCTTTAAATTGGTTATCCGCCTATATATTTCGTGAGGTTCCGTATCTGGTTTATATCTCAGCTTCAGCTTGATGCAGCTCCAGTCGTCGTTCCTCGGGATGTTGATAATCGTGTTTTTTGCTTCTCCTTGAATCTTCTCGTGGTATATCGCTCGTACGATGGTGATATTCGACGTTGCTTAGGAATGAGTTGATTGTTACTGCTCCTTCTCCGGTGAAAGTTGTCATATATCGGACTTCTTTCAGGAGTCGATCTCGGTTTTCACTGTTTTGTTGTTGTTGCAGTTGGAGATAGGCTTGTCTCAACTGTTCCATCGGTTCGTTTCGTCTTTGGAGCTCTTCCGCTTACCAAGAACTGGTAATTTTCCATTCTTCTGTTGAATTCTAGTATTTCACGTCTGTTCATACAAGTTTTCCGGGTAACCTTTGTCGGTTGTTAGTATTGAAATTTCACTTATTTGTATGAACTTTGCCTGTGAACCTCTGTCGGTTTTTAACTTCACTAGACAAATTTTCCGAGTAACCTTTGTCGGTTTTTAACTTCTCTGGGCTAATTTTCCGGGTAACCTTTGTCGGTTTTTAACTTCACTAATTTATTATATTTATTTTATTTTTTTCACTGCCGATAATCTTTGTTGATTTTGTTTATTAAACCATTACAATTCGTTACACACAATGCAAATTTGCAATATTTTTTGCAATACACTTTATTTCTTTGTTACAACGGCGGGTTGGCGAATGAAATAAAACGCGTGCGTACGGTTCGGTTACTCGTTAAAAAGTGTTCTTTTATTTCATTATTTTCGATTATTGTGTACAATAATATGCGTTCGTTAAATTTTAGTTTTCTTTTATTCAAATAAAATATGGCTGGTAAGGCGCTAAATTCAAATTTTATACCATTTGGTTATAATTCAATAATTCATAATTTCCAATTATTTTAAAATTAGTTTTTAAGTTTTAGTTATTAAGAATATAAGTTTTAAAGTGTTGTGGTTCTACTCAACACCGGTCGCGTTGAAGGACTGCTGTCTTCAATTTTGCTCAAGTAGAACCGCGAGCTTTACAATGGGGCGTCTAATTACGCCGCCTCGAGTCCTTACATCCGCCACTCGCACCTTGCCGTCCTCTCCTGCTATGACTTGGACAATTCGCCCTATCGTCCATTGCTGTGGTGGCGCGTTTTCCTCGTAGACCACGACGATTTTTCCCACGGCTCTTGCACCCACTTGCTGCGTTGTTGGAGGCCAGCTGCTTGAGACAGTACACAAGCTGCCATCTTCTTAAGCAAGCCTTTTGAGGTGCCGGCACTTGTTCCGGGGGTAGTGCTCGCAGCAATGTTCCTATTAGCAGGTGTGCGGGTGTGAGCGCCTCGCCGTCGTTTGTATCTGCGCTGAGTGGAGCGATGGGCCTTGAGTTGAGGATCGCTTCTACCTCGCTGAGGACGGTTTGCAGCTCCTCAATTGTGAGAAGTGCGTTCCCCACGGTTCGCTGCCGAAGGCCCTTGGCTTACTTCACCGCCGCTTTCCACAGACCGCCGAAGTGAGGGGCCCTTGGTGGTATGAAGGTGAAGCTGAACCCTTCCTCTGCTGCATACTGTCGTACTGCTTCTCGCCCTCCCTCGAATTGTTGGCGAACTTCCTCCAGCTTCCGTTGAGCTCCCACGAAGTTCGTCCCGTTGTCGCAGTGGACTGTCTGCGGAATTCTTCGTCGGGCGATGAACCTTTTAAGGGCGAGAATGTGTCCGAAGACAGATCAGTTGTCGTTTTTAAATATACAGCTTTGGACGTGAAACAGACAAACACAGCAATGTAGGTTTTGACTGGGGGTCTACCGCTTATTCTTAGGGACGTATAGACGGGACCACAGAAATCAACGCCACATATAAGAAAGGGCCGTTCTGCTCTCAAACGTTCAGCTGGTAGATTGCCCATTATCTGCGTCAGCAGTTTTGGCCTGTACCTAAAGCAATGTACACAGCTTTGTACCGTTTTCCTGCATGCTTCTTGAGCATTAACTAGCCCTATTTTCTGTCGAAGCAGCGCTACTAATGCTTTCAGACTAGCATGGCAGTTATTTATGTGCAAATACCGCAAATACCCTTTGATAAAGGTGGTATTTTTTGTTAATAGAAGCGGAAACTTGGCATCGTACTCAATCGCCGCATGAAGAAGACGACCACCCACACGAAGTAGGATAAATGGGCAGTTACTGTCTTCGTATTTATGTAGAAACGGATTGAGTTTTTGCATGTTTGACGGAAGTGCGACTTTGCGTTTTAACTTACGAATTTCCTCTTCGAATTCGTAGTGTTGAACAATCTCTATTGGTTTTAGAAAGGCCAACTTTAAATCTTTTGCCGTAGGTACCTGTTCGAATTGTTCGGTTTTATTCTTAAGTCTTCGAATAAACCGCATAACATATGCAAAAATTCTTACTAATTTTGCATGTGACATAACCTTGTCGATTATTTCCATCCCGATTTTTTGGGATTTCTCGACGGCTATTAAAGCACATATCGATTTTCGCTTTTCCAGTACCTCATCACTCAATGGTAGTTCAAATTAAGCATTGCCTGGCCAACTAGTCTGCTCTTTCAGAAGAAACTGTGGACCCCTGAATCAAATGGAACTTTTAAGTTCGTCCACGTTTCAACCTCTGGAAACTATATCCGCCGGATTGTATTGATTTGGTATGGACATGTCTCTATGAGCAACTCTTGGATTTCTGCCACCCGATTTGCCACAAAGGTTTCTAGCGTTGATGGATGATACCATGTCCAATGTAGCGTAATTTTGGAATCTGTCCAAAATACTTTCTACTTGGAGATTCAACATTGCCGATACTCTCATCCATAATTTGGAGAGAGTATGCGCTGCACAAAGCTCCAATCGCGGAAGTGATTTAGTTTTCAAAGGGGCCACTTTGGACGTTGCTGTTAGCAGTGTCAACTTGATACCTTCTTCAGTTTGACTGCGTATATATACAGCAACCGTACGCTCTCATCGAAGCGTCGGCAAATCCATGAACTTGCTACTTCGCGTTGGAATGTGTATTCACAAAGCGTGGTATATCAATGTCGCGAAGTTGAGTCAAATTCATTTTAAAGTTGTGCTAACTCGTATCAAGACGCAACGGAATCGACTCATTCCAGTCTAGTTTGGCAATCCATAGTTCTTGCAATAAGATTTTTGCCTTGGTAACTATGGGGCAGAGTAATCCAAGAGGATCGAACAACCGCTAGGAAACAGACAAAATGTTCCTTTTCGTCGCCGGTAGGTGATCAACGGTGTTTTCTAGGTTGAACCTGAAAATATCTTCTTTTGGTTGCCACTGTATTCCCAGCGTTTTTGTGGAATCTAGCTCATTGAAGCTGATTTCCTTTTGTGTATTATTAGCCTCGTAAAACGCTGGATGATTTGAAAACCACTTCGCTAACTGGAATCCGCCTTGTTCCAGAATATATCTGACTTCTTTTTGGGTTTTCGCAAGGGTTTCAATATCATCGGCACCAGTCAGGAGATCGTCGACGTAGAAATCTCGCAGCACAACTTCAGACCCCAACGGGTGTGAGTTTTTGTATGCATCCCCCAGCATCTTCAAGCACCGTATTGCTAAAATTGGTGCAGACGCCGTACCATATGTGACTGTGTTCAGTCGAAAATGCTGTAAGGGTTGGGATGGATGCTGCCTCCACACTACGAGCTGGTAATTCGAGTGCTCTTCGGCAATTCGAACTTGCCTGTACATTTTCGCAATGTCTGCCGTTAGTGCGTACCTTTTCGTGCGAAAACGGAGCAACTTCGAAAACAGATCCTCTTGAATGGTTGGCCCAAGCATCAAGATGTCATTGAATGATTTCTGAGTCGAAGTACGACTCGATGCATCGAACACTATTCGCAACTTTGTGCTTGTGCTCTGTGGCCTTAGCACACATTGATGCGGAATGAAGTAGTATGGGCTTCTTAGGATTTCGTTATTCGTAGGTGACGTATGTCCCAAACGTAGATATTCGTTCATAAACTCTAAGTACATTTCTCGGAGTTCGATATCTCTACATAATCTTCTCTCTAGTGAGAGGTATCGTCGTTTCGCAGTCTCGAACGACGTTCCGAGTGAGGTAGGAGGTACCTTAAATGGTAATTTTACCTCAAATCTACCTTCCGGCAAAAGTTTTGTGTTATCAACAAAGTGTTTTTCACACATTTGTTGCTCTTGAGTGAAACTTTTGTTAGAGTCTCCAGGAATTTCTTCTAATGACCTACCCTGGTAAACTCCTTGACCACATTTCTCAATCCCAATGACGCCAGCATCTCAAGATATTCTTTTACACCATACAAATCCACATCACTCACATTGATATCACCCATTACCACAATCCCGTCCTTTTTTCCCAGTTGTCCAACGTTGTTTCCGAATTCTTCAATAAACGTGTTTTTGCTGTAACCTGGTGGTCGATATATCCCAATAATAAAAATATTCTTATTCTCTCCTTTAATTTTAATTTTTATGTTTTCATATGATAAACTTTCAGATGTTAAGCGTTCATATTGCAGTTCATTACGTAGTTTCAACCAATACTATTATATTCACCATATTGATGAGGTGACTAACGTTTAGGCAGAGATCATTCCAGTTCTTACGCAAAGATCTTATATTGAAACATAGATAGCAACATTTGTTTTCATTCAATTCATCTATGTTGATGTCACTAGAACCATTCATTACCCTACAATTCAATTCGACAATTACATCATTTGTGTTATTCATTTTGGTGTTATATTTTTGTATTTCGTTTTGCTTACACGCAATACAGTTATTGAGTGCGATTGTACTTATCAACATCGGTTGCGTACCTTCATTCTGTCTAGCCAGTATTCTTCCCGCACTCTCCCACACAAATTTGCAGTTCTCCTGTCTCGCTCTCTCCTTTGCCATCCACATCAAATGCTTGTTATGCTTTGTTAGCTGATTGTTCACATAAACTGTAGCATCAGGCAAAGTTGCGCTCGCGCTTGCAGTGTTGTTGGTTCTTGCAGTACTGATTTTAGTTGGATCGAGCGACTGGAGCGCGTTTGCTTCAAAAACTGAATTTTTTTAATGTTCGATGCAAATGTCGACCGTTCGGGGTTTTTTGTTTTTGTTCTGTAAATGTCAGTGACATCAGTGTCGTTGATCTCGAGGTTTATTGTTTTACCTATTCCCTTTACTACCTCAATTAAATTTTCTTGTGGAGTAGGAGGACTGTTTTTAATTTCAATATTGTTTTTGATAATTTTTTGCTCCAATGTGTTGATTTGTGTTTGCATTTTTTGTATTATCACATCTTTTTTTTTGTTATCTTCTTTCATTTCATTTAGTCCTTTTTTTATGTTGTCCAAAAGGTCGTTGTTTTTTCTCGTGTGTGCGTTTAGGTCATCGTATTTTGCAGCTAGGAAATCACAACTTGATGCAATTTCCTTAATTTCCCCCATCAATAGACGGATTTCTGCAATAACAGCTGAGTTGTCAGTTGAGATGGAGTTGATTGAGGAACCGGGGCTGCTGAGTTCTCGCATTCTCTTGGAAGGTTGTTCCCGTAAGGTTTGGAGTGGAGCAGGTACCACCGCACTGTTGGCTGCAGCAGTATTCTGGACATCTGCACCGTTGCTACAAGATTGGCACTTCCAAGCATCTCTCCTTGTGCCAATGGTTCTCCACGATTTTTCTGTTACCGTGGTGCAATCGAAATGAAGTTTTCGCTTGCAAGCCGAACACACAGCAAAATCGCTTCGACGCGGAGATTTTCATCGCAATAGCCGCACATATACATGATGGATGGACAAGTTAAATTAGAGTGAAAAACTAAAAGAGCACAGGAAAGTTCAACAAGAGAACTAGAGATGCACTCAGATGTTTATATAAAATTGATTTGAATAAAAAGTCACTGTCTTGGGGCATTTTTTGCTTCAAACTGTTGGAAGATATATACTTTTATATAGGCAAAGCGATCACTAATTCACGGAGCGCTTGAAAAACACGTCTAGTCACGGTCACGGTAAGCTTACTTACAAGAGATGTGGCCTCCTTCGGTTTGGCATACCATACCACGGCTGTTGCTAGAATGACATGGTCAGTTGCCGCAGAGGCATGCAAAGCTTGGGAGGTCGTTGTTACGTATTGATTTAACAATGAATGATGCGCACGATTGCATACATTACACCAGCTGAATTTGCACTTTGATACTGTGTGTAATTTCCGAAGACAATTAATGCAAATTGGAACACTAATTCAGTAGAATGTACACTGATCTGTGACTTGCATTGCTAAAAAAATGCAAATGTAAACAAACCGAATGTAAACAATGAACTGTCAAATCGGTTTTTGAAATCAATAAGTTGCGCGAGTGATTCAATTAAATTTCTATAATCAGTGTCGAATTAAAGTGATCGGACAATAAATTATTTGCGAAGTGCTGGGAAACTGATACCTTTGTGTCAAATACGCACTAAAGGACAATGGCGGTGCAGCGGAGGAGATGATCGCGATGGCACGGACGAACAACGTAGCACAACATTTTCTAAAACCGATTGTTCAAACGTTAAATTGAACCGACTTGTTAAATTTGTTCTATTGTACTTATTAGTTTTAAGCCAATAAATTTTCTTTATTTGTAAGAAAATCGCGGACTTGTTTTATTTTTATTACACTTTTGTATTTTATTTATTTTTGTCTGTACTTCGTATGTATGTACTTATGTGTAAGTATATGTGTAACATGGAAATGACAAGAATTGATTTGATTGGATGCTAATTTATTGGAGCACAATTAATAATAGCTCTACAATGATACATAGACACTTTCAATTTTTGTTAAATAACTGTGAAACTTTCCTTTTGCACTCCTCGCAGTTGCAGTTTGGGTGAACCATTGGTTGTGTTGTAATGAACAGTTGAGAAGTGTAATTACACGCCGCGAAGTGTTAATTTTTTTTCTCGTCTCGGGTATAGCGTATTTTCATATGTGTATATATATGTACATGTACATATATTTTAATACACTATGAGAAACAAATGTACAGTTTATTTTAGCATGGAGGGAACACACTGAACTGTAAAATCACATTTCATAGGCATAACTTTTAGTGATGCCAATCTCATTGATGTCTATTAATTACAAATTCATTACAATATATAATTCTTTTTGTTTTGGGTTTTTTGCAAGTATCACTGTGTCACTGTTAAACTTACTTGTTTTGTGTTATATATATTTTGTTTGCACTTGTGCACTTTGTGATGTGATTTAGTATGTTATATATATATGTATATAAGAATCACTTTTGGTACACTTTTGATTTTTTATTTTGGAATTTTTTGTTACTTTTTATAACTTTGTCGCTGCTCGGGCGCCATGAAAATTTGCAATGCCGGTGTCAATTAAACTTCATATCCTGGATCGTCATCATTGTCGTTGAATTGAAAAACCTGGCTGCTGCTCGTTCGTTTTGGGAAACTTCCGATATGTGTTCAAAACACTAAAAGAGTCCTCGTTTGAATGCTCGTATTAGTCTAACACTCTTATGCACATACCTGGAAACTATGATTATGTTTAATTCCATGGAATATAGATGACATCTCCAAAATTGCATTCTTGTTTTGTTCTGGATTGTTCGTGGTTGTTGCAAATGAAGTTCAATTTTTAATGATAAAGCCTTAGATTTTGCAATTTTGACAGATGCTCTTCTTTTTTTGATGCCAGCATGTGTATTAAAGTAATAACAACAACATTTTGTTTATTGGAGTTTGTTTACATAGAACTTTTATGACCAAGATCTAAATTTTGCTTACGATTCTAAACTATAAAATCGAGTGACGATAATTAAGCAAATACACTTGGTATGCTAAGCTACGAATCGCATATTATATTGGGCACAATTCATGTGGCGTTATAAGTCGCGATCGCTTGGTCGATCGGTGGTCGCATGTGAGGTGTAGTAATTGAAAGGAATGTTGAAAGAAGAGAGGAGAGAAAGGGGTGCATGGCCAATGGATGGGCGATGGGTGTGATAACCACCACACTTTCCTTGGTTTAAGTAGAAGAGAAAAGTTATTGAGTCCTGTGCGTACATTTTAATGATATTTTTTTATTGTTAACTTATCTAGTCGCTATTCCGGATACGCTGCACAATATGAAAACCCGATTTTTCTTTACAATCTATTTCTCTTGACAATATATCTCGCTATACTTATTGGAATATAGATATTTACTTGCAAGCTTTGCTATAACATTAAATTATTAAATTTTTGATAAGCTTTTAATAATTTCTTTAAGATTACCGCATATGAAGGGATTTGGGGTACATCACTCTGATTGTACATCGCGTTGAAGAATTTTTGCTGGTTAAGATGTCGAGAGCGATGGAAATTTGATTATACTGCTGAAGGTACAACTCTCAAGAGGATGTTGATTTTGTCACGAACTAGAGCGAGTCAACACAAACGAAAACTAAAGGATAGCCATTTGTGTTTGGTGACAAATGTTCTACAATTTGTAAATATTTTACACGACTTTCAAAAGAAGAATCAGTGTATCTATGCTTACCGCCCTACTGTGTTTGTTTTTTATATTGAAATGGTGGTAGATGTGTAAGGCTTTTCTTGATGAATTCCCGAGCAATTATCGCAGCATGTTATGACATTGCAGTGTCCCTCTCCGTTTCCAATTCGTATTTTAAAAAATGTACATAGCTATGTAAAATTTCTCTGATCCCTCTACATATGGGTTCATTGCAAAGTGAGCGGCTGCTCTTCATGCCGGGTAGCAGTATGATCTCCATTAAATTCGGCTACTGATTTAATTAAATCAAGGGTTTGATTATCTGAATCAATAAGAGGACTAATAGAGACTTGTGCGTGTGTCCCCACGGGAGGTGCTTGCTTGCAAGGGAGTTATTTTATTTAATTGGGTCGCAAATTCCTGTCTTGCTGTAGCAACAGATGCAGAAATAAGTCCCTCTAATTGTTCTCGATTATTATTATTTTAAGTAATAATTTCTTAGTTTTATTTTTAATCTCTTTCCCATTTTCATCATTTTATATAACTTTATCAACTTCTGCAAAAGCAAGGTGTGAGCTTTGTTCATGAAAATATTGAATTAAATATTTATCAGCCACCCTGAAGCGTTTTCATCACCGCTGGACTCTGGAAAAAAAATATTACATAAATTATTGAACTTGTATATAACAGGGAAGGCATACTGAAATTCTATTTAGAAATCCGTAGTTTTGTATGAGGTTCTCGCAGGCCCTCTTTTCATTTTTCCCAAATCCCGGAGTAAAACAGATTTTATCGTGGAATGCCTTATGTCAACCTTACATATGTTTTTGATTATATTGTAAGTAGCAAGTTAAATATCTGCAATTTGCGATAAACACAAGAACTACCAACATTGGAGTGGGTTACAAATTGTTTGAAGGCGTAATTCCGCCATGTTCCAAATAACGAAGTTGGTACGCAAAAATTTGAAGAAATTAGGGGGTTGGAATAGCCATCTAATTTGAGAAATATATATTTTTTCCTTAGTAAGATAATTTTTTTCCGAATACCTGTCTTGTCCATCCCAAACTTGTGTATAACAACGGATTGAAGTTCTACAAAAAATCTTACCACAAAATCCATAGGTCTTTTTGTCATTCTAATTGTAGGCGTAGAAAACATCTTCGACTTACGATTTCCATGATCGAATATTGAAAAAGCAGTATTACTGCAACATGACCTTGTTATCCATTACTTTAAAAAACTGTGGTTCTCACTGCACTTCACGCATCGAGGCTGCATTTAGCAGACCGACGCGGCGTGCCCGAACCTTTCGCAGCGAAAACATTGTGCAATGCCATCAATACCGTCACACACTTGCTGTTGGATCAGTTAGAAGACCTTCTCCGCTTCCAGCGGCCAGGTCAGAAATCAAGGGTTTGATTATCTGAATCAATAAGAGGACTAATAGAGACTTGTGCGTGTGTCCCCACGGGAGGTGCTTGCTTGCAAGGGAGTTATTTTATTTAATTGGGTCGCAAATTCCTGTCTTGCTGTAGCAACAGATGCAGAAATAAATCCCTCTAATTGTTCTCGATTATTATTATTTTAAGTAATAATTTCTTAGTTTTATTTTTAATCTCTTTCCCATTTTCATCATTTTATATAACTTTATCAACTTCTGCAAAAGCAAGGTGTGAGCTTTGTTCATGAAAATATTGAATTAAATATTTATCAGCCACCCTGAAGCGTTTTCATCACCGCTGGACTCTGGAAAAAAAATATTACATAAATTATTGAACTTGTATATAACAGGGAAGGCATACTGAAATTCTATTTAGAAATCCGTAGTTTTGTATGAGGTTCTCGCAGGCCCTCTTTTCATTTTTCCCAAATCCCGGAGTAAAACAGATTTTATCGTGGAATGCCTTATGTCAACCTTACATATGTTTTTGATTATATTGTAAGTAGCAAGTTAAATATCTGCAATTTGCGATAAACACAAGAACTACCAACATTGGAGTGGGTTACAAATTGTTTGAAGGCGTAATTCCGCCATGTTCCAAATAACGAAGTTGGTACGCAAAAATTTGAAGAAATTAGGGGGTTGGAATAGCCATCTAATTTGAGAAATATATATTTTTTCCTTAGTAAGATAATTTTTTTCCGAATACCTGTCTTGTCCATCCCAAACTTGTGTATAACAACGGATTGAAGTTCTACAAAAAATCTTACCACAAAATCCATAGGTCTTTTTGTCATTCTAATTGTAGGCGTAGAAAACATCTTCGACTTACGATTTCCATGATCGAATATTGAAAAAGCAGTATTACTGCAACATGACCTTGTTATCCATTACTTTAAAAAACTGTGGTTCTCACTGCACTTCACGCATCGAGGCTGCATTTAGCAGTCCGACGCGGCGTGCCCGAACCTTTCGCAGCGAAAACATTGTGCAATGCCATCAATACCGTCACACACTTGCTGTTGGATCAGTTAGAAGACCTTCTCCGCTTCCAGCGGCCAGGTAATATTTAACAGCCGGGACTGGCACTTTTAGCCTTTTGGGGTGAACGAAAAGAACTCAAGCGTCGGCAGTTTAAATAATAGTACTCTTTTATGTCATTATAATAATCCTCTGTCTTGCAGTGGGTTGCGTACTTATCCACACCTCACTCCCGTGCCGATATCCTTAGATATTATTTTACTTGATTGTAATCACCCACTGTCTTGCAGTGAATTGCGTGCTTTTCCGCACCTTTATTTTTACTTATGAAAAAGTGACCTGCACCTAAAGCATTGTGCAATGCCATCGCGCCTTCGTATACTTTCCCAGATGCATTCGTGGTAAGTTTATCTTCTTTAGATTATCCACTTTGCTCTTGGGTGTAATCTGAACAATATAAAAGGACAACTTCCGCCCCTCTCTCTTTGCCTTTACTGTGGTGAAAAGCTTGACCCCGACGAACTCAATACCGTCAAACACTTGCTCTTTGATCAGTTGGAAGACCTTCTCCGCTTCCAGCGGCCAGGTAATCTTTAACAGCCGGGACTGGCACTTTTAGTCTTTTGGGGTGAACGAAAAGAACTCAAGCGTCGGCATTTTTAATAATAGTACTCTTTTATGTCATTATAATAATCCTCTGTCTTGCAGTGGATTGCGTACTTATCCACACTTCACTCCCGTGACGATATCCTTAGATATTCTTTTACTTGATTGTAATCATCCACTGTCTTGCAGTGAATTGCGTGCTTTTCCGCACCTTTATTTTTACTTATGAAAAAGTGACCTGCACCTAAAGCATTGTGCAATGCCATCGCGCCTTCGTATACTTTCCCAGATGCATTCGTGGTAATCTAAGAACTTTATCTTCTTTAGATTATCCACTTTGCTCTTGGGTGTAATCTGAACAATATAAAAGGACAACTTCCGCCCCTCTCTCTTTGCCTTTACTGTGGTGAAAAGCTTGACCCCGACGAACTCAATACCGTCAAACACTTGCTCTTTGATCAGTTGGAAGACCTTCTCCGCTTCCAGCGGCCAGGTAATCTTTAACAGCCGGGACTGGCACTTTTAGCCTTTTGGGGTGAACGAAAAGAACTCAAGCGTCGGCAGTTTTAATAATAGTACTCTTTTATGTCATTATAATAATCCTCTGTCTTGCAGTGGGTTGCGTACTTATCCACACCTCACTCCCGTGACGATATCCTTAGATATTCTTTTACTTGATTGTAATCATCCACTGTCTTGCAGTGAATTGCGTGCTTTTCCGCACCTTTATTTTTACTTATGAAAAAGTGACCTGCACCTAAAGCATTGTGCAATGCCATCGCGCCTTCGTATACTTTCCCAGCTGCATTCGTGGTAATCTAAGAAGTTTATCTTCTTTAGATTATCCACTTTGCTCTTGGGTGTAATCTGAACAATATAAAAGGACAACTTCCGCCCCTCTCTCTTTGCCTTTACTGTGGTGAAAAGCTTGACCCCGACGAACTCAATACCGTCAAACACTTGCTCTTTGATCAGTTGGAAGACCTTCTCCGCTTCCAGCGGCCAGGTAATCTTTAACAGCCGGGACTGGCACAGATGCGTTCGTGGTAATCTAAGAAGTTTATCTTCTTTGGATTATCCACTTTGCTCTTGGGTGTAATCTGAACAATATAAAAGGACAACTTCCGCCCCTCTCTCTTTGCCTTTACTGTGGTGAAAAGCTTGACCCCGACGAACTCAATACCGTCAAACACTTGCTCTTTGATCAGTTGGAAGACCTTCTCCGCTTCCAGCGGCCAGGTAATCTTTAACAGCCGGGACTGGCACTTTTAGTCTTTTGGGGTGAACGAAAAGAACTCAAGCGTCGGCATTTTTAATAATAGTACTCTTTTATGTCATTATAATAATCCTCTGTCTGGCAGTGGGTTGCGTACTTATCCACACCTCACTCCCGTGACGATATCCTTAGATATTCTTTTACTTGATTGTAATCACCCACTGTCTTGCAGTGAATTGCGTGCTTTTCCGCACCTTTATTTTTACTTATGAAAAAGTGACCTGCACCTAAAGCATTGTGCAATGCCATCGCGCCTTCGTATACTTTCCCTGATGCATTCGTGGTAATCTAAGAAGTTTATCTTCTTTAGATTATCCACTTTGCTCTTGGGTGTAATCTGAACAATATAAAAGGACAACTTCCGCCCCTCTCTCTTTGCCTTTACTGTGGTGAAAAGCTTGACCCCGACGAACTCAATACCGTCAAACACTTGCTCTTTGATCAGTTGGAAGACCTTCCCCGCTTCCAGCGGCCAGGTAATCTTTAACAGCCGGGACTGGCACTTTTAGTCTTTTGGGGTGAACGAAAAGAACTCAAGCGTCGGCATTTTTAATAATAGTACTCTTTTATGTCATTATAATAATCCTCTGTCTTGCAGTGGATTGCGTACTTATCCACACCTCACTCCCGTGACGATATCCTTAGATATTCTTTTACTTGATTGTAATCATCCACTGTCTTGCAGTGAATTGCGTGCTTTTGCGCACCTTTATTTTTACTTATGAAAAAGTGACCTGCACCTAAAGCATTGTGCAATGCCATCGCGCCTTCGTATACTTTCCCAGATGCATTCGTGGTAATCTAAGAAGTTTATCTTCTTTAGATTATCCACTTTGCTCTTGGGTGTAATCTGAACAATATAAAAGGACAACTTCCGCCCCTCTCTCTTTGCCTTTACTGTGGTGAAAAGCTTGACCCCGACGAACTCAATACCGTCAAACACTTGCTCTTTGATCAGTTGGAAGACCTTCTCCGCTTCCAGCGGCCAGGTAATCTTTAACAGCCGGGACTGGCACTTTTAGTCTTTTGGGGTGAACGAAAAGAACTCAAGCGTCGGCATTTTTAATAATAGTACTCTTTTATGTCATTATAATAATCCTCTGTCTTGCAGTGGATTGCGTACTTATCCACACTTCACTCCCGTGACGATATCCTTAGATATTCTTTTACTTGATTGTAATCATCCACTGTCTTGCAGTGAATTGCGTGCTTTTCCGCACCTTTATTTTTACTTATGAAAAAGTGACCTGCACCTAAAGCATTGTGCAATGCCATCGCGCCTTCGTATACTTTCCCAGATGCATTCGTGGTAATCTAAGAACTTTATCTTCTTTAGATTATCCACTTTGCTCTTGGGTGTAATCTGAACAATATAAAAGGACAACTTCCGCCCCTCTCTCTTTGCCTTTACTGTGGTGAAAAGCTTGACCCCGACGAACTCAATACCGTCAAACACTTGCTCTTTGATCAGTTGGAAGACCTTCTCCGCTTCCAGCGGCCAGGTAATCTTTAACAGCCGGGACTGGCACTTTTAGCCTTTTGGGGTGAACGAAAAGAACTCAAGCGTCGGCAGTTTTAATAATAGTACTCTTTTATGTCATTATAATAATCCTCTGTCTTGCAGTGGGTTGCGTACTTATCCACACCTCACTCCCGTGACGATATCCTTAGATATTCTTTTACTTGATTGTAATCACCCACTGTCTTGCAGTGAATTGCGTGCTTTTCCGCACCTTTATTTTTACTTATGAAAAAGTGACCTGCACCTAAGCATTGTGCAATGCCATCGCGCCTTCGTACACTTTCCCAGATGCATTCGTGGTAATCTAAGAAGTTTATCTTCTTTAAATTATCCACTTTGCTCTTGGGTGTAATCTGAACAATATAAAAGGACAACTTCCGCCCCTCTCTCTTTGCCTTTACTGTGGTGAAAAGCTTGACCCCGACGAACTCAATACCGTCAAACACTTGCTCTTTGATCAGTTGGAAGACCTTCTCCGCTTCCAGCGGCCAGGTAATCTTTAACAGCCGGGACTGGCACAGATGCGTTCGTGGTAATCTAAGAAGTTTATCTTCTTTGGATTATCCACTTTGCTCTTGGGTGTAATCTGAACAATATAAAAGGACAACTTCCGCCCCTCTCTCTTTGCCTTTACTGTGGTGAAAAGCTTGACCCCGACGAACTCAATACCGTCAAACACTTGCTCTTTGATCAGTTGGAAGACCTTCTCCGCTTCCAGCGGCCAGGTAATCTTTAACAGCCGGGACTGGCACTTTTAGTCTTTTGGGGTGAACGAAAAGAACTCAAGCGTCGGCATTTTTAATAATAGTACTCTTTTATGTCATTATAATAATCCTCTGTCTGGCAGTGGGTTGCGTACTTATCCACACCTCACTCCCGTGACGATATCCTTAGATATTCTTTTACTTGATTGTAATCACCCACTGTCTTGCAGTGAATTGCGTGCTTTTCCGCACCTTTATTTTTACTTATGAAAAAGTGACCTGCACCTAAAGCATTGTGCAATGCCATCGCGCCTTCGTATACTTTCCCTGATGCATTCGTGGTAATCTAAGAAGTTTATCTTCTTTAGATTATCCACTTTGCTCTTGGGTGTAATCTGAACAATATAAAAGGACAACTTCCGCCCCTCTCTCTTTGCCTTTACTGTGGTGAAAAGCTTGACCCCGACGAACTCAATACCGTCAAACACTTGCTCTTTGATCAGTTGGAAGACCTTCCCCGCTTCCAGCGGCCAGGTAATCTTTAACAGCCGGGACTGGCACTTTTAGTCTTTTGGGGTGAACGAAAAGAACTCAAGCGTCGGCATTTTTAATAATAGTACTCTTTTATGTCATTATAATAATCCTCTGTCTTGCAGTGGATTGCGTACTTATCCACACCTCACTCCCGTGACGATATCCTTAGATATTCTTTTACTTGATTGTAATCATCCACTGTCTTGCAGTGAATTGCGTGCTTTTGCGCACCTTTATTTTTACTTATGAAAAAGTGACCTGCACCTAAAGCATTGTGCAATGCCATCGCGCCTTCGTATACTTTCCCAGATGCATTCGTGGTAATCTAAGAAGTTTATCTTCTTTAGATTATCCACTTTGCTCTTGGGTGTAATCTGAACAATATAAAAGGACAACTTCCGCCCCTCTCTCTTTGCCTTTACTGTGGTGAAAAGCTTGACCCCGACGAACTCAATACCGTCAAACACTTGCTCTTTGATCAGTTGGAAGACCTTCTCCGCTTCCAGCGGCCAGGTAATCTTTAACAGCCGGGACTGGCACTTTTAGTCTTTTGGGGTGAACGAAAAGAACTCAAGCGTCGGCATTTTTAATAATAGTACTCTTTTATGTCATTATAATAATCCTCTGTCTTGCAGTGGATTGCGTACTTATCCACACCTCACTCCCGTGACGATATCCTTAGATATTCTTTTACTTGATTGTAATCACCCACCGTCTTGCAGTGAATTGCGTGCTTTTCCGCACCTTTATTTTTACTTATGAAAAAGTGACCTGCACCTAAGCATTGTGCAATGCCATCGCGCCTTCGTACACTTTCCCAGATGCATTCGTGGTAATCTAAGAAGTTTATCTTCTTTAGATTATCCACTTTGCTCTTGGGTGTAATCTGAACAATATAAAAGGACAACTTCCGCCACTCTCTCTTTGCCTTCACTGTGGTGAAAAGCTTGACCCCGACGAACTCAATACCGTCAAACACTTGCTCTTTGATCAGTTGGAAGACCTTCTCCGCTTCCAGCGGCCCGTTAATCTTTAACAGCCGGGACTGGCACTTTTAGCCTTTTGGGGTGAACGAAAAGAACTCAAGCGTCGGCAGTTTTAATAATAGTACTCTTTTATGTCATTATAATAATCCTCTGTCTTGCAGTGGGTTGCGTTCTTATCCACACCTCACTCCCGTGACGATATCCTTAGATATTCTTTTACTTGATTGTAATCACCCACTGTCTTGCAGTGAATTGCGTGCTTTTCCGCACCTTTATTTTTACTTATGAAAAAGTGACCTGCACCTAAGCATTGTGCAATGCCATCGCGCCTTCGTATACTTTCCCAGATGCGTTCGTGGTAATCTAAGAAGTTTATCTTCTTTAGATTATCCACTTTGCTCTTGGGTGTAATCTGAACAATATAAAAGGACAACTTCCGCCCCTCTCTCTTTGCCTTTACTGTGGTGAAAAGCTTGACCCCGACGAACTCAATACCGTCAAACACTTGCTCTTTGATCAGTTGGAAGACCTTCTCCGCTTCCAGCGGCCAGGTAATCTCTAACAGCCGGGACTGGCACTTTTAGCCTTTTGGGGTGAACGAAAAGAACTTAAGCGTCGGCAGTTTTAATAATAGTACTCTTTTATGTCATTATAATAATCCTCTGCCTTGCAGTGGGTTGTGTACTTATCCACACCTCACTCCCGTGACGATATCCTTAGATATTTTTTTACTTGATTGTAATCACCCACTGTCTTGCAGTGAATTGCGTGCTTTTCCGCACCTTTATTTTTACTTATGAAAAAGTGACCTGCACCTAAAGCATTGTGCAATGCCATCGCGCCTTCGTATACTTTCCCAGATGCATTCGTGGTAATCTAAGAAGTTTATCTTCTTTAGATTATCCACTTTGCTCTTGGGTGTAATCTGAACAATATAAAAGGACAACTTCCGCCCCTCTCTCTTTGCCTTTACTGTGGTGAAAAGCTTGACCCCGACGAACTCAATACCGTCAAACACTTGCTCTTTGATCAGTTGGAAGACCTTCTCCGCTTCCAGCGGCCAGGTAATCTTTAACAGCCGGGACTGGCACTTTTAGCCTTTTGGGGTGAACGAAAAGAACTCAAGCGTCGGCAGTTTTAATAATAATACTCTTTTATGTCATTATAATAATCCTCTGCCTTGCAGTGGATTGCGTACTTATCCACACCTCACTCCATTTTATGCTTTTACTTGATTGTAATCACCCACTGTCTTGCAGTGAATTGCGTGCTTTTCCGCACCTTTATTTTTACTTATGAAAAAGTGACCTGCACCTAAAGCATTGTGCAATGCCATCGCGCCTTCGTATACTTTCCCAGATGCATTCGTGGTAATCTAAGAAGTTTATCTTCTTTAGATTATCCACTTTGCTCTTGGGTGTAATCTGAACAATATAAAAGGACAACTTCCGCCCCTCTCTCTTTGCCTTTACTGTGGTGAAAAGCTTGACCCCGACGAACTCAATACCGTCAAACACTTGCTCTTTGATCAGTTGGAAGACCTTCGCCGCTTCCAGCGGCCAGGTAATCTTTAACAGCCGGGACTGGCACTTTTAGTCTTTTGGGGTGAACGAAAAGAACTCAAGCGTCGGCATTTTTAATAATAGTACTCTTTTATGTCATTATAATAATCCTCTGTCTGGCAGTGGATTGCGTACTTATCCACACCTCACTCCCGTGACGATATCCTTAGATATTCTTTTACTTGATTGTAATTACCCACTGTCTTGCAGTGAATTGCGTGCTTTTCCGCACCTTTATTTTTACTTATGAAAAAGTGACCTGCACCTAAGCATTGTGCAATGCCATCGCGCCTTCGTATACTTTCCCAGATGCATTCGTGGTAATCTAAGAAGTTTATCTTCTTTAGATTATCCACTTTGCTCTTGGGTGTAATCTGAACAATATAAAAGGACAACTTCCGCCCCTCTCTCTTTGCCTTTACTGTGGTGAAAAGCTTGACCCCGACGAACTCAATACCGTCAAACACTTGCTCTTTGATCAGTTGGAAGACCTTCGCCGCTTCCAGCGGCCAGGTAATCTTTAACAGCCGGGACTGGCACTTTTAGTCTTTTGGGGTGAACGAAAAGAACTCAAGCGTCGGCATTTTTAATAATAGTACTCTTTTATGTCATTATAATAATCCTCTGTCTGGCAGTGGATTGCGTACTTATCCACACCTCACTCCCGTGACGATATCCTTAGATATTCTTTTACTTGATTGTAATTACCCACTGTCTTGCAGTGAATTGCGTGCTTTTCCGCACCTTTATTTTTACTTATGAAAAAGTGACCTGCACCTAAGCATTGTGCAATGCCATCGCGCCTTCGTATACTTTCCCAGATGCATTCGTGGTAATCTAAGAAGTTTATCTTCTTTAGATTATCCACTTTGCTCTTGGGTGTAATCTGAACAATATAAAAGGACAACTTCCGCCCCTCTCTCTTTGCCTTTACTGTGGTGAAAAGCTTGACCCCGACGAACTCAATACCGTCAAACACTTGCTCTTTGATCAGTTGGAAGACCTTCTCCGCTTCCAGCGGCCAGGTAATCTTTAACAGCCGGGACTGGCACTTTTAGCCTTTTGGGGTGAACGAAAAGAACTCAAGCGTCGGCAGTTTTAATAATAGTACTCTTTTATGTCATTATAATAATCCTCTGTCTTGCAGTGGGTTGCGTACTTATCCACACCTCACTCCCGTGACGATATCCTTAGATATTCTTTTACTTGATTGTAATCACCCACTGTCTTGCAGTGAATTGCGTGCTTTGCCGCACCTTTATTTTTACTTATGAAAAAGTGACCTGCACCTAAGCATTGTGCAATGCCATCGCGCCTTCGTATACTTTCCCAGATGCATTCGTGTTATTCTAAGAACTTTATCTTCTTTAGATTATCCACTTTGCTCTTGGGTGTAATTTGAACAATATAAAAGGACAACTTCCGCCCCTCTCTCTTTGCCTTTACTGTGTTGAAAAGCTTGACCCCGACGAACGCAATACTGTCACACATTTGCTCTTTGATCAGTTGGAAGACCTTCGCCGCTTCCAGCGGCCAGGTAATCTTTAACAGCCGGGACTGGCACTTTTAGCCTTTTGGGGTGAACGAAAAGAACTCAAGCTTCGGCATTTTTAATCATACTACTCTTTTATGTCATTATAATAATCCTCTGTCTTGCAGTGGATTGCGTACTTATCCACACCTCACTCCCGTGACGATATCCTTAGATATTCTTTTACTTGATTGTAATCACCCACTGTCTTGCAGTGAATTGCGTGCTTTTCCGCACCTTTATTTTTACTTATGAAAAAGTGACCTGCACCTAAAGCATTGTGCAATGCCATCGCGCCTTCGTATACTTTCCCAGATGCATTCGTGGTAATCTAAGAACTTTATCTTCTTTAGATTATCCACTTTGCTCTTGGGTGTAATCTGAACAATATAAAAGGACAACTTCCGCCCCTCTCTCTTTGCCTTTACTGTGGTGAAAAGCTTGACCCCGACGAACTCAATACCGTCACACACTTGCTTTTGGATCAATTGGAAGACCTTCTCCGCTTCCAGCGGCCAGGTAATATTTAACAGCCGGGACTGGCACTTTTAGCCTTTTGAGGTGAACGAAAAGAACTCAAGCGTCGGCATTTTTAATAATAGTACTCTTTTATGTCATTATAATAATCCTGTCTTGCAGTGGATTGCGTGCTTATCCACACCTCACTCCCGTGACGATATCCTTAGATATTCTTTTACTTGATTGTAATCACCCACTGTCTTGCAGTGAATTGCGTGCTTTTCCGCACCTTTATTTTTACTTATGAAAAAGTGACCTGCACCTAAAGCATTGTGCAATGCCATCGCGCCTTCGTATACTTTCCCTGATGCATTCGTGGTAATCTAAGAAGTTTATCTTCTTTAGATTATCCACTTTGCTCTTGGGTGTAATCTGAACAATATAAAAGGACAACTTCCGCCCCTCTCTCTTTGCCTTTACTGTGGTGAAAAGCTTGACCCCGACGAACTCAATACCGTCAAACACTTGCTCTTTGATCAGTTGGAAGACCTTCTCCGCTTCCAGCGGCCAGGTAATCTCTAACAGCCGGGACTGGCACTTTTAGCCTTTTGGGGTGAACGAAAAGAACTTAAGCGTCGGCAGTTTTAATAATAGTACTCTTTTATGTCATTATAATAATCCTCTGCCTTGCAGTGGGTTGTGTACTTATCCACACCTCACTCCCGTGACGATATCCTTAGATATTTTTTTACTTGATTGTAATCACCCACTGTCTTGCAGTGAATTGCGTGCTTTTCCGCACCTTTATTTTTACTTATGAAAAAGTGACCTGCACCTAAAGCATTGTGCAATGCCATCGCGCCTTCGTATACTTTCCCAGATGCATTCGTGGTAATCTAAGAAGTTTATCTTCTTTAGATTATCCACTTTGCTCTTGGGTGTAATCTGAACAATATAAAAGGACAACTTCCGCCCCTCTCTCTTTGCCTTTACTGTGGTGAAAAGCTTGACCCCGACGAACTCAATACCGTCAAACACTTGCTCTTTGATCAGTTGGAAGACCTTCTCCGCTTCCAGCGGCCAGGTAATCTTTAACAGCCGGGACTGGCACTTTTAGCCTTTTGGGGTGAACGAAAAGAACTCAAGCGTCGGCAGTTTTAATAATAGTACTCTTTTATGCCATTATAATAATCCTCTGTCTTGCAGTGGGTTGCGTACTTATCCACACCTCACTCCCGTGACGATATCCTTAGATATTCTTTTACTTGATTGTAATCACCCACTGTCTTGCAGTGAATTGCGTGCTTTTCCGCACCTTTATTTTTACTTATGAAAAAGTGACCTGCACCTAAAGCATTGTGCAATGCCATCGCGCCTTCGTATACTTTCCCAGATGCATTCGTGGTAATCTAAGAAGTTTATCTTCTTTAGATTATCCACTTTGCTCTTGGGTGTAATCTGAACAATATAAAAGGACAACTTCCGCCCCTCTCTCTTTGCCTTTACTGTGGTGAAAAGCTTGACCCCGACGAACTCAATACCGTCAAACACTTGCTCTTTGATCAGTTGGAAGACCTTCTCCGCTTCCAGCGGCCAGGTAATCTCTAACAGCCGGGACTGGCACTTTTAGCCTTTTGGGGTGAACGAAAAGAACTTAAGCGTCGGCAGTTTTAATAATAGTACTCTTTTATGTCATTATAATAATCCTGTCTTGCAGTGGATTGCGTACTTATCCACACCTCACTCCATTTTATGCTTTTACTTGATTGTAATCACCCACTGTCTTGCAGTGAATTGCGTGCTTTTCCTCGCCTTTATTTGTACTTATGAAAAAGTGACCTACACCTATGGCCTCCTTGCACAACTTGGCAGTTTGTACAATATCCGCCTTGTAGATGTTGATTGGGGGAACAATCTTTCTTCTGTGTCTGCTGCTGATGAGTTGCTGGTTGGGTTGCTGACGGCTGTCGCTGTTGTGTTGCTGGTTGCTGCTGTATTGTTTCTGGCCGGTGTTGTTGGTGAACAGCTGGCAGTTGCTTTGTTCTGGCCGCTGTTGCTGTTGCGTAGCTTGCCGTTGATGTTGCTGAGATGCTAGCAGCTGCTGTTGATGTTCAGCGGTTTTTTACAAGAATGGTTTCATCATCGAATGGTATTATTTCAATTTGAGTATTTATTATGGGTTTACAGTTTTGTCTAATTATACAATGCTTACTTTATTTTATTTCATGCTTTATTTGTTTCAAATTTGTATATTTTGTTATTATATTCTATAATAAGTGCAATGTCAGCATCAACTTCCACAAATGACTGACAATAAAATGATTCTTTAATTTCTCGAATGCTTTAATATAATTGGGTTCATTGATGTTAACTTTGCAATTTTTTTCCAGATATTTAGTCATAGGTTGTGCTACCTTTGCATAGTCTTTGACAAATTTTCGGTAGTAATTACTTAGACCTAAGAAACTTTTAGGTTCATGTTGAATTTTGGGAATTTTTATTACGTGACCTAAAAATTCTGTTTCCATCTTCATAAAACTACAATTGTGAATTTGTATTTTAAAATTTTTTGATTCTACGAGGGCCGTTCAATATATTCTCGGTATCGATATGAAGTAAAATGCGAATTCAATTTAAATTGTTTTTATTTTCCAATATAAGTCCCCTAACATCAATGCATTTGTTACATCTTGAGATAAGCTTTTTTAAACTTTCAAAAAAATAAATTTCCTCTTTCTCTGCAAAATACCCATTTATTGCCGACTTGAGTTCTTCATCAGCCGAAATTCTTTTTTCACGAAGGCATTTTTCGTAGCACATCGAAAATATCTTTTATTGTCTTACCATGTTCCTTTAAGGAAGTACTGAAAATAAGAATAGCGTCTAAATAAACGGCACACCTTTTGTTCATGTAGTCTCTCAAAATTTGTTTCATTAGGCGTTGAAACGTTGCCGGGGCGTTTTTTTAGTCCAAATGACATTCTAATGAATTCATAGAGACCATCCGGAGTAACAAACCCGGTTTTATGTCGGTCGTCCTTTTAAACTAGTATTTGGTGATAACCTTTTGCTAGGTCTATTTTGGTTTAAACTATTGAGCCGTACCTAGTTTATCGAGGATTGAGTCAAAATTTGGCAATGGAAATTTGTCGTCAGTTGTTACTTCATTAAATTTTCTGTAGTCGATGACAGTCCGATATTTTCTTTTTCCTAAGTTGTCCATTCTCTTGGGGACAGCTATCAAGGGATTTGAGTATTTTGAATTACTCTGTTGTGTGATGCCTTGTTTTGTCGTTTCTTTTATCTGCATCCTAACTTCTTCTTCATGTTTTGGAGGATAACGATATAACTTTGCGTTAATATGTCGATCAGTATTTGTCGGTATTTCATGCATTATTTCAGCGGAACTGCTGAGTTCACCTTCTCACCTCTGAAAAATAGGGATTGGTATCTTGTGATGATTCTTTCAATTTCCATATATTCCTCTGGGTTAAGGTGGTCCAATTTTAAACGGTTGATGTTTTTATTTTTTTATTTTTTTTTTCTTCGTTTTGGTTTTATTTTTATAATTCATTTTTCTTACATGCTAGACAAAAACAACTAAAACTAGCTTAACTAACTTAACAATCGTTCTTACATCTAACCTACTGACCCTATACGGGTACTCTAAGCTATTCTGAACTAAATTTAATTGTGTCTTTCGGCTTAGACTATGGTTTTTTGAAAAAAACGGTTGATGTTATCATCTACACATTCTAGTGTATGAATTTCATCGTATGTAATTTGTTTACCATGCAATTTAATAGATTGTTCGCTCTATTACTATTAGAAATCCTACGCCGCCAACATCAAGTATTGAAGACCAGTGGTAGCATTGGCCATCAGAGATGCCGCCTCTGATGTGCTGGGCTTTAATCCGCCACCACAACGAAACCCTGGTTTGACAACGAGTGTCGGCAGGCGAATACAGCCAAGCAAGAAGCATACAAAGCGGCACTGCAAGGAAGGACAAGAGCTGCTCGGGAGCTTTACGAGCAGAAGAGGAGAGACGAACACCGGCTTCTCAGGAGAAAAAAGAAGGAGCATGAGAAGCGAGCGATCGGCAGAATAGAGGGATATTACTGCAGGAATGAGGTGAGGAAGTTTTACCAAAGGGTAAAGTTAACCAGTCAAGGTTATAAAGTCCGAACCGAAGCCTGTAAGGATGATCAAGGGAACATCGTAGTAGAGTCACAGTCGATGCTGATGATATGGAAAAACCATTTCTGCAGACTGTATAACGGCGACGAAGAACCAAATCCCGCTGCCAGGCAGAACGAACCATTCAACCCCAATGAAAGGGACGACGAAGATCAACAATTCCGTCCACCCGACCCGGATGAAGTGAGGATTGCCATATCTAAACTGAAATCCAACAAGGCTGCAGGAGCTGACGGCCTACCCGCCGAGCTTTTTAAAGCCGCAGGCGATAATTTGGTAAGGAGCATGCACCAACTCATCTGTAAAATATGGTCGGAGGAAAACGATGATGGAGAATGCACGCTACTCCATCAAGGTCGGTAAAGACCTAACCGAGACCTTGATGTCAAAAAAGGACAACATCGTTCTTGAACGAATTGTTCAAAACTCGAACGCCAACACCAGAGGAACAATCTTTCAGAAGTCCATCCAACTACTCGCATATGCCGACGATATTGACATTATTGGAAGAACGCAGCGTGATGTCAATGGCGCTTTTGTGGGTATTGCAACGTTTAGTGGTAAACGAGGGTAAGACCAAGTATATGCTGTCAACGAGAAAGGGCACCCAACACCGACGTCTCGGTCAGAACGTCACAGCAGACAGATATAACTTTGAGGTAGTCAAAAACTTTGTCTACCTAGGCACCGCTATCAATTCAGACAATGACACCAGTGCTGAAATCAAACGAAGAATAACCCTTGCCAATCGCTGCTTCTTTGGGCTAAGAAAGCAACTGGTAAACAAAGCCCTCGCTCGAACAACCAAGATAACGCTTTACAAGACCTTAATCGTCCCAGTCCTACTATATGGCGCGGAGACTTTGTCAAAAGCGGATGAAGCTGCCATTGGTTGCTTCGAGAGGAAAATTCTTCGTGTGATTTTCGGTCCCGTCTGCATAGACGGTGAGTGGAGGAGGAAATATAATGACGCACTATACGGGCTGTTCAGCGACATCGACTTAGCCAGAAGAGTGAAGATCCAAAGACTGAGATGGCTAGGTCATGTAGAGCGGATGGAAACCAATACTCCGGCCCGAAAAGTCTTCGAATCCACCCCCGAGGGACGGCGCAGTAGAGGAAGACCGCGACTCAGGTGGCGCACGAATTACGGGATCCACGCGGGTTTGCTTTAAAAAAAACAACTTGCTTCAACTAATGACTGACAATAACTGATTTATTTTATTGAATTTTGTTCACACTTTGGCTCATTTTGCAGAGGACTTTATTTTGCATGAACTTTATTTAGGACGGATGCGTCCCAGACGCTGACATTGCAGTTGATTATGTGGTTGATGATGAGGGGGCAACGGGGGCACTGCCGAGCTATATTTGCGGGTACACATGCCGGCAGGTGTCATAGTACAGGTGAATGTCGTCGTCGTTGGCGTGTGAGAATGAAGGGCGTCGGGTGTGCAGGCGGGTGTCGTAGTACAGGTGAATATCGTCGTCGTTGGCGTGTGGGGATGAAGGGGCGTCGGGTGTGCAGGCGGGTGTCGTACCATAGATGATCGTTGTTGGTGTTGGCTGGTCAGGGGGCGACGGATGCGATGGTCGTGCAGGCAGGTGCCGTAACTCCTCCCCCCCTGGAATAAAGCGACGGCCACAATGATGTCATTGGGGTTGAAGCGAGTGTGGGGTGAAATGATGCTGGGAAGACTGGAACATGTTGACTCTCAGTAGGCTTTTTGATGATAAAGATGCCCGAATACGACTACTTGGTGGTGGGGCACGTGAACTGTATCCCAAAATACGTCTGGATCGTCTTCGTACGTGATCCCATTCGCTTCGACCTTACATCCCTTGAAGTGGACCAAGACGTTGTCTTCTACTGGGAAGGATTTTGAGCTGCAGGATGAATTTATTATTAATTTTGGAACATTAATAAATAATATAAAATTTGGCTGCGGTTGATTGATAGTTTGGATTTTCCCAACATCGATGATAGGACAGTGTGCCGCTAGGTTCCTCATTAGTTTCCCAATGCATCCGGAATTAATGGTTTCTTCTTCTGTGGCGGGGTTGCTGCAGTAGTAAGTTTCCTCTATTTTGGGGCAAAGTGCGTCATAGTATTGAATGTGATCTTCATTATAGTTTATATATTGTTTTGATATTATATGTTTTGTATTGTTTATAGGGAGTGGTATAATTTGATACATAAAATATTTTTGTTTTGATGTAATAGGTATGCGTATATTGAAAAATATTTTTGTGCCGTTATAGAATGCTTGTAGATTCAAAAATTCATATATTTGTTCTAGTGCATTGATATGTATTTCTTGATTTTCTAGTATATTTTTGATTCGTGTTAATTCTTCATGTGTTAGTAAGAGCTTAGAGATAATGTTAAATTTACTTAGAATTACTGCCTCTGAGATTTCTGAAAGGTGGTTAGTTAAAAGATCTATATTAAAGTTTATCTGGTTAAGATACTGTGTTTCTATTAGTAGGTCTTCCTCTCTCATAATTTTGTTTCCTGTCTCGTTAAAGAAGGTTACTATAGCGTTTTTTTCTCTGTTTATGTGGTCGGTGATATTTTTGAATCTTTTGATAATTTGTATGTTAAGTGTGTGTTCTTTAGTTTAAGTGTATGTCATGTTATTAATGTTAGTGTTTGTGTCTTGTATTTGTCTGTATATGTTGTCTGCGTCGTTTGTGTCCATATTCCCTGTAATATATTTTATTGCCGACCCCAATCCGTTTATAGACCACGTTTTTGCCTTTTAAAGGGATATAGGGTCTCTAGCTTTCTATTTAGTTCATTGAACTTAAGTTTTGTTATCTGTAGAGACGATGTTATTGTAGCTCTTTCTTCAAAATGTTTTTGTGATAGTCGTATAGGTCAACCAAATGTATTAAATTATGATAGTTATTTATGAATCTAGAAGGTCCTAAACGGAGTGGTAATACACTGTGGTTCTTAGGGATGTGGTATGTTTCTATAATTTGTGAAATAGTAGGTGTAAATCTGTAATGAGGTTAGTAAGAAAAGAAAATGAAAGTTATTAGTGTGAGTGTGTTGAGTGCAGTATTCTATACTATAATTCTATACTATAATTTATTTTTTATTGTATTTTATTTTTCTTTCTTAATTTGCTTTTGTGTATTTTCTTATTTTGTTTAGTGTAGATTGTTACTCTATGATTCTTGTCGGCTATATGTTTTGAGAATCTGGGCGCTAACTTGTTGCGCCTAGCTTCTTTTCTGAAAACTATCTGGTTTTCCAATATAACCTCTGGTTCTTGCTTCGATTTGTTTAATTTTTCTGTTCTGGCGTTTGTTATTTTTTTCGCTTTTTCTTGAATTTGAGGGTATAATTCGTTTAGGAATTCATTTAATTTTGAAAGGTATTCATGGTTATTGGAGTAAGATAAAGTTTTATAAAATTTATGGGGGCGACCAAAGAAAAGTTCGTATGGTGTGTGGTTTGTGGCTGAATGTATAGCATTGTTGTAAGTAATCAGTGCTTCAGTTAGCAATTCTTGATGAGTGGTAGTAAGTTTTTTCTCTTTCCTTGCCGATAATATCAGCCGATATATTTCAGTAAGGGTCGAGTGTAGTCTTTCCACTGGAGAGTTGCTACTGCTTTGTTGAAAAGAGGTAACATGAAGTTCGATGTCGTGTTGCTCACAAAAGTCTTTGAAAATATTCGACATAAATTCTGACCCTTGATCGCAAACAACTTTCTTGGGAATGCCATAAAGGCTAATATAGTTTTTCAAACAATTAAGCACAGTTATGCTGCTTCGACAGCTAAGGTTATAGCCACACGCGAATCTAGAAAATTTATCGATTACAGTTAATATTTGGTTATTGTTTATGCTGTAAACGTCTATATGGAGTATGTCGAGAGGTTTCAGGGGTATTTCGGGTTTTTGAAAATATGGTTTGGGAGGGTTTCTGTCATATTTAAGAATCTTGCAATTTTCGCAATTGTTAATTGTCTTAGTAATTTTATCTTTCATATTAGGGAAGAAGAATTTCCTTTTCAAATGCGAAAGGGATTCATTAATTCCTCTGTGGTTTGATTTTATATGATAATCTCGGATAGTTGTTTCTTGTTCGTCCTCGTTTCTTATATCTTCGAGGATCTCTGTGCAACGGATTATCCGGAAGGTTTTAGATTGGGAAAAATACCTGGAGTATGTTGATTGAACTATCCTAAATGTCTCATCGTCTGTGTAGATAGCACTTAGCCTATTTGGCGGAAGAAATTTCTTGAGGATGTTAATCATAGTATTCTCGTCGAAATATGGAGAACGTACGGTTGTTCTCTGTTTTTTCTTAAACACGTTTTCTATGTTTGCAGGTGATCCTCCGCTACGCTTTTGTAAAATGATTTGGATGTTGAACTCATTCAGCGGTTTTTCTGATATGGGGATTCCATCATTTAGATTTTCCTGAGCACTATGAATTGTGTCGACTTCGTCGTTATTGAAAAGTTCTTCGGTATCCATGAGCTGTTCGTTGTGTTTAATACGACTGAGAGCGTCAGCGTTCGTGTTTAGGCTATCCTTCTTGTAGATATATGGGTACCTGTATGATTTTGTGTGGATCGGTACATCATCCGTCATTTCATTTTTTTTTTTTTCATTTTAGTTCATTTTTATTAACTTAATTCATAACAAATACTTAAATACTAGACAAAAATGCTTAAAACTAGTTGGACGAACATTGTTACTACTTCTAACTTACTGGCCCTAGGCGGGCACTCTAAGCTAAACTTAATCTTAATCTATGTCTTTCGACTTATTCTAATAATGTATTTGGAAAAATAAAAAATAAATTTAACTGTAAATTAAAATTAAGAAAATTATAAAAAACTTAATACCCGAACTGATTTTACTAAAACTTATTTACTAACTTACATACTACCTTAAAATAACTTAAACTACCTTAAACTAAACATACATACATATATATATGTGTATCTTACAAAATACGCACATATATATGCATATGTCCTATATACATGTGTATACACATAAGTACACAAGTGTACACATGTGCAAACTTTTTTTTTTTTTTTTTTTTTTTTTTTTTTTTTTATTATATACTTATGTACAACTTACAAACTACCCTAAAAAACTACCCTAAGATATGTAGGTCGGCCATAGGTTGCGGCTGATAAAATGCGTTTGATCAGCTGCAAGACAAAGACCGATATGCACTGCCCGTTTTTAACCCGGGTCTAAAGGGTTCGATGAGGGAGTTCCCTCACTGCACAGCCACCAGAATTTTCGGTGTTGCATTGCAACATCCCGAACATCTCGCCTTGATACCGCCGTACTGAACCGGAGGAGACCCTCCTCAGCTCGTTGTGCGACGGAACGGTCGTGGTTGAGTCGCCCATCCACAGTCGAACGGGCGATGTGGAAGAGGAGCGGTACCGCATTTTCATTTTGTATCAGACCGTGTTTGTCCAAATGGAGGAATGCTTCTGGGGGGACGAAGCCGTTATGACGTACCCTTTCATGGTACTGGGAATTGGGGTAGTAAGCCCCAGAGATCAGGTTATTGGCCGAGTTCATCGCTCTGGCAGTATGGCCTCGAATGAATTTCACCAGGAAATTGTCCACTCGTATCAGGTTCGCCCTGTTGTATAAAACCTCATTGGAGTAGAATTTTCTGTACTGGGACTCTGGTGTTCTGTAAAGGCGAATGCAAGCCCTAAGACAAGCCCTCTCAAACACCCGAATCTTTTCCATCAAGCTTGCACTCACGTTGAACCACACGGGACAGCCATAGGTGAGCATTGGCCGGATGAGGGCCATGTAGCAGATCACCTTCACCCTCGCATCGAGTTGGCTGTTGTAAAACAGTCTCTTTGTAAGAGCGAAAGCGCCTCGGGCTCGGGCTAGAGCAGCATCTACATGTTTGTTAAAATATAGATAATGATCTAGCCAGATCCCCAGGTATCTGACTACAGTCCTTTGCGCCAGTGGTTGCCCGTGACGCCCAACAATTGAGAACTTTCGCCAATTCTTTTTTGTATTGTCGAAGTCACCCTGCGCGAGAGTAGTGATGTCCTCGATCTTTTTACCTGATCTGTACACGATCAAATCGTCGGCGTACGCAATTACGTGAGGAAGAGAACTTATTAGATCGCTCAAGAAAATGTTGAACAGGATCGGCGAATTAACGGCACCCTGTTGGAGACCATTTTTTACTTCAAATGTACCTGCAGAGGTCACATTGCCATTCTTGACGACGAACCTTCTGCCAGTAAGCATGTTACACAGTAGGTACAGCAGTGGTTTACTAATGCCTAGCCCATTGAGCTTGTAAAAAAGTCCTTCTAACCATACGGTGTCGAAGGCCTTCTCCAGGTCAATCAGGCAGGCACCCGTACATTGTTTCTGGCTCTTGTTCCATTGGATATCCGACACCAGTTTCGACGCGGCATGAATAGTGTCATGCCCCGCTTTGAAACCGAATTGGTTATCCGGAATAATATGTTTGTCCTCTGTCCAGTTGGTCAGAGCTCTATTTATCACCTTCTCGAATACCTTGCTGATGTTCGGAAGGAGACTAATTGACCGGAGGTTGCACGGATTCGAAGAATCTTTACCTCGCTTGGATATGGGTTGCACAATCGCAGTTTTCCAATGTTCCGGATAATGTGCATTATTCAGAGCATTGTTAAACAGGATAGTGTACATATTAACCACATCTAGGGGGAGATGTCTTAGCACAATGTTCGAGATCCCGTCGATTCCAACTGACTTTTTCTTCTTAAGTGATTCGAAGACCGCTTGGAGCTCTGTCTTCGATATGTACGGGGGATGAACCCCTTCGTCGGCGATGACATTATCTGCCATGTTATCGTCATTGAACACGACAAAGCCGATGTTCTCAGATCGCCATTGTTGGATGTCTTCTCGAAGTTGCGAGTTGCTAGATTGTACGCAGTTCTCCAGGTTGTGGTTTGGGCGAACACTCACATTCACCTTATACACTTCCTGAAAGACCGCGCCTAGTACCTCCATTTTTTCTTGCGGGTCTTCGACCACAAAGAAGTTATCGTCGAGTACTGCGTTGTCTGGATCAATACCTGCTGTAGTCAGTATTTGTTCGTTGTCCGTCGTTCTGGGGAGCTTAAGACACGGAAGATCGCTATGCTTACTGCGAAAGATTTTATTTATTTGCGGAAACATGCTCGGGTTGTTGGATCTTACAGCCCGAATCTTATTGTTCCAATGTAAATTAACAGAAATTTTGTAATTCTGGACAATTAATATTTGTGTGTTTTTGATGAGCGATTTCAGTGTCCTAATTTCCTCATCTCGTCTGTCTGTAAACCGCCTGTACAAGGTTTTTAATCTTGACAGGAGTCTACTTTTCCGTCGATGTAGTGCGTCAATTGTCGCATTGCGGTACAAGTTTTCGTTGTTTGTGCGTGTATACCGTGGTATCGTACTGTCCATTGTTCGTTTTATTGTCTCGTCCAATTGTATAAGATACATGTCAATCTCCTCGTTTGACAAGTTTCTATTGGACGGTATGTGGAGCGCATTCGAGGAGACTGCTCTCGTCATTTGTCTGGAGAAGCGTGTCCAGCGTGTTCTACTGTAATTGTAGGGATACGTTTGAACAAACTCTCCTAATTCCGCAATATCGTTGGGGATCTTGATTTCGGCACTGAGTCCGCAATGGTCACTGAGATACACGAAAGTGTTCAAACAGTTTACCGTTTGTGAGTTTGTGTCTGTCAGCTGCAGTCTTGCGTCAAATAGCAGGAGATCCAGATAAGATCCGCTTCTGGGGAAGGACGAGATCTCTGTTGCTTTCAACTCGAGTCTATATTCGACACTGTGCAAGCAATACCAGCTGTAGAGCTGGTCCCCTCTACTATTGGAAACTATGTTTCCCCAATATCCGTGACGGGCATTTAAGTCCCCGGCCAAAATGAAGTAGTTCTCCTCCGAGTCCAGTCTAAGACATCGAAAGAGTGAATCGAGCTCTGATAAAGTCGTTCTGGAACTAGGGGGGCCGGAGGAGTAGACCGACACCGCATACAGCTTCTTTCCACTGCGGAGAGAAATGCACACGATGCAGGCCTCCAACTCCTGAAACCGTCGAACTTCACTGCTATATACTACTTTGTGTTTAATGTTGTTTTTAATGAAGATCGCGACACCGCCTCCACCATTGGAGTTGGGTCGGTCTCTTCTAATAACATTATAATTACTGTGCTCCAATGTGCCTCTCTGAGTTAGCTTAGTTTCGCTAATCAGAAATAGCTCTGGGCTTTGATCGTCCAACAATCTATAGAGCTCGTTTTTTCGCGGGATCCCTATCAATGAATTTGCATTCACTGCAAGGATCTTATATGTGCTCTCCGTCTGCGCAGCCATTAAGACTGGTGACGTGCTTGGTTCTGCAGGAGCGCCAGAATTTGGCCTACCTGCTCCTCTAACCGATCCATACGCCTTTCAATGGAGGATTTCCAATCGGGCGTTGGATCGTGTGCTCTTGGCACTGAAGGTTGCTGCACTACCTTCGGCAGCTGCTGCTCTCCCGTACTCCTCTGACCAGACGCCATTTGGGCGTAGGTCACTTGAGGGGTGACGGTTATGGCTGCCCCGAGTGGATTTTTCACTGGGGGCTGCTTCTGCAGAACCGTCTTTGCTTTCCGCTCTTGGAACTTAGGGCAACCCCGATAGTTAGCGGTGTGCCCCGCGTTTCCGCAGAGAACGCACTTGAGCTGACTTTTGTCAGCTGCTCCCTCTTTCCCCAGCGGGCATTCCTCCGCCTTGTGGTTTTCACTGCACTTCACGCATCGAGGCCGCATTTGGCAGTTCGACGCGGTGTGCCCAAACCTTTGGCAGCGAACGCATTGTATAATGCCGTCGCGCCTTTTAATACTTTCCCACACGCAATCATAGTCAGCTAATGTTGTTATATCTTTTAGCTTATCTACTTTGCTATTGGGTGACAGTTGTACAATGAAGAACGGTAATTTCCGTCCCTCTCTTTTTGCCTTGGCTGTGGTGAAGGGCTTGACCCCGACGAACTCGAGACCATCACACACTTGCTCTTTGAGCAGTTGGAAAATCTCATCCGCTTCGAGCGGTGCAGCGATCTTTAGTAATTTTGACTGGAGTTTCCCTCCTTTTGGTGTGAAGGAGAAGAACTCAGTCATCGAACGCTTTAGACACCTCTTAAGAGCTTCATGATGCTCTACTGTCTTGCAGCTTATTGAATATTTTTCGTAGCCTTTATTTTTTTTAATAATAAAATGACCACTACCTATGGCCGACCTACATACCTGTGCAGTTTGAATGACGTCCGGCTTGTACAAATTGATTGGTGGCATTTTTTCTTTCTTTTTTTGTACTGCTGGCTGCTGTTGCTGTCGAGTTGCTGCATGATGCTGCTGTTTCTGTTGTTGCGTTGCGGCTTGCTTTTGTTGTTGGGCAGCTTTCTTTGGCGGCTGCTTCTGTTGTTGTTGCTGAGCTGCTGACTGTTGATGCAGCTTCTTAGATGTTGACAGCTGTTGTTGTTTCTTTTGCAGCTGAGTTGAATTGGGCAACTGTGTTTGTTGTTGCCCGAGTTGTGAGACCCTTTGCTCGTCCTCCTTCGTTCTCCTTGCGAGATTAGTTTCTCTCAGCTTTCTAATCTCATCGATTAGTTGCCGAGTTTCCTCCTTCAGGTCAGAGACCTTCGCTTCTTTGGCGCGAATTATTGCCTCAGCCTCTTCTTCGGTGTCGGAGGGCATCGATTCAAAGCTGATACTGCTTATTGCAAATCGCCCCTCCCTCCCGTCTGACACATATGAATATGCATCGACTTCTGCATCGGCCTCGTGTGACGTCTCGTTCGATGACGTGGACGCTGCACTCTCTTCCTCTTGTGGATTTTCGGCTGACGCGTAACTGCTACGTCGCTTTGAACCGGTGGAGGTTTGCTTTTTCCTCCTCCTCTTCGATGTGCCGTCTTTGGGCACCGTTGGTTGGTGGCGTAA
Organism: Eristalis pertinax; assembly: GCA_907269125.1. NCBI lineage: Eukaryota > Metazoa > Arthropoda > Insecta > Diptera > Syrphidae > Eristalis > Eristalis pertinax. Next base: position 27,332,184 of record OU026148.1, read on the forward strand.
TTTTACTGCCACCGACTGCTGGTTCTCGCCGTCCGTTTCTAAGCGAGCGGACTGCCCGTTCTCCTCCATGATTTGTATCACTCACTTTGCCAGTGTAATTGTGATATTGGCGGAAAAAACGAAAAAAAAAGTACTCCGCCCACACTGGGTCTCGAACTCAGCCCCCTCTGGTCCGCGGCTGTAAGTTCTACTCACTCGGCTACGCTCTAGTTGCGGATTCAGGTGACACTAGCACTATTTCACTGTTTTAATTATTATTTGTTAATACTCTGAAGTCGAAACACATGCGAACAGTTCAACGGTCTGTGAACGACTGGTACATCATCCGTTGTACTGATATTATGTTTAATTTTGCTAGTGAACGACAGAGGTTCGCCTTCTCTGTATAGAATATCACTATAGGTCTTGCATAATTTAATTAGTTTTTTTCGTTCCTCCGTATTAAGATGATTTGTCCTTATTAGATTAGCAACCTCGTTCGCTGGTGTCTCGTTGGTGTTAATGTTTTCGTTGTTGAGAATTTCGCAAGAACGTTGGAAAGCGAGGTTATGCAGTGAATTAATGGGTCAAAACCCAACAGTTTACAAGTCTCTTCGCGGTGGATTGGCCACTTATACTGCTCGATGCAATATTGATTTATAATCCGACTCAATCACTTGCAATTATTAACCGGTAAACTTTCACTGCACTTGCGACTGCGCCAATTACGGGATCCACGCGGGTTTGCTTTAAAAAAACAACTTGCTTCAACTAATGACTGACAATAACTGATTTATTTTATTGAATTTTGTTCACACTTTGGCTCATTTTGCAGAGGTGATTGCATGAACTTTATTTAGGACGGATGCGTCCCAGACGCTGACATTGCAGTTCATGCGGTCACCTGTGCAATTACAAAAAATTAAAGAAATACATTGGAGTATTGCCGATGGCGTCCCAGACGCTGACATTGCAGTTGATTATGTGGTTGATGATGAGGGGGCAACGGGGGCACTGCCGAGCTATATAGCGAGCTATATAGTACAGGTGAATGTCGTCGTCGTTGGCGTGTGCGGATGAAGGGCGTCGGGTGTGCAGGCGGGTGTCGTAGTACAGGTGAATATCGTCGTCGTTGGCGTGTGGGGCGTCGGGTGTGCAGGCGGGTGTCGTACCATAGATGATCGTTGTTGGTGTTGGCTGGTCAGGGGGCGACGGGTGCGATGGTCGTGCAGGCAGGTGCCGTAACTCACGCAAGTGGAAAGGGACCTCAACCAACTATGCGTGCGAAACTGGAGACAGCTAGCTAAAGATCGAGCTGGCTGGAGACGCTTGTTGGTTGAGGCCCAGGTCCACCCCGGACTGTAGCGCCACCTTAAGTAAGTTCGCTCTATTACTCCTGTTTCAAGATCTATAACTGTATTCAATTTATTTAATAAATCGTTGCCTGTAATGAACTGATATTTTCTTCCTATTAGGTTCATTGCTTTCCAACGGGAAAATTGGCCATTGATAGTGAAATATTGTACAGGTTTAATAATTACTCTTTTGAAATTCTTAATTCTACTATCAATGATACTAAGGGTAGATCCCGAGTCTATTAATGCTAAATAATTTCGATGACATAAGGTTATTAAAATAAGTGGTAGGTCATCCGAGGCTAGTTTATAAAAGAACTTGCTTCGTTGACAGAGACATGGTTATTTTGATTGTTCGGAAGCTGCTTAGTCATTATATCTTTTAACGAATACTTATTGGATAATATATATGTAATAAATTAGCGTAAAGCTCATCTTCACACAAACTGTTCGACATAAACGAGAAAAAGAACTAGCAACAATAAAACAACAGCGAAAACCTTGTCAAATAACAAATTTATTGAACAACACTTGTTCACAATCATTAACTGGTCTGCAACGAAGTGTTGAGCTGAACCATTACCAACCATCAGTTACCATCGATCCTCCGCGATCTGCCAGATATCCACCACACGGCATACCTGTGAGAGCAGTGGGTGGAGCCTTCTCACTCATGGCCAAGAGCTAACACATTCATAAGTATGTGTGCGATGCATCGTCCGATAAGGGGAAAATTCACGATCGTACGATACTAGCGATATGGTGTTTGGTCTATTGCAGATGGCTTGCCGCCGGATGGTGTGACGCGACTTAAATTATTTGTTGGAAATAAATGAAACAAAATTATTTATACCACAGCAAAAATATTTATTAATTTGTATTTCCAGAGTGCCGCTGTGGTTGGTTATCATGGTTCTGATAAACAAGTCTTTCCAATATGACTGATTTTTAGTCATATCAACTTGAATTATTGTTCTTCCATGTATAACCTCGACCTCTTCGGTAATTGTGTTCGTTAAAATTAACTGCATTTTGCACTTATTGACAATTTCTTCTTTTATTGGGAAGTGATCAAGTAATTGCTCTGGTACAGAATGAATCGTAGCTATATTGGACGTTACTTCATCTTCTAAGTGGTCTACATTTTCTATTCTACTCAGGAAGTCAGCTATTTTATTTTCCTTTCCTTTGAGATACTCTATGTCATAGTTGAATTCAGCCAACCTTTGATTCCTCTGAGAGAACTCTTTCCCATTATATTTTTTATTGTGGTATTTAATTGGTTGGTGGTCGGCACTGCACCTATTGCATAATTGGAAGCATCAGTAAATAATATGAAAGGTTTATCAAACCTTGGAAACTTGAGTATGGGGTGATTGATGATACAAAGCTTAAATGTTTCAAATGCTTGTATGTACTCTGGATCCCTCGAATTGATTTTCGTAGTCTTTTTCAAATATTTGATCATAGGGTATGCTATTTTAGAATAATCTTTCACATATTTTCTATAATAACCCGTCGTCCCAAGAAACTTTTCAGTTGTTTTTCTGTTTGTGGTGATTTATAATCCAGTATGCACTTTATTTTATTGGGATTGGGCTTCATTCCATCAGTAGTTAAAACGTGTCCCAAAAATTCGGTGTCTTACTAAGCTGGACCTTCAGATTGTGTTTATTTTATTTAACACATCGAAAATAGTTTGAATGGCATTGAGGTGTTCTTCTAGACTTGTGGAAAATATGAGAATGTCATCAATGTAGACTACACAGATCTTATTTATGTGTTCTCTCAATATATTATTCATAAACCTCTGGAATGTAGCTGGGGAATTTTTAAGATCAAAAGGCATCCGAGTGAATTCAAATAAACCGTTTGGTGAAACAAATGCGGTTTTTTGTATATCTCTGGGATGCATTTTAATCTGGTAATACCCTTTTGCCAAATCCAGTGTTGTGAAATATTGAGCTCTACCCAGCTTGTCTAATACAGCTTCTATATTAGGGAGTGGGTATTTATCGTCTACAGTGATTTCGTTCAATTTCCGATAGTCAACACAAAGTCTAAGCTTCTCTTCGCCAGAACTGTCCATTTTCTTTTTAACGACCCCTATTGGTGATGCATACCGACTTGTCTTTCCATGTCGTCTATTTGTTGCCTCACCTCCTCTTCATGCTTCGGTGGTAATCTGTATAAACGGCCATTTATCTGCTGATCCGTTGTAGTTTTCATTTCATGCATCACGGTTTCCGTATTGGTTAATTGATCCCCATCTTTATACAACAAATGTGTATATTGCTTGATTAGCTTGTGCAGTTTTTGCTTTTCATCCGTATTTAAATGTGTCATATCTATACTCTTGCGTTTTTCGTCATTCAACTCGAAACACTGAATTGATTCATAGTCTTCCGAAAATAGTTCCAATTTGACTGTGTTGTTCAGTTGCATGAATCGTTTATTAATGTTTAATTCAGTAACGGACTTACTAATAAAGTCCATTCCTATCAGTAAATCATAAGTTTTATTTTTCAATGCCATCTTGTACCATTCGATTTTGTTTAACCAATCCATGCGTAACTCTTTCGGAGCGTCAGTTATGACAATTTGGACTCCCTCTCTTGTAATGTTATTTATCGTACTTAGGGAAATGTCTTTCTCTTCAAGAACCTTAAACTTCTCACAATTTCCCGTGTTTGAATTAATAATACTAATAGTCGATCCTGTATCTATTAGAGTTCTATATTTATATTCGTTAATAGTAATATAACAATATAGCTTATTTCCGAGGCTTAATTGAGAAAAACCGTCGGTTCTATATTATTAATTTCTTCCTGGTTAGCTTCAGCTGATCTACCTGATGGCCTGTCTTCCACCCTATTTCTCAGGTTAGATTGATACCTATTCTGTTGAACTGACCTGTTATTTTGCCTACTTTGGTCAAAATTTCTCTGTTGCCTGTCTGACCGTGAACTAGTCGATTGCAAATTTGCATTTCTAAACGGAATGGTTGTAGTGTTAGGTTTATAATATATTTTTTTCAAATTCCAGTCACTATCTGGAATATATGATCCTAAGATATTCATAATTGTGTCAAGATTGCACAAATTTCTTATTTCCCTAACAAGTTGGCCAATCGTAAAGCGCATATTCGTGAACTTCCTTAATTATATAATCTATTTAATTGCATAGTTCTAGAATGGTATTTACCTTTATGTTTTGTATGTTGGAAAGAGTTTCGTTGATATTTTTGATGGGCCGGAAATGTTGGATCAGCTGGTCCCTGGCTGCTTCCCACGATGCAGGAGACATCATGTACAGAAGACTTTTGGCTTTCGAATGTTCACTTTTTCACTTTTGATTTGGTATTGTATTACTTCGAAATACTAGCTCTCGCAATTTCACTCTGTAATACTAATAATCGTACCGATTTGGTTCGATGTGGATATTTATTTCGACCGAAAAAAAGAACCAAAACCGACTGCGCCACTTAAATTATTTGTTGGAAATAAATGAAACAAAATTATTTATACCACAGCAAAAATATTTATTAAATTTTATTTCCAGAGTGCCGCTGTCTATAGCTTGGCCGCACACTCTTTCAATCCAACAAAATAATCCCTCCTTTGGTGACATTCGGTCGGTTTAATATCCTAAAATTGATTAGCCTAGCACTTCTCATATTTCAATTCGGAGGTAGCCGATTTTGTTGGATTAGCACTTTTCAGTGTTTTTCGATTCCTCGCATTCTGTTAATGCAAAAGTGCCATCTTGCAATTTCACAATTCTTTTTGGTAGGTCGTACGTAACTCGCGCGACTTATGAATGAGTGCTTCTTTGAACGGAAAGGGCTATGCTTCGGTGGTTTGGTCACGTGGCACGAATGTCCCCATCATCACGACTTCCGAGGCGGGCGTTGAATGCGATTCCATCAGGTAGGCGACCGCTTGGCAGACCCAGGACGAGGTGGTTGGACCAAGTAGAAAAACTCGCCAGGTTACGCTTGGGCATTGCTTCTGTTGAATTAGAGTCGATGGCGGAGGATCGAGTTGACTGGATATCTCTCGTGCGTGGTTTACGGAGCAACCATCCACCTTCGGCTACCTGTCTATATTTTGTTGAAATTGATTACTCATATTCGATGCAGACTTTATGTCAGTATATTTTTGTTGACCCACTTTGATAAAGTGCTCGTGTCACTCTTATGCTTATGCATTCATTTGAATTTGCTTTATGAATTCTTCAATTGAATCCGTTGCTGAGTGATACGTAACTCGCGCTAATTACAAGTCGTGTGCACCGTGAGCTTAAAAAAATATGAACTTTATTTTACGTAGTCAAAGAGCAGACTGAATTGATACAATATTTTAATTTGAAATCAAACCTAACTCTTGCCGAGGTGATTTCATGACTTTGCGTATCGGAAATTGGCTAGATGCTGATACATCACTTTCATGAATTCACCTTTACAATTACAATGTTTGCACTATGTGTCCACACGTGTCCCCGCTGAGGTTGCACTGCTTGGCTTGTGTACTGTTGTTGTTGTCGTACTGACATTGATAGCACCGAATGGCTCGTGCACTGTTGTTGTTGTGCTGAGGTTGGCATGGTAACTCGCTCAACGTCGTCTTCTGTGTTGGAGGGAAGTGAAGCAAAGCTGCTGCTGCTGACGGCGAACAGCCCTTCCCCCCCCAGCAGACACGTATTGGACGGCATCTTCTTCTCCTGATTCGGCGGCTGTTGAACTCCCCGACGCCTCCCTCTGCTCTCCCACTTGCAGCCCTTCGATTGACGCATTTGTATTGCGGCGTTTTCTGCTTTATGGAGTCGTCTTTTTCCTCCTCCTCTTTGCTGTGCCTTTTTTGGGCACTGCAGGCTGTTGCATTGACTCTGCCACCGGTTGTTGTTGCAGGTCATTGCATCCGCATCCAAGAGCGCGGATCGCTCGTTGGAGTTTATTTTTCTACACTCACTTATTCTAAGTATTTTATTTGAACACAGAGAAGAAAAAGAAAAAATAGTGACGATTTTGCTAGCCCGCCCCAGTAAGGATCACCTTTGGATCCAAGGGCAATGATCCTTTTTTCAACTTTAACTTTAAAATTAATTTTTGTTTAAAAATGCATGATCCTTAAAACTAGACAAAAATGATTAAATCTATCTTACTATCCACACAATTCATGTTCTTAAAATCTACCCTACTGACCCTTCACAGGTACTCTAAAGTAGCCTGAACTTACTTATCTATTTGCTTTCGGCGTCTACACTACTATCTGTTTTTTTTTCCAGTTCACAATCTCTATTGTTTGTTCTTACTGGCCAAGAAAACTTAGAAAAGACTTGGCGGTCTAAACTTTTTTTTTTAAATTTTCTTAAAACTAACTAAACCTAAGCTCTAACACTAAAACCTAACCCTAATAAAACCTAAACTACCTTTCACTATGTCCGTGACACTGCGGGCGTGTGTACAAGGGCGTGTACGTTGTTATATGCTTGACATACATAATCTACACGCCTTTGTACTTAAACCTATGTGGGCTGTTGTCCAACAGATTAATATTAATTTCGTGCTGGCGGAGAGTGGTTCTGGTGTGCCGCTCCAAAAGAAGTGCCGCTCCAAAAGAAGTGCCGCTCCAAAAGAAGTGCCGCTCCTTTGCACTATCCCTCCTATTTCGAGCGGGGATCGCTCTACTGAACCGGAGTTGATCCTCGTGTTCACGAGCGATATCCGGTACATAGTGGAGTCGCCTGTCAAATGTTCGGCCTACAGCGTGGAAGATTATAGGACATCCAATCATGTCCTAAATCAGATTTAACGAATCTAAATAGAGAGAAGTCTCAGGTGGAATAAAGTCGGTTTGGCGCAATATTGCGCCACGGCAACTTGTTTAGTTAAAACCGAACACTACGATGTACATACAAATAACAAAACTCCACAAATACTCGAATTTATTCAATTGGTTTTATTTTCTTTTTGTGATACTTTACAATTCCGATTACAATGCTTATCTCATAAGGGAAGAAAATGATGTGCTTGGTCCGCTGGCCGTCCACGTACTGTCTTGATCACCACCAGTCCAGCAAGTTCCACAGCCGCAGCCCATGAAAAGCTGAACCATGTCACCGCCTTCCACACCTCCTTGATGGCATACACGCCACCGAACGTGCCCACCATCACTATTGCCCAGTATACTTTCGACATCGCCAGCGTTGTCGCTCCCTTTTCATATCATAAACGAGTTCAATTGTCCCTGCCTTTGTTTACAAAGACACTAGGACAACTTTGCGCATGTGGGGATTCATTCCATTTATGTTTTGCTGCTCGAATTTTCTGACCCCGTGCTCTCGATTGAGCGTTCCAGCGGTGGGTGTCATTACGTCAAGTGCCTGTAGTCAATCGTTCGCTATGGAATGCGGTAGGTATCATCATGTCAAGTAGCCTGGTCACGACTCAGGGTGTTCTGGTTTTTTTCTTCGTTGGCGATGATTTCATGACAGCGTTGATCATGTTGCTACCCGCAACACGCACCCTCCCATGATACATAAAGTTCGGGTAATAAGCCCCGAAGATCAGACTGTTGTAGACTCCTTGCAATGCGTCGTCGTGTTAATGAAACTATAAAATTGTCTACTCTGTTCACGTTAGCCCTGTTGTACAAGACTTCGTTGGGATAGTACTTCTTTCACAGCGAAAGCTTTTCTAGCTTTGGTCGGAGCCCCTTCTATATGTTTGTCAAAATACAAAAAATGATCTAGCCAAATACCGAGATATCTGATTACACTTTTCACGATTAACGGCTGCCCTGAGGGTCAACAATGCAGAACTCTCCAGTTCTTACGCGTATCCTTTGAAGCCCTGTGGACCGGGCACGAAAAAGAATAGTTTTACATTTCAGGAAGTTGATAAGCAACTTCCAGTCATAACAAAATTCAGTTATTTTATTTGCATCCCGTTGCAACAGGGTGTTTATGACTACTACCTTCGGTGCTGATCTGTAAGCCTCCAGGTTATCGCCATACGCGATTAGGTGCGGCAGTGACCTTAGAAGATCTGCAGTATAGCAAACAATAATTGGGATCCTACAGCCCCCTGTTGTATACCGTTTTCTATAGTAAATACTTTATTTGAAGTTACGCCGCCAACGACGAACTTCCGACCTGTTATCATATCATAAATCATGTAACTTACAAACGACGTTCCGACACGTTGGTAAAAAAAAAAACTTTATTTTTAAGATTCGTCTGATTCATTACACGTTAACTTAATAACTAACTGAATGAAATTCATCCATTACCCTATATCTATTACCTACTTTGCCTTCTCAGCTTACCCGGTCACTGTGGGACCGCGAAAACTGTTTACTCAGATTTTTTGACTGCGCGTGCAATTGTAATTTGAGACGCCCGGTGCATGGTATGCACTGCTCCGAAGAATGAAAGCAAAATAAAAAATGAAAGGAATGCTTGCTTGCAAGGGACTTATAGCCGCAGTTATTTTATTTAATTGGGTCGTAGATTCCTGTCTTGCTGTAGCAACAGATACAGAAATAAGTCCATCTAAATGTTATCGATGATTATTAATTTAAGTAATTATTTCTTAGTTTTATTTTTAATCTTCTTCACACTTCATGTAACTTTATCAACTTCTGCAAAAGCAAGGTGTGAGCTTTGTTCAGGGAAATATTGAATTAAATATTTATCAGCCACCCTGAAGCGTTTTCATCACCGATGGACTCTGGAAAAAAATATTACATAAATTATTGAACATTAAATTCTACTTAGAAATCCGTAGTTTTATATGTGGTTCTCGCAGCCCCACTTTTCATTTTTCCGCAACTCGCGGAGTAAAACAGATTTTATCGTGGAATGCCTTAAGTCAACTTTACATATGTTCTTTGATTATATTGTAAGTAGCAAGTTAAATATCTGCAATTTGCGATAAACACAAGAACTACCAACATTGGAGTGGCTTACAAATTGTTTGAAGGCGTAATTCAGCCACGTTCCAATTAACGAAGTTGGGACGCAAAAATTTGCAGAAATTAGGGGGTTGGAATAGCCATCTAATTTGAGAAAGGTTTTCAATATTTTTTCCTTAGTAAGATCCTTTTTTTCCGAATACCTGTCTTGTCCATCCCAAACTTGTGTATAACAACGGATTGAAGTTCTACAGAAAATCTTACCACAAAATCCATAGGTCTTTTTGTCATTCTAATTATAGGCGTAGAAAACTACATCTTCGACTTACGATTTCCACGATCGAATATTGAAAAAGCAGTATTACTGCAACAGGACCTTGTTATCCATTATTTTAAAAAGGGACTACTGGGGAAAATGTAAAATGAAATTTTTTCAGGTACCAAAAAATACCACCACTCTTTATTTCTTCTAAAAATGTTTTATTTCAAAATTCTTCTAAATTTTAATCTATTAGCTTTAAAATTGTGTACACTAACCACAAATTTGATCTGTATTTTTTTCAGCATAAAGGGTTCATAATATTATATATTTTAAATTTAATTAAATACATAAATTAATAAATTTTAAAAAAATAAAATAAATAAACGTATATGTATGTGCTGAAACATTAACTTGTACGGTTTAAAATTGAAACATACTGAAGCATAATTAAAAGTCATGAAAACATTGGCCGAGTATTTAGTTCATTAAGTTACAAAATCCATTAGAAAACTTAAAAAATAAAGAATTTGTATTTTTATATTACAACGAGACTCGATTTATTCACTGCTGTAAAAATTGTAAATATGCAATATATTGTGATATGGTGTTTGAAAGGAGTACAATTTATTTTTTCTTTACTTAAAAATTTGTATTTCTTTACTCTCGTAAGTTTTATTGTTCATATTTATATGCTTTTATTACTTTCGTGTGAATATTTTAAAAAATAAGAGAAATCATGTACATTTATTAAATTGAATTTGTTATTAATGTTCTCTTCTGTGAATTTTACAGCTTTTTTAGAAAATTAAAAACAACAAATAACAGAAAAGATACACGTTTTTTAATTCCAAAGAATTTTTTACAGTATTGCCAAAATAAAATATTTCGTATTTTATTACCAGAATAGTGCTTACATACAAGTAAGTATGAATCCATCTGCGAAGTTATCACGGCGAGAATTTTTTTTACAGTATTGCCAAAATAAAATATTTCGCATTTTGTTACCAGAACAGTGCTTACATACAAGTAAGTATGAATCCATATTCCAAGTTATCACGACGAGAGTGTTGATTTTCCATATAGCCAATCCTACTCGAAAAAACCGGACTAAGTGGAATAATCATATTTAAAAATTCTCTTATAAATAAAAGTTGATCCAAAACGAGTTACAATGTCCCAAAGGCAGCAAAAAATCATGCCTGCTTACCGCAGCCTGTCTCCGCCGCTGGGTTCCACTTTGTATCCCACTAATTGAAGAACTTCGATTCTACCATGCAAAAAAACCACTTTCGCATTAATCCGCTGGCCGGTACTTCTGACTGCAATAATTCTTGAAAAATACTCACTAATAAATTCTGAGTAATTAATTCATACGTTTATTCAGGTATTGAGAAAGTATAAAGGTTTATTAAATTATTTAATAAATAATTCTGTCATTCTGGCGATATCGTTGGATTCCAGAATTTGTATATTTTCTTGAAGCATATTCAGGTGGGAAATGGCCTCAGTCTCTGTGACAACGACCGGTAAACGACTAAGTGCATCAGCATTGCTGTTCTTTTCTCCCGACCGATGTTGAATTTAGAAGTTATATGCGTTCAGTAAAACACTCCACCTAAGCATCCTTGGCGAAAGGATGTGTGTTGGAGAAAATTGTGGAACTTCTTGGTATCAGCGACTATTGCCAGTGCCTCTTCTTCTATCTGCGCGTAGTTTCTCTCCGTTATAGTAAATGCACACAAATAGAAAGAGACTGGGCGCTCTTGACCGTCATTCATTTTTAATTCATTTATATTTAATAATTTATAACAAACTTACATACTAGACAAAAATGTTTAAAACTAGTTGGACAATCTTTGTTATTACTACTAACTTCCTGGCCCTCGGCGAGTACTCTAAGCTAAAATGAATCTTAAACCATGTCTTTCGACCTAACCTAACAATCACCCCGATTACGAAAGTCGTGTCGCTTGAACGACACAAGGCGTTTTGAGTGTCGAGCCACTTCACAGGCGTTTAAGCATCAGTATTACGAATACATAGGTGGGATTAGGTGCCTAAAATAAATGAAATGTGTATAAAAGAACTCAAAGGGATTCTAAAAAAAAAAAAAACCTCCAACCGGTAGAAACAGCCGACAATAGAACGAGAACCATCCAGATCAACTGTCTCAAAGTCAACGCATTTATCGACATATGAAGCGATAAAACTGTTATTCAACCATGTATCGCAAATAGCATTGGATTGATCACAACATGTGACCTATACCAACTTAGCGGATTCGGCGGAGGAGAATGGACGGAAAAAGCTGTATCAAAGCACAAATTCTTATGGATCGACACGATCATCCGATCATTCGAACACAGGCTCCTAGTTGTAGATGGCGACGTCCTAACCTCACAAAATTATCTTGGGAAACGACATATTGAGCAACACATTTCAACTCGTGCGGCGCACAGTGTGTTATTTTTGACATCTGGCGCAACTTTATTCCTGTTGCGCTTAGTATAGCTAAACTATGGATTTTCCCATTCGGTGAAGGAAAAAAAGTAATTCTATCAAGTTTTTAAAACAAATAACCATGTGTGGTCACCATAAATACCGTTTCCATGAAATTTGTTGGTTTATACCTGTCGCTTGATACCAAACTTTTGTCATTCGGACGACTTTGATTTTTGAATTAAGTTCCACTAGATTCGCAAAATAACACACTGTGCGGTGGCGCGGTGGGTTTTCCCTGAATCGTGGTTCTGGTTTTAGACGAAGTAAGCATCATAAGATATTGTTAGTCTAAAAGCGACAGCAGATCTGCAAAATTTAGATATATTTTTTTCTTTTCTTAGAGAGTGATCCCACTCATTTCGAAGGGAGTTTGGTAACTTCTTTATTAAGAAATATACTATAATTTGATTTTGTTCTTCGACATTGAGCCCAGAGATTCTTTTTTGATCTAAAACATGAACGACATGTTTGAGCAAAACGCTTCAAAGCAACTGGATCATCGCGAGCAACATCCGGTTGTTGATAAAGTATGTCCATATAATGCGTGAAAAGTATACGATTGGTGTCGTACTGGATGCACAAAATTTTCCACGCATCCGTGTAATTATCTCCAATAAAGCCAATGTATTGGATGTCCTTCGCTGCATCACCGTTTAACGCTGCCTTTAAGTAATAAAATTTTTATAAATTGCCTAATGTTGCATTTTGATGAATCCGATCTAAATATATTTCTTTGAAAGCTGGCCCTTCGATATGATTGCCGTTATAGTGGGGAATATGACTTCTGGCAGATTAATGTTGTAAACTGGTATAGGTGTGGTTTCATTAATGGTCTTTCGCTCCGATTCCGTTGAGAGATTCCCGTATTGCCGTAACGTCGATGTAAGCTTCGTCAAATTTACTACAAATTTCTGCATATTTTGTTCTGGAATCTCCATCTTGTTGGTGGCGAAATATGAAAGTATGATTTCTAGTCGAAGCGATGCTAACGTCTCCAAACGAGTCTCATGATAAGCTTCAGATTTTCCAGAGGCACTGTCTTTCTTGAAATTGCGCAGAAGGCTTTGCACAGAATCTAACAAGAATTCCTGATCTATGATATAAGTGCCCAGATCTACTTCCTCCCTATCTTCTAACATCATGTTACAAAGTTGTTTTATACCAGATCACAGATACCAATTGCACCTAACTTGTGTTACTTGTCATCCTCCTAGGTTAGATATTCAAATTCCCAGTGGTTGCTCTTAGGTTGTGTGTTTAAACACACAGTTGTAGTGCTTCGAAATTGTTACTTCTGTCCAAATATAACTGCTCTGAGTCCTCACAGGAGGCACCAAATGTTGAATTATTGATTCGAATTGGATTCAGCTCAGTTAAAATGATATTGAAAAAATAAGAAGACTACACTTTCGTTATAATTAATTTATTTTTTTGTTCACTTATCCGTTTCGTGGATCGTACCAAAAAAAGCCGTCAAAAAGGATATTTTATATAATTCAAAGTAAGAAGGAGGTACATATATGTACATATAGAGTATTAATATAAATGTAAGTAAAGGGGGCCGATGTTGACTGCGAACTACACCTAAACGTCAAGTTTTTTTCTGCATTTCATTGGACATTTCTCAATTTCAGGCTAACTCAATTTGAACCATGGAAAGATCGAGCAAAAAGTTATTCAGGCTTATTATGAAAATGGGCGTTCAAATCAAAATGCATATCGTGCACTTCGTGATTTTTTCGGTCAATTTAATCGTCCAAATGTGCGTGCAATCGGAAAAATCGTGCAAAAATTTGAGCAAACCGGGTCTGTAGGAGATGTGAAAACTCCAGTGCATGCTCGTACAGCTCGTACTGCAGAAAATATAGCTGCTGTTCGCGAAGTGTGGCTAAAGAGCCACACAACTCGTCGTCGTGCCCAACAATTGCACCTCTCACGCTCGTCGTTGATGAACATTATGCATAAAGACTTGCATTTACACGCTTACAAGGTGCAATTGACTCAAGAGCTAAAGCCTCTTGACCATTTCAAGCGTCGTCAATGGTCAGAATGGTTGCAAGAAATGGCAACAGTGGATGAATTTTCTAAGAAAATCATCGTCAGTGATGAGGCACATTTTCACCTTAGTGGATTCGTCAATATGCAGAATTGCCGCATTTGAGCGAATGATAATCCAAGAGTGATTATCGAAAAACCAATGCACCCACAAAGAGTGACTGTTTGGTGCGGTTTATGGGCTGGCGGCATCATCGGGCAGTATTTTTTCCAAAATGAGGCCGGTCAGGCAGTTACCCCATTCACAGGGTGTACGTCGATAAGCCAGCAACAATTCATGTTCTAAAGGATGAGATAATTCGGCACATTAACGGCATAGAACCTCAATTATGCTTCAGCGTCTTCAAAAATTTGGACCATCAGATGGAGGTGTGCCGTCGAGGTCGCGGCGGCCATTTGGCCCATATTTTGTTCCATACATAATTGAACCATACCAATATTATCATAATAAAAAGAAATGACAATAATTTCCTAAATAATTTGTATTCTATTCAAAATCAACATCGGCCCTTAAAATTTAACCACATTAATATAAAGGAAAAAGAAGGAAACATCATTACAATATTAATAAGAAGAGATAATGTTTAATTTGGAAAAGGAAAGATGGGTTAACTTCGGCACGAAGATTAGCGCGTTCAATAATATGCCCTTCAGGTGAAGTGTTCACGCTTCAACAACAAGTAAAAAAAAAACCTTGCCTTTGTACCTGTGATCTCTACATCTCGAGGCGGCTACACGCGGCTACATTTTGAAAACTCTGCACAAAGTTAGAATATAAAAAAATGGATAATTCTTAGGCCTTCAAGAAAATTGGTAACTACTACCATTTGCTGAGGTCGTATAAGGTTCAAACTTACCAAAAAGATTCCTTAGATAACAGGCCAGAAATGCTGTTTGCGATGTCACACAAATATACTGTTTCCATACATTTTTTTTTTGCGAAACGTTAATACCTTGGATTATACCTGTCGTTTGATACCAAACTTTTGTCATGCGGACGCCATTGATTTTTGAATTAAGTTCTGCTAGATTCGCAAAACAACACACTGTGCGTCATCAAACTCGGCAGCAACTTGGAGGCACATGCAC
The DNA here is from genome assembly GCA_907269125.1 of Eristalis pertinax. NCBI lineage: Eukaryota > Metazoa > Arthropoda > Insecta > Diptera > Syrphidae > Eristalis > Eristalis pertinax. The sequence goes on from OU026148.1 coordinate 27,347,342, forward strand.
AAAAGAGTATTTGGAACTAGTCAACACGTTCGACGACTGCTTCGGTGAATATCTCTACAAATTAGGAGACTGTAACACAACGGCAATGAACATCACTCTCATATCAAGCACTCCGATCGCCAATAACCCATATCGCCCACCCTTTGCGAAGAGAGAAGTAATAAACAAAATTGTTGCAGAGCTGCTTGAGTTCGGAGTCATTTGTCCCAGCGAACCGCCGTATTCGTCGCCAGTTGTTTTCGTAAAGAAATCGTCCGGCGAAGATCGCATGTGTATAGCCTTCCGAGCACTCAATTCGATCACAGTAAAGATACGCTGTCCAATGCCCACCATAGAAGATACATATCTTAGTTTGTGCCGCAGGCAAAAATTATTTCACCGTTCACGATTTTATGTCGGGTTATTATCACATACCCATGGAGAAAAAATGAAGGAGATTAATGGCGTTCGTAATGAATAGTGGACAATACGAGTTTAATCGCATGCCGTTTGTACTTGTAAACGATCCTTGTGTTTTCCACGAGGCTATCCCTAAATTAATTAAACCACTGGAAGGGAAAGTATTTGGTTATGTGGATGAAGTAATAATACCCTCAACGTCACCGGAGAAACAAATCATGATTCTATCAGAATTCATTCAACATGTGCAAAACGCAGGTATAACATTACGATTGAGCAAATGTGTATCTCTCACTAACCAAATTACATTCTTGGGACATCAGCTATCTAAGGACGGCCTCGAACCAGGCGAACGAAAGACAACAGCGATTAGAAACTACCCACTACCAACTAATGTTGCTGAACTAAGACGATTTGGACTGGTAAGTTTCTTCAGCACTATTCCATTACGAATTTGTTGCTCTCATTGTTTACAGATGTATTTTTCTGATGAGGGGTTTTTCCGCCATGGACCTGCGTGGCAGTAAATGGGTACAACGATCGCACGTGTGGGGAGAGGAGGGAAATGTGAAACTGAGTGTGAATCGAAAGGTTTTTGTGGGAGTAATATAGGTGGTTTGCGTTTGCTGTTGTTTGGACGTTGATGAGAGGAGAGTTTTTGACGAATCTCCAGTTATTGTTTACGACTAATGCAATTTGTATCGGATGATCTGTGTGGTTCACTGCAATTGGCGCAACGCATCGCGTCAGGTTCTTTCCATTCAGTTGTTTTGTGGCTGCCGGAGTAGTTATCACAAGAACTTTTTGCGTGACAATGCATGGAGGCGCGTCCATACAGCTGACAATTATGACATTGTATAAACAACAGAATTAGCTGAATTAGTTATCCAGCTTCAAAGTAACAACATTTTGTCCGGTTACTGGTACACTTACCCTACCTTGTCTTGACACAGGTTTAATTTGTTAACGTGATAGTTCCGAATGGCCGGATAAGGAAGCTTGTTAACAATGTTGTTTTTTTTTACGAAAAACTTTTGTTAAAACGCATTCAAAAAATTGATCGAAGAGAAGGGACTAATACCTGACCATCAATTTGAGCGAATTCGAGCGAAATATTCGACAATTCAAATGAAATTGAAGGAGCTTTAGAGGAGAAAAATATCTGCTCTACCGCCCTAATTGACGTTTCATACAGTTTACTCTCCCTAACGGGCAGTCCGATCGCCTAGAAGTGGACGGGGAAGTGGTTCAACCGGTGACTGAAACGTCACGCCAACAAACAACTGTGTCCCAAGAAGGCACAGCTAAGAGAAGGAGAAAGAAACGGCTCTCCAAAAGCGCGAAGAGACGCAATAACGATGACTCTTCGCAAAAGCGGCAGGAGGAAGAAAGTGCAGCTGCTACGTCATCTAACGAGACGACAGCCGAAGCCGATGAGGATGATGCATTCTCATATAATTCACATGGGAGGGAGGGAAGATTCGCAATAAGCAGCAACAGCTATGAATCAATGCCCTCCAATACAGAAGAAGAAGTGAAGGCCATAATCCGCGCCAAGCAGTCGGAAGTCTCTAATCTGAGAGAGGGGACTAACAAACTTCTGCAAGAGATCAGAGAGCTCCGCAGAATAACTCTCGAAAGGAGAAGGAGGGAGGAGGAGCAAGCAGTGCTACAACTCGGGCAACAGCAACAAAAGTTGCCCGAAACGAGTCAGCTGCAAAAGCAGATGCACCAACAACAACATCAAGCAAAACAAAAAAAGCTGAACCAACAGCCAAAAGCCAGCAGCTCAGCAACATCAGCAAAAGCAGCAACAAAAACCAGCAGCTCAGCAACATCAGCAGAAGCAGAAGAATACAGCCCAGCAACAACAGCAGCAGCAGCAATATACAGCGACTCAGCAACAACAGCATCCAGCAGTACATAAGGAACAGCCACAGAAACAGAAGAAACAAAAAGTACCACCAATTAACCTGTACAAGGCGGACGTGATACAAACTGCAAAGGTATGTAGGAGAGCCATAGGTAGTGGTAATTTTACAATTAAAAAAAAACAAAGGATTCGAAAAGTACTCTATTAGCTGCAAGACAGTAGAGCACCATGAAGCTCTTAAAACATGTCTAAATCGTTCGATGATAGAGTTATTTTCCTTCACACCAAAAGGAGAAAAACTTCAGTCGAGATTGTTAAAGAAGCGGAGGAGATCTTCCAACTGCTCAGAGAGCAAGTGTGTGATGGTCTCGAGTTCGTCGGGGTCAAGCCCTTCACCACAGTCAAGGCAAAAAGAGAGGGACGGAAATTACTGTTCTTCATCGTACAACTGTCACCCAATAGCAAAGTAGATAAGCTAAATGATATAAAAGCATTAGCTGACTATGATTGCGTATGGGAAATTATTAGAAGGCGCGACGGCATTCTCCAATGCGTACGCTGCCAAAGGTTTGGGCACGCCGCGTCGAACTGCCGAATGCAGCCCCGATGACTGAAGTGCAGTAATAACCACAAGGCGGAGGAATGCCCACTGGGGAAAGAGGGAGCATCTGACAAAAGTCAGCTCAAGTGCGTACTCTGCAGGAACGCGGGGCACACCGCTAACTAACTATCTCTTGCCCTAAGTTCCAAGAGCGGAAAACTAAGATGGTTCTGCAGCAGCAGCCCCCAGTGAAAAATCCACTCGGGGCAGCCGTAACCGTCAACCCTCAAGTGACTTACGCCCAAATGGCGTCTGGTCAGAGGAGCACGGGAAAGGAGCTACCGAAGGTAGTGCCGCAGCCTTCAGTGCCAAGAGCACACGATCCAACGCCCGATTGGAAATCCTCCATTAAAATGTGTATGGATCGGTTAGAGGAGCAGGTAAGCCAAATTCTGGCGCTCCTGCAGAACCAAGCACGTCACCAGTCTTGATGGCTGCGTAGACGGAGAGCACATATAAGATCCTTGCAGTGAATGCAAATTCATTAATAGGGATCCCGCGAAAAAACGAGCTCTATAGATTGTTGAACGATCAAAGCCCAGAGCTATTTCTGATTACCAAAACTAAGCTAACTCAGAGAGGCACATTGGAGCACAGTAATTAAAATGTTATTAGGAGAGTCCGGCCCAACTCCAATGGTGGAGGCGGTGTTGCGATCTTCATTAAAAATAACATTAAACACAAAGTAGTGTATAGTAGTGAAGTTCGACGGTTTCAAGAGTTGGAGGCCTGCATCGTGTGCATTTCTCTCCGCAGTGGAAAGAAGCTGTATGCGGTGTCGGTCTACTCCTCCGGCTGCCCTAGTTCCAGAACGACTATATCAGAGCTCGATTCACTCTTTCGATGTCTAAGACTGGACTCGGAGGAGAACTATTTCAGTTTGGCCAGGGACTTAAATGCCCGACATGGATATTGGGGAAACATAGTTTCCAATTACAGAGGGAACCAGCTTTACAACTGGTATTGCTTACACAGTGTCGAGTATAGACTCGATTTGAAAGCAACAGAGATCTCGTTCTACCCCAGAAGTGGCTCTTATCTGATCTCCTGCTGTTCGACGCAAGACTGCAGCTGACAGACACAAACTCACAAACTATAAACTGTTTGAACACTTTCGTGTATCTCAGTGACCAATGCGGACTCAGTGCCGAAATCAAGATCCCCAACGATATTGCGGAATTAGGAGAGTTTGTTCAAACGTATCCCTACAATTACAGTAGGACACGCTGGACACGCTTCTCCAGACAAATGACGAGAGCAGTCTCTTGTACCTTGTACCGCAATGCGACTATTGACGCACTACATCAACGGAAAAGTAGACTTCTGTCAAGATTAAAAACCTTGTACAGACGGTTCACTGACATTTACTGACAGACGAGATGAGATGAAAATTACAGAGTTTTAGTTTGTTAACTTGCATTGGAACAATAAGATTCGGGCTGTAATATCCAACAACCCGAGCATGTTTCCGCAGATAAATAAGATTTTTCGTAGTAAGCATAGCGATCTTCCGTGTCTTAAGCTCCCCAGAACGACGGACAACGAACAAATGCTGACTACAGTAGGTATTGATCCAGATAACGCCGTACTCGACGATAACTTCTTTGTGGTCGAAGACCCGCAAGAAAAAATGGAGGTACTAGGCGCGGTCTTTCAGGAAGTGTATAAGGTGAATGTGAGTGTTCGCCCAAACCACGACCTGGAGAACTGTGTACAATCTAGCAACTCGCAACTTCAAGAAGACATGCAACAATGGCGATCTGAGAACATCGGCTTTGTCGTGTTCAATGAAGAGAACATGGCAGATAATGTCACCGACGAAGGGGTTCACCCCCCGTTCATAGCGAAGACAGAGCTCCAAGTGGTCTTCGTATCACTTAAGAAGAAAAAGTCAGTTGGAATCGAAGGGATCTCGAACATTGTGCTAAGACATCTCCCCCTAGATGTGGTTAATATGTACACTATCCTGTTTAACAATGCTCTGAATAATGCACATTATCCGGAACATTGGAAAACTGCGATTGTGCAACCCATATCCAAGCGAGGTAAAGATTCTTCGAATCCGTGCAACCTCCGGTCAATTAGTCTCCTTCCGAACATCAGCAAGGTATTTGAGAAGGTGATAAATAGAGCTCTAACCAACTGGACAGAGGACAAACATATAATTCCGGATAACCAATTCGGTTTCAAAGCGGGGCATGACACTATTCATGCCGCGTCGAAACTGGTGTCGGATATCTAATGGAACAAGAGCCAGAAACAATGTACGGGTGCCTGCCTGATTGACCTGGAGAAGGCCTTCGACACCGTATGGTTAGAAGGACTTTTTTACAAGCTCCATGGGCTAGGCATTAGTAGACCACTGCTGTACCTACTGTGTAACATGCTTACTGGTAGAAGGTTCGTCGTCAAGAATGGCAATGTGACCTCTGCAGGTATTTTTTAAGTAAAAAACGGTCTCCAACAGGGTGCCGTTAATTCGCCGATCCTGTTCAACATTTTCTTGAGCGATCTGATAAGTTCTCTTCCTCACGTAATTGCGTACGCCGACGACTTGATTGTGTACAGATCAGGCAAAAAGATCGAGGACATCACTACTCTCGCGCAGGGTGACTTCGACTCATTCATGAGAAGTTGCGATGACTGGAAGTTGAATATCAACCTTCGGAAGTCGGAAACCATACTGTTCATGACCCCGTTGTATAAGGCTTCGGCGGATACAAAAAAGAATTGGCGAAAGTTCTCAATTGTTGGGCGTCACGGGCAACCACTGGCGCAAAGGACTGTAGTCAGATACCTGGGGATCTGGCTAGATCATTATCTATATTTTAACAAACATGTAGATGCTGCTCTAGCCCGAGCCCGAGGCGCTTTCGCTCTTACAAAGAGACTGTTTTACTAGGGTGAAGGTAATCTGCTACATGGCCCTCATCCGGCCAATGCTCACCTATGGCTGTCCCGTGTGGTTCAACGTGAGTGCAAGCTTGATGGAAAAGATTCTGGTGTTTGAGATTGCTTGTCTTAGGGCTTGCATTCGCCTTTACAGAACACCAGAGTCCCAGTACAGAAAATTTTACTCCAATGAGGTTTTATACAACAGGGCGAACCTGATACGAGTGGACAATTTCCTGGTGAAGATGATTCGAGGTTATACTGCCAGAGCGATGAACTCGGCCAATAACCTGATCTCTGGGGCTTACTACCCCAATCAGTACCACGAAAGGCTACGTCATAACGGCTTCGTCCCCCCAGAAGCATTTCTCCATTTGGATAAACACGGTCTGATACAAAATGAAAATGCGGTATCGCTCCTCTTCCACATCGCCCGTCCGACTGTGGATGGGCGACTCAACCACGACCGTTCCGTCGCACAACGAGCTGAGGAGGGTCTTCTCCGGTTCAGTACGGCGGTATCAAGGCGAGATGTTCGGGATGTTGCAATGCAACACCGAAAATTCTGGTGGCTGTGCAGTGAGGGAACTCCCTCATCGAACCCTTTAGACCCGGGTTAAAAACGGGCAGTGAGTAACGGTCTTTGTCTTGCAGCTGATTAGACGCAATTTTATCAGCCGCAACCTATGGCCGTCCTACATATCTTAGGGTAGTGTTAAGTTGTATACATGTAAAAAAATAAAAAAAAATAATGTTTACACATGTGTACACTTTTGTACTTATGTGTATACACTTGTATATTAAAGACATATGCATATATATGTGCGTATATTATAAGATACACATATATGTATGGACATATGTATGTTTAGTTTAAGGTAGTTTGAGTTATTTTAAGGTAGTATGTAAGTTAGTAAATAAGTTTTAGTAAAATCGGTTCGGATATTAAGTATTTTTATAATTTTCTTAATTTTAATTTACAGTTAAATTCATTTTTTACTTTTACAAATGCATTGTTAGGTTAAGTCGAAAGACATAGTTTAAGATTAAGTTTAGCTTAGAGTGCCCGTCTAGGGCCAGTAAGTTAGAAGTAGTAACAATGTTCGTCCAACTAGTTTTAAGCATTTTTGTCTAGTATTTAAGTGTTTGTTATGAATTAAGTAAATAAAAATGAACTAAAATGAAATGAAGATGTCTTGCAGGCTATATTTGCCACAAGTTGGGGGATCAAATTCCAGAGATCCGGGTGGACCAACGCAGCGACGATACTTTCACTTGGATAAATCACATAAATGGGGGGGTTTATCCAAGCCAACGTCGGAGCTGAAGACCAAAATGAGAGAACTAGAGGATATATTCAACAATGGATGACAAAAGGATGACTGCTCATCTCCACTAACTTTATTGAATCTCACATAGATTTAGCAGAAATTGTGGAATGCGAGGAGAGAGTTAGAAGACTGTTTTTTAGACCACGCATGTATTTTGGAATTAGAAAATTAAATAAGGAAATAGTTGAACAAGAGAATAAGAAAACTAAATAAAACAATGCATTAAAAGTGAAGAGATGTTTTTCATTCCACATTTTTGACTTTAATAGGTACAGATAATTGGTAAAATGAATAATTAATACGATGATATAAGTTATGGACATTGTAAAGGCATAAATAGTAATATTAGTAATATTAGAAGTTCTATAAGACATTTTTCTTGTTGTTACCATGTATTGGTCTTCTAATCCAGGTCCTGTAATCGTGTTGTCTGACATTCCTGATCAGCTGTGAAGTCAACTATCTCTATACTCCCTTATTTCTGTCGTAAACCCGATAAAATGCGTACCAACGCATGTGAAAGGCCGACCGCGTGAACGGTTTGGCTTTGAATATCAATCTGGACCGATCGTCAGCATTATACCCAACCACCAGCTGTAAACAAATGTATACAAATTTCCTGCCTTTTCCCTGACTTTGAATCACAACGAAATGAGACACCACCGTCATCATCCACATTGTTGGTCAAAAGCAATGAAATATTATCCTTATCAATACGTTAGCATGTAAATTTGAAATTCAAATTCATCGCAAATTTACATCCTTAAACCAATAAATGTATGTGAATCCGTTACCAAAAACCTCATGTTACTCTGTTAAGATTTCTGTAGAATGTTACTTTCTTACAATTCACAATAGATGACATGTATAGATTTACCGAGCTTGGCACCACTTAAAGGCATGTTAATTCTGACAACTATGAATTTTTCCTTTCAACTGTTGTTCCTGATCAAATATCACAGATGGAAATTTTCTTCAAGGGGCATAGTTTATAAATAACACAATTTGTTGTGTTTATACCGGCTACATAAATTGTTTACTCATACATAAACAAAACACATTAGAATAGCAAAACAAATCAACTGGTGTAGGCTTACCACTATTTGTTAATAGTTTAATAAATCCATTAAATGATAATCGCTAGAGATTGTGGCTGCCAATACACATTTGTTCTTGCAAAGTTATGGAATATGGAATATTTGAAGTGAGCTTACATCTACATAGAGATTTGAATGACATATGAAACTGACGAGACAGGATAAAGTAGCAAACAGAAGATAGAAGATAGACCAACACAAAAAAATGTTGGAAAGTCACTTTTTATAGCTTGAAACTTTAACTAGTATAGTGGGGGTCCAGTATAGCGAATGCCTATATAACGAATGATCTATATAACGTACACTTTATTCTAATGAATTAGTGTCTTTATATAACGTACGAAAAAAAACTTGACACTCGATATAACGAATGTTTTTGTTACCTTAGAGAAGAAGGACACAAAGCAACTCCATTGACTGTGAATGTTTGCATGGTAGATACCTTAACTTAAATGTCTTTCACCAGAAGCGAATTTGAAATCTTGGAACAATGCTGAAATGTTTTTTACAGGAGGTAGTCGTAGTGCAAGATAACGATGTTATTGATGTTGATATTGTTGAATATGGTAGCTCCTCAGAAATAGACTCAAACCCTGTTCAGAAAATAAAGTATACCGATGCAATTAGGTATTCAATTTAACAAGTGCGAAGAGAACTACGTTAAGCATTCCAAAATATTCGCGCAGGAAGAAGTAACGTAACATAAGGAATAGCAACAATTTTTGTCCATTTATTTAACTTTCGTACAAGTAAAATGTAATCGATATTACGAATTTTTCGATTCAGCGAATACACCTTTACATTATATCATTCGTTATACTGGACCCCCACTGTATTAACAAAATACAACAAAATTATTGTCCGAATTTGATTCGATCACTAATTTGCATATAATACTATGAATGCGTAGTTCCTTTGCATTTCATAACAAATGAATTTATAGAACTTGTTGAAATCAATTCTTTTTTTGATACATACGTGATTTACATATGTATAATTTTTCTTGATATGTAGGGGAACCTGGGAACACTTGATCCCCCGGGAGACTTGATCTCTGGGTATTATTTCCACAATTTTCTTGGAATAATAAAGAGGCATCACAGCAGTTGTTATTGAAAATAACTTCAGACGGCGTTTTGCCACTCGTAAGGAAGAACTTCCACCTGAAGGGTGTATTTTTTGTTAATAGCAGTAAAGTTATTTTTTTTAAGTTTTTCTTGGATTTTCTTGTCTACAGCGTTGTTAAGTGAAGGGTTTTGTGTGTATTTATTTTGGTAAGTATTTGCGCATATCTCCCTTATTCGGGGACACTTGGTTAATTTAGAAAATTTTAGAAAAAGAGCTAAAAGTATTGTTTGCAGATGTGTAAGAAGGCGCGAGTTGACCAAATTCTCGGCTTCAATCAGAAGGCTTTGAAGTGTTTCTAACTGTTGAGCCTTTTCCTTCAAAGTAAAACTTAAAAAATTCTTAACACATCTTACAAGACGCACTCATGCTCCTCCGACTGACGGATTCCCTGGCACGTTAAATAACCACTCGATGCCGCTCCGTGTACATTCCTTTTCTATGGAGTTCCCCACGAGTATCCAATCTTCCTTGGTGGCTCCAATTTGTCCCGTTATCGCTTCTTATACTAACAGGTATGCCTCTGCGATTTACAAAGTTGCGCAAGCACACTTAGCAATTAATAATTTAAATATCGGACTTTTCTTTGGAATAGACTTCCTTGATAATAAATGTTGTATCTCATCTGGATACACAGCATGTTGGACAAATCGACAGATAATATTTCTGCGTCCCGTATTCTTTTCACAGATAGTGGCGCCTCGATGATGTTACTTCAGACTTCAGCAACTCTTTGGACACCACACACAGCCAATATCTGCCATAATTTGAAGTCTTCAAAAGTTAGAATTGATGAATCCATGGCAACAGACAAGATAAAATGTTGACGTCTTTCACCCTAACTTCGGCCAGTTTTTCATTTCCAATTGCTGATAATTGTGCAATCCAAAATGTCGGCAATACGTTGAGCTACAAACTATTTATAACACCGACTGTCACATTTGATCCAATGAATAACTGTTTTGGAGTCTGACCATGAAGTCAAGCCAAGTAAAATAACTCTTTTAAACTCTAAACTCTTTTAATCTCTAAACTCTTTTAATCTTACTCCTAATACAGCGGCTTGTAGTTTTAGTCTAGGGATCGACAAAGCTTTTAACGGGCTGCATTTTGTCTTACCCATAACAAAGCTTATACTAACATTGTTGTTGAATGCAATACGCCAATATCCTACCCCAGAATAAGCAACCTCACTAGCGTCCACGAAAATATGAATTTGAACGTCCGCATCTAATTTGGTCAAATGTGAGTGGTAACATCTCGGAATCTTTAAATTTTTCACGCTATCGAGCTGTTTGTACCATTTATACCACCTGGTATAAACTTCCTCTGATATGACTTCGTTCCAGCCCACATTTGTTTTCCACAATTTTTTGTAAAAGAAGTTTAGATATTATAGTGATATTAGCCAGTAAACCAAACGGGTCAAATATTGCCATGGTTATGCTCAATACCTGTCTCTTTAGTACCTTCTTCGGTATCTTCCTAAAATTTAAAACAAAACAAAATATGTCAGCCCTAGAATCCCAATACATTCCGAGAATTTTGTCCGATGTTTCGTTTTGGCAAAAGGTTGTTAAATTTGGTGGTACTATCTTGGGGGCTGTGCTGGAATGGTTTATGGCTTGAAGAAAGTCAAATGCATTGGATACGAAGTCTTTTATTTCGAATCCGGCAAGACTATGAATCACATTTACTGTGCTCCCAACTTCAATGGCCTCTTCGATAGTATTGAAACTATCTACGTAGTCATCCACGGCAATCAACAATCACCCCGATCACGAAAGTCGTTTAACGCCTTGTGTCGAAACGACTCTGTGATGTCGGTATTACGATTGTCGATAAAGTAGTCGTTTTACGTCATAAAACGACTTCTGGCGATAAGCTTATGTGGAACGTATATTTTGTGTGATACTTGTCGTGTATCGGTATTCCGAAACTTGACTTACTACACCAAAACGACGAGTAACACGACAAAAAAAAAGCGGTTTAAATTTTGTAAACGACTCTAATGTGTGTTTTAACTGGAGTGGTGCAAAATGTATTTAGTATTAGTAATTTATATCTTAAGGGTCAACATATTCAGCCCAAAACCAATAAAGCGACTGGTTGAACTAATGGAGGAAAATGTGAATTTTGCAACAAATTTCAAAAGATGTTTTTCTCAAAACTTAAGGATCTTAAGGGTCAACATATTCAGCCCAAAACCAATAAAGCCACTGGTTGAACTAATGGAGGAAAATGTGAATTTTGCAACAAATTTCAAAAGATGTTTTTCTCAAAACGGATGCAAACAAAACTGGATGGAAAGAAATGTATCACAATTGTACAATGCATATATCTTACTTAGCATCTGGTAAATCAAATGGATTGCATTTTAATCTAATACTTCTTATGTTAATTAATTCCCTTTTCTGCAATTCTTGATAGATATTCTATGATAGATGATAGTCGTTATCTTCACTAATCCAATAAATAAACTAGCAATGCCGTCCATATTTACTTTAAATTCCACGAATAATTTTATTAAGCAAACACCTCAAAGCAGCAATTAAAAATGTTTATTCCGGTCAAATTTGTGAAAATTACCCCAGTTAACAAATTGAGCTTTTAAATTGACAGAAATCTTTTGAATAGCAGCTTTAGAATGTGTGTAGAACATAAGCTCGAGTCGATTAAGCTTAAACGCCTGTAAAGTGACTCGACTCTCAAAACGCCTTGTGTCGTTCAATTGATACGGCTTTCGCAATCGGAGTGAATAGCCTTAACAACTCGAGGGTAGATGTCCTTGTACTCGTTGGCATTAAAATTCTTTACGTATTGAGCTGAACAGGGTGAGCTCCTAGATCCGAATATCATTGCTCTCATTACGTATACGTCTGGCTGTCGAGAACGATCTCCGTCTCTCCATAAAAAATCGCTGCGATTCTGGTCTTCCGTACGTATGTTCACTCGCGAATGTCGCCACATATCCCTATTTTTCGTTGTTGAAATCCAAACAAAATTCCTAGAAGTGACTTCGGTTGATATGCATCAAGACCTTTTAGAAGCATTGAATTTAGCGACATTCCGTTTACTTCACCGGCAGAAACAAAAACGAGACGCAGTTTGTTAACATTGCAGACTGTAAAATGGGGAAGATACCAAGTACTATTTGTTACACTTGTTGCCTCTGGGAGTAACTTCCTAGCATAATTTGTATGTATATTTTCTTTGACTTTATATCTGTACCACTCCGCATATTCAACATTATTAGACATTTTACGTTCTACGTTTTCAAGTCGTCTTAACGCCATGCTATAGCTTTCACAAAATTTTACATTTCTCGTTTTCCATAAAAGGCCAGTTTCGTATTGGTTGTTGACTTTCTTAGTTGTTTGCTTTAGTATCATCTCTGCTCTTTTATAGCTTTCAGAAATGACTGACTTAGCTGGCCTAGCTTCGAATCCATCTATGTATAGCGGAGCACTTCTTCTAAACCATTCTCCTTACGTTAATATAATTGACAACTGCATCCGAATGGAAGTCTTCGTTTGACCCAAACAAAGTCCACCCAAGTTTAGTATTGTGAACTGCAAACCCTCTATCGATATTTAAAATGCTTGTCGATCGAACTAAGTTTGTGTGTGGTATACCCATTAATATCTTTGACACCGCATCGACGTAATCTTCGATAAGAATTTTCCCTAACTCAGCGTTTCTTAAATTCTTTAAAATGTAATTTTTGAGCTGGCAACAACAAATTCTTAGTGGTACAAATTCTGTCATGTGGTATTTATTAGCATTATTATACACTCCTGAGATTTCTAAGTTTACATGCTGCTAAAGTTGGTGGTTTGATCAGCGATCCACCTAAGTGATAGTAAGTCGGATGCCCCTTTTATACCAATTGAATTAGCTACTCTTTCCTCAATTAGTGATATTTTAGCTCCTTCATCAATAAATGCAATAACAACACACGACCAATCGCACTGGCAAGAATTTTGTTATTTATGCCTTTGTGTTCATTTTCAATTGCACTAATTACTGCATTTGAATTAACACAATTTTTTGACGTGACAGTTTCGAGCTAATATTTGATTTTTCTTTAGCAGTCATAGAGTTGGGATTCAAGGTCGAAGCCTTGTTCTCACTGGGATCGTGAAGAAGACGGTTGTGATTCTTGCGACATGCATAGAAACCGTATTCTCGTCGGTAGGGGCATTTAGCAACCACATGACCTGAGCGTAAACCAGAAAAACAGATGTGGTTTGTTTTGACAAGTCTCCACCGTTCGTCAATAGCAGAGTTTCTGAATGGCGGGCATTGATATAAATGATGGTCTTCCGTGCAAACGGCACATTTCGGTTTCCTGCGTTGGATTCCATGACTGCTCTGACTCGTAGTTATTTCGGTAGCGATGGCGATATACGAGTATGTCGCCACTTGCTTAAGCCAACTGTTGAATTCGCAGATCGAAGGATACAGTGGCGCAATTTTAATTGTATGTCGAGCCCACTCTTCCCTTTTATTCATATTTAATTTGCTCTCCAATTCATCTAGCAACGTCGGATTGGTCAAATGAGACGATGCCGCTGCATTCTCCAAAAACACAGTCAAGTTAGAAACCACAATACTATAATTAATGACTTCATTGATTTTCGATTCAGTTAGCGTTGGAAAACTTCTGGCCTTCGCCAGTTGGCTTCGTATTAGAATTTCTGGGCGACCATAATGGAATTCTTAGGTGGTGATTATTGCACCAACACTATTAGGGTGAATGAAAAGTGCTTCAACTATACGTTTAGCGTCACCTCTGAGCGACTTTTGAAGACGTGACAAATTCTCCAGGGCGGTGTAACCGTGGGCGGCTGAAGTCTCTTTGAAAGCGACAATAAACATTGATCATTGTTCTAGCTAGCTGTCCAAATTAAGGTAAATCTTGCCATTTTCGAATCGGCTGAGGTACGGTGAGATTGACAGGCGGTGGGTGCGCAATAGAATATGGCTCATAGGCGTAGGGATAGGTGGCAGTAGTAGTAGACAAATTATTGTACATACCTGGCAATTATAAAGCGGTGCATGCGGCATTGGCAATGAGGCGTTGGCTGATATTGTTGCTGAGACGTCTTCTGGCATAGCTTCTGTAGCTGTGCAGTGACGGCCAATTGTAACTCCAACATTCGCTGCTAAGTGTGGCTTTTTTCTTGTTGCCCTGGCAAAGGTGGAGCTGTTTTCGTTGGCGACGTTGCCTGCGACGGTGACTGTGACGATGCCATAATATCGTCAGACTGTTGTAATTGTTTGGCTTTACTTCTTGTGATGTCTTGTCTTGCATCAGTTCTTCAAATATTATGTACTGTTCAATGTCATGGCAATTATTGTGACAAACAAAACCCAATAAAATTAATATTAAAGATGTTTTGATGGGGATAATGCTACAGGGAAACTCGTTTATTAAACGTATATAGGATGAAGTTTAATATTCTGAAATAATGTCAGTTAGTTACAATGAAATATAAAACAATGAAATAATATATTTTCTTACAATTTTGTGTCCCTTCTGCACGAGCACGCTCCATCAAGTGAAAATATTGAACGAGAATATAATAATTTTCTCATAATTCAATGCGTTTACTTGATGTGCGTTTCCATGGTTACACAAAGACTAATTGATCTCCTTTTTTACGCAAATAATTAAGTATTAGTTTTGAACCACAACAAGTATATCTCGTCGAACTTATTTTGTTTGCTAAACTTAACAATACGATAAACAACACAAAGGGTTATAAATGCGTTAATTGAGAAGGAGGTATATCTTATACTTTCTGAAATAATGTGAAATTTAAAAAGGGGGATCAACTGTCCCCATGTTCCCCTACATATCCAATTTCCCAAGTAGCTGGTCTAAATGTTCCCATAAATCTTCGATGGGGTTAATATCTGGTGACTGTAGTGGAGTTTCCATCACTTTAGGAAAATTATATAGCAGCCACATTTGAGTATTATAAGCTTTATGCTTTTGGTCATTGCCCTGGTAAAAAAGTGAATTGGTTTTGTAGATCTCTCAAATTTTGTCTCATAATATCAATATATTACATATTTTTTGTTATAAATATACTAAAATAGTACAAATACTTACATTTTCCTTTGAAGCAGCTTGTTCTATCATCCTCAAAAATGTGAATGAATAAAAAAATGATTTTTATCAACAAAATTGATTTCAATTGACACCCACAATACCACTTTGGCACATTCACAATGGACTAATTGACAAGTATCAATCGTTCATTGACAATTGACAAACACAATACCAACGAGTCAAATTTGTTGATAATTATCGTATCAATTATTTTTTTACACTCGCAATAGGGGCCTAAATTATCCCAACTAAGCTATCCTGCATAATTATCTCCTATTCCTGTCATTAACAAATTTGGATTCTAACTTACACATTTATTCTACGTCCAATGAGCTCTGATCTACATATAAAAATATACATCCAATTCTGTTTTTACACGGTATTGAAATAACACGGTTTAGAAAAAAAAAACAAAAAAATAATTCCGTACGATTTCATTTGATTTAGCACGATCAAAAAGAGATATTTGAAATTTTAAAGAAAAATACTTTTACCTACCGTAATCTTTTAGAAATTTAGGTAGGGAAATTCCCTTTAATAATCTAATTTATTTTCATATCTGTCGTTAATTTAGTTTCAATGGAATTGGACGCGTTCTTATGTAAGCTGTTGACTAAGTAACATAAAAAAGTTTAAACCACATTTTGGTTTTTATAAAGACTCTCACAATACTTCTCTTTTGTAAGAATCATTTATTTTAGGTACATTTTACATGATGAAGTGATAGGGAACCAATCCCCTTTTTTATATGTATTTCATGCCCTTTTTACACGTTTTTTCTGGAATGTATCTACCTGGTATACACGGTAGTTACATTTATATTAGGTACAGATAACATTTGATCAGTGCAATTATATTTTACGGCAAATAGTTATTTGCCTAATATTCCTAATACAAATAACAAAGAAATTAAAAAGAATTCAATGTTGCATTAAAAAATATTTTTTTATTACATACACAATATACTCTGTTTTAACAAGAGAATTTATTTTACATTTCTTTACTTTTGTGTTTTCAACGAAATTGATGCTTTGATGCACTTCCATATAATACATGTATATTTCTGTGGCCACAATTTCAAAAGAACATAACAGCTTCAGTCAAATTTACGTACATTTACCCTTTTGTCGGAAACTTCAAATGAGGAAAACTATTTTTAGTGGTTTTTCCGTGCGACCATAGATTTTTGTACCACTTATTTATATATTTTTGTACTTGATTCATATATTTATTAACTTGTAGTTAAACGTTAACATATGTATTTTAATGTGCTTTTGCACATCTTGCAAAGAGATATGTTGTCGTACAATTGTACCTTAACTCACTTTTGTTTCCTTTTACATGCATACCTATTGTAGTGACTATACTCTTGTTTAGATTCAATTCAATTTTGATACAGAGCTGTTTACAATATAAAAAAAATACATTGTCATAGTATGTGTACTAGATAAAATTCATGCTTTTTCATAATACGATTTTAGTTTTTTCCGCCGCATTTCACAAAGAACATGTTACGACAATCTGTACACAGAGCATCAGTGGAAACAGAGTAAAGTCAATTATACGCCTACTTCTAATAGAAACTGTGCCATAATCAAAAGAAAGCTACTAAGAAAACATACTAAAAGAACATATACAAATCTATGAGAATGCAAATAATGGGAACGAAACTGCCGAAAATTGGGAGGCAGTACATTTATAGCAGAAACCTCTATATTTCCTGCATTCCTGAATTCATATTTTAACCCTGCTCACGCCTGTGCCTAATAAACCTAACGCATCATCTTCAGGTGATTTTCGTCCAATTAGAGTGATAAATGGAGAAAAAAAATATTACTTTTTGACGACGATGTCCAACGCAAACTCGTGCTTTCGACTGAATTTACACCTATTGTTGTTAAGATCAGTCTTATTAAGACATTACGTTTACCAACAGTGACCTCGACTTTCAATCACATCATAAATTACGTATTGCATTTAACGATATGGTTAGATGTGCTTATGGGCTTCGCAGGTATGACCATATATATCACTACCACCGTCCTGTTATTGGGTGTTATCTTAAGGTTTTCTTAAATGTCAGATGTTGTCTTTTCTTGCACAAAATTATCGATAAGAAAGTACCATATAACTTGTATGAAAAGGTACAATTCGTGCAATGTACATTCCAAATGAAAAAAAAAATATTGACCTCACCTTAACCTCCGCAAGAGGTGGTATTTTACAACGACAGAGAAGAGAAATTATATATTATACCTGAAGAAATAAGATAATAGTTCTCATCAATGCTGAACCGCCGTATAAATGTCTGCCGATCCAAACGAATCCTTGCCGTTCAACACTAATATTATGGCAACTATTAGAACAAGGGACCTGTCTACTCCAAAGTTTATCCTCATCCAATGGCAGCTGGCAATTTTGTTAAAGAGGAAATTTCAAATCTCAAGGATGGTGTTAAGATAGGTCAGCTCCCGCCACCAGCAGTGAGCAGCAACACCAGCACACTAGCTCCAGCGAGCGACAACACCTCACCTTGAAACCTGTTTTATACCTTGATTTTTATTCTCTTTGTAGTTTGATTTTCCTTTTATTATTTTTATCATTAAAATTTCAACTTCATGTTGAATCGTGTACCTTTTGTTACCTCCGTTTTTGTTATTCTGATATTGTTAGTTTATGCTACGTAAGCAAACATATAAATAGCGTGAAATAAATATCAACGATTACTTGTGATCAGACAGTTAAGCAAGACTTTTATTATATTCCAAGTGAGTCTGCTAGTCACGGTACAATAACCGCGTGATCTACCATATCGTAAACTTCCTTAAGCTGCTTAGATCATTTCTATGTTTAGCAGGTTACTACCGTCGCAGGTTAGTACCGTCGATTTGTTAAAAAACATATGTATATATTGAGTAACAAAAATGATACACTGGAAAGCAATTCTTGAGGAATATAATTTTGAACTTCAATACTAGGAAAGAGTAATATAGTTGCTGATGCGCTTTCTCGTTATCCGGAAAACTCCTAAATTAATTCTTGATCTGTATCCCAGCACATCGATCAAAGTTCGTCCCATGAACTTGTTCCAGCAATTGAAACTCCTATAAATACATTTAAAAATCAAATAATGCTACTTATTGAAGACAATCCGTCATATCAATTCAAGATTATTTTTTTTTTGTTTTTTCCATCACAGAGTACACAAAACACTACGTTCTCTAAGTGTTAACTCTCAGTATCGCTTTACACAGCAGATTTTGCTGCGCGACTAAGGATCATCTACCGATTTTGCATCTCACAGATTACATCAAATAAACAGTATTAATTATAGCATAGTGCATGGATCAATTTTTTAAACTCCAATCGAGACAAGCTAAAATCAATTTCGTTGCAAAGTTCATTAAAAGTGTTTATACACCTTGTAATAGGTTCATTACAACCATAGTTGGTTCTATGCCTCTTATCATATAGTAAATTTCTCATCAGAAGAGATCTTTGGGGAGCATATATATTCATGAGAAAAAGTAAGTCTGGTGAATTTACACGGCAATTAATAATATCGCGGATGAACATGGCTGACGCTGCCTTACGCCTGAAACTTAAGGTTTGCAAGCCTATTATTTTACATCTATCGTCATATTTAGGGAGTTCTTCGAAGGAATACAATTTACGGACAGCATATCTCGTGAAATTTTTGTGCACTCTTTCGAATCTGAGTTCTTGTGTATCATATTCCTTCCCTTCCCAACCTATCATAGGCACATTGTCATACAACTTGCCTACACAGAAAGTGACCTCATCGCAATATTAAAGAAACATCTTAACCCAAGTGTCATAACTGATCTTACCAATCCCACTGAACTGCAAGAACGAATCCTTGATGAACATAATAGAACACATAGAAACGCAAGTGAAAATAAAATTCAACTTCTACAAAAATTCTATTTTCCCAAAATGAAAGCTCGAATCCACGAACCAATAAAGCAATGTCGAATTTGCAAGGAGCAAAAATACGAACGGCATCCGAATAAGCCTAAAATTCAAGAAACTCATACATTTCGTACATTTCGATATCTACAAAAATGATCTTAACAGCAGTAGATCAATTTTCCAAGTACACCCAAGTTAAAATAATAGAATCTAGAGCAATCGAAGATATTCGAGAACCTCTGAGGCAACTAATTATTGCCTTTGGTGTTTTGACAATGAAAAGTCATTCAATTCTTCCACAATATGCTTTATGTTACAGGATCAATTAGACATTCAAAACTCCACTATACATTAGTACAGTACAGGTTAGTTGGAAAGTTTTCATTCAACATTGTCTGAAATCATGAGATGCTTAAAAGCAGAACAATCAAATATGCCATTCCCAGAACTTCTCGATTCCGCTGTTTGCAAGTATAATCACTCAATCCATTCGAATACAAATAGACATTCTTCGAAAGATTCGTCGGTACAGACCCAAATCAAGCGACACATGATAATATTGAAAAACCGATCCCAATTGCCATATACTTTCCCATCAAATTAAACAGATCAAAAACCAACTTAATATACTTAAACCTAAAGTCAGAAATCCCAGATACCTAAATTTTTTAGGCAGCGCATAGAAATGGAAATTAATAATCTACTCCTTAATAATAACAAAGAAGTAACAATCAATAAATCATTTAACGAACAAATTAATAAACTTACACATATAACCAAAGTCAAATAACAATTCCAAAAATACTTTGTATCAAGAACTCAAATACAAATTAAACAATATAAAAGAGGAAATTACGAATATAGAATATGCCTTACTTTGGGCAAAGATCAAAATTGTAAACTCACTCATTCTTTCAAGTTCGGAACTTAAAATTATACAGGAAAAATTTGAGAAAAATAACATCTCATTCTATAATCTTGAGTAAAAAAACTATACTTTACATTATAAGTATTCCCACTACACACGAAACAATATGTAATCAGATGTTAACAAAACCCATTAAGTATAATAAAAATGTATTGAAAGAATATTGAATTGTGAAAAATTGTATGGTATAAAAAGTAATTGTGAATCATATAATGACTTAACCATTTGTAATAAAGAAAATATGTTTAATTTAAGTACAGATTATTGTACACCAAACTTAATAAAAGGCAACCATCATCTTGTGACCAAGTCAACAATCAACACGTACCAACTATAGAAGAACTTCAACTTGGAACTCTATTCCTCAACAAATTCAACGGATCAATCATCGTAGAAAATGAAAGTGTAAATTTATGCGGAATTTTCATCATACAATTTCATAACGCAGTCATCCATATCGATGGTCAAGAATTCAGCTCCAAAGAGATATCATCGTCAAACCCCTTACCTGCAGTACCTCATCTAAATGCATCAATGACCACACATAAAGAATTCCTATCTCTAGAAATGCTGAAAGAACTTCATATAAATAATAAAAGAAAATCCACCTCATTACGAACTACAGCATGACAATTATAATACATTAATATTGCAGCCATTGTAATTAAACAGGTACTTGACCGTAGCAAAAAGGTCGTAATTCATAACAATATCCAGCCTGAAAATCAAGTCAGAGGTGAATCATCACAGCAAGACGCATACACAGGTATTGAGTGAGTACACTCGAATTTAAGAAGGGAGGAGTTTACACCATAAATGTCACATTCTCCAACCCAAACTTATTACCCCAGTTTAATTCCAGAAGTTTCAAAGCATCCGGTCGTCATTCGGGAAGCATCAGCCCAAGCAATCTCTACGATTAAACTAGTAACGAATCTCAGCAGAAATTCCCAGAAGCACTGCGAAGTAAGCTAGCAATAAACAGCAGCATCCGCTGCACTTCTTCTAAGAACGCACTTGCAGAAATGCTGAGACAGCAAGTTGTCATCGGCACCATCACATTCATAAAAAAAATCACATAAATAACACCGACGACCGTATGAGTATAATAAACATCATATTGATAATAGCAACATCCCTGCTTGTACTTTTCCTGATAACGAAATTTCTGCAAGACGTCTGGCGAATATGTTAAAGTTACTAATGTTTTTCCATCCAAGAGCGAGCCCTTGCCTTGAACATTTCTAAGATTTCAAATCAGAACAAACCACGATCTACATCAAGAGTTACCCGAATCAACGAAATCCCACTTTTCTGATAAGTAGGTCAAACGAGGACGTTTGAACTTAACCGCTTAAGGAACAACACATTTCATAAACATCCGAACAGCACTCAATCCACCAGCCATCATCATAATTGCACAACAATCACCCGACAGAACCCAATCCACCAGCGATTATCACAATTTCCCAAGAATCATCCACCAAACATTCGCAAGAGTATTACATGGATGTAGTAAAGTACAATCATATTTTCCATCGCTGTGAAGAGAAGTCCAACCAAGTTCTCACGGATCCCGATGCCGGGAGCCCACACACATTTTAATTAAAATATGATATGAGGATCAGCATAAACCAACAAATGTCGCAGACGATCCTCTATCAACATTCATTTAGCTTCCAACCTATGTAAACAATCAGAATGTATCAGAATGTATGTAAGTTAACATCAGAAACATTACATCATGCGAACAATGCATGATACAGTTCCCACGAGCAACAACATCAGCTCCGTACGTGATGGAATGCAGCGAATCGTCTTTCCACCGACACACGAGGCATCGACAACGAACGGACACCTGAGCCAACGGATATGCTGACCTGTTTTCTGGCTGCATGGGACATGCACTTAGTTTTAAGATATGAAATATTTAGTCAGTTAGTTGTAAGTCAGCCGCAAAGGCTATTTTTAAGAAAAGTCGCCACGAGCATTGTTCCGGCTCAGATCGCGTATATTCGTTCCAATAAAGGATAGGCTCTGCCTAAAATATTTTTTTTAAAGAAATAATAAAAATTTCTTTAACTGGCGCCCGAGCAGGCCACCGATGCTTAAAAAGTAGTGTAATAAAAATAGATGAATGTGTAGTACTAAATGTGTAAACTATACTTTACATTATAAGTATTCCCACTACACACGAAACAATATGTAATCAGATGTTAACAAAACCCATTAAGTATAATAAAAATGTATTGAAAGAATATTGAATTGTGAAAAATTGTATGGTATAAAAAGTAATTGTGAATCATATAATGACTTAACCATTTGTAATAAAGAAAATATGTTTAATTTAAGTACAGATTATTGTACACCAAACTTAATAAAAGGCAACCATCATCTTGTGACCAAGTCAACAATCAACACGTACCAACTATAGAAGAACTTCAACTTGGAACTCTATTCCTCAACAAATTCAACGGATCAATCATCGTAGAAAATGAAAGTGTAAATTTATGCGGAATTTTCATCATACAATTTCATAACGCAGTCATCCATATCGATGGTCAAGAATTCAGCTCCAAAGAGATATCATCGTCAAACCCCTTACCTGCAGTACCTCATCTAAATGCATCAATGACCACACATAAAGAATTCCTATCTCTAGAAATGCTGAAAGAACTTCATATAAATAATAAAAGAAAATCCACCTCATTACGAACTACAGCATGACAATTATAATACATTAATATTGCAGCCATTGTAATTAAACAGGTACTTGACCGTAGCAAAAAGGTCGTAATTCATAACAATATCCAGCCTGAAAATCAAGTCAGAGGTGAATCATCACAGCAAGACGCATACACAGGTATTGAGTGAGTACACTCGAATTTAAGAAGGGAGGAGTTTACACCATAAATGTCACATTCTCCAACCCAAACTTATTACCCCAGTTTAATTCCAGAAGTTTCAAAGCATCCGGTCGTCATTCGGGAAGCATCAGCCCAAGCAATCTCTACGATTAAACTAGTAACGAATCTCAGCAGAAATTCCCAGAAGCACTGCGAAGTAAGCTAGCAATAAACAGCAGCATCCGCTGCACTTCTTCTAAGAACGCACTTGCAGAAATGCTGAGACAGCAAGTTGTCATCGGCACCATCACATTCATAAAAAAAATCACATAAATAACACCGACGACCGTATGAGTATAATAAACATCATATTGATAATAGCAACATCCCTGCTTGTACTTTTCCTGATAACGAAATTTCTGCAAGACGTCTGGCGAATATGTTAAAGTTACTAATGTTTTTCCATCCAAGAGCGAGCCCTTGCCTTGAACATTTCTAAGATTTCAAATCAGAACAAACCACGATCTACATCAAGAGTTACCCGAATCAACGAAATCCCACTTTTCTGATAAGTAGGTCAAACGAGGACGTTTGAACTTAACCGCTTAAGGAACAACACATTTCATAAACATCCGAACAGCACTCAATCCACCAGCCATCATCATAATTGCACAACAATCACCCGACAGAACCCAATCCACCAGCGATTATCACAATTTCCCAAGAATCATCCACCAAACATTCGCAAGAGTATTACATGGATGTAGTAAAGTACAATCATATTTTCCATCGCTGTGAAGAGAAGTCCAACCAAGTTCTCACGGATCCCGATGCCGGGAGCCCACACACATTTTAATTAAAATATGATATGAGGATCAGCATAAACCAACAAATGTCGCAGACGATCCTCTATCAACATTCATTTAGCTTCCAACCTATGTAAACAATCAGAATGTATCAGAATGTATGTAAGTTAACATCAGAAACATTACATCATGCGAACAATGCATGATACAGTTCCCACGAGCAACAACATCAGCTCCGTACGTGATGGAATGCAGCGAATCGTCTTTCCACCGACACACGAGGCATCGACAACGAACGGACACCTGAGCCAACGGATATGCTGACCTGTTTTCTGGCTGCATGGGACATGCACTTAGTTTTAAGATATGAAATATTTAGTCAGTTAGTTGTAAGTCAGCCGCAAAGGCTATTTTTAAGAAAAGTCGCCACGAGCATTGTTCCGGCTCAGATCGCGTATATTCGTTCCAATAAAGGATAGGCTCTGCCTAAAATATTTTTTTTAAAGAAATAATAAAAATTTCTTTAACTGGCGCCCGAGCAGGCCACCGATGCTTAAAAAGTAGTGTAATAAAAATAGATGAATGTGTAGTGCACGACACCTAAAATTGGTGTTAAATAGTGTACAGTGCGCGATATCTAAAAAGGTGACAGTGAGTGTAACCGACCCTAAGTAGATTCTAGCAATCTCAACGCTAGATATCAAAAGGGACAAGCATTGAAGCATCCTGCACCTAGACACGATCGGTCCCAAGCCCGCAAAAATATGAAAGTAAAAAGAAAAAAGTGAAAAGGGACAAGTTAATATTAAAATACAAAAATACAAGAGAAATTATAAAACATACAATTCAAAAATTAAAATAATATAGACTCAAAGAAATGAGAAGGAACTCTCATCCCAGGAACACAACATCAAAATGAACGCGAACAACTCCATCATGCTTATGTAAGAACTTATAATTATTACTTATAAGCAACTAAATTAGCTGCACAACTATTTACAATTAGTAATTATTAAAATCATATAAAATATAAGAATAATTAAGGAATGATTATAAAAAAAGTTAAATCAACAAGTAATAATAAAAATAATTATTTAGTTATGAGCAACTAAAATTGCTGCATAACTATGTATAACTAATCAGGAATTACTAAAATCATATAAGATATAAGAACAATTACAAAAAATAAGTTAAATCAACAAGTGATCCAAACAGAATGCTATAGTAGAGACTACTGCGTGTATGATTGATGGCCATAGAAACAGAGCTCTCGCTACATTTATAGGAGGATTGAACGGTGAATCATATCCGTAAAAAATCCAAGATCACTACCCGAAGCCTACTCATCGTGTCTAGAGTTGCAGAATATGAGCTATTAATTTCATTAAGAAACCCCATATTACTAACCCTATAATTACACCTCATAACTTCCTGAATCCACCAATTTTACCTGCTAAAAGACTTCAACCTCAAATACAGAGCAGACATATTACCCGAAACAACTAACACAACAGGAGGAAAACCATTTATATTCTACACAAAATAGGCATCACCCTCAGCAGAAGCCTCCTTTTTCACAACAACCTGCCTTCCAGAGGCCTAAATTTAAAAATCCAGTAACACCTATGGAAGTCGATCCAAGCGTCAGAACTTAGGCAAGTGAATTATATGAATAGACCAAACATCGCACCTCAATTACAACATAGACAGTATCCCCAGCAATATCAAACACTTTTCCAGACATTTAAGCGAGCACCACCACCACAGCAGAGATTGTTTCATACTTGAATAGCTACTACCCAATAGATCCAATACAAACTTACGAACAAAATATTGAGGACATGGTTGAAGAGCCTGAATATGAACCAAAAATCCCTAATAAAATAGAGCAAGAATCAGACCAGGAAATAAATTTTCTAGTGATCGGGTCAGTGCAACACCCTCCATAAAGTATAATGCTCCTAACGGAACAATTCTTAACTTTTTAATTGACACTGGAGCAAATAAAAATTTCATTAAACCAGAACATACACGTTCACCCAAGCTACTTTCCAAACCTTTCGTTGTAAATTCAGAGGAAAAGCAATCAAACGCCAATAAAATTGTTTGTATTACCAACCATCACTTACCTCATTTGATGGCATTATAGGGGATGACACATTAAGAGAACTGCAAGCAGTTATCGCTGGAGAAAATTCCACGTTAACCATCTATCCAGGAATTTCGATTCCCTTAGAAATGAGGAAATCATTAGACGTAAATGCACTAAATATAAGAAGCGATCTCTCGAAAGAGATCAACAATTCATTTTAAGCAAAATTATTCAGGAATTAGCACCCGTTTTTAGTCATCCAGACGATAAGATCACTGCTGCAACCAATGTGAAAGCGGAAATAAAAACTTCCACCGACAGTCAAATATATTCAAAAAACATATCCATATCCTTTTCCTATGAGAGAAGAAGTAAATAAGCAAATAAATCAATTACTAGCGGACAATGTCATTAGACCATCGAAATCTCCGTACAATGCCCCCATTTGGATAGTTCCCAAAAAATTAGATGCTATACTACAGAAAGCTCAACGCCATTACAATACCAGACACATATCTGATACCTGACATTATATATATATATATAACTTAGGCAAAGGAAAATACTTCACAAAAATTGATTTAAAATCCGGATTCCACCAAATACTTATGAAAGAGCAAGATATAGAAAAGACCGCCTTTTCAACTTTAAATGGAAAATTTGAATTTCTTAGATTACCCTTCGGTTTAAAAAATGTCCCAGCAATTTTCCAAAGAATGATTGATGATATTTTCAGAGAATTAATTGGAAAACTTTGTTATGTCTACATAGATGATATTATCGTATTCAGTACAATATTGGATCAACATTACAAGGATATTAAATTGGTGTTAACAAAACTTCTACAATCAAATTTAAAGCTTAATCTTGATAAAACAGAGTTTATAAAAACAAGTAGAGTTCTTAGGTTTCCTAATTTCGCGAAATGGTATTAAAACCGACCCCAAGAAAATCCAAGCAAGAGACAACACACAAATCTCAAAGAGTTAAAATCATTTTTAGGCCTAGCTTCTTATTATAAGAGATTTATGAAAGATTTCGCTAAAATAGCAAAACCACTAACAAAACTAACAGGAGGAGAATACGATCGTATAAGTAAGAACCAATCCAAAAAAGTTTTAATACAGTTCAATGAAGACCAACGAAAAGCATTCAATCAATTAAAACAAATTCTTACATCCACTGAAGCACTTATTTTCCCTGATCTTGACAAACCATATATACTTACTACAGACGCTTCACACCATGCAGTTGGTAATTGGTGATGTACTATCACAAGGAGAGGTAGGGAAAGATAGACCAATAATTTATATTTCACGAAGTCTTAATACCACAGAACAGAATTATGCATTTGTGGCAGGAGGTAATGTTGGAAATCATAAATGACGTAACTACCTTTACGGTGCAAAGAAAGTCAAAATACTAACGGATCACCAACCACTAACTTTTGCTTTAAGCAATAAAAATAACAACGCCAAACTTAAAAGATGGAAAGCAAGGTTAGAAGAATAGAAAATATTGAAGAAATCCAACTATGTTGCAGATGCATTATCTAGAATGAATATAAGCGAATGCAATACATATACGGAATGCAATCCTACTACAATGACTCAGCATAGTGCAGAAGAAGATGAAACTGATTACATTTACAGCAAAGAAGCTCCTATTATCGTCTCCGAAAAAAAAAAATTCGAAGATGACAGAAGATACGAGTTACCACATCGCGGATACCATAGAAAAACAATAGTTAGAAACAGCTTTAACGCAGCCAACATAAAGCAAATATTTAAAGACGAAATGCACCCAAATATCATAAATGGTCTAAAAGCTCCAGAACACATATTACAGCTTATACAAGCAATTTACAAAAATTATTTTGGAAGAAATTTGATAATTAGAATAACACAGGCACAGGTAACAGATATTATTGATGAAGAACTAGTTTTAGATATCATATTAGAATAGCATAGGAAAGCTCACAGAAATATTAAAGAAAACAAAGAACAAATTATACGCAAATATTATTTCCCAAAGATGCCAGCGAAAATAAAAAGTGCTGTAGGAAATTGTAATGTTTGTAAAGAAAATAAATATGATCGACACCCATTGCAGACTGAACTTCAAGAAACACCAATACCTTAGTATCCGACAGAAATAGTGCACATAGACATTATGGAATTAAATGGTCAATTATTCAATTAGTCAATTGATAAATTTTCAAAATTTGCTAAAATATTTCCAGTAGAAAACAAATCAGCGGTTCATCTCTAAGATAGTATATTAGAACTCATTCATTACTACACAACCCCAAAGTTATTGGTAATGGACATGGATACATCTTTTACAACCAATATCGTAACCGAATTTCTCAAGTCAATATGAATTAAAATTTATCTGACACCTTCTCATCGTAGCGAAGTAAATGGACAGGTAGAGAGAGATTCGACCATTCCAGAAATAATTCGATGTCTAAGGAAAGATATTACTGCTCTATCCATAAAAGAATTAGCAATAATAGCAACTGATAGGTATAACAACACAATACATTCCACTACAAAGGAAGCACCGGCTACCATATTTTATGGCAGAAAACCTTCAAAGACCCTTGACGAATTAAGAAAAGCACGAAAAGATACTAACATTAAGACAAGGTTACTTATAGAAAGAATACAACAACAGCGATTAGGTTTCGGAAACAAAAAACCAGAACCAGAACCAGAACGAAAAGGTAAACTTAAACAGAAATACACAAAAGAAATGGTTAAGGATAATCACAGAGTTACTATTACAACAATAACAGGTAAAAAATAATATCTAAAGTAAGTAATTGAATACCTTCCCTTTCCTAGACGGAAGTTTCCGAGTGATCCACATAATGAATATGACAGACTACGAAAACATATTTATAACTCTACCCGTAATAACCTCTAAAATCAATGATTCATCTCCACTAAATCATCAGATAAAATACCTTCAAAACACAATAGAAAAGCAGATGAAAGAATTAAAACCATATCGTTCCAAACGAGCAGTAAACTGGTTAGGCTCTGCTTGGAAATGGCTACCGGGTACTCCCGACGCATACGACTTAGACTACTTACTAAAGACACAAGACGAACTAACAAAAAACAACAACAGACAGATACTAATAAATAGAGACCTTATTAAGAATTCTAACAAAATAACTCAATCCTACCAAGAAATCATTAAGAAATTAAACGAAACAAATAATAACCTTGACCAATTTATATTTAACAAATTGTTACTAATAAAAGGAGAATTAGCTCATATAATCAACTCCATACATTGGCCAAAAAAGGGTGTAATAAACACCAGCATATTAAACACGAATGAAATATCTGAAATCATAAGCAAATGGAAACACTTCCATACAAAAACACAGCAGAAGCTCTATACTTTGCAACACCTTCGGTAGTAATCAAAGACAAAATTATATTATATATAGTTTCAATTCCAACAACTAAAGAAGAAGAATATAACTACTTAATTATTAAATCCGTAACAAAAAATAATAAACGAATTAACTTGAACTTTAAAGAAATATTAATAAATAAAAATAAATTCTTTGAAATAAAAAGCAAATGTAACTATATGCAAAATTTGACTATATATATGTAAACGAAATGAAATTCAAGAACTCAATGATCTTTGTGTACCTCAAATTATTAAAGGACTGAGTGCGAATTGTACCTATATTGTAAACATTAAAACCACAATCGAAGAAATAAACGAAAATCTTATATTTGTAGATAATTTCAATGGAAATATTGAAAATGTGTGCAAAATCAAACAAAATACTTAAAAGGAGGCTTTATTATTCAAATAATTGTTCTATTAATTTTGGAAATAAGAAATAAGAATTAGGAAAAATTAATATTTATTCTATTATACATGCCATTAATGAAATAATATTGTATTCCATAATTTTCGTAATTATTGTAACTACCATCACTATCAAATTCAAACAAAGAAACATGAAAATTGTAGGTAAAAACTTCCAAAGAGTAAATGGAAATATATTATTAGAAACAAAAGATAAACAAGATGTTCGTTACACAAGTTAACATCGCGCATTTGGCCCTGAACCCCATATAGGGTAGCAGTCTATATGCGAATTGCTGACTAAGTTTATTCAGGTGCCAACATGTTTATTGAAGATCAAGTTGCGTCGCGCTATTCGCACGACCACCGAACATCAAATTGCATCGCACCGGATACACGAGTCGGCATAAAACTGATGAGCCTGCATTCTGGATGGTTGGAGCAGCGGCTTCCTATGGGAATCACCGTAATTTTGGAAGACAGTCTGATTTTAGGCATTGTAAAGAACAGGGAATAAATTCGCATTGAATTCGCATTGAAAAATCGTTGTCTATTTAATTAACGTAAAACGAACGGTTGGGGGGAGGCGTTGCTTCCCCGTTCGCGATTTTTTTTCTGTAATCCCGGGACGGATTCCTTAACTGGCGCCCGAGCAGGGACCTCTCCGTATACGACACCCTTGGTTTTCCTTTCTCACATTATTATCCTCTAACCAGGATATAATGCTAGTGCGTTCCATTGAACGAAAAGCTCAGTCCCCACGAGAACACTGTGCTTATAATTCGACTACTCAATCGTACCCATGAGAACGCGAATGTTAGTCAAAAGGGAAACCAAGTGGATTCGTGAGAAGACAATCATGCCTTAGTAGGTTGAGTGCATTTTAATGCTCGCATCCTTCAAAAAGAGATGTTCCCAGAAGCAAAGAATTGTGTGTTAAGGATTTTTTTTTTTGATTGCAGTAAATCGTGAAAAGGAAAAGATAATCCGAAGAAATAATGAAACGCAGTGTGCTATTCCTGATAACTGCTGCTTTCCTGTCCACTGTCTTAAGTTATCAATTATTCAACCACCAATCACCAATTGTTACAATAAAAGAGGGCAAGGGGTGGATTGTCGAAGGTAATTTTAAGCTAGTGCATGTTATCACTTACTTACTTACTTACTTATCAGGCCGGCGACCCATGAAGGGTCCGAGCCTGAGCAATTGCTGCCTTCCATCGTTGACGGTCCTGGGCACGCTGCTTCCAGTCATCAAGACCAAGCTGTCTTGCATCCGCGATTACTTGGTCTTTATACCGGAGATTCGGTCTTCCTCTCCTTCTCGAACCAGTCGGCTCGGACTCAAAGACCCTCTTTGCTGGAGCATTGTTGTCCATGCGCTCGATGTGGCCGAGCCAGTGCAGTCGACGGATTTTTGCCTGCCGGACTACATCCACATCCTGATACAGCTCGTAGAGTTCGCGGTTATGTCTTCTCCTCCATTCGCCTTCCTCGCAGACGGGACTATATATCCGTCGTAGAACTTTACTTTCGAAGGTACCAAGAATCAACTCTGCAGTTTTGCTTAGCGTCCAGCTTTCGGCTCCATGGAGCAGGACTGGCAAAATGAGAGTTTTGTAGAGCATGATTTTGGTCCTTCGAGTCAGGAGTTTTGAGCCCAGTTGTTTTGACAAATCGAAGTAACATCGGTTGCCAAGGGCTATTCTACGACGGATCTCCACTGTGATGTCGTTTGTGGAGTTCACGTTTGCCCCGAGGTAGACAAACTCCTTCACTACTTCGAAATTGTAGCTGTCGATCTTGAGATTTTGTCCAAGGTGGTGTGTGACGGAACGTTTTTTGGTCGACAGCATATATTTTGTTTTGTCCTCATTGACCTTGAGACCAGTTCGTTTCGCCTGTTCTTCAATCGCCGTAAAATCCTCCACTACAGCACGTTGAGAACACGCGACGATGTCGATGTCATCTGCGTACCCCAACAGTTGGACCGACTTGTAGAAGATAGTGCCTTCCGTGTTTACAGTTGCCCTCCGCACTATCTTCTCTAGTACCAAATTGAAGAAGTCACACGACAGCGCATCTCCTTGCCGAAATCCAGTGCAAGTTTCAAACGGCTCGGCAATCCTTGAGGCGAACTGCACGGTGCATCGCGTGTGTGTTAGCGTGGTGCGACAACCGAATCAGTTTTCCCGGGATCCCGAATTCGGCCATCGCATCGAATAGCTCATTGCGATGAATGCTGTCGTATGCGGCTTTGAAATCAATAAACGGGTGGTATCGATTTGAAACTCACTGGTCTTCTCCAGTATTTGTCTTAGTGTGAAGATTCTGTCTATAGTCGATTTGCCGGGCCGGAAGCCGCACTGGTACGTGCCGATTAGTGCTGTGCAAAACGGCTTTAGACGTTCACACAGTACGCTGGACAGGATCTTGTAGGCGACGTTGAGCAGGGATATACCTCTATAGTTGTTGCAAGAGGCAAGATCGCCTTTTTTGTGGATGGGGCATAAAGAGCTGATATTCCAGTCGTCGGGCATGCTTTCATCTTCCCAAATTTTACAGATGATCTGGTGCATGCTCCCCACCAGAACATCGCCACCGGCCTTGAAGAGCTCTGATGGTAGGCCATCGGGGCCTGCGGCTTTGTTGTTCTTCAGCCTTTTAATGGCTGTTCCGACTTCTTCAAAGCTAGGTGGGAGGACTACTTCATCGACTGGAGTTGGGATTTCCTGATTCCCTATCATTCTCTCCTGGTCAGGCCCATTAAGCAGTTGTTGGAAGTGCTGCTTAAACACATCCACTATTCCCTGCGGGTCAGTAACAAGGCTACCCTCACGATTTCGAAGAGCCTGGGTGCCTTTCCTAAATCCTGAAGCCAGGCTTTTTTATAAAAGGCATGTATTTTTTGTCTATCCCTAGACTCTTCGATGTCCTTGAGCTGGGAGGTTGCGAGAGACCTTTTCTTCAGGCGTAGAAGCTTCTTTTCCTCCCGTCTTCTGGCCCGGTACTCCTCTTGCGCTGCTCTGGTTTTCCATTGCAGCGCTTTTTGGTATGCCTCGTCGGTTGCACGTTTCTTCTGCTCACACTCGCCATCATACCACGGGTTTCTTGTAGGGGGCGGTAGGTAGCCTAAGGTGTTTTCCGCTACCTCTTTGATGGCCGAGCGGCAATGCAACCACATCTCGTTGGCGTTGGTGTTTGACGTGAGAGTCTCTCGCTTAATTGCTCTTCGTAGGCTCTGGCAATCTCCGTTGTGCTCAGGCGTCCAATGTCAAAACTCCTCTTTGTTGGCTGGTGCAGCTTTCTGACATTGGACAGTCGGGCTCTGAATCGTGCTGCTACGAGGAATTGGTCAGAGTCGACGTTTGCCCCTCTGAATGTTCGCACATCCAGGATATTTGACGCATGTCTTGCGTCAATGAGCACATGGTCAATTTGGTTGGCGGTTCGACCGTCCGCAGATCGCCAGGTTGCTGTGTGGATTCTTTTGCGAGGGAATCTTGTGCTACTTATGACCATATTACGTCCTGTCGCAAAGTCAGTGAGTCGGAAGCCGTTATCTGTTGTCATGTCGTGGAGGCTGTGCTTTCCGATCACTCCGCCAAAGATGTTTTCCTTACCGATTTTGGCATTGAAGCCTCCGAGCACGATTTTGAAATCGTACTCCGGACAGGCTCCGTAGAGGTCGTAGTAGTCCTCTTTGACGGAGTCTTCAGCCTCATCGGTAGAGGCGTGTGCACATATAAGGCTGATGTTGTAGAATCTGCCTTGGATACGGATCAGTGCATGTTATCAACTAAACTCAATTCGCGCAATTCGCACGACCACCGAACATCAAATTACATCGCACCGGATACACACGTCGGCATAAAACTGATGAGCCTGCATTCTGGATGGTTGGAGCAGCGGCTTCCTATGGGTATCAACATAGTTTTAGAAAGCAGTGTGATTTTAGACATTGTAAAGAACGGGGAATAAGTTCGCATTGAAAAATCGTTGTTTTATTTAATTAACGTAAGTCGAACGGTTAGGGGGAATCGTTGCCTCCCCGTTAGCGATTTTTTTTCTGGAATCCCTTGACGGATATCTTAACTCACAATAGATTTGTCTTTTCGGGGCGAAAAGTTTCAAGAAGGGTGAAGTAAAGTACAATCATATTTTAAATCGCTGTGAAGCGAAGTCCAACCAAGTTCTCACGGATCCCGATGCTGGGAGCCCACACACGTTTTAATTAAAATAAGGTATAAGGTATAAGCATAAACAAACAAATGTCGCAATCAACATTCAATTTAGCTTCCAACCTTTGTAAACAATCAGAATGTATGTATCATAATGAAACGAGTAGCAATATGTTATAAACATCGCCACTTGATTTTGTCGCGGTTGAGTTTTAATCGAGCATTGTTCCGGCTCAGTTCGCATATATTTGTTCCAATAAAGGAAAATATATTTTTTTAAAAGAAATAATACAAATTTCTTTAATTATGTTAATTTCTCCGAACCATCCGATCGAAACCGAATTTTCATGGAATTCCCCAATCCACATTTTTCATAGGAATTATCTCCACAAAGCAGTAGCAGACCACAGCTTAGAATAGGATTTTCCCTTTTGTAGTTAGTTCACTTTTGACTTTAAATAAAAACAGAGGCTTCTCCTCTAAATAAAAATTATTTTTTTTAAGAAAACTCAACACCTAGAGTTTTAATTTGTATATTCGTCACAACAAATCAAACCAACAGGAAACTGAATAGAAAAATGAAATGGATCATTACAGTTGTCGAAGAGTCAACAACCAGAATCCAAATAATCATAAATAAAGGGAAAGAGCCGGATAAGAAAACTTAAATAAATTTCAAATCTCGGATTAGACATTCCATTCCGTTCAAAAACATTGACGATTGAAATACTTAAAGGGGGTATTAATCCCAATGTTGTTATTGTTATACTGTGTGAACTTTCCATTTCAGCCAAAATCCAAGATCGATTAATAAAAGCATTTCCATCCGTAAGATTTGTCCATACACAGAAACTTATATCAGACATTTTTAACGAAAACAGGAAAATATGCATAATATCGGCAGAATATCAGAGGCATCCACTAAAAGAAGAAATAAGCAAAACTCCAATACCATCTTACTTCGGTGAAATTCTGCATATAGACATTTACTCTACAGACAAACATTCATAGATAAATTTTCAAATTCGCAACTGTCATGCCAATAGGTTCTAGAGCCATAACACACACTCATTTCTGTTATGAACCAACTTGCAAATTAAGCAAATTCTTCGTTGTCTCTCTGCTACTCTATGTATTTCTAAGAAAATTATTGTAACCAAATCTACACAGTAGACAGCCGTGCGTATTTCAATTCGAATTTTCACCTGCCGGTCTAATTATCGTGTTGTGGTGAAATTTAAGGGTCCCGGAGTTGCCCACTGAAATATTGAATCACAGTGAATTGTGACAAAAAAGTGCCAAAACAGTGAGCAAAACGGTAGTTCGTAGGAACTTGCCGCACCACCCGATCCAGAAGAAAAGCCTCGAGGAAGAAGAAAAAAAAAAAAAAGAAACGAACTCCAGCAACAGTCAAAGAGTAAAATATTTCTACAGTGCAACAATAAAAAAAAAAGGAAATTAACTACACACAGTAAAAAAAAAACCTATCTAGTGTTAAAATAAAGAATTATCTTTGCATTCATCTATAAGAAATGTTGCTGGTACTATTGTAAGTCGAATTTAAGAATTATATTTTAAAAGAATTATATATTATAAGAAAAAAGGGAAAAAATTATAAAAAATTTAAGCTATATGTAAAAGAAACAAACATAAAAGAACAAATTAATTTGATGTTATTTAGAGAATATTTACACATAGTGAACAGAAAAAATACGTAGTTTTTAAGAAAGTTAAACAAAAGTTAATAATAATAAAAATGCCGGAAACACGAAGCGGTCTGGTCACTGGTGCCAACCCTATCGATCAGGGTGCCGTAAATATGCGACAACCCACTTTGTCAAATCCCCGATCGAATCCTAATGATCACACTATTTATTATCCCTCAACAAGTCGCGCTCCAGTCGCAAATACTATTCCTGAGTTAGAAAGTGTAATCACTTCAATTGTGCAACGCGTTTTTGAAAATCAGGGCCGTAATTTAGTGCACAACATGTTAAATCCGGGTAGTGAAACGTTTACTGGAACTGATCAAGTGATCAATCCAGAACATAGGCTAAATTTGTCTGAACTGGATAAAATACCGGACGTAGTTCGAAGTTTGCGTGAATTTTCGGGAAACCCAGGAGAATTTAGCTCCTGGAAGAAAAGTGTTGAAAGGATTCTAGTAATATACGAACCTTTTAAAGCATTACGGAATAATAAATGTTATTCGTAACAAAATCATCGGCAATGCTGACATTGTTCTCGAATCCTACAATGTCTCGCTGGACTGGAAAGCGATTTCAAAATGTCTAGCGATGCATTATGCTGACAAGAGAGATCTCGGTACTTTGGAGTACCAAATGACTCTCCTTGTTCAGGGGAACAAGACAATACAAGATTTCTATCAAAGTGTGTACTCACACTTGTCATTGATCTTGAACAAACTATCTTGTATGGAAGCTAGTATAGAAGCAGTGCGATTGCTTACCCAAACCTATCGCGACAAAGCTCTCGATACATTTATACGTGGACTAAGAGGCGATCTTCCAAGGTTACTAGGAATAAGAGAACCTATAGATTTACCACATGCACTATACCTGTGTTTGAAGCTGGAAAATCATAACTACAGAACCAGTCATACATACAACCAAGGAGCATCAAACAAGCTACAGTCGCAACCTGAGACGACATTCCCGCCAAGGAAGCCCCAATTTATCCCGCGTCAACCATTCAGAAATGAACAATCCTCAATGCCGTCTTTCCAATCCCAAAGATTCTCTTTCCTAGACCACCTTAAAATCCAAATCAACATTACTATAAACTCTTTTTAAATCCCAACCAAACTTTCCTAATCAAACAAATCACAATCGCTTTATAAAATAAGAACCAAGGAAAAATGCAAATAATCAAACAAGAAATCCTAGTGTCCAAGCTCAGCATCCATCTCAGCGTCATAAGATCAACAAATACCAGCAGAAGAACTACCACATATCCACTGACGAGAATCAACGTTTCTACGAGCAGATGTATCTCTCGCAAGCAGCATGCCTCGATCAAACCCAAATGGAATATCCAGATGATCATTATCAGTCAACAACTGAAAATGAATTAAATGCGGTTGTCGATTGCACTGATATTAATTTTTCAGATTAACCTCCTCTTCGTTACCTTACTTCGAAGTAAGGACGAAGAGGGGTGACACCATGAAAGTATTAATTGATACCGGCTCAAATCGAGACTACATTCAATCAGTTTTACATGACAAACCTATACCCAACGAAAGCTGCTTTAACGCTAACTCAGTCGGAGGAAGCGTTGAAATAACTCATCACGTTAAAACCAATCTTTTTGGACTATAAGATCCCGTCATTAAGTTCTTCCTACTCCCCACTCTTAAATCATTTCACGCTATCTTAGGTAATGACAGTCTTAAGGCTTTGTCTGCTGTCATTCATACTAAGGAAGGTTACATGAGAATATTGGGAAAAACAAAAATTAAAATCAAGCAGTTAGAAGTTCAATCAGTAAATAGTATTAATTTATCTCATATGTCAAATACCTAAAAAGTATCAATAAAATCATTAATAAATAATTTTTCTAGTTTGTTTTTGGATCCTGATGAGAAATTAACTTATACCACCAAAGTCTTCGGTAAAATAAGAACAAATACTGATTCCCCAGTTTACACGAAATGTTACCCATATCCACAGGCTCTCAAAGTTGAAGTGGAAAAGCAACTCCACAAACTCCGAAGATGGAATCATTAGACCATCCCGCTCACCATACAACTCACCAGTATGGGTTGTGCCAACAAAAACCCTCTTTGGGAAATCATAGACTACAGGAAGCTGAACTCAGTAACGATCGCGGATCGATACCCAATTCCAGAGATAAACGAAGTTTTATCCCAGTTAGGTAAAAATGCTTTGTATTAGATTTAAAAAGTGGATTCCACCAAATACATTTAAAGGAGAAAGACATAGAGAAGACGGCTTTTTTCATTAACAACGGGAAGTTTGAGTTTACACGACTCCCTTTTGGACTAAAGAATGTACCGTCAATCTTTCAGTGCGCTCTGGACGACATCCTTCACGCGTATTGGGAAAATATGCTACGTATATATCGATGACATTGTCATCCTTAGTAAAAGTGAGTCCGAACATGTAAATCATTTGAGAATGATCTTCCATACGTTAAATGAAGTCAACATGAAAGTCCAACTGGACAAATGTAATTTCTTCAAAAAAGAAGTAGAATTCTTAGGCTTCGTAATATATTAATAATTTTCCGCTCCCACGAACCTTGAAAGATCTTCGATCTTGGACTCGCCGTCGACTTGTAAAAGATGGGAATGATTCAGGAATTATGCCCATCACATTTCAGTAACTATCAAATAAGATTTACGAGAACGCAAGTTGAGGATGTAGCAAATGAAAATGACCAGGAAAGTATAATAATAGATACCCATCGGCGACCGCATAGAAATGAAAGGGAAAATAAGGTTCAAATCATGGAACGCTACTATTTTCCAGCAATGTCTAGGAAAATAAAACAAATCATAAGGAAATGTACCATTTGCAAGGAAAATAAATATGAAAGACATCCGAACAAACCACAACTTCAGTCAACGGACATCCCTCAATATCCCGGTGAAATAGTTCACATTGACATTTTTTTAACCGAAGGCAAACTTGTTCTGACCGCCTTAGATAAATTTTCAAAATACACTCAGACCAGAGTCATAAAGTCAAGAGCAGTAGAACATATCAAGCAGCCACTCAGGGAAATTTTATATTCATCGACATATTGTTTACAGGCTCTTGATCAAATTTGCGAACTCCGAGGTACAAATACTCGACTATAGTAACTCCCAAATGATAGTGATTGAAACATGAGTAGCAAAATTTCAAAGCGGATCATTTAAACTCATCCATGAAATCGATATTCAGCAGTATAAACATGTGGTAGACGACTTGGAGCGACATGTTAAAACCGACATTAGCAAAAACGAATCCCTACTCCCTTCCTTTTACATGAAATCGAAGAAATCAAAAGTCACCTCGAGCGACTTACTCCTATCGGTAGGAGAAACGAGCGTTCTTTGGATTTCATTGGCAGTGCTTGGAAGTGGTTGGTCCTGACCACGCTGACTTCGAAATTATCCAACAAAAAATGAATAACATTTCAGAAAATAATAAAAATCAAGTCATAATAAATAAACTGTCAATTGAAAAAATAATGGAAATTAAGAATATTACCAATAAAATCATAAAAAGTATTCAAGATAATACTACTACTACTAACTGCTAAAAGTGAACTGTTTATGAAATTAAATTAGATATTGTCAAGCAAGAAATTATAAATATCGAATACGCAATAAATTGGGCTAAAGCCGGCGTAATAAATTCATTTATTCTGTCAGATAAATGACTAAACATATTAAGAAATGTATTAGTAAGACAATATATTCCATTATTAAATCTGGAGGAGGTAGTAGATTTTGGAAATACAAAAATAGCAACAAACGAAACAATAATTATATATATTTTAAATTTGCCAATAACAGAAAAAGAAAATTGTAAGAAATTAATGTTAAAATCAGTAAAAATGAATAATGTTGTAAACAAACTACCTTTTGAAAATATCCTCCAATGCAATGAAAAAATATTAGGAATAAGAAAAGAATGTAAAATGTTTAATTTTCTGTCAGTATGTACAAAAGTACAAAAACAATGTAATAGATATAAGTAGCAGTTTATGTATTCCTAACCTTTTGAAAAGCCGTATTGCCATTTGTCCTAAAACCAACAGTCACCATATTCCGGAGATCGAACAACTTTTCCTAGACACACTACTCCTGAATCTATTCAATGGTATAATCGACATCGCCAACAACGAGATGAAACTAAGCGGAACCTTCATGATTCGATTCCATAACTCTATAATAAGGATCGAAGGGCACACCTACACCTCAGAAGAAATCTCTGACTCAAAACCTTTACCAGCCATTTTACAAGTTGATAATGGGCCTATGAACATCCAGCAACACCTGTCCTTAGAAATGATAAAAGAATTGAATGTCAACAACACGAGAATCATCAAATTTTCACAATAACAGAGTTTTTTTGTTAACATCAATCGCTATTATTCTTTTCACCATATTCGCCTTCAAGTGGTACAGAGTAACACACGCAGAAACGATACCAACCATTCCACAAGAACTTCAAGATATTGCAAATGCTGATGTTCATCAAAACGAAGCACCACGTCTTGAACAACCATCAACTCCCCAAAATTCACCGACCAGAGTTTCACGTGTCAGTCAGATCCCATTCTTCTTATTATTCGCAGACGAGAACGCTTCGCATTTAAAGGGGGAGGAGTTAAAGACAAACACGCTGATTTGGAATAACATCAACTCATACCCCGGATGCAGAACGATTCCCAACGATTCAAAGTAATATTTCTCCAAATCCAATGTTTATCGTTTCACTCCGCAACCACACATCTCGATCTGAAATCAACACCCAGATATTTCTCGGAATTACTTCCACCAGCAATAGCACACATCTTCGAAATCATAATCATAATCATAAAAAATAATAAAAAATCATAATTCGCTGATGCAGCAAAATGACCAATGGCAGTAGGGCATAGAATTAAGTCATAGAAATTGTTTTAGGTCAGTTCATTTTTAACAACCAATAAAGGAAGAGGCTTCTCCTCAAAATAAAGAAATTATTTTATTTTTAAAACTTAACATTTAGAGTTTTAACTTATATACAAAAAAGGGTTGTGCCGGTGCAAACATTAGGGAAGAAAACCACGGGTAATAAAAGTGAACTTCTGTTACGTTTAATGGAAATTCCCCCACAGCAACGCGGTGAGTTCCCGGTGATTCTCGAAGAATCAGAAGTAACTGAACATAGCGATGACGCCGACAGCGCTGACGATACCAACGATGACGACATATATGAAGAAACCAACACTCCGTGCAATGAAGGATATGACGAAGAGAATGAAGACGATACACCATCAAATAACGCGAGAGATGTTGAGAAGAAAACGAAGACTATAGAGAAAAAAATTAGTGCAAAAATGGGAAAGGATGAAGTACAAAAGAATGAGTGGACAAAAATGATGAAGGAATTGGGGTAAATGAGAAGAGAAATAGAGTGCTGCAAAAAGGAGAACGAAGTTCCAAAGAGAGAGAACACGGTGCTAAAGAAGAAAGGTGAAGAGATCAAAACAAATGAAAATACAAATGAGAGTGGTACAAACAATTCAAATGAGTGTGCAAGCGTATGTGGACATGTAAATGAAGATACGTCGCGTGGCAGTGATAACACAAAAATAAGCTTCACATTCGTTAAAGATTTGCTGTCCGAGTTTTCGGGAGCCGATGACTCGTACACTTTATGGGCAGCCCAGCTGAAAGGAATTGTGCAAATGTACAAATTGGATGATGCCAACATTCGTGCACTAATCTCAACCAAATTGAAAGGCAGGGCCATGCGCTGGCTGCACTCCCGGGGTGATGCTGTCACGGTACCCGTGGACAATTTGTTAGCTAACATGGCTTCATTGTTCGAGGACAAAACGAGTCAACTTGAACTTAAGCGGCAGTTCGAAGCGCGAAAATGGCACTCTAGTGAATCATTTATGGAGTACTACCATGAAAAAAACATTCTGGCAAACAGATTCTCAATAATGGAGGATGAATTATTGGAGTACTTAATAGAAGGCATCCCTGATCAAACACTCCAAATCCAAGCGAGGATGCATTGCTTTAATAATAAACTCCAGTTAGTAGAGGCATTTCGGAAAGTCAATCTGCCCCGCAGAGCATCATCATCACAACAGGTAATGAAGGCTGAGAGGTCATCAGTTCCCAAAAATCGAAGATTAACTGTAATTCACTTGGGCATATCGCTACCGAGTGTCGCAAGCCGAAGAGGGAGGCTGGTGCGTGCCACGTTTGCGGGGAATTTGGTCATTTCGCAGCAACATGCAATGGCAGAAAGGGCCAGCCGATACACCACATCCACGAAGAAGAGCACCAGGATGATTACCTAAGAATTTTAAAATATGCTTTTAAGAAAGATATTTGTGTCTATAATTTGTCATTAGAATCATTACTCGACACCGGCAGCCCTATTAACTTTATAAGACAGCAGTACGTGCCTCAGTTTTTACTTTCAAATAACAAGAATAATGAATTATATAAGTTTTTTGGCATTAATAAAAGCCCCCTACATGTAATTGGTTTAGTTAAGTGCAATGTTTTATTTGAAGAGAATGTAATAGGATTAGACATTTTTGTTGTAGGAGACGAAACGATGCATTATCCTATAATACTGGGTAAGGATTTTTTAAATAAAGCTAAATTAAGGCTACAGAAAACGAGTGCTGAACAAACGATAAAAAGGAAAGAAAATGAAATGTATCAAATGACTCAGGAAGAGAAAAATGAAATGTATAACATGATTAGTAAAGAAACAAATGAGGAGGATAAATTAGTTGAACAAACGAAAGAAGGATTCACACAATGTAAAGCAAGATGTTTATATCAACATGAATGTATGAACTTAATGCATACTGAAGTTACTAATTTAGGTGAATGTGATGACGTATTGTCAGACGAATTGGAAGTAGATTTGATTTAAGAAAAATATGTGTTGCAAGCGTTCCGATTTACCTGAAACCAGGTGTTAAATGAAAATTAGATTGGCCGTTTCATTGTTCTCCGAGGAGGTTAGCGTATAATGAAAAGGAAAAGGTACAAGCAATCCTAGACGACTTAATGCGTGCGAATGTCATTAGACCACTGAACAAGCTCACTTTGAAAGATAATTATCTTATACCTCTCATCGATGATATTTTGGATAGATTAGCGAATAAGACTGTTTTCTCTCTGCTCGATCTAAAGAGTGCTTTTTATCATGTAGACTTGAGTGAAGAATCTATCAAATACACATCGTTTGTGACTCCAATTTGAGTTCCTGAAGATGCCGTTTGGTTTGAGGAATGCTCCATCCACGTTTCAATGTTTCATTAGTGATGTGTTCGAAGATCTAATACGCGCAGGCAAAATAGCAATATATTTAGATGACATCATGATTGCTACAGAAACAGTTGAAGAGCATTTAGAGATTCTCAGAGAAGTTTTTATAAAATTGGTGAAGCTTGAACAAGCTTGAATTAAGGGTGGATAAGTGTCGATTTTTGAAAGCTGAAATACAGTATTTAGGGTACACAATTGCAAAAGAAGGTATACGACCAAACAAGCAAGGGATAGAAGCAGTACTTAGTTTTCCAACACCGCAAAATGCAAAGGGTGTTCAGAGCTTTCTAGGACTCTGCTCTTATTTTAGGAGGTTCATCAAGGGATTTTCGGTGACAGCAGGACCACTTTATAATCTAATTAAAAAATATGCTACGTTTAAGTTTGGAGAGAGAGAATTAGAATGTTTTGAAAACTTGAAACGGAAGTTATTTGAGTCACCCATTTTAGCTATTTTTGACCCACGAGATAAGATTGAACTGCATTGCGATGTCAGTTCTCTGGGTTTTGGTGCCATCACTATGCAACAGAAGTCTGATGGGAAATGCTATCCCACCTTTTATTTCTCAAAGCGCACAACTGATCAGGAATCGAAGTACCATAGCTTCGAGCTTGAAACATTAGCTATAATCTATGCCCTTAGTACCAAAATATTAGCAATCTTA
Source organism: Eristalis pertinax (assembly GCA_907269125.1). NCBI lineage: Eukaryota > Metazoa > Arthropoda > Insecta > Diptera > Syrphidae > Eristalis > Eristalis pertinax. The sequence continues at coordinate 27,391,121 of OU026148.1, forward strand.
AGAGCCAGTTAGAAACAAAAGAAAGTTGTATGTTTGAAATGAGGAATGGTTTAGTGAATAGGAAAATTGGACAGAAGATACTCTTTTATGTACCAAAAAGTATGGAATGGAATACAATGCATTAGTATCACGATGAAATGGGACACATGGGGCGCGATAAAGTCTTGAATGCTATCAACAATATGTACTGGTTTCCTGGAATGAAACAAAAAATAAAGAATTATATTCAGAATTGCTTAAAATGTATAGCTTTCTCACCCAAATCGGGAAGACATGAAGGATTATTACACAACATACCCAAAGGTGATCAACTGAAAAGTTCATCTGAAAAGTTCAAAGAAAAAGTACGTTTTTCTAGTAATAGATGCATTCACTAAGTTCACGAAATTGTATGCAGTGCGCTCCACAGGCACTGCCGAGGTTTTGAGCTCTTTAAGATCGTACTTTAGTGCTTATAGTAGACCGAAGGTGGTGGTGTCCGACCGAGACACTGCTTTTACTTCCAAAGATTTCAGAGTTTTTCTGGAATTATGTAATGTACAACACATAAAGATAGCAACTGGTTCACCTCAAGTCAATGGTCAGGTGGAGAGAGTGAACCGTAGCCTAGCTCCGATGATAGCTAAATCTACCAGTGCCGGTACTGTATTTTCTTTGGATAAAGTTCTTCCAAAAATAGAATTCGCTATGAACAATTCTGTGCACCGAAGTATAAGTGTCCAGTCAGTTACTTTTTGGTATTACACAAAGAAGTACGGTAATAGATTATTTGCGAGAAGGATTAGAAGACTTACACCCAGCAAATTACGAAAGAAATCTAGAACAAGTACGAGAAAGGGCGTCCGAACAAATTATCAAGTGTCAGGATTATAATAAGAACATAAAGGATAAGTTTAGAAAATGTAAGAAATACAAAGTAGAAGAATACGTAATGGTAAAGAATTTCATAAGTCAGCCGGGGGCATGTAGGAAGATTGCGCCGAAGTTTAAAGGACCTTACCGGGTAGATAAAATATTACCAAATGATCGTTACTTAGTGAAAGATGTTGAGAATATGCAACTGAGTCAAGTGCCATACTCCGGAGTATGGGAGGTCGCTAATTTAAAGTCATGGTTGGATCGTAATGGTTTTGGCGTCAATCGAGACGATTGTAAGTCAGGAAGGCCGAATTGTGGCAACACTGTTCACAAAACTGCAAAAGAGCGAAATAATTAGAGAAATGAAAATGAGTGTATATACAAAAAAGGGTTGTGCCGGTGATAGAATGAGTGTAGGATAAAGAAGGGTGATTCGGTTGATCTGTGCCCATATAAGTAAGAAGTTGTAAATATAACAAAAGAAAATTAACCAGTAAAGGTAGTTGGAACAATTAATTAAAAGAAAACTACTAAACAAGTGTTCACTGTAGAATTTAGTTTCAATTCTATTAAACAGCGACGTGTTTGGAACCAACCATGACCATAGAAACTTCAGATTGGATCACAAACAAATATGCGGAAAATTTCCAGGATCCATCCTCATCATCGCACATCACGGGAATCACATCCACGACTGCAATTATTCCAACAACTCCTGTCGATGTGTCTTCAGTAATTGTTTCGAAGAATTTGTCACTCAAAGATTCTCTCGAGTTGTTCCAAGTTGGAAATTCACGATCGATCACTGGACAAATATCGCAATCTATTTGCAGAAGGACTCCCGGGAATATCTATACTTTAACATCGTCCGGAGAACGTGGTTTCCAAGTAGTTAAACTAGAGAATGATTTGCAAGAAGCCGAAGACGGAATGGTGGAAGGAAGGGAATTATCGTTCGACATTTATAACACAATCTCCTTTGGATCCCAATTATTAACTAGTAATGAAATTACTAGTCTCTGCAACGAACCAGATAAAGAAGATACCGGGAGTTAAAAAAGAGGAAAGGAAGACAAAATAATTGACTTTCTTAAAAATCCTCCTGTACATCAAATTTTACATTCTACTATGTGGCTTTCATCCGAATTTCGTTCTTTTGACATTAATTCTATATTAATAAAAAATTGTTTTAGAATTATTAATAATTATATTAATAATCTTACTTTTCAGGAAATATATCTATATTTAAAATCGGTTGAACCACAAAATTTAATATTTAATGCACCAGTAGGAAATTTGTATAATTATTATTTTTCTATTTCAGAATCTATTAATATTTTAGAAGAACTTTTAAATTTTCAATTTAATAATGATAAAAATGAAATATTTCAATTTTTAACAAATTCATATAATGTTTAATGTTCTTGATAAAAATATTTAATATTCCTATTCCTTTTTTGATACCTTTATCCATTTTTGTTTTAATTTTGGCCAAGTTGGCAATTTTAATCGTTATTGTTCTTTTCCACTAATGGAGTGTGTAGATAAAAGAGTAATTTTATGGAATGAACCATTATTGGCAGCATCAGCAACAGAAACATTAAAAATGCTATTTGGTGGTGATACAGTTGCAGCTAATGTAAAATATTCTACCGATGCTGTAATAATGAGGACACCAGTAATTGTATTAAGTAACAACGATGTATTTCCCAAAGATCGTGCTTTTCGATCAAGAATGTATACATACAAATGGAGCTCCTGTAAACATTTGAAAAAGTATAAAAAAAACCACATCATTTGTCGTCATCATCATAATTTGTTCTAGCCGAAATTCTACCATTTTCGTCATCTGTGACACCAAATAGTGTTTGTCCATCTGTATAAGCACGATCAAAGTTTGCACAAAATCTTACTTCTAGTGGCCAACTAACACTAGTTCCTTTTACAAATGCCGAGAAAATATTACATTTTATTTCAAAAGAGCATTCAACTTTCCAATAACATGCACTATTTAAATAACTAGTTGATGTATCTGTAGGTTTCAATTGTGGTGTTGCAACAATGACAATATTTAATTGTGGTTGTGCATCATAACCAAATCCACCACTGCTTGGATGATATGTTCCATATGATTCAATGGTTCTTGCGTAAATATCATTTATATTATTCATAACAACTGGAGTTGTGTTAGTTTTTGCCATACCAATGTCTCCAGATATTGGTTTATTGCCTGCTTTAAAAAATTGTAACGCATGACTATGTGGTCTGTTTTTTGTTGAATGAACTTTATATTTTCTTGTATAAGGAACAACATTTTTTTTCACGTTTAATAAAACCACTCTTTGGTTTATATTTATAATTTGCAATCGGAGTACCTACTGCCTGATTTATTAATGTATGTACTTTTTCATCCATTCTAACACTTCCTTTGTTATGAATAATATATTCAGGAAATTCATTTTGATCAGGATTCTTTTCACTATTCCATTCATGAACAAAATATTGTTCAATGGAACACATAAAGCATTTGATGGTTTATAATACATTTCTTTAACATCAATTGTTTCTACATCAGTAACTTTCATTGGATCTGTTCCAGATGATGTATATTTCACATTTTTTCCATAAAATGTTTTATTAACACTAAACATACCATAACGGGTCAAATGACCCATTTTGAACTTTTGCATTGAAAATGCACGTATAATTTTATTGCGTTTGCATATTTGATTTCATGACTTTTCCTAAGTAATTAATGTACAGTTATAAAAAAATTTTTTTTTTGTTTCGTTTTGTTTATTCTGATTAATCCTTGTTGTATACCGATATCTACCACAACGGGTCATTTGACCCGGAGAGAATTTTTTTGTTTTATGAGATTATCGAGTCATATTTGTAGTCAGTAAGTTGCACATTATTCCAAAGACTGTTGCGTAAAGTAGTTCAACGAAAATAGCTCAGAATAATTTCAAGAAAATATCAAATTTTAGATTGAAAATAGCTTTTTAGTGTTTTGATAGCTATAGTAATACAGGTCATTTTTTACCCAGAAAAATGTCGAAGCAAACCAGACAGTAGAAGTTCTTAGAAGATATAAATAATATTGGCGAAGAGTTTTCAGAAATTAGTGAAGATGAATTTTCTGAAAATTAAGATATATTGGTTGCAAATAAAAATGAGTTTGATTCTACAGATACTGACGATTAAGAGGAAAATATTGTGAATGTATGTAGTGGCCGAAAAAGAATAAGATTACTCTCAAGTTCGGAAGAAAGTGAAGTAGAAATAAATGAACAAAATGTTGCGAATGATGGATCTGTTTGGCAACAAATGCAAGTAGGTGGCACACCTGGAAGAGCACAGGCACAACAGGATATGCAAAACGTCATATAATGAAAGGTAAAGTTAGTACTGCATTTTCATTGATAATTGACCACCGTATTATGAACCATATAAGAACATGCACAATAGAAGAAGCAAAGAGAGTGTTAGGTTCCGATTGGAGTTTATCTAAAAAAAAATTAGATGCATTTATTGCAATTTTATATGCTCGAGCTGCATATGGAGGGGGCCTAAATTTTTTTCTGAAACTATGAGCAGAAATAATTTTACCGAAATTCTTAGATTTATTCGTTTTGATAAAAAAAAGTCAGCGGATCCAACGAAAACAGATAAATTCGCTATGGTATCTGCAATTTGGAATATTTTCATTGAGAACAGCCAAAACTGTTACAAACCGGGTGAAAATATTACTATAGCCGAACAGCTATTTCCGACTAAAGTACGATGTAGATTTACGCAATACATGCCTAACAAGCCGGATAAATTTGGAATCAAATTTTGGTTAGCATCGGACGTCGATAGCAAATACGTCATAAATGCACTTCCATATCTTGGAAAAGATGAATATAGGCCCACTTCAGTACCACTCTCTGAATATGTTGTACTCAAACTCATTGAGCCATTTACGGGTTGCGGAAGAACTGTGACCACAGACAACTTCTTCACAAGCAAATCCCTAGCAACACAACCCCTAGCCAAAAAAACTACGTTAGTTGGATCTATTCGGTCAAATAAAAGAGAATTACCACTAATTGCGAAGCAAAAGAAAGATGATATGGAACGATTTTCATCGAACATTTTTACAACAGATAATTGTACTCTTACAATCTATGAAAGTAAGCCAACAAAAAAAGTACTTTTACTTAGTTCTAAACATAAATTCGTTAAAGTAGAAAACAATGATAAACGTTTACCTGAAACTGTTTCATATTACAATAAAACCAAATTTGGTGTAGACATGACCGATCAAATGGCGAGAAAATTTACTACAAAATCTAAGTCTTGTAGATGGCCTCTAAAAGTTTTTTTCAATATCCTTGATTTAGCTGGCATAAATGCCTGGATTTTGTACAAGCAAACGACAGGAGAAAATATCTCGAGACAAGATTTTTTACTCAAGCTAGCGAAAACAAGAAACAAACACGAAAGGATCGGTGCCTAAGTCTACTACAGATGCTTATAAACGTATGAGATGTCAAATAGGATACTGTAAAGAAAATAAAACCAACAAAATTTGCTCTAAATGTAAAAAATATGTTTGCGGAAAATGTACAATGGACACACTTATATGTAAAAAAATGCGATGAACTATGAATTAAACATTTATATTTTTTGCTTTTGTAATAGAAATGCTCAACGTACTATTTTGTTTAATAATAATAAATTTAATTTATATTTTTATTTCCTTCCTAACATCCATATTTCATACATTCAAGCATGGAACATAAAGTCGGGTCATTTGACCCGCTATGATAGAAATAGGTATATATTAAGTCTTGGTATGATTAGTGTTTAGTCCTTCTGCTACTAACCCAATGGGTACATATTCTGAGATTGCAGTTCAGTTGTAGGTAACATATCATATTCCGCTTCACTTAAATAAAATTGTACAAAATCCACAGGAATTAATGCTAATGGTGTAGTTATTCGATCAATTGAATTAGAAGTTTGTATGTTTTCTGTACTATAGCCATAGCTTATTAATATTTTCCTTTTTGAAAAATGCATGTAATTAGTGTATTTTGCATGTAATTAGTGTAATTAGTAATTAGTACATGGTTGCTTGGTCTTATCCATGTGATACTTGAAGAAGAGGAATCTCCACTTCCTGTTGCACCCGCCCTCGCGCCCCTGACCTGAACCACTACTATTTGCAGCTGCATTAAAATCACGTTTTATAACCTGATAATGACATCCACCTTTTTTATAACTTTCATAAATTTGTTTAGAAATAAGTGCTCTCTTTTTAAAATCTTGAAAATGTCTATATCCTTCTTTATCAGGTGTGTCTTTTATTCGTTCCCACTCTTGTGAAAAAAGTCGTTCTCGTGCAGCGTATACTAGTTGAGAAAGATAATCCAACAATTCCGGTTAAACCAGCTAATGAATTATGTTTTCTATAATCATTTATAAACGATGAGATTGCTTGCCGATCAGCTTCTCTTATTTGATCTGTAGTTGTTGCTAATTCGTACTCTAAATCGTGTATGTATGCGTCAAAAGCAATATCATCTACAGGTTCATCGTTTTTGTATATTGTATTACCCAGTCCTAAATAATTATAACCCGGAAAAGTATAACCGTCTCTACCGTGTAATAACACCATACTACTAACAACATTGTTGTTCATCTCTATAAGTACTCGTTTTAGTAGTAGAAACTTTGTTGCAATATAAATAATCACACATGTATTGGTTAACATACGATATTGTTATATAATTTGCAAATAGTAGATTTTGTAAAGTAAAAAAGATTTTGTAGTAAAATTTGGTACTAAATACAAAATTATATTTTATAGGAAGACAACGGACGAATCTTGCCATGAACAAGAAACGAGAAGGCCAGCGTACAAAACCTGTACAAAGAAATTATGGCCAAATGCAGAATCCGCATATACGGCAATGGTGGATTTCTCTACCGGGAGGACGCCGATGATGAATCTGAACTTCAGCCAGCGATGGAAGAAGAGGATAGAAGTGTAGGGTCAACTGAGGAGGACAGTGATGACCACGCGGACCGGGAGGCTGCATCCGAGGGAGACTGCGAACTTCGGACAGCGATGGAGGAAGATGAGGAGAGTTAAGTGGAAAACACGGATGAGGAGTACCCTCCACTACAGGCGAAGAAGAGGAAATCATCCAGATCGCCTCCGCTATCGGGGGGGTGACAGCACCACCATCTACAGCAACAGTTAAACCAGCAACAACAGCTAACCCAACAACAGCTAACCAAACAACAACAACTAAACCCTCAACAATAGCTAAAACAACAACTACAACGAAACCAACAACAAAAATAACTCAAACAGCAGTGGCTCCACCAAACCCATCACAGATTGAAAAGAAAATAATAATGCCTTCTATAATTTCTTTCCATTTGAACGTCGCGCAGCTGGAAATACAAGGTGCGTAATATTAACACGACAAAATCGGTCATTCTTTGTAGCAACCAGACAGGAGAGGAATACTCTCCTAGTTGTAAAGGGAGCAGCTCTTACGAGCCTGCGGAAGTAACTGCTACAGTAGGGAAGAAGTGTAAAGTGTAAAATTTACCCCATATAGGGCGTCAGGGGATAAAATGTTCAATAACTTCGTGTTCGAAGTTGGCAGAGAAGCTGATATTCCTGCTATATACAAAAAGACTTCGTTGTTGAAGCAGAAAGTCAGCTGGGAGTAATTCAAGACAAATGGAATAACTCAGTGTAAAAACTGTCAGAAATTCGGCCATGTTGCAACAAACTGCGGCATGAAATATAGGTGCGTTAAGTGCAAAGAGGACCATTCGCCAGCCAACTGCCCACGAACCACTAAAGATCGGTATATTGCACCAACTGCAGAAAGGAGGGACACCCTGCAAACTATAGTGGATGTTCGAAATACTAGGAGAAACTCGAGGAGAAGAACAAACTGGCAGAAAAAAAGAAGTCGCAAATCCAGTTCGCGGTTGCATCTGGAAAGAAGCAGATCTCTTCTGAACTCAGTTTTGCACAAGCAGGTGCTTTTGCCAACAGTGAGCACAAAAAGCCACCGATATCTAAGCCTACCACCACAACCCCAACAACAACGACGACGGCTCAGCCAACACCAGCTAAAAATATGGTTAAGGAGACTTCACCGAAAGGGGACTTCAATCTCTTTGATGAGACGCAGAGGGTATTTGGAACAAGACGTCGTGGAGACGCGGAACAGCAATTGTGTTGAGGGCAACCTTTGAGTCATATACAGTTGAGATACGCGGACATCAATGGATGGAAGCGACAGCCGTCGTTTTAAAAATAAGTCGCACTGAGACACTACTGGTGGTTTCTGTGTAAAACCATGGGGCAGCCTCAGACAACAACATACAACGCGACCTACTGCCTGTTGGGAGGAGACTTCAATGCCAGACATTTTCTCTGGCAGGACGACAAAATCAGCACACAAGGGACGGGTATCCAGAGGTGGATGGATGACAACAATCATCTATATTCAATTGTAGTTATCTCGCAGCCGAAAAAAACCCTTCCCAAGGCAACCATTAATGCTGGACTTCTACTTGGTATCATCGAACTTGATCAACATCCTACCAGATCTTCAGAACTGCACATGTACTGCTCATGTCGGTGATTCTGATCATCTGGCTATTAAACTAAGGATACGACTCAGTCAATGAGTTCGCCTACAGCGGCCTGTTAATGAGTTTTATACTGACTTCAAGAGGATGAATTGGCCGAGATTTCAATCCGAGATTGTTGAAGAACACTTATCTGGACAACGCAGAAATCAACAGTGCGATTCTTCACTTTCAGGCAGTAGCGAATGGGGCCGTAGAATTACAAAAGAGACCACGGACCAGCAAGGACAAATACGGACACCTCCCGGAACACATCCAGGCTACTTATGCTCATAGACAAGGGCTTCCCAAGCGCCTCCAAAGGATAGTCCAGCGGACTTGGAACACGGATAACAACGAGTACAGAGCCATCCATTCACAGCTCAAATGTACTAATGCCATGTTCCAGCGAGCTGTGAAGAACTTCCATGACTAAGACTGGGAAACATCAAACCTGGACCAGGTGCCTTTCGAGAAATCGGGGTCATCGTTGGGAAAAATAAGAAGATGCCAAAGACAATCACACAAGGCGATAGAAGCTTTACAACGAACGAGGAAAAAGCGGAAGTCTTCGCTACACACTTTCACGGGAACTTCAAGGAGCGGCCACCAATTCATCTACCCGAATTCATCAGCGAGGTAGAGACACGAGTGTCTACGATTTCAAATCTGACCAACAGCATAGCGTCATTCAATGGGACCAACACATCTGTTGACCCAACGATCGGTGAAATGTTCACAAGCACCGAAAAAATAAGAATAAGGATAAGAATAAGAATAAGAATAAGAATAAGAATACGAATAAGAATAAGAATAAGAAAAATCAGAAATATCATCCACTTCGGCAACGCAAATAAATCGTCTGGTAATGACCAGATTTGCAACTTCTTACTTAAGAAGTTGCCGAATTTGGCGCAATTACTGCTGACAATTATCTTTAACAACTGCCTGAACAACAGCCACTTCCCAGATAATTGGAAAATATATAAAGTTTATTGCCGGTAACCCTGACTTCGATGATTTCAACGAGGTGAAGACTAAGGAGGAAACCCTCATTGAAGCGAATGAGCTCCAAGTTGTCATAAACACGCAGTTGTAGGAAAGAATTAACCAACTAACCAAAAAAGTGAATGAACTTGTAGACACTACTAAAAAAAACTAGAGCCTAATCAGGAAACTTATTCGAATTAATTGAAACTAGGAATAAGGCTATATATATATATAATAATAACCGATTTAGATTAGAGAACAGATTAGATTTAGATAACATAATTTACTCTATTACGTTGGGAAAAATGAACATTATAAATCCCATAATACAAGATGACAAAGATATTGAATCCATAATAAAAGCGGAACACTTTACCAATGTTAGCATAAGCGAAATTTTCAATAACTCTAAACAAAAAGTAATGATTTAATTTTCTTTTTTATTAAATATCCAAAAATTTACATTGCAATTATAATAATATGTAATAAAATTAAATTATTTCCTGTGGAATGCTAACTCCAAAGTTACGAAAGAAGTACAAGGAAAAAAATCAGAGCACCGATAAAAATTCCGTAAATATTAAGTTCCCTACCGATGAATGCGACATGCAAGTTAACACGCCACGCAACATGAGACATTCTGGAAATTCTAATTCATGCCGCTATGAGCCTCTGCCTTAAAGGCAGTCGCAAGTATTTTCCAGCATTAACCATATGTAATAAGGTTATTATTGCACGTTTGGGCTTCGCACATTCCGACCAGAGACCCGCTCATGTAAATGAGCAAGAGCTACACAGGGAAATCTGTCAATAGTTGACTATTATAATTTAGTCAATAAAAAGCTGATACTTTTAATTAACAAAACAATAATGCACGGTACATACTGCACTAACCAATGAGCTCAACAATGTTAACAGACGTAATGCTCTTCGCATATTTGTTACAGGACTCAATGGTCCATTGTCCAATATAATATTTTCATTATAGCCAGAAGACTTGCCAATTGCGTTGGCAAAGGCCCAAGAACTAAACAACTTGAAGCCAAATTTCGCTTTGCAATTTGGTCGAAACCAAAATACGGCAAGCAATAACAATAATAGTGGATATGAAAATAATTTGAGGTTCCCGCAAAAGAATCAGTTAACACGATCCACGACGCACACGCGCCACTGTATCCACACGCGGGTTATGTCGGAGTTGGAGACCACCAGCAGAGGAAACGACATTCACTTATTCGTCCAAGGAGACGACTCAGCAGTAATAAACACCAAACGTTCATCCGACCAACGAAACGACTCAGCAGTAATAGATACCCGACACTCATTCCCCAATAGAGATAAGTCAGCAGCTATGATCAATACCAGGAAGAAGACAGCCCAGACGATCATGCTACTGTCGCCGAAACAATAACAATTCAGTTAGGAACACAATGAGTATCGAGGCGAGAAAAGTAGAATTAGGAATTTAGTCTTAAGACACGATTCATTCAATAAAGTTCGTTCGTTTTTAAAAACTCAATCCGCTTCAATCCTCATTTAACTGGCGCAGTCGGTACTTCTAAAATCTAAAGATATTAGAATCGAATCTAATAAAGCGAAACATGTCAGCAGACAAAGAGTTAAAACGCAAAAATTTTATTGTAATTAAAAGAATCGAAAGGAAGTGAAAATATTTCGAAAGAAAATCGAAAAGAAGTGAACATATTTTAAAAGAAAATCAAAAACAAGTGAAAATATTTTGAACGAAAATCGAAAACAAGTGAAAATATTTTGAACGAAAATCGAACATAAGTGAAATACATTTCGAGTAAGAAGTAAATACTGAAGGGAATAACACCTAAATATATAGACTACCGATAAAATATATAAGCAAAATGGATAACGCAGGTGAAGTGCAAGTTGTTAACCTACCTATGGACCAAATTCTTAAAGAATCTGCCAGGATAAAGGAATTCCATGGGAACACATATGACTACTCTCTATCATCATTTATTAGAGAAGTGGAAATGTTTATTCCATGCTACAACGGAACACCTCTACAAAGATATTATTCACAAAGACATGTAATAAACAAAATACAAGGACCAGCTTTGCAAACTATAAGGACTCTGGGAGACAATCCAACGTGGGAACAAATCAAGAACGAGCTGATCAGGAACTATGGCGTTAGGGAGAATTATCATTCCCTATATCACCAAGCAATTGGTTTAAAAAACAACAATGTAAGCGATTATTTCAATAAGCTAAAAATAATTTTAGATAAATTAAATTTCAAATATGAATTTGACGCAGAAAAACCGGTCGAATTTTGCCAAAATAATAACGAAAAAATGATTCTAAGAACATTTCTCGATGGCTTAGACCCACATTTAGCAAGTGTTTTACTTAGTAGGCCAATTGATAGTCTCAGGGAAGCATTCTATACGTTAGAACAGCTAGCATTATTAAGAAATAGACAGGATAATAACAGTTACAATAGGGCATATCAACAAAATGAGAATAGGAGACAGAATAGTGGACACAATTTGAGTAATAGAGAACAACCAAGTGTAGATAGACGGAACGTAAATAACAATTTTAATAATAGGAGACAGAACAATAACTCAAATAATTATAACATGGATACTAGACCAAGCACAAGTAGACAACCTTATAGAAATAATAACGACAATAACAGACAAATGTCAGGACAATTTAGGAATAATAATAATTCAGGTCAGTATAGGAACCAGGGAATATCAAAATCTAATCAAATTAGAAATGTGAATCCTGATGCCATGAGCGTAGTCCACGTTGAGAATGTAAATTTTCATTTGGTATGTCGCGAAAAGATTTACCCATAGTAGAACTCAATATATCTAACGAAAAGATTCGTTGTTTTATAGATACAGGATCTTCGACAACGCTACTAAATAAAAATCAACTTAAATCTTATAAAAGAAATCCATTAAAAAATAAAATATCTTTTAGTACACTTTCTGGTCAAGTTATTTTCGATAGTGAAATAATAACCCCTTTACCAAATGAATTCGATGAAAAGGCATTCATGATTTGGAAATTGACCAACTTTAAAGATAAAGATTTTGATGGAATAATCGGACAAAACCTATTAGATCCTTTACAAGCAATTATAAATCTCCAAGAGAATTATCTCCAAATAAACAATAAAAAAATACCTTTCTGTGATTCATCTCCATTTTCATATGATGATGTATATTCACTAGAGGAATCAAAAGATTTAACAGAAGTTCTCAAAGATATGTTGCATCAGGGAATAATACAAGAGAGCAACTCACCTTATAACAGTCCGCTCTGGATTGTACCTAAGAAGGTAGACAGCTCTGGAATTAAAAAGTATCGTATAGTCACAGACTATAGAAAACTTAATGAAATAACCATTGACGATAAGTTTCCTATTCCAAATATTGACACAACATTGGAAAAGTTAGGAAGATCGCAATATTTCACTAGCATAGATCTAGCAAAAGGCTTTTACCAGGTTTTGGTCAAGAAATGTGACAGAAAAAAAACGGCATTTTCCACACCATCGGGTCATTATGAGTTTGTAAGAATGCCTTTTGGACTCAAAAATGCACCCTCAACCTTTCAACGATTAATAAACTCGATTTTGCGAGATTTCATAAACAAAGTTTGTGTCGTATACATGGGCGACATTCTAATCTTTAGTACGAGTTTGGAAGAACACACAAACAATATTCAAAAGATATTTGACGTACTTAGGAAACATAATTTAAAAATTCAACCGGATAAGTGCAAATTTTTTTGCCCGAGAAACAGAATTTCTTGGACATATATTGACAACGAATGGTGTTAAACCAAACATGTCTAAAATTGAAGCAATACAAAATCTAAAATTGCCAGAAACCCAAAAACAGATATAATCATTCTTAGGAATAACGGGCTATTACAGAAAGTTTAAACGAGCACGAAAGAAACTATCCCGCTATCGAAAGAGAATTGTTAGCAATAGTTTGAGCAATTAATTATTTTAGACCTTATATGTATTTACGGAAAACCTTTCGATCTCATGACAGATCATCAACCACTTAAATGGTTGCAAACTAAACGCAAAGGAAAAGACATTAATCCACGTTTACAACGTTACGTTATTGAAATTAGGTGAGTACAACATTGTGATCGTCTATATAAAAGGAAAAGACAACGCTGCAGCCGATTTCCTAAGTAGAATTAACAAAGATACGGGTGAAATCAATGCACATGAAACACTTCCACAAGATATAGAGGAAAACGTACCAACTAATGAAGTTAACGATAATGCAAGCATTGTAAATACCATACACTCCCAGATAGAGGAACAAAATTATCATTTCGGAATCTTATATACAGTTGTAAACATGTTTTACATACAGTTGATCCTTTCTAATAATAAAACTAGGGGGATAGAAACAATAAATAACAAAAGAAGAATATATAAGTTAACGCAACATAATATGCAACGAGAACACGCGCAGGCAAATCCAACACACGCCGCATTAGAGTCACTGAGTCAGCAAGTCTGCTGAACCAAACACCGTCACACCGGTCATCAAATGCCAACGTTAGCAACGTTCCCACGATCGACGCGCTCGTCACATCAAGGTGCCAAATTGCAGTGACAGCATTTATTAGGTATTTAAGGTAGAGATAAGTTATTTATGTTGTTCAGTTCGTTTTAGGAGGCAGAACCGATGCCGGTTTAAATAATAAATATATATATTGTTTTTAAATCAAATGAACTAACCGGAATTTAATTTATATAAGCTCACAAGATATAAATCAGAACAAACTTGATGACATATTCAGAAGATTTATTAAAGGTAAAGGAAAGATAGGAATTTTTTCAGAACTTTCAGAGCACGAATATAATACAGTTCAACAGAAGCTTATTGAACTCTATAATAATAATAAAAATATAAAATTTTTCAAATGTGCATATAATGCGAGGGATATGAAAGGCGAAGATGAAACCTTTAAGCAAATAGCGAAATACCATAAGTATGAAACAGGAGATGCAGATATAATCGAAAATTACGAAGGACTTAAAAAGGTTATATATTTCAAAATCCTCAAGGAACTTATTCAGAAATATGTAAGCAATTGCGAAATTTGTACAAAAGCTAAATACGACAGAAAACCCATTAAACCATAGTTCAAAATTACTGAAACACCAAATGACATAAATGAGATAATTCATTTAGACATATATACAAATAGCAAAAACAATTTCATAACGTTTATAGACAAATTTTCAAAACATGCAATTATATTCCATTTAGAAAACAAAAACAGTTTAACAATCAAAGAAAAAATAAGACTATTTCTCAATTATGGGTAAACCCAGATTGATAATTTTTGACAACGAATTCCGTAATACAAATATAAAAGATGTCCTAAGAGAAGAAAGTGTTGAAATGGACTTTACGAAACCTAATAGTCACACTGGTAATTCGGATATCGAACGATTCCATAGCACTATAGGCGAAAAAAATGAGAACCATTTCATTAAAGAATACGCAACTTACAGTACTCGAAAAGATGTTTCAATGTGTAGAATGGTATAATAACTTTATTCATCCACAATAAAGTTTAAGCCAATGTTAGTACAGGAAGGTAAAGTAGATAAAGAAATAGTAAAACAAATATCCATGCAAAGAAAGAGAAAACTGTTATAGAGCAAAATAAAAACAGAGAAGAGTATAAGGAAAATAGAGAAACAGAATACGTTAAGAATTACAAAGCACTTAGATAAGGAACAGCCAAAATATAGGAAATTAAGACTTTCTAACATACATACATCCAATATTAAACGCCCTTACAAATTTTCAGGTCGTATGGCCAATACTAATAGTTCTCTTGACACGAGCTACAACCCAAGAAACGTTGACGATAGAACACATCAGTGCGAACAATGGATTTGCAGAAATAAAATTAGGAAACGTACTTATAACAAAATCTTACAACATAATTTAACACACGATTGACCCAACTGAAATCCAAATTATCATACAGAAACTAGAAGACAACTTATCATATTTACAATTTGAAGAGGAAAAAGACTTTCTCGTAAACCAACTAGAATCACTTAAGCAAAACGTGCATACAATCATTCCCCACAAACACAAAGGAGGTCTTATAAATATTATAGGCACAGGAATGAAATGGTTGTACGGTACGATGGACGATGACGACAGACGAAACATAGAAGAACAATTACAAATTACTAACACAAATAATCACAACATTATTACACAGTTTGACAAACAAATTATAATTAACGATCATTTTAACAAGACATTTATGATACTTAAGGAGACAATTGACAAAGATAGAAAACAAATTTATTATCATCGAGACAGACGAGACAAACGACAATATTAAACGACTTTTTGCCAAACTTACACATTTAGAAACTCTATTAAAGATAGGAATCATTAAGAAAAATGTTGAACATATTCAAGCTAATATCGCTTCAAGTAGGTTAGGTTAGGAATAAGGCAGAAATAATTAAGTACAACATAGATTTCGATAAATTAAGATTAACCAAGTTAGGGACGGCAAAATATAATGACAATAAAATTGTTTTCGCTGTAAAAATACCTAAAGAAATAATAGAAAAATCAAAATACTTGATTACTGCTATGACAGATAATGAATCAAATGAAATTATTATAGAAAATTAACACATTGTAAAAATAAATGAAACATGTTATACATTTAAAGAAAATGCATACCTTAAACGATTAAAAGAGACAAACTTATGTATCTACTATGAGAACTGTATCAAAACAAGGAATACTAAAAGTGTGCTTGAAGAAATCGAAAATGGATTGTTAGTAATAAAGAATTATAAAAATATCAATTTAACAAGTACATGTGATGAGAGAAAAATAAAACTAAATGGAAATTACCTAATAAACTTTAATAATTGTACACTTAAAATTGGGAACGAAATCTTTCATAATACAAAAATGTACTCGAAGAAAAATGTATCATACCATACAATAATATACTAAATTTTACAAAAAAACAGATAACATTTGAAGAAGTTTCGTTGAAACAAATACAAAATATAGAACATATTAATGAACTAAGATATTCAAGAAAATCATATACTGTATGCTTTATTTGTACTTTTGTAATTGTAATTTTTATGGCCATACTCATTGTGATTTGCGTTTATTTTAAATTGTATAAGTTACAAAATAAAATTATCATAACTCAGGAGAATCATGAATCTAAGGGGAGGCGGGTTATGTCGGAGTTGGAGACCACCAGCAGAGGAAACGACATACACTCATTCGTCCAAGGAGACGAGTCAGCAGTAATAAACACCAAACGTTCATCCGACCAACGAAACGACTCAGCAGTAATAGATACCCCACACTCATTCCCCAATAGAGATAAGTCAGCAGCTATGATCAATACCAGGAAGATGACAGCCCAGACGATCATGCTACTGTCGCCGAAACAATAACAATTCAGTTAGGAACACAATGAGTATCGAGGCGAGAAAAGTAGCATTAGGAATTTAGTCTTAAGACACGATTCATTCAATAAAGTTCGTTCGGTTTTAAAAACTCAATCCGCTTCCGGAGACGCTGCGCTTGCAATTATCATCAATGCATGCGCGGACTTGCCCGTGGGAACCAAGGCCAACCGAGCCTAGATTAAGAAGTTATCCAATTTGTAAATTCATTCCGATTCAAGCACTCGACGTATAAAATAAATATATAATTCTTATAACGTTGAAAACTGAGTTTCATTTCTAAGTGTTGGGCACGGAGTAATCCGCGCGAATTAATTTGTCTCATTCCTAAGATCGGAAAACTTTAACTGGCGCCAGAGCAGGGACCTCCAGTCCTTATATACATGTGTAAAAAAAAAGTAAAATTGTTCAACGGAAGTTGCAGCACAGTGTACGAAGTGTTTGAATCACCAACATTGCAAATTAAGTGAATATTAACCTAAAAAAAAATAGAAAAAGCTAAATATATCCTTGCAAATTAAGTGATTTCTAAAGTTGATTATATCCAGATTCTATATGCAATAAGTGACTCTAAGTGTGTATGGAGTGCACCCGAAAAAACAGCGAAATACAAAAGGTTCGATTGCCGAAACCCAAAGTACAAACAGTCGAAGCGTTCAAGGAGTATCAAAGAAGCAGCAATTGGAGCAATGAGATGCTCGCCCATCTACCTACTACTGTAAGATAGTTATAAGAGAATTTATACATATTGTTATGCAGTCTACATTAGGTCAGCGAAATTGATGTAAAACATATTTTTCATTCTCATTCCCACATTTGGTAATAATGATTGATCAGAAATAATGAATGCATAAATTAAGGTAGCGAAATTGATTTGAATTGAATGCTGTAAGTGACAGGTGAACGTCGTATTTTTGTACAACATATCATTAATAAATATCTTAATAAATAATTTTAACTAATAAATAGTTGAAGTTCTTAGTATTGGAAAATCGTCGTGTGCATTGTTCGTTGTATTGGAGTTATAATTGTCGCGCGTTATTGGGTATTCGCTATTCTAATTGTCGTACGTTATTAGACATTCACTATTCCGATAATTCATCGTGTGTAGCCAGCCGGCCATTCTTGGCGGGGACTGGAACGCAAGGCATCAAAACTTCAACGATGTCACTAGCAACCACCAATTAAGGCAACTATCTGACTGGTTGAACATCTCTCCCGTCACTGTAGAAGCACATCTCCTCCCCACCCATGTAACCAGATCATCTAATTCCATCTTAGATTTCTTTTTAAGGTCTCAGAATTTGAACGTATCTGAACCCCCCTTTACTTCCCATACCTTCCCCTCAGACCACGCATCGGTCCACCTTATAGTGGACATATCCCATCTAGGGCCAATACCCACTTCCCGTCCTATTCCACACTACGAAAAAACAAACTGGAGAAAAGTGAATAGGACTGTGTCCGAAAAATTCTCCAATTACAGCATCCCCGATGACCACAACCTCTCACCCGAAGAGATCGACGAGTCCACTATAGCACTTGAAGATATCTTCAAATCAGCCCTTGAGGCAAACACTCCCACCTTTAACCCATTTAGGGAAGTCAACAAACCGCTTCCACATATGCTAGAAAAATTAATCAAGGATAAAAAAAAGACTCAGGCGTCGGCTGTTTAGGAATTACTGTCATATCCTTAAGTCTGAAATCAACCTACCACCTAATCAACGAACACCTCCAAACCTTTGTAGAGAAAAACTACACAACTACTCTCCAATCCATGAAACCGGACAGCTCGCTATTTCGTAATATAAACAGACTCACAAATCGTAAGACCTACGAGAAAATGAACTACCTAGTAGGACCCAACAATAAACCCACCGAAACAGACCTGGAGTCTGCTAACCTCCTGGGCAGTCACTTCGCCCAAACCCATGACCAAAATAATTCCTTACCCTCAACCTACAACCTAATTTAAGCAATAGATCTTTGACCCAGTTCAATAATATCAATAAAGCCTCAAATCCACTCTCCGCAACAAGATTCACCACAGTGGATGAACTACAATACTTCATCCAAAACCGGAAAAACAAAAAATCTACTGGAATAGATAACATCCCCAACACCTTTTACAAAAAATTAATTCCTACAAACCTCCTGCCAATAGTAACCCTATTTAACCACTGCATAAATACATCCCACTTTCCAACACCCTGGAAAATAAGCTATCTTGATACCAATAAAGAAACCGGGATCATCGCACAACACTGTGAACTACAGACCAATTTCTTTACTGAATACGATCAGTAAGCTCTTAGAATGTAAGATCCTAACTAGACTTAGAGAACACGCTGCCGTAAATCACAGTATCCCCGAATTCCAATTCGGCTTCAAGCCAAAGCACTCCACCTGTCATGCCCTTCTAAAACTATCAGAAGACATCACCTCAAACCTAAATCAAAAGCGTCCCACCCTATGTGTATCCCTTGACATTTCCAAAGCCTTTGACTGTGTTTGGATAGCAGGATTACTCTACAAACTCCACCACACCCACGGTGTGGACCTGAACATCTGCTTACTAATACAGTCATACCTAACCAACAGAAAATTCCTGGTAAATGTCAACTCCTCAAAATCCGTAAGTTTTCCAACCACAGCCGGAGTCCCGCAAGGGTCTATCCTAGGACCTATTTTATATCTTTTATTTGCAGCAGACGTTCCTCAACCCACCAACCCACAAGTGAAGATCATCACGTATGCTGACGACACGCTCATCTACTCCCACCTATCTCGACAAGTGGAAAATAAGACCCAACGGACGAAAAACCCAAGTACTAGTGATTAAAGGTCCCGCCAACCACTGTACAAGGAACACCCTGAAGCATCACACAAGAATCCGGATAGAACAATGAATCTGTACGGCCTGACAAGGAGATGAAGTACCTAGGAGTTACTTTCACAAGAAATTTCTCCTTCGGAAATAACATCTCCAACCAAGGTGCAACTCAACTACTGTCGGAAAGTCATGTGGAAACCCAACACACTCGCCACAAGAATAAAGAGGATACTGTACAAACAGATAATAAGACCATCGCTTACATACGCTTGCCCATTTACACATACCAAATTACACCATACCAAATGGAGAAACGCCGACGCTTCGAACGCAGATGCTTCAGGACCATCACCGGCCTCAACCGTCAACAAGATTCCTACAAATACATTAGGACATCCACTCTCTACAACAGCACCGAGATAGACAGAATCGACAGACGTATATTCCAGCTCACCGCCAACTTCAGCAACAACCTGCAGAACATCCCCAATACCCTAATAGCCGAACTTTCAACAAGACGACCTGATCCTCATGACACCTTCCTCACTACAAGCCACGTGAGAAGCCTGTACGAGATGGGCAGAATATTAGACGCCCAGAACAACATGGTATATCACAACACGCGAACTGGCAACAACACATTCAAGTTTGACAACACTCAGTATCAGGAGAGAAATCTAAGCCTCTAGCCGTTCTCCTAAACTGTTGTATCTTAACATTTTTTATTGTGTATAATTAGTTTAAGTTATTATAAGTTATTTTTAAGTTAGTATAAGTTATTATAAGTTAAGTATTCAATCACAAAACACGCAGGTTTTATGAACCTTTTCCTGGCAATTAACACCCAATACATATAATTCCAATAAAAACTCATCCATTCAAATGTATTCAGAAAAAATATCTAGAGAAATGTTAATGCATGTTAGATATAACACTATATTTCTAAGACATATTAAGTATTTTCAATATCTGTTAGCCCTATACAAAATTTGGTTCAATAAAGAAAATGCATTAAAAAAAAAAGTAATAATTCTAGTTAGTATAAAATATCAAGTGTTTTATTTTTCAAGTGGTGAAATCCTACAATTTGGGGGCTCAATCGGAATTGAATTCTGGCAGTGACGGTGAGCATTAACTCAAAAGAAAAAGTGAATAGTGACTACAAACAAAAACGATTGTGCGCGAAAAAAAACGACACAGGCAATTAGATGAACATCAGCTTGCACATAAATCGAATGCAGTTAAAGTGTGTACACAGTGCAGGGAGTGATAATATGGCAACAACGGAGAAGCCAACCCCGTATTTTACAGATCGCTTAAAAGTGCAAGTGCAAAAAGTCACAAAAAAAACATTAAAATAAAGGGCAACAACGTGAAGACGACAGTGCGTGAATTCTCTCAACCGACGAAGTGGTTGCTGCAAAATTCAACCGTATCGTTGTTATATGCTCCAATGAAAGTAGCGGTGTTGCAACGCGCAGGAGTAAAAGAAAGCAGACAAGGGGAAGAAGCAAGCGGTACATTGAAGCTGTTGTTGTACATTGGTACATTTAAGCCGATAAGCTAAGTTATCTTTTAAAGTTTATATTAAAATACAATTTATCTTTATATTAAATACTAATTATTAAGTGACCTGTAAAATGGATATAGAACAAATTTTGATTTTGACGGTTGACGGACTTAGGGAAAAACTGACACAATTAAACTTACCGACAACGGGACTTAAAGACGATTTACGCGAAAGGCTCCTCAGGCACTGCGGTTTATCCCGCGACGACGTAGAATGTCCCGAGCAGCAGGAAATGGACACAGACAACGAATCGTTCACAACGGTTGGTGCAGCTGCGGTAAGAAGTCAATTTACCCTACGCGACATACAAGAAGGGCTCTTGTCCTTCGACGGTATTGGAGATCCAGCTATACAATTTTGGATTCAAGAGATTGAGGATAATGCCGTTGCAGTGCAAAAGTTCATTTACGCGAAACAGCTGCTGAAGGGCGCAGCTAGGTTGTTCATCAAAGGTCAAGAGGGCATCAAGGACTGGAAATCGCTGAAATTGGCACTAACCAAAGAGTTTGGCGGTAAAGTATCAGAGATACATCGACAGTTGAGCAGTCGGAAGAAGAAGCCGTCCGAGTCATTAAGAGAATATCTGTACGAGCTAATGGAGATAGCAAGTCCCATAGATCTGGACGAAGAGAGCATTGTGGAGTATTTCATATCTGGAATAACAGATACCATCCAAAATAAATTAGTGCTGTATCAAGCCCACAACATCGATGAGCTAAAGAAGCAGCTGAAAATACACGAAAAAGTACGTATTCTGAACCCGCAGTCATCACACTCAAGAGGGAGCTACAGACGCGCACTGGCGAGGCATTTATTAAAGGTTTAAACGGAAACAAGCGAGAGGAAATGTTTCTCATGTGGAGATACAAGTCACCTAGCCAGAGAATGTCCGTCTAGGACCAAGTGTTTCAAATGTGGACGTCTAGGGCATAAAGCACAACAATGCAAACAGCAACAACAACAACCGAAAGTCGAACGCAGCACCGTTTGTTATGCATTCACATACATCGTGCTTATTATACACATAAATTCATACATTGTATTACTTCAAGAATACTTTGTATGTTTCTTGCCTACGTTGTATCCGCTCGTTCGGTGGTCGCAACCGCTGAAACATAAACGCACGTATCAGATTTCAATAAACAAATAGACACAAGTGGAGCATCGATGTCGTCATATCTCGACCTCCCGTGATTTATGTGATTGCATAGCTTTTCTCATGGATGATGACCAACATCCAGTTGAGTCGCGTTTCGGTCGTCAATTAAGTCAAAATAAAAACGTATTAATCTTGAACACTTGAACAGTTTCAGTATCGCGCAGTGCTCGGTACGCATAACAGATAGCTATTCTTAATATATTAAAATATAGATTTGCAGAACTAGGTATTCCAAATAAGAAAGTAACGGACGGCGAGACAGGATTTTCTTCAATCATTATTAAAGAAATTTTGAAAGAAAATAATGTCGATCTTTATGTCACAACACTGGAAATTCCGATATTGAGAGGTTCCATTCTACTCTCAATGAACATATCAGAACATTTACCGCCGATGACAGTAATAGAGACACATTGCGTAACAAAATCTTAAAACCCGTAATGATATATAATCAAACGATCCACTCTACAACAAATAAAAGACCTATTGACTTTATCAATGGAACCATATCTAGTGGAGATTACCCTAATATCATAGGAAAAATAAAGAAAAATACATAAATACGTATGAGAGTAAAACTGATGTAGATTTAACAATAAATAATCACCATTGCTTTAAGAATAGGAGAAATAGTAAACTTAAACCCATTCACAAAAAGGAATCTGCAGAAATCCTAGATAATGACCATGTTAAAGATAGTCAAGGAAGGAAGTTTTATAAGACACAAATTAAACGTATTTATAATTATGAAAACACATAAATTCATTTCTTTTTCCCTACTAGACATTGACACTCATGTTACTAGCTACAGAAGCAAACGGACATAAACTCGACGTACACAATTTAATCTCAGGGTCAGGATATATTAAAATTCGAGACGAAAAGGTTCCGGTAGTAGTAAGTTATACGAAGATACTCCATAACATAAATATAACATCTTGGATAAACAGTTCAGACATTATAGAGCACAACATAAATAGACTTAATTACAAAAACGAATATCCCTCGATAACACATAATTTTCATCGCTTGTCAGAAGAAATAGGCAAATTATTAGAAAATCATCATAAACAAAAAAGAGGACTAGTTAATGCCATAGGAGAAGGATTTAAGTACTTAACAGGAACAATGGACTATGACGATGACCAGGAAATTAAAGCAAGTCTTGAGATAAACAGGAAAAACAATGAAAATCTAATTGACGGACTTAACGACCAAATCAAGACAAACCACCATTTCAATGATGTTATTAATAATATAACGAAGCACATAAATGAACAACAATTAGAAATAAAAACACAATTACTAGGTATCGGCAACTCCATAAACAAAGAATTTTCTGGAATTAACAGTATGCAACAAGCATTCCAAATCGAGTACGATATTAATCTATTAAGAGAAGAAGTTAGAAAAGTAAAAGAAAATCTATTGCTTAGTAAACTCGGAACTCTAGGGAAAGACATTCTATCTTCCGAAGAAGTAACAGACTTCAATATAACAATTAGTAAATTAAGCAATATCAAAAGTTCTGTTACTTATCCCAAATTATGCAAATGAAAATTTTTATAAAGTTTTAATCGAACCTATCCCTAATAAAAATAATTTAGAAATTATAACATCATACTATCAATTTCTAACGGATGGACGTTTCAATTATAAATACGAAAATGATACAATTAAGTTAAAGGACTTAGAAATTATAAACGATGATTGTATATCCAATATTTTTAAGGACAACCCTAAATGTAACTTCAAAGAGAATAAAAATATAGAAATTAAACAAATACACAATAACATTGTTATAACTAAGAACATTCCGTACACAGTAATTCAACATAATTGTAATAATTTTACTCTAAATATTATGGGCAACAATTTATTAAGGTTTGAAAACTGTAAACTAGTAATAAATAACGTTAAATACGAAAACTTTCTAACATATGATAACATTATTATACCTAACTATAGCAATGTAACGATAGACAAAATTGTAACGAATTATTCCACAGAAGAAATTCATATAAGTATCGAAAATCGCAACTTGTTAAAAGAAATAAAATTCAAAACCTCTACACATGAATATATACATTTTGCAATAATATTAATAATAATAACTTTGTTAGTTATCACATGTATTCTCAAATGTAAGAATAGAACACGAATTATTATAAAACATATGGATTCTTCGGAGCAGAATCTTAAGGGGGGAGGAGTTACGTCAGCAACGTCACTTCCCTTCGGTAGGAGCTAAACGCCCCAACCCCTCTCACCATTGGCAAAGATTAGCATTCGGCTACGTCGGCTACGTTACTTCCCTTCGGTAGGTGGTAGACGTTTCACCCCCTCTCACCATTGGCATTCAGAAGTCCCCTTCCACTTCACCTGGTCTATCCATTAACCAATCCATGTGTCATCGGACGCCAACGAGCCACACGCGCATCCGCTTTGCCCACAAAGTTTCAAAAACATACGCATCATATGACACTTCCACAAACAAGCTGCATTCTTCACCCACGGGAAACATTGGTGTACTGCAGAATCAGCAAATTGTAAAAAATAGATATATACCTGTGGAAAAATTCGAATGAAGCAGTTGTAATTTAGACTCCGTAACGACAAGTTCCCTCAATAAAGAAATAAATTAAATAAACGGTTGTTTTTTTTACCAAACCGCTCGAGGAACACCGTAAATCCACTTCGTCAAAAACTGGAAAAAGCTTCTCCACGCCAAGTACGACATCTTTCATTCATAGCAGAATTTTCAACAGACATTGTACATATCTCTGGTAATGAAAACGCAGTAGCAGATGCATTGTCGCGAATATATAAAATCAACATGCCAACTATGATCTCCACTGAAGAAATAAAAAAATTCCAGCAAACAGATAAAGAACTGCAAGATCTGTTAAAAGGAGGATCTTCACTACATCTACAACGACTGACAATACAGCCTAGAGTGGACATTTATTGCGACATCTCAACATCCCGCATACATCCTTTCATACCAGCAGAACTTCGAAAGAATATTTTTGGTTCAGTGCATTCCTTTTCACATCCAGGAACAAAAGCAACAGTGAAACAAATCAAAGAACGCTACATTTGGCCATCGCTAAATAAAGATGTAACACAATGGACTCGTGCTTGTCTCAATTGCCAACGTTCCAAAATCAGCAAACATGTTCGTCTTAAGCCGCAGTTGATCAACGTTGAAAAACAGGAATTTCATTTAATAAGTGACTTAGAATCAATCTATAGAGCCACACAACAGTACGGATCAAAGACCGTATGAAGTTATATTTAATAAAACATTACATAAAGATTTAGAATCAAAACTTCTAGTGGCTCAAAGAAAAATGCTAGAACGATTTAACAAAAAAAGGGATACTAAAATGTATTCTCCAAACAAAATAATTTACGAAAAAATAGTAGGAGGTAGAAATAAACTTTCTGCAAAATATAAAGGAAAAAAATTCGGATCTATCAGAAAAATATAATAGTACATAAAGACAATAAGATTAAGACTTAATATTTTATATTGCAGGGAAAATGAACGGGATAATTATTTTGACATTAATGGGAACAGTAGCCGAAGAAGTAGTCGACTACACTCGGGAAAATGATGTACTTATTGAAAAAGACGATACAGCAATCTATGAGGATTACGGTGACCTTTTCCATATCACAAACATTTTAGTAACTTAATGGAAGAAACGCAGAACAATTTTAATACAGGGTACATAATTTCCGACCATGACAATGACAGTAATGATAACAATGACTCAGAATGACCATATGGAAATGGTTAGCAGGAACCCCAGACCATGAAGATTTAGTAGGAATAACCAATCAAATTTCAGAACTGACAAACAGTAATAAGAAACAGTACACTACGGATTCGGAAATCTTTAAATTAACTAATTCCTTCAAAAACTTGGAAATGAATTCGCATGTAAGATTAGCAAAGGAAAGAAGTGAGTTAATAATTGCGGAATTAAAAAAAACCAATTCAAACAATAACTTTGTCAAAAATCGGTATTTTAAACCCTGCTATTTTGAACTTAAAAGAAATTAAAAATATTCTAAAACATGAACACAAAAGTTCAACTTACAGATTTAACAGATTTAATAGATGTTTCAAAATTTAAAATAATACAAAATGAAGATGTAATTGTTATACATATAAGAATCATCATTAGGAGAATCATGTTTATCAAAGATTTTAAATAACAAAAAAGGACAATGCTTTAAATTAAAAGAAAAAAATAAAAAGAAAGAGAAATAAAAATAATTAAAGATGGAGCGATATTAGTTTCCGGCAAACACACAATTGATGGACACTCCGTGGAAGGAGTTTACTTAGTCACATTCGATAACATAACAATGATTGACAATACAACATACGAGAATCCAACAGCAATCATTTGGAACTATTGGAAGACTAGTGTACTAGTTATCCAATATGTGGAATCCAAAGACGAAGAATTAAGATTCCAAAACATTATCTAATTCATTCAGTGAAAAAAGAAATAACTCATATTCATATTTCTAATTCTCTGTATTATCACATGTTTCAGATCAAAAAGTTTGCACACAAAGAAGAATTCGATAACAAATTGAACGAACAAATAAAAATACTTATCTAAACAGTTCGAAAGAGAAACGTCGAACAGGGACGTTTCGCTTAAGAAAGAGGGGAGTTAACAACCCACGCAACATAAGACATTAAGGCAGAAAATGCTTACGCAGCATCGAGATAAATGACACCAACTAACCAAGTGACCGATGATTACAATATCATAAACATTTCTTATATTTTAAGCATTGTATCAGATTTCACCATTGTCTAGTGTCAGTCCATTTAGTTTCGATTGCACTTTTGTAGGCATTCGAATTAGTATAAATAGAAATGTAAGGTAGGCTAAGCGCGTCCAGTTGTATGTTAGAACTCGAACGATAACGTTCGAGCCACAAAGTTTTTTAACAACCTCTAAATTTGAGTAAAGAATTTAATTTGCATGGCGAGTGCTGATATGCATCCAGTGTATCCCGAGCCTGTACTGGATGTCAGCGATAAGACGAGCAGTGAAATCCCACATTAAGAAGTGCGTCATGTGTTATCGGCAGACTCGGTCAGTAGCCGAGCAGCTTATGGGCAGTTTGCCAAGAGTTCGTGTGCGGCAAGCAAAAGCCTTCAGACACAGTGACGTGGACTATGCGGGGCCAGTACAAATAAAAGCCCGTGCATGAAGGTTGAAAATTATCGAAAAGGGATATGTGGCGGTTTTTGTGTGCATGACTATTAGAGCTATCCATTTGAAGCTAGTCGGCAGCCAGTCTTCGGAAGCATTTTTGGTCGCATTCCAGAGGTCGTCGAGATGCTTGTGCAGCTGTGGAGCGCAAGATGCTATTCCGCGGATTAGATTTTAAGAGTTAGTTTGTAGTCAGATTTTATTCAGAACGGTTGTTGAATAGAGGGCTGTGCCCCAAAAAAATGTTTTTTTGTTTCATTTCAAAGAAATGGAATTAACTGGCGCCCAACGTGGGACACGCCGATAAAGATATATATAGTGTTCTCGAGAAAAAAGCCGGAAAACAAAAGGTTCTGTAAAGAAAGTACGTGACGTCGAAACGACGAAAAAACTGGCGACAAAAACCCGTCGAAAACACCAGCCCGACTTTCGCGAGTGATCTAATTGAATTGTTGAATCGCATACAAAAACATTATTATTAATTTACTGAAATTACGCTCAGTCGGAACAATACATTTTGGTGGGATGAGGTTAAAAAAAAAAATCCCCAAAAGAAGAAAAAGTGAACAGATAACAGTATAAAGACACATTAAGTGAATTTAGTGATTTGTACGGAAAACCATAGCCCAGTCTAAAGGAAAGCCGAACAACACTGAAACAGATGATGTCCAGAAAAGCAGTAAAACTACTATTATTGTAAGTTAAATTTTAAGACATTATTTGTTACACTAGTCTATTAAGCCGAAATATTGTAAAAGAGGGTCATTTCGATGATTTAAAACTCCTACATCTCTTAGCAGATGTGCAAAATTAAATATCCTTCAGGGAAAATTGCATACAGAAGTTTGGAGTGGATTAGAGAAAACGAAGGAAAATACAGAATATTACTTTCGAGATTGGTTACTAGGAAGCAGCTAATGTCTAGTAGTGGTAGCGATAGTGAAAATAGTGCTGGAGAACAATCAATAAATAGTGAATTAGAAGAAGTTGGGATCAATAGTTCAATAGAAGACTTAGAAAATTCTGGAATGTCAGAAACTCCGATTAGTGTTTTAAGTTCCTTCATTCCTACTTTTAACAGTAGTAGCGAAGAAGTTTTTAGTTTCATTGAAGCATGTAATGATGCTATGGAGCGCTGGCAACAAATGCCCAGAAAAATGTTCTTTTCAAATTTATTAAGACAAGAATCAGGGGAAATGCTACAACACTTTTAATAAATAAACAAATTAAAGATTGGGAAACACTAAAAAGTGAACTAAGTGGGATCTTTAGAGAACCTCACAGTAGCTTACAGCTACACAGAGAACTAATTAGCATCCATCAAGAAAGCACTGAATCTGTTGCATTATATAAGTTAACGCCAAATTATATGTAACACCAAAACACAATTCCCACACTTGTCGCTGATGTAGCGTCTGGACGAATTTCATATGAATTCCACAACACAGTAGCGGATGCAACCCAATACCACCTGAGGGAACATCGTCGGAGTAGCCAGCATCCCATCATTAGCGGATGTAAACCAATACCACCTGTGGGAACATCGCGACAGCGGCAACTACGAATGCGCATGAGCTAGGTTGGACATTTAGGGAAATATGTAATGTAAATTAGTCTTAAGTTGAATCGAGAATAAAGAGGCTGATCCTCATAAAAATAAAATTTATTTTTTTTTATTCTTCCACCACCTTTGGTGTTTTAATTTACACGCAAAGAGTCATGCAAGCTAAATTGCATGACGTTAAGCAGGAATATCAGCAAGGGCAAATAGAATTTATTAAGGGTGAAATCTTGACTGTGTTCATAAACGGATTACTAAAAAGATTATCTTCATATGTGGTTACTCAGAAACCAAAGGACTTAGCTGAGGGAAATCGCTTTGCAAAAGAGGAAGAACAAATAAAGATTGTACCAGTAAAAACCTGGCGAAAATAAATTTCACAAGGACTAAATGTTTTAATTGTGGCAAAATAGGACATATCGCGAGGAGTTGTCGATTGCCCAAGCGAGACGGAAAGAAGCGAAATGAACAAGGGTCAAATCCTGGCTCAAGCTCAAATATAAAACCGGAAAAAGAGGAATTTAAGCGTGAACTGAACGTAAGAAATGTTACGGAATTTAAGATTTTAAAAGATTTAGGCAACTCCAAGATCCCTCATGTAAATGCTATTATTAATGACGATATTAGAAAGTTCATCATCGACACGGGAGCAGAAGTATCTACGATATCTGCCAAGTACATTTACAAGCGTGAATTCAAGTAAGTCAATTAAATTTAAAGGTTTAGGAGCAAAACCACACGAAACAATGGGAGAAGTCATTAAGAATATAGAGTTGTTCCCAAATAATATCGGAGGAGTAAAAACAAACGTAGTTAATTTTCAGGTAATATGAAACGACCAATTGGGAGATTGTGATGGCTAATTAGTTAGTCAGTTTCTAGAGGAGGGAGGATATTCCATTCATTATGATAAGGACGTTATAAAAACTGGGTGCGAGGAAATTACTTTACGATATTGGATTCAGGATCAACTATTGAAAGGAAGGACAGAATTATTTAGGTTGCTCAAAATAGAAAACTGGAAAGCACTCGATGAGGATGTAGTAATACCTAAACAGGAAGTAAGTAGTGGAGTTTTTATACCTAAATGCTAGACAAAAAATAAAGATGGCCAATGTGTAGCTACTGTAGTTAACACAACGGAAAATGATTTTGATATAAGCCAAGTTCGAATCGGTGGTAGGAATTTAAAAGGTTATAGACTATCCGAAGCTCAATGAGTTGACGATAGCTCATAACCATCCTCTCCCCAATATCAATGAAATTCTTGATCAGCTGGGAAAGGCGAGATATTTCTCAACGCTTGACCTCACTTCGGGATTTTATCAAATTCCCGTTGATGACAATGACATCGAAAAAACGGCATTTAGCACGCCGTACGGTCATTTCGAGTACACAAGGATGCCTTTTGGACTGAAGAATGCTCCGGCATGTTTTCAGCGCCTGATGAACACTGTATTGGCAGGCCTACAGGGGATCAAATGTTTTGTGTACCTGTACGGCATTGTCGTTTACGGCCTAGATTTAAATGAACATAACAATAAATTGATCCAAGTACTAGAGCAAATAAGAGCTGCAAACTTAAAACTTCAGCCTGATAAATGCGAGTTTCTTCGTAAAGAGGTCCAGTACCTAGGACATGCATTTCATTGGAACAAAGATCAACAGCAATCTTTTGAAAATTTAAAAAACGCCATCACTAATTATCCGATTCTACAGTATCCGAACTACAGTAAGATATTTATTATTACAACTGACGCGTCGAATAACGGGATAGAACGGGATCAATTTGGAATTATAGCACAACCGAAAAGGAGTGTCTATCAATAGTTTGGGCTACCAAACAATTTAGACCTTATATCTACGGAAGAAAATTTATAGTACAAACCGATCATAGGCCATTGACCTGGCTTTTCAATGTAAAAGATCCAGGGTCGAGATTAGATAGGTGGAGACTAAAACTAGAGGAGTTTCAGTATGAAATTCGATATAAAAAGGGTTGTGATAACGTAGTAGCAATAAGGAAACAGAATCGTTTGAAGAGGTTTAAGAAATAATACAGGAAATGATTAGGAATATTGCAGATCAGGAAGCAAATACAGAACTTACTACTGAATTAATGTAAATGAAAGTAATGAAGGAAATTGTGTGAGTGACATAGAAGATATATCGGGAAACGAACTTTTGCCTGAGAAGAATCGAATTGAAGTATTCGACTGTCACAGCGACATCTTCAAGTCAAGTAGACAACTATTTTATTTATGCCCTTGTGGCAGCACTTACTTTTATTTTTGTTATGTTGAAAGCCTGTTATAATAAATTAATTTGAATTTGAACGTATTCCTCATCGAGAACAGACGTGTGCTCATTATAGTATTAAATATCAGTAAAAGTTCTCACTTACATGGCGCAGTCGGTAATTCGAACAAAATATACACATACATAATTCATCTACAATCGAATAATAAAAAAAAAAAAATACCCAAAATGTCGCTTCTAGAACAATTAGTTCAAACAACAACCGAATCCTCTGTTCTTCATCAATTTACTTTCGAATTCCTCAAAGGTGAAATCAAAAACAGAGACCTGGACGCAAGTCCCACGACAAATGATGAAGCAGTTAAATTTATCCTAGAAAACAACTCTGCTCTTTCAAAAATGTTCAATCTTCGGAGCAAGGACGATCCATCTGCAAGTATCTCAAAGGACCAGCGGCGAAGACAGCAGTTCGAACGAAAATTTCATCAAATCAGTCGAAAAAGCAGCCAAAATCAACGGATGAAGCGAAGAAGTTATGCTCGCTTTCAGTGGAAGCAAATTGACTGAAATAGCAAAAAATTGGCAAAACTTTGAAGGCGAGAAGAAAGGAAGCTAATCATCATGGCTCCAAGCATTTAAAACACGATTCATCAAACTTCCAACCCTGCGAGAATGGACCGAACGCGTCAACGCACGAATTCAACAACCTAATGAGACTATAACGCAATACCTTAGCGGTAAGTTAGAAATTATCGATAAGGCTCCGATCAACATAGACATTCCTATCGCAGAACAAATCTCATACCTAATAGAAGGTATTCTCGATCATACAGACCGACGACTCATGCGTATAAACGCACCTACTACTCTCGAGAAATTATTTGAAATAGGAAAAACATTAAACTATGATACAAAACATATCGCCAAATACCTGCCCAGTGAACACGTTACACACAAACCGCAACCATATATACACAACATCTCTCAGCAATACAACAATCATCCACACCAATCCAATCAACAATATAATGTCCAAAGATTCGCACCAAACAACTCAAGCAACTACAAATGTCCACGTTGCAATCAAAATTCACATTCAGTATCCCAATGTCACATACCATGTCCAATATGCAACAAAACAGGTCACTCAATTAACAGCTGCCAAAAAAAACCAAAACAAGCAAACTGCGCTCTTAAATCTAAAGGTGGCGACCGTGGTCTGCCGATTGTTGAAGCCACAGCCTTTGAAGGAGCTGTCATTTCGACGTTCATCGACAGCGGTGCAGAACAATCAGTTGTAGACCGTCGTTCTATCCCACCAAATTATCATATTCAAAAATACGAAAGCCCCTCAATCTCGTCCATAGGGTACGAATGTCATCCAATAGGCCAAATAGACTTATATACTTTATATACTTTATATCTGTAGGTGACATATCCTGTACATTCGGACCCGTCGCAGTTATTAACAACAGTCCAATACCAATAATACTTGGCAGCGATTGGAGAAAAGCTAACAATTTAACCATAATTATTGAATCTAATGGCGATATCCAAATTCAAAAAAACTATGAAATCAAACCAAACATTAACTCTTCCATCTTCCAAAACATTCAAGTCGTTCCAGCTAAAGAATCTAAAGAAATCGATGATCAAATAACAACTTTTACCAACCTTTCCATCGAACAGATATCGAACTTCCGACAAATAATTTATAAAAACATAAGAGCATTTTCGACAGACGATAATGTTTTCGGCCACTGTACGATCGGTGAACACTCACTTAACACGACAGATGAAATACCAGTCTCTAGAAAGCCATATCGATATTCTTGGAGCGACCGACAGTTCATAAATGAAACCGTTCAAAGCTGGAAACAACTTGAAATAGCTAGAGACTCACAATCCGAATACGCATCACCTGTAGTCATTGTAAACCAACCTCTTCATCCAAGCACGCCACGTAGATTGACCATAGATTACACCCATCTAAACAAAAAATTGTTAAAAGACAATTTTCCACCACCACACATCGACGACATCGTTGCAAAATTAGTCCAACCTGGATGTAATGTATTTAACGTAATGGACATAAAAACAGCCTTTATGACGGTGAAAGTGAAACCATCAGATATCCACAAAACCGCATTCGTGACGCAAGATGGAGTGTATGAATTCCTAAGGATGCCCTTCGGCCTAGCAAACGCTCCCAAAACAATGGAAAGCATCATGCGACACACGTTCAAAAACACCATCAACACCATAACATACATGGACGACATTGGTCAATCAGCTCCGAACATCGACATAGCACTAAACAATTTCGAAAACGCATTACACAATCTGATTAAAAGCGGTCTTCGTATCTCACTTCGGAAATGCCAACTCTTTAAAAGCGAAATATTCTTCTTGGGATATGGCATCTCCGCTGAAGGTATTCGTCCTGATCCCAATCGCATAAATGCCATCGACCGCTACAACAAAGAGTTCAAAACCAAAACAGACGCCAAGTCTTTTCATGCATTCGCATCCCATCACAGAAGATTCATTAAAGATTCCAAATCGCCCTGCCAATACGTAGCGCCTACAACTCGACTCCATTCATCTGGTCTAAAGAAGCATCAGAAGCCGTCGAAATTCTCAAGCAAAAACTGAAATCACCACCAATACTCGCCCACTTCATGAACGATTGCGAAACAGAGGTTCAAATCGATGCTTCATTAACCGCAATAGGAGCTGTTCTTATACAAAACCAAAACAAACGAGTAGTTGTCATTGCGTACCCGAGTCGTGCATTAGCAGTCTCTGAGAAGAATCTTCACATAAACCAAATCGAAAGTCTTGCTATACACTGGGCCATTACCAACAAATTTCACATTTATCTATACGGTTTAAAAGGTTTTAATTTAATCACAGATAACTGGACAACTGCATGTTTGCTACAAAACAGTAAATTCAATCGCAAGTTTGCGAGATGGCTCTTGGATCTTCAATCGTACAACTTTACTATCAAACACAGAGCCGGAAAGTACAATGTATGTGCTGACGCTTTATCAAGGATCCCAAACAACGTATTAGCTCATCTTATTCTTAAATCTAACAACGAGACAAACATTTCATTAGTACAAAACAGTGACCCCGAATGCCAAAACCTGATCCAAATCCTGAACAGAGACACAAATACAAAACACGACAAAATAATAAAGAAAATATACTTCATTCAAAACAATATTCTATTATACAAAAACGATAAGGGCTTCGATCGAATCTATACACCAAAATCTCTACAACAAAGCATACTTCAAATGTGCCATGACAATAGTGGTCATTTGGATAATGAAAAGACATTTTCAAAACTTTCCAATCGGTATTTTTGGTCATCAGCTGCTAAGGACTGCAAGGAGTACGTTTCAAGCTGCCGCGCGTGCAAAAGGATTGGTTTCCATCAACCAGGAAGCATTCCCGAGAGACCTTTTGACGTAATATCCATGGATCATTGCAGTTTTCCAGAAGACATAGAAAAACAAAAACATATTTTAATCACAATTGACCATACAACTCGATACGTAATAGCTAAAACCACACCTGATGTTTAGTTCCAAAAATCCACAGCGACAATGCTTCGAGTTTCACATCCAAAGAATTCCAAGTGTTTTTAAGAAAACATGGAATCCAAGGTTCGACAACTCCACCTTATTGGCCGGAGTCCAACGGATGAATAGAACGCGAAGTTCAAACAGTCTCATCAATCCTTCGAAAATACATCTCAGAAAGGGACATCGAACATTGCAGTCACCACATTACCTTTTACATGGATTCGAGCCACGAATTCGAGACGAAGTTCTCCTGGGAACTGTGGACGAACACAGCGATAGACTCCAGCAACTCACACAACTCCATCGAGACAGGGAAGAGGCAATTAATTCGGTCAAAGCATCGCAGACCCAAACAAAAATAGAATTGATGAACACCGACAATGTTTCAAAATGCAGATATGAGATTTGGTGCTGGCATTGAGCCCAACCCGCAACAACAAGATATCCTCAATCTATGAATCCAACCCATTTGAAATCGTAAATATATTGGGCGAAAATGTTATTAAAATCCGAAGAATCGATGGTTTGGGCCAAGAAATCACAAGAGTTGTACACACGAGACAAATAAGGAAATTCAACAGTCGAAAACCAAATGACAGTCAGCGATGAAACCAGCAGTGAAGATGAAACAAATATCAATTCAACTCGAACACGAAGAGCACCAAAATGGTTTGACGACTATGAGCTTTAATTGACGGAGTCAATTTCTTCAAGACAATACCATGTCACAGCGACATCTTCAAGTCAAGTAGCACTTACTTTTATTTTTGTTATGTTGAAAGCCTGTTATAATAAATGAATTTGAATTTGAACGTATTCCTCATCGAGAACAGACGTGTATTAAGACGTAGTATTAAATATCACTAAAAGTTCTCACTTACATCGACTTAGAGGAAAGAAAGCGAATAATTAAGAAAAAAACCATAATGGACTTTTGGGTGGACATAAGGGTCGGAAAGCCACCTACGTAAATATAAAAGAAAAGGAAAGGAATGCAAAAAGATGTAGAACAGTATGTCAGAAGTTGTAAGGATTGCCAATATGAGAAAGTTGTTTGAAAGCCGACAACAAATCCAATGAAAATAGTCTCAACTGCCGACAGGGCATTAGAAAAAGTCTGTATGGATTTAATAAGACCACTTAAAGAAACAAGCGAAGGGTTTACATTTGGATTAACTATTCAGGACGACCTCTCTAAATTTACTAAATTTATACCTCTTAAAACTAAGGAAATGCAGGAAGTAGTCAAAGCCTTCACCAAAGATTGGATATTGAATTTTGGTTTACCTAAAATAATTCTCACAGATAATGGAAAGGAATTTTGTAACGAGTTGTTCGGAACACTCTGTAAAATATTTAACATGACACATATTACCACCAGCATAGCATATCCACAGGCAAATGGTGCAGTCGAACGAGCCCATTGCAGGTTAATCGAGTATTTAAAGGTTACAGGTAGAGAGTTAGGCGACGAGGATGAGTGGCAAGATAATACTGGGTACACAACATTTGAACTTGTCTATGGAGTAAGAGCTAATCTACCAAGCGAGGTCGAAGATTTGAACGAGAAGGCTATGATGGATTACTTAGACCAATTGAGTGTTGAACTACTCAACAAACATTTTAAAATCCAAGCTTAAGTTTAAAGTAAGATACGATAAAAAGATAGGAAAGCAAGTAGAGTATAAGAAAGGGCAAAAAGTTCTAATTCGAAATGTTGTCAAGGGAAAACTCGAACCAAGATATACAGGTCCATATGAAATTTTAGAAGTAAAACAAGGTTATGTCATAGTTAAAATCAAAAATAAGGAACAAAAATACAATAAAGCTAGCATATGACCACATTTTTCAGAATCATCTGGTGCCATAAGTCCACAACCAAGAACGTCGGAATCCAGAACTTGAGTGAAAACAGCGGTTTATATTTTAATTTTAAGGGACATGTTAATGAGATAGAAAGTAAGTTAACTCTAGTTAACAAACTAAGTGTTGGGAACTTAGAAGATTACATAGATAACATTAGAACCATAAATGACGCATGTCTAAACCATTTAAGTAATTGTAAGAGATACCAAGAAACAGTAAGAAATGATCTAATAAAACTAGGACACAGTCAACATCATATACAATATTATAGGTAAAAGCACAAGAGTTCGCAGAGGATTAGGTAATTTTATAGGCTCAAGATTTAAAGCATTATTCGGTGTTATGGACAACGAAGATGCAGAATATTACTCAGAAGCTGTTAGAACAATAAAATCAAACGAAATCGGGATAAGAGATGCAATGGAGGAAAATATCAAAATTATGACGAATCTAAATAAAAAAGTAATTGATGTTGGACCTATGCAAAATATGACAACAACAAATGAAATAAGAACTTAAATCAATCTTATCAAAACAAAAAAGAATTGATCAGTTAAGTAAATTTTAAAATCATGCAAGTCGAAATAGAAGTAGGCCTAGTCTTAGACAGTCTTCTCTTCATTCAAAGTGGAATCATCTACATTAGGATAATTGAACCATTGGAACTTCTGGAAGAATTAAATAATCTGTATCTAGATGACTCTCTTATAACTGAACCAACATTAGAAAACTATGAGATTATTGTAAAAGAAATTGAAATAAAAGCTTATGCTAAGGACAAAGATATTATAATACTTTTGCAAATACCTATTGTAAGAAAAGAAAAATTTGAACTTTACGAAATTTGACCAATACCGAAAATTGTAACCAATGGCCTTGCTTTAACCGATATTTCAAATAAATTTTTGTTAATTAGTAAGGATAAAGAACTGCTGTTCAGCGACATCGACTTAGCCAGAAGAGTGAAGATCCAAAGACTGAGATGGCTAGGTCATGTAGAGCGGATGGAAACCAATACTCCGGCCCGAAAAGTCTTCGAATCCACCCCCGAGGGACGGCGCAGTAGAAGAAGACCGCGACTCAGGTGGCGCACGCAAGTGGAAAGGGACCTCAACCAACTATGCGTGCGAAACTGGAGACAGCTAGCTAAAGATCGAGCTGGCTGGAGACGCTTGTTGGTTGAGGCCCAGGTCCACCCCGGACTGTAGCGCCACCTTAAGTAAGTAAGTAAGTAAAGAACTTTATAGCTTAAAAAAGGGACTTGCAGACGATTTCTATTTTTACCAGGATAACGATACCAAGCACAATGCATACAATGTACGAAGTTGGCTCCTCTATAACTGCCCCCATGTGATCGAAAACCACAGTCACCGGATCTGAATCCCATTGAGCATGTGTGGAGCTATTTAAAGGCAAATTGAAAGACCACCAAATCAGAAACAAGAATGACCTGATTTCTCCCAACAAAATATTAAATTAATATATAACACTAAATCACATTGTTTTATTCCAATTTATCTTAAGTGTCCCATTATTACTTTGATGGTTTTGTTGTTGTTGTTGCGAAATAAATGTTTTTATGCGCAGTAAGTCCAACAATTATTTTTAAGAACTATAAGCTCTGATGTAGAGACGTTTCAAAGAATTAATGAAAATGTATACTTATTCACTGTTACAGAAGAAACAAGATTTCATTGTGAATGTAATAAAGATAAGAAAAATGGGACTTTACATAACGTAGGACTACTAACTTTAAGAGAAAATTGTACTTGTGAAAAAATAGACACTTGTATTAAAACAAAGAGTAAATATAGAGAAATTATGTTAAAAGACAGATACAAAGTTTGTGAAGATAACACCAACAAAAATGTGCTTACCAAATGTGCATTACAAATATACAAAAAATATAAAAGTACATAAAGGAAAAAAAGCAACAATCAACTAAACAGAATGAGAATTCTAATGGAAGTCATTCGATTTTAATCAATCAATGTCAGTGAATAAATACAAGTACTAATATGAGTAACGAAGTAAGTGATGAAGAAATAAACTATCAAGATAAAAGTGATCAGGAGAAAGAAGTAAAAGTACCTTTGACTAAGGAACATAAGTAACATAAGAAAATTAGGAAAATCGGGGAAACTATTAAAAAAGAACAGAACAATAGGAGATTTAAGGAATAAAAAAATAATAAAAAAGACAGTTATATAAAAGAACAACTCAATAACAAACGTCTTAAAAGAAGTTGAAGACAACTATATTGTCCAGAGACAACAAGTATATACATAAATAAGCAGCACAGTAAGCATGTTTCATTCCAAGTTATTGTGTAAAATTTATTTCAAATAAATACTAATTAAATATTTCGAAAATATTAAGTGGATTAAGCAAGCACCCATTCCAACCAAGGAAGGAGAATTGCTGCAAACAGATCTATTCTATGCCCAAAATGTATTCAAAATTCTTAGTACTAAAGAATATTGAAAATAAACTGAACCTAAATGAAAAGGTTCTGGAAATATTGCAATCATCTCCAGAAGCTAGAAAAATCACACTAGATAATGATCCTGGTTTAAGCAGTCCACAATTTAAATCATTAATGCAACGTCTGAATATTGAAACATATTACTGTGATCCTCGTCATAGTACTACAAATGGAAAAGTAGAAAGAGTCCATGCAATTGTTTCACTATACACTCAGTAATCAATCATAAACCATATGACATACTTTATAATAAAGTACCTTATGATGATATTTTAGAGAAACTTAAGTTGGCAGAGGAAAAGATGCTTGAAACAAATAATAAAAAGAGGAACGATAAAAATTTTACAGAAGGTCAAATAGTGAGAAAATTATTGGAGAAAGGAATAAATTAATGCCACGATATAAAAAACAGATTGTTAAAGAAGATTTAGGTAACAAGGTAGTTATCAAAAATAGAAATAAAATAGTTCATAGAGATAATATCAAAAATAGATACGATACATAAATGTATTATTTTATTGCACAGGAAATGAATTTAATCATTCTAATAACAGCAATCACATTTGCGAATGTTGACATAATTGACTACACGAGAGACAATTATGTTTTAATCCAAATCAGCAATTCCCTTATATACAGAGAATATGGCGATTTTTTACATATAACGAACCTGTCATTATAATGAGATATTACAAAATTTAGAAAATTAGATATTAGAAAAAAAATCTTTTTTTCCAAACGGAAAAAAAAACAAACACTCAATCAAATCCAATCAGAATCTTTAGAAACAGAATTGTAAATTGACTTAGTAGAAAAATTACTAAAACAGTTATCTTATAAAAGAGTCAACAGATGTATAAATGAATTAGGGACTGTTTGGAAATGGATAACAGGAACTCATGACCACGAACGATATATAGCATAAAATCAAAAAGCAAAAAAAGCTGGAGAGAAAAAACTTTAATGATTTAAATGAAAAAATTTCACATTGGATGAATCGGGACGATTCACT
Source organism: Eristalis pertinax (assembly GCA_907269125.1). Taxonomy (NCBI): domain Eukaryota; kingdom Metazoa; phylum Arthropoda; class Insecta; order Diptera; family Syrphidae; genus Eristalis; species Eristalis pertinax. The sequence goes on from OU026148.1 coordinate 27,431,722, forward strand.
TAATGAAGGGGGAAGTTAAGTATGCGGTTCATGCTTTGTTTATATATAAGTTTCAAGGAATGGCAACTCGATGGATGATCGCAAGATGCTATTCTGCGGATTAGATTTTAAGAGTTCAGTTTGTAGTCAGATTTTATTCAGAACGGTTGTTCAATAAAGTGCTGTCCCCCAAAAGATATTTCTTTGTTTCATTTAGAATAAATGAAATTAATTTGCATGCAAGTTCATATGTCAACAGTATGTTTGGCCATCCACGAAGAAGGATATTATCAACTGGACTCGAAACTGCATTCCTTATCAGCGATCCGAAATTGGAAGACACATCCATCCATAGCCAGCAACATTTTCAGAACCAGACCAGCGTTCCCAATGGCAAACATAACAGCTGATCCGTCACAAAAACATTTTTTACCAGCTGGATTGCTCGCTATGGATGTCCAAAAACAATCACCACGGATCAAGGATCCTAATTCGAGTCGACATTATTCAAAACGATGACAAATCTAGTGGGTAGTAAACACGTTCGGACAACACGTTATGGTGGAGAGTTGTCACATAACATTGAAACCAGCAGTTCGTTGTCACCAAACTTCCGTGTGGACCGAGATACTTCCAGTCATATTTCTTGCTCCCCGGACGTGCTAAAAGGAAGATCTATAATCATCAGCTGCTGAGTATTTATATGGCACAACAGACCCAAATGCCTTCTTGGAAGAATTCAGAATCCATATGCGTAAATTGAGACCGGCACCAGCGACGTATCACTTCAAAACAAAAAATATTTTATCACAAAGATATTTTTACTTGCAGCGATGTCTGCCTTCCAAACGTGAACTCCACAAACGATCAGTGGATCACAGTGGAGATCCGTCGTAGAATTGCCCTTGGCAACCGGTGCTAATTCGGTTTGTCTAAACAACTGGGCTCAAAACTCCTGACTCGAAGGACCAAAATCATGCTCTACAAAACTCTTATTTTACCAGTCCTGCTCTATGGAGCCGAAAGCTGGACGCTAAGCAAAACTGCAGAGCTGATTCTTGTTGCCTTCGAAAGAAAAATTTTACGTCGGATATATGGTCCCGTCTGCGAGGAAGGCGAATGGAAGAGAAGACATAATCGCGAACTCTACGAGCTGTACCAGGATGTGGATGTAGTCCGGAAAGAAAAAATCCGTCGACTGCACTGGCTCGGCCACATCGAGCGCATGGATAACAATGCTCCAGCAAAGAGGTGCAGTGGAGTCTTTAAATCCGAGCCTACTGGTTCGAGATAGAGAAGGAAGAGGAAGACCGAATTTCCGGTATAAAGAAGAAGTAATCGCGGATACAAGACAGCTTGGTCTTGATGACTGGAAGCAGCGTGCCCAGGACCGTCAACGATGGAAGGCAGCAATTGCTCAGGCTCGGACCCTCCACGGGTCGCCGGCCTGATAAGTACGTAAGTATGTCTGCCAGTTAAGACACCACTCAAGTGGCAAAAATGCTCATTCAGCATTTTATTCATCGATCGGCGACGTCCGCTCCCATGAGCGATAATAAATATAAACAATCCTCCGAATCTCCGACAGCACATACATATATATAAACATTGTTAGACTTAAGATAGAGTCAAGATCATTGAAAAATTTCTTACAATAGTTTTTTAAGATAAGTAATTTTGCACTACTTACTTTATTAAACCTTTTTATTTACTGTATTAACTCTACGTACCGGCGGCGGTGAAATTAAAATACGTGCGTATCGGGTGGCGATTCGATTACAAGTACTTTTATTGTTCCATTAGGCTTTTCACATAGTGTTTCGATGAGAATGAATAAACTGTTTCGTTAAATAAATAAATATGGCCGCTTAGGCGCACAATTCAAATATTATACGATTTTGTTAGACTTGAATGATTAAGACTTGAATGATCAATTCACAATTGTTTGCAATTTAATTTAAGAATTAATTTTTTTTTTTTTACTTTTTATAAATGTGTTCTGACGAAACACAGGCCGCGTTGAAGGGCTACAGGCTTCAAACATCTTCAGGAAGTACCGCTAGCTTCACTTTGGGGCGTCTTATTATGCCGTTTCGCGTTCTCACTTTCGCCACTCTGACCTTTCCGTCCCCCCCTTCGACGACTGCAACGACTCAACCTATTGTCCACTGTTGCGGTGGACTGTTGTCTTCGTGGACGACGACGAGCTTTCCGATGACGAGGTTGGGCTGCTCTTGCACCCATTTGCTGCGAAGTTGCAGGCTCAGAAGGTAGTCCTTTGACCACCTCCGCCAGAACTGCTGCTTGAGACAGCATACAAGCTGCCATCTTTTTAAGCAGCTTATTTGGTCTGGCATTTGTTCTGGTGGCAATGCTCGCAGTGGGCCTCCAATGAGCAGGTGCGCGGGTGTCAGTGCCTCGCCGTCGCTGGGGTCCTGGCCTTGAATTGAGGACTGCTTCTACCTCTAGTAGCACCGGTAGTAGCTCTTCGCTTGTCAACAGTGCGTTCCCTACTGTTTTTTGCAACAGTCCTTTCGCGGATTTCGTGGCTGCTTCCCATAGACCACCGAAATGAGGAGCCCTTGGTGGTATGTAGTCGAAGTTGAATCCTTCCTCGGCTGCGTACTGGCGGACTGTTTCCTTCCCTAGCTCGAACTGCGCGCGAACATCCTGGAGCTTCCTCTGAGCTCCTACAAAGTTCGTTCCGTTGTCGCAGTGAATCGTCCTCGAAATGCCTCGGCGAGCGATGAACCTTTTAAGAGCAAATATAAATGTGTTGGAAGACAAGTCTGTGGTTAATTCAAAATGAACAGCTTTGGACGTAAAACACACAAAGACAGCAATATATGTTTTTACTGGTGGTCGACCACGAATCTTTAAAGTTGTGTACACTGGACCACAAAAGTCAACGCCACATATTAAAAAAGGTCGTTGTGCTCTGAGTCGGTCAGCTGGCAAATTACCCCTTCTTGTGCGTTTACTAGCCACAACTTCTCGCGAAGCAGCGCTACCAACGCTTTGGGACCAGCATGGCAGTTTTTTCTGTGCAAATACCGCAAATACGTCTTGATAAAGTTCGTATTTTTTGAAAGCAACAGCGGGAATTTTGCATCATACTCAATCGGTGCATGGAGCAGGCGTCCGTCCACTCTAAGAAGCGAGAATGTAACTTCTCCATCTTTGAAATCATGGATGAATGGATTGAGTTTCTGAATATTGGGGGGAAGTGCGACGTTTCGTTTTAATTTTTTAATTTCCTCTGGAAATTCGTGATGTTGAACTATTTCTATTAGTTTTAGAAATGCCAACTTTAACTCTTTAGCCGATGGTGTGGCTTCGAACGTTTCATTTTTGTTCTTAATTTTACGAACAAACCGTATTATGTATACGAAGTTTCTTGCGAGCTTCGGATACGACGAAATTTTGTCGATGAGATCCATGAGACAATTCCGTGGGTGTTCGACAGCTATTAATGTAAGCTTCGTTTTTCGCTTTTCTAAAACGTCGTCACTCGGCGACAGCTCAAAGTGAATATTGTGAGGCCACGCAGATGCACCCTCTAGAAAGAACTGTGGGCCATTGAACCAAATTGAATTCTTTAGTTCTTCCATGTTACAACCTCTAGATACTATGTCCGCTGGATTAAGTTTGGTTGGGACATGTCTCCACGATATATTTATGTCCACTCTTGGATTTCTGCTACGCGATTGGCCACAAACGTTGTAAGTATTGAAGGATGAGTTCTTATCCAATGCAGAGTTATTTCAGAATCTGTCCAAAATATTGTTCGCTCCACTTGAAGATTCAACATTGCCGATACTCTCATCCACAATTTGGAGAGCGTATGCGCTGCGCAAAGTTCTAGCCGAGGAAGTGACTTTATTTTTAAAGGAGCCACTTTTGACGTTGCTGTTAATAGCTGTTAAAAACCCATATGCTCTCATTGAAGCATCAGCGAAGCCGTGAGCTTCGAGCTTTGCGTTGGAGCAACTTTCTACACACAGTTGTGTTAGGTTTGTTTTAAAAGTTTGCCATCTGGTATCAAGGCGCAATGGAATCGACTCATCCCACTCTAATTTCGCTATCCAAAGTTCTTGTAATAAGATTTTTGCTTTGGTTACGATGGGACATAGCAATCCAAGCGGGTCAAAGAGACGTGAAGAAACTGATAATATGTTTCTTTTTGTCGCTGGCGTCCGAATCGTTGAATTTGATCTCTTTTTCAGGACTTACCGCTTCACCAAACGCTGGATGATTGGAAAACCATTTCGCCAATTGAAATCCGCCTTTTTTTTAAATCTCTATTACTTCTTGTTTGAGAAGTAAAAAGAATAAGAATAAGAATAAGTATAAGAATAAGAATAAGAATAAGAATAAGAATAAGAATAAGAATAAGAATATTTTTATAAGAGATTTCAACTCATCAGCACCGGTTAAAAGATCATCGACATAAAAGTCCTTAAGAATTGTGTCTGATCCTGCCGGGTGTGAGTCCTTGTGAGCATCGCCTAACATTTTCAAACACCGTATCGCTAAGAAGGGTGCGGACGCAGTACCATAGGTAACTGTGTTTAGACGAAAATGTTGAAGAGGTTCAGATGGATGCTTTCTCCACACTATGAGCTGGTAAATCGAGTGCTTCTTGGCAATTAGAACTTGCCGGTGCATTTTCGAAATATATGCCGTTAGGGCATATTTTCGTGTTCGAAAACGGAGCAGCGTCGAAAACAGCTCCTCTTGAATGGTTGGGCCGACCATCAATAAGTCATTCAATGATTTTTGAAATGTTGTACAACTTGACGCATCAAACACAACACACAGTTTCGTGCTTGTACTCTGTGGTCTTAAGACACACTTATGCGGAATGAAATAGTGTGGGCTATTCGGGATTGCATTGTCGGTAGGCGACATGTGTCCCAATGTAAGGTACTCGTTCATGAACTCCATATACAATGCTCTAAGATCATCATCTTTCCAAAGCTTTCGCTCAAGGGACAGAAACCAAGCAAGTTCGGAGATACTTTGAATGGTAACATTACCTCAAATCGACCTATCGGCAAGAGTTTCGTATTTTCAACAAAGTGTTTTTCACAACTCTGTTGTTCTGAAGTGAGCATTTTATTTGCTTCTCCGGGTATTTCCTCTAGTGTCCAAAATCTTTGAACAACTTGATCTAGAGTCGATACTTCATCGGATTGGGATTGGTATATCATGTTGCAACTTTTTTTGTCTGAATTTGGGCAGTTGGAATATTTTCCGGATACTATCCATCCAAGAAGCGTTTTTTGTATGGTTGGGTATTCCGGGCCTTTGTTGATTTGACCAACGGATAAATGTTCGAAAAATGTCTCAGCGCCTAGCAACAAATCAATTTTTTGGGTTTTGTGAACACCTGGGTCAGCCATTTCAATATTTTTTGGAATATTCCAATTCGCCGTATTAATAACCTGATCCGGTTGATAGGCTGATATTGATGTTATGACCCAATACTTGGCTGAGAAGGTATGGTCATTCAACCTTAACTTCACTACAGCATGAACTTTTTTGCTAAGCTTTGAGTTTATCTTTCCAATGCCAAGCACATTTAATGTATTATCTTCTTTCCGAAGATTCAACCTCTGCGCAAGTTCTTCGGTGATAAAGTTAATCAAGTAAGGCTTTAGCTAGCAGATATTCACCATTCTTGCATTTTATTTTTACTATGGCGGTTGCAAGTATAACTTGATCTGTTGAAGCAGAGGCGTGCAGACCTTGGGAGGTCGAAGGTTGCGTTCCATTGAAGGTCGTCGCGTACTGGTGCAACAATGTATGATGCGCTCGATTGCATACACTGCATCGGCTTAATTTGCATTTGGACACTGTGTGTCCTTTACGAAGGCAGTTAATGTATATAGGGACACTTCGCAAAATCAAATCTTTGCACCACCGTTAACGCTGCAAACGACTGGCATGATGTTATGAAGTGGTCATTGGTTTGGCAGAACAAGCACTTTATTCTGATTTGTTGCTGTTGTTTATTTGAACAAGAAAGCGATGTTCTTGATTTTTCTGGCGGTTCAGATCTTTTCTGTTCGCCGGTTGCCTGTCATTGGGCTTACTTCGTTACGATGACGACTCTTCGGCAGCTATATGCTGATATCTTTTGTTAAGTGCTGATTCACAGTCACTCCAAAGAGGAAGTGTGCTATAGTCTAGCTGTTCTTCCCACTTCGACCTCGTGATTGCGTCTACTTTCGACATCACTAAATGAATGATGATGGCATTTGTGATGTTCTTTTCGTCACCCAGTGACAAAAGAGAGTCGTAAATAGCCGAAACCGTATCAATCATGTTGCGTAAAGCAGATGCAGATGGCTTCGTAATTTCAGGCAACTCAAACAATGTCGATACATTGTCGAAAAATATAAGACAATTGTTGTCGTACACTTTCTTCAGGCTTGCTAGCGCTTTAGGATAATTTTGTTCGGTAATTTGGAACGCTTTAACCGTTCCCAAAGCCTCACCGGACAGACACGAAATAAGGTGATTAAACTTCTCAATGTCCGGAATGTTAGGATCATTGTCCACCAAATTCTTGAATAGACTGATGAAGTTTTTGTAATCAGCATATTTTCCACTAAATTTAGGAAGAGACATTTTAGGAAGTCGTGAGTGGTGTGGCACAGAAAGAGAGTATTCTGCCATACTGGATCTGCGCCCCTTGTTTAAGACACTCATTATTAAAGACTTCGTACATATGCAAATGTCTTCTAATTCCCCGCGGAACGAGTCACTGTGATCAGCAAGCTCTATGTCTGATTGACAGATCATGGCTTGATCAATATATGAATTGAGTAAATCCAATCTACACTCTAATTCGAGTGGATTTTGTGACATTGTCTTTTCAACTAATGCCGTCTTCACTCGAGAAATATTTGAAACAATTATTGACCTCTGATGCTTGAGTTGCTCAAGCGTGTCACTTTTGCTTGGGGAAACTTGTCTTTTTGGTGCCATTTCTGTGATTTATTAAACCGCTTTGATGTGAAATTAGTTTATTCACTGCTTATTTGCACTAGTTACTAATTAACCCGTCTTTTGACTGATTTCTTAAATCACTCTTAATTTTAATTTAAATATGACCGCGATATAAATTTTTTTTTTTTGCTGAATGCACTATAACACGGAAAAATTTCAACACCCTGTGACAGCTGATGAATTATCACCAAATTATATGCCAAATGTCACATGACCAATTGTCAACACTTTGAAATGTCACAATTGAATAATGTAAACAACACTTGTGCTAAGTTGAATATTCGCGAGTGAATTTCACTTAATTTCTATTAATTTGTGTGTTAATTATTGAAATTGTTGATAGTGGTTTGATCACTGGCAATGTATTCGCGAATTGTGATAAATGCAGCGGAAAAAAAAACAATAGCTATGGAGGTGGCAACCAAAACAAGCTATCGTATTTCGGAACTTTTCCAAATTGGTATTTATTAGTTTAAATAACTCAAACTGTTATGACATATCAACTGTGTTTATTAGTTTTAAGACACAATCAATTGACTTATTTAATACGAATCGCACGCACTTCTTTTATTTGCACTTTGTATATATGTATGTGTTTGTATGTATGTATGTTTGTAATACAAAGGAGAAAATGTTAAAAGGAACGACGACAAATTCCTTAACAATCAAACAAATAAGTATCCGTGAAAGGAGAACAAATACAAAAATTTGCGAAAGTAAAACGTGAATTTGGTAAAAGTGTGTCGGTTTTTTTTTGTAAAAGAAAAATTAAATAAAAACACCGTCTTAACTATAACGCGAGTGATATCAATAAAGGAACCAGACCAAATTCCTTATCATTACCGCGTAAAAACAATCAAGTATCTTTATTGAAGGAGAAAAAAGAAAAACAAAAAAAGAAGAACAATAAGTGATATAAATTAAATAAAGATATACAGATATGTGACATCCTGTGACCAGATCAACTCAAGACATGGCACAAATATTGAAATAACAAAAAGAATTAAATAAGGCAAACCGTAGGAACGCCTTACGAATCTTTATTACAGGTCTTCACGCCCCATTGTCTAACATACTCTTCTCACTTTCAACGGAAGATTTGCCAAGTGCTTTAGCGAAAGCACAAGAGCTCGAATCCAATAATATGAGGGCAAACTTCGCTCTGCATTACAATAGATCGCAAATTTCTAGGAACAATTTGAGATTCCCCCAAGGAATAATTATTTGCAAATGCCGAAACCTGAGCCAATGGAACTCGGAAGATCAGCACATAGGCAAATTACTTGGCAAGAACAAAGACAATTTAATAATAATAAAACACCAAATTTTTATCATAACAATCAAAGGCAGTATCAGCCAAATAGACAACAACATTTTTACGAAACAAACAAACGACTTATGAAAGTGCTCAACAACGAGCACAACTACCCGCAAAGATTGAGAGAATTAATAACCTCAACGAGGAAGCTTTTTTATCCCAAACCAGGGCTGCATATTCAGGAATAGTCCGAAGGGAAAGCGATTAAAAATTTTGATAGATACAGGAGCACCTAGTTGCTACTGTAAGCCTAATGTTTTGAATTGCAAACAGGAACGTGCAATCAAAAAAAGGGTTTGAACCATAAATGGTTCTACAATAATCCAACATTATTATGAAGTATTCATATTTGATACAATAGTTAGATTCAACGAAATAGAGAATCTAGAATCCGATCTATTAACAGGTTTTAATTTGGTTAATAGGGCAGGAATAGTATTAGACTTCATAAATCGGACTCATGCGGGAAGAAATGAAAAAAATTTCACTTCAAAAAGTTACTGTGAAACAGAAAAAGATGAATCGATAAAATATACAAAATTGTGTGATTTATACAATCTTAAAGAATCTAGTTCCTATAGTGAACATAATTCTGAACAAACGCCCGAAGTAGATCGTTCGGAACACACAACTGAGGAAGGCACTGAAAATAATATTGAAGATATTAAGAAATTAAGAAAGAAAATAAAAAGAAAGAAATTGAACTAATTCAGGCAAATATAAATATAAACGCATTATTTAGAACAGACGTAGAGGCAACTATACGGACGAACGTTGAATTACCCATATGGAGTAAGCAATACCCGTATCCCTTGTCAGTAAACACGTTTGTGAATAAAGAAATTGATAAGTTACTTGAACCAGGATTAATGCAACCAAGTAAAAGCCCGTATAACTCAACTATATGGGTTGTTCCAAAAAAAGGTATTAATGAGGATGGTACCCCAAATTTAAGAATGGTTATTGATTACAAAAAACTAAACGGAAAAACAATACCTGACAAGTATACGGTACCAGACACAAACGTCATATTATCGAATTTAGGAAAATCAAAATATTTTTCTATCATCGACTTGGAATCAGGATTCCATCAGATAAAGATGAAAGATTCAGATGTTGAAAAAACAGCCTTTGCAGTTAACAATGGGAAATTTGAGTTTCTACGAATGCCTTTTGGGTTAAAAAATGTACCCTCTATATTTCAAAGGGCAAAATTCGTCATGTATATATTGATGACATAATTGTCTCAATATATACAAAACTCTAAAAGAACATACTAGGAATCTAGAAATAATTATAGAAACATTAAAAAAAGCCAACATGAAAATATCACTAGAAAAATCTAAATTCTATGTAACTGAAGTAGAATTTTTAGGTTACATTGTAAGACAGAATGTAATAAAAACAGATCCAAAAAAAAAATCGAAACAATATCCAATTTTTGTTCTAGAGCTATGGTCGAGCCCAGGATAGGGGATGAACAGTGCGGCTTTCGTCCCGGCAGAAGTACAACCGACCAGCTTTTCACTCTAAGAATGGTACTTGAGAAGGCTTGGGAGTATGCCAAACCCATCTACAGTTGTGTTGTACATTTGGAAAAGGCATATGACCGAGTCCCTCGAGGTAAACTCTGGAGTGTCCTGCAGGAGTATGGGATTGACGGTCCTCTTCTGAGGGCCATTCAGTCTCTATACACAAACTGTAGCAGCTGTGTTCGGGTAAACGGTGCTAAATCAACACATTTCACCGTGGGCGTTGGACTTCGCCAAGGGTGTGTCTTGTCACCTCTCCTTTTCATTGTATATATGGACTGGATGTTGCAGCGCAGCTGAGGTGAGGAATGTTTCACATTGGGAGAGTTGAGGGTAAGTCATCTTCTTTTTGCAGATGACTTGGTTATCCTCACATCCTCCCAGACGGAACTCCAGCGCGTACTCGATAGGTTTGTGGCCGTATGTGCTGATGCGGGAATGAGGGTTGACGTGGACAAATCGGAGGTTATGGTCATTTCCAGAACGCCTGTTCAATGCACTCTGGATGTAAGTGGAGTCCCATTGAAGCAGGTGGAGAAGTTTAAGTATCACGGGGTCTTTTTCACTAGTGATGGAAGAAGTAATGCTGAGCTTTCCTGTAGGATTGGTCAAGCTGGGTCAGTTTTGACACAGCTTGGTAGTTCTTTAATCAGAAAGGCCGAGCTTGGTGTCAAAGCCAAGTTAGCGGTTTTCAACTCAGTATTTGTTGCAACTCTCACCTATGGTCATGAAATTTGGGTAATGAACGAAAGAATAAGATCGCGAGTGCAAGCTGCTGAGATGAGATTTCTTTGTGCTGTTATGGGAATTACTCGCCGGGATAGGGTGAGAAACACGGCAGTGCGAGTTATGTTTTATATACGAATTAAACACGTCTTTGATTATTGAACGCTAATTTATTTGTACTTTACAAATTCAGACTTAACTCATCAGTGGTGTATTAACAACTGAAATCGCTTAGCATCCATGCACCTGACAAAACTATTACTATACAGTTAAAACATTTATTGGACAAACAAACAGGAGGAGAGAAACAAACGCGTAAACAATTAAGGCAATGAAAGAATACGAAAACAATGAGGTGATATTTGTTGACACAAAAAAGGCATTAGTTAACGAAATAGAACTGGTGCAACCAGATTTTAACAAAAAGTTTATTTTAACAACATACGCTTCCAATAATGCAGTAGGTGGTGTTCTTACTCAAGAAGGTAGACCAATATTTTTTATTTCAAAAACATTAAATTCGACAGAGCAAAATTACGCTACAAACGAGAAGGGGCTTTACGCAATCGTTTGGGCCTTAAACACTTTGAGAAACTACCTATACGGTGTTTTAGATCTGGAAATTCATACAGATCACCGAAAATGAAACGATGGCATGCATTTATGGAGGAATATTCTCCCAAAATAGTATACAAACCAGGTACTACAAACGTTGCCGCTGACGCACTTTCAAGGCAACATTTAAATAATATTTCAGATGAATCTTCAATCACTGGAACACAACACTCCGCTGAAAGCAGTGACAATATCGATATTGACGAAACTAATAGACCACTTAATGAATTTAAACAGCAAATTTTATTTAGCAAAGCTAACTTCACTATCCATGAACAAGTTAGAAACTTTGGAAAAGTCAGACATATCATAAAATATGATTGCGTTGAAAACTTAATCACAATTATAAAAGAATACTTGCAACCAGGTGTTGTCGCAATTCATTGTACCCCAGAGGATTTATATGAAATCAAACAAAAATTAAAGGAGACATTTAATAAAAAATTTCTATATACAAAGAATTTTCCCATAGATGTTACAAATAAAGAAGACCAAAGTACACATACAAGGGCACATAGGAATCATATTACTGGCCCGAAATGAATAAACAATTTAAGGAATATGTAAGGAACATCCACAAAAGATACCAATTGGAGAGGCTCCAATTCCAAAGAAAGAGGGGAAACAGTTGCATATTGACATATTCTTCGCACAAAAATTAAAATGTTTAACATGTATTGATGCTTACTCGAAATTCCTAGTAATCAAACTAATTGAAGATAGAACAAACCTAGACGAAAAAGTATTAGAATTATTACAAAGCTTCTCAGAGGCAAACAAAATAACAACTGATGCAAAGACTAGGTATTCAATTATATACTTGCGATCCTAAACGTAGTACAACAAACGGCCAGGTCGAAAGAGTACACTCTACAGTAATTGAATTAGCCGGCGGACATAATTGATTACACTAGAGACAACTATGTTTTAATTAATAGCGGAAACTCATTAATATACAAAGAATACGGCGACATTTTACATGTAACAAATTTATCATATTACAATAGCATACTAGAGGAAGAAAAATTGTTTTTTTAAAAAGGAAAAATCCAAACATTTACTTATATTTGATAAATGTGAATAATTTGAAACAAGAGCAATTTCACAAAATAATGGAAAACTTATAATACCTAAGCAGGTAATAAAATGTGAAGATAAGTACATAAATATTGAAAAATGTAAATTAGAATTAAGCGATACCTTTTGTGAAATAAATAATAAGCCCTATTGTTTTACAGATATATTAAATAAAATACCTACAAATAGTAGAAAAATAAAAAAAAGAAATAAAGAAATACGATTGAAAATCGTAGAATTGTTGGAACATTTTTAATGGAAGCATAAATATTGATAATGTTACATACGAAAAGCATAATGAAAAATTTACTTGTATTTAAGAAATCATCATTTTGATGAATAAATTTTTTGATGAGTAAAAACGAAGAATTAAAAATTGAAAATATAAACTTAATAAACGAAATTGAAAATGAATATTCTGTAAAACCGGTTATAAGTACCATATGTATTAATATAATTATCATAATATGTTTATATATATCATTCCGTATTTTGAAGCTATGTAATGCTAGAAACAAAGGAAAGCTGTCCAAAAAGGAGACAGAAAAGACGAATTCAATAATGACATTGTGGATTTTGAAGTTCATACATCGTCTCCTATATCATTGATAGAAAATCCATATTTCAAAAAATTATTCTATAAACGACTCAATTTAAAAGTCCCCGGGAGAAAAATAACAACAAATCTTTTGAAAGCCAGATTCCAAAAAATTAAAAACAGAGAAACAGTAAATATTTTTGCACAACAGCCGATATTTGGTCAACCTACACCTGTCATTGGTTAGACAGTGATTTCAAGAGGAAATCGGCTGCTTTAGCTTGTAAAAGATTCCCCGGTTCGCATACCTACGATCGGATTGCAGAAATGATTTGCTTTATAAACGAAAAATATGATTTACATCCGTTAAATAACATCTTAATGATAACCGATAATGGTTCAAATTTTATAAAGGCGTTTGAAGAATATGGGCTAGAGAGTGATTCCTTTATAGAAAATGAAGGCAGTCAGAGCGATGAAGGTGAATCTTCTGACGGTGATGAAAATGCAAACAACATCGAAAACAATAATATAGAAGATATAGAGTTTGTGGAATTTCAAAAGCCGGCTACTATAGTTTTGACTAAACACTTTCGCTGCGCAAGTAACACGTTGAATTTAGTCACCACAAATGATTCTATGTCTGCTTTAAAATCAAATATTGACATTTTGAACATCCATTCTGAGGTAAATTCGCCGGCGGACTAGACAATATTAAATTTTTCAATTTTAAATAGTTTCTCATTTAGGCATTTTCCAAATGTAGCGCGATATGGAAAAAAACAAACAGACCAAAATCATCTGAAGTAATAAAACGTGTTTTAAAAAGATCTTTAAAGCGACCAGTGGTTACACGTTGCAATTCTTTGTTTGAATCGGTCACTCAAATTCGGCTGGTGGAGAATCAACTCAATGAATTATGCACAGAGCTGGGATGTAGACATTTTTCCATCACTGACTTTGCATACTTAAAAGAGTACTGCAAAGTAAAGAAACCGTATGCAGAAATATTAGATTTTTTACAAGGACAGGAAGGGGTTTATTTCGGTCTGTTAATACCATCCTTGGCAACTTTGAAGGTGAAAGCGGACAGAATGCTAAACATGGATGTATTAGTATTTCTGCATGATACTCTCGCACAAATGCAAAGGAGCTTTATAACTCGGTTTGAACCCTTCTTTTACCTAACCGAGGAGGCCCATGATGCTATCGTCGCAGCTGTTTGTCACCCTTCTGTTAAGATAAGCTGATTGAAGGCATTATCTGGTTTATCAAACGTAACAAAATCAAGTATTTTGAATATAGTTGCCATGTACTGCCGAAAACATCAATTATACACAATCACTTCAAGAGACTATGCCTGTCATAAATACAATTTTTGATTTCGGCGATGACAATTCCAATTCAGAAAGTACAAACAGTATATAAGTATATAATTTCAAGCTAATTTTCTGTTTCTTTCAGATGTATTTTGAAGAAGTGACAAATGCCTCAGACGAAGAATTTTTCCCACGTTTTTTCAAACAAACATTCCTCAATGGATATTTCGCGACATTATCCTTTAGTGTCAAGAGTATTCGCTCGATCAAATACTCCGTTGACATCGTTCTGACGCTGAACAGTTGAGAGATTGTTCTCGCTTGGTGGCTTAATTGCAACTCCTAGGAGACAAAACCTCCAAGACACGAATTTTGAGCTGCTAGTTTTGTTGAAGGCAAACGAAAAATTCTTTTAATGTTTTCAATGTTATTTTATGTTAGAGTTTTAATGTTTATTTAACTAAGAAATGTGCTTTTATTTTGTAATTTGTTACCTGTTTCAATTTGTCAAATAATGAATACAATATAATCAATTACATTCTACGTAATTAATTACAAAAAAGTAATGGACGGAGTTTTTCTTGAATTACTTTGAAAATCAATTACATTTTCAATTACATGTAATGGGTAATTGAACATTTTCAATTACTTGTAATGTGTAATTGTGCACTTTCAATTACTAATTACTTTTGTTTGTAATTAACCTTGTAGTCAATTACACAAAGTAATCATTACTTCTCAACTCTGGTATTATTTTTCTTTTGGTTTGAAATACAGATTGTAACGATTTTGAGATATACTCTGGACATTCTTGCGAACTAATCAGCCATTTAATATATTGTAACAATTATATTGAATATCTTCTTCAATAGCGGCATGTATAGTATGAACGTGAAGCAACTTCAAGGAGTTGAGAAAAAGGAATCTTCCGATAAGCGGGTCAAAAAGAACGCTTATTAAAAGATGAAACGATCACGATATACAACTAAACCCAAGCGAATGTTTTGCACATTCGAATTTGAACCAACATGGAAGACAAAATGAAATGGTTGGAAGTGATCAAAATGTAACCACAATTTCTGACTCAGGAATGGTCGTTGATAAAGCGTGAACGAGATCTTCTTGAAAAAGAAAACTAAGAGTTTAGTTCCAACCAGCTCGTCACAAGTTACGGTTATTCAGTATATTCTTACTGGTTTAAATGACGTTCAAATGAGTACCAATCTTGCTGCAGGGAACTTCAACAACATTGCTGAACTGATTGACAAAATCAAATGATATCAAGGTATATGCTCCTACTCACGGCCTAGAATCGTTACATCTTCACGACCTTCAACAAACAATTTGGCTAAACGGCAACCTAACCACCAACCGATTTCCAAGAATCATATAACCTGTTACAACTGCAATCAACCAGGACATTATGCTAAAAATTGCATTCAGACAAGGACTAACAGCAAGGACACCAACCAAAATTCAGCACCGAAGACTGAGAAAAGGCAAGACAAGAACTATCTTGTTAACGTCATTTGTAATAAAAATCCTTCAGATTGTTATTATTAAAGATGTATTAATAAACGACAAAAAGTACACAGCTCTTTTAGATTCTGGAAGCGAGAAGTCAATTGTAATGAAACAAGTTGCCATAGATATAAACTGCAACATTGATAATTGCGAAATCACATTGCATGGGTTTGGTGGTGGAAGTTGCCCAGCGATTGGAAGCATTGAATGTCAAATTCAAATAGACGAAGCTTTCTTTACAGATCAAACAATCGTGGTTGAAAATAAATTTCTGTCACTGAATCACAATCCGATTACACCTCACCTGTTATTCTTGTAAAGAAAAATAATGGAGGATAGAATGTGTGTTGACTACCGGAAGTTGAACTCCGTCACGAAGAAAATCCGTTTTCCAATGCCTTTAGTTGAAGAACAACTCAATGACCTAGTGGGTTATAATTTCTACTGTGTGCTTGACTTAGCCTCTGGGTATTATCAAATACATATAAACACACACACTATACTGCTTTCATTACTCATGACGGGCTGTACGATGCCTTTTGGACTTGTTAATGCCCCATTCCATTTTTCAAAATTAATGAACACCGTCGCCGGAAAATGAGACTGACCAAAATAATTTGTTATATGGACGATGTAGTAACTCCGTCCGAAACCTTTGAAGAAGGGCTAGACAAATTAAAATCGTTCTTGAAAATACTCGAAGAATCTAATTTAACGCTCAATCTTCGAAAATGCGCTTTCTTCAAAAGAGAAATAGAATTTTTCGGACACGTGGTGAAAAACGGTACAATTCAACCTGGTAAGACCAAAACATTGGCGATAGAAAAGTTCGAGACTCCAAAAAACGAACACGAAGTCCGACAATTCATTGGGCTAACCAGTTATTTTCGAAAGTACATTGAAAACTATTCGTTGATCGCTCTACTACTAACGAACTTAACAAAGAAAAAAAATGTGTTCCAATGGGGATAAAATGAGCAGAGTGTATTTGAAGCATTGAAAAATTGCCTTATTAATAGGCCCTTACTCGTACACTGACGACAGCTCCCGTGGAATAGCAGGAGTCTTACTACAAAGTGAAGGCAATTCGCTTCGCCCTGTGGCTTATTATAGTAGAAAAACGTCAGACGGTGAAAGTTTCTTCCATAGCTACGAGCTTAAGGGTCTTGCTGTCGTGGAATCTACCAATCTATTCCGCCAGTTTCTTCTTGGCAAGCATTTTAGAATAACAACGGATTGTGAAGATCTGAAAACGGCTATGAGTAAAAAAGAGTTGATTCCCAGAATAGCCCGTTGGTGGCTAAAGATGCTTGAGTTGGATTACGAAATAAATCACCGGTCTGGTAAACTCATGCCACATGTAGACGCTCTATCCTGATGCCCTAATGAGAACGCAAGCTAGCCTGATGTTGTCGACATGAACGTGGTATAGATGATGAAGACTGGTTGTATTCATTACAGCTCCAAGACGAGCATATCTGTGAAATCGCAAAGTATCTAAAAAAGAAGCCGAATAACAGTGAAGAGAAACAAATCCACACAGACTATGCTATTCAGGATGGTCGAGTATGCAGGCGAGTTGACAACAATCTTAAACTGTAGTGCCAAAGGGCGTTCGTAATCGGGTAATGAGGAATAGCCACGATTTGATGTGACACTTTTCGGAGAAGAAGACAATGAATCATCTGCAAAATAGATACTGGTTCCCAAGAATGACCCAAGTCGTAAGAAAGTATCTCAAGTCCTGTGTTGAATGTGCCTTCAACAGTAATAAAATGCAACCTCGTGGAGAACTTCATCTCATAAAAAAGAAGGATGTTACTTATGACACAGTTCATATAGACCATTTGGGACCGTTCATAAAGTCCACTTAAGGAAATTCATATTTGATATTGCTAGTCGACGCGTTTACCAAATATACGATTATGAAAGCGCTACCAAGTACGCAAACAAAACCAGTTTTGAATTTTCTAACAGAAACGTTATATTTGTTTGGAGCGCCCAGACGCATCATCTCGGACCGAGGAACTGCGTTCACATCAAAAATGTTCGAAGACTTCATTAACGACTATGGAATCATCTACGTTCAAAACGCCACTAGAACTCCCAGAGCTAATGGTCAAGTAGAAAGATATAACCGCACTGTCCTTCAAGCTCTACTTGCAAGTGTAGAAGACGAGGATCGTTGGGATCAAAACATAAAACCAGTGCAGTGGGCTATTAATAACACTTATAATGATTCCATCGGGAAGACAGCGCAACAAATGATGATGGGATATGTTCCCTGTGATCCATGGCCAGATGTTCTCGCTCAACAAATGGACTCAAATCAACAAACTCAGAATTTAGAAAGCTTTCGTTCACATGGTTTGGAACATATCACTAAAATCCAATCCAAACAGAAGTCTCGACATGATAGCAAATATGGTAAAGCAAAGGAATATAACGTGGGTGACTTAGTAATGACAAAGAACGATTCAATTAACTCAACTGGTTCTTCACGAAAACTTGAGTCAAAGTATAAAGGACCCTATGTAGTAATTGCTAAGCTTCAATTTGATAGGTACCAAGTAGCTGACATGCCCTTCGCTCAAAGAAACCAAAAACCATATTCATCCGTGTGGGCACATCCGACAGGATGAAGCCTTGGATAGAGTTTGATAAAGAACTCGACGAGGACGTCGATGAAGACAGGATGGCCGAATCTGTAACGCAAAACGAAACAATTGGCAACACTGAAGAAGAGACAGAGAAGTAAAAGAGAAAACGAAGAAGAACCGGCATTCTGATGGTGACTTTGTATCAGTTAACACGGATATTGTCTCAAAAATGTAAGATGAAAGAATTTCATCAAAATTTAGCCAAAGGAACAGTCACTATGAACCAAAAGAAATATATACAGGACGTCCTTATAAAGTATGGTATGACGAATGCTAAAGATGTAGCAACACCACTCGACGGCAATTCAAAATTAACAAAAGAGATGCGGCCGAAGACAAGCGGAGTGAGAAGAAATGCGAAATACTCCATATACTTCGCTGATTGGATCGTTGATGTACTTAGATGTGTCAACTCGTCCCGACATCGCTGACGCTGTTAGTTCATTGAGCCAATACAACAGTGATTCTGGAAAAGAACATTGGAAGGCGGCTAAGCGAGTTCTTAGATACATTAAAGGCACAATTAACCACAGACTTGTATTTAAGAAATCCGGTACTAATTTAATTGGTTATGTGGATGCCGACTGGGGAGGAAACATCGACGATAGAATTTCTTACACCGGTTTTGTCTTCAAGCTTGCAAGTGCTGCTGTGACATGGAGCTCAAAGAAACAAAAATCGTTAGCTTTGTCAAGCACGGAAGCTGAATATATGACCCTCGCGGAAGCAGCAAAAGAAGCCGTATATCTTCGTAATCTTTTACAAGAAATTGGTTTCATGAATAGTGAAGCAGAACCAACAATATTATTTTGCGACAACCAAGAAACTGATGAGAAATCCTATTTTTCATGCAAGATCAAAACACATTGAAATTCGGCACCATTATGTGCGAGAAGTTTTTCAAGAACGCCAAATAGATGTCGACTACATTCCAACAACAGAAATGATAGCAGACGCTCTTACGAAAGGCCTTTTTGGACCATCGCATCGAAAGTGTGCCAATGGTCTAGGGGTGTTTGAAATATAAGCCTAACCCGCGTTGAGAGGGAGTGTTGTCACATACTGAAAATTATAGAGTGGCAACACGGGTTCCTTTTTCTTTGTTTTTTCTATCTATCATTTCCTCATCTTTCTTTTCCTTTGTGTACTTCCTTTAAATGAAATAAAGGCTCACTCTCTTTAGTTCTTTCAACATAAATGGACGTGTTTTTATTCATTCTCTCCAAGAGCTACTGCGTACGCACTCTTCAAGTGTTGTTAAATTTTGATGAAATAATACTAATAAAAATGTCCTTTCTTTATTTTGTAAGATTTAAAAGCTTTTTTAACACTCTCAAAAAACACTTTCTAGGCAATATTATTTTTTGTAGGTATCGGTTGACCCTTGCAAGTAATAAAATGCATTGAGTAGATTTTTAACCATAAAGAATAAAACTACATATCAAAAGGATTAACCGAACCGCACTCCCAACCACTTTTAGCTTGGTTGCTCAAATTCAAGTCAATCAATTTACCCATGTGTGTCCTATTGTGTTTTGAAAAATTGTCAATCGTGTTTTAATTTCTTCATAAAAAGTTAACGATTTAATTTGTTCTTCACAAAAACCGTCAAAGATACTTGATCCAACGATTTCGATCAGCACTGAATGGCGGCCGTAAAAGAAAGCCATCTTCCTACAGCTAGGCGGCTTTATTCAATGAACCATTGTCTTACGTCGGTGTTTATTACTTTGGTCCAATAACAGTTAGTGTTGGTCGAAAACCAAAAAAAAGATATACATATGGAAACTGCTCATACGTTCTCTACAGATTCATGGACGCTCTGTCAAACTAATGAATACCTTCATCAACACAGGACTTGGAAAGTTTTGTCACCAGTATCGCCACATAGGAAGCCATAAACCACACCAAAAGAGGAAGATGAGAGCAGTTGGTTCGCTCCATAGTAGAAATCATTTCCACATCGAGAAAAATTATGCCAACGACTATTACGAAGTTTGTTAATCGGGGGAGAAAATATAATGAAATCACGACCTCTGACTATCTATATAAGGTGTTTTCATAAACGGCAGACTAACTATGGACTGTGTTGTCTTACGACAAAAATCATTTAAAATCGGTGTATAACTGCCGACAATTTAAAAATAATGAAAGCAGCTGTTAGACCTCCTGAATTTAACTCGATGCACTTGCAGTCTCTCATGTATGTATGGCACAGCATCTCCTGATTCTGCTCCACATTTCCCAAATCTCATTCACATAGGTTGACTATTAATTTTTGATAAACTTTTCTTAGAATTGCAGACTTCTCCTCACGATAAAATAAATTATTAAATTCTAACCGAGAAAAATGTATCCACAATACAATTAAACAATTAGCCTGCAGACACTTGTCCCTTAAACCCACAAGAAAAAATTATAAAATTACTTGAATACATAAAAACATGAAATGCGAAAATAAAACACACTCTTAAATCTGACGACATACCAAACCTGAAAGGTTCAAAAAGACAAAAAATGTTTGATTGTAAAATTAATAACAAAAACACTGTTCATTTAACAACATGTTCATCAAATTAGGAAAAACAAAATACGAATTTCGTGGTACGTATTATATTTTACTATTTGCATAAGAGCCTTGGAGTGTACTCATCTAGAAATGTTGAAACCGTACCTTCATTCAGAAGAATATATTAACCGAAAGATGTGCTGCTATTAATATCAAAAACAACACGTGGTACAGGCGAATATTTAACTTGTGTTGAATGGCCAGGATCAGTTTCGGATTTTAGAATTTGGAAAAGCACTGTTGTAGAATCAATAATGGAAAATTTATTGGTTTGTTACGAATGCCAGGATGTGTCTTACTATCCTGCTTAATGACTCATTTTAAACTCGCAATACATAATCTGAAATGGTATTGTTACTTGGATGAATTCAGTATTCATTTTAGGTATTTGCAGTCAAGTAAAAAGTCTATTGCATACGAAAATACTTAAAATTGTAGTTTTACTAGAAGCGCCATCAGTCAGCTTTTACGTCAGATACATACTTCAGATTTATATAAATTTTTTAAATACTGTAAGACTCTAGCTAGTAAATGTTTTCAATTATCTGGTAAAATTAAAGTGTTATTTGATTTTATTCATGCTGCCTTCTCAGGTCTTCACCCATTCAAGTTGGCAGATGACTAATGGATCAAATTCATAGCAAGATATGCACATATGTACATATTTAGATTATATTCTTCATGTATCAATATTGAATCAATCCAAATACGAAGCAAATTCTTGATTTTTAAAGGCTTAGTTAAAACTAACTTAAATTATAACAGATCCTTAAGTATTAGTGATAATAATTCTATTAATATTTTTATGAAGCGTAGCGTTGATATCACACTCACAACATATTGTACTTCTAATTGGTTTTCCGTTAAGATAGGCGAACATAGCTGTGACTATATCTTCGGTTTTCCACAGTTTCTTAAATTATTCTCTGTACCTTTATCGGATAGACTCCAATTTTACGTCTCCATTCCTCAAATTGCTTGTATTTTCAAACATACATACATATGTACATATATTATTTTCATACAGCGATCGTAGTTACATCTAGAATTGTGATGAATAATTAATAATGTGTAGTTAATATTTAATAATATCAAACTTACTGTATTCAATATGTGAATGGATGTATTCTTAAATTATGTGGATAATCATTTTCATAGTCCCTGGTGCTTCTGTCATGATCCTAACTGGATGGCCTTACATCTGCAGTAAACATTCGTCTTGTGCGTGCTATCTCATGAGTGATTTGGACTACTGTCCTAGACCACTTCAAACGGAGAAGTTTGAGAAACAGTCAACACGACCGCAACGGCCACGAAATGTATTTAGAGGTTTTAAAATTCAGTACTGTTGCAAGTAAATCTGCGTAATATTGTATGTTAATTTACACCGGAACTAGTTAAGAATTAAGAACTCTAAAACGTACTTGGCATTCATTTCATAAAAATCGCCTTTACTCATTAGATACTGACATATGTACATACTTTAAACAACCACTTCCATGGCATTAACTTGATCTTTTTTTTAACTTCAGAATCAATTTCCTGGCGTCATATTCCGCAACACTTGTATAACCATTAGTCCGATCTACTCAGAATATCTTGATGAATTTTGATCTCTTTGTTCTGTATTTGTTTATGTTTTCTTTTCTGTTTATAGAACAAGCCACGAATTTGGACATACATACGCACATATGTATGTTCATATAGAGTGAATACAGGAGAACATTATTTGCACAGCCTATTGGAAAATCTAATTCATTTATATACTACGTTCAAAAGTGTTTTGAATACAAAAAAAATATAAATATAAATAGATATTACCATGAAAAACATTTGAATTACTCAAATGACGAATCAGTAGAAATCCAAGTGCAAGTACATGTTGATATTGTACGTTTGTCATGCAGCTCAATGTTTACTCTAATAATATATGCGTATTTCTTAAATGAACAATTCATTGATTGGAATATTTCCTTTAGTTAAAAAAGTTTTTTTGATAAACGTCTCTTTAAGTGATTGTTACTTTAACTACATTTTGTTAGCCGGTATAAACAAAATAAATCACTGTAATCAGAAACTACACACAACCACTGTATGATACAGCTGTATCACGAATGACGTTTTGTTTCTAACACAGTAACACCAGTTGATTTCCAACCACTAGTTGCCAGTTGCACACAATCTTGACATCAGTGATGCCAAATTCACTTTTCTGCTTTCGCTGTTGTCATTGTGAACGTATTTTCCCTCTGTAAGCAGATTAACAGAATGTAAAATGTTATGAAAATCTTAACAGAATCAGATATGCTTTTGTAGATATTACTTTTTTTGTTAGTTAAGTATTTATCAATGTTGATCCTTACAGCGAGTGATTGCATAACACTTAGTATTTGAATTGTAATTTTCACTGACGCTTAAATGAAAAATATATAATTCAGTGAAACCGATGTCCAATTTTTGACTTACGCTTTGCATAGAATGTAAACATTGTCAACATAAACACAATGATCTAACTTTGTATGGTTACATAAATTGTTGATATCGTCAAGAGCTATAGAGAATAGGACAACTAATAATGGTGAACCTTGAACGCAGCTTTACTAAGAAATCTTCTGTTACTTACACGTCGGCTCCTCTAGATATCTTTCTCCCCATCTAAATGTCTGATATCTATTTCACTCCACAAGACTTTATCGCATGATGATCATTATTAAAATAATATTATCCCTAATTCCTCAATATTGCAGTTTTTTTTTGGATTTGAATTCCAATCTTGTCAAATGCTTTCTGAAAGTCGAGATATAAAATCGACGTAAAGAAGGGAGTCAGTACATCCGTTGTTAGGTTTGAAGCCAACTTGGCTATGACTGCAACAGTACTGAATTTTAAAACCTCTAAACACATTTCGTGGCCTTTGCGGTCGTGTTGACTGTTTCTCAAACTTCTCCGTTTGAAGTGGTCTAGGACAGTAGTCCAAATCACTCATGAGATAGCACGCACAAGACGAATGTTTACTGCAGATGTAAGGCCATCCAGTTAGGATCATGGCAGAAGCACCAGGGACTATGAAAATGATTATCCACATAATTTAAGAATACATCCATTCACATATTGAATACAGTAAGTTTGATATTATTAAATATTAACTACACATTATTAATTATTCACCACAATTTTAGATGTAACTACGATCGCTATATGAAAATAATATATGTACATATGTATGTATGTTTGAAAATACAAGCAATTTGAGGAATGGAGACGTAAAATTGGAGTCTATCCGATAAAGGTACAGAGAATAATTTAAGAAACTGTGGAAAACCGAAGATATAGTCACAGCTATGTTCGCCTATCTTACCGGAAAACCAATTAGAAGTACAATATGTTGTGAGTGTGATATCAACGCTACGCTTCATAAAAATATTAATAGAATTATGATCACTAATACTTAAGGATCTGTTATAATTTAAGTTAGTTTTAGCTAAGCCTTTAAAAATCAAGAAGTATTTGGATTGATTCAATATTGATACATGAATAATATAATCTAAATATGTACATATGTGCCTATCTTGCTATGAATTTGATCCATTAGTCATCTGCTAACTTGAATGGGTGAAGACCTGAGAAGGCAGCATGAATTAAATTTACTAGCTAGAGTCTTACAGTCTTTAAAAAATATATATAAATCTGAAGTATGTATCTGACGTAAAAGGTGACTGAAAGCGCTTCTAGTAAAACTACAATTTTAAGTATTTTCGTATGCAATAGACTTTTTACTTGACTGCAAATACCTAAAATGAATACTGAATTCATCCAAGTAACAATAACATTTCAGATTATGTATTGCGAGTTTAAAATGAGTCATTAAGCAGGATAGTAAGACACATCCTGGCATTCGTAACAAACCAATAAATTTTCCATTATTGATTCTACAAATTCTAAAATCCGAAACTGATCCTGGCCATTCAACACAAGTTAAATATTCGCCTGTACCACGTGTTGTTTTGGATATTAATAGCAGCACATCTTTCGGTTAATAAAAATCCGAATAATTTCCAAAAACCGGGTTGATACTCATCGGTTTTTGGAGAGATGCTGCGCAGAATCCTATTAGTTACGGACCTCCTTCTAAAAACAGTGCAACATGGAAATGAGACATCAGGCTCTCAAAAGGAATCTGATTTTATATGAATATACATATGTACGTACGTACATATGTATATTCATATAAAATCAGTTTCTTTCTATTGTGAAATTAAAATGGATTTAATGAAACCATTATCCTTCTCCTATGGACCTGCTCTTCGCCGTCTTCAATATTCATCAATGAAACAATTGTCATTTTATGTTTCTTTTTAAAGTTTTAAATTTATAGTTATTTGAACTTTTGTATGAATCTAAATCAAATAGAAATGTCAGTCAATTTCAAGCAGCTGATTTAAAAAATCAAATTCATGGAGATTCATTCGATAATGAATTTTTATTCGTTCGAATGTAGAATACACAATATTTATAGTTGATTTTAATTCTTGGAGCACATTGTGGGAGTCAAAATGTACAAGTTTCAGACCCGAATTTCTATAAGATTTCAACTTACATGACTCAAAGTTAATAGTTCTGAATGATGGCTTTCCAACTCACTTCTCTACTCATAAAACGTCCATCCAAAGCGGCACTTATCTAATGCATTTCCATCAAATAAAAACAAGGCGCAAAATCATAAATATTAAATGTCTTTATGTGAAGTAGGCACAAATATTACGTATACGACATCGTCTTACAATTTAGTTTGTATCAAAAATAAACTAGAAGGAACACACCAGTGGAGAATGGACTTGAACCATACAAGTCCAAACTAACATCATGTCGGAGAATTACGGCAAGACATGAGTTCGTTTTACTGTAGTTGGACGATTTGTTTTAATGTGGTGGTTATTGATGAGAGTAAAAGTGTTAGTGAATCTCAATTTTTGTAACAAATTTTTTAGTGCAATGATGTTTTTTGATTGGTGGTTGATTGGCCGTCTTATGATGTTGAATTTTTTCTAGAGAACGTTCAAATGAACTGACATGTCATAATTTCACCACAAGAAAAAGAGCACGGGTGGCTGTTGAGATTGTGCATGTGATGTTGGACATCGTCATGTCCAGTGGAGAGGTCATTAAGAATATTGACAAATCTACCACCGTTGGATTACTTAATCGTAATGACAATAAAAGTTGAGATCATTATTAAGTATACAATTTATTATTCTATATTTATACAAATCAATCTAAAATAAAAAGTGGAATTACATATACATGTGTACGCACAGGATACATTTTTCTTTGACAAAGTTTTACACACAGTTTAAATTTATAAATATAAATAATATAAAAAATACATACTCATCCTCGAACCACATTCTAAATTTTTTTTTTACGATTTTTTCAATATTGCTATATTGATGTTTAGCTTTCAAAAAATTATAAAACCGCATTTATAATATTTAATGTACGAAAACAAAAATTAAATTAACATTATTAAAGCATGTCTGCATACGAAGGGGTTGGTTTACAATTAATCAAATGCTTTTACATTCTTGAAAAAAAGTTTATTAATCAAAAAGTATTTTTAAAAAATATACATTTAATAATTAATATGCTACGGTATATTTGTTGAATTATAAAATTACGTTTGACATTACATTGTTGATCGTGCTTGTTCACAAAGTGGACCAGCTAAAACATATGGTGACTCAGTTAAAGAGAGCAGTAAATAATATTGTGTAAGGAATCAAAAAATATCAGGTTCTCGTGAAAAACGACGCATATGTGTGTATATAAAAAAAATATTTATGACTATACATTGATTTGGAAATAACAATAGTATCATGTTCAATAAGTGCATTTGTACTTAATCTAAGCACAGAGCCAACTAAAACAAAAATATGCTTATTATGATATTGTCGATATTTTATCCAACTGTCAATCAACGTATTTCATTGCAGCTAGCCCCTCACCTGTTGTTAAGCAATTTTTTCCTAAAATCGTTGTTGAATCGGTACAAGAACCGATTTCATCCACTTCACTACGGCAATGTACATGCACATTGACTATCGTCGTTGATGCAAAAGAGTCTCACCGTTTAATATTGGTGACCCCGACGTGATTCTCCGTATTTGCGTTTCGCCAACATTGGTTAGGAGTAACTCGTGAGAAATCGCTCTACGAGGGCAAAAACACTGATAACGGTAGCACGTGTTTTAGTTAAACTTAGGATAATAAAAGCGTGTACTAGGGCTAAGGACTAGTACCAACGCCGCCAAGAGCATATCATCCATTCGATCCTGAGAATTCAAAGAAGTTCAACATGAATATCGACAATTTACCAAAGTAGCAAGTATCCAATTATAAAAAGGACTCCAGCAATCGGAAGCCATCGAAGGAGTATTATGAAGTTAGACTACGAAGAGATTTGTACGACACAACACTAGTAAATTACACAACATTTAAAGAACACTCCGAGCAGAAGATTTATTCTTCCTCCGAGAAGGAAATTGCCGAACTAACAAGCAATAAGGCAAAGCAACAAATCGATAAATGTACCACAAAAGAGGTAACTTGCAGTATTTTGATGTTTTGCTACTAAGGCGGTCTATTTAGAGGTGGTAAGCGCCTTAACAACAGACGCGTTCTTAGGCACATTAACATTCTTAGAACGTATTAAAAAACACATTTGAATTGTAAGTCGAACATTTGAGGAAGGCGTGGTTTCCCCGTTCGCGATTTTCTTTTCAGAAATCCCGCGATGGATTCCTTAGCTAACCTGCTGTTGTGTTGATGACAGTTTCAACAAAATAAGCATCTTATTTTGCACTTTGCATGTTAGTGGAGTCCCATTGAAGCAGGTGGAGAAGTTTAAGTATCTCGGGGTCTTTTTCACGAGTGATGGAAGGAGTAATGCTGAGCTTTCCTGTAGGATTGGTCAAGCTGGGTCAGTTTTGACACAGCTTAGTAGTTCTGTAATCAGAAAGGCCGAGCTTGGTGTCAAAGCCAAGTTAGCGGTTTTCAACTCAGTATTTGTTCCAATTCTCACCTATGGTCATGAAATTTGGGTAATGACCGAAAGAATAAGATCGCGAGTGCAAGGTGCTGAGATGAGACTTCTTCGTGCTGTTGTGGGAATTACTCGTCGGGATAGGGTGAGAAACACGGCAGTGTCCAAGTGGCACTCGCCTACTGATCATACGCTCATATTTGAACAAAGTCAATGTCAGCACACATTATGCTCATTATAGCCGGGAAATATTTGAACACTTTGTTAACATGTGGATGACACACTAACCCAGTGCCCCCAAAATTACTTAAGCTTTTAATAAAGAATGTGTGAAAATTACTGAAACTAAAAGATATAAGTAGTCCGATTTCAAGAGTTCAGAGAGAGTCCAGAAAGTATTCAGAAATAAAGTGCCGAAATCAGAGGCCGAAAAGAATAAACAAATGAAACACTTCTTTTATTTGTTGAACACTTCTCCCTAATACGGGAAAGCACGTCACAACTTTTTAGCCATTCACCCAATGCACCGAACATTTCCCTTAGTAATCATTTTATAATAATTGTTAAGTTAGAATTAAGAATAAAATCAATTAGTCATATACTGGACATAGGAGAAAATATGCTATGTGCAGATAATCATCTCAAGAACATAAAAAATGTTTTGAATGAAGAAAACTTTTATGAAAACTAAAGTTGAGTTCTTGGGGTACGTCATTTTCCGGATGGTGTCACAACCTATCCGAAGAAGGTGGTAGGTATTGAAAAAATCTTGCCCTCTTAGAATCTGAAAGAATTCCTAGGTTTGATATTATACTATAGGAAATTTATTCGAGATTACGGAAAGGTTGCTGAATTTGATGAACCTCACTCGTGGAGAGAATGCTCTATTAAAGGCTAATGAGTCGAAACGGGTGCCAGTCATCTTGAACGAGGATTCGTTGCGTGCTGAAGCTGCTGCTGCTAACATCACCAGAAGTTCTAGCCTTCCCAGATCTTGAAAAACCATTCAACTTGACGATAGACGCATCAAATTTCGCAATAGGCGCTGTTCTGTCACAAGGAGAATCTGGCCATGATAGGCCAATCGTTTACATTTCAAGATCCCTCAACAAGATCGAGGAGAATTACGCTACGAATGAAAAATAAATGTTTGCGATAGTCTGGGCATTGGATAACCTTCGATCGTACCTGCATTATGCGAGACAAATTGGCGTCTATACCGACCACCAGCCTTTGACATAAACATAAACTACAGTGCGTACCTCAAGCGCTGGAAGCCTCGCATAGAAGAGTATAATTGTGAGCTGGTATACAAACCAGTTAAGTCAAGCTTGGTAGCGGACGCTCTCTCGCAACGTAAGTCGGAAGTTAACCGCTTGACTGATTCCGTTGAACTGACCCTTCAGACGGTGTAAATCTGGCTGGGCAGTTCTGCTATGGAAACTGCTCGGCAACCGAATCGACAATCAGCGTTAGCGAGGAACATTCTTCAACAGGCACTATCCATACTGCAGAACAGGACAGTTCCGATCTCATTCCGCAAGTTGATGCATCTATCAACGTTATCCGTACCCAGAGTCTTACAAGGGCTGGCAAGGGCCTAATATCGAAAATGGGAAATGGTTATTGCAAGAAACATATTTTGAACATTTCACCAGATATAAGTTACGTATTACGCAGCGCATTGTAAAAGACGTTTTATGAATGAACATAAAAGAGCCCACATAAACCCGAGGGAAAATAAGGAACAGTTACTAGAAAAGTATTATTTTCCGAGCATGTGGATTAATCAAAAGATATACCCGATCCTGTGTTGTCAGATTTATAAGTACGATATACATCATAATATTCCAGAATTTCAGCGGACAACAATACCGACATATGCATGCTAAATGCTGCATATGTATATAGTGGAGACACAAATTCATAACCTCTATTGATAAGTTCTCAAAATTTGGTAAAACATTTCATATCAAGAATAGGTCAACTCTTCATCTTAGGGACAAAATTACCAAAATCCTCCATTATTTCACCGTTCCTAAAATCCTTGTGACAGAAAATTGAAAACGTCGGTCCACCGCAGCGAAATAAATGGTCAGATGGAACAGTTTCATTCAAAAATATTAGAAATATACCGTTGCCTGAAAATGGAATGTAAGGACCTGCGACTTATGAAACTGATGAATATACATAGCTGTCGACAGGTACAAGACGACAATTCATTCAGTGATTAAAATAAACCATCCGACGTCTTCTTTAATAGGGGTCAACGCATAAAATATCAGAATCTTGTAGATTCCCTTCATAGGATAAATAAAGAACATACATTTTAGATTCAACGGAAAGAAAAAGAGGATTTAATGAAAAAAAAGTCTAAAACCAAAGTAACATAATATAGGTGATGTTATCTACACTGCTAGTCGGTAGGATATCCTTAATACGAAGGGTAAACAATGAGATCGGACAAAAGTGAGGAAAACTAAAAATCAGTTGAGTGAATAGATTTAAAGTGAAAAAGATAAACGAACTAAAGTGCAAACAGAGTGGAAAAATATATTTAAAAATATTATACGATAAACTGAATCGAAAAATTCTGTCGCGACACCAAACACACGACTTGGGACGTAATATCCCCGAAGAAGGAGAGCTAGAAGAGCAAGGAATGGCCAACGAAACAACAAACATTCTAGCCACCATGGCTCAGGTTCTAGAAACATAAGATACTAATCAACAAGGGAACTAGAACTAGAACCAAGGGAATGTGCAAGTTAATAGGAAATATCATAATGATAGAGAGAAGGAGAGTAAATATAAAGATCCCAATTTTCAGAAATCTAATCACTCTAAGTTTACACCGACATTAGGTCAATTTTTGTTTAACCAAATAATTATCAACCTTAAAGACCAAAGAGTGGCAGCCACCAAAGGCAATATAATGGGAATAACCGAGAACAAAATAGCCAACAATATAAAATAACTACCATAACCCTAGGCAAAGTAACCAATTTACGTTTTCAGAACCACTACGAGGAAAAGCACCATTAAAGGATTTAAAACGCTGCAATCACTGTGCAGTATCCACACTGCATACTTATATACGCCACACCCCGATATCATCTTCATACAAACCATTCCATATCTCTGTACAAACATGCTTTCATTTTCACTACGCCGATGCACAATATCGCCTCACCCTAATATGTCAACACACTGCATGCGCTCGTTTTGCATTGACTCAAGCGGAGCATGATGACCATAAAGTAGATCATGCATTGAAGTTAACACGCCAGTTTACCATTCCCTTTCCACTACCTGTCCCATAGGTAACACTCCAATTCACTATTCCCTTTCCAACCATATAAAATTCACACACCACATATTGCTTACCTCATCTCTTTTCTTTCCCACAATATTATCAATTATGCTTTTCTAATCGTATGTTATGCATTTTTCAATTATGCATAATCAATCGAATGTAATTCTAAAAAATCTGTCTGGACTAATTTCTTATTTCTAAGAACCAAAAATTGCAATATAATTAGTTTTAAGGTATAAAAGAAATAGAAACCAGTAAAGAAATGTTCAGTTGCTAAAAATCAGTGAAGTTAGTTAGCGACCCCATCGCGATAACTGGCGCCCGAGCAACTAAGAGTGTAAAGAGTGACACATAGAAAGAATACTTTTCATAAAACCCCAAAATATTAAAATTCAAATAGGAATGTTGTTTAGGAAAATATAAACTCTTCTCTTTCTTATAACTCTTCTCATAATTTTAATCCAGATACCAATCAGAGCGATAATATTCGTTATACGTCTCAAAGCAATTCCCTTCAAGTAAGAGGACCACGAAGAGATAATTATAGCAATTCGGGTCAGCTTCGTGGACAGCAATGTATTAATTATATCCGCTATAGAACACAAACGAATTCTTCATATAACAATGTTATAGAAGAGGCTATGGAAATCGGCAATGTTCAAGGAACCGCAGCAAATTTTCAGAACCGGCGTCGAAACATATCCTCCCCATAGTTAATTTACGTATGGAAAATCAAAAAAAAGGAGGACTCCGAGTACAAGTATTATTCGACCTGGTATACTTAACAATTTCCACGAGGATCGCCTAGAAACTAGTGAAAACCTAGCATTTTATTCTACTATTAATGGAATAATTAGGGTAATGAATAAAATAGTTACCCCTATACACAAAGAATTTAACACGGCTGGTAGTTTCTGTTGGAAAGTTAGAAACTACGATGCAATCATAAGACAAAATGACGGCAAAAATTAATTTGAACCATAAATACCTTGGACCATAATTAATGGGAATAAGAGTACAAATAAATGAAATGTTAGAACAGGGAATATTAGCAGAAAGCAACTCCCCTCACAATAGTCCGCTTTGGACCGTTCCGAAAAAAAAATACATCCGGCAACAAAAGTAGAGAATCGTAATAGCCTATAGGAAGCTTAACGAAGTGACTGTGAACGACAAATTTCCATTTCCTAATATTGACAAATTGAGGACAAAAGCGGCAAAATTTCTCAAACCCTCGACTTAGCTAAATGTTATTAGTAAATTTTAGTTAAGCCGGAGGATAGAACAGCTTTTTTCCACTCCTGTCGGTCACTTCGAATACGTTCGAATGCCATTTGGGCTTAAAAATGCCCCTTCGACCTTCCAACGTCGAATGAATTCAATTCTAAGAGAGTTCATAAATAAGCTATATGAATGACATCCTCTGTTCAGTATGTCTTCAGACTATAATATAGTCAATTTAAAAAGAATTTTAGAAACATTGAAAAAAGCCGGACTCTAACTTCAAATTGACAAATGCAATTTTCTTCAGAAAGAAACAGAATGCTTGCGACAGATTCTTACCTCCCAAGGAGTCAAACGAAATCCTGAAAAAATTACGGCTATTCAGAGTAAAATCAGATAAAATCGTTCCTCGGGATAACCGGATTTTATAGAAAATTTATAAAGAATGATGCGAAAATCGCATTTCCAATAATAAAATATCTGAACAAAATGCCATGAGAACATGTATATGTACATATTAATACAATGTTAGCGTCCAAGTCCCAACTACTTGCATATCTCTGGGTTGCATTGGATGATGCAGGTACCCAAACCAAAAACATGTAAATGCTCTTGCTATGCGTGAGTTGAAGAGACGAACAGCGAAACTCAAACCGAATATTATGGTTGTATGAATATGAAACAACCCATTTCTTTCTGTTGCTAACACAAAGCAGAGCATGGTCGACTCTCGTTTCATTATTTTCTTTTCTCTCTCACCTCTTCCACTTTATTTTCCCCAAGATCATATTATATTAAAATTACTGCACAATACTAGATTTAGAATAACATTGTATGTCATGGATATTTTTGAAATTTTGAACGACTGGACGAAAATTCAGAAAATAAAGATTCATTGAAGAAAAAAGATGAAAGAGAAAAAACGTTTTTGTTTAATTTGATTTTGGGCCATAACGACTGGCTCCCAAATAATACTCTGTGACTTTAATGATATTGTGCTATGATATCAAAGTTGATGTGAAATTAAGAATTGAAATGAAAATTGATTCTATTAATCTAAGATAGAGAAGACTGTCATGAGACTAGGAAAGAAGGATTTATCAAAAACTACTTTAACGTTACGAACAAAGATCGCAAAAATTTGTATAAGTTATAAGACATTTAAGACACCGTAGTTATAAGTCATTGTTCCCCTTAACCCAATTCCGATTACTTTTCTCACTTTTAGCATTTCCTGTACGTTCACCTCCAATACCACACTATCAGCACTTAATCTGTATCCCAGAGCAACGCACTCATTTCTACACAGTCAAAATTTCCTCGGTACCCCAGAACAACGGACTCACTTTTGCACTGTCAACATTTCCTCTGTACCCTAGCACGATCGCCCATAGTTGACATATTATTGTTAAGGTAGGTTAAGATCAGATTAAAAGGGAAAATAAAGTTAAGTCTTCCAAGATCACTATAGGTGATAGTTTAAGTTATATTCAATATTTCAAGTAAATCGGTTGAAAATTGTCTGACTTAGGTTTCCGACTTAAAAAATGCAGTTTTGAGATACTCGCATTTGAAGTTTTGAGCGCTTACAAAAGGAGACCGGTGGCCTTGTACTAAAATTCCAAACCGAGTACTTAGAGGTTTTTTCCCGATCATAATCTCTTGGGACATAATTTTTGAAGTCTTAGGGGACAAATTAAAAAAAAACGTTCTTTCAATTCGTTTGCTGAAGTTAAGGTATGTAGATGTAGTTGAAATAGTTAACAAGTAGGTACGAAATGAAATTCTATCATCAGAAAATCCATCAGAAAGTCTTAATTTAGTAAACGAGTCTGAGGTAAATTTAGATACAATAGATACTAATAATGATAGGAAAACCAAATACATAAATAGAAACGTTTAAATGGATATTTTTCTCGCAGCAATTGTATACATGGAATATGTGTGTGGGAACATCTCCTGGTCGTTTTTGTGCTTCCAAGATTGGGCTGGCAGGCTGACTATTTACACAAATAAAACGGTTATGTTTGCTCAATAGTTAAAAGCAATTGACAATGAACTGTGGAGCTATTTTGAACACACATTTGGTTAAGTTCTTAGTCTCGTAGTTAAATCAAATACATGGATATGTGTATTACCTGTACCGTGGTCTGTATGTCTTTGGTTTTCAACCAGATGAAAATGCAGAAATGTCAAAAAATAAGCTGCCAGAGGCTGAATCTTTAGTTGGGTAACATTTTTAATGTACGGTTTTTGATGTTTTCACATTTATAACTTAAGTGCGTTTGTACTACCACTTAATGACAATTTCAATATTGAATTACTTTTTTGTTTTGTTTGAATTCACACTAGCGACAGAGTTGTGATTTTTACTCAATCCCATTCACATCTTTCACAGTTAAGGATGTTAAGCATGAAATAGTGATTGAAATGGGGTGTGTGTTTGTACAAAATGTGAGTCTAAAGTACTTTATTCGGATCGATTAGTGTTTGAGGAAATTAACAGCGACAGTTACGAAATTATCCGCGAATGAAAACCAATATTGGTTGTTCAAGCCATATCCGGAAGAATTCCATACGCTTATTTCGGATTATACAAAGTCCCGCATGCTGAACAAAGATTTTACTTTTATAACATGCCCCTCCATCACCCCGTAGACCTACAAGCATCAGCGCAGTCATAACGTCAACCAACAACACAAGTCATCACCCTCATCGCTTCTAACGTCAAATAGCACCACAGGTCATCCCTTATACTTTTTTTTTTATTAAAAGCTACCGGAGCAACACACATAACTGGCGCAGTCCGGTGCCGGTTTTTCATTCAACAGTAACATTTTCTTTCAAAGTCATTGTGTTCATCCTATCACGTAGAAAAATTACAAAGAGTGTATCTTTTAACAGAGTACCCATTTTAAGTGCATAAAAAGAATCAATATATTGTGAATATAAAAGTGACTGGAAAGTGTGAATAATAGTAAAATAAGAAAAAAATAAAGGAGTGTACGTGCATGTGAGAAAACATACAAAAGTTAATGACAAAAATATCACCGTTGAACCAATCTTAAAACACCATCAACACCGAGCAGAATAGAGGACGAAATGATGAAACTTATACCACTTGGGTGCATGTAAGTCGTATCAGTGCT
The DNA here is from genome assembly GCA_907269125.1 of Eristalis pertinax. Taxonomy (NCBI): domain Eukaryota; kingdom Metazoa; phylum Arthropoda; class Insecta; order Diptera; family Syrphidae; genus Eristalis; species Eristalis pertinax. Next base: position 27,467,324 of record OU026148.1, read on the forward strand.
TCTAAACTTAAATAACAAAACATTATATACATACATATATCATTTAGTTGAACTAAGAACAAATATATATAAACAATAATTTACAAACAAAAAAATTTCAGTGTTGAAGAAATTATTTTACGGACTATATTTCTTGAAATCAAACAATTAACAAACTAACCGAATAAAGGGTAACCGTAAACACTACTTATGCCTAAACAAACAGAAAGCGCTAACTCCGAAAATCTTTCACTGGTTCACCTGCTTGTTCACCCTGTGACTCATTGAACATGTCCATCGAGTAAGTTAATCACAACGATATATTCAACTCCCTAAGAATCCTCGATGCAATCAAAGACCTCCCAAAATTGGACGGGAATCCCCGTCTGTTGTACGAGCTCCTTAAAAATATATAGAGGAAATCCTCCTCTACATAAAAGGAACCGACAACACACCGTATGGGCAAATTCTCCTAAGAGCCATGCGGAATAAAGTTGAAGGACAGGCAAATGAAGACCTCAACATGTATCCCATACATGTTGAGGTCTTCATTTGCCTGTCCTTCAACTCAAAAAATTGATTTAGCATTACTCCGATAAGCATACAGAAACGTCGCTAATCAGAGATCTACACAACATCAAACAAATCAGGAAAACGGTAGGGTTATTGTATAGTGAAATAATAGAAATACAGTCCTCTCTACGCACTAATATTCTGATCCACGAATGGAATCAGACTGTTAAAAAGGTAAAGAAGGACTTATATTCTGATATGTGCCTAAACTCTTTTCTGACGGGCCTAAATGAGCCTCTTGAATCCAGAGTGAGGGCCATGCACTCACATGTTGTATAAAAGAACAAAATATTTCGTACCAAAAATGAATCAATTTCCTAGACTATTCTAGACCCCCTATTAAACCGAGTAATAGTACCTACCCAATATACAAAATTCAGGAAGAACAAATCATCAACAGCACATAATGCTCAATCAAGGTACCCATATAAGTTAACGGCAGCAACTCGGCGTAACCTAACTTGAACTTGAAATTTCACTACACACTCCTTTTATAGCTTACATTGCACTTCCTACACACACTGAATTCGAATTCCTTATTTTTAGATTCCCCAACTTGTTCGATGGTCCTTTGGGCCTAGATAGCCTTTTACTGCTCAATGCAAAAATTGATCTGGGAAACCGAACATTAACAACAAATAACTCCACCATAAACATAGTGCTGAAAACAAATTTATCAACTGGAGAGTAAATAATACCCTCCAATAGCAAAATTCTTGCAAAACTCCCTGTCAAACAAAATAGTGGTTACATATTCATACCTACAACAGAGCTAAAACCTTCATTGTTTTTAACAGAAGGTTTATACAATGTCGAAAATGGAGTCAGCATAATAGAAATTTCAAATTACTCCCAAGAAGATCAAAAATTAGTACTCGAAGAACCCATAAATGCGGAGTGTTATGATTCTGAGAATTACATCGAAATTAACAATTTCCTATAGATATCCGTACATCCATAAACAAGAGGTCCAAGACCAGATTTCTGAAATGTTGGATCAGGGTATTATTCGATATAGCTACTCTCCCTGGAGCTCCCCTGTATAAATTATTCCAAAAAAATAAGACGACAGCGGGAAGCAAAAGTGGAGATTAATAATCGATTTTAGGAAGGCCAACAAAAAACGATACCGTACCGATATCCATTACCCAACAACAACGAAATCCTGTATAAACTTGGAAAATGCTTATACCTCACCACAGTCGATTTAGCAAGCGGATTCCACCAGATCGAGATGGACCCTAAGCACATTGCCAAAACAGCATTCACTATTAAAGAGGGCACTATGAATACCTCAGAATGCCCTTTGGATTGAAGAATGCGCCATGAACGTTTCAACGTGTTATGGATAACGTGCTTAAAGAATTAACGGGGAACGATTGCATCATATTTTCCACCTCACTTTAAGAACATATCGAAAGTATTAAACTAGTTTTTGACAAATTACGAAACTTCAATTTCAAAATGCAAATGGAAAAGTGTGCACTTTTGCGGAAGAGGTCGCCTTTCTTGGACATATAATGACCTCTGAGGGCGGATCCTTACGGAAATTAAAGCATTCTTAGGGTTAATATGCTACTATAGGAAATTTGTTAAAGATTTGGCCGAACTAACAAAACCCCTAACAAGCTATCTAAAAAAGGATGCAAGAATAAAAATAGATAACAAGTATCTAGGAGCCTTTCAAACCTATAAAGATTTGCTAATCGATAACCCAATACTTCAACATCCTGACTTCCAAAAACCCTCAATTTTACCCTGTCACAAGTATCACAAGCGTCACTCTACTACTGCACTCACAAGCCAATTTGTGAGTGCAGTAGTAGAGTGACGCTTAAAACTGGAAGAGTTCGACTACGAAATAGTGTACAAAAAAGGAAAAGCTAACACCAATGCAGACGCCCTAAGCCGCATCAAAACTACTAACCCAGATGAAATTGAAGAAATTTTCAACAACAATGAAACTGATATTGTACGGTACTACACAGCGCTCAAGAGCATTCCAGTGACGGAATACCTATATCTGAAACACCCTTAAATAACTTTAACTTTCAGATTATTCTAGAAGTCAATGATAAAGGGACAAAAACAAAAACAGGCAAAGAAAAATAATACGAACATCAACTTTTGATGAAAATGATATTATTAGTATTTTCAAGATGTTTTTCCCTCCTAACAAACTCACTGCGATCTATACCACAAATGAAATCTTTTCTCCCGTTCAATCTACTTATTCAAAATTCTTTTCCAGAAACCAGCTATTTCGTATCGTTCTTTGTTCTGAAATACTGACTGTTATAAGGCAGGAAGACTAACAAGAGAGAGTAGTTCGTGAATATCACGAGAACTGAAATCATAGGGGTATAAATGCAACATATCTTCATTTGAAACTTTGCGTGACTTTGAAACAACTGCGAAAAGTGCAAATTGCTGAAGTACGATAGCAATCCTCCAAAACATCTATATATTCAACCCGAAATCCCGTTAAAACCTTGAGATATTCTCCACATGGACATTAACAGTAGCCAAATATTAACCCTTATTGACAAATTATCTCGCTTCACTTGCGGATACACATTAACGTGTAGAAGCAGCATAACTATCTAAAATAACTTCAAAATCTTCATTAGCCTATATGGCATACCGAAGAAAGTGGTGTGCGACCAAAGATCAGAGTTTATTGCTTCATCTACATCTTTCAGGACTTCTGTAAACAACACAACATAAACCTTAAAAATAGACCTGCATATACATCCTTTCAACAAACGAGCAGGGGAGTTACTCCCCTGTTTAGAGACTACACTCAACCTTAACGGAAGTATATAGGCTTATTCTTTCAAAAAGAAAAGAAAACAAACTCACAACTGATCATGAGGATGACGATTTTAGCAGACTCTTTTATTACATACATACAATAATGCAAATCACTCGGCAACAGAACATACGCCGTATGAACACTTCTTCGGCAGGCCGTACAAGTTTATTTATGTAAATTAAACACCTTTTGAAATGATCTTTACGCTAAATTTCAAGAAAAAGTTAATACCATAACAAGTAAAAGAATCAACAAGCAAAAGAATCAAAATGCGTCTAGGGAAGAACCAGAGAAAATCGAAGGTAACCAAGTCGTCTTCCGAAAAGAAGCAAGGCGTAATAAGCTCACATCCAGATTCTCTAAGCGGAAACAACAAAGTCACAATTCTGGCAAAATAAAATCGAAAAATACATAAAAGCAAACTTAGGAAATCTGGCGAAAAGTTATGAAAAAAAGAGATTGTACATATAACCTCATATAATATTGTATATCTACACAAAAACAATACATTCATGATAGTACGTCACGGCATATGACAGAGCATAAGAAGAACGAAAGGCTATATACTTTTACCCAAGCAATGGAAAGATTCAAAAATATAAATAAAGAACAAAGCAAAATTGTGAAATTTCTAAACGAAACCGACAACTTTTTCAAACGAGAACACTATGTACTAATAGAAACACAGTACCTAAATCATCTTTCAGAAGCAATCATCCTAAGTAAATTAAGCATAATACTAAAATGTTTACTAAACTCAAATCACAAAATATAGAAAACAAATTAAGAAATCTATGTATTAAAATTACAGCCATAGATCAAATACACGAAATACTTGACTTACAAGCTTATTATAACGAATCAAAAATTAAAATTGAATAAACGCATATCCAACCTATCATTCGAGAAATTTTCCCTCTACCATATTATCCCACTTCATATCAATAATACTAAGTTCATTATAACAAAACCATGTACAAGTATAAATGAAAAAAGCATACAGCACTATGATACGCGTTGCCCCATAATAGAAGGAACATATTTCTGCCCAAACCCAGACAACCAGGAAGACATCTACAGCTCAGATTGCATAGGGAAGCTTGCAAATCAAGCAGCCAAATGCCCATTCAGCGATGCCGGAAAAACTGAACCATAACAATATTTCCTTTTATTTATTAATGTAACAGAATAATTAATAAATTCACTTGCCAAAGTACCAAAGTCTCAACAATCGAAGAAACAGCTCTTCTTCACTTCAAAGACTGTAACTTTCAAGTAAATGGCGTGACTTACCAATACAATCCTGACACCTTCTGGGACGATATATACTTTCCTTCACCACCAACAAACACCATCAAAGCTAACTCCACTAAAGAAGTACTAAGTCAGGAAAGACTGAAGGAATTCCACTTCCAGACGGTAGCAAAGTTGTCAAACCATATCATCAAATCCGAAGTCCTGCACCATATCCCATCGTCATAGTTGTCGTCATCGCCATCATCATTATCATCAGAAGAATCAAAAGTTACACCAAGCAACTACCCAACCCTCAGCCATTCGCTCCAGCCCCACTGACATCACTGTGGTCTTCGCTCTACATTAAGGGGGGAGGAGTTACGACATCTCCATGCCCCTCCATTACCCTGTAGACCAACAAACATCAGAGCAGTCATTACGTCAACCAACAACACAAGTCATCAAACTCCAACCGCCTTACCGTATCAATTCTCAAGGTCAGCCATCACCACAGGTCATCACCCTTCATACCGCCTTTCCTGCACCAATCATCAATTAATGTAATGCACAGGTGAAAACACGAACCGCCGAATATGCGAATTCAGCGTCTGGGTGATCTCCGCTCTATTGGAAGTTCGTATGATCACCTTTGCAACCATACGTATCATGTATGTATGTATGATCTAATATCAATAATTGTACTGCACAGGTGAACATACTCGTACATACTAAGCATGCGATTTAAAAGTCAGCCTCTGGACGAGTTCAATCCTATTTTCAAGTTGTATGTTCACCTTTGCAAAAAAAAAGGTTTCATGTCATGTATTTTTGGTAGAGTAAATCAGATTGGACTGATCATTCAAACTAACAACTAGTTTTTTTTAAAAGCTGCCGGAGCAACGCACATAACTCGCGCTCAAGGAATTCCTAATGCCCTTAAGTGTCCGGGGTCAAGACACAGCACGGGCCGAAGGTATATAGAGAGAAAAGAAGAGTGCATTTGGTCTTAGATATCTGCGGGTTGTAATCTGTGGGAAATATTGGGCTGGGAAGCGCATTCCATATTCGTGTTGTGCGGCTGAAAAACGAGTCTCTAAATTTAACTGTGCGTCCGAAAGCAGGCTTAAGGGTAATCTGATGCACTCCTGACGAGAATAGTAATGACTGCGATATTGTTGTGAAGGATCCCTATAAGTTTTATCGCTCGCTTTTGGATTCTATCTATTAGATGCAGTTTGGTTTTGGGGGCACCAGACCAGATATGAGCGTTGTACTCAAGCTTGGGCGGATATACGCCCTATAAATGAAAACCAAATCAAAGGGGGTTAAATATTTCTTGCATCGATTAAAGAAACCTAAACATTTCGCAGCATTTTTGGCGACCTCAAATATATGATCGTTGCAACTAAGTGTTGTGTTGATACACATACCAAGGATGGAAAGCTTTCCGTTTTCATCGACACAGGCGCCATTAATTGATAATGGCTGATTATCTAGACAGCATTGAGTTTGTGGCGCATTCAATTCCACTCTGTTCTTCTTTCCCGAAGGGCTGTCATCAGCGAAGGAATGGATTGGATTAGAAGTAGCAAACAAGAGATCATTTATAAGAATGAGACAGAGTATCGGAGACGAAACAGAGCCTTGGGGTACACCAGGATTTATTTGGTGGATATCAGACTTGAACCCATCCAAAACAAATTCAATTTAACGGTTCGAAATGTAATTTCTAATCCAGGCACACATTTTTGACAAAAGAGCTTGATGCCAAACTCTGTCAAATTCCATAGAAATATCAAGCGGAATGATCTCGTTTTCGCCTGCATTATCGGCTATCAGATCACCACTGGACCTTTTGCTGTGGAAACCGTACTGCCGGTCCGGAGGTTCCGCGATTCAAGATATTTCATAAGATGACGATTTATCAGCGTTTACATGGCCTTAGAAAGAAAGGACGTAAGTGCTATGTGTCGGTACGACATGGGTGACGAAGATCTCGGAAAGAGACCTAATAAGTAGGATAGATGAAAAAGCGTACCCAGTAGTTTTGCCAGCGCAGAAGAACACATCCTCGGAAGTAGGAGTGAGGAAGTGAATTTGTCACATGATGAATGCAGTGTTGAGCTGGCTGCAAACTGCGCCGCATGCAGATTGGCTTTGTCTAAAGAGCTGGCAGCTGGAATGTCATTGTAAATGAGCGTAGGAATAGAATACAAGGCGGAATTATGTTTTTTTACAAATGACCAAAAGTTGTTGCTACCCTTGGGACATTGTAGCACTTTTTGCTTCAACTTCTGCTCATTAGACGTCTGATGATTGCATTACAGTCATTTCTGGCCCGTTTAAACTTATTCCGGTTTTCCTCAGTAGGGTTGGCTTTGTATGTCCGGAAATGCATCACTCTCATCCTGATAGCCTCTTTACAGCTCGAGTCATACCATGCATTTTTTTTGGACTTGATACTCTTCGCTGTATGAGTACTGAAGGATCTCATCCCCACCAGAAGAATGTTTGTGATTATATCAGCAGCGGCATTCACGTCACTATCGAGGAAGCTATTAAGTGCGCTCCAATCGCCGATATGCGAAAACGTGCACATAAAGAGTGTATTTTAAGCGAAACAAAAGAAAGTTAATTACCTGGACACATGAGGTAATCAAACTACATTATGTGGTCAAAGCTCCTTTTATCAAAGCACATTCAAATAAACCGAGTCAATTTGCACCGATGCCAGAGATAATCCTCTGAGAAAAAATGTATATATGTAAATGATTTAAATGAAGAAGAGAAGTTAAAACTGGAGAGTATCCATAGCGAACTATTTGACTTATCGGGGTCATCAACATTTATAAACACAATACAATTTGTTTTCCCTGAATTTATAAAATAATCAGAAATAAGCCCTCACTTACATACCTCCACTTATGATGTCATTCGCAAGACGATATTAACATTATTGGCGTTACATTTGATATGCAATATCTGCATGCAGAACAGTTTTTATATGCAGCTATGTTGAATTTACACAAATTACATATATCAGAATACCCGATTTTCTTTTGTCGGTTTAGTTAAAATAACGTCTCTTAAGAATAATGATCTTATTTTTAAAAATATGTAATGATGCAAACACGAAGCGTTGATAGTCGGATGGACAGTTTATTTTCCAGAATAGTATACTGGTAATCCGGTGAAATAGAGGAACTTAGTTCACAAAGCCTTATCTTCGTATCTCCATAATATGTCTCTTAAACTCTTTGAGTTAATACGTTTACCTGCATAGTTTTGTTATAAACTCGTTTTATTTTTTGATGTACATACATAGTATGCTCAGATTGTATTTGTATTCATCTGTTCTTACAACATTTGTGTCAGTACTAGACATAATTCCGCTTATGATAAAAAACCAAATGTAGACTTCAACATTTGTAATATTAAATATACTATAACCTACCGTTTGAATGATTCCGTCCGTTAAATTATATGAGTACCAACATTTGTCGACTTTTACACATGTTACCTTATACACGAGCTAATTCTGTTGTATGTACATATACTAATTGAGATAATATAAAAGATTAGAAAGATATTAGATTTACTGAGAACCGAACATTTTGCAGAATTATTAGAAATAGTAAGACATAAGAAAAGCTGAAGATATATTCACTTGATATACAGATAGATGTAATTGTGAAACTTCTAACAACGTAGTGGGTTGGTTGGACACTATTTTGGTTTCGCCTTTACATGTTGAATATCAATTTGCTAATGGTTGATATAAATAAAAATAAATATTTCATAGTTCGATATTCAACATGATATTCGAATATGCATAATATTGGCTGGAACTTGTATTCACGAAGAATACACTTTTGCAATAACCAATCGCCGTTCATTTCAAATTCGTCATTACCTATATTATTTTTCAGAAATTTGAAATGTCACAGTGTTGCTACATGCTGGCGAACTTTCTATCGGTTTTCCGAGCGGATTCGACTGCATACTTACGCCGATGTGAATTTATAAAAAAATATTACACTATTTCTAAGTCTCATTCTGAAAAATGTTGGCTTGATGTTTCTTACCGCAGTACTTCTATGTTCAACAGTCAACATTCTCAAAAAAACAATTTTTTCTCGAATGAATGTTCGCTTCAAACTAAGATAAAGTATTAATATTTCAAACTATTTCTGGATCCATATGAACCCATTTTGAAGCCCACAGCTAATTCTACAAATAATTCAAGAATTTCTTTGTTGCATTCAGTTGACAAAGCGCACTAAACTTACGTGTAATTAAACAAACAAATTCTGTGTAAGTTTGTATGAAGTTAGTGTAACATTTTGGACAATTTCGATCTCATGTCTCGTGCATTTGAAATTATTAAATCATTTCATTACTTTGGATAGCAAAAACAAAAGTTGTTGGTTAAATTGTTTTTAAGCAAATTAAGCAATTGTTTATAAACAAATAAGAAATATTAATTAAAATTAAATTGACTTGAATATTCAATATCAATGTTTTACTGTGCGTATATTTTTGAAAATCTAGTGAAATTTTTACAAGTTGCTTACCTTATGATACCAAAGGTTGGTAACAAAAGCCGATTCGTAATAAAATTCGAATTCATATACATATTCATTAATTATATTTTTTCTTTCAGTTTATTTATTTAGTTTGTATTCATATACAAAATCACTTATTTTATTTGTCTACATTGTATATTTTATTATAATGAATAGTGATGATTGGGACACAAATAACTTTCTTAAAACATATGTTTAAAAAATATGAATAAATATTAATACTCAAAGCAATTACGAGACGTGTACAAATTAAATAAATATGAAAAAGTACATTAGAAATTGTGAAATAATAATCAAGGTACATGGGTTGCAACAAACATTAACAAAATGTTCTTAAGTATGTGTTACATGATTTATACAAACAAAAAATGTATATTAACATATTAGAACAATTATATTTCGGTACATTTCTAAAGCAATTACTTTTAAAGGCAAATAAGACAATTGATATTAAACGACAAAGCTCTCTTGTCCTGCGTTCTTATATTTTTCATTTATAATATATACAATTGTTTATTGCTTTTTTTAAATTCTTTTCTGTTTTATTTTCCAATTAATTCAAATGACTTCAAACTAGCTTAACTATCTTATCAATTGTTCTTACATCTTACCTACTGACCCTATACGGCTACTCTAAGCTATTCTGAATTAATTTTTAGTGTGACTTTGAGCTTAGTCTATGTTTTTTTCAGTGAAGACACATATAATTTTTTGTATAATAAGCATGCGTATTTTGTTTAAGAAATTTGTACGTGATTTTCAACTGATTTCATATTCCTAGTTTGAATCTATGTATATTTATGCATTTAGACCTTTTAAATGATAAACTCAGATTTTTGAATTCACCTATATTTTGCAGTTAAGATATTCTTGTATAGATTCAATTCGCTTGATACAGAAGTGGTTAAAATACAATTCGTCATAGTTTTCATTAGATGGGCTTGTATCCAAACTTGATTATAGCTGACAAATAGATTCTGATATTTAATGACTTAAGATGTTACCAATAAATTCAATACGATATAAGAGATGACTTTTATAAATGTTATTTAGCTCAGAAAGCGAATGGAAACGCTTTGCTTATATTTACTAGGTCGTATGTTAGCTTAACGCTCATTGATGTATATTCATGACGACTCGCTCATGTCTAGCATAGCAAAAAAAGTAATCCAAGACTCCTTAGTTGATGTGCAAGCGCATCTCCATCATTCATATATGAATTTTGATGGAGATGTTTTTGTTTTAAGGAAGCACTTGCTTGGGTTCCAGGAGACAAAACTAAATTTTTGCCTACCATTCCTACCATTATAAAAATTTCTAACAGCAAAAGGACAAATAATGAATTAGAGTCAGCAGAGCATCAGAATGAATTTGTTTACATCAAATCATTAGACCAAGTTGTGTATCGTAGATGTATCGACAAATGGTTCAGTAGGAGAACAACACATCCCTCTCAGTGGCATCTTCGTAACCTACCACTCCAACGCAACCAATTCTATGGAGGAGGAGGAGAAAAATGATAAGAGAAAGTGAAGTATTGCAACATGCCAGCTATTATCCTGCCCATGAGCACAGCATCTCAAAAGGAAGATATTATCTCGCTGAAGATGTTAATAGAGTTCCACATTAATGAAACATCAACAATAAAAACACTAGAGACGAAAAAGAAGATAACTAAAATAGGATTCTTCGTATTCATAGCAGCAGTACTTCTCCACAAAATAAGAAGAACCAGTAAATCCAAATGCGCTGAAACAACTTCATCCCCTTAAACTAACCATAATTGGAATAGAGGAAGTCTCAAGCCTTTCAGTAGAGCAGCCACACCAGCAACATACTTAGCCGGTATCCCACACGTAGAAAGAGTTCGTCATCGCTCTCCAAAGAGATTTTCCATGCACAGTCAACATGACAGACGTACGTAGACGAGTAAAGCACCCACAGCGTTTTTAACAGTTGACGACAATGTGGAGATTCTAATAAGAAGAATACGGCAAGACGACAGAACGAGATGAACATCAATACGATGAAGAAATATATGGAATTGCTAAAAAAGAAATAGAGCTGTAAAAAAGAGAAAGAGATCTGCTTCGGGAATTTGAGACACGGAGAATTGAGGTTATTCACCATTAGCGATGAGAACTATCGAATAAAATCTATCGAAAATCGTTCATTCATCCAATCGAATGAAAAAACCATTCAAATGTTTTTACCCTTATTGCTGGTTGGACTATGAATTCAAATGGTTCTTGCAGTTGCTCTGAGAGAGTGAATGAATGATTTTTTCACTTGTATAGATTTTGGACTATTGACTCAAACCTAAAAAAAAAATGGGTGATGTGGAAACGGAGACGTCCTCCCCTCCTCCGGTCACACGGTTTTAAAGACCAAGTACATGAATGAATGAATGAATGAAACTATTCGATAGTTGAAATCATTCAGTTACTAACTATCGATTTTCACCATATATTTATCAACCTTTTCGGCGTTCAGGAACAAACTAAATTCTTCTTGTTATTGATATAAAAATCAGACATTGAAGTCAAGCAATCACTTGAATCTGTTGAGTTAAAACATTTTCGAAACTTTTTCCTATATACAGATGAGAAGCTTACCTTCACGACGTGAGTTAAAGGGGAAATAATAACCATCACTGAGAGACCCGTTTATACCATGGAAATCAAGTCCAAAAATTACTCGATTATGGGATTATTAGACTATTATATTTCAGAGGACATTGGACGCCATACTTCTTGATCACATCGGGAAGATATATGTAAGTTAATGTCATATAATATTCTATATGCTCCGCCGATTCTAAACACGCACATCCGTCAAATCGACGTGTCAGCGTATTTCGCACATTCAAGAACCAGGCAAAGTCCAACTCAATTCGACGTGTCAGATTTCAAGAAACAGTTTGTCAGCAGCATTCCCACGATCGCCGACGTTCAACCTGAAATCGATCCCGAACACATGCGGAAACAATAATTGCAGACGCAGCATTAAATTAGTATTTAAGTTCATTTCATTGTCATTTGTAGCACAGTCGTGTAATGGACAGCGGAAGCTATGTCCAAATAATAAAATATTTTTTTTATTAAAATAAAAATGTAATAAGTTTAATTCATTCACGCCGGGTGCTCATTCGATCAGTTTACTCTTAACTTCACAAATGTCAATATTTTGCAAGCACTAGCATACACAATCCAAATCATGAACTCCAAGCAGATCCCAGCAGCAATCCTCAGAGCCAAATAACAGCATCCGCTGCTCACATTCCAAGAACGCACCCAATCGAATCTGCAGATCGTCTTCCTAGAGGCACATCAATTTGCCTATAAATAATTGTAACCATCATATTTAGAGTTAGTTCTTTTAACAGACAATAAAATTGGGTTTTCTTAATAAACCTCGCGGTAGAAGTATTAATTTATATATTGTTAACCTACCGATATCATAATGCAACAGTGAACGTAGCCAATTAACCCTTAATTTCAAAAGAAATACCATTGCCAGCATGCAGATATACTCTCCACCCCATTTAAGGCAATGTCATCTATCATTGGAAATGATTAAAGAAATCAACGCCAACAATACGAGAACAATTAAAAGCCTAGAAGAAAGAAATACCAGAGGACTAATAACGAACATCTCAATATCAACCTTGATTATCATATCATTTCTGTATTTCATATCCAAGCGATGTAAGCGAGAAGAAGATGAATCAACGCTATAACACCATCCAAAAGTAGCTAAAGAAGTCGTCGCAGAAGCGGAGCTCCTAAGGCTGGAGGATTTAAGATAACATATTACAAAGGTTCCCACATCGTTCATCACAAACATTCGAAATAAGTAAGTGCAAGCACAGTTCCCGCACATGCAAGTACAGTTCACCTGAGATGTCCGCATTCATCGGTGTACATCGAGCAGCCACATGTGGCAATGTGATACACCTGTGAAGAGTCTGGCAGACAGGATATGAGTCAGCGTTTATTAGTATTTAATGTCTAGTTTTTTAAGAACTGTTATGTCAGTTATTTGAGAGAAAAATCGCTGCCAGTTTGATTAATGAAATAAGTTATTTTTTTTTTGCAGTTCTGCAATGAATTTGTTTATTTCAATAGCGAATGCAGATCATTGCATAAATGCTACGTAAGCACATTCCGTCACGTATCGGGGAGAGAATCTTGGAGTGCAAGTAACATTTGTGTCAACGCCCGAAATTGTGCATACTCCAACCAATGCACCTGTCGACAGATATGACATATTTATTGAGTCGTTTACGAAAAAGTCGACTAAGCAATAACATTAATTGTATTTTCTTAAAGAGTTTGTACAATTAATTGTGAAATCGCGGACACTGCGTCTGCGATTGAATTGCACTCATTAATTAAATGAATATAGACCGGTGAACTGCACTGATTGTGTGTAGTATCCATAGTAGTATCCATAATATCCGTACTCGTAGGGTCTTTAATGTAATAAAATCATAAAATAAATACAACTTGTGTTTTTTTTAAAGAACTGTTCGACTTCAGCGGCGCAGTCGCTTGGATCATTTTCCATTAATAAGGACCTAGTGATCGAATCGAACATCCTAAAAATAATTTGTGTAAATTAAATACCAATAAAATCGATAAAGATTAAGTATAAGACCGTATAGTATTCACGTAACAAAACAAAAGAAACACATTAAAAGTTATATCGGCCACTTATAATCAACAAAGATTAGTGTTGTGATTAGTGAATGAATAGACAAAAAGTACACGACGAACACAGAAAAATGGCCAACTATGAGCAAGTGGTAGCAAAACTCGAGTTTCGTACACAACAACTCGAGCAAGTACGAATTGCGTACCAAGAACTCCAAAAAAACAAAACAACCGAGAGGAGCGTGATAGGATAATCAAAGAAATCCGTTACATGCCTGTCTTTACCGGACAAAGCGATATCATATCAACTCCTTCTTCAGTTGTGTGGAATAATACCTTAGCCAAGCCCAGGATGACGAGGTTAGAAAAGCAGTTGTACTAGCAATTTTGTACGAAAAAATACAAGGAGAGGCGAAAAATTCCATCATCAACCTGCCAAGGACAGAAGATTGGACAACCATCAAGGAAACGCTGAAACTTCGCTACAAACCAGACACGGAGCCGCATGAAATCTACAAAAGGATATCAAATCTCAGAGTTAATACGGTGAGCGAATTAGCTACAGAACTTCTAAGTATTAAGTATAAGGCAGACGAGTTAATCGTTTACTACAAAGGGGTTAATTTCATAGACTTAAGTAATGTAGAAGTCATCCTCGTCAACACTGGAAAAGAAATGACACAGGGAATCTTGTTAGATAGAGCTATTATTAGATAAAGAAGATATAATATTTTTTGGATTAGACCAGAGTTTCGAAAGGCAAAACATAAATCAAGAGCAAAGGAAGTAACTCATAATCAGAAGAATTCAGGTAACTATCGAAATTTGAATGATAAAAATCATTCAGGCCAATATCGCCAAAACGATAGGCCGGGACCCAATAGAAATCAGTCAGGACAGTTTAAGCAAAATGTAGGACAAGGAAATCCTAAATATTCTGGTAAATTTCGTCAAAACCAGAGACAGCAAGATTATACTATGGAGGTAGACAATATAGTCAGAACTAAAGATAATGACGAACAAGTTAATAATGGTCAAAACTCTAGAAGCTATCGAAAATATCAGGGTCAATATTGCCAACAACATGGTACTTCTAAGCTTAATTTAGAGCCGATTCCATCAAGAACAACAGAACTTTTAAGTGAAAAAAACCAAAGTCACAAGAAATCGTTTTCTTATGAACTATATGAACTAGCCTCGGATGACCAGATGAAGTCACAAGGAATCGTTTTTTTGTGAACTAGCCTCGGATGACCCAGATAGAAATAACAATCAATTCAAAAAATATATAGCCTTAATAGATACAGGCGCAACCCTTAGTATAATTGGTGACAGAAAGACTATTCCTATAAAACCTATATATTTCACAACAGTGACTGGTAAAGACCCCATTACACATGAGGTCCATACACATGCACCGAATGAATTTAAAGCCCTATCAAATGCAATTAGATGGAAAGTAAAAAAACTTTGTAACTTTATAATAGGCATGGATCTATTAAACAATTTAAATACGTTAATACGTCTAAATGAGCAAACTATTAGCCTTATCAATCATAAACATGCCATATCCACTAAATGAAATATGTTCGCTGTAACCCTTGGATTCCAAAATCAATCAAATACTATTAGATCATTTGAACATGAAAGAACATAATGAAGTCGAGAACCTTTTAAAAAGATTTAGAAACCTGTTTTTTAAGGAAGGTGATACTTTGACTAGCACTCCAGAAATTCAACATGAGATCGTCAAGACAACCGATCAACAAGTAAATGCGAAATTATATATACATTCCGAAAAAATGGACAACTCCGGAAAAAGAAAATATCGCATTGTTATCGATTACAGGAAATTAAACGAGATAACAATTGACGATCAGTTTCCTTTACCAAACATTGATTCCATCTTAGATAAACTTGGAAAAGCGCCATATTTTACCACGTTAGACCTTGCGAAAGGATACCATCATATCCTAATTAAAGAGAACGATCGCAAAAAGACAGCTTTCGTATCCATGCGGTCTGAAGAATGCCCTCGCGGCATTCCAAAGACTAATGAACGATATTCTTAGAGATCAGATTAATAAAACGTGTGTAGTTTTATTTAGATGATATATTAATATTTAGTACTACATTAAAAGAGCACATTAAAGCTATTACAACTGTTTTTGAAATATTAGAATCAAAACAACTTAAAATTCAAGTCGATAAATGTAATTTTATGAGGAAGGACACCGAATTCTTAGGTCATGTTCTAACCAAAAACGGATTTAAACGAAATCCAGATAAAATAGCGGTTATTTAAAAGCTATAACTCCCCAAGACACAGACACAGATTAAGAGTTTTTTAGGTATAACGGGCTATTACAGAAAATTTATTAGGGACTACGCAAAAGTTGCCCAGCCCCTCACTAAATATCTTAAAAAGAATGCAAAAATAAATATTAGTGACCCTAATTAAATTGAAGCATTTGATAAATTGAAACAGCCAATAAGCAGTCATCCCGTATTACGAAACCCAAATTTCGAAAAACAGTTTTGTCTTACTACTGACGCCTCTAATTATGCTATAGGAGCAGTACTTTCTCAAGAAGGACTATATGCTTTGCGTCAAGGACCCTTAATAAACATGAAAGAAATTACTCTGCTACGGACAAAGAATTTCTCGCAATAAAATGGTCTACAAATTATTTTAGGCCCTACCTTTACGGTAAGAAATTTAAAATATATACTGATCACCAGCCTATTAGATATCTTTATGCTAAATATAGAGGTAAGAACTTATCACCTCGACACCAAAGATGGCTTCTTAGTTAGGTGAATATCAGTTTGACATTGAATACTTAAAGGACAAAGTGGCGGACTTTTTAAGCAGAATAGAAATTAACCAGGACGTTAAATCTCAGGTGGGAGAGTATGCAGATCCCCCAGGGCTATTACAAACTAAACTTTTCACTTAATTGAAATAACTCAGAATCTGATTTCATATTTAATCTAGCAGGAAATTAATAGAACGACACAATATAATATAAAAATAAATATCAGTGACCCTAATTAAATTGAAGCATTTGATAAATTGAAACAGCCAATAAGCAGTCATCCCGTATTACGAAACCCAAATTTCGAAAAACAGTTTTGTCTTACTACTGACGCCTCTAATTATGCTATAGGAGCAGTACTTTCTCAAGAAGGACTATATGCTTTGCGTCAAGGACCCTTAATAAACATGAAAGAAATTACTCTGCTACGGACAAAGAATTTCTCGCAATAAAATGGTCTACAAATTATTTTAGGCCCTACCTTTACGGTAAGAAATTTAAAATATATACTGATCACCAGCCTATTAGATATCTTTATGCTAAATATAGAGGTAAGAACTTATCACCTCGACACCAAAGATGGCTTCTTAGTTAGGTGAATATCAGTTTGACATTGAATACTTAAAGGACAAAGTGGCGGACTTTTTAAGCAGAATAGAAATTAACCAGGACGTTAAATCTCAGGTGGGAGAGTATGCAGATCCCCCAGGGCTATTACAAACTAAACTTTTCACTTAATTGAAATAACTCAGAATCTGATTTCATATTTAATCTAGCAGGAAATTAATAGAACGACACAATACATTCTGCAGAAGAAGAGTTAATGCACAACATTCCTATAGTAGAAGACATTGTCAACAAATATAAAACGCAATTAATCCACACAAATGATAAAGCAAATGAAATTGGATATCTTGCATAGGAAGCGAATAATTTATATAGCTGAGCATGTCTTTAATCGATTAGAAGATATTTTGAGAAGGTTCGTGAAGAAAGGCAAAGTCGGAATTTATTCAGAATATGACGATCACAAATATAATATTCTGCAAGAAAAAATTAGATAAACGTTTTCCAATGATAAAATTTGTTAAATGTTCCTATAGAGCCCAGGATATAGCAACAGAAGTAGAAGTTATAAAACAAATCTCTCTCTATCATGTAAGGGGAATTCAGGAGACGTTCTTAGAAGAAGGGGGAATTATTCTACATCTACCGAAACCAAACAGTCACTCAGGAAACGCAGACATTGAACGTCTTTAACTCCATAGCTGAAATGTTCAGAACCATATTTTTAACAAACATATATATTCAGCCCAAACGATTATACAAAAAGCAGTAAGGAATTATAATCAAAGAATACATACCACTATTAAACACAATCTCTTAGATGTGCATAATCGTAAAGTTGATTTAGACATAATTCGATGTAATATAGAGGAAACGAATGAAAAAAGGCTAATAAAATTAAACAAAAGTAGGGAAGATTATGAAAAAAAAAGGTCAACAGGATTCATAAAGAACTACACGGCAGTTAGACGCAAACAAGAGCCAAAATATAAGAAAGCTAAAATAAAAATATAGCCCACACAAACATTAAACGCCTCTTAAATTTGGTGATGACATAGATATTATTCCTGATGATACTGATTCCACAGACGCATTGTCAGTTTCTTGACTTTCAGGAAATAAACGAACAAAATGGTTACGTAAAGCTTCATTTAACAGAC
Organism: Eristalis pertinax; assembly: GCA_907269125.1. Classification (NCBI taxonomy): domain Eukaryota; kingdom Metazoa; phylum Arthropoda; class Insecta; order Diptera; family Syrphidae; genus Eristalis; species Eristalis pertinax. Next base: position 27,485,714 of record OU026148.1, read on the forward strand.
ATATCAATGAGTAATGAAAGCGATATTGTATTACATGTTATAAATTGAAATCATGACATTAGGGAAAAATATATATCACTAACTCTTAGCTCAATACCTATAAAGCAGCGATACATGCTAAACGAAGAAATATCCAATATTATTCTTAAAATTAGAACTCTACTTCCAGCACAAAATAGACAAGAACGAGGCTTGTTAAATATAGTAGGATCCGCGGAAAAATGGTTGTTCGGCACTATGGATGAGGATAGGAAAACTATAGAAATATGCTTAAAAGAGGTAAAGACAAGTCACAATTCCATGGTTGCATTAAATCAGCAAGTCAGAATAAACTCATTCTTTAACGACACTTAAACATCCTAAAAGAAAATATTGAACGAGATAGGGAAATAATTGAAAAACAAATTAACACAGTTCAAACAGTGGTAAGGGAAATAGCTGTAAGGCAACTATATTTTGATCAACAATTTAAGCTTAAATACATAGCAGAAAAGATCGACCATATATAAGATAATCTAGCCTCTGCAAGAAATAATATATTACTCCCTAACATATTAATAAATGAAGAGATCGAAAGATATAAAATAGACTTTTATAAGCTTAGACAGATAAAACTAGGAGTGACTAAGTTTCAAGAAAATTCATTAATATTTGCTAGTAAGATTCCAAATTTTTTTGTTACAGTCCCACTCAAACTATTACTTCCTGTACCAAATCAAAATTTATTTGAAATAAAAGCCGAAAAAGAATTTATATCGAATACAAGAATAAGGTTTTGAAATATGAAAAAGATAAAAATGTTAAAGAATTACAGGAAAGCAAACATTGTAGTTTTAAACAAAATTGTAATTTGTTTAAAAATGAAGAAACAGAAATCGCATCCATTGATGAAGGGACATTTTTTGTGAAAATATAGATACATAGAATGTTACGATGATAGAAATATTATACTGAAAGGAAATTATTTAATCCTATCACTCTGTTTGAAAAGCAATACTCTAATGTAAAACAAATAATGAAACAACGTTTCTATTACCCAAACTATAAAGACAATTATATTTTTTCCGAAACATTAAAGTTTAATAAGATTTTTTTAAAACCAGTTGAAAACTTAAATGAAATAAAGGAGATTGAATTTAAGAAATATATATCATATAATCTAAATATAATGTTCATTGTAATAACCCTAATATTGATAGGAATTATATCATTGTTATACATACGAAGTAAGAAAATACAATTAACATTAAGCAATCGAATTCAGGCGAATTCTAACTGTTAGGAGGGAGAAGTTACATATAAGTTAACGTATTTCCAAATCAGCAATACCTTCAGTCGCTCCAGTTAATTTCCCAACACAAGAAACTGCAAACGCATCTGTTTGACGAATGTAGATCAACACATTATGGGTCAGCGCGCATTGCACTGTCGCTTCGTCAATAATCACTGCGTCAACATCTGCTGTTCGTTACCTCCACCGCGTCGATTAATGCAATTCGATAATTAGGTCAGAATAAGTTAGCGTAGGTTAAGTGTTATGTGTAAACAGATTGTGAAGTCAGTCTTTAATAAAGATTCAATAAGGCAACAATTAATTTGTATGATTGCATACAAATGTGGCTGCCGATCTGGAGGCCGAACCATCCTTACCCTATTCAACAAATATTTCAATCGCAAAAAGAGGAAGTACATACAAGAGTTACCAGAGCCCATCAGATCACCCTCAATGACATCATTAGATAACATAACAATGAAACGAGTCGAACCAAGTTTAAGGGTCAGATACCCATATACTCGTTTTAAGGAAGTAGGTGTTAGGAAGGTGCGATGCTGACGAAAGGAAAAACATGTTCCCACAGAAAATGTGCCGATACAATACTTCACTGAGGAATTTCATCGCATAGTGGTACACTCGCACATAGTCATCATTAGGTAGTCTAAGGTAGCTACCTTAGCATTTGTGAATAAGAAAAATTGTTGAGTTTTAATTCAGACCCGCTACCGAGCGGACCAATAAACTTTACAAAGAAAGACAATTTGTTTTGTTTTTTCTCAATTGAGTTCGTTTTTTCGATATACCATTATTATTATTATTGTTGACCGCGACCTTAAGATCTATTCTGCCCCCTATTTATACGTTTCCTCTGATATTAGGTGTTTGCCAGATATCTTTGTCTTTTGTGGGCTAACGCCGCACAAAGTCCCAATGTTCTGGAATTTCATTAGATTCTCCGCAGAATCTGCAGAGACCTTCTTCTGATACTCCTAGTTTCCTTAGGTGCTCCCTGAGCTTGCAATGTTAGTTTGCTGATTCTGATATAAGGTAACGCGCGAAATTATGTTTTTTTCTGGACAATGATTTATTATCGTCCCCTTCTCTAATTTCTGCCGACGTTGCGTCTGGCGACAGAACAACAGCCAGCCAAACCCGCATTCCATCACGTAGCAGCATAGTATGAAAACCAACACCACCTGCGGGAACTTCCGCCGCAACTGGAACATGAGCAGCAATGCACATAGTGGGCATAGGTTACGTTGGAGATAGAATCATTATTGTAAGTTAGTTCTAGTTTTGAAATCGAAATAAAGAAGTCGAACGCGAGTGCGCGTTTTAATAAAACCCCTGTGGTCTAACGAAGTTTAAATCGTGTTGTGGTGAAAAAAAGACGAAAGTCTAAAAAAAGGGGCCTGGAGTAGCACTTAAAAACAGGAAGACGAAACGGAAGCTGATTGCAGCTCGATGCACCACCCGATTGGTTCCAGCATGCGGAGTTCTCATATTATTATATTGTAAGTTAGTTAAGAGTGAAATTATTTAGAAAATAAGAAGTGAATATTGAAACCTAGATAAGAGAGATAAAAGAGAGAAATATTATTACAATAGAATTAAAAATCCTCATAAGATAATTAAGAGTGAAATTTGATAATCAATTGAAAAGCGAAAAAAACGCTTAGATTTAAAACCATATAGTATTAGTATTTAACAATTGAAAGTGTAAAATAATGAATGATATGGTGAATACAAGATCTAACGAATCCAGGTCAACCCCAGGGGCAACCTCAACCCCAAGGTCGACAACAAGTTCGAAATCCGCCCGAAATTAACCCATTACCACACGGCTCAAGGAGCCCCACTCCCTCAACTCACATTCCCGTTCCGCAATCCCAAGATCCAAATAATGCATTTCGTACGAGCACTTTCCATAACGAGGGAATGCAAGAAATCCGCTCAACGCCCGAGTTAGATATTTTCATTACTTCAATTGTAAGCCGCGTGTTAGAACAACAAGGAAAGAGAATCATTGAAAGTGTAATAAATCCGAGTACAAAACATTTCTCTAATATAGATCAGACAATACTTCCGCAATTCCAGACCAACTTAGACGGTTACCCTGACGTGGTAAACAGTTTGCGAAATTTCTCAGGAGAGGCCAGTGAGTTCTCTTCTTGGAGGAAAAGCATCGAACGAGTATTGCAAATCCGTAAACGTCATCCGTAATAAGATTGTAGGTCAGGCCGACGCGGCCTTAGAAGCATATAACGTTCCTTTAAATTGGGAAAGTATTTCGCATTGCTTGACAATGCATTACGCCGATAGAAGAGACATTGTCACTCTTGAGTGTCAAATGGCAAGTCTTGTACAAGGAAATCAGAGCATCCAGCACTTCTATCAGGCGGTAAATTCACAGTTGACGCTGATAGTTAATAATATTTCCTGTATGGAAATCGGTTCAGAATCGAAACAGCTCATTACTAGAACATACAGGGACAAAGCACTCCAAACTTTTATTAGGGGCTTAAAGATAACTTATCTGACCTTCTTTGTATGAAGGAACCCGTGGATCTACCTCAAGCACTTCATCTTTGCCTTGAATACGAAAACCAACATTTAAGAGCTAATTTCATGCAAAATGAAGGGTTCCGTAAAAATACCAGCCAACAAAACCCACGTCAACAAATATTATTTCCACCAAGGAATGCTCAACCTTCTAATAACCAAAATCAGAATTCAGGCCAAAATTCCTGAATATTTCCAAACTATTCTACGTACAATGTTCCAGCACCTCTAGGTCCCATGTTTGGTATACAACCACCATATAATCCTACGCCTCAACCGCAAGCCAGCAACTTTCCACAAAATCACTTCCAAGGCCCTAGGCCATTCCAAAACCACAACCCCATTAAAAATAACCATTGACGATAGGAAGAAGTAACCAGGTTAAGGATATTAGGACATATTTCAACTCAGGTCAACAGCAGCAGTCAGCCGCTTATACTCCTCCAAGACAAAATAATTTTCACATAAACTCAAGCTTAGAATCTTCCGAAAACCAAGCGATTCCAAGTCATAACCAAAACACAATATCTGAGGAAGAAGTGTACGCTCAAGTGTGCGAGCAATTTAATCATGATTTTAGCCTAGGCCAGAATGACGATTCTTCGGAGGAACGTTCTGTAAATTATCAAAATTTATCCGATCAGTCGTTAGAGTATAGCGATATTCATTTTTTAGACTAGCGCAGTCCTATCTACCCTATTTCGAGTGTAGATCGGGGACAGGCGAAATCTTTAAGTTCTTGATAGATACTGGATCCAGTAGGAATTAAATCCATAGCTGGTGATGTTGAAATCAGACACCACACATTTCTCAATATTTTTAGACTGGAAACCTTAAACATTAAATTCTTCATCTTGCCCACTCTCACAACATTTGATGGTATCTTACTGTCGTTACCAGTCTTCAAGCACTAGATGCAGTAATTCATACTAAGGGAAGATATTAAAAAGTAAACAAACCAACGAAAAGATGTTTATCATCATGCTTATCAGATTTTTTTGCCTTCAGCAACTCACACGCAATGTAAACAAAGTATTTCAGCATTAAGGAGAATACTTTATGATCCACAATAAAAAAATATATATTTTTTATGTGTTAGCATTAATTAGATATGTAAGAGTCCACTTGACCATTGTTACACTTCAGTTCTTAATCAACCTCCAAGTACAGCTGAATATTTCCCCCCACCAGTGGTAAGGGATCCGAAGCTTTGGATTTAATAAAATTAAAAAGCAATAAAAACGTCTTTTATTTTTTGCTCCGTGATGTTCTCATTGGAACATCCAGTCGTATATATTTTTTTTTCGTTTGAATAAGTCTCAAACAAAATTGGCGCAGACTACCGACTCACTAAGGAGTTAAGTGAAAATTAACAAAGAGATAAGATTCCGTGTACGAACCGCAAGAAAGATTTTATTAACGGTAACGATCAATTAACGAACAATATTGAACATTTAAAAGTGAAAAAGAATCGAACGAATATCGATATCCTACTTTAACTAAATTCAGTGAAAAAAAGAAATTATTTAGTATCCAATTACCAACGCATATGGTTAATGAACCAAAACTTCACAGAGAGGAAATAGTTTCAAACCAACCAGTATTATATATATTATAATAATAATACTAATAAATAAATAATAATAATAACCGGCAAGATAAAAGGAGCAACTTGATCGAAAATCAAAAAAGGAAGAAAACTGACTTCAGAGTTTAGAGCCTCGAAACCCCAACGTGTTAATGAAGAAAAACATCATAAGAAATAGTGAATCACCTTTTGCAAGTCCTGTGGTGCTAGTAAAGAAGAAAATAAGCTTTGCATTTATTTTAGAGCTCTGAACAAAATAACGATTAGAGACAGGTACCCTGTGCCTCAAATTCAAGACCAGCTATACAGGCTAAAGGGCAACAAATATATCACTTCCCTTGATATGGCATCAAGATTTCATCAAAATGATATTGCGGAAGAATCGATAGAAAAAACGGCCTTCGTTAAGCCAGACGGCCATTTCGAAAATTTTTCATTTCATCGAGAACGATGAATACTGTAGGATGGCCGTGCTAGAGATATTTACTTGGTGAAGTGTGCTTTCACTTGTTGCTGTGCCTGCACTTGCTACACATTATACGAGAACGAAATGATGAAACACATTTCTGTGAGAGCTATATAATAAAATAGGAGGCTTTGCTTATTATTATTATTATTATTGCGTGTGCGCCATAGAATTGTATCGGTTCGAAAATAAATTAAAATAATTTGGCCATTTTCTTTGCTTTAGTATACAGACATTGTATATTATTACACATTTGCATACGTCGCGTTTATTAAATACATACATACATTGCATTTATACAAGAATACTTTGTATATTTCTTACCTCGTTCGGTGGTCCACTGATCCACTGAAACATAAACATTCATATCAAATTTCATCTAAACAATGGGACGGAAGTGGAGCATCGATGATCGTCATATCTCGACCTCCCGCGATGTATGTGATTGCATGACTTTGCTCATGGTTGAGTCTCATTTTGATCGTCACTTGAACCACAATAAAGATTTTTAAGTCTTGAGTGTGCAAGTTTGTCTTTTATTATTTTACTTCATTCGAACATTTCAGCCATCGTATCGCCCAGTGGCAGTGGGGTCAACACCCCCAATCTATTATTATTATTATATTACCACCGCCTCATTAAGGACTACGCAAAGCTTGCGAAATCCCTATCATCCCTCTTAAGGGGGAGGGGAATGGACGATTGTCCAAAAACCTCTTAAGCAAACAAAGCATTCACCTTGACGAATCTGCTAATCAAGCTTTTCAAAAAAATCAAGAAGACTTTAATATCAGAAGAGGTCATTCACGCACATCCCGACTTCACAAAGCCATTTGAATTGATAAGTGATGCCTCAAACTATGCCCTATGTGCTGTATTATCACAGGGAGATAAGCCCATCATGTTCATATCCAGAACATTAAGTCAGACCGAGGAAAGCTATGCAGCCAACGCAAAGGAGATGCCAGCTATAATTTGGGCACTCAACAATTTCAGAAACTATCTCTATGGTTAAGCAAAGGTTATAATTCACACCGACCACCAACCACTTACCTACTCCCTAAGTAATAAAACCAATAATTCTAAATTAAGAAGATGGAAAGCTATATTGGAGGAATACAACTACGAGCTTAAATAAAAGCCCGGCAGAACAAACGTAATTGCGGACGCACTTTCCAGACCCCCGATCAGATGCGAAATAAATTCCCTTACTTCGACAATACATGGTGATGAAATTTCAGCACTAGACTCATATTCAGTATTGAATCACCTACAAATGTGTTTAAAAATCCTGTTTCCTAGACTCCGGTAATACAAGTAATTACGAGTGTCGAATAATCATTCCAACATATCATAGGCATCTTATAACCGAACAATCTTATGCACCTGGTAAACTCATTCAAATTCTTAAGGCCAGATTAAATCCTACAGTAACTAATTTCATAAAAACAAAAGAACGAATTCAAGGGATGATTCAAAAACATAGATTCTACAAGGATAATTTCGCTAATTATCTAAGCCATAGTGGAAGACGTAACTGACGAAACTAAAAAACTACGAGTAAAGCGCATCCGTCAAAGCAACGTGTTAGCAGATTTCGCACATTCAAGAAGCAGCAGTTTAATTTAGTTTATTTATCATTCCAGCAGACAAGCAGCAGACAGCCCTGTTGAACGCCTTCATTCAACTCTTATAGAAATCTACCGTATAATGCTAGCCACTCTTAAAGGATATATTCACCTATAATAATTCCATTCATTCGCCAACTAAGTTCAGACCCTTCTACCTCTTCTATGGAACATACAAATTGAATATGTCTGTAAATTAAATGCTTGGTGTACCTACATGATATAATCATCTCTTCCACATTTCTGCAGGAGCGCGTCGAAAACCTGAAAATAGTATTCGAGAGATTGCGGAAATACAACCTAAAAATACAACTAGAGAAATGGGACTTTTGACAAAAATAAATCGCATTCATCTCGACGGATGGCATACAACCGAATCCTGATATCCTAAAAAAATGTCCGATTCCAAGCACGCAAAAGGAAATCAGATGATTCCTTGAACTCCTATGATACTATAGGAAGTTCGTTAAGGATTTCGCCGAGGTAGTTAAACCACTAACGAAATTTTTAAAGAAAGACCTCAAGGTACTTATCTGTGAATAGTATATACAGATTTTTGAAACTTGTAAGAATATCTACCCGATCGATTACATGAACACTTTGCAATACCCCGACTTTTCAAAAAAATTTAACCTAACTACAGATGCAAGCAAATTCGCAGACTTGAAAAATTTAGACAATCTTGAGAAAACTCTCGAACATTTTGGACATATAGAGTACCTTCAAAACTCTTTAGAAACCGCCTCTCATAAAATTAAAAACCTTAACATCTTGGACATATAGAGTACCTTCAACACTCTTTAGAAATCGCCCCTCATAAAATTAAAAACCTCAGAACAATAATATATATAATAATAATAATATGGGTGGCGCTACAGCCCGTAGAGGGCCAGGGCCTAGCTTCTCAGCAACCACTCGTGTTGTGCGTGCTATTGTTCTATCACGAGTGGTAGGGACCTACAGTTTTATGCCGACTCCGAACGGCCAAGTTTGAGAAGCTTTTTCTAGACAGTTATGCTCTTTGAGCATTGTCAGTGACTCGAAAGAGGTGGGGCCGTGAAAAGTATTTCTTGTCGTACCAGGGATCGAACCAAAGCACGTAGGTCCAAGTGCGTAGGAGTCGACGCACATACCCACAACGCCACGGGCCACCACAAAACCTCAGAAGCAAGGTTGAATTCTTATTGCCAAATCTAAGACAGAAAAATGGACTAATTAATGATCTAGGAACAGCCTTCAAATTTATTATAGGGAACAGAACCAGACGACGCTATGAATATAAACAGACGAATAGAAATCTTGAACCAAAAAGACGAACGACTCTTAAAAGAAGTGTCAATAAAATCCAAACTAAGCACACAAATAATTGGACGATTTCATAACATAACCACACATATTAACAGATAGCAACACTTTTTACAGAACTACATATATTCAAAATCGGACGATGAACTTGATACGATCCATTCCAGACACACTATTCAGTATATAAATAAATTTAAATACTATGTTGACTTATTGATATAAGTTAACGCCACATTATATGACAACTCCAAAATTATGTTTCCCACACTTGCCACCGCTTTTCGCTGACGCAGCGTCTGGGCGAATTTCAAATTTGCATTCCAACGCGCAGTAGCGGATGCAACTTAATACCACCTGAGCGAACATCGTGGAGGCTTACTGCATTCCATCACACCACTAGTGAGAACACTGCAACGACAGCAGCAACGGATGCACTGGAGGTAGGTGACATTAGATATAACAAAATTATTGTAAGTCAGTCTTAAGTTGAATTTCCAAAAAAATATTTTTTTTAGTATACAAATTTATGTAGTTTTGATTGGCGCTCGAGCAGGGACCACAGGTTTAAGTAAACGATTTTTTTAAGTAAACGTAAGTCGGGAATAAAAAGTTCTCAAAGAGCCCTAACATCTCCGCGAAAATAAATAAAATTAACGTTGGAAAAAATCCTGTGGTTCCGCCCGCGATCGTGAGTGGTGAAATAGTTTACAGTATGAAGAGCAATCACTACATTACAGTGATATCCATTTTTTAGGTTAAGCGATTTTTTAGGTTAAGTCGTTATCTTATTTCGAGTGTAATCTAAACCGAACATTTAACTACCAAACGAAAGTATCCTCTCAATTCAATCGTAAACAACCATTTGCAACTTTTCTCCGAACCTGAAGAAAAGCTCACTTATACAACGAAAGTCATTGCTGAAATTAGAACTTCCAATAACGAACCTATGGCCCTAAAATTTTTTAGAATTTATTAGACCTTCACGGTCCGCCTACATCTTACCCGTCTGGATAGTGCCGAAGAAGCCAGACTCATCCGGAGCAAAACAATATACGATGGTTATAGACTACCGAAAATTGAACACAATAACCATAGTCGATCGATACCCAATTCCCGATATCAGTGAGGTGATATCGCAACTGGGTCACGGTCATTGATTGGAAAAGCGGCTTCCATCAGATTCAATTGAATTTGATATTGAGAAGACAACATTTTCTATCAACAATGGCAAATATGAATTTACGCGTTTGCCATTTGGACTAAAAAACGCTAAGTCGATTTTCCAGAGAACTATGGACAATATTCTGGGCGAGTGTATCGGAAAATCGTGCTATGTGTATACAGATGATATCATCGTCTTTAGCGAAAAGGAAATACAACACGCTAAGCGCATAGAGCAAGTTTTCAACATCCTAAACAAAGCCAACTTAAGAAATGCGATTTCTTCAAATCTGAGGTGGATTATCTCGGTTATATTATTTCTTCGGAAGAGATAAAGATCGTTTCGTCAAGGACTGCGCTCGGCTTGCAAAACCCTTAACATCTCTTCTAAGAGGAAAGGAAGGCCGTGTTTCAAAAAACCAATCTGCCAACATGCCTGAAAAATTCAATGAAGCAGCCGTTGAATCCCTCAATAAAATAAAGAACTCACTAATTTCAAAGGATTTAGTTTTGGCATACCCTGATATGGCTAAGCCATTTGACCTGACAACGGATGCCTCGAATTTTACCCTTAGTGCAGTACTAGAAAAGTAAAACCGACCAGTATCTTTTATAAGCAGAACGCTCAGTAAGACAGATGAAAGCTATGCAGCTAATGAGAAGGAAATGCTAGCCATAGTTTGGGCTCCAGGCTCACTCCGGAATTAACTTTACGGTTCCGCCAAAGTTCGAATATTTACTAACCATCAACCGCTGACCTTTCCCCTTGCAACAAGGTAACCCTCCTAACCATAGTTTTTGTATAGTTTTCCCAACCTACCATAGACACCTCAGAACTGAACCACATTTCAGCCAAGACAATCTTTTGCAAATACTAAAGAAGTACCTCAATCCAACAGTCATTAATGGTATTAAAGAAGAAGAACATATCATGGGGTATGATTCAGGAAATCTATAGCGTGCATTTCAGTAATTACAAAGTCAGGTTTACCCAAAAAGGTAGTACAGTACATAGTCAACGAAGCAGAACAGGACGAGGTAATTATTACGGCACATAAACGGGCTCATCGTAATAAGCGCTTTCCAGGGATGTCTAATAAAATCAAGAGAGTAGTCAAGGTCTGTAATGTAAACAAATACGACAATAACTCAATACCCAGGACAAATTGTCCACCTTGACATATATTGATATAACTTTTCGATTCATTCAACTACGACTAAACGTCCAATAGAAGCATTATTTGGTCGAAGGGTATGCTCTCATCTCTTCTTACTAGAAAAGGCACGACAGGAAAATGTAAACAAAATTCAGGAAAAGCAATCAGCTGATCTTGAATATAAAATAAGAAAAAACATCCAATAAAAGACTATAACCCAGGTCAAATAATTTATGTTAGACAAAATTACGATTAGGATCCAAACTAAACCGAAGCTATAAGAAAGAAATAGTTGCCGAATATAAAGCTACCACAATTTTAACAAATTCAGGAAAAATGGTTCACAAATCTCTAATTAAGAATTAAAATTACTTTCAGGACATTGATCAATTCCATAAACTGAAATGTCAAGATGCTTGATTACTCGAATGCCCAACTAATTGAAATCGATACTGGAACCGCCAAAGTACAAATCGGGGTATTTAAAGTAGTGCATATTATCGACATCGACGAAAATCAAAAGGCCCTTAATGCATTAAGTACAATGATGTCACAGATTAAATCCTTTCCAGATTCTAACCTTCCCATCCTGTCCAGTGAGCTCAAGTTCCCAAAGTCAGAACAAAAAAATCATTAAATTTCCTGAGTTCGGCCTGGAAATGGATAGCGGGAACTCCTGACAATCATGATTTCCAAATTATGAAAGACAAAATTAATAACGTTCTTGTGAACAATAATAAACAAAGAGTTATAAATAATCTACTTAGAATAAGAATAAACGAGCTAAGTAATATAACCAATACTGTAATACAAGTACTAAAATCTAATGAAAAATTGAAAATAGAATACATGTTAGAGTTAAAATTTAAATAAGAAATAATAAAAGACGAATTAACCAACATTGAATAAGCTATGCAATGGGCAAAAGCAGGAATAATAAACATACATATACATACATACATACATACATACAAACAACACTTATATTTTCCAGAAATAAATTTAATAAAAGAAATTCTATCTAAGAAAAAATATGCCCTATAATAATGTAATAGAAGCGATCGAGTTTTCAGAGGTAAAAATAGCTTAATAACTACAGGAAACCAAACATGTAGGAACATTCTTATTAAACCCATAAAGAAGTGAAAAACTATTGCAAAAGTAAATTTTAACGGAATACTGAAATTTAAAGCTAACTCATATGGAATAATTAAAAATTGTAAGACCCTTAATACATTAGCAATATGCAGGATGATTTAATAGATATTAGCAAAGATAAATGTATTAATAATCTGTTATCTAACCAACCCCACACGTTCACTGAAATCAACAATCAACATATTCCCACCGTAGAGATCACCACAGGATTGGTGCTGCTGAATCAATTTGAGAATAAAGTTTACATCAATGAGAACGAAGTCTTGCTCAACGGAACTGATTTGAACAAGTTCGACAACGCCACCATAAAAGTGCAACAATACACATTCGAAGAAACAGAGGAGGCTAAGAACACAAAACATATCGACGAATCGAGGTACTGGGCCAGACCAACGCAAAGAACATTGGGAATAGATGACCTTCGTCAACACCTAAAATCAAACCGATCGAACGTTCGATTTTAAAGGGTGGAGTAGTTAACGCCACATTATATGACAACTCCAAAATTATGTTTCCCACAATTGCCACCGCTTTTCGCTGACGCAGCGTCTGTGCAGTAGCGGATGGAACTTAATACCACCTGAGGGAACATCGTGGAAGCTTGCTGCATTCCATCACGTTCGGCGAATGTAAAACAACACCACTAGTGGGAACATTGCAACGATAGCAGCAACGGATACACTGAGGATAGGTGACATTAGATATAACAAAATTATTGTAAGTCAGTCTTAGGTTGAATTTCAAATAAAGAGGTCGAAACCTCCAAAAAAACTATATATGTAACGTTACCGAAGCTGTTATCATAGTTAAATTGAACATATTTCCGAAGATGATCCTTATTCTGAACGAAATAGATTTAATTCATGACATTCTTAATACATCAATTTAAATAAGATCAAATGAGCAGATGTACGAAATGACAGAACCACAGGCTTACTACAGGAACTCTTATAGAATCTTCAATTTTCGCATCCCAATCCATCTTTCATCATATCATTCCTTTGCCAATTAATAAAACTAAAGAGATCATTGTAAAACAGTTTCTTAATTAATGAAAATTAAACAGAAATACGATATTTTGATTCGAAATGTCCTAGAGTAGAGAGTATCTTTCTTAGTCAAGAGTCTTCGCATCGTGAGCTGACGTCTGAATCAACATGCACAGGGATAATAATGCATAATCATCCATGTCGGCGATCGTATTGCACCAGACCCTGCGCTTGCAGTTATCGATCCATGGGAATCAAGGCCAACCGAGCTTAGATTAAAAAGAAATACATTTTGTGGATTCATTCGTATCGTGACTGCGAGTCGAAATACACTTATCTTTTATAACGTTTTAATCCGGTGTTTGATTTAAAGTGGTTGTGCGTGGAGTAATCCGCGCCGGTTAGCCCGAGCAGGGACCGCCTTAAAATCGCGAATCCTGTGGCGAGTAGTAAAAGAAACAAAGTTGAAATAGTGAATTGTGAGCATGTGCTAAAAGTGAAGAAGCACATAATAAAACGTCTGAATTGAAGTAAGCGAAACACATCTTGATTGATGAAAACGTAAAGTGAATGAATTTAAAGATATCTAAGTTGACAAAAGTCAAAGTCTAAAAGAGGAATAAAACTTGTGAAGTGCAGTGAAGAAATCCTGAAGCTGTCATAAAAAGAAACAATCAACGAAAGAATGCTGAACGGGATTCAAACGATGCAAGGTTGGTCCATATATCTATTATTGTAAGATAGAATAATATAAAAACATTGTTTAAACTAAGAATAGCATAATTTACACTAAAATTCTTTTGTAAAGAACCAGAGAAAAATCTCTCCATAGTCCAGGAAAACTAACTTACATACATTTTATGCCTAGAGGCCGACTCTCATGAAAAAATTGGCCGGTACACTGCAAAATTAATTAATTTTAATAAATTGTGGTGAAAATCCTCGTACCTTAGTAAGTCGCTGTGAAAAAACATATATTCCAATAAAATACGAGCCTTCCGAGCAACAGTTTCTAACCCATCTAGGGATTTAAATTGAAAAAAATTATTACCTTATACATTAAACTAAAAAATTTAAAGAAAAAACTATTGTAAAAAATGAACTAGAGAACACTGAACTAAAACATATAACAAAAGTTCTACCCCTGTCGTTAAAAAACAATAAAATCTCTCTCGCTTACCTATTTGACACTCGGTATTTTAGCACTTTCTCGGTTTATCCTTGTTAATTAAGAAGAAGGAAAGAACTAGAAATCAATTATGGATGAACTCAAAGGGTCAGTAATTCAGCTCACAGGTGCAATTAACACCGTGTTGGAGCAGCTTAGGGGCCTAGAGAATCGCATGACTAGGATAGAGCAGAATAATTCTCTAGTTGTCATGCAATTAGTAAACGATCAGTTAGGAGCAATGACTAATCGCCCTTGTTCTGGAACGAACTACCCTACTCTACAAGTGGAACCGTTGGTGCAACTATGTGCACCTAGTTGTGAAGAAGATTTAAAGAAATCTCTAAGCTCCCCGATTCTGTTAAAGAATTACAGGTCTCTGACGGCATCCCAGTGCATTACGTTTCTTGGGTTCATAGTGTTGAAACGGTGTTGAAGGACTATGAAATTGTTCGAAACAAGCCTATCTATCGCGTAATCCTTCAACATATTTGGCAAAAGATTAGGGGAAAGGCGGATTCAGACCTCGTGTATTATAACATCATTGACAGCGATTGAGCAGAAATGAAGAGGGTTCTCTCCCTTCATTACACAGAAAAGAGAGACATTCGAACGTTGGAACATCAACTTAATCAGCTCACGCAAGGCAAATCAAGAGTTCACGATTTCTACGGAACCGTAAACCACAAATTTTCACTGATTATTAGTAAAAATTAGAGCTGAGGTCTATTCTATGAAACAATGAACAATGGAAATTGAGCTTGAATGGAGACCTTGCTAGACTGCTAATAATTCAAAAACCACGAACCCTACCTGAGGCATATTCTGCATGTCTTGAGATGCAGAATTTGAATCTCAGAAGTAATTCGGTCCATGTAATAACCATATCATCTCCTGTACATTATAATTTTAAGAGAAATTCTGAAAACATTAAGAAGTCATATAACGCAAGGAAAAAAACTCCCTATTGACCGAATTCAGATTGGAACTCTGGGCCACAACAACAGCAAACGTCATCTAGGCCGACTTCATCGAATCCACCAATGAAAATGGAAGTGGATAACTCTGTTCATACGAGACGTGCCAGCAATACGAATAGACCAAACCCATTCAAGCGTGATTCAAGCCGGATATAAACAGTACTCTGGCTAGTCTTGGAGATGCAAAATTCTTTACTACATTTGATCTTACCTCGGGATTTCATCAAATTTTGATGCACGAAAACAGATAGCCCCAAGTCGTATTCTCAACAATGAATGGTAACTATGAATACCTCCAACTTCATTTTGGCCTAAAGAATGCTCCCGCCATCTTCCAAAGGACGATTGACCCTGTGCTCAAGGAACTCATCGGTAAGATCTGATACGTTTATATCGATGACATCATCGTCTTTAGCAAATCCGAAGATAAATTGAAAGATATTGGAAGGGTTAAATAAATTTTGAAAAAAACTCATTTCTTGGCCACTACTGTCGAATTTCCTGCTTGCTTAGTTACTCCCGAAGGCATTCGCCCAGACCCGAAAAAGGTAAAAGCAATTGAAACTACAAGCCCACCTACAAACCTAAAGGAGCTAAAAAGCTGTCTCAGATATACGTCCTATTGCAGGAAGTTTATTCGAAATGATGCAAAGATCGCTAACTCCTTGACCAATATTATTCGTGGATCCTTCGCGCAGGTGAAAGCAAATCAAGAAAAAAGCGTACCAGTCTCTCCCGATAATGAGGGCATAAAATCATTCGAAACTCTTAAAGAACTTCTTACTTCTGCGGAAGTATTAGCATTCCCAAATTTCGAAAAGGGTTTAAATTTGACCACGGATGCTTCTGATTACGCCATTGGCGCCGTGTTATCCCAGGGTGAGCATAGGAAGGAGAAGCCAGTTGCGTATATCTCTCGTTCTATGAATCGCACAGAGGAAAACTATGCGACGAATGAGAAGGAGATGTTGACGATAGTCTGGTCCCTTGATAATTTAAGAAATTATCGGTACTGTGCTAAAAAGATCAGAATATACACCGACAATCAGCCTCTGACGTTTACAATGAGCAATAGAAACCATAACACTAAACTCAAACGTTGGAGGGCACGTATCGAAGAGTATAACTACGAGTTTATTTATACTGCTGGTAAATCAAATTTCGTGGTTGATGCTCTCTCCCACCCATCAATGTGTTCAGGAACCAACTGATTTTTAGGATTGGTCCCGATTTGCACACGCATGAAGAACCCCACGCTGGCTACCATCGTCACTATATCTCCTTGAGGGCAATTAGTGCGGACAATCTTGTCGAAGACCTACGGGAAAATCTCCATCCTAACGTCAATGTCAATGGAATCAAAATTACAGAGGTGTACTTAGGGCTGCTTCAAAATGTCTGTTTGTCTGGTTTGAGAAATACAAAATTCTAGTTACACAACGGGTTGTCGAAGACGTTGCTAACGAAGAGCGAAGATTTATAATAATAGAAACAGAAAATAGGAGAGCCCATCGAGGTCTGAAGGAGAACAGAGAAGAAATACTGGAGAAATATTATTTCCCCCAGATGATGTCTCAGATAAGGAAGTTCGCTGTCTCATGCGAGGTGTGCAAAGCGAACAAACACGACCGACACCTTACCAACCCTGAATTGCAACCAACACCTTGTCCCAAATACCCTAATGAAATTCTCCATATGGGCATTATAGAAATTCAAAATGAAAAATTCCTAAACATTATCGATAAGTTTTCAAAATTTGTCCACATTAAAGAGAAATCAGCCATTTTTTATTAGATCCAAGTTAATTAAAGTTTTGCACTACTTCACAGTCCCAGAAGTGGTGGTCACTGACAACGAAAGAGGTTTCTTGAGCCCCATAGTTATACATTTTTTTAAGACTTTAGGAATTAAACATTATTTGACCCCTTCCTATAAGAGTGAGGTGAATGGGCAAATAGAAAGGGTCCACTCTACCATACTTGAAATCTATCGATGTCTTAAAGCTGAGAATCCGGATCTCAAGGTTAAGGAACTAGTTTATATTGCCGTAGATCGAAACAACAACAGTTTCCATTCGGTCATCAAGCGAAAACCCTCCGATGTTTTTTTCAATAGATCCCAGAGAGTGAACCACCAAAATCTCCTAAATATTCGCTCAAAAATTAATAAAGACCTGAGGGGCATTATAAAAAGGAATATGGAAGCTAGAAATGTTAGGCTAAATCGAAAATGAAGTGCGTCAAGGAAGTACTGTGATGTTGTCTTCACTTCTATTAAGCGAATCAAAGGTAAGAATAAACCTGTTTACAAAAAAGAGATAGTTGCGAAAGACAATCGCGTAACCTTAACCACAGAGAGTGGAAGAAGAGTCCATAGGGCTTGCTTAAGTAAAAATTATCAAGGTGTTATCTGACAATATTATATGACACAATTATCTGTACTGAACCGTGTGACCAGAACCCGCAGCCAAAATTCACGCCTCTCAAGTTCTCCACCGGCAAAATATTCGCCACCGACGCGGTTGGGTCACACGGTTTTTTTATTGCTTACTATGCCCTTTTGTGAGCAGAAGTTGTAACTCGCGTCAGAACTCGAAGCAGTCTACTACACAGTCTACTACAGCAGCATTAGTAGTTCCAGTCGTACCAGCAGCAGCAGTACCGGCCGCCACAGCAGCAGCAACCCAAGGAGCACCAACAGATCCCACAGAAGAACGGACGTATGCTTTTGACCACTACACAGTACGATTATCACCAGCAGACGAACGAAGCACTAATCAACCAACTGCAGGGCAGCGAACAAACGAAAGTGCAAGTCTACAAGAAAGGATGAATTTTCGTATGTCCATACTGTAGCGATAATGGACAAGTGCAGCGTAGAATTAGCCAAAGGAAAGTCTATATCGGTTTACAGGATCAGAGCAAGGATGGGGAATCAAGCATCAATCAAAGAAATGCGAGATCACTTCCATATGAGAGATGCAGTAGAGACAACACTCATGGAGCTGTGCGAGAACATGGAAGGATCTAAGATACAATCCATGACTATCAATACGTCAATGAAGCTGCCAAAAACAGAATTGCCAAAATTCGATGGCAACAATCTAAACTGGCGGCAATTTCATCATCTTATTAAGCAGCTTATACACGAGCAGCCAATACCATCGGCACAAAAGCTGTACTTCCTTCGCACCAACGTAACTGGGGAGGCACACAATCTCATCCAGCAGTTACAGCCAACAGATGCCAATTTTGAAGTAGCCTGGAGAGCGTTCGTCGAGCGATTCGACAATCGGAGACTGTTACTAACGGCTCAATTGACGAGATTGATGTCACAATCGTCAGCAATCGGCACTGCTAATAGTCTGAGAATATTGCATGACACAACGAAGGAAGTAATGCAAGCTATCGCAAATTTAAGCGTCGACCTAAGCAACTGGGATCCCCTGGTTGTGCATATAATGCTGCAAGAACTGGATAAGGAAAACAGAGCCTTATTCGAACAGTCGCTTCAAGATCCGAGGACCACCCCGAGCCTAGAGGAGTTCCCGAAGTTTGTGCAGCTGCGATTTCAAACTTTGGAAGCGATTGGTGCCAAGGACGAGAAAAGAAAACCAGCTCTAACAGCAACAAATAGTGTCAATAGTATCAATTGCACTATGTGTAACTCAGGTAGGCATAAAATATAATAATTGCTCACAATTTCTATCTCTTTCACAGGACGAACGAGAAAAAGCTGTTCGCAGACTACAGCTATGCCGAAATTGTCTCAAGAGCGGCCATTATTCTCCATCATGCCAGTCCAGTGGTTGCCAGAAGTGTGATGGCAAACATAACACGCTCCTATACCATCGGCAGCCTCACCAGGCACACTATTAAAAACAAGCCCCTGAGAATCAGCAACAAAAAGATAAACAGAAGAAAGTGTAGTTCAATCAAAGCAAGTCCTATTTGAATAAGAAGTGCGAATCACCTGTCATGTCCGGTAATGCAGCCATAGATCAAAAATTAAGTAAACCTCACGTCTATCTTGCCACTGCAATTATTAACGTCATCCCATGTCGTGCTCTATTAAACTCTGGTTCGCAAATCAGCTTCATAACGGCGAACATTGCACATGAACTAGGTCTCAAGAAGCACAGGTTGGAAGTCCCAATTAGCGGCATAGGAGGCAATGAGTGCAAGGGCGAATTTGTGACACACGTCACACCTGAGTTAAGAACATCATCCTATAGAGCAACAATTGAGGCAAGTATTATGTCTCGCATCAGTGAATGTAAGCCTCATCACGAAGCCCACACATCGTCGTGGAAATTACCATCGAACGTGCAGCTTGCTGATCAAATGCATTCAAAGGCTCAACATATTGACATGCTATTAGGAGCAGAAATATTTTTTGACTTGCTCCTGCCAGGAGAAATAAAAGTGTCAAATTACCTTCCGATGTTGAGCAACACTAAATTAGGATGGATTGTAGCAAGAAGTATTGCAGTGAACGCAACAACGAAGTACTGTCATATAGCTACCAGGCGCTCACTCACAGCGTTAGATAAACTAGTCCGGAAATTTTGTGAGACTGAGAATCATGACACTCCTGTAAGAACAATGAGCATGATTGTTTATCAGAAAACCATCAGAACAAAAGCAGACAATCGATTTGTAGTACGTTTGCCATTTAGAGAGGATCCTAATGAAACATTAGGAGAATCATTCGAAATGGCCAAAAAACGTTTTTTGACATTGGAGAAGAAATTAGACAAAAATGATGAATTGAAAGAATCAAACAATCTAACTCCTGGAACACTTGTCGTGATAAAGAAAGCTAACATTCCGTCTTTGAGGTGGAAATTAGACAGAAATATGTGAGGAAGGTGATTCTTTGGTTCGGGTAGCAAGGATAAAAACTCAGAGTGGAACGTTCCTAGGATCTATACACAACCTATGTCCGCTACCAGTAGAAAGTACAATAGAAGAAGATGATCAAAGGTCCAATGATGAAAAAGGTGGTATGATCAATAGAGATTCGTGCATTCAGGCAAAAAACACTCGAAATAAGAAATCTGGAAAAACTTCACTTTTATCCGCAATGTTTTTGACGCTGTTTATTTTGCCTACAGCAAACTCGACAATGCAGCAGGAATTTCCTTTGAAGACATTGGGAGAATCCAAACCATTGATACTTATTGGGGCATATATGCTTAATACAATATGACTACATATTGGCAAGAGTATGGAGAAAAAAGTTCATATATGGATTTATTAAGTACAATGTGCACGAAGGACATGTTTCGGCATGAAAATTGCAATCCCGTAATCGAAACAGTAAAACATAGAATGGAATCAATTGAACACAACAACGATTTGTTGCGTTCATAAGAACGACGGAATAAATCAAGTAATTTTGAAATTGTCTTCGCTAACATCATATTTAATTGATCACTGACTTCGAACGCATCCAAGACAGCTTACTCGATGTTTTGCTAGATCTCAGGCATGAACAAATAAACCCAAGGTTAATAACGCCAGAACAATTTGCAGCTTATACAATTGCAGCTTATACGCAACCATTTGCCAGCCACCCTGACTTTACCAAGTGAATCTGTCATGGACATTTACAAAATGGCGACAATCAAGACTCGATTGTTGAATAATATATTAAACAATCATATTCAAAATGCAGCTGCCTCTCATAAATACGGAAGAGTTTCAAATTTCCACCTTAATTCAAAATCCCATAACGTATGAAAATTAAATTTATATGATAGAGAGCAGTTATTTTTACTTGGCAGTTACTTTGACAAGGGACAAGTATTTTTCCTTAACAGAAGCCTTGCACCTTGCAAGATTTTCCAACTCCGAAATTATCTTTGCCGTCAGGCACAACCAATTTCTATACACCAAAATGATCACCATGGTTGTGACATGGCCTTATTGAATGACGGCCATAATGCGATGTCTAAATGTACTATCAAGTTAGTGCCTGCGAAAAATCAATGGAAGAGTTTAAAGACTACTAACGCATGGACACTCTCAATAGTAGTTAAACTTACTGGCCATCTCATTTGTCAGGGCAGCACTCGCCCTTTACGTCTCACCGGAAACATACTACTTGGATTCAAAAGGCCGTGCACACTCAAATTACCTTCTCTCATCAACGGACGAATAGAACATAGCACAATACTAAAAGAATCTTTCATTCCCAGTGCGAACCAGCTGAAATGAGTGACATTGACTTTTCAAATGTTGATAAACTAAAGATGATGTAATTAATCAGACTAAGTCTCTTTCGCGGTCTTGAGATTTGGATCTGCATGACTATCATCACTATGGTTTAGGTTATTTTTTACTGGCTAGCATGATAGGATTGGTGATTGCGCATTTAAATTCAAAAAGGCAAAAACCTTCAACTGCACACCGCTCTCAGCCACCGCAGCTATTTGAAGTAGTCGTTTAAGTTTACATTTGTTTATTCAATTCTAACTACAATTAATTATTAAATTTTGTCCTATCCTGAATAATTAACATATAAAATTCTAATCTCACTCTGTTATAAATTTGATTATTTGTTTTGTTCGATTTTTACTCAATTTTTATGGCTTAGAAACTCTCAAGGGGGGAGGGGGGGGGGAGGGTATGTTTAAGTAAAAATTATTACGGTGTTATGTGACAATATTTAATTAAAACAGCCCTAAATACTAAAAAATAAAATTATACTAAAGTTATACGACATTGTAGTAATTTAAGTTTAAGATTATAAAACAGAGGAAATTGTATAACATTTTAAGGAAAATAATTCGTTTTGTTAACTATATGTCACAGTTTTGGTATCTTGGGTCCTGCGCAATCTCAGGACAGTTTTCCATACAAAACTTAATTGACAAACGGTAACTACAAACTAGTTCACGTCATCGATCTCCAGAACTATCGGACAATCTTCGAAAAGACGAAATAGGTGGTTATAGAGCTCATAGTAGATGATGAAGCCCGGTTGATTCTTAATTTCCACCTGAACCAAATAAAGGACCGAATAAGAGAATTAAGTGATCCCAAAACAAGACAGACTAGATCTCAATAGAATCTAGTCAAGAAATAGCTGGCTAGTTCCCCTGACGCGGGATAAACTGTTACGCACGCAGTCAGACATGGTTGAGAACAATAATCACCAGTATAAGATCAACGAGAAAATATTCGAGATAACACACGAAGTCATGGAGAAACTAATCAAGGTAATCGACCGTCAAAACAACGCCATACGCAATTATGACACTGAAAGGTTAAAGCAAACTCTACTTTACAAGATATTTATACTTAAATAAGGGGAACAAGGGGAATCAGAGCCTGCCAAATGGCTAAGACCGGTATAGACAACACCAATATACTGGACACTGAAGAAATCAACACGATCATCAATGAACTCGAGATCCAGCCTTATCAGAATGTTGTCGAAGCTGTGGAGTACGCGCGGGTTTCGATACATTCCTGCCACACCGTCACCCCCTAACCAATTAACGCAAAACTAGCCGTAAAGCAGACAGTCACAATACCTTCCTGCCACACCGTCCCCCTCTTACATATCAACAAACATCAACACGAGCCATCTACCAAATTGCGGAATTAGCTTAAGAAGAAACCAACAAATGTGAATTAAAAATGAACCAATATAATGCACATGTAAATGCACGAATCGCCAAGTCTGCGTCTGGGACATTTCCGTCCGAAATGAAACTGATGCAATCACCTTTGCAGGTAATCTTGATGTCATATTAATATTAATAAATCCAGTTAGTTGTAACTCAGCTCTGCTGCAGAAACGATTGGTTTTTTTAAAGCAAATGCCCACGGACAAGCCATATCCGCCGCAGTCGGTATTCCGGTAAAAGTCTGATGTGTTCAATGCAATAAATTTCGATAGTTTCTTTTAAATCGGAGGTTTACCGAATACTGGTAAAAGCCCTTAAATCCGGCGTTTCTCTGGAGAATTTAACGCGACGATCTGAAAAGACTTTTGAATTTTGATTCTTAATTACCGCGAAAGAGAATATTGGTGCTGTGAAATAATTCGACGTGAGAACATTGATAGCAGTGGTACCAAAAAAAAAGGACATTGCCGTGGAATTGTGACCAAATTGCACAAAAAGTGAAATAGTGACAGCGAGGGATCATCGCGACATCTATAAGACAAGAGCCTGGCTTAAGGAACAACTCAACAGAAGTGATATCTTCAAAGTATGATACCCATACTTGGACATACTCGTATGTAAGTGAATATTGAGTTCTTGATCTTGGTAATAACATATAGCACTATAATAGTATAAAGTCAGTCTATGCACAAAAGGTTCAAATCATATTTTCCCTATAAAATCCCTACACGAACATCAAGTCTTAATAGTATCTCTGACGGCATTAAAAGAATATTCAGTTTAAGTACCCCCAATTTAAGTAGGGAAGTCTTGCAGAAACAACCGCTAAAGTCCAAAAGAAGGACATATGTCAGCAAATCGAATATAATCAAATGTTTCAATTGTAATTGCATAGGTGATTTCGAGAAAATGCTTTATCAGCATCTACTGAACTTCCTTTGTACGATCACCCTTGCAAACGTAGGTTATACGAATAATTATGTTAGACTTAAGTTGCATTTGATTCATGACCTGAGGTGAACAAAGATAAAAAATATTTTACCCATAAGTCGCGCATCACACCATCCAGCGGCAAGCCATCTGCAACAGACCAAACACCATATCGCTAGCATCGTACGATCTTGCATTTTCTTGCATCAGATGATGCATCGCACACACTCACGTGCTATTTCTTGGACATGAGTGAGAAAGCTCCACCCACTGCTCTCACAAGTTATGCCGTGTGGTGGAATTCTTGCAGATCGAACATGGTCGATGGTAACTGATTATTAAGTAGGAGATTATGTTGTTATAATAAATTTCATGAGCGAACAGAGTGTATGTAAAAAGATTGCGCCAGAATGTAAAGGATCTTGCAGAATAACTAAAGTACTTCCAAATTATCGCTATTTGATCGACAGTGTGGAGGGTTATCAAATAAGTCATATCCATATAAGGAAGTTTGGGCGGTAGCCAATATTAAACCATGGGTAAATTCTGAGCCATTAAAATCCAGACGAAGTTAGGATGGCCGAGTTGTGGCAACATTGTAAAAACGGAAATTATAAATCCTAAAAGTATAAATTCTAAGAATTCCTTCCGAAGGGCTACCGGTAAAAAGAAATAACGAAAAAAGAGAAAAGAAGAGTTCACTCATGATCTAGGAGCAATAAAGTAAAGACATATTTCTTTTAATCAAATAAATTTGTGGTGTTTCAATTTTTGTTTGGAGTACTACAGGACAAAAGTCTACAACTTGAGTACAACAAATTCTTGCAGGAATATCTGAACTTAAGATAAGCAAGTGTTCGTTTTTAAAAAAGAGTACAGAATTTTTAGGTTGCATTCGGACGAAAGACGGAATGAAACCTAATGCAAATAAAGTAAAAGTTATCCAAGATATTCCTCTTCCGTCCACGCAAAAACAACTTAAATCATTTCTGGGTGCAAGTGGATACTATAGGAAATTCATTAATGATTATTCCAAAATCGCTTTTCCAATGATTAGATATTCAAAAAAAGATAATAAAATAAATACACATGATCTAACTAATTACCCCGTTTTGAAATACCCCGACTTTAGTAAAGCATACACACTCTTTACGGATGCAAGCAATTATGCGATAGGAGCTGTCTTGACTCAAGTCAGTCAACCTGTTTGCTATGCATCACGTACATGTGCAATGTTGTTTTTTGTAAGAAAATGTAATTTACTGCTACAATAAAGAAACTAACTAACTAACGTACACTCAATGCACACGAGCTTAACTATTCCACCACCGATAATGAATTTATGGCTAAAGTATGGGCAACTTCATACTTGAGACCATATCTTTGGGGGAAGAAGTTTCCATCAACCAATCAAGTATTTCAAAGCAGCGTTTGATATTAAAATTACAGGAATTCGATTTTGGTATCGAATACGTTAAGGGGAAATAAAACAAAATAGTCGATTTTCTTAGTAGAATTCCGCCTATATAACATAAAACCAATAACACAGGTTCAGATAATCAAACCATACACTCTTCAAGCGAACAAACATTAGATCACATCCCTATTTCCAATGATATAGTGAATAAATTCAAAACCCAAATTATACTCAGAAGATCCCCACCACAAGAAATAGAAATATTGTATAAAAGACAGATTATTTATGTAGATATGAATAGATCAGAAGAATATTGGAAAGATTTGTTTAAGCGGTACATTAAAGACAAATAGAAGGTACAAATAGAAATAAATGACTATATTCGGAGGTTGATGACAGTGGATATAATAGAATACAACAAATTCTAATAGACCTCTTCTCTCATGATAAAAAAGTAAAATTTATTAGAACCAGCTGAAGAGTAATAGAACTAAGGCGAGAAGAAGATCTATATAAGCAAATATCTTTGTATCATACAAACGGTTGCACTCAACTATTTTAGAAATTTTGCATACAGTCAAAAATAGGGACATTTCTAGAAACACAAAAATATTTAGAGCTTATAGATACTAAAACAACCGACATCATAACACACTAGGGACCTCACCCAATAAAACGGAAGAGGTTGATAAGGAAAAATTGGTAGAACCAATTAGAAACATTAAACGAACAAAAATTGAAAAGGCGAACGAAAATCGTGAAACTTATTTAGGAACCCGATCGGAAGGTTTTGTAAAAAAATTACAAGCATGTTCGACATAAAGATGAACCCTACTATAGACAAATTAAGCTTAAAAATGTACATGCCTCAAACATTAAAAGAGCACCTAAAATTCCAGGTTTGGGCCCTGATGTTAACCATGCTAACAGTGCTAGCACCAGCAACAACAACACCCTGGCCGATTAATTTTCACAATTCAATAAGTGAACGAAACACAAACGATCTTACATTTGATTGATTTAGATTCACTCCGGGAAATAGAGTCTAATCTTCAAGAACAAATACATCCTGGGCATGATGTACAAATATACAATGAAATTGACTTAATTCGCACAAAAATTACTACAATTCTCCCAACAGCAACATATAGAACAAGAAGGGGACCAATAAACTTGGGGGGTTGGGTCTGTGCACACAGGGTAAAGTTTCTGATCGCTCCCAACTTGGCGGGATGCCAGCAACGATCCTTGTCGATGCATAGATCAAGTTGACATACGGCCTCCTAGCGGCGCCCCCTGGATAGCCTCCACAACACCCGTTGTGAGGTGAACTAATGTATGCAACGACTCCCTTGTGGTTGTGCGGAGGGCTAACAACCCGCCCACACAAAAAAAACAAAGTTACGAGAGAGCAAACTGCCTCGGATCAACCGACGGAACGGCGCGAAAAAGGACAACGATTTGCGAGTGTGCTCCTGGAACGTAAGAACACTCTACACTCCAGGGGCCGCTCATAAACTAGAAAAGATCCTCACGCAGTACAAGGCGGATATTACTGCGATCCAGGAAATACGCTGGATAGGACAAGGTATAATGAAGAAGAAAGAGTGCGACATATATTACAGCTGTCACAAAAGGTTGCACATATTTGGATGCGGATTCGATGTGGGAAAACGGTTAAGGTCGAAGGTCATCGACTTTAAACCGATAATGTAATCCGTATCCAAGGCAGATTCTACAACATCAGCCTTATATGTACACACGCCCCTAACGATGAGGCTGAAGACTCCGTCAAAGAGGACTACTACGACCTTTTGGACGGTGCCTACGGAGCCTGCCCGGAGTACGATGTCAAAATCGTGCTCAGAGACTTCAATGCCAAAATCGGTAAGGAAAACATCTTTGGCGGAGTGATCGGAAAGCACAGCCTCCACGACACGACAACAGATAACGGCTTCCGACTCACTGACTTTGCGACAGGACGTAATATGGTCATAAGTAGCACAAGATTCCCTCGCAAAAGAATCCACACAGCAACCAATAGCCAACCAAATTGACCATGTGCTCATTGACGCAAGACATGCGTCAAATATCCTGGATGTGCGAACATTCAGAGGGGCAAACGTCGACTCTGACCATTTCCTCGTAGCAGCACGATTCAGAGCCCGACTGTCTAATGTCAGAAAGCTGCACCAGCCAACAAAGAGGAGTTTTGACATTGGACGCCTGAGCACAACGGAGATTGCCAGAGCCTACGAAGAGCAATTAAGCGAGAGACTCTCCGGTATGCCTACGTCAAACACCAACGCCAACGAGATGTGGTTGCATTGCCGCTCGGCCATCAAAGAGGTAGCGGAAAACACCTTAGGCTACCTACCGCCCCCGACAAGAAACCCGTGGTATGATGGCGAGTGTGAGCAGAAGAAACGTGCAACCGACGAGGCATACCAAAAAGCGCTGCAACGGAAAACGAGAGCAGCGCAAGAGGAGTACCTTGCTAGAAGACGGGAGGAAAAGAAGCTTCTACGCCTGAAGAAAAGGTCTCTCGCAACCTCCCAGCTCAAGGACATCGAAGAGTCTAGGGATGGACAAAAAATACGGGCCTTTTATAAAAAAGCCAAAAGCCTGGCTTCAGGCTTTAGGAAAGGTACCCAGGCTCTTCGAAATCGTGAGGGTAGTCTTGTTACTGACCCGCAGGGAATAGTGGATGTGTTTAAGCAGCACTTCCAACAACTGCTTAATGGGAATGACCAGGAGAGTGTGATAGGGAATCCCAACTAAAGTCGATGAAGTAGTCCTCCCACCTAGCTTTGAAGAAGTCGGAACAGCCATTAAAAGGCTGAAGAACAACAAAGCCGCAGGCTCCGATGGCCTACCACCAGAGCTCTTCAAGGCCGGTGGCGATGTTCTGGTGGGGAGCATGCACCAGATCATCTGTAAAATTTGGGAGGATGAAAGCATGCCCGACGACTGGAATATCAGCTCCATATGCCCCATCCACAAAAAAGGCGATCTTGCCTCTTGCAACAACTATAGAGGTATATCCCTGCTCAACGTCGCCTACAAGATCCTGTCCAGCGTACTGTGTGAACGTCTAAAGCCGTTTTGCACCGCACTAATCGGCACGTACCAGTGCGGCTTCCGGACCGGCAAATCGACTATAGACCAAATCTTCACACTAAGACAAATACTGGAGAAGACCAGTGAGTTTCAAATCGATACGCACCACCTGTTCATTGATTTCAAAGCCGCATAGGACAGCATTCATCGCAATGAGCTATTCGATGCGATGGCCGAATTCGGGATCCCGGGAAAACTGATCCGGTTGTGTCGCACCACGCTAACACACACGCGATGCACCGTGCAGTTCGGCTCAAGGATTTCTGAGCCGTTTGAAACATGCACTGGATTTCGGCAAGGAGATACGCTGTCGTGTGACTTCTTCAATCTGGTACTAGACAAGATAGTGCGGAGGGCAACTGTAAACACGGAAGGCACTATCTTATACAAGTCGGTCCAACTGTTGGGGTACGCAGATGACATCGACATCGTCGCGCGTTCTCAACGTGCCGTAGTGGAGGCTTTTACGGCTATTGAAAAGCAGGCGAAACGAACTGGTCTCAAGGTCAATGAGGACAAAACAAAATATATGCTGTCGACCAAAAAACGTTCCGTCACACACCACCTTGGACAAAATCTCACGAGCAACAGCTACAATTTCGACGTAGTGAAAGAGTTTGTCTACCTCGGGGCAAACGTGAACTGCACAAACGACATCACAGTGGCGATCCGTCGTAGAATCGCCCTTGGCAACCGGTGCTACTTCGGTTTGTCAAAACAACTGGGCTAAAAACTCCTGACTAGAAGGACCAAAATCATGCTCTACAAAACTCTCATTTTGCCAGTCCTGCTCCATGGAGCCGAAAGCTGGACGCTAAGCAAAACTGCAGAGTTGATTCTTGGTACCTTCGAAAGAAAACTACGACGGATATATAGTCCCGTCTGCGAGGAAGGCGATTGGAGGAGAAGACATAACCGCGAACTCTACGAGCTGTACCAGGATGTGGATGTAGTCCGGAAGGCTCGGCCACATCGAGCGCATGGGCAACAATGCTCCAGCAAAGAGGGTCTTTGAATCCGAGCCGACTGGTTCGAGAAGGAGAGGAAGACCGAATATCCGGTATAAAGACCAAGTAATCGCGGATGCAAGACAGCTTGGTCTTGATGACTGGAAGCAGCGTGCCCAGGACCGTCAACGATGGAAGGCAGCAATTGCTCAGGCTCGGACCCTTCATTGGTCGCCGGCCTGATAAGTAAGTAAGTATGGCTCACGTCGTTTTTAAATTTGTGAAATTATGTCTCAACAATCTTTAAGCATGAAAATTCGGCGTTGTTTCGCTTTCTCAAAGTGTAATAACGCCGAATTCCAAAATACAGCTTTATTTTACTGGGCGTTATATCACGGCACCATTGCAAGTGATGTACAATGGACTGATTTTCAAATCGTTATTCTTTGGTTGCAATCTTCTGAGCGGAAATACAAACCATACATCGACCGGCATTGGCTTCCAACCGATTTGAACGTGGCTGATGACGCAACGAGAGCAATCAATCCGCCAAAGGTTTTTGATGATAACGGGTGGCTAAAATGGCCTGAATTTCTTTACCGACCCGAACATCTATGGCAACGCTGTCAAAGCTCCTAGTGTCAGAGATATCATATGAAGAAATCCAGCAGAAACTTCAGTCAGTGACAAAGGCAAGTATATTTTGCATAGATTTTTCTAAATACTCTTCTTTATTGAAGCTGAAACGGAAGGAAGATGACAGCAGACACAACAGCAAACTTACCGCCAGCGTTCGGACTTTACTTCGATCGTAGTAGATCTATTTCGATTTGAAGAAAAAAATATAATCTACTTCTCTACTTCGCTATTTGGGGATCTACTTCAGTTTAAAAAAAAATCTAAAACAATAAATAAAAATACAGCGCTGAACACTATCTTTGCATTATCATTGATCCATTCAACTCCAAATAAGAAAAATTGTGTGTTGAACGCTGCCATATTTTTCGTTTCTACTCTGTTTCTCTTATTCCCTTCCTTAGTCCGCGACGAAGTACCGTTAGTTTCCTTTAAGATGACAAGAGCAAATGAAATATGTGTACTTGTGAGTTGTTTCGTCCTATGGTTGTGCTGCTTTAGTTTATCTTTTGAATAATTTTTGCTCTAGACAGTAAATTCTTTTAACAAAAATGGATAAGTATCTAATACAAAAGTAAGAAAATGTTCACATATTTCTAAAGCTTTTACTGGGTTATGTTAAAACGTGTACATGGTGTTTTTCTTAGAAAAAAATTTGCAGCTGTTGACGAGAATATGAACAATGGGATAATTACAAGTAATCAAGTTAAGGAAACAAGCGCTGAGTAAGTAGAACATACACACAACACGTAGATACATTGCTTTAGATGAAATATTCTATAAGTGCTTTAAAATTGCGAACAAGTTTTTCGCGGCAGTAGACATCTTTTAACCATTGAACAAATTAGATTTGTTTTTCAATTCAAATAGTATTTCTGATGTATTTCATAGAAAAATAAAAACGGCGTCCGTTAATGCAGAAAATCCATTTACATACACAAGCATGATTGTGGATGACGATGAGGAAGAAAATAATAAACTTGTTCAAAAGTATGATCAGAAGTACAAAAAAGAATGGGAATCTAGCAGAAAGTGGTTGACGTTTTTCAAACTGCCTTTTGTAATCTATGTAAAAAATTATTTTAGCAAACAATGTGACAAATTTGGAACGTCATGCAAAGTCCCTTAGCCAAATAAAAAAAGATGCTGAGTTCAAAAATCAAACCTATATTCCAAATATTGTTGAGAAGCTTTCTAATGATGTGTTATTAAAGAACACAAAACTTAAGAAAGAAATAATCGCTTTCAGAAAACCGAAAAAATATATATATGAACCACCTTTCGAGTTAATAAATTTTTTACAAGACTACAAGTTCATAGATGGAAAATATATATTAAAGACCAACTGAAAATCCAGTGTAATTTACCAACTTACACCTTGCCTAAACGATGACAACATATTGCACGTAAACGGACGTTTAGATGCAACACAATGCTTGCCAATTAAAGCGAGACGACCTATAATCCTTCCACAAAAACATCCACTCACTCACTCACTCAGTACATCACTACCACCACAGGATGCATCATCAAAACGACTCCTTGACTATGAACGGGATACGCCAACGGTATTAGATTGTACATATTCGTGTGTCCTTAAAAATATGGAAATTCAACTACTTACTCAACCCTTTCGAAGGAGGCGCTTGGGAACGTATGGTACAATCCGTCAAGAAAGTTTTATAAGTAACGTTAAGGGACGTGTTGAAACCCTGCGAAGCCTCTTGATTGAAGCCGAAAATATAGCTAGAATATATAGCTACGATCGTTAATATTTACGTACATATATTAAATTGTAATTCTAATTCCTTGTGAATTTAATAAAAGCTATCATCTAGACAAGTTGAAAGATGACAAGGGAATAAAATTCCTTATAAGATAAAATTCCTATTTTCATCGCATTCTTACTATTATGCACTTGATCTTCCTTATTCAATATCAATATTGAATTTATCCAAACGCGAACACGATTTTTATCGGCTTAGTTAAAATTATCTACATATGTACATGTTTTTTTTCATTATATTACATCAAGTATAAATGATCTTATTTCTAACAATAATTTTAGGATTCCGACATGCTGATTATAGAAGTTTACTTTTGAACATAGGGTTGCTTGTTATTTGTGGTCCGGTAAAATAGACGAACATAGCTAGCATTACACCTTCGGTTCTCCATAGTTTCTTAAATTAATTTTGTTACCTGCACATATATCTTCGCTCAGGTTGTTTGTATTTTCCGACATATGTACACAATTATATCCATTTTCTTACACCTATCAGGTTACATCTATGAATATGTTGATTAACAAAAAAAACTTAATAACATGAGTAATATAAAACTTACTGTTTGCATGAATTTCTCTGTTAAATTACGTGGGCAAGCATTTTCAATAAGCGCCTGGGCCTTCTGCCATGTTATACAAAGTATCAATAAAATATCCGTTTATTATTTATGTCATCAGGTTACATCTATTTATGAATATGTTGATTAATAAATAAACTTAATAACTTGGGTAATATAAAACTTACTGCTTGCATGTATTCCTCTGTTCAATTACGACGGTAAGCATTTTCAATAAACGTCTGGTCTTTCTGCCATTATAGACTACAAAGTATCAGTAAAATATATTGAACTCGTTCGTGGTTGATTACTAATCTGTATGTCATAATCTTTACAATGAATACTATATATGCACATATGTATGCATGTACATATGTAGAAATTATTATATTACAAATCAAACACAAATATGTATTCATAATAATAATAAATACAACTGAAGACTGGATTCATATTTCGCAATATCAGAAAATAAACATTTATCTCGATCTACTCACATTAAAGCACATTTCCTATGAAGTGTAGCCATCAAGCATCATCTATGTATGTTATAATGTAAATATGGATGTGTTTAATGATCTTCTAGTTTGTTTCGGTTTCAGTTTATGTTTACTTTTATATTCCTAGAGCCAGTTCCGGCTTTGATTTGTTTTTCCAGTATGCCATTGCGGGTGGTCATGGTAAATTATATTTACAGGACATTGTAAATTGTAATTTAGATATTATTTATAAACATATACATATATCCATATGTACATATTACTATTATAAAGTATTATCATGAATGAAAATGGACGGATTTAATGCTCATATTTGATTAACAAAATACACAAATACCGAATCAGTAGAATTTTGCTGATGAATCGGTTCGCAAGTAATAATCATATGCGTAGTATTTCATATTATAAGGTTACTTGAAGCAGTAAGCAATAACTCTTGGAATTTGTTTATTTAAGTCATATGTATGATATTGTATGTTTGAACTGTTAATAAACTTGATTTAACTAAACACATCTGTGTATATAATAATTTTTGCTTTCCACTACGAATTTTAGAAGCAAAAACAAAACAAATCACACTCCGACTGCACTAAACATTTCAACGAACTTTTGCCTCTGATTCTGGTTTCTCACTGTCAAATAACATCTTTCGGTGATGCCAAGCTCTGCTTGATTTCAGTACTACTACTCTGCACTCTGCACTCTGTTGCAGTTATTGTGAACGGATTTTATTCATTTTTAAAAGTGTTCAAAAAGTTAGAAAATCTTCACAGAATCGTATATAAATTTCGTTCATGTGCAGTGGAAGCAATGAATATTTATTTTATTTTACTATTATATTACCGCTTTGTCAAAATGTAATTGAATTATGAAACGAAAACTAAACTGTCAGGGTCTTAGAATAATAGTTTTATAGACTGGTCACTGGTGATTGCGTTATATTAAATGATTATAATATGAAATACATATGAATATGCTAGCATGATTATGTTGCCCGATGTACGTATTAAATTCTATAAATTCAACCGAAGTTGCTTGAATTCTGTGTTTTATTTTTACAATTGCTACGCCCCAAATATTATTAACAACCTTGATATTCTTTGAGTGGAAGTAAAAATGCATCTATGTATGTAGGCATCGAGAAATTAAACAAAGCAAGGGAATAGAATGTGTATTTCATTTGAAAATATCCATTGATTGATACATTTTATAAGGGGCTTCAAAGTTTAAGAACCTACATATACGTATTCAAAAACATAGACAATTAGGCAAATCTTTTAGATGCAA
Organism: Eristalis pertinax; assembly: GCA_907269125.1. Taxonomy (NCBI): domain Eukaryota; kingdom Metazoa; phylum Arthropoda; class Insecta; order Diptera; family Syrphidae; genus Eristalis; species Eristalis pertinax. Next base: position 27,519,971 of record OU026148.1, read on the forward strand.
ACTAAATTAAAGCCAAACATGCATTGTGAAATAATACTAATTTTTGACTTTATATCAATTTCATGATGTATGTTTATGTAATAAATGTTTCCATTATAAGTAAAAAAAGAAGTAAGTAAACTTTTGCGATGATTTGTAATTATGTTCTTTTATACTATGAACTATTATGAAATCTTGTGCACATGAGGCCAGTGGCTCTTAAAGGCACTCCTCGAGCAAATTATAGGAGGACGCTAACTGCAGCATCCGTCCTGCAAACTGGAGAAAGGTGGCATTAGCGATAAATCCCTTCTACTTTTTTGGAAAATGGAAATCTGACACCAGTCAGTTTCGACGGAGGATATCAATAGGGACTCTTAAAACTTGCGTCTTTCACAAACTAAAGGTCGGCTGAACATTTCAACACATCAGTTAATATATAGAGAGAGGTGTGGAGTATAGCATGACTTGAGGTTGTAACGAGGTCGTAATCCCAACAAGGATGGGGAGGAACTTGCGAAAGGGGAGAAGTCTCTCTACATTTCAGACGTTGCGTCATCTGTCGGTAATACACTAACTGCTATGACTAAGGAGGAGAGAATGTTCTAATACAAATGAGCCCATTCCCTCCACTTCGTCCCCTATCATTAAATCGGAAGGAATCTGTCTGACCATTATGGTATCGATAGAGGTGGATGAGGAAGCTATTGGTGATGATTATATCGGCCTTCATTATAAGCCAGATTAACCGCTATGTTGTAAGAGACCATTGGTTCCATGTATAGGGATAAGTTAATCCACGTAGTATGACAACGGACATATACTGGCCTAAGTGTGACACATATTTGCAAATCACCCACTTTCAACAACCCGAGAATGATGCAGCAACATAATCTAACCAACGAATGAGAAATCTCTTTATAAATTTGGCATCACTGAGTTCATCATTTTGATTTTGATGCAACAGGTGTCACGGATTCGAGGTCATTGAAATCAGATATATTCAAAAACTTAGCAGAACTCAATTTCCATATCACTATCGTTTTGAATTTCTTTTCAGAACTCACTTCAATTCTTGCTGACGTTATTTATATATTCTTTATTCCTGCTACATACATATGTACATACATTGTTCTCAAAAAGTTGAAATGCCCCAGAAATGCTTAGTTGCAAGTAATTTTAGTACTCTTTCTCAGTGAAGAATAATCTAACTAGCAGAGAAGTGCAATTAATAACAAAATCCGTAACGATAAAAAGTATTTGAAGAATACACTATCAGAGGCAAAGAGATCTAATACGAAGCGAAGGTTCATTAGAGGAACAGTGCGTTTGTCCTTTTGATTCGTTGACTATTTGTCCCGTCCTCTAAACATTTAAACTATTTTAGTAGGACATCATTATTTCATCAATTACGCTGTCTGATTGGAACAGCCAGCTCGATTATGTGCTTGTTTTAATGTGCTTATTACCGAAGAAATGTAAGTATACGTTGAATATTAAATGAGGTGACATAATAAGGAATATTTATATGTATGTCATACAAAACGATTGTTTAAAGAAAAGTGGATAAATAATATTGTAAATATATGTACCATATATCTCCATGAATATATAACACATGCGAGTACAAATGATTCTGCAACGTACATACAAATTCTGCAATTATGTTATATTTCAGCGCCCACTGATACAATATGCTAAAGAAAGGCAAAGAAATGTCTGTGGTGATTACAAGTCGAAGTTCCAGGCCACATCTTACACTGTGCAACCAAATCACTTCCATGTTGAATATTTCACTAGAAAGTACTACAATCAACCGCCGGCATTTTGATATAATATAATATAAATAGTTTCGAAGAAATCTCTAGGTAAGTAGATGTATAAACTTGTAATATGTAATATCAAGTATATAATAAATGTAAATCCTATTAAAATAAAATAGGTAGCTCATATACCTACATTTTATTTGAAGAAACGATACGAGAACAGAAACCGCGGCAAATACTAATACTCACACAATGTTCAAACGGTTAGTTAAATTATGTTTAATATTCCAAACTTTAATTATATCTGTTTCTTATCACGTAGGTGGGACCCATACTACCTTAAGGACATGAATGTCATCGGGCTGGAAGAAAAAAAATACCAAAAATCTGAGAGTATGCATATGAAAAACTGAAATGTTATTTCACAATTATGCAGGTAAATATGTTCATTTACCGTGTTTGAAAGATGGAAGTATATATGGAGGTTCAAGAATGTATTGTGAACCAAGTCCCATTACTGCACCAGACCAATAACATACTACATATTTTGAAAAATAATCTGTCCTCTTCGGTTGTAACGTTTCGTGGTTAGACCATCAACATGAGTTTAGAAATAAGTTTACTAATTTTTAAAATAGTTCTATATTTATTAATACATTTTAACTGAAGCTATAAATTCAATAGTGGTGCATTATAAAGGTACGCTAATAATATTAATATCATATAGCATATCAAATATGTTTTAGTCAAATGTTTTCATATTACCAATTATTTCATAAAACAGGCATATGTAAAATAACCAACTGAGCATTATTTAAGATGTTTATACTTTGTGTTCCTTTTATTATTTCACGTGATACGTCCTATTGGATCACAAATGATTTGATGTTTTAATTAGTTTTCTTTTTTGTCTTGACAATATTCTTGTGGGTTGGGAAATATTTAAAGCGCATTTACTACAAAATGCAGAATAACTTATAATTATTGAAGCGCGTTATTGAGGTGTGGGTTTATTGTGAATGACGTGAAATAAAAACGTGCGCAAAAACCGAATTCTTAAATTCGGCATAGTTTTTCTTAAATTTCGGCATTTATTTCTCTTTGAAAACTGAAATGACTGAATTAAAAGCTACATTCACAGGTATCTGCATCCATATTCAGGCCATGATTAGAGTGAACAATTTCACTCTTTTGGAAAGTGGACATCAAACTTACTCCAAATCCTATAGCCCTCAAGCAGGGTGGCTGCAACATGACCCCATCCCTATGTTGTCATTAGAGTAAATTCGGGTATTTATATACATACATATATATTGTTATGCACAATGCTTATATGCATATAGGCTTGTAACTCGGAAGTAGGGAGGGGTGGGGAGGGGGATGGGGGTGGTAATAGTCGATTCTATAATAGAACAGATTCATAAAAACTTTGAATAGATTTCTTATTTTGTTTTTCATTTTTTTTATTTTCCATGATGGATTTTTTAATTACAACATTTGAAATTATATTATTCCTATGTATGATTACCTCTGTTAACATATTTTGTTCTTAAAAGTTTAAACAATTTAAATAGAACAGCGATTGATATTAACGTTCGTTTTTTTAAGAAATTAAAAAAGAAATAGTATAAAAATGTGCTATTCGATTCTACTTAAAATAAAGAAGTGAGGGTCCGGTATGCTTGAGCCTTATATACAGTTTAGTGTTGCCATCGACAGTTTGCTGATATGTATCCATAGGGCTTGAATCATCTTCATCTTAGCTTTTATATTTTTCATAACGACCAAAAATTATAGCTTAATAAACATTTCTTTTAAGCGAATCGTTATCACTTGAGGTGAGACTATATCAATAACTTAATCGTGTACAAAAGACTGGGGATTTTTGTCTGGAGTAAATCAGAAACAAAGATAAATATAAATAAAACTACCTCTTAAGTGGACTAAAGGATTTCCTATCCTTGTGCATCAAAAAATGATTATTCTTGGACCTCAACTGATCCTTTATGATTATGTATGTAAAATGAGCCTATTGCTCGTTTGCCTCAAATTACACCGTGACAACACTTGACGCTAGTGTGCAACGTAAGCACTTCTTTATATTGAGTTCGACGCTGTTTTTTTGTAATTTTATTTTTATATAATACAATTTTACTTACGTGCTAAACAAAATTACTGAATACTAGCTTAACTGTCGTTACAATTTTTCGCAAATCTGCGCAAAATCTCTACCTCATTGGCAAACAACACACCATCCTTGGATTTGACCCCTTCGATCATGTTGAAATTCCCTCAGAGTCGGCGAAAAAAGCCGCTTCACTCCACAAACATCACGTGCAGAGGCAATAACAGCTGTTAAAAACAGTCGCCATTCTTCCTCTACATGCGATGGAAAAGTTGGAATTCTTCTGTAGTTTCTCCCACTGAATGCGTGTAACCACCCTTGGTTTCCGCCTTGGCAGAAGAGGTACTCTATCAGTGAGGTTCAGAGTACACAACTCTATGTGATGATCAGTTGAAAGTTCAGCGCCTCTCATCACACGAACGTCACAAACTCTCCGTTTAATAAACGATGGTACCACAAAGAGATCTATCAACGATTTCTGTTGAAGACTCGGACGATACCGCGTGTATTTATGGAACGTCAACAACTTCTCTTCGTTCGCGTTCTGATAAGGATCACCGTTTCAACCAATCACCCTCCTCCATGTCGTTACATCCACACCCACGCGAGCATTGAAGTCACTCATCAGGATATAGGAATCCATCTCCGCTACCCTATCAATGGGAGCATCAACTTCGTCCAGGAAAAACCTTTCAAGCTTGAGCTTTTAGATCACAACTCTCCCTCCTAACGGTATCCACTCCAATACCCTGTCTGCCTGAGAATTGTGAGTATGCCCACACCCGCTTGTGCAGACATTTGAGGTGCAACTCCCTCCCGTAAGGTCCCAAGTTCTAGATAATCTTTGCTGTGCTGATCCTTTTGCGGTACGAACAGTAGTACCCTGAGAACTCCCTTGGACTACGGCTAACGTCCGGTATTTTGTCTAGATCGCCTAAGTTGGTTCAATATTGTTCGTCGATATCCTGTTCTGTTTTCAGAAAGTTGCACTAGAATTAACTTTTGATTGCACGAGAGCATTCAGAAATACATACCTTGTTAACTATTGAAATTTAAGCCTCCAATTCTGGAGTTACATTGACGATCTGATTTGAATTTGATTGAGTTGAAATTGAAGGATGATGGATAGGATTACTCGGGTTAAGAACTGGTGGACGAATAATAGGGTTAGCAATTTTAGATTATGATTTATTATTAACTTTTTCAGAAATGTAAGAGATTCTGCTTAGCTTTCGTATTTAAATATTCTGAGAAAACAATTAAGCATTTTTAACTTTCAATTGATGTAATGTTGAGAGTTTATTCACTTCTTAATTGGTTTGCTGCTACTACTGTGGTCCTTCCAAAAATAATGGGGTAAGATCAGGTCCTCTAGGTTGTCTTCTCCCAGGAGTACCATTAAGCATATATGCAATTAGGACAAGAACTGTTTGTTTCGACTAAATTAGAATACATATCTGTAGAACCGATAAACAAACCACGACTGTTTGCAGTATCTGGACACCACTGGAATGTTAAATTTCGGCAGCGACATGGAGCTGCAACCCGGTCGGTTTGATGAACTCAGAAATTCCAATAAAGAACTTTGCTGATCGGCTAACTTCTTTATAGCTGATTGGTTGACGACTGAAATATCAGACGTTTCTCTTTCGTGAATGGCATATGTGATTGTGCGCTGAACCACTAAATATTTAAATTCATATTCCTCAAAAACGTCTTCGAAATGTCTTCAGTGATAAAATCTAATAGTTGATTCTGTAGAGAAACAAACTGCTGCAACGAATATTTATTAATTTTAAATGTATTTCAAGAAGTTCGTTTCAACTTTAAAGTATTCATATTTTACAAGTTCGATCCAATTCAAGAAGAAAACACAACCAACAATGTGCTCATGTCAACTAATTTGAGTTCCATGAAAAATCAGAAGCAATTTAGTACATATAAGTTAAAAGATTTCAAAGCTCAGAAATATTTGTTCTTTATTATGACTGAACTCTACCAACTTACGAAACCAAGTACTTCCTCCAAGTACAACTTTAAAATTCCTGACCCGCACGATCCTCACGTCATATGTGAAGCTTTCCCCAAGTGAAAGATATCGAATTGCGATTCATGGCGATCGCTCGATCGCCAACGACAACGACCGCTCGGAATTCACCCCAGTCAGCGGTTTTTGCGAAGGCGATCGCCACCGAGTTGTTTACTCAGTGGGACGCGATTATGTTTCGCTGATCGTGTTAACTCCTCCCTGAGTTAAGTGAAGGCTGACTCCACGCTAAAATAGTCAAATTGCAACTAAATCAATAGACGCGTGTTGGCGGCAAGAAATTGTAGTGTAGGTAAAACTCGGAAACATGTACAATTCCGTACATTCTACCGGGCCAGGACGTTTTACACTTTAAAGTCCGACACCGCGAATTGCCTTTTCGTCAACAGTAGTTCCTCTAACGTATGCAGCTGGATCACTGTGGGATTAGTCTTCCTTCTGCGGCTCCGTAATATGAAACATATCGCAATGATGTAAATGAAAAGACCTCAACGTTGTAAGCATACCGCTATGTGGATCTATAACAGGTGCTTGTGCTGATCAGTAAGATCTGATTTTGATAGACTTCTCGTATTATTTCGTCGTTATCAATGAAGGGCGTGATGCACCGTAATTTGCTGTTCTTCCCGACCTCTTTTCCAGCTTTCAGAAGTGAAGTTCTATTATTGTGTACGCTTTATAAGAAGTTTGGTTGCACTCCATATTTCACCGCTTGTTAAACATTCCGAATATTTGTTTTTGTCTTGGCGTCGGAAGTTTTTGATAAATCGGTTACAGTAAGCCAGTACTCTCGCGAGTTTTAATGAGCTGTAGTTGTTCTTCACTTTGCACCGAAAAAATGAGCATCGGCTAAATGCTTTTGCCTCCAACTCCGTTTTAAGGTTTATGTCGTCATCCTCTATTACTATTTCTTGCGATAGCCATTCCCGACCATACCACCAAAGAGTGCTTTTTCTTTAAGATTTGACGGTTGCACTACCCTTGATGCACAATTCGCTGGACTCTCCTTTGCATGTTGTTTGAAGTTGTTGATAGTCGGACATTATATCTCCCAGTTTCATCTCTCTTATACGTTTCCTTGAAGATTTCTGCACACCTCATTTCTTTGCTTGTTAGGTGAGTTTCTTCTTGGAGCTCCTCCGTTTCCCAGAACCGTTTCAGTTGATCGTTCAATTCGACATTCGTTATGTGACTAATTTTGCGATCTGATCCCATCCCTTTCCAACAAATGTTTTATCTGGCTATGCTTTTGTAAGTTTGGGAAGCACAAAAAGGGACCCCCACTGCTTAAATGATGATGCATGGATTCGTTGATCCATGCTTTTACCGTACCTAAGCTCGCAACTGATACTGAAGCCGTTTTCTTCTTAAGTTGGAAACGTTGCGTCTTCAGTGATGAAAGATGACTGTGAGCCTTGATCAATTAAAGCCCTTAGATGATATTCACTACCTTTCCAGATTGTTTTTATTAGGGCAGTTGCCAAAATCACTGTGTTCTCCGTTGTATCTGCAAAATTTGACTGCCGTTCTACCGAGTGACGTAGTGTATGGTGTTTTTGCTTGCAGATCTGACACGTTTTGAATGAAAAGCACATTAATGTATCGTAGTCTTGCTTAAAACAATTCCTGTATATTTCTTCCTTCCGAACAACGCCTTGCCTGGCACCGACATGCTTATGAATTGCTTGCATCCCTTGCACAACTTACAACATGGAGTCAATACAACATGATACGTTCTATTTAGTGGCCGTTAACCTTCCTTGTTGTGAAATCTTGAGTGTCTTTGCTCTTTTATATGTTCTCCTTTGGTTCTTTTTTAGTCCGAATTTTCCAATGCGTGCCATTTATTCTCAAAAACCCAAGGAATTCGTCCAGCGACTGCAGCTCCTTTGGATTGCTCAATGACTGCTCATAGACTTCCCTTGTTTCCTTGCTTAATTTTTGGGAAACTAAGAAGACGATCATTGGATTCCAACTTTCGGTATCTATTTTTAATCCAACGCTTTAACGCATTCTGATATTCTGCCGTGCAATTGTTTTAGTTGTTCTGCAGATTCATAAGAACATTCGCTTTGATTGAGTAACGCCAGAATCTGGGCATTTACTAGCAGCCTAATATTTGTTTATCAGCATCTTCCTCGCTGTTAGATAGTTGCTGTCTGCTATCTGAATGTACTGAACAACTTTCGTTGCTTCTCCGATGAGGTTTGTCGTCAAATAATGCAGATTTTGTGCATTACCAAGTTGTTCGGTTTTAATTAATTATCTACAAGCTACTTACGTACTAACAGATTATGAAAAAGTAACGTTAAACATATAATTAACAAAAACTTAAAAAGTAAATAGACTTAATAATTATATTATAAAATGCATTCTAGTATCAGATAATTCAAGATATTGTGAGTACTCGTTGAAACCCATAATTACTCTTGTAAGTGGCTAATTTCTTCCGCATTCAGTGTTTTGAAAATTTTCAAATAGTAAATATCGAGTACGGAGTAGCCTAGCGGGCAAATAGAATTGAAGTAATTGCAAAAATATGGACATTTTATATGATTGGATAAAATATCCCTAACAAACATTACTTCATAAACAGTACGTCTAGTTTTTAATCGTTTGCTCGGACAAATCTACAAATGATTTCCATTGTTGATAGTGAAAACGTTGGTAGTTTAATTGTGGGAAGTTTGATATCATTGCGTGATATCCCATTTATCTCTTTTTGGCTCACATTGTTCGACTTTCGTGACGCTATCGTTGTTCTCTTAAAGCTGCACAGAAGCATATATTAAGCTGTCAATCCAGCAACTTAATATACGCTTCTCTTTCGTCTATATTGGCGTTTTCCATGATGTCATTATGGGTCTTGTTGATTATTTTCCATTGGTTGCTAATGACCAACATTTTTTGTTTATAATACCTTTGTTATTTGATCTGCCATCTTCATTCGTTCAAGCGACCTAAAGAAGGCTTGATTTACCTTCCTTCCTACCCCAAGGAAATGCTAGGCCATCTAACATTTCTAGGATGAATGCTCGGGTCCCTTTGACCTTTGGCTCTTTTGTGTATTTTTCGGATACTTTCTCTATCCATTCAGCCGTCTTTGCTTCTCTACTAAAGGCTTTCAATTTTTTAATCGTTATTCGTTTGCTTAAATCGTTATTGTAAGACGTGTTCGAGATCTTGCTAGGAGGGCGAAGCTCTTTTGTGTCTTTGATCGTCTCTCTTCTTTGATCGATTCGTTACTCGATCTTTTTTTTTTTGCTTCACCTCACTTCACTTCACTTACGACTGATAGGTGGATAGGGCGAGCAATAGAACAAAGTAAACAGAAATAAAACAAGGTGATACGCTTGTGAGTTCGCAATTAGCACTCGCCATATTATTTATTGTCTCCGTCTTTTATACAAATTATTCCAGAACTAATTGGTGACACAGTATCGGGTTGTCATTGACTAGCGTAGAGTCAAATTGCAACTAAATCAATTGACGCGTGTTGACAGCCAGGAAAACAGGTACAATTCGCTCAGACTTTTCAATTTCGGCTGCCTCTGATTCAGCCTATGTCTCATAATTATTTCTTCCATTGTTTTGTCAAAAACTTTCTTGAAACTTATAGTTGATTCTCTGATGTTTCCACCAAGACTATCTTTCGAAATTATTTAACCTCTTATATGCATGATTTTGTCTCTGTCTATAGACATCTGATTAATGTTTCCCTCTAATTTGTTACCATCAATACGTTGCCTACTATAGAATGGGTTTGTTCCCTGGTTAAGTGGGTTACTTTGGTTATTGTAACTATTGTTGTGAGTAATATTGCCAAACGATTTATATTGTGGTATTAAGTCCTCATGCCTTTGTGCCTTCTCTCCAGAATTTTTAGCGAAATTTGTTGCGAACATAAATCTGTCATGGTTCGATTCGACTTCCTGAGCCAACGCTGGAGCGGTAGGTAAATCCTCCCATCGGGTTCTCTAGTTGAACTGACTTAATTTAATTGTGTTATTCCATAGTCTAAATACGATATTTCCGAGAGTGGAACGGTCGAAAATCGTATTTATTTTTATTTATTTTATGTATTTCAAGTAAATGTAATTTTTAAATTTTAAGTTAAAAACCTGTGTTAGAGTTTTAGGACACAAAGATCCTTTACAGCTATGATATAGTGATATACAATAAGTCATTAGTTGTGGATTATATGTATATAATTAACTAATGGAAAACTACTAACAAAAAACCCTCATGTGATACTTATTAAGTATTCATGTTTTCATAATAAAATAACTTGCGCGAGTTACGATGTGGAAATTTAATGCGCGTATGGTGAAGAATTCAAAGGCGGGAAGCGCGTTAACGAAAAAGAAACATTTCATTTTTGGATTTTCAGATCAATTTTAATTTAAAACAAAGTGTGTAATAATAACACTTGCCGTCGAACGCAATCAAATTTATTTAATATTGAACACTTTCTTAGAGTTTTAATGAACAATCCACTTACATTTTGTTGATTAATTGATGTGAATGTGTGTTGATACGATGGCGTTACAGATGACTGTTATTTCTTCAGTTTTTTTTGAGTTGGTAATGTTTAAGTGTTGACACGACTCTAGTAAATTGTTACTTTTTTTTTACCCGTTGGGCGCCAATTAAAAGATTTCAAAGCTCAAAAATATTTGTTCTGAACTTGAATTGGTTTAAGAATAATATGCCTGGTGCTACTTTTTCGACCGATCGGACATGATGGTTGTTGATTACAGCGGATTTCGCAACTTGACTCTGTTGACTAGTTTTTGGACGCCTGTAGTGTTACTTATGTCTACAATATTGTTGTTATTATTTATTGAAATTTTGTTAAATATTTTACATTCTTTAGTTATGCAGCATATATTATCGTTGCACTTAAGGATATAATCAAATGGAATTTTATTTATTTTTGTTTCAAGTTTACAGCTTTAATCATAATGAGGTTACATTTTATTAAACTTGTTGTTGGTAGATTTCTTATATAAATAATGCTTTTGCCATTGGAAGCAATTCTGACGTCAGGAAGTTCCAGTGCTTCTTCATCATTTATAAAAGGGACATTGTCTGAATTTAACAATTGTTCAGTAATATTAACTTCTATATTAGACAGTATAAAGGAGTTTACGATATTAGCCTTTCCACAATGTATAGTGTAGGCGACATATATTTTGTTTCTTTTATTACTTCGAGTTTATATTTTATTTCTATAAACAACCTATTATTCTCAGTTTATTTTCTTCAAATGTTTTTAAAATTTTATTTGTCATGTTTGTGATTTCATTTATTTTTGCTATTAGCGGTATTGTCGATACGACTTGCTTGATGTCAAATTGGACAAATTCAAAATGCTTTGTCTACCGTACTACAAGTCTGCCAACTTGTGCGTTCCCATTGACAATTTGGCTTATCAAGCGCGGTTCTCAAGCAAATCGTATCCACAAATTGTTCAGTGAGAACGCCGCTATTGTCATGTGTTTAACTTGATTGTTATTGTTTTTTAAGACATTATTAATTTTTTCGCTAAGCTTTTTTTTTATTAACTTTTTCAGAGATTTCATAGGATAGAATGGGGAGACATGGGTTATTATGATTGGCATGTCAACTAATTAATTTATTAGTTCTTCATAAGCCTTGTATACAATTCTTTTATTGTATATTTGTGGAGGTTAGATTACGGTCCTTGTATCGTGACTACCAGTGGTATTGCTAGTACATTAACTAGAACACCAAATTGAACAGCCTTCCAAGCAGACTCACTTGGAATAAAATAAAAGTCTTGATTAGCTGTCTGATCAAAAGTGATCGTTGATATTTATTTCACGCTGTTTATACATATTAATTGCTTGAGTCCGTCATCCTTAGTGGCCTGTTCGGGATTGAGCAGCTCCATAAAGTACTCGCTCCATCTCCGCAAAATGTCTACCTTATTGGAAAGCAACACACCATCCTTCGATTTGACTCCTTCGATCATGTTGAATTTCCTTCCTCTGAGTCGGCAAATGGTTTGCCAGAACACCTTTTCCGCAGATCTATGGTCCCTTTCCAACTTCTAGCCGAACTCCTTCCATGACTGCTCTTTAGCTGCTTTCACAGCCAATTCGCGCTTCAGTACACCAATCACGCGAAGCAGAGTTCCTCAGGAAAAGCCAGTCTCTGCAGGTCCTTCTCCCTGATGGCTTATTGAACTCCGGGTGTTTTAAACCACGCAGTTCTTTTACTCACCACACGCCGCCACTCCAAGCCGCTTCACTCCATAAACATCACGCGCAAAGGCATTTTTTGTTTTATGATATTTTTTTTTACACTTTTTTTGTTTTGGTCTTTATGGACAATCTTTATTATTTGGCTTTGGCCGAGAAAACTGGTAAGAAACTTAATTTATCTATATATGTCTTAAACTAACATAAAAACTTTTACTTATAAGATACATAGTCTTAACTATGCCCGTAACAGTAAGGACACGTGCACCAGGGCGTATATGTTATGTATAAGTTAAATAAAACGAATCGTTTCGTTTTCCTTCCAGTCTATGACTGATTTTATTTTCAATCGTTAAGCATTAACTGACCTGTCTTAACAATAAAATGATTACTAAGGGAAATGTTGTGTACAGTGAATGAGTTGCCGCAGGGTGAATGTGCTTGGAGTAAATGTACTGGAGTACAGTGTGTGTCGGAAGTGCAATGTAAGCTATAAAGGGAGTGTGTAGTTGAAGTGCATAGTGGAATTTCAAGTTCAAGTTGGGTTACGCCGAGTTGCTGCCGTTAACTCCTCCTCTCCTTAGGTTTGGACGTCCTCGTTCATAATTTTTGTTATCCGCATTTTTAATATCTCGTTATATGATGGAGATGATATCGTTGCCTCATGATCTGAACTTGTTGTGATGGTCAGTATTCTCGGTTTGAGTTTAGCGTATAATAGAACAAGAATGATTATAGCAAGTATTCCTGTAACGCCATACCACATCCACTTATATGTCTCTAGAGTAATACTGAATTCCTTAATTTGTTCGTTGTTGATGAGATGCAACCTGTGCAAGTAAGGCAAAGATATTTTCTTTTTGAATTCAGTTTCGATCATTTTTTTCAGTTTTTCAGTTTCACATGTATTGGTCGTTATAGTTTGGTTGGCAATGTGCATATGAAATAGCTTTTTTACAATTGGTTAGTGGAATATAATCTTCATTACAATTAGCAGTTAAATTATCTCTTATATCTATAATTTTATTATTATGAGGAACAGTGACTATTTCAAAAAGTGCACAATACTTAGTTACTAAAGGCATTCTTATTAAGTATATAAGGGTCTCATTAACAAAAAACATCTTCACATCCGAAATTAATAATAACTCACTTCTGGAAGTTGCAACATTTTCCTCAATACTAATGACATCTATTTCTTCTACATCTAATAATAACGGGTTAAAGGTATTATGTTTCGCTAATAACATTCCTTGCAAATTATTATTTAAGTTGTCAATAATTATTCTGTTTCTTTTCATCATTAACATTATCAATATTTGGCGATTTATCGCTATTTTATTTCTGTTTACATTTATTAAGTTATTAATTCTGTCTGTAATTTCATTAATTTTAAGTTGAACATTTTTGTTAATATCTATTTGTCTATTATGTTCTCTTACAAGTTCGTTTTCTTGTGTTTTCAGTATTTCGAAATCACTATGGTCAGGTGTTCCAGCTATATATTGAGTAGCTGATCCAATGAATTCAATAGATCTTCGCGTTCTTAAAGGGCTTTTGAATATGCGTAATAGCCGCTGCATCTTCACGTAAAATTTCTTTGTCAGTTTCGTTTTCGAAAGAATCTGTTATTTTCAAGTTTTCACGAATAATGTCATCGACTGCTGATAAATTGGTTATATGTTTCATGTATAAGTATTCCTCAAAAATGGCTGCACTTTCTTTTGGAATAGGAATAAATTCTGCATTCGAGAAGTCTATAATTTTTGCTTCTGTGGGCGTGAAAAGGAATATTCTGTAAATAAGACAGAATTATCTTATATTATTCTTATGTACCTGCCTGAACTGTTTTTTGATTATATAGTTTAGACATTTTGTTACCTATTCTTTTATTAGTTTCTAAAAATACCGTGTCACATGGTATGAAGCTTTTTGGTGTAGTTTTATTATTGCGAAACTTTAAATCTTTAATCTGTTTATTCTTCAGTTTTGCTACTATTTCATTTTCCTTTAAATTGCCATGAAAAACGTCTGTAGGCTTACGATCTGTGACTGAATGAATTGAATTGTTGTATTTATATGTAGAAAGAAGCATTAATTCTATGGGGTCTGTGTAGTTTTCCTTTGTGCATCTTGCAATTTCAGCAAGAGTCGAATGAAAACGCTCCACTTGTCCGTTGCTTTGACTGTGAAGGGCTGGTACTGAATACATGGAAATGTTGAATTCATTTCTTAATAACGCTTGTATGGAATTTGAAGTAAAAGCACCTTCATTATCTGTAACAACTTATCTTGGATTTTGAAATTGTGATATTATTTCAATCAACGGATTTTTTATGTCAATTGCGCTTCTTGAAAGAATATGTTTAATAACAGCATATTCCGAAAATTTGTCGATACAGGTTATGAAATATTTTTTGCATGTATAGTAAATGTCTGAGTGCAATATTTCACCTACATACGTGGGTGTGGGTGTTGTCCCTATTGGGTGCTGTATTGGTTTACGCAGATACTTATTTTCTTTACAAATTTTGCATTTGGATGCAAATGCTTAACATAATTTTTTGATGTCTGGAAAAAAATACTCCATTATAATTTGCAAGTTTCCACGGCAAACGAAAAGTTATCAATCAACTTCTCATAAGTTTCCAAATCTGTGAAATTCAAATCATGAAATGCTTAATTTCGAATCTTTTTTGTTATGATATTTCAAGTCCTTCTGTTGTTTTCGAATTATCTTCTCCATGTTGCTCACACGGGTTGTTCGGGTCCGGCGTTAATTGTTCTACCAAAGAACAATTCAACCGGTCGTATCTGTTTGGTGATGTGAAACGAGTGGTTGTATTCACACACTTCTCTTTCAAGTAGTTCTTCAAAATTCCTGTTGATGACATCCTTTCATAATTTCCGACAAAGTGGAATGGAACCTTTCCACTTGGCCATTAACCTCATTCTTATAATGTGGTATCGTGAAGACTGTGATTCCAAGTTCGTCTTTCAACATAAAGAGAATGGAGGCTGAGTTCAGATATTTATCATTGTCAAAAACTACTCACCGTGGTACTCCGAACTGGAAAATTATTTCCCGAAGGGGTCGCCTGACGTCTTCAACAGCCTTTGACTGGATTGTCTTGACTATATCAAATTTTGTAAACTTATCTACAGCGGTCAAGACTAGACGTTTTTCAGTGGAGAAAATGTCCATGTGTACAGTGTGACCAGGATAA
Source organism: Eristalis pertinax (assembly GCA_907269125.1). Taxonomy (NCBI): domain Eukaryota; kingdom Metazoa; phylum Arthropoda; class Insecta; order Diptera; family Syrphidae; genus Eristalis; species Eristalis pertinax. The sequence continues at coordinate 27,535,342 of OU026148.1, forward strand.
TTTGAAATAGGTGTTTCACCGAGTACAGGGTTGTTGGGATGACGTTCGTACTTGGTCTTTTTACAAGTTGAGCTAAATTTTGTGAATTGTTTTATTTTTTTGGCCATGCCAGGAAGGTGTTACTATTCGATTGCTTGGTTTCTATTTTCGTTTGGACTACGATGAGCTCTGTTATGATTTTCGATAATGTCTGTCAGGAGATGGAATATCTTCCACACAAATTTGAGTACATCTGATCTTATAACTGGAGAAATGTAGAGGACATAATTTCTGAATTTTCCCATGACTCTTTCTGGGGCCGAAAGTCTGTTAACTACAGGGTTTTGCGATTTTCGCATAGTCCTTAATGAGCCGATGATAATAACCTGAAAGTCCTAAGAAAGAAAGGTCTTTCAAAGTCTTCGTTTGTGGAAAATCAAGTATTGCTTTTACATTTACTGGATTGGATTTTATACCGTTTTGGGAAATGATGAAACCTAAAAAATTCGACTTCCTTCTGGAAAAAACTGCACTTATCTGATTTGATTTTTAAATTGACTTCGTTCAGAGTGTGAAATATACTTTTTAAGTTTTTGGCGTGTTCAGATTCAGTTTTGCCAAACACGATTTTGTCGTGGGTGTATATGAAGCATATCTTTCTAATGTATTGATGAAGAATATCGTCAAGAGCTCGTTGAGCTCGTTGTAGTCGTACAAACTCAAATTTTCCGTTATTAATGGAAAATGCCGTCTTCTCGATGTCAGACTCTTTCAGTGTAATTTGGTGGAAGCCACTCTTGAGGTCGAGTACTGAAAAGTACGAATCCAACTGGGAGAGGACCTCGTTTATTTCGGGGATCGGGTATCGATCCGGAACTGTTACCAAATTTAGTTTTCGGTTAATTACTAGCCTGTATTGCCTGTTACCAGCTGAAGCGGGTTTTTTGGACACAATACAGATGGGGGAGTTATAAGGAGAACGGGATATAATTATCTCTTAAAGAAGCTTGGAGATTTGCTTTTCTACTTCATCCTATAATGACATGGATAAAATTTGGAAAAAAAACTGGGGAATCGGTAGTTGTCCGTATTTCTCCAACTACTCTCGTGGTGAAGGTTAGTTTTTCCTCAGGTTCCGAGAATTAATTGGGGAAATCATCAAAGAGTGCTCTGACGACTTCTCGTTGAGAGCTTGTCAAAGAACTAGTAATAGACCTTAAGGAATTAACCGACTGAATATTCATTTGTTTGATTTTAATTCTTGGTCCGTTGAGGACAGTCATATAACACTGTTTTGCATAGATGACAGCAGCCAACTCTCTCAAGGTATCATTGGCTAAATTTTTGGATTTGTGAGTCCGAAAAGGTAAGTTCCAATATGGTGAGTGATTTTAGTATTGCCGCCGACAGATTTTGCATAAAAGGTTTTCTTTGTTAGGAATATGGTTATCTACGAACGAAGGTTGGATATAATTCCGGTTCGAGCCGGTGTCAATTAGAATTTTCATGACTCTTCCGCTCTTCGTCTGTCATTCGATATAAAGCAGCGAAGAGGCAGTTCCCCTAAAAAATGTAAGTCAGTGAATTCGTTTTATTCACCAGGTTGAGGTTCAGGATCAGGATCTGCTGCTAGGTGCATTTGATTATAATTATTATGTGGATCCGTATTAATATGGAAGTTTGCTTGCCACTTGTTTTGATGAACTTGGTTGGATTTTGGTACTTGTTGTTGGTGCACATAGCCTGCTAATTTTGATTGGAACTGGTTTGGCCGATTCCTCGTCTGGAAAGTTTGCTGACCAACTGGCTCCGTTTTCGGAATCGGGTTTGCTGGACGAATTGTTTGTTACCTTGGGTCAAAAGAATGTCTATAATTTTGTTGAAACTCTTGCCTTGGTGCGAAGGAAGGTATATAATTTTGTTGAAACTGTTGTTTTGGTGCGAAGGAAGAAAATTGAGGTGAGGGTTGAGCACGAGGTACGAAAGGTTGTTGATTATTGCACTGGTTACGAGGCGGTGGTCCACAGACGTTTTGAGATTGAAATTTCTTGGGGACAGCTTCCTGATTATTACACATTTGATTGTTACGATAATTTTGGTTTTCTAATTTGAGGCACAAGTTTAGTGCGTGTGGTAAGTCTAGACGCTATTTTATGGCGAGGTAGATCACCCTTTAGTCCATATTTTGTGTTTGGAAGGATATGTTTGGAGTGTAATTGTTTTTCTGCCTGATCCACAGCAAAATTTCCAAATGGAAAATACTGAATATAGACATTTATATATATTTTATTTATCTTCTCCAATACTTTCGCCCAGAAATTGTTTTGATTTTTGATTTCAGTAGATAAACCTTGTAACTCAGATTCCTATGAGTTTCGCTGTTATTTTGGATAATGGCTCTTTCTTAATGATTATCACACGGAGCTTTCCGTTCGTACAGCTCGCAGTACGTTTGCTTATCTGTTACTTCAATTTCTATTTCAGGAATAGTTGTTTTTATTATGACGTCATATGTTTCGAAGCCGCAGTCATCGTCAATTTGAAAAATTCCAGTACCTATAAGTTTATCTATCAATATGAGTTTTCTTTTAATTTATGGAATATTTCGACATGTGAATTTCTTACTTTTACTTTACAATTTTCGGCTTTATTTCTCATACTTCTTCAAGGTTGAGATTTACAAGGAAATATATATTTCTACACAATTGTTCATGGTCGCTTCTATTGGGAATATACTATTATTTTCTAGTAGTTGTAGTTGATCTAGTAATTCAGCTGGGTCAAATGAAGGATTTAGAATACCTGCTTGAGCAAATAATAAGATGTAATTAACAGAGTTCGATTAACTTTTCGTTCTATATCACTTCAATTATTTTATGTATTAAGAGTGACATTACTATTTTTAAAACTTTCTAAGACCAGTCTGACTTAATACTTTGATATTTTCATCCATGCCGTTTTCTATACGTTGTTCATTTTCATTATTAGTTTTTATTGCCTTGTAATAGTATTATGCGTCATCATTATACAAATTAAAAACTTATTTGTTAAGTTATTTAAAAAAAAATAATTTTTATTTATTTTCCGATTGGGCATAGGTTGCCCTTACACTCGATTACACACTGAATATAGAAATAATCTTAGCACTACCTTAAATACTTATTCTGCTTCCAGAGCATGGTGTTGAAGATCGGTATGGGCAATGGGATGTCCACATGCCGTTCGCGATGGAATGTGCGATGATCTTCATGTCTAGGATGTCCCAGACGACGAGTCAGCAGTTTTTCCATGGGAGCGATGCTTGTTGAAGTAACGATTATGTGGAACTTTGAATGAATGTTTCTGTTGTTAACTCCTCCGCACTCAAATTCGAGCGTCCTCGTTCGATAATTTTGACCTTAGGTAGTTCGAAGCTTCTTATATTCCTATTACTGCTGGTACCTTTCCTGTTGATATTGATGGCACGGTGTTGATACTAATTGTTGGTAAAGGGGGTGAGGATGACTCGGCGCTGCGCTCGTGTTGAATCGATGTTCTCTTTGTTTTGTAAAGAAGCGCTGCTACTAGGATGATTATGATTGCCATCGGTGATTCAACTGAACATTCTCCCCCTCGTTGAATGACAATTCAACAACCTAAGCGATTGTGACGACAAACTCTGAATTTGCCGGTGCTTCCTTGTGTTTGGTGGCCACTGATTGTACTGCTTTGGTGATGACTGCAGACCTTGCTGTTTTGTGCTTCCAAATTACGTAGGCGCTTAACATAATGGATATTATTAGCGCCGAGTATCCAATTGCGAAGTGGTGATTTCTGCTAGTTTCCAATTTGTGTGGTAGATCGAGGACTTCTTGTTCTCTGAGTAGGTTTTGCAAGTCCGTTAGATTGTGGAGTTAGATGTCATAATGTGTAATATTAACTTTATGGAAAAGTGACGTGTGTTGCTCAGGTGTTGATATTTCAGAAATGCTTCCAAGACTGGCGTAGGAAGGTTGTAAATTGGTAGTGAAAGTATTATGACCTTGAATGGTGATTGATCTGTGTCTTAAAATACATCCTGGCTGCAACATAACTAATCCGGATCCTTCTAAGAGCAACTGGGTGTGCTGGTTTCCACAGATTGCAGATGGATTCCTTGTGGAATACAACCACTTGTTTTTATGTTCTAGCTGAACCCATGCTGAATTCTCGTCAAACCTCCTGAAGCAGCAGGTAGCCTTCGGTTCATTGTTAAAAATTCCCATTTCGCAGCAACATATCTCTGCTTCCTCGCTATATTGAGACATAAATATTGCTCGTTCGCCAAGGTAATGCATCCTTCTAAAGTGGTTGATTGTATCAGAAAATATTGATCACGATGAGTGTTTAAGCCCAGTATTGGACCGCAAGGAATAATATTCAACATTGTGTTGTTTATGAAATGAGGTATGGTCGTGAGTTGGAATAAATCATACTGCTCTTGATTTACCAGAGGAAGTGTGACCCAGAATACTATTCGATTACCTGTCACTCCTCCCTTTACTGTCATTAGCTTGTATAGTGGGACCAGATCTCGATCATCTGCTGGCAACTCAAGGAATGTTGGTAAATGCTCCTTGATGGTTGTAAGCTCCTTCTTCAGGGTGTCCGTAAGAACATCAATAAGGGCTGATTATGTTTACATTAAGTATCATTATGATCAATTGGGATGAAAGGGATGTGACGATTTGCAATATTTTGGACTGATAGCCTTCTGTCACGAATCCTTGTGACAGCCAGTTGCCTGTTGATCTGCTCAAATCTACCATTTATTACACTCCGGTCTTGCTTCTTGTTGAATCGACGACTGAGGTTTGATTTCTTAGTAAGTTTAATAGGTGATCTTCATTCATGTTTACTTGGTCTATTGTACTCGAAATTTTTTCAGCATATTCGGTATCCAGAACCCCAAATAAGGAATTAATTAGGTTTCCAATAATGTTGAGTGCTTCTATTTTGCATCGTTTGTTTGGTAAGAGTATGTTTTCTGATTGAAGGTCGGTTATGATATGCTGAATTCATGCAAAATCTCCTTTTTTGAATTTCCCGACATAAGTGTGTGAGGGTCAACGTTCAGTTGGTTAAGGTTTTATATTCTTCTATTAATGGATTAAGGTTGTAGTGGGTGATGAAATTCCATTCGTTCGTTGCGATTTTTGTTGATCCAATAGATTCAAAATAAAAACCATCATTTGATTAAAATTTGTTAACTTCAATATTTTTGCTAAATACTGTTGGCAGAATGAGAAGTATTGTTAACAATGACGTAATACCTTCCTCACTAGATGCTCTTCGCCTTTTGGTCGGTATTGTAGCTGCTGCATCTGCTGGTTGAGTGTTACGTGCTGACTGCTGGACTTCACTTCTGGATGTGATCTCATTATCTGTTTCGTGTTCAACTGGTAATGGTGCAAGTCCGTGAATTAGACATATCCAGGTCCCTGATGCTGTTCGAACATCAACCACTCGTATAGCGCCGTCGTTGCCCTGGTACGTCCTGGTTATTCTGCCGAGCGGCCGCTTAAGGACTGGAATGTGGTCTTCCTTTATGATCATCATGTCTCCCACGTTGATATTCTTAGAAGATTCCTTCCATTTATGACGATACTGGAGTTCGTTTAAGTATTCCTGTGACCACCGTTTCCAAAATTCATGTTTGAGGTGCGAGATCAAGTTCCACCTTGTCAGATAAGTGTGTTTTATTGAGAGTGCGTTGGCGTCGACTTGTGCAGTCAGGGGTTCACCGATGAGAAAGTGTCCAGGTGTCAGTGCCGTTAGATCGGTGGGATCATTTGAAAGTGGTGTTAGTGGTCTTGAGTTAAGGATGGCTTCGATGTCAATCAATACTGTTTCTAACTCTTCGTAAGTCAATGACGCTGCAGAAACACTCCTCCTTATGAGATGCTTTGCTGATTTTACGGCCGCCTCGCACAGGCCTCCAAAGTGGGGACCTCTAGGAGGAATAAAGTTGAACTGTATAGATTTATCGCTGCGATGGTCGTGCGTGCCTTTTCGGAGTAGATAGCGCCTTCCAACTCAGCCAGTTGATTATATTGTCACAATATAAGTGCTGGCAATGTCCTCGTCGACCAGTGAATCGTCGTAGTGCTCCAAGGAATATGAACAGCCTTCGTAGCGAAGCAACAAAAAATTGTTACATATGCCTTCCGAGGTCGTTTGCCGCGAATTTTGTAGTGAATTCACGTTGTGGAGGTAAATTTCCCATGACTTGTTGCAGCAGTTGTGGTCTGGCTCTATTACACTTTACGCAGTGTTGTACTATTGACCGCGCCATTATCTTTAATTTAATCCTTTAATGGGCCAAAATCGTTGTCGAAGATGGGCTAACAATGTCTGAGCACCACACTGGCTATTTTTTTCTTGTGTTTCTTGCATCAACAGTTTTACCAAAGGGTTATTATATGGTAATAGCATTGGATGTTTGGCATCAAAAGGAAGTGTTGCAGCTTCTAGTCGGCCTCCCACTCGAAGAATTCCGTTTTCATCCAAAAATAGAGCGAGACTCTTTTGCTTTAACTGCATGCATTTTCGTAGGTCAATGATTTCCTGGTTGAAATCGAATGTCTGCATTGCGTGCATAATTGTAGTCAGTGACTCCTGAAGTTATTTAGTAGTGAGTAGTATGTCATTTGGTCGCTTATTTTTTGTGCATCTAGTATTTTTGTAAAACCGCAACATGTATCCAATTATCCTTTGAAGCGTCTTGAATGAATTCCGATGATTAATCTTATAAATCATTTCCTGATCGCAATCATAAGTGGTTGTTGCCACAATTGGTGCACTTCGTTTTCTGTCTGTGTCGTCCGGTCGACAGCTCGATTAGCAACAAATGTGTGGAATGATGATGATGGAGAGTTTATCCAGGCTAGCCACAATTTCAGAATCCGTCCATAAGTATGTGGGTGTAGAAATTGAAAATTGTTAATTTTACCTTGAAAATTTTTAATTCTTCCTTAGAAATGCCTTGTAGCAAACGAAGATGATTAGCGCTCCATTTTCGGAGTTTGAACCCTGCAGTTTGTAGTATTTGTATGAGTTGCCCTTGCATTTCTATGACGGTAGATAGATTATTATCTCCAGTTAGACAGTCATCAACGTAGAAATCACGATGTAGAGTATGTGCCCCTAACGCAAGTGTTGCGTTGTTCTCCTTTGCTAATTGCTGTAAGCATTTTGTGGCTAAATATAGTGCTGATCTTGTACCATATGTTACCGTGTTCAGTTGATAATATCGTTCGCTTTCGTTGTTTCTCCATACGATGATTTGAAATCTTCGGTCATCTGGATGGATCATCATTTGACGATACATCTTTTGGATATCTGTGCAAAATACGTACAGTGATAAACGGAGCGATAGTAAAAATAATTCGCCTTGTACTACTGGTCCTTTGTACATGATGTCGTTCAACGATATTCCAGTTGATGTTTTCGATGAAGCGTCAAAAACTACTCGAAGTTTTGTAGTGCTGCTGTCCTCTTTGAAAACACAGTAGTGGGGAATGACGTAGTTTGTTGTTACCATGTCATTGATGTCTATTTCTGTGATTCATCACTTCTTTGTTTTTTTCTAACCGCCGCTCAAGAGCCAAAAATCTGTTGATTTCTATTCCATTGAAACTGCCAAGGTTAGATGGATTCCCATGGAATGGCAGTTTGACCATGAAACGACCGTCATTGGTTTTCTGCGTGTTTTTTTTGTACAAAGTGAGTTTCACACATCACTTCTGATTTTGACAACATGCTACGCGCCGGTTCAACTTCTTCCAGGTTACATAGTCTCTCAATCATCTGATGGAGGTAATTGTCATCATAAGTTGAGATGCCACACGTTGCAGTCTTTTGTCCTGTTTCACCTACTTTTCCAGCCAGAATCCACCTGAGGACCGTATTTTGTAATGTAGGTAAATTGTTAGCCAACCGTATCTGTCCAATGGAGAGTAGTTGATGGTAAAATTATGCACCAAGGAACATCTATGTTGTAGGGATGATTGAACTTCCGATCTGCTAGTGAAATGTTTTTTGGTATAGGCCATGATGAAATGTTAATGTATTTGGAGGGTTGTGGTGGTATGATCCGTGGCAGAATAAATGCTTCAAGATGAGTATTGAAACCAATTGTTGTTGATTGCAACTTTACGTTCACGCGTTGATGGGCTTCCTTTCTTCCATCGCCAATCCCTTGAATACTCATTGAAGAAGTTATTTTACTTAGCCCTATTCTCCTGAAAGAACCTGAATCTAGAATGGCCCTGCATTTCGTTTTCTGTCCATTGGTGGCAACCAGTTCTACGACGGCGGAACTCAGAAGTACGTAATGATTTCCATCTGAACTATTGGATGCTGCTTGTCTTACCGATTGTTTTGTCGTATTCTGATGATTGCAGCCACCTGCTGCCGTTGCCACATTTGCATGGTTGTTGTCGAAGGGACCCTTACTGTTGCTTTCACGATGTAGCATTGTGTTGTGCCTTTGTCGACACCGTAGACAACTTCTTGAAGGGAAATTTTGTGCTCAATGGCCGGGCCGTAGACAATTAAAGCAAGGCTTATGTTTTTGCGCTAACTGTGAACGTTCTATTGGCAGCAATTGTATAAAGTGGTTGCAGGTGAATATTGGGTGCATCCGTGTTCCACAAACCTTGCAAATTCCGATTGCTGTTGTTACTTGACGTCAATAATGCGCAAGCACGAGATGACGTATCCCCTTTCCTTCGTCCGATTGATTCTAATGCCTGATATTGGTTCTCAAGAAACGTTAGGAATTCTTTTACGGTCTGTACTTCCTTCGGTTTCTTGAGCGATTGTTCGTACAGGACCCTTCTATTTTGATCTAGCTTGGGTACTAGTAAATGAAGTAGGAGAGGGTCCCAGATTTCGGTTTCAAAACCGGTGTTATTAAATGCCATCAGGCATTCATGAGTGGTATCATGAAGAGCCTTGATGGACCATGCAGATGGTTGAGGCTGGGTTTGAATTGGTTGTCCTGATATTTTGTGTAGTAGTGTTGTCGTAAGGAGCCTGAAGCATGCTCTATGGCGTTTTATAGTTGTCCTCAGTGAATGATAAATGGCGAATGAGATGCTCCGCTTCTCCCGTTAAATGTGTTTTTAACTACCACATTTTTTGTATGTTCCGTTTTGGTTGCTGTCAACCATTTGGGAGAAAAGATCAAAAAATTGTCTCCACTGTAGGTAATCGCCATCAAATTTTGGGATCGTTACCTTTGAGAGGTTTAATGAGGTTTGATTGATGTTTTGATGCTGATTTGATGAAGAACCTTCCACAATTTCGTTGCCTTGTAGTTGTAGCCTTATTGATAATGCAACAAGATTCTCTCATGCAGATTTCTCCATTGTAGCAAATTCTGTGTAATTGTACCCAATATCTGTAGGGTTGGGTATTCAATTCCCAAATGGTGTGATCTAAGGCTTCTATTTGCTGCCAAAACTGTTCGATTGTACGATAATTCAATTCGTAGAACTGTGGGGGTTGATCTTCCTTCAGAGATAAGTCTTCGATTAGATTGCGCAATGAACCCATGATTGCTGCTTGTCGTCTTATTGCACCAATAATTTTTGATGGGGTCTCTTCCACAGCTTCCACTGTCGCTTTGATTGGGCTTATGTTTGATATGCTTGCCTTCTCTTCTGCGTTCATGATTGAACTCATTTCATCTTCAAACCGGAGTTTATATTCCTGCCATTTACTTTCTATTTGGTTAAAATAGTTATTGACGAAGTACTTGTGATCAACTGGAGCATTCGTCAATGATTTTATTTTTCCATCGGTCCCTACAAATGCACTCCAATGCTCTTGCAGTCGATGAAGTCTTCCTTTTTATAATTAGTAATGATCCTTTGAATTTCTTGGCCAGTTGCCAACTGTGCCACAATCAACTCTTCAAAGCATTTAATTTTGTTCTAATCCTTCCCCCAATGGATTAAATATGAATATAATGCTTGGTTTTGATCTTGTGTAGTCGATGTAGATGATGTAGAATTTGTGTCCTCTTTGTAGATCCTCCATGTGGATCTGATGCCACTTGTATGGCGTCTAATGAGCGTGATCCTTGGGCAGGATCACGTCGGGGTCACCAAAATGTTTAGGAGCGTTTTCCTGAATAGACGCACCACGCACATAAACTTGGAGCAATTGCTGTAAGAAAGAATTAATTAAGTAAAAGACGTTCAGAAAGTACTATCAACTGACTGATATTTATTCACGATTTGTTTACATCTTTTATACTTAAATCTAGCTTACACTACGGATTACAATTATGTCTTAACCTAAATTACTGCCGGTAATGCCGGCAATGCACGGTCAGCATAATGGATCGATGGCTTGACCCAGTAATGCATTCACATATTTATATTTATCCATATTCGCTACATCAGTGCATAGGTTTAATCTTGCGATGAATTCGACTTGCTTGGCGTTGGTGTTGCGTCATCGGTGATTCAACTGAACAGTTCCTATGTTCAATGCAATGTGGATTTTGGTTTTATTTCCAATATTGCTATTGTTTATGTTTCGTTAATATGCAGATCTTTCAGCATCTCCAGTGAGAGAATCTCTTCTTTTCGGGACGCTGTGCTTATCGGTTGAAGAATGGCTGGCATTATCTGATGTTCTATCACCTCATTGTTACGTATTAGTCTTGTCTTTACTTCGATTGCTGTATTTGAATGATGGATGACGTAGGTTCCATTCTAGTTCTAGTGTTTTATTATCGATAGTTATTTATCCGTTGTACTGGTTGAGGAGGTGAATTCCTGTTGACATGTCTTCGACGGTCGGAATGTGTTGACCGTTGATAGTCGCGCAGCTGATTCCTGACCATTGAGCAACTTAGGAATGCAAGCAGAAGTACTTATATTTATTAGATTATTCTTCTTACTTATGATTAAACTATTGTATTTGGCACAATCTTTATTAATGTCATATGTTTCGTTCTTACAATCTAAGACATTTTCGAAATTTATTTTGCTTATTACATTGTTTTTCCTTATGGGCTTAATATATAAAAAGTTACATTTTTCCTTATTTGTGGGTATGTCTAATATATAAAGTATGTTCTTATTGTTTGAAGATATTCTAACATTTATAAATTCGAATGCTTCATCTAAATTGACATATGGAAATTTTTCTTTTTTTATTATTAATTCAGTTACATTTAATTCTTTATTAGACAATATATACGAATTGACAATACCGGCTTTAGCCCAATGTGTACTATAAGCAATGTTTATAATTTCTTCTTTGATTAATTCTAGCTCGTACTTAATTCCTAAAATTACATTATTTTCAATATTTCCTTGCTCTTTTACAACTTTTATTATATGATTGCTGATATTTGAAATTTCTTTTATTATATTGACAATCATTCGATTTATGACAACTTGCTTATAGTTATTTCTTAATATGCTATTTATTTTATTCTTTGAAATTTCATGGGCATGGTGATCCGGGCTTCCCGCGTTACACTTCCACGTACTTCAGATAAAATTGAGATATTTCTTTATTCTCGTATGTGTTTTTAATCTGAGTAGGTTGGTCGTTATTCGTTCGATTTCGAAGGATAGGATGGGAAAGATGGGATGATTGTGTTTAACATCAGTTGTTATTTTCTCTTCTAGACTGTTAATTAGTTGTTCGTATTCCTTTATGCTTATAATGTGCACAATCTTAAAAGAACTGCTCTGTATGCTCGCGTCACTTTTGTTGATCTGGATAAGCTGCGCGTTCGTGTAGTCCAGAATCTGAACTCTCGCTGCACATAGTGGCACGAGTAACGCTGAAGCTAGTGTGAACATCCCGCGCTGGTGAAGTCAGTAGTTATCTTTTTGCTTCCGCTACTAATAGCACCTCCTCCGCAAATTGCTTGCGGCGAGCTTCTGAAGGTCGTCATATGCGATCATATAATTAGCGGCGAGCTGCTTGAGGTCGACTTCTGCTTTATTATTGTATTTCACCGACGTTACTTTATTATCGGGTCTCACGTTGGGCTCCAATTAAAAACTTATTTGTTAAGTTATTTAAAAAAATAATTTTTATTTATTTTCCGATTGGGCATAGGTTGTGCCCTTACACTCGATTACAGACTGAATATAGAAATAATCTTAGCACTACCTTAAGTACTTATACTGCTTGCTCTGGAGTGGTGTTGAAGATTGCAATGGGATGTCCACACGCCGTTCGCGATGGAATGTGCGATGATCCTCATGTCTCGGGTGTCCCAGACGACGAGTCAGCAGTTTTCCATGGGAGCGATGCTTGTTGAAGTGATGATTACCTGGAACTTTGAGGAAGAGATATGAAATGCTTGATAATTGAAATTAAAGTGGATCTAATAAAATTGATTAAAATTGACAAAAACCCAGTGTGTGTGGTAGATTTCCGTTTCTTCTCAAAAAAAATGTCCGGCAACGCTGATTGCGATTCTAAAAAGAGACTATCAATCGAATTAATAAGACGTCGTATGTTTGAACTTAAATCTTAGAGATTATTTATATAAGTTATTTGAGTTCGGTTTTTCAGTCTACGGCAAGTCTAACTGATGTCTTTATTTTCCAATTTCTTACTTCTAAATTAACAAATAACAGTCGGTGCATGGGGTGAACGGCTGAAAAGTGCTGAGAGTGTTAAAAAGCCGGTGCTTGGGTTAAACGGCTGATCCTTAGCTTGATCATTGGATGGATATGGTGCGTGTGCGTTAGCTTATATAGTTGTACAATTAATATCGATCATATTCTATTCCAAGGCTCTTTCTGATGCAGTCACAATTTTAAAGGGGTTTCTCGTAGGTACTCGATTTACCTATTCAGTTTGACACTGGGGTAGTTCCTTACAAAATTTTCGGTCGGTTTGCAAAGTTTGCCTTTTTTCCAGTATGATCTCCTAATAAGCCTTCATGATATTCTTTAATGATAGCCAATCTTTTATCTAGATAATTTACTTAATCTGTGTTATATGATGTGTATATGTCATTTGGATTGATTGTCGAGTCATCGCTAATTTCGGATAAATTATCTGGTTGAACTTCATCCAGTCGATTTTCAAGGTTTTCATCTAGCCGATCTTCATTGTGTCCATTTTCTTCATTATGAGTACTGTATCAATTACTGGAAATCCTTCTTCCATTCATTCCATAAAGTCGTTTCCTTTTCTATTTCCGGTATCCTAACATTTCTGCTAAGTTCATCGGCTACAACGTTATCTTTTCCTGTCTTGCGACGCCATCTAACAAGACGACTTCCTGGAACCTTGACTTTAAATATCAACGTTAATAGAATGTGGTCCTTCTGGATAATGAATTTCTTCCCTTAAATATATGGCTGAAATTGTTTGGTTTCTCATACAATGGCCAAACATTACTTTTCGGTGGTATTATAATTCACTTCGGCTTTATTTAACGTTCGGCTGGCAAAGTGAATTAGTAAATACTTGCCCCTATGTTCTTGGCTGAGCAACGCGCCAATTCCACGATTTGATGCGTAATTGTTATGATAGATGTTTTATCAAAATCGGGATACTGTCATACTGAGTATTTCGTCATTAAACTCTTTAACTTGTCAAATGCTGTTTGCTGATCACTGCTCCAAATAAAGTCGGCATCTTTCTTTAATAACCTGTTTAATGGCTCTGCAATCTGACTAAAATTCCGAATAAGTTTTTTATAATATCCAATCATGGAGAAACGGTCGTATACCTTTGATAATTTTAGGTGGCTCCATTTGATTAATACTTTTCATTTTTGGTGGGTCAGGCTTGACAGCTTTATCTGTAATGACATGTCCCAAATAAGATACATCCTTTGGTAGGAACTCATACTTATCCGGCTTTAGTTTGAGATTTGCCTTGTGAAGTTGCTCAAACACATTTATCAGCTTATCGACATGCTCTTTTAAATTTTGTCCAAAACAACTATATTGTCTAAATAGACAAAACATCTTATCCCTTGTAGACCTGATAGCACCGTATTCAGGAGTCGCTGAAAACAGACCGGAGCATTTTCAATCCGAATGGCATTCTGGTGTATTTAGCAGTGCGTAATTGTCTGCTATAGTTTTTTCATTTAACTTGAGGTAATCAATTGCCATTCGTCACTTTTATTGTTACTAGCATCGGATTTCTTTGGAACTATCCAAAGCGGAGAGCTCCAAGGTCAGCAACTATTTCGGACTATACCGGTTTCTTTTAATATACTAATTTGTTTGCGGATCTCTTTATCATGGATCTTAGGGTACCTATAAGTCTTCGTAAAGATTATGTTTAATTGCAGGCGTTTTGGAAAGATTTTCATTTTCAATACTAAAAATGTCACTATATTTCTTCACAATATCAGTCAAACTATCTTTTTCTTCTTTACTTAAATCTTCCGTTCTTATGTTGCCTGAAACTAATCACGATCTATTCCTCAAAACTTTATAATCCGCCAAGTTAGCCCCTTTTATTTTTATGTCCTTTATATCAAACGGCTCATCTGTTGTATTTACTATGCAACTGCCGTTATTGTTTCGCGTAATACAGTTTGGAATTATGACACCTCTGGTAATTTCCTGTTTAGGTATCACAATGTCTTCGTTTAAAGTTTGATTACTTTTGCAAATAATAATAAATATAATAACAATAATATATATAATAATAATAATAATAAATATAATAATAGTAATAAATAAATAAATAATAGTTCGTTGGCTTGACCCGGTTCGAAATAATGCATCAGATATTTGTATTTTTCACATTCGTTGCGTCAATGCAGAGGGTTACTGTTTCAATGAATTTGACTTTCTTAATGTTTGTGTTGCGTCATCGGTGATTCAACTGAACACTAACATTGAAATGCACGCAACCCACTAGGCATGATTTGCTTCACACGAATCAACTTGGTTCCCCTATTGACTAACATTCGTGTTCTCATGGGCACGATTGTGTAGTTGATGTATAAACATAGTGTTCTCATAGGGACTGAGCTTTTCGTTCAAAATATACCGTACTAGCTCTATAACGTGATTTGAGGATAAGGGTAATCTACATGGGGTTCAGGGCCAAATCCTCGGTGTTAACTTAGGTATCTATTGTTGTTTGTTTGCTTTCGTATTATTTTTTGAAAACTGCGGTTATTACTTCTCGAATTTATGTATAATGTTGGGTCTTGGAAGCTATTATTGGAAACAAATGTTCGCTATAAGTGGTTTGTTGGAATCTTTTCAAAGAAACGAACAAGTGCTGATGGTTTGCACTACCGATATTATTTACTTGTACCTGGCAAATTTCAGAAATGTTTAGATTTCGGTCTTTGGAAGCTATTGGGTTGATTAGAGAAATTTGTTCCAAAATGTGCAGGGTGTGGAAAAGGGGGGTCTAGACTGGTACTGTGGCCTTGGAGTATGGTTTATTGTATTGAGATGTTGTGTTGATACATATATATACACATGGAATTAGATTCTGAGACGAAATTTCGCTGCTATGCTGCGTGGCGGTAATGAATTTTATTTGAGGCTTGAATAATGGTTGTGACAGAGCATCTGCAACAACGTTGTATTTACCAGGCTTGTGTTGCAATGTATAGTCATACTTATAAATTCTTCTTCCATCTTTTCATTTTACTATTTGTGCTTTTATTGCCAATGATGTGACTAAAGATGATGTCCGTATAAACGTTTCCGTTAGCTGTACCGTTGAGGGTCCAAATTATCGCCAACATTTCTTTCTCATTTTTGGCGTAATGCTGCTCCACTTTGTTCAACGTTCTGGACATGAAGGTTATCGGACGTCAACCATGCGATAGTACGGTGCACAGTGGGATGGTTTGTATGGGAGAGCGGAAAAAAGTGTCTTAAATCGTGACCAGTGTACCGATTTCAATGAAATTTGGAAAATATTGCAAATGCGACGAGTTTGTATTATGATCTTTGTAGAGGTAGTTCAAGAATTAAGGCATACAATTTACAACAATTTATTAAAAAAATATTATTTTAGTGCAAATTCCCAATCTCATCCCTGCTGTTGAATTCAATAAGTCTTTCTATTGATAAATAAATATATATTTTACATTTAGCATACATTGTGTATTTATTTTTCAATAAAATAATTTAATGTATTTTATTTTATATTATCTAGTCTAATAAGGCCTGCGCCTCTTAAAGGATGTGAATCTGTCGTTTTATGTTCAGGCCTTAAATTTGTAATCCATGGATCCGATGATACCAGTATTTGATGAGCAACATCTAAATTAGTTAACGAATAGGAACATTTCCTAGATTATACCGACAATCTTTGGCTCTACTTTTCTGGACTTTCTCTGATAGTTTTCCCTTCGGCAATTTGTCAACGAAATCTTTTGAATATGTTCAGAACCCTAAAATCTTCTAAAATCTTGGTTATTAGAAACTAACCGGAAGTCATAAATCCAGTAACTTAGTAATTACAACCCAATTAGCCATTCTTATGTCCATTGCCACAGGAGGACCGGATATTTTTATGACACTTCAATAAATTTTTCATTCACATTAATATTTCAAAAATGATTCCATTCGATTTGCATCAATACAATTGCTGGTGGAAGTAATTCCGAGAAACATCTGGGTGTTGATTTCAGATCGAGATATTGGTCATTGGGTTGCGGAGTGAAGCGATTGTTTATTGGATGGGGAGAAATATTACTTGGAATCGTTGGGAATCGTTCTGCATCCGGTATGAGTTGATGTTATTCCAAATCAGCGTGTTTGTCTTTACCTCCTCCCCCTCTTAAATGCGAGGCGTCCTCGTCTACGAATAATTAGAAGAATGGGATCTGACTGACACGTGAAACTCTCGTTGGTGAATTTTGGGAAGTTGATGGTTGTTCAAGACGTGGTGCTTCGTTTTGATGAACATTAGCATTTGCAATATCTTGAAGTTCTGGAATGGTGGTATCGTTTCTGCGTGTGTTACTCTGTACCACTTGAAGGCAAATATGGTGAAAAGAATAATAGCGATTGATGTTAACAAAAACCTTGTTATTGTGAAATATTTTTCCTTTTTCCTTTAGGGATTTGATGATTTTTGTGTTGTTGACATTCAATTCTTTTACCATTTCTAAGGACAGGTGTTGCTGGATGTCCATAGGCCCATTATCAATTTGTAAAATGGCTGGTAAAGGTTTTGAGCCAGAGATTTCTTTTGAAGTATAGGTGTGCCCTTCAATCCTTATTATAGAGTTATGGAATCGTATCATGAAGGTTCCGCTTAGTTTCATCTCGTTGTTGTCGATGTCGATTATACCATTGAATTGATTGATTGAATGTGGTGACTGTAAATAGTGACAGAATATTAACCATTTTTACATTCTTTTCTTATGCCTAATATTTTTTCATTACATTGCAGGATATTTTCAAAAGGTATTTTGTTTAAAACTTATTCATTTTTACTGATTTTAACATTAATATCTTAAAATTTTCTTTTTCTGTTATTGGCAAACTTAACTTAAAATATATATAATTATTGTTCCGTTTGTAGCTATTTTTGCATTTCCGAAATCTACTACCTCCTCCAGATTTAAAAATGGAATATTTTGTCTCACTAATACATTTCTTAATATGACAGAATAAATGAATTTATTACGCCGGCTTTGCCCAATTTATTGCGTATTCGATATTTATAATTTCTTGCTTGACAATATCTAATTTTAATTTTAAATTCATAAACAGTTCACTTTTAGCAGTTACATTTGTATTATCTTGAATACTTTCTATGATTTTATTGGTAACATTCTTAATTTCCATTATTTTTTGACAGTTTGTTTATTATGACTTGATTTTTATTATTTTCTCAAATGTTATTCATTTTTTGTTGGATAATTTCGAAGTCAGCGTGGTCAGGACTGACTGCCAACCACTTCCAAGCACAGCCAATGAAATCCAAAGAACGCTTATTTCTCCTACCGATAGGAGTAAGTCGCTCGAGGTGACTTTTGATTTCTTCGATTTCATGTAAAAGGAAAGGGAGTAGGGATTCGTTTTTGCTAATGTCGGTTTTAACATGTCGCTCCAAGTCGTCTACCACATGTTTATACTGCTGAATATCGATTTAAAGTTTTGCAACTCCTGTTTCGATCGCTTTCATTTGGGAGTTACTATAGTAAAATATTTGTACCTCGTGGTTCGCAAATTGTATCAAGAGCCTGAAAACAATATATAATATTTTAGTTACGTATATGTTTTTATGTACAATTCTACCGCTTTCGGTATTTAAATTTACTTGAGAGTTTTGTGCCCTACTTATGGCTACATTAACTACCTCCCCTGGGTGATACATTTTAACATTATGGTTTGTTAAATCGATTAATTGTTTCTTTTTGATTCTTTCAATGTTTTCCTGCCTATCTTTTTCAAAATCTTCTGGATTTGTTGTTACTCTTTTGCCAAAAAATATTTCTAGAGGTATTTTTCCTGTGACAGAATGCACAGTAGAATTATATTCATCAACGCTTTTACCTAAAATAGCTTTTACCTAAAAGTATGTTTATTTTCCGCTCTCATTTCATAATTTCAGCAAGTGTAGAATGGAAACATTCGACTTGTCCGTTCACTGAGCTAGTATAAGGTGGTGTCGTACAGACTTTTACTCCTAGCTCATTTTCAACCATGAAATTAATGGATATTGAATTTAAGGACTTTTTATTGTGTACCACAATTACTTTTGGGATGCCGAAAGAATATAAAATTCCTCTTGACTTTATGACTCTGGTCTGAGTGTATTTTGAAAATTTATCTAAGGCGGTCAGAACAGAACAGCCTTCGGTTAAAAAAATGTCAATGTGAACTATTTCACCGGGATATTGAGGGATGTCCGTTGACTGAAGTTCTGGTTTGTTCGGATGTCTTTCATATTTATTTTCCTTGCAAATGGTACATTTTTTTTTTGATTCGTTTTATTTTCATAGACATTGTTGGAAAATAATAATCTTCCATGATTTGAACCTTATTTTCCCTTTCATTTCTATGCGCTCGCCGATCTATTATTATATTTTCCTGGTCATTTTCATTTATTACATCCTCAACTTGCGTTCTAGTAAAGCTTATCGATGGTTCGGTTACATGATGGCGGTGGTAAGTAGGAAATACAATTTTGAAACTGTAGGTTGAAGTTTTACCAATGTCAATAAGGATTTGGTTTTTGAAAGCATTAATAGGGGTTTCGACGGTATAGATCAATTTCTGCGATGAGCTTTGTGCGCTATGAACTGTTGGTGTAAGCGAGTTGACCTGAGTTTCTTGTGGTGGGCGTGATAATGCATCTGCAACTATATTGCATTTACCTGGATTGTACTTGAGTTGATAATTGTATTCTTCTAAGATGGCCTTCCATCTTTTCATCTCACTGTTATTGTTTTTGTTACTAAGAGGTTGATGGTCGGTAAAAATTTCAATATGAGCAGAACCGTAAAGGTAGTTTCTAAATGAATTTAGAGCCCAAATAATCGCAAGCATTTATTTTTCATTTGCAGCGTAATGTTCTTCAGTCTTGCTCAATGTCCGGGAAATTAATGTTATCGGCCTGTTGTCCTGATCAAGTACTGCGCCAATTGCATAACCAGAGGCATCTGTGGTTAACTCAAAATGTTTGCTGTCGAGGTAAGAAAGCATAACATCCTATGAGGTTAAAGAAGTTTAAATTTTGTCTAGCGCTTCAAGTGCTTCAGGGTTTGAATCTATTGATTTTTTTGCCGATTGATTTTTAGAAACCCTACCATCTTCACCACGAAGTAGAACCGTTAAGGGTTTTGCGAGTTTCGCATAATCTGTTACAAATCGGTAATAACCGGCAAGTCCAAGATCGAAGATCTTTCAAGGTTCGTGGGAGCGGAAAATTCTTAATAGCTTCTATTTTTTTTACACTCGTTTTAATTCCATTTTTGGATATTACGAAGCCTAAGAACTCTACTTCTTCTTTGAAGAAGTTACATTTGTCCAGTTGGACTTTGGCATCATTTAACGTATGGAAGATCATTCTCAAATGATTTACATGTTCGGTCTCACTTTTACTAAGGATGACAATGTCATCGATATATACGTAGCATATTTTCCCAAAATGCGCTTGAAGGATGTCGTCCAGAGCGCGCTGAAAGATTGACGGTGCATTCTTTAGGCCAAAAGCGAGTCGTGTAAAGTCAAACTTTCCGTTGTTAATGGAAAAAGCCGCCTTCTCTATGTCTTTCTCCTTTAAAGGTATTTGGTGGAATCCACTTTTTAAATCTAATACAGAAAAAAACATTTTCACCTAACTGGGATAAAACTTCGTTTATATCCGCGCGGCAAGTTCATACGAACTACCTTTTTGCTCACAACACGATAATTTGACCGGCAGGTGATAATTCGAATTTAAATACGCACGGCGGCTACTTAAGATGACTTCCACGAAAACTTTCTTTTTCACGTGTTTTTACCAGTCAGTTAAAATTCTGTTTGATTGATCGTCAAAAATGAACTGAACTAAAACAATTTCTATGACTTAATTCTATGCCCTACTGCCATTGGTCATTTGCTGCATCAGCGAATTATGATTTCGATGAAGATGTGTGCTATTGCTTTTGGAAGCAATTCCGAGAAACATCTGGGTGTTGATTTCAGATCGAGATGTAAATTTTTACTGAAACAAAATATGTACGACTATGACATGTTCGTCGTTTGTCGGCAGTTTGACTTTTAATTATTACATAAATCATACTATATTTATTTTATATTATGTACTTAATATCTAATACAATGTATTGTTATTAGTTCTAAATTCTGGTTTTCAAGAGTTAAAATAATTAATTAATTCATTTTTATATTTAAGAGCACCGACAACGAAATTACTGAGCTTGTTCCAAGACTCTTTTACTTCTTCTTCAGTGAGTGTTATTTTGCAAAAATATCTATATCTAAATTCCCCCAAAATCGTACAAATACCAATGAAATGTTTTATTGTTTCCACCTCCCTCATATTACATAGTGAGCATAGGTTACAATCTCGAGTGCTAAATCTGCTCACATTGAGCTGTGATCTGACAGCGTGCCTTGAAAATCCATGATATATTGGCCTGACTGTGTTTATCAGTGCAGTATGTTTGACCTTTCGAATAATCAAGTTGGCTATAAACTCTATCTTCGCTAATTGATGCTTATGCAACAGCTCTTGTCCTTTAGAAGACCAATCAGTTCGCGTCGGATTTCCAGCTAGCCATTGTAAATCAAATTCCGCTCCAAGACGTGTACAAATGTCCACACTCAATTCCGGTCTCTATATACAGGGCATAACTTGGTGTGTTAACTGGAAGTTTATCAATGTCCTCAAAATGTTTACGTCCCCATATTTGTGCTGCATAGGCCTGGACTGCTCTACAGACAGCTTGTAATGATTGCCACTTCGATTTAAGAGATATTCTGTTTTTGCCCAGAAAATTGATCCATGTGGCGTGAATGCTATTTTTTGCAGTGTTGTTTCTATTTTCAACGTGCTTGGAAAATGACATTTTTGGAGTAAGAATAACTCCTAGATAGCAATACTCTGATACAACTTTAATCTGTTCTCCTACCTTTCTGTAGATGTAGATGATAATCTTCCTCCGTTTCTGAATACCATAATTGCCGATATATCCAAATTGACTTCCATATTGCATAGATTGCAGTATTCTTCTAGGCGTGTTACCATTATCTGCAATATCTTAACATCATCTGATGTCATCCGCATACAGAACAGTTTTATATTAGCTTCAGGGAATACAATGCCACCACCTAAATATTCGTGTAGGTCGTTTAAATATATGTCAAAAAGTAATGGGGATAGAAGGTATCCTTGTTTTATACCCGATACTGTGTCAAAGTACTCCGATAGTTCTCCACCCGTCCATACTGCAAATCTTGTATTAATATAGATACTCTCGATAAGATTTACTATTTTTGTTGATACTTCAATATTGTATATACGCGTAGTTTAAAAATCAGATTTTTTCTTGGAACTTAATCGAACGCCGCTCTAAAATCCGTGGCACCGTTCTGTTGAAACCACATATCGTCCACATTCATATCTTCCAATTCGGGCCATAAAAAGTTCGTTATCATTTCACGATAGCGAACACCATTCACAGTAACTGCCTGACCGGCCTCATTTTGGAAAAACATACGGCCCGATGATGACGCCAGCCCATAAACCGCACCAAACAGTCACTCTTTGTGGGTGCATTGGTTTTTCGACAATCACTCTTGGATTATCATTCGCCGAAATGCGGCAATTCTGCTTATTGACGAATGCACTGAGGTGAAAATGTGCCTCATCACTGAAGATGATTTTCTTTGAAAATTGATCCTTAACTGTTGCCATTTCTTGCCACCATTCTGACCATTGACGACGCTTGAAATTGTCAAGAGGCTTTGTGTATCTTTCCATGGTTCAAATTGAGTTAGTCTGAGAAATGTCAAATGAAATGCAGAAAAAGCTTGACGTTTAGGCGTGGTTCACATTCAACATCGGCCCTTAAAATTTAACCACCCTTTACTTGTTATGAATGCATCATCCCCTTCGCCCCTTTCTAAAATTGTATTATAGGCTTGTACTAGCACGTCCAGGAATTCACTTGTTGCATGCTTCAAAAATTCATATGATGTATTAGTATTCCCCAGGAGCCTTATTTAGTTTGATCTTTTTTAAAATTTGTTTCACTTCCTCCATTGATATGGGTTTATCCAAATCTTCAACCTCAATAAGCATTAGTGCATACTGAATATCATTTGCCAATTGTGGTGGATTTAAGAGAGAATGAAAATAAACCTTAAACTCTGAAGCTACAATCTCACTGTCCGACTGGTAACTTTGGTTTCTTATTTCCTTTGCTAGCTTCCACCACTGCTTGCTATCTTTATCGTATTGATTTTGTAGTTGACCTGTTGGTAATATGCGACTTTTTTGTCATTACATATGCGTTTGTAATTTTTATTTGCTTCCAAATATCTAATCTTGTCTTCTAAATTCATTGTGCTTTTATATATATTTAGCAGAGTAAATGACTTTTTCCTTGCTATGTGGCAATCAAAATCGTATCATTTACATTTAGCTGTATAAACCGAGGCAAAGCTAAGTTGCTTTGTTATAGGTAGATGTTCCGAACTTAGGATTTAGATGGATGGGTAGATTATCAGACCATGTTTTGTTGTCTACCAAGAAATTCTGAACATACTCTTACATGTCCACATCCAATGTTATTGATGAAAGTTAGGTGGCCTTATGTATCGCCTGTTGTAAAACCATTAAGAACTATGAGTCCATTATTGTTGCAAAATGTATTACTAAATCTTTTGAGCGCCTTCTATCACTGCCAACAGTAAACTCTTCTCTGCAACAGCCCTCTAAAGTCTGCTGCAGGGCTTGTAAATAAGTGCATAGTATATATATATATTAAAATGTACTTTCTAATCTCCCGGGTTATCTAAGAGTACTTAGACATAAAACTAAAAAGGCTACATATGACTTTCTCCGAAGACCTTCTTTTCGCTCTCAGACTACTGTGCGCTGACAATGGCGAAGATATGTAATTAAGCTCAAAATTCTCGTTGAAGAAAGCAACCATAGTATCTTGTGAAGCTAGCGAAGATATGATATTGTTAATAGAAGTAGGAGTAATGATGAAGTAATGTTTTCCTAGTCCAACTTCGCCTCCTAGGAGGTATAACAGGGGTTTTGCATAATCGGCGAGAATTACCGGAAAGACCTAAAGAACAACGAAGGATTTCAAAGTCCTCGGTTGTGGAAAATCAAATATAGCTTTTACTTTTACTGGGTTGGATTCGATTACGTTTTGGGATATGATAAATCCCAAAACTTGTGGATTCTACTTCGTGTGGGTGTAGGTGTCTACTCCCAGGACTTCAATATTGCTCTCTCATTGAAGCTCCCTGGCCACTTTAGCGTATTTCAATCAGAAAGCATTGCATACTGGCTCAAGAACCATGTCATATCCAAAAGCCTGTTCGGACAGCCAGGACTCCATTAAGTCCTTGGACAATATCATGTTCAACTCAAAATCATCACTTAATTGGCTGTCTCTTAATGAGAAGGCTTAGCATCTCTTTGTCTGCTCAGACTAAGTAGACCTTCACTCAGGGAACTCATCGGCGTCATGACCGAAAACTGCGCAATTGACATACACACTCGCAGGATGAGTGTTCCATGCAAGATTTTTGAAGAGGAGGTATAGACCACAAATCACATCTTCTGCTCATATAGCGCTTTGGCAAGTCGAAAGTACGCACGAGGGGCCTACTATCCTGTTAAGCCGCTTTGTCAGAAACACTAACTGATTCCAAACTTATGAGTAGTCAAGCCGCGTGGTATCACATTTTTCCTACTTTGTGCAGTCTAACTAAACCTAACCTAGGTGTGCCTGACAGCAGAGGGCATTCATGCTCAGAACCAACGATTATGATACCACGCGGATTGGATAACTCCTGCAAACAGATGTGACCATTCGGTGCTTCGCTGTTGACTGTCGAGTCCGCTCAGATATATGGATTTTCGTCCTATTCGAGAGTAGGTGATAGTATGTCAAGGTATGAGTCATATGCTACTATGACGCCGTTGAGTATAATGAGTGCCGTGCTTAGACGGAACAGTCCTAAAGCGAGGAGTGGAGGCTTTTCTGACTCGCTCCTGGAATTATAGAACTTAAACGTCTGCTCACAATGTTTTATTGTTGTGTCATAAGTTTCAAAAATGCAAGCATTTGGTATTATATTGTAATAATGACACAGGACAACAAATTCGCCAACTCTACTTTTTAAGTTTTACATTTACAATTATAATGTGTATTTTCAGAGATAGTGTACAAATATGAATTGTCTCTTATATGATAAAAAAAATATTCTATTTTCGAATCCACTAATTCGCAATTTACATTACTAGCAGTATATTTAAATAATTAAGGCTTACAAATTATTAAGTCCGATGGCCGCTAATCAACATTGATTCTGTTAAAGCAATTAAATTTCCATTTACCTGTGGAAAGTAATTGTTTCATACAATTTAAGTTCTTCTTTGTTCATTAATGTTACTTGAATAATAACGATAATTGATAACCTTCTTATCTTATATCTTTTATCTCTAATGTTTCCAGTATTTCGGTATATTGGGTGTTTATTAATACAGCTAAGATACATATGTTCGTTCTCTAGAGTTTTGAGTTCCTTAATTGGATCAGTAGGCTCAATTATCCCTGGATGTAAAACATCTGCTTGTACAAATAATAAATTATCGAATTCATCTTATTAGATATTTCATAGAAATATGTATTAATCATTAATGAATTTTATTAATTTCTTTTATAAATGTGTGAAGTCGCTAGCGGCTTCACCCACCTTTAATTTGGAATATATAATTCGTTTCAACACATAATGTAGTAGTACATTATGTGAAAAAACAATGTTTGATTTTTATGAATATCCTTCACGTTCGTTCCACATGATCATCAACACAAGTATCATGTTTCCGCAAGTGAAAAAACGCTGACTTAGCGTCTGGCGAATCGGAGACATCATGATCGCCACGTTCCATCACGTACGGCATACGTAAATCCGAGTGCACTAGTGGTAACATCTCATCGTTTCAGCACATGCTATTTAGGGTAGATGTAAAGTAAATAATAGTGCAGTTTTTACGTTATGTTTAAGGGTTTGCTATGCCCAATTTGAATTGAAATAGTAATTAATTTATATGGAATACCTCGACTTACGTCACTAATTCGTTCCCCGCTTTTGTTGCTGCGGCTCTTTTACTAGAAGCTGCTGTTGCTGCTTCTGCTGATCCAGCATTCTTCTGGCAACAGTTCCTGCTTTCAGTTCTCTGATTCAATGCAGGGGTCGCTGAAATTCCCCCTCCATGTCGCCTACAAGCGTTTCCCTCATAAGAAGTACCCGCTCAACTTCATCTTCTGTGTCGGAGGGGAGTGAGTCAAAGCTGTTCCTGCTGACAGCGAACAAGCCTTCTCCTCCATCAGACATGTATTGTACGGCATCTTCTTCTGCTGACTCGGCTGCCGTTGAACTCGCCTACGCCGCACTTCGCTCTCCTCTCTGCAGTTCTTCGGGTAATGCATTGGTGTTGCTGCGCTAACTAACTTCAAAGGCGGCATTTGAACTTGGCTTTGCTATATGGATTTGAATTTTGTGTATCACATTGCTTTTGGTCCGCTGAGTGAATATGAATTGTAAAAGGTGGGATATGGTAAAATTAATAAACCTGTTCGCGCCAAAATGTAACAGATTACATCCAATTACGAATTATAGCTAACATCATCCAAGAAAGAGAAGAACAGCATTTAACACGATAATGGATGATCTGTCAAATAAAAGCAGTCTGAACGCGTTCTCTGCCAGCATTCGTACTTTCTTTTAATAAATACGAATTTATAATTAGTCGTGTATTTTCTTTTTGTATTTTTCTTTTCGCTATTGGTTGCAACGAGAAGAAAACCTAATAGGAACGTTTGGTAATTTTCAGTGAAATTTGTTAGTTCAACTATGCTGTACCCGTGTTCAGCATTATACATATATATATCATTATAATATAGTCAAGGAATACTAACAAAGATGTTTTTTTTTATTTCCGTTTCACCCTACTCGATCTAAAATTCTAGCAAAACTTCCGATGAACCACGACAATGTTAAAATGTTACATGTATTTTCGTAATTATTATTACATATATTTTACCATTTTCGTAGTTCACCGGAAGTTTTGCTAAAATTTTAGATCGAGTAAGGGAATAGTGATCAAAATAGATGAAGGATTATGTTTGAGATAGCATTTTGGGTATAAAGGATTTTGTTTTCGAGGTCAAGTTTAGTAATTTTTTTTGAGATAGTAGTGGTTCAATGTCATCTTGTTGATATTGGGGAATAATAATTTAGTTAAAACTAAAACAACTCTTCTATTTGTTTCCTTTATTAATAAACGTCTCGATAAATAGTACGTTCCGGCCACTAATAACAGAGCGAAACATCACAATCAATCGGCACTGTACGAAAGGTCGAACTCAAGGATAGAATAATTAACTGAACTGTGTGTGCAAGCCGATCATAGGTGCATGTTTTTATTCTTGCTGACGTGACATTGTGATTTTCATAAATGCGGTGTGTCGATGCACCCGAGTTCAGTGGCTATGTGGAGTGTGCTAACCCAATAGTAATTTCGGTGTACAAAATCAGTGCGTCGATGTAGCCGAGGTAGGTGAGTGGCTGTGCTGATCTTCAAATAATATTGGGTACATCGTTGCTTACCGAAATTACTCTTGGTCCTTGTGCACTGTCTACTATAACTGATAATCTCGGGATTGACGAAAGATGATGCTCCGGTGTCAAGGAGAGATCTAAGTCTTGGCTCGAATGGTGACGAGATTGTAACACATGGTAGAGTTGTGAGGTGTTCTCGCAATTTATGTAGCCTGTTGGTTCTTTAAGAAATGTTCAACTTTTTGATGGTTTGTATTATAGATATTATTTACTTCGCGAAAGTTTCTAGATATCCTAGAATATTGTGAATGTTCGGGTTGTACGCTTTGTTCGCGCCTGATAGTAACCGTGCGCTTTGAGAAGTTAGTAGTTTCAGGATTTTTGAAATTATTATTGCTAAAGTTTGTTCTTTGTGAAGAATGCGCGAATGATTGGGAATAATTTTGGGAAGGACTTACTGAATTTTGTGAAGAATTTAGAAAATTTCATAAAGACTGCGGGAAAGGTCTGGGCTTGATTTATTATTTGTTATATAATTATTAAATCTTCGCGGTTGATTATCGTATTGAATTGGATCTAAGACCTGTAATTAATTGGGTTATATTGACTTTGATTCATCGATAATTGTTTATAAGAAATATTCTGTTCCTTACTACAATAGGAGAAAGAAACTGTCAATGAATTTGGTCGTATTGCTCTGACCCTTCAACCAAGAGGTTCATTAAGGTCTGTGAGGAATGAGTTCAGATCTTTTTTAGCTCTAAAACATTTGTGTCAGTTTCATGGATTTGTATGTTGTTAGAATGGGCTGACTGTACCTCAATTATTTCTCCATATAGTTTTTTAACTGTCTTGTTGTTCTGTCTTATTTTATGAAGATCCCTTATCAAGTAAGTCTCTGATTACTTATCAGAGTAATGTAGGATAAGGTTATTTTTTTTTATTTTCTCCCAAATAAGGAGCGTACCAAACATATTTGGAATTTCGTTAGACTGGTTTCGATTTTATTCCAGATGGCTCGAAGGAGTATTTGACCATAAGGTGTATTGTCTGTTCCCCTTATGTATACATAAATTCCCTCGACATTGTTGAGAAACTGATACAGACTCGGATTTCCCATAGAAATTTAGGTCTTTTATTGCATAAGGAATCCTTAGTGAATTGAATATCGGATATATCGGTTTGAGTAGCTACCGGTGTAGTTACACTTGAATACAGTGCTTTTACTGTATATGTATGTTGTATAGACAACGGTTCTATATTGTGACATCAGTCAGTGGTATTTCCAGTACAGAACTAGACCACCTATTTGAAAAAAATTGCAGCCTTCCAAGCAGACTCACTTGGAATGAAAATAAAAGTCTTAGATAGCTATCAAATTATATCTGACCTATTCAGTATTTATTGGGCGATATTTATACAAAACACAGTGGAAATTGCTTATTCTGCAAAATTATGGTAAGTGCACAAAACAAACAATAGGTTGAGCTGTTTTTACGATAAACTCCGATGAACTAGTGCAATGACGAGCATGAGTTATTCGGTGTCAAATTCAAGTGCGTGGCGGCCGGCAGACAGAGATGTTATTGCAATGTGGACAGTTGTCAACATCCTGCCCCCATTGAACTGATCATAATATACAACCAAATTCCATGTATGAATTACTAAATTCGATGTTCCAATATTGTCGAAATAAATTCAATTTCCTTTGCATTTATTATAGTTGTCATTGTGCAAGCGATGAACAAAGTGACTAATGCAGTACCAAGGGATATATTCTTTTTTCGTTTACGTGGCGTGGGAGAATCCTCGTGGGGTTTGTTGTCTAACGATAGTCCACCCGAATTGTCCACTCCGTCGTTGTTATGTTTCAAATGGCGAGATGAAGTTGCATTAGTTGGGTCCAATTGTTGCTGCATTGGAAGCGGTGCTAACCGATGCATGGCCTGACGGAATACTCCAGATGTACACCTGCCACTCTTACTAAACCATCTTCTCCCTTGATTGCATTATTCTGCCTATTGGCCAATTCGGGCTTGGTTGGTTATCCTCTTTCATTATGACCATCATTCCTGGTTCTACGTTGTGACATCTTTCCTTCCATTTATACCTTTGCTGTAGTTGATTTAAATATTCACTTGACCAATGACGCCAGAACTCATTTTTGACATGAGTGGCGAGCTTCCATCGAGTGAGAATTGAAGACATTGAAAAATGTATAGGCAAATATTGATTCACGACGAAGACACTAAATACCACTAAATACCATATGGTGGAGGAGCAGTCCCAATGAACCCCCTAAAGTGTTTTAAGCTCAAATAAAATGTCTCAGTAATTATCAGAGGACCGATTCCGGTTAGCTTCAAGAGCAATAAAAAAATAATTTCTACGATGACGATGTGATGACTGGGTCGGACAGCTTAAGTGAATACCTAGCCACTCAAGAACTATTGCAATTACTATTGCAAACTGCCGGGATTAGGCTTCGAAAGTGGTTTACTAACCATCCATCATTCATTCGAGGCATTCCAATCAGCGATCGCGAAACAGAACTGAATTTCGACACCAGCATTGAAGAACATGTTCAAACAGTTGGAATGACTTGGCTACCGAAATCTGACGATCTTTGCATTAAATCATCATTTTGGTGACCCCGATCTGATCGAGAAGATTACGTTTATCAGCTAACTTGCTTCCCCCCACCAGCGGTAAGGAGCAGTAAGAATTAGCGCTATAACAAATCATCATCTCGGATGGTAGGACCAGTTGATAAGATGTTATTTAGTGAGATGTTAGATGACGTTTTTGCTGATCCAGTTGTTCTGCTATCGGCCTTGGTTACACAATGATGTGGTAAGAAGTAGTATGGCTTATCTAGTTGGTGGTAATTTACCTCTTCCATGTGCCCAAGCTGTTGGTACTCCTTCATGAATTCAATGTATTTTTGCTTAAGTTCTATTGATTTAGTAAGTCGACGTTTAAGTGAAATAAATCTTTAAAAAGCGACTCTCTCAAACTGTTGGGGAGAGAGTCTCATCCAATGCTCTCTGCTTGAAGTGATTTTCGGACGCTGTAAGACGTTCATCTTATCGCCAAAATCTTTTAATTTAATGTTCGAGTGCTTCATCTGCACTGCAAATTCCACATAATGTTTTGTAGTTCTTATTGTCTTCTATCCTTCCAGCAACCGTCCATACAAAACTGTATTTTGTAACGTGGGCATATATGTTCCCAATTTGATTTGCCCCACTGAGAAAAGCGAATGATACAGCTCAGCTCCAATGAGGACATCGATTGAACCAGGTTTATTAAATGTTGGATCCGCAAGTGGAATGTTGCTTGGAATTGTCCAGGACGATGTATTAAATGATTTGCTGGGTTGATGTGATATTGTTGTCTACAGCACATGGGCCTCCATCCTTATGGAAAATGCGTTGATGCGAGATCCTAATTTAATATTTACTCTTCTTTTTGCCTGTAAGGTTTCTCAACCTATACCCTGGATAAGTTAAAACACTTCGATGTGTGCTGCAGTCAAATCCAGACTGAGTAATTTTTATTTTCTCTTTCTTTTTCTTAACCTATCTTAATAATTTACTGCTGCTGGGACATGTGCGGGAAGTGCTGAATCGGGTATATGCATTTTAGGGTGATCGCACTAATGTTGGGAAATGCTGATAAGAAAAAGTGTAGCGCGTGAGGGAAGTGCAAAGTGAATGGAGGTGAATGTGCTGGGAACGTGTGACGGTAAAGCAGGGTGAATGGATTGGGTGTATGTTGACCTCGGTAAACTGATATGCATTATTTGTGAGATTGGTGTTAAGCCAAACTTCTTCATTGTTTTTTCCGTGATAAAATTTAACTGTGATCCTGAATCCAATATAGCTTTGCATTCTATGGTCTTGCCATTCTGGTTGGACAGGCGGGCGAGAGCAGTAGGGAGGAAAACATAGCCTTGACTTCGATAGTTCCCTTGTGCTGTTAAAGAAGTCAATTGATCCGATACCGATGCTGCTGCTGATGAAGAATTACTTGTATTGTTTTCTGTAGGGTTCGAATATTGTTCTAGGTGCAAAAGTGTGTGTGCTTCTTGTCACACATTTTACAACCTTTAGAAGAACATTTCTAAGATGTGTGTCTACCTTTAAGGCAATTAATGCAATTGTTAACACCCTTCACCAACTTAAGTCTTTGGGAAGGAGTTATTTGTAAGAACTTACTACATGCGAATAATTGATGCTGCTCCTTACAACATTTGCATTGATATTGAGGAGTTTTCGAAGTTGTGGTGAGTGATTTCTGGGTATGCATTCGTTTGTTTGCAACATCGACAGATTCGATCTTCCCAACGAACGCCTCAAGTGATTGCAATCTTGTTTCCAAATAACCAAGAAAGTCCTTTAGCGTGGAGCTGTTTTGGGTGCTTTAATGATTGTTCCCACAATGTGTGTGGCCTTGTGAAGTTTTTTTATAATTGTATGTAAAATTATTGGATCCCAAGTACTAGTATCAACTCCTAAGCCGTCTAGTGCTAAGAGGCATTCCTGAGATGTATCATGCAATGTCCGAATGCAGAAGCGCTGTCATGCATTCCTGTCCGTTGCGACGTTAGTTTGTTAAGTACAGCATTAAATAACAGGCCTTTGTTTTCGAATCTGTCATAAATGATCTTTCATGCTGGTTCGTAATTCGCTTCTGTTGGTATTATATGGCGAATTCATTTGTCGGCATCACCAACCAAACTTGTCTTCAAGAAGAAGATATTTTGTCAATTTGCTATGGGTTGCTTGTGTACTAACTCGACAAAAATATCATAAAACTGACGCCATTTCATATAGTGTCCGTCGAATTTTGACAAGACTGTCTTTGGCAGTCTTAGGTGTATGAATTTGTTGAATTCATTGGCACTGGTGATTGCTGCAGAATTTGATTAGACAAGTCATACAGCTTAATTAGTTTCTGCTGAATCTGACTTTCTAGTTCTAAAAACTGCTCGACATTGTATCCATTGAGAACCGGTTTAACTCTTACCTTTCGATAATGGTCGCAGTACTTTTGTAAGGATAACAGTTTTGATACTTTAACTGGAGTGCCTTTCAATAAGAATCTTAGTTCTTTTATTCCGGAGTGCCTGGCTATAAGGTTCGCGGTCTATATCGAGTGCCTTGCGATAAGGATCGCGATATTATTGAGTCACTGGCACTATCATACAACAGGGACGTTGCGGTGGAGAGAGCGGTTCCAAGGTGAATTTGTGGGTCAAAATCCAATGGTTTACGCGTCAATCTAAGCGGTAGATTGCCCACTTATATTGCTCGATACAATATTGATTTAAAATCCAACTTTATCACTTGCACGTTAACTAGACTTGCGTAAGCTATCACCGAACTAACGACTGCGCCAATTACAAACTTCACGTAAGTTTGCTCGAAAAAAATACAACATGCTTCAATGGTTCACTAACAAAATCTGATTTCATTATTTCAACAAATTGATACGTTGGTTCGCTTTTGCGGATTGGACAACATGAACTCTATCCGGGGCTGTAGCTGACAATGCATTTCATGCGGTTGTATGTGCAATTATAAAATATATCAAAAATATACAAATGTACATACGATATGTGGATCCAGCGACAATTCATGGTGCTACGGTGTAGGGAGTAACATTGCTGGTCTAATTCCTCCCCCTAATAATGCTTTTATTTCCACTTTTACGTTTGATTTATCTAGAATATCTCGAATTCAGGTTTTGAAAATTATCATAGTGTAATGGCGGAATAGAAAAATGATTTAAATGATTAAAAAACTAATCGCAATTTTGTCCGACAGGGGGTAAAGAGGGCCAGACGATGAAACGAGTTGTTCAGTTTGTTCACTCGAACAATCTAACTGGTGATATAGCTCCAATGGGAATTGTGTCTTCAATTTACAATTTTCGAATCGAATTAAATTATTGTCTATTAAATGAAAACTATAATTGTGACAATTATGAGATATTTGGGTATATGTACTATTTTTAGATTTTATGACAATATTGGTGAATTGCTTTATTTCATTTTGCTTTCGAATAAAATTCAATAATGCATTTTCCCTTGAAATTTGTTGAATATACAATTTGATAACATTTTAAGATCATACGTGTTAATACAGTAAATGACGCTCATAATAAAAACACGTTTATAAAAAGCCAGAACAAAAGCACCTCGTACACACACATTTACACCAATCTAAAAAAAACATACCTTATAAGAAACACGCTTATAAGAAAAACACTGATATAAAGAATTTTGTTACAGCACCGATTCTAAGTTTTCCTTTGAAATATTAAGTGTACAAGAAACTTTCGTGTGACACAAAAAAGTCGCATCGAAATGTTCCTTAAATGTGAACGAACATGTCAAAGAAAAGTCATAAAGTCATAAATGTCAGTTTTTTTTTAAAGAACATTTTTTTTAACAAACTTATGTTTTTTATATCCATGTTTTTTTTATAAGTTCACTATACAAGAAAGACACGCTTATGGACATGCGCTCATCTCAAAAACAGTCTCTCAGTTTGTGCAGAGGAAGCAGATATCTGCAACAATTTGTTGGCAGTTTTGTTCAAGTTGGGTGTTTGATCTCTGCCATGTTCCAGACATTATTGTTAAGCGTTTTAACGTTTTTAACATTGACAACCCAATTGACGACATTTGACAACATTAACGACATACGTGTCGTGTCGTCAATAAAAAAACGATGCGTAGTGGAACAACACTGGTTGTGAGTTAGTAAGGTAAAATGTCAGTAGTATTTTAAGTGTCTGGGAAAAAGAATTAGTTATATTTGTTCGTATTAATATAAGTAACGATTTCGATAATTAAGGATATTCCTCGATGCTAATAGAAGCGTGGTAGGCGTGTTCCTAATTACATAATTTTCTTCTAATGTTCAAATTTTCGATTGGAATCTTTCGATCAATTTTGGTATGTAATAAACATCTTTAATCTCTGCTTATGTTTTGTTTACGCCACAGTGGTTAAGTAGTTTATGTGTTTTTAAAATCACTTATGTTAACTTCTCTTCGTCCGTTATGTCGCTTAACAAAATTGCTGCACTTGATAACCCTAAGCATTGTGTTTTTTTATAGAAATACTATATATTGTCTTGCAATTTGGCAAATATATTTTCTTGATGACAGTAAATACTTTCGCTAGCAAAATACTTTCTCAAAAGGTCTAATACGAAGTTTTCTTTAAATTCCTTCAACTCAATTACC
Organism: Eristalis pertinax; assembly: GCA_907269125.1. NCBI lineage: Eukaryota > Metazoa > Arthropoda > Insecta > Diptera > Syrphidae > Eristalis > Eristalis pertinax. Next base: position 27,569,858 of record OU026148.1, read on the forward strand.
AGTATTATTTTCCGAAATCGTGATAAATTGCGTGGTTGTTAACTCCATCTGCTGTGTTTAAAATAATCTGCCTTTTGAAAATGTTGCCAGGTGAATCTAATAATGGGATGTGATCTTTCTATCGTCATGTGCGCTGTGAATGTCGGCTGTTCTATTAGCTTTCACGTACTCAATATCAAAGCCATATTCCTCGAGTTTAACCTTCCACCTAAGCACTTGGTTCTTTTAGTGAACTAAGCCGGGCTAGGGGACGATGGACTTTCTCCTGTAAAGGTATCGTCTTAAGTATTTTGTGGCCCACACAATGGCCTACAACCCCGCTATAGGAGAGTAATGAATGGAAAACATAAAGGGAGATTTTCTTAGATTACAATGGCCCCAAAGGCGAAATTTGATGCATCTGTTGTTAGAGTGTATTTTTTCTTGCAGGTATTATTATCAGAGGTAATAAGCTTTTTAAGGGTTTCAAAAGCTTCTATATAATTTGAGTCCGTTAGATTGATTTTAGCGTTTTGCTTCAGAAATGATAGACTTCCGGTAGTAACCGATGATTAATAAGAACGCTTTAATCTGCTTTGGGGTTCTGTGCAATTTGTAGTCGTTATGATTATGTGGCTTAAAAATTCGGTTTCTTTTTATAGAAAATCACTTTTGTCTAATTTGATTTTTAATTATTTGCCCGCTCTTCGTTTTACACTCAAAGTATGGCAGTGAAGAGCCAGAAGAATGAAGAGACTCTTCCTAAGGTAATGTTTCTCAAAGAACGATTGAGCTAATTAATTCGTTTAACTCAGGAGCGACATGCGGAACGGCAGTTACTTGGCAAGTTAATTTTAGTATTGGGATTATAATTATGTTAGGCCACTCGTAACAAAGTTCGCGGTGTTTAAACACGGGACTACCACTGCTCCAGCGGTCTCTGCTCGGGCGCCAAATAAATCTCTAGAAGATTAAGTTTAAAAAACTGAGGATAAGTCCCTTTGAATTTTAAAAATTAATGTGAAATTTGTTACAAATTGCGTCGGTGATTTGGTGTGGAGATGGTTCTTGTTATGAATGAGTGTTCAGTTTCGTAGTTTGTACATACTGGAGGATGTGAATACTGGATTGTGTAGTTGACGTTTGATTGGGTTTCTCTAACCGAGATTAATGCAACTGCAAAATAAGCAACTGTAGATTAGAGACCACCTGCTTTACACCTGCTGGCAATGGCGTTGTTTCAAGTGATGCGATATCAAACAAAGCGTTTTCTGTCTTGTTAACCAGTAACGTCTGCGATAACGTTATAAAAGACGCCATACCTCCAAGATTTTCATTTGGTTTTATTTGTTATATGTTTTATGGTTTATTATAGACTGCTTTAATAATTTGTTCATACAATAACATTAAAACAAAGCTGCTTACTTCGCTAAAATATTTTATACTTACGCAAATTGTGTTATATAATTAAGTTAAAGTCGTTGATGCCTGCGCATGCAGACGGGTATTCTTATATATAATAATATAATTTCAGGATTTGTATTAGTTTCACTCCAAATCATATGTGTCCTTTTCCATCTGTTTTACTCTTGATCTAAATTTATACAAGTCAATGGTCTTTATTTTTTTATTCAATTAACAGTTTAATTTCTAATTATGCTACACTATTTAAGTTAATTGGAAAATAAAATAATTCAGTAAGATAAAGTAGCTTTTTTATTTCTTTTTTTTGGAAAATCAAATCATTGGCGACCGTTATAAATAAAATTAATGTTCACAATGTTGTGTGCTTAATTGTCCCCAATTGTTGTCGTTGATCATATTTGATTGAACCAAAGTCAGTATTTTCCTTGTTTCGTCATAAGTACATACACGTACTTATGTGTTAATAGAATTCTTACTGAAATACAAAGCATCTATCGTGCACATCGAATCATACTTGTTTTATTGTTAAGCCGTATACGAAAATGAGTTATCTTTTTTTCTATCTTTAAAACTCCAATACTTATAAAATTTTGCATTAGATATAACTTGAGAATTTTACTTGAATAAAATATGGTATGCAATTATAGGTTAAAATATATTGACTATTATGTACAATACTTTAAGCGAGTCTGTATCAATATGGAATTGAATCCCAGTAAGAACATAAAAAGCAAGACGACAACCTAATAATATAAAATTGAGTACACTTTACAAAATATATTATTGTTATGAATATACTAAAATATAAAATATATATACAAAACAGCAACCTATTTCAATTTATAAGGTTTTTTTTATATTAATTCAACCGAAAAACTTATTATATGCAAATGTTATAGGTAAATAATGGTATATTGTAAATGGTATATTGCAGCATATTTTGAGCTTGCATTAATTTTATTAATATTGTTGTCCTTATATCAGATTGTATCTTGTTCTTTACACATGAATTTTGTATTTTATACATTTATTTGTATTGGAATAAATAAAGCAAAAATAAAAGTATATTTATGATTTCGAACTTTATTACAATCGATTTTTGTTACCATCTTTGAAAGTGAGGTAAGTACAAGAGGAGAAGAGGACAAAAGATTGCACGCAGAACGTTTCTGCTGGCGGGATCAAGGAGAGCACATATTTTGTTTTTCTAACAACAAAACTGGACTCTGAGATAAAAACTAAACTCAAATGACGCTATCATATGCTATCCGTATATTCCAGGATTTACCATAGTGTGAATATCTAGCATATTGTACACTTCATCGGAATGAAATTACACTAATGACTTGACTTCAGTCATTCGAAAAAATGACAGACATCATCTTATACCTTCGGTATTTAAAACATTTAGCACAAACAAAAATGTTGGTAAAATGTCAACATTATTTATAATTTTCCCTAGCTTAATTGAAGAGGAAAACGTGTTACCTTTCCAAAAAGGCACGAGGCATTGCTCCTGAGCTTGGTTAGGTTAGATAAGTGTGGTTGTCACAGCCGTTGTGCCCCAGATCATGTTTGGATCCATTGTGCTATCACTAACACGGATACGCCGATTCATCGTTAGCCAGGGGGTCTAACTGACACCTAAGAAGTACCTGCTGGTATCCAAGTGGTCTCTTCATTACTGGGTTAGAACGAATTTGTTTTTGTGATGAGCTATGTTCTGAATTTTTCTATTTAACATTTCTTCTGGGCTGCTAAATAGATAGTCGCCTTGCGTATTATTCCTTCTTCTTGCAAGGGCTGGACAGCTGCCGAGGTAGTGTAGCGTGGTTTGTACTTCTTCCCCATATCCGTAGCCGTGAGCCCAAGATACAGTGACCTGTGATGATCCTTACGACCATATTGATTATATTTCTATGGATGCTTGGGAGTGCACTTGTCTTTTTCGTTATGCTTGATGTACAGTGTTACTTAAATTGAGCTTATTTCATTGCCTGGAATACCACCATTCCCACGGACCCAGCATAAGGTAAGGTTGCATCGAACTCCATCTATCTCCCTGAGAGATAGGCAGCAAAGTTTACCATCTTGACTTTGTTGATGGTGTGTCCAGAGGCTTGATGGCCGCCAGACTGTCTATGTATATACGATAGACTATCGTCGCAAAAGAGATTTTTTAGCAAATTTCTTTGGCGTAATTCTTATCAAATGTGGCTTGGGAAATGTGAATCGATTCAAATGCCTTTCTCAGGAACGATGGAATAGCTGAATTGAATTGTTGTTCTCTGAAATTTTACAGTAAATCTTGAGACCTGGTTTTAGAACTATTTTGGAAGAACTGTGTCGCCAAGTAAATTGCAAGCGATCATATATCGGTTGTGTGCACTCTACAGTTTACAGGAAACCGATTGGTTGAACTTGTTCACATTCCTTTTTATTGCAATTTGGCACCAACTGCGACATCTAATGCATCTGTTATCAACATTAACGCTGCTTTATAGTTGAAATGAGTGAGCAGAGTTGTGTGCATGTCATGTCGGGTTTCGATTTGAAACCAAGATACTTCTGTCGGCCAACTTGAATTTGTTTACTAGACTAACGTAAGTTCAGGTTCATTGCTGGACAGTAGTCTAGTGACGTCGGTGGTATGAGCTTCTCCCTGGACAGCTAAAGATGTTTTTTTGCCATTAATACATTTGATCTTCAGGTCAATTAACAGCCCGTAGTGTGCAAACAGGTCTGCGGCGATTATTGCTGTTTTAACGAACTAACACTCAATTCAATTCCACCATGTTCTTGTTCCATGGTGGAACGCAGAACTGCAGAGTATTCGTAAGGAAAGCTTCTTAATAGGTCCCTAAAGACCAATTCAGAGGAGGACTGGAACACGTACCGATCAAAACAAAAAGAATATAAGACGCTAATTCTATTTCGAAAAGTGTCTCTTATAGAGACTTCTGTGGAAAGATCAGGAAACCCGATGGTACCTACACTGAGACTCTCAACTTCATGCTTGAGACTCATTTTCCAGGAAACCAAGTCATAAACGGCTCACAACCAGCTCCTATCCTATTAACTGAAGATGAGCTGATAAACATCACACGCCGATGCTGGTATGTGCCATTACTCGTGGTAACAGACGAGGCTATCAAGCACGCAGTGACGTCCTTTGATAGTTTCAAGTCCCCAGGTACCGATGGCATATATCCAGCTTTGCTGCAAAAGGCCATCGACCCATTACCACCGGTTCTGAAGAGAATTTTCATTGCCAGTCTAGCAATGGCCTATATCCCGACCCTCTGGCGTACATTTAGGGTAGGCTTCATACCAAAAATCGGTAAGGGGGACTACTCACTCGCCAACAGTTTTTTCCAAGTCGAAACTTATGCGATCCTAATGGCCACGAACTATATTGTGAAGAACAGGCGGAAGGGGCGAAGTATTTGTGTCTGTAGCGGCAGCCAAACTTGATTGTATTCATTTGAATGCTGAGTATTGATTTCTCATTCAATGACTTTAAAATGAATGGTGACTTACACTTATCATTCAGCATTCAATTGGGAAGTCAATAAATGAATTCAATTTACATAAATTCAATTCGGTACATTCAATGAATGCATTCCCAAATGCCTTAATTCTTTGACAGCCTTGGCAGATGGTTCCATGTAAATGAACTCATTTTGATGCGCTGCTGGTACCGCAATTGTTTTTAGAACCTCAAAGTCATAAATCGATATTAGAGGGATTCTAATATCGAAGAAGTCATTTCGATTCGTTATCCTTCCCTTGGCTGTTCCACCTTCTTGACACTCGTTGATAAGAGCTCTAAGTTGTGTTGGAACACGTTCAGTTGATGTTTCACTGTGTTATGATCAACCACAACAATTAATGACACATGGTGCCAACCCATATCTCACAAGCAGCACTCAGCACACAACACACAGCACTCAACACCCAGCGCACAGCACAATTGCACATACTCATCTCCTATTTCTGCTATCATTCGAATGCACATTTTTCATACACCTGTATGCACCTCTTTGCTATCTAAACCGAATGTATATATTGTAGGATAAGCAATTTTGTTTACATAAGGCGATTATATGCACAAATAAAATTCAGTTCAACACAAATAATCTGTCTAATAAGTTGACTTCCCCCCACCAGCGGTAAGGGGTCAAAAATAATTCAGATACAATAATTAACTCAACATTGTTACTGAAAGAAAACATTGACTCAACATTGTTGCTAAGGCAATCATTGGTCTCCTGATAATTGACTTGGTTCTGGATGTAAAGGCCATATTTCCTCTTCGTCTTGCAGCCATATTGGTCCACTCCACCATAATGTATGGTTCTTTAATTATTTAGGCTTCAAACCCTCCATGCATTTGGATCTGTGATTACGCGTATTTTGGCTACTCTATTTGATATGAACGCCATCTTACTCGTGGGATTACTTCTTCAAGCAAGCGCAATAGTGGAGTCAGTCCATGCAGTCACTTTATCAAGCTGTGATCCAAATGTTTGCTGTACCTCCTTCAACAGCCTTGAAAGAAGATATGCTCCACATAATTCTAACTTCGGAATTGTTAATTTCTCCTTTATCGGTGCAACTTGTGTCTTTGATGTCAGTAGAGTGGTTACATATCCCGTGTTATTGTATCTGGGAATCACATCTGGGAATAGTGACGAATTCAGCATCAGGAAGTTAGGTTTTAAAGCGAGTCCAACATCGTTGTAGTTCATAGGTGAGGTTAGCACTTTCGAGATTGAATTCTTCCGGAAATAAAAAAATATATTTTTATTCGGACTTTGCGCGTCCGTTCTTTATTGCGGTTCAAATCCAACTCTCTTGACAAAGAATAATAACTTATCGACTAACATATTCTACTTGTTCAGGTGTTTTTACCTGACATACATAATTCGCTTAGCTTGCACATGTGATCGTCTTGTCGCGATTCTACGAATTGATTTTGCGGCCGGACGTCGGACAGACGCCTTGTCATCATAAATGGACGATCGCGTGTGCATTACATTGAACTTTGGTATATCGTATATCATATTATGCATTTTATGGTGGGAGCGTTACGTTCAACTGTAACACCCCCATCGTTAGCTTGAGGCTCCGACGAAACCTTTACAATGTTTGATGTACACTTTATTTTAAAAAAGTAAATACATATGATGGTAATTATTACAAATATATTTATGCTTACTGAAGAGATATTAAATGTTTTATTAAGAAAAGCAGTTTTTTCAATACGTTCTGTATTTTTTATTTGTCTAACATACAGTTCATCGATCTTAATATTAGGTATTAGTTGGCTTTCATTAACTTTAGTCATTAAATTTGGTAATATTATTGTATCGAATATTTTCTTTTCAAAGTGTTTGAATGTTTCATTTTGGATACTTATTTTACAATTATTATACTTTATCAGATAATTACCTTCTAAGGTCATATTCTTATCATTACAGTTATGCTTAATTTTGATCTTATACGCATTTTTTACAATAATGGTTCCTGGTGTGACTTTTTTGATCACCGTAGATGTTTCTATTTTTTTGGGACATACTGCCTCACAAAAAGTCATAATATTTCTTATGCAAATATCTGTTATCGGTACTAAATTTTTTTTCAAGTTATCTTTAGGGATTTTGAATACATTGTTCTTTTCATCTTTTAGTATTAGCCTGTCGTTAACAAAAAGTGCTTTATTTTGTTGATCTGGTAAGGGTTCTATTAGGATTTTGGTATATGTGAGATCGGTTAGTCTAGGAATTAAGAGAATTAGTATAATTTGATCCTGATAGTGTGAAATTGCGATTTTGACTTCCTTAAAGGCGTCCATATCTGAGATCATATCCATTTCCTCGGAACTCAATATATTTTTTGTAAGGATTCCTAATTTACTCGTGAATAAAAGTTGTTCTATACTGTCAATATGTCTACTTAGTAAGGAGATATCATTATTAATCTGGTACAAATGTTGCATTAAGCTTACTTCGTCCTCTAGTGTTATTATTTTGTTACCTAAGTCTTTGTTAAAAGAGTTAAAGTACGTCTTTATGATGCCTTGTTGTTTGTTTATGTGAGTCGTCATGTTCTTTATCTGTTCAGCAATTTCTTCGTTAACGTGTACCTGGCTGTTCGTTTGTGTTATAAGTTTTCTATCATCTTCTAAGAGTTCGTCAAGTTTTGCTTTTATTTGTCTTTCGTCCTCGTGGTCCATGGTTCCTGCTATTATCTTTAGTCCTGTACCTAATACGTCTATGAGACCTCTTTTCGACCTGATATGGGGTCTAATATTCTTTACCTTTGCTTCTAATAAGATGAAGTTTTGACTTATTGCATTATACATAGGGTTTACTAAATTGGATTTATTTTGGAATATTAAAATATTGGACTTAATACGTTCCTTAGCTATTTCGAATTCGGTTGAGTTTATTATGTGTAGCACCTTTGTGTAGTCTTTTATGATCTTCTGTTTCCCTAAGTCCAATGTCAAGTATCCGTTATTGTTGTTCATGTCGTGTAGAATTATCTCCTGTGTCATGATCGTTGTAAGAATCGTTGTAAGAGTAAGGATAGTTACGAATGAAGACATCTGCAAATGAAATTCGTGAAAAGGTTACTACTTGTTATCTAGTTCATCAGCCTTGATATTTCTTCTTTTTCTTTATATGAGTTCTGTAATATACTTTTTCATTCCTTATGTCTTTCAGGTGATCTTCGTCTATTTTCTCCGTTTGAATTTTCCTATATTTGGAATGATTCTTTCCTCCTCTTACTTCTTTCACGAAGTTTTGTCCGCTTGTTAAAGGAAAATCCTGTCTGTTTCGATTGATCTTATTTATAACTTTCTGTTTCAGTTCTAATATTCGATTTTGGATGCTTTTATATTCGTCTTCATGTATCTTACCATTAACAAAGTCTATAGGTCGTTTGTTAGTTGTTGAGTGGATGGTATTGTTATAGAATGTTATTATTCTTGATATTTTTTCTTCAACAGAACCTTCGTTATTAATTTCATCATGTTTGAGAAGCCTAATGTGCTCATTTATAGTATTATGTAATCTCTCCACATCAGCGTTTGATGTGTGATTACTATTGGAGGTAAAATGGAGTTCTACATTTAGATGGGATAAAAATTCTCTTAACGGTAAAGCTTTGAAGCCCAGTTCGTTATCTGTAATGATCTTTTTGGTTTGTCCAAATTGGCTAAAATAGAAAGATAGCACTCTTTTGAATTCTGTCCATGTTCTACCTATTATCTTTATAGCGCACGCGTGTTTAGAGAATTTATCGATAATTGTAACAAAGAGAGATTTTTCGAGACTATAGAAGACATCAACGTGTATTACTTCAAATGGTTTAGACGGGGTTTCAGTTAATTTAAAGAGAGGCTTAGGTGGATTTCTAACATATTTCTCCATGTTACAGACTTCACAATTATTAATAAATTTGGTAATTCTTTCCTTTGCTTTTGGATGGTAGTAGTTTAGAGATATTTCTTTAAAGATTTGCTCAATTCCTCTGTGGTTATTCCTTAAGTGTTCCTTTTCGATTAATGTAGCTAACTTTTCTTCGCTGGTAACATCTTCTAATAGTTTTAGACATCTAATAATTTTAAGTTTATTCTTTTCCTTAAAATGTTTCAAAAAGGTTTGTTTGATGACATTAAAAAAGTTTTCATCGTCTATTAAGATAGCATTCAAGTTATTAGGGTTGAAATGATTCTTTAGAAGAGTTATAACACTTTCTTCCTCTAAAGTTTTTGTATAAATTGTTGTACGGTTTCTATTAAATATCTTCGTCTTTTTAATTCTAAGAGATCCAGAGTGAGATTTTCGAATAATAATTTGAGTTTTGAATATATTAATACAAGATTTACTTATTGGGATGATTTCATTTTCGATAAAGTTTATTTCTGGATGAATTATTCGAGAAAGAGCATCAGCGTTCATGTTCTTTGTACCTTTTTTGTATTTGATATCGTAATCGTATTCGGAAAGTTTTAACCGCCATCTCACTAACTTCGAATTCGGTTCTTTGACAGAGAAGAGCCATGTGAGTGGTTTATGGTCGGTTTCAATAGGAAATTTCCTACCGAAAAGGTATGGACGAAAATATCCTGTTGCCCATATGATGGCTAAGAGCTCCTTTTCAATGGTGCTGTAGTTTATCTCATGCTCATTCAAGGTACGGCTGGCGTAGCATATAGGGTGATTATCCTGTGAGAGGACAGCACCTAAAGCATACTGACTAGCATCTGTTGTGAGAACGAACTGTTTGTTAAAATCTGGGTACTTAAGGATGGGGTCGTTCATAAGAAGAGTTTTTAATGTATTGAAGGATTCTATGTATTGGGGATCTGTTACATTCATTTTTACATCTTTTTTGAGATATTTCGTTATTGGTTTTGCAATTTTGGAGTAATCTTTAATAAATTTCCGGTAGTAGCCGGTAAGACCTAAGAATTGTTTTATTTGCTTATTAGTTTTTGGGATTTGGTAATTTTTAACACATTCCACCTTTTTTGGATTTGGTTTAATACCATTAGGGGTGACGATGTGTCCGAGAAATTCGGTTTCTTTTTTAAGAAACTCGGATTTATCCAGTTGTACCTTCAAATTGACTTCCTTAAGTCTTTTGAAGATCTTTGCTAAGGCAACCAGATGCTCTTGCAATGACGTAGAAAACACTATTATGTCATCCATGTACACCAGTATGTTAATATTAATGAAATCTTTTAGGACTTCATTCATAAGACGCTGGAAGGTCGCTGGAGCTGTTTTCAGGCCGAAAGGCATACGAAGAAATTCGTAGTGTCCGTTCTCGACGCTGAATGCGGTCTTATGAATGTCCTCCTTATCTATTTCTATTTGATAGAATCCCTTCGCCAGGTCGAGTGTCGTAAAATACTGACATCTCCCAAGCTTGTCGAGGATTTCGTCTATGCATGGAATTGGGTACTTGTCGTCGATCGTTACCTCGTTTAGTTTGCGGTAATCTACGACGAGCCGCCATTTTTGTTTGCCGCTTGCATCGGCCTTCTTAGGCACGATCCAGATCGGTGCAGAATATGGTGAGTTGCTTTGGCGTATAATCTTGCTGTCTAGCATCTCATTAATTTGTCTTTGTACTTCACCCTTGTGAATGTATGGATATCTATAACTCTTAGTTTGGATAGGGACATTGTTAGTGGTTCTTATTTTGTGTTTAATTGCATTAGTGAAACTTAAGTTCCCGTTCTCCTTGTAGAATACATCTTTGTATTTCTTTAGAATATTTATCAGACCTGTTTTTTCTTCACTATTCAGGTGGTCAAGCCTTAGCTGTTCCAGCGATAGTGGTATTTTGTTATCTTCGATGACGTTAAAGTTTTGACTATTCACGGGTTGCGTGATAAGAGGTTCGAATTTGACCAGTTCCTTTTTAGGATGGTTGTCATTCTTAAACTTAATTTTAGCTACAACTTCATGCTTTTCTACTTCGTATACTCCTTCTTTTACAATTGCGTTGCCATTTACTGAATTTTGTTGTGGTAAATATGTCAATCCTTTTTCCTGATCTACGGATAAAGTAATTTCATCTTCATGGAGTGGTTCCGTTTGTATGCTTGTTTGTTCATAATGAATTTTTACCTTTTTGTTACCTATTACTAAAATTTCTTCACCTAAATCTATTTTGGCTTTCATAGGAATTAGTAGGTTATTGCCTATGAGTCCGTCGAAATTGTCATGAAATGGGAAGATGTACATTTCAAATGTATCCCTAGGATTTCCCAGTTCCTTGAAAATGGGTACTTTTGCTTTATGGCTAATTTTCACATTTGTATTAAGTGTCTTTACTTCTATTTGGTTTTGTAGAGTGTGTATTTTATCAGGTGAACACAATCCGGGGTTGATAATTGAATGTGTCGCTCCTGTATCTAATATAAATTTTAGAGGTCTAATTTTTCCTTGCACTACTATATATGGTAGTTTGGACTGGAGGCTCCTGAACGAAAATTTTGTTCGTTTACTCTAGTACTCCTATTAGTTGTATCTTGTTCGTTTCGTTTTGGATTTCGGTTGTTTTGCTGAGATCTATTTTGGTAATGGCGCTGATTTTGCCTATTTGGTGGAAGTCTATCTCTTTGTGCCATTCCTATCTCCATTGGTTCTGGAGGAGGTTGAAAATGATTGTTTCTGTTATATATTTGATTTTGGACTTGAGGTTGATTGTTGTAGTGATTGAAAGGAAGTTTGAACTGTGTCGGTTGGTTTGAATACTTTAGATAGCTACGGTCAGTATTTCCCTTAAAACGAGAATTATTGTACGGTTTGCCGTTTGGATTAAAGTAGGCATAGTTGCTTTCGTAAAGAATGTTTATTGCCTGTTCGAGATTCATCGGATTTCGACAATAGAGAAGAGATCTCATGGGTTCTGGTATTTTACTTTTGAACACGACTAATGCAGATGTTTTATTTTGCTCAATGGCGGCTTCTATGTGTTGGGGATTGCCTTCCACTGTTTGTTTGGCTTTTATATTGAGCCTTCTGAGGATACCTTTGATTTCGCTATAGAAGTTCACAGCGTTAGTTTTGAAAGTAATTCCTCTTAGCTCATCGAAGAGTTCTTCGGCGGTATGACGATCGCCAAAGTTGTTATACAAGATTTCTTTTATTTCTATCCAAGTTGTGACATGATTGTTAATGTCCATTACCTCGCGGGCACGTCCTTTGAGTTTGGACTTAATAGTATCTGAGAATATACTTTGGGCTAAGCCATCGTACTTTATAAGGGTAGGGTGGATCTTATCGATTAAATCCACGAAGTTCTGGAGTTCTCTAAAATCTCCATTGAACTCTGGTAATTTAGATAAATATTTTAGGGGATTGATTTCGAGAGTTAGCATATTTATTTCGGTATGTAATTGAGATGAACTTGAAAAGAAATTGTTCACGATATCGGTAATTTGCCTAGATTGTTCGTTGACTATGTTAATCTGGTCTTCAAGGGAAGTCATTTAACCAGTTTAGTACAAGATGCTTATAATATATACACTTACATCTATATATAACTTAATTTTTGACACTATAAAATAAGATAAAAATAATTGGTATTTACTTTGCTATGTTTTTGTCTTTTATGCTTTGTTTCTGGTCGTCTTATTATTTTCTTGATGTATAGATGAATGATGAATGAAATGTGCTGCTCTTCCTTCTTTGGGATTTTGAATTTTCAGGCTACTTTGTTTAGTTTTTCACTCTGGTTTCAGTTCACATTTACACGTAATCTTTTTATTAGGAATTTTGATATAAAGAGATAAAGATTCACTTTATTAGATTATCTCAGTTCACAATATATTGCAAATACGCGCAGGGAGATCTATTTCGATTTGCGGAACTATGATCTATAACCGCTGTACACGATATACACTTGTTTACTGCAAACGTTTTTTCTTCGAATTCGTTATCGACGATATGCTTTAATCTTATGAAGCTTTCCCTCGCGAAAACGTTTTCTATTTAACCCTTGTTAAATAACTTTCAATAATAATTACGACGATATGCTTCAACCTTATGAAACTATCACTCGCGAAAATTTCTTCCTTAAGAAAATAACATCAGATACCCGGTTAAGTTTTAAAAAACACTGTACAGATACATCCAGGTATCCTACCGACTGCGCCACTTTCGAGATTGAATTCTTCCGGAAATAAAAAAATATATTTTTATTCGGACTTTGCGCGTCCGTTCTTTATTGCGGTTCAAATCCAACTCTCTTGACAAAGAATAATAACTTATCGACTAACATATTCTACTTGTTCAGGTGTTTTTACCTGACATACATAATTCGCTTAGCTTGCACATGTGATCGTCTTGTCGCGATTCTACGAATTGATTTTGCGGCCGGACGTCGGACAGACGCCTTGTCATCATAAATGGACGATCGCGTGTGCATTACATTGAACTTTGGTATATCGTATATCATATTATGCATTTTATGGTGGGAGCGTTACGTTCAACTGTAACAGTTAGCCTCAAGGTTAGCCTTCCATATACGTTGCATCAACATTTTGGCAGTGATTTTAAGTGGTGACAACCATCCTAATGGGTCGAAAAGACGTGCAATTTCGGAAAGTGTGACACGTTTGGTTGATGGGTGGTCAATCTTCGTATGCTGGTTTATGTTCACTTTGAAGTGAAATGTGTCAGATGATGGGTCCCAATTGATTCCTACTGTTTTTATGGTGTCTTCTTTATTAAAGTTAATGACAGATTGGCAATGAGTTCCCGAAATCATATCAAGCATATCCTTATGGATTGCTGCCCATTTTCGGAGATGAAAACCACCGCCTTTCAATAACTCCAGACATAAGGTCGTCTACGTAGAAATCTTTTCTGATGATATCTGCGGCAACTGGATAGTTTTGTTGCTCATCAGATGCTAACTGGTGAAGTGTTTTAACGGCTATGCATGGCGTGGAAGCTGTCCCATACCATTATATATTTTAATTTGACGGTACATGTTTTTGATGTCCGCTGTATATACATCGATGATGCATCGAACGCCACACGTAATTTTGTGGTAGTACTGTCAGGCTTAAATACTGGGTGATGTGGCATATATTTAGTATGATTTTTCTGCTTGCTTATCACTGGAAGAAATTTCAACCATGTGGCCCAGATGTATGAATTCGTTTATAAATTTCGTGTATTCAAGTTGCAAACGACTGTCTGTTTTGAATTTGTTTCTAATTGCAATACCCTTGCAACCGCTCTATCTCGTGAAGCTTCGAGGTTGTATCTATGCTGCAATTGATTATTGAATGGGATATCAACAGTGTATCTACCTTCAGCATCTCGAAAATGGGTTTCTTCGTAAATTTGTTCACAGTCTAGTTCTTTCTGTGTTGATAGGCTGGATTCTGGAATTTGTTCTTGTTCCCAGAATTGTTTAAGTTGGTTTTCCAAAGTTGTTTGCGCAACCATTCCAATCATTTTTACGTTTGCACTCTTAAGAGATGTTCTTCCTGTGATAAACCATCCAAAATGTGACCTTTCTGCTATAGGAGAACCCTTAGGGCCCCTCTTTATACCATTAAGCATGATATCTCCGTAAACGTCTGCTCCAAGAATCTTGTCAATAGAACCGGGTATGTAAAACGTTGGATCGGCCAGCAAAAGTTGTTTCATCTCACTAGGAACTCCACTGAAGTCATTCTTGTCCGGCGTCAATCTGGTGAGAGTTGGTAACACAAGTGCTGGAACCAGCAATTTGAAATCTGAATTGAATCTTGGTTCTAGTATCAATTCTACTTTGCTGCGAGTGTTAACAGCATTAGTAGCTCCTAACCCGCTAATCTCAGTGAGTGTTTTTTTCCTTCGGTAGACGCAATGATTAGGCTGCTTCTTCAGTTATGAGGGAGCCTGGGATCCTGGGTTAATTAGGGCTCTTAGCTCTCTACGATGACCATTCTTGTTGGACGCCATGACAATTGCTGTGGCGCGGAGTACACTTCGGTTCTGATGTCCATAATTAGATTGTAATCCTTGTACTTGAGTTTGATCGGGTTGTCTTCTACTCGTGAAAATATCTTGGTGGAGTAGAGTATGGTGTTTTCTATTGCACTGCTTGCATGTTCGCAAACTAGTGGATGAAATCTTCCTATCATTATTTATTTGTTAGTATTGATGTTGTTGATATATATTTATGTTTCACTACCAGTTTCTATAGCCCTGGTTATGCTTTCCACTTTCAATGTGAGCCTTGGATACGCTATTCACTTCCAATGTGAGCCTTGGATACGCTATTCACTTCCAGTGTGAGCCCTGGATACGCTATTTAAGTCGCCGTTCTTCGCGGACCAATGATTGCCTTAGCAACAATGTTGAGTCAATGTTTGCTTTCAGCAACAATGTTGAGTTAATTATTGTATCTGATTTATTTTTGACCTCTTACCGCTGGTGGGGGGAAGTCAACTTATAAGACAGATTATTTGTGTTGAACTGAATTTTATTTGTGCATATAATCGCCATATATAATACAAATTTGCTTATTCTACAGTATTTGCTTGCATACACATTCGGTTTAGATAGCAAGAAATAAGAATCGACAGAGGTGCGTACAGGTGTAAGGAATATGTGCATTCGAATGGTAGCTGAAATAAGAGATGAGTATGTGCAATTGTGCTGTGCGCTGGGTGTTGAATGCTGTGTGTTGTGTGCTGAGTGCTGCTTGTGAGATATGGGTTGGCGTCATGTGTCATCACTTGTTGTGGTTGCTCACAACAACATCACTGATTCACTGACAGACTTAATTTTTCCTAAAAAAAACCTTAAACTGAAAAATGTTGGAATTATTTGCCGACATGTGCGTCGATTATTATTACAAAAATATGATTACGCACATTACAGTTATTTGTGCGCATCTGCGTCTGATATTTGAGTTCACCTGACCTTGGTGGAGCGCAAGCAATACAACTGCAACTACTGTTGCGAGGCGTGTGTGCTAACTTGCATACGGCTGCCGATGTCATCTGTGCAAGCTTTGAATGTTGATGAAAAATTAAGATTCAGGGCTGGTTATTAGATTAAGACAATCATGAAGGTGTTGAATACCGTAAATGAGGGATAAGCTTCTCTGTCTAGCTGAGAGTAATTTTGTCCAGATTTTGTTAACGATCTAGACTGCGTTCGCGTCGTAGGACTTTTTTTTCCATCTATGGAATGTGCGATAGTATTGCTGTTATTCCCGAATGGTTTGCATCCCATGCAAGTTGCATTGGTAAGTCTGGGTTGTATGGCATTAATATCCGATTTCCTTTTTAATTTGTCGCAAGCTTTTTCGCATTTGATTTACCATTTACATTTCTGATTTTTCAAAGCTTACGAAGTGGGGTTGCTTTTGGAATAAACCTCACATAATAAGTAAGTAACCCGTCTTACATCATCGCTGGAATTGGAACTTGGCGTTTCTACAATAGCAGCCACCTTTGATGGTGACTTCACGACTTTATTGTGTTCTATTCTGAGTCATACAAATTTTATTTCTAAAGAATGAACACTCTGCACGGTTTAAATGCAAGTCGAATTTTTGAAGCAGCTTGAAGCATAACTTACGTTTAGATTGGCATTCTTCAAGTGATAATTCTATAATTTTATTGAAATCAAAAGGAGCTGTTTTTATGCCAAACGAAACGCGGTTCATTCAATATGTCCTCCTATGTGTCGAAATCGTTATAATACCCGATTGTTCATCGACAGGTAAATGTAGGCATGCTGTATATAGGATCTAGTCCACAAAAATATTTTGAATCCTGAGACTATTAAACAATTGTATTGGATGTTTCTAAATAATCCAATTCATTATATACCAGTTTGATTAAAGCGTATGGAATCGTGCGTTCTTTCGAATATACTGGTGAAGCGTTCGGACGTAATTTTAGTGAAACTTTGTAATTTTGAATACATCGTAATCTTTCTTCGAATGCACTGGTAAACTCCGACCCTTCAATTTCACATGCACTATTTAAACCATCGACAGAACTGTTACCTAAATTATGTCCGCTCAGGCCTTGATATTAAGTACTAACAATATTTGTTGATAATAATTGTTTTGATGGTGTTGAATTGATGTCGAAGCAAAAGTGTATATATCACTTCGAATTTGATTGTCTTCCATTCAATATTGACGCCTGCATAAAAACGCTTAGAAGGTTCAGCTGTTGATACATTTTTTGGATTATTTTTATGGATTTCGACAATTTTATACGTGTCATAAGAATATAGTGGCCATATTTTAAAACAAAAATTTTTTCAACAGCAATATATTTTATTTTCTCCGAAATAAACAAACATACACATATTTAATTTTTGGTTAATGTAACCTATGACCAAATCCAAATCAGTCTTTATAAGTTATTTAAGTACCACAAAACTTAAGAGTTCATTCTATGAACATATAAAATAAATAGGAAAATTGTAAAATATTATTGAATTATTTTTTTTAGTTCGATTGTTTGTACTTTGCCTAAAACTTCACTAATATTCTTAACAGATTCATACACAAAATTATTATTACACATTTTAAGCAAAGCAATAGATTGTTTGCAGTTTCAAATTGCAGTCTTGGTTTTGCTTCCGTCCATAAATGATTTATTATCGAGAAAATTCTTTCTGTGGAAGCGTTTGTTCCCGGAAGGCTCAAAATATACTCCACAACCAAGAGAAGATTTTTGTAATGAACATTATTTTTCGAAAAGTGAAATATTTCCACTCACCATAAATGAAGAAAAGGCTTTTTTGAAAATCTTCCCAATCAATAGGTTCTTTGAGACATGGCCACTCAAAGTATTCAGCATACTAGATTGAAAGTCCAATTCTCCAGGTAGTGCAAACAACTTTTAAAGAAGCACTGAATATGAGAATTGAACCATGAACTACTTAAGACTCTTCTAAATTGTTTAAAATTTGTTATTACGTCCATTCGTTCTTTTAATTTTAACTTTAAAGTTGAAATTTGGCTATAAATTTCCATTATAATTGAACCACTCCATTCCATTACAACAACAACTCAGATCGATCGATGGCGGTCAGCAAGGCCCAAGTAATTTGTTGTATTCACCGTTAGCAGAACTATTTTAATTACTCAACTCTTAAAGTGTATATATACAAATGAGAGTAAGTTTTCATTATGATGTTCTCTAGGTCAACCGGAAGCAGATCAGCAGCGGTTTGAATAGCATTATGTATATATGCGATTCAATTCCGTATTTAACCTGTTAAAACGTTTTTACTTCCACTTCGTGAAAAGCCATAAAAGTTTGTATTTGCATTGTCTGCACAAAATCCAACAAACATATCCATAAATCGAAACTTTTTAAAATTTGCAAAATGGACACTTATCATTTGCAAAGATTCTCAAGGTAATGAAATTAAATCTAAAGGGCGTAGTCCTCTTGCTATCAAAATATCGTACAAGCCTTGGAAAAAGCTTGATGTCTTTTTTATTTGATGCATCCGAAAAGATAGAAACGAATCCGACGTCTTGTAATTCCTCTTGCTGTTTTTTTTGTGGCGAATGGACACAATGCATTTGTAATGATGGCCTCGCATTTGGATCGGGCGCAAGCAAATTTTGAATCAAAAAGCTTTTGAAATATTTTTTCGATGTACAAGCCTTTTTTTGCCTATTTCCTTAATTTGCCTGCTTATCTCTTGTTCATAAATTTGGGAATACCTATACATTTTTTAAAAAATGGGGGTAGTACTTTTTTTTTACTATCTCGTGCTTTATCTCATGAGCACTCGTTTTGCTGAAAGTAACAATCCAAGTCTTCTCGATCTGACGTTAGTGTCTGACCCATCATCTGTTCTTCTTTTCGATCAGCTTTCTATTAACTATACTTCCGACCATGACCACATCATCTGTACTTACAACATAAAGCTCGACCACTTAGCTGTTCCTTTAACTTTTACTTACAGGGATTATAAATCTATGCCCTCCAATCAACAGCTCTATGAGCCCCTTGGATGTATTGTCGCTCGCGTTTCTTATGTAGTAAACCTGATACGTGTCATATGGCGTCTGGCCCCAATTTCCAGACGTAATCTAAGCCGCACTGTCTGGGCGCTTGGGAACCAATCTTATCAGTGGTTCTCAAGAGTTTGGCAATGTACACGCGATCACCTGGTTGTGCTTGCCTTGAGTTTTGGCAAGCGTGATTGGAAATATAGAATAGAGAACAGTGCAGTTCGCGATCTACTATCAAAGGTGACTGTTGTGTATTATTACTACACAGCCATAGATGATAAACTTAACAGTTTTCAAAATATAATTATAGATCTCTTTGATCAATTTGTACCCTTAAAGACTGTCAAGATTCGTCGTTGAAGTTGAACACTTCCACCAAAGCAACTTTGAAATAATCTACGTAGCATTGGCGTTTCCGACAACAAATTAAACGGTAAATGTGAAGTTGACCCAGATTTTCTAAACAATTTCTTTCTTGAAACTCAATCTGAGGAGTGTGGTTTCAACTTTGATGAAGATCATTCTAATTTGAGCCACTGACAATTTGAAGTGGAAACCGGCAGCGAAATTGAAGTAATTAATTCAATTAGAGAAATAAAATCAAACGCCATTGGGGAGGACGGAATACCTATGAAATTTGTTAAGTTTATCATACTCTTGCAATGACGTAGAAAATACTATTATGTCATCCATTTACACCAGGATGTTAATATTAATGAAATCTTTTAGGACTTCATTCATAAGGCGCTGGAAGGTAGCTGGAGCTGTTTTCAGGCCGAAAGACATACGAAGAAATTCGTAGTGTCCGTTCTTGACGCTGAATGCGGTCTTATTCTTCCTTATCTATTTCTTTTTGATAGAAGCTTGTCGAGTATTTCGTCTATGCATGGGATTGGGTACTTGTCGTCGATCGTTACCTCATTCAGTTTGCCATTTTTGTGTGCCACTTGCATCGGCCTTTTTAGGAATATGGTGAGTTGCTTTGGCGTATAATCTGGTTGTCTAGCATCTCCTTAATTTGTCTTTGTACTTCACCCTTGTGAATGTATGGTAGATATCCATATTATCCATCTTAGTTTGAATAGGGACATTGTTAGTGGTTCTTATTTTGTGTTTAATTCCAGTAGTGAAACTTAAGTTCCCGTTCTCCTTGTAGAATACATCATTGTATTTCTTTAGAACATTTATCTTCATGCTTTTGTACTTCATATACTCCTTCCTTTACAACTGCGTTGCCATCTACTGAATTTTGTTGTGATAAATATATCAAGCCTTTTTTCTGATCTAGGGATAAAGTAATTTCATCTTCATGGAGTGGTTCTGTTTGTACGCTTGTTTGTTCATAATGAATTTTTACTTTTTTGTTACCTATTACTAAAATTTCTTCACCTAAATCTATTTTGGCTTTCATAGGAATTAGTAGGTTATTGCCTATGAGTCCGTCGAAATGGTCATGAAATGGGAAGATGAAAATTTTTTTTTAAAATTGGTACTTTTGCTTTATGGATTATTTTCACATTTGTATTAAGTGTTTTTACTTCTATTTGGTTTTGTAGAGTGTATTTCCCTTAAAGCGAGAATTATTGTACGGTTTGCCATTTGGAGTTTCTTTCGTAAAAAATGTTTATTCCCTGTTCGAGATTCATCGGATTTCGACAATAGAGAAGAGATCTCATGGGTTCTGGGATTTTACTTTTGATCACGACTAGCGCAGATGTTTTATTCTGCTCAATGGCGGCTTCTATGTGTTGAGGATTGCGTTCCATTGTTTGCTTGGCTTTTATATTGAGCATTCTGAGGATGCCTTTGATTTCGATGTAGAAGTTTATAGCGTTCGTTCTGAAAGTTATTCCTCTTAACTCATCGAAGAGTTCTTCGGCGGTATGACGATCGCCAAAGTTGTTATACAAGATTTCTTTTATTTCTGTCCAAGTTGTGACGTGATTATTAATGCCCATTACCTCGCGGGTACGTCCTTTGAGTTTGGACTTAATAGTATCTGAGAATATACTTTGGGCTAATCGTACTTTATAAGGGTAGGGTGGATCTTATTGATTAAATTCACGAAGTTCTGGAGTTCTCTGAAATCGCCATTGAACGCTGGTAATTTAGATAGATATTTTAGGGGATTGATTTCGAGGGTTAGTATATTTCTTTCGGTTTGTTATTGAAGTATCGGTACAATATCGGTAATTTGCCTAGATTGTTCGTTGACTAATCTGGTCCTCAAGGAAAGTCATTTAATCAGTTTAATACAAGATGCGTATAGTATATACACTTACATCTTTATATAACTTAACTTTTGACACTATAAAATAAGATAAAAATAATTGGTATTTACTTTGCTATGTTTTTGTCTTTTCTGCTTTGTTTCTGATAATCTTCTTCTTTTCTTGATATATAGATGAAATGTGCTGCTCTTCCTTCTTGCTCTTCCTTCTTTGGGATTTTGAATTTTGTGGCTTTGTTTAGTTTTTCATTCTGGTTTCAGTACACATTTACACGTAATCTTTCTTTAGAAATTTTGATATGAAGAGATAAAGATTATCTTTATTAGCTTATCTCAGTTCACAATATATTGCAAATACGCGAAAGGAGATCTATTTCGTTTTGCGGAACTATGAACTATAACCGCTGTACACGATATACACTTGTTTACTGCAGACGTAAAATGCGCTTTTTTTCTTCGAATTCGTTATCGACGATATGCTTTAATCTTATCAAGCTTTCACTCGCGAAAACGTTTGCTATTTAAGCCTTGTTAAATAACTTTCAGTAATAATTACGACGATATACTTCAACCTTATGAAACTATCACTCACGAAAATTTCTTCCTTAAGAAAATAACATCAGATACCCGGTAAAGTTTTGAAAACACTGTAAAGATACATCCAGGTATCATACCGACTGCGCCACTTTCGAGATTGAATTCTTGCGGAAATAAAAAAAAATATATATTTATTCGGACTTTGCGCATCCGTTCTTTATTGCGCTTCAAATCCAACTCTCCTTGACAAAGAATAATAAATTATCGACTAACCTATTCTACTTGTTCAGGTGTTTTTACCTGACATACATAGTTCGCTTAGCTTGCACATGTGATCGTCTTGTCGGGAGTCTTTGAATTGATTTTGCGGCCGGACGTCGGACAGACGCTTTGTCAACAGTTAACCTCAAGTTACACTCCAATGGATACTAGAAGGAAACTTGTTACCACCCTCATCCTACCATTGATAACTTATGCTGAAGTTGCCTATAGTAAAGTTGATTCTTTGTCACAACGAAAGCTACAAGTAGCGTTTAATTATGTAATCAGGTATGTTCATGGCTTACGCAAATTTGATCATGTATCTCAATATACAAAAATCTTACTCGGAACTTCTCTATGCATCTCTTTAAGAAAATTAATTTTGCTCGATCTGTCAGAACACATGCTCTAATACCATCTCGTCATCGCTTTACAAATTCATCCCGCCTTTTTACATACATGCTATCAAACTTTGGAACTCTAACGTTATCGATACAAACTATCATGAATGCCAAACGCTTTAGATTTACCGTTCTTTCCTACTTTTCATCCCCTTCCTAAATCCCCATCCCCCTTCTTTTATCTTTCTCATTTGTTTACTTAACTTATTAATTATATACCTTTCTGAATTGTTGTAACTTAGTACTATAAAAGACGTATGTCTTATTGTACCCTGTATAATTTAATAAATTAAATTGAATTGAATTGAATTAAAAGCTGTTGACCTTCTTGGAAAAACAAAAACAAATCACTATTATCCTTAAAATATCTACAATTTGCATATGAAGAATTTTAAATACAGCTGCTGTCTAGTAAATAGATTTCATTTTCCATATGAGGATATGAATTTAAAAATTCTAACTTACACACATCCATGGACTTCCAAAATGTCTTAATGTAATTTAACTATTGCTTGGAGTGGTTTATGCAAATTTAGTCCGATGAGTCCATCGAATTCTTTGTTCTTAAAATTTGGTAGCTTCCAACTCATCAACTAAATTCTAAAGGTAATTCTGTTATTATTTCTGAATCAGCTATTGTTAAGAGTTTTTCAATGGCGTTAGGAGTATTAAAATTTTATTTAGCTTTAATCTTTTGTATTGTGTTAGTTTATTTTTGCCTAAGAAAATTGTCGTCGAACCTGTATCAAAATATATGGTATTTGAGTTTAGCGTTACGTTTTGTTAAAATTTGCTTTTCCTTTTTGTTTTATTTTTATAATTCATTTCTACTTACATGCTAGACAAGAAATACTTAAAACAAGCTTAACTAACTTAACAGTTCTTACACCTAACCTACTGACACTACACGGGTACACTAAGCTATTCTGATCTTAATTTAAGTGTGCGGTTTTTTGTCTTTATGGAGAATCTTTATTATTTTGCTTTGACCAAGAAAACTGGTAAAAAACTTGGCTTAATTTAACTATATTAATTAACCTATCTTAAACTAACCTAACATAAAAACGTATAAACTGTCTCAACAATGTCCGTAACAGTACGGACACGTGCACCAGGGCGTACTACTATTGGTAAGTACATATGTAAGTACTGAAAATGTACATCTTCCTGTTCTTGACTTCGTAAATGATATACTTTAATTGGCTATACTCTATTTCGATTACTATTACGAGGTTTCATTAAAGTTTTATCTAAACTGATCGGAGTGTTTTTCACGATTTGAAATTTGATTATAAGATGTACCGTTGCTATTTTACCTAACCATTCCGTTTTTCACTCACATTATTATTATTTCTACAGCGAAACGGCGTGATGATAAGGGCTGTGGTAAGTCTCTCTTACTCTAGCTTCTGCTTTTATTTGCTCCCAAGAGTTCGGGTGGATTGTACAGCATCTTCTTGTATTTTGTTTATTGCCTTTCTTCGTAGTATAAAATTGAAGAGGCCTTGATCGCCTTGGAATAGTGGTAAGAACAGTTCAATTTCCCTTATAAACTATGTTCATAGGCATCTTTGCCACTAAACCCCCTGATTCTAGCTGCTTCTTTTCAGCTGTGACACATGTATTTTGTATGGCTATTTCCGGCGTAGATGCCGATTTAAGCTTTTTTGCTGAACTTGAATTTCGTCGTTAGACATCCGGTATATTGGTGACTGGTGCTGCTGCGGTTGTTGGCATTGACTTCCACGTTTGTAGAATGAGATCTACAATGTAGTGCATGTTGCCTCTACGACTGTAGCTGATGAAGTTCGGTACGTCGTATGGTGGCATGTCGCTATTCTCGTCGGAAAATTACGCCAGAGCGCACACGATGTTTTGTGTTGCATTTTTGTTGGGACTTCCAGGAGTAGTCCCACCAAGTCTCTTTTTATAAATGGGCAGAGTCCCCACATCTGGAGATTAACTTTCCGGAGACCTTTCACGTGCCCGCTTCTAACCCTAGGGCTCCTGGCTAAGTTCTACGGTTGTTATTTCTTCGCCGAACGGTTTACTAAAGGAGTGGACGCAACCTTGACCATATCAGTAGCATACCTTGTTTTTAAGGGTAAGGGAGGTGCGTACAGGTGTATGAAAAATGTTCATTCGAATGATAGCAGAAATAGGAGATGAGTATGTGCAATTGTGCTGTGCGCTGGGTGTTGAGTGCTGTGTGTTGTGTGCTGAGTGCTGCTTGTGAGATATGGGTTGGCGTCATGTGTCATCAATTGCTGTGGTTGATCCCAACATGCTGGGGCCGCCTAAACCATAAAATGTTCATCGGAGAACATTGATACTGCGACTGGTTCACTTCGTGGTCTACGTGGTGCCGGGTTGGGAGTGGATTTTGATATTGACTGAATTCCTTTTTCAAAGCCTTTTCAGTACAGCAAAGCAAACTGCGATTGCAATGACAAGTGTTATTGCACCGCTTACTGAATATTGTTGGATCTTATGACTTCGGATTTGGTTCGATAGGACTTCTTGACACTTTTGGAGAGCGATCTCATGTTGTAACTTTGTGATCTGCTGTGAGATCTTTGTTTCTACAACAGGTGGTTCTTCATTATGACAATACTGATCAGCTGGAAAATCGGATATGTTTGGCAGTGGTAAATAGGATGACATTATACTCGTTGTTACTGACTGCCTGCCAAAAATGATCATGCTTGATTGAAGAATCCTGCAGTTTGGTTGCAACTGCAATATTCCAGTTGTCATCAATTGAGTTGTCGAAGTTACTTGGCCACATACTATGTCTACCTTGACAGCACTTGGTGTACTGTAAATCCAAGTATTTTTGTGGTGCACTTGTACCCAATATAATTGGAGACTAACACTTTGAACGACGCAGGAACGTGGAATCTCTTTTGAATCTCTTAGGAGCCCTATTTCAAAGGAACTAGTTGTCGACTCAGTACGATACAGAGGATGTTTCATGTCACACCAGAATGTTCCTGTTGATTGTTGCTTACACATCGAAAATGACATTTCGCTCAGAGGGTAGAAGTGGTCGCCTTCACAATAAACGCAAAATTGTTTCCTGAAACCGAAAGATGTTTATACATCTTAAATTCTTCATTATACAAAAGTGGCAGCGTTACTTCGATGATGACATTGTTTTCCGTTACTCGTGCTATTGGTTGTAACGTTTTATATAGTTGAATTACTGACTCGTGATTCCCTTCTCCTGGTATCATCATGCTTCTCGGTATATTATTGTGCACTCGAGTAAGTCCGGTTTTCAGTTGATTAACCGTCAATATTAAGGGATGAATTTGTCCATGGTGCGTTGCCAATATGGTGTCTAATAAGGTATTTTGCGTGTTGTAGAAGCTAATCATAGTTAACATCGCAGGGAAAGCTGTTGATTTGAAGATCTGAAAAGCGTGTTCATTGTCCCTTTGAGTGTCTAACTAAGAAATCATATTATACAGATGGTTGTTATTTTCTGCGGCTTCTGTTATTGTCTGCTCATATTGAGCAGCAAAGTTTTGATCCAGAATGCCAAACAATTTGTTCCGATGAAATCAATGGGTGATCGTTTCATCCTTTGTGGTAGTTCATTGTTTGCGTGATGCAGTACGTCATTGTTTAGTTCGATTTGCTGTAGTTGTCGATCAAATAAATGTAGACTGCTATCAGAGAGCAAAGTGTTCGATTCTGACAAATTTGTGTTCAATAAGATATATTTCATGTGTTTTATGAATTTTCTGTACGTATATACATCTGCCCAATAGTTGGTCAGATTGAAAAACACTATGGTTTCCAACAACCATGTTTGCATGTCCAATATCTTCAAAATATATTCCTGGAGTTGTTTCAAATCTTGTTATTTTATAGTTTTCGCTTATATGTTGACCAGATATAATACTTATGGTCAGTGCTAATATGCACATCCAAAGAAGTGGCTTAGAACTCATTCTTCCCAATAAAACGGCAGGTTTATTTTTTGGGTCTGAAGAACTTGTTTTGGCTATCGGTTAGGCATTGTCTTCTCTGGGCAGTGGGCAGAGTTTTGTTACCGGACGTTTGCAGTCTTTTGTTCCAATAAACAATGACTGCACGTACTTGTCCATCTAATCCAGGATGTATTTCTGTGACCTTTCCCATGTTCCATTTAGTAGGGGATAAGCGTTCATCCTTAAGTAATACTATATATCCCCAATGGCGACATTCCTTTCTCTTTGCTTCCATTTACCTCGGTGGTGTAACTGCGTTAGATATTTTGAAGATACGTCTGCCAGAAGTCTTGAACCATCTTTTGAATAACTAACCATCGGGATCGATACGTTTTAATTTGATCTAGTCGGCGATCTGGTAATTCATTTAGTACTGATCCAATTAAGAAGTGTCCAGGTTTTAGAACCTGATCATTATCAATATCGTTACTTACTTTGGGCAATGGACGTGAATTCAAACAAGCTCCAATTTGTGTAAGAGTTGTTGTAAATTCTTCAAATGTAAGCGTAGTGTCACCAATAACTCGTTTTAAATGCTATTTCATGGATTTTACCCCGGCTTCCCATAAGCCTCCGAAGTGTGGCGCAGCTGGAGGGATGAAATTCCATTGCATACCATCCAAAAGTAATTTGTCTGTCACTTCAGATTTGATCTGCTTGGTAACGAGTTGAATAATACATTGTAATTCCTTGTTAGCTCCTAGGAATGTTGTTCCACAGTCACTATAGAAATTGGAGCAAAAACCCCTTCTGGACACAAATCTTCTAACAGCTGCCAGAAATGCTTCTGAAGTAAGATCGCTAACAAGTTCAAGGTGAATTGCCTTGGTTGCCAAACAAACGAATACTGCCACATAGCTCTTTCCGCATAGTCCACTCCGGTGTGAGTAAATGGCCTCGATGGGGATACTCTTGCCGATGGTAACATTCCCATTATCTGATGCTGATACGTTGAATCTTTGAAATCTAACACAGTTATGTACTATTTTTCGCACCAACCGTTTTGCATGGGGAATCCAATATGATTGCCTTATTGTCGCCAAAGTGAGTTTAAGTCCCCCATGAAGCGTATTTTTATGAACGTTCTCTACCATTCATTTAGTGAAGTTGTCGTCATATGGTAGAATGTAGGGATGTCGTTGAATGTGTGAGCTTAGTGTAGGAGGAAAATCTTAGAAATATGTTACTTCCTTCTGCTGTCAGTGTTAACACCATTGGTGTGTCGGTAAAATCTCCTGATAATTGACTTGGTTCTGGATGTGAAGGCCGTATTTCCTCTTCATCTTGCAGCCATCTTAGTCCACTCCACCATAATGTATCGTTCTTTCATTGTTTAGTCGTCAAACCTCTGGCCGCACAGTCAGCAGGATTTTCTGTAGATCTAAATGCCTCAAAGCATTTGGATCTATGATTTCGCGTATTTTGGCTACTCTATTTGATATGAATGCCATCTTACTCGTGGGATTACTTCTTCAAGCAAGCACAATAGTGGAGTCAGTCTTTGTTGTCAGTAGAGTGGTTACATATCCCATGTTATTGTGCACTATTGAAGAAATCACTGCTGCATAAGCACCGTCTGATGCATCACAAAAGCCGTGCAAACTTAAATTTTTGGGAACCGGCTGTTTTCATCCATCTACGAATAGTGATGAATTCAGCATCAGGAAGTTCGGTTTTAAAGCGAGTCCAACATCGTTGTAGTGAGTGGATCATCCCAATCAAGGTTAGCCTTCCAAATACGTTGCATCAGCATTTTTGCAGTGATTGTAAGTGATGACAGTAATCCTAATGGGTCGAAAAGACGTGCAATTTCGGAAAGTGTGACTCGTTTGGTTGATGGATGGTCAATCTTCGTATTCTGGTCTATGTTGACTTTGAAGTGAAATGTGTCAGATGATGGGTTTCAATTGATTCCTAGTGTTTTTATGGTGTCTTCTTTATTAAAGTTAATGACAGATTGGCAATGAGTTCCCGAAATCATATCAAGCATATCCTTATGGTTTACTGCCCATTTCGGAGATGAAAACCACCGCCTTTCAATAACTTTATAAGTTGTTGTTGTGCGTCCTGGCATTCGTCTAAGGTGTCCTCTCCAGACATAAGGTCGTCTACGTAGAAATCCTTTCTGATGATATCTGCGGCAATTGGATAGTTTTGTTGCTCATCAGATGCTAACTGGTGAAGTGTTTTAACGGCTAAGTATGGCGCGGAAGCTGTCCCATACGTCACAGTGGTAAGCGTATAATCTTTTATTTCTTCACTTCTTGAATTTCTTAATAGAATTTCTCCAGACTATTCGTTGAAAGTTTTGATGTTTCTTATTTATTTTAGTTTTACTGTACATTTTTTCGATATCCGCTGTATATACGTACTGATGTTTTCGCCAACGCGTAATGATTGTGGTTAGATCATCCTGTAGCCTTGGGCCCAGAAGCTTTAGTTGGTTAAGACTGATTCCGATTGATGTTTTAGATGATGCATCGAACACCACACGTAATTTTGTGGTAGTACTGTCAGGCTTAAATACTGGTTGATGTGGCATATACTATGATTTTTCTGCTTGCTTATCACTGGAAGAAATTTCAACCATGTGACCCAGATGTATGAATTCGTATTTCGTGTATTCAAGTTGCAAACGACTGTCTGTTTTGATTTTTTTGATTGCAATAGTCTTGCAACCGCTATATCTCGTGAAGCTCCGAGGCTGTATCTCTGCTGCAATTGATTATTGAATGGGATATCAACAGTGTATCTGCCTTCAGCATCTCGAAAATGAGTTTCTTCGTAAATTTGTTCACAGTCAAGTTCTTTCTGTGTTGATAGGCTGGATTCTGGAATTTGTTCTTGTTCCCAGAATTGTTTAAGTTGGTTTTCCAAAGTTGTTTGCGCAACCATTCCAATCATTTTTACGTTTGCACTCTTAAGAGATGTTCTTCCTGTGATAAACCATCCAAAATGTGACCTTTCTGCTATAGGAGAACCCTTAGGGCCCCTCTTTATACCATTAAGCATGATATCTCCGTAAACGTCTGCTCCAAGAATCTTGTCAATAGAACCGGGTATGTAAAACGTTGGATCGGCCAGCAAAAGTTGTTTCATCTCACTAGGAACTCCACTGAAGTCATTCTTGTCCGGCGTCAATCTGGTGAAAGTTGGTAACACAAGTGCGGGAACCAGCAATTTGTCTGAATTGAATCTTGGTTCTAGTATCAATTCTACTTTGCTGCGAGTGTTACCAGCATTAGTAGCTCCTAACCCGCTAATCTCAGTGAGTGTTTTTTCCTTCGGTAGACGCAATGCTGGGGGTGCTTCTTCAGTTACAAGGGTAGCCTGGGATCCTGGGTCAATTAGGGCTCTTAGCTCTCTACGAGTTGTATTTTTATACAGCCCAAAACTGGCTAACGAAGCGCAAACTCCCCCTCATGACACTCAGAAAAAGATTTACCTCGGATAATGTCTACCCTGGTGTGCCTGGACCCCATTTGGAGCCAGGCCTGAATGGTGGCAGCATGCGAGCGTCTGGTGGCCGGCCTGTCCCGCTCGCCAGCCGGTCGGGCTCAGCCCGAAGGAATTACGAGCAACTCATCAGTGGCCTAGTGAGCCGCTATGGCGGTGGGGGGAAGTCACGCCATGCACTAACCAGTGCGTGCAATTAGCAAAAGGCAACGGACAACGGCATCGACTTAGCCAGGTATCGTTGGATATCGTGGGTATGTCTTCTACGAAGCCAAGGGGATCTAGAACTGTGGACCTTTTGGACGGGTGGAAACTCTTAATGTCGGGAGTTGCACCTCAAATGTCTGCACATGCGGGAGTGGCGATACTCAAAAGTCCCAGGCTGGCAGGGTATTGGAGTGGATACCATCGCGATCTTAAAGCTCAAGCTTGAAGCTCTGGTGCAGGTGTATGCACCGAATTTAGAGTCAGAGTACGCGGCTTTCCTGGATGAAGTTGATGCTGCCCTTGAAAAGATAGCGGAGATGGATTCCTATATCCTGATGGGTGATTTCAATGCTCATGTGGGTGTGGACGTAACGACCTGGGGGAGTGTGATTGGGAATAACGGTAATCCTCATCAGAACGCGAGCGGAGAGAAGTTGTTGGACTTTTGCTGTGCATGGCATGTCCATAATGAACACCTTCTTTCCACACAAAGGCATCTATAAATACACGTGGTACCGTCAGAGTCTTCAACAGAAATCGTTGATAGATCTCTTTGTGGTACCATCGTGTGTGAAACGGATGGTTTGTGACGTTCGTGTGAAGAGAGGGGCTGAACTATCAACTGATCATCACCTGGTGTTGTGTACGCGGTACCTCACTGATAAAGTACCTTTTCTGCCAAGGCAGAAACCAAGAGTGGTTACACGCATACGGTGGGAGAAACTACAGAACAGTGAGTTGCAGCTAAATTTTGCACGGCACATATCTGAAAGGTTTGATCGACTTCCAACTGTTCCATCGCATGTAGAGGAAGAATGGCGACTGTTTTCAACAGCAGTCATTGCCTCTGCACGGGATGTTCGTGGAGTGAAGCGGCTTGGAGTGGTGGTGAGAAAAAAACTGCGTGGTTTAAAACATCCGGAGTTCAAGAAGCCATCAGAGAGAAGAAGAAGACCTTCAGACACTGGATTCTCTTGAGGGACTCTGCTTCTCGTGACCGGTACACTGAGGCGCGAAGAACCTGCAAGTTAGCGGTGCGAGCAGCTAAAGAGCAGTATTGGAAGGAGTTCGGCGAGAAGCTGGAAAGCGACCATAGATCTGCGAAAAAGGTGTTCTGGCAAACCATTCGCCGACTCGGAGGAAGGAAATTCAACATCATCGAAGGAGTCAAATCCAAAGATGGGGTGTTGCTTTCCAGTGAGGCGGACATCTTGGGCAGATGGAGCGAGCACTTTTCGGAGCTGCTCAATCCCGAACAGGGCACTGAGGATGATAGGCCCGTAGTCTTGAGTGGGGCGGAGAATAGTCCATCGGTTGAGGAAGTCATTTTGGCGGTTGAATCGCTAAAAATTGGCAAGTCCGCCGGTGTGGATGAAATCCGGCCATAAATGCTTAAGGCAATGGGTAAAGAGGGAGTTTTATGGCTCTCTCGTGTCATTAAAGTGGCCTGGAAACGCGGTGAGACACCTGGCGATTGGCAAACTGGGGTGATTGTCCCACTGTTCAAGAAGGGGGACAAAAGAGATTGCTCCAACTACAGGGGCATATCTCTCTTAAGTATCCCCGGGAAAGTCTATTCTAAGGTGTTGGAAGCGCGTTCTAGAGCTATGGTCGAGCCCAGGATGGGGGATGAAGAGTGTGGCTTTCGTCCCGGCAGAAGTACAACCGACCAGCTTTTCACTCTAAGAATGGTACTTGAGAAGGCTTGGGAGTATGCCAAACCCATCCACAGTTGTTTTGTAGATTTGGAAGAGGCATATGACCGAGTCCCTCGAGCTAAACTCTGGAGTGTTCTGCAGGAGTTTGGGATTGATGGTCCTTTTCTGAAGGCCATTCAGTCTCTATACAGAAACTGTAGCAGCTGTGTTCGGGTAAACGGTCCTAAATCAACACCTTTTACCGTGGGCGTTGGACTTCGCCAAGGGTGTGTCTTGTCACCTCTCATTTTCATTGTATATATGGACTGGATGTTGCAGCGCAGCCGAGGTGAGGAATGTTTCACATTGGGAGAGTTGGTTATCCTCACATCCTCCCAGACGGAACTCCAACGCGCACTCGATAGGTTTGTGGCCGTATGTGCTAATGCTGGAATGAGGGTTACCGTGGACAAATAGGAGGAAATGGTCATTTCCAGAACGCCTGCTCAATGCACTCTGCATGTTAGTGGAGTCCCATTGAAGCAGGTGGAGAAGTATAAGTATCTCGGGGTCTTTTTCACGAGTGATGGAAGGAGTAATGCTGAGCTTTCCTGTAGGATTGGTCAAGCTGGGTCAGTTTTGACACAGCTTGGTAGTTCTGTAATCAGAAAGGCCGAGTTTGGTGTCAAAGCCAAGTTAGCGGTTTTCAACACAGCATTTGTTCCAACTCTCACCTATGGTCATGAAATTTGGGCAATGACCGAAAGAATAAGATCGCGAGTGCAAGCTGCTGAGATGAGATTTCTTCGTGCTGTTGTGGGAATTACTCGCCGGGATAGGGTGAGAAACACGGCAGTGCGCGAGGAACTCAACATTGAGCAGCTGCTTCTTCGAACGGAAAGGGCTATGCTTCGGTGGTTTGGTCACGTGGCAGGAATGTCCCCATTATCACGACTTCCGAGGCGGGCGTTGAATGCGATTCCATCAGGTAGGCGACCACTTGGCAGACCCAGGACGAGGTGGTTGGACCAAGTCCAAAAACTCGCCGGGTTACGCTTGGGTATAGCTCCTGATGAGTTAGAGTCGATGGCGGAGGATCGAGTTGCCTGGAGATCTCACGTGCGTGGTTTACCCCCGCGACCCCTTTAGTGGATCATGCGGGTCAGAAGATGTTGATGATGATGAGCTCTCCACGATGACCATCCTTGTTGGACGCCATGACAATTGCTGTGGCGAGGAGTACACTTCAGTTCTGATGTCCATAATTAGATTTTAATCCTTGTACTTGAGTTTGATCGGGTTGTCTTCTACTCGTGAAAATATCTTGGTGGAGTAGAGTATAAGTATTGTGAGGATGCACTTGATACAAATTCTTCGTGTAGTTCCGTGAGGTTTCTCCACTGATCTAGTATGATCCGTTGTTGGTATTCGTGAACCTCTGTAGAGTTTGATCGGTAATTGATAATTTGATCGGTGTTTTACGAAGATATCGTGGCAAGTTTACCACTTACAGTAGTTTCAATTTCTATAGGTTTTATGTTTTTCAAATCACGTTTTAAATCTTCGTACAACGTTTTCACTATTTGCCACGTATTCCCTTGTATGTTGGGCGTGTCATCTTTCACAACCGCACTGATTTGTTCGTGATTTTTCTGAAACTCTGCCCAAATTTCCTCAATCTTCTTCAATCGCTCATCTTTGTAGCGTTGGGTTTTTCTTGAGGCACTATCTTTAACGAAATTTATTTTTGTTTTTTCCAATTCCAGTGATAACTCCTTCTTAATTTGTTAGTATTGATGTTGTTGATATATATTTATGTTTCACTACCAGTTTCTATAGCCCTGGTTATGCTTTCCACTTCCAATGTGAGCCTTGGATACGCTATTCACTTCCAGTGTGAGCCCTGGATACGCTATTTAAGTCGCCGTTCTTCGCTCGAAGGACCAATGTTTGCCTTAGCAACAATTTTGTGTCAATGTTTGCTTTCAGCAACAATGTTGAGTAAATTATTGTGTCTGAATTATTTTTGACCCCTTACCGCTGGTGGGGGGAAGTCAACTTATTAGACAGATTCTTTCTGTTGAACCGAATTTTATTTGTTCATATAATCGCCTTATATAATACAAATTAGCTTATTCTACAGTATTTGCTTGCATACAAAATTACTTATCCTACAATATATACATTCGGTTTAGATAGCAAGAAATAAGAATCGTGCAGGTGTATGAAAAATGTGGCAGAAATAGGCGATGAGTATGTGCAATTGTGCTGTGCGCTGAGTGTTGAGTGCTGTGTGTTCTGTGTTGTGTGCTGAGTGCTGCTTGTGAGATATGGGTTGGCGTCATATGTCATCAATTGTTGTGGTTGATGACAACAGGAGGTGGTTTTAGTGAGTAAAAATCTCACACTTCTATGGTCGAACATTCGCCATAGAGTCTTGTCGAAGATTTCCACCCACCCATAGAAAAAAAAATTATTTTAATTAATGTTTTCAGCAAGTCATTTTTTTTTCAATGTACATAACTCTTAATGTGTCTTTAAATGAAATAATTACATACTTCATTGATTAAATTATTTAATATAATTGTTATGTGACTGAACTCAAACTTATAAAAAAAGTAATACATTTTGAACAACAAAATAGTTATTTTGCAATTCGTTTTTCTTATTGCAATTAACTTTTTTTTAATTTTCAACAATTGAAATACATATTTCAGGTTTGCAGAATTAAAAATGTACGTGAATTAATTTTGATACGTTTTCCATTAGGTTTAACGTCTAGTAAGTAAAAATGTAAATGACAAAATACTGCTATTTTCTTGCAAATGAAAATATTGTAATTAAAAAAACAACTTTAGCAGACTAGTCGTTACAATTTGGCAAAATGCCATTTTATTAGAGTCCGACCGAAGGCTACTTTTTCGTCCGAAGCCGAATATGATGGTATTATAAAACTTTCAAAATACACACCCTGAAAATATCAAAACAAAAAACACTTTAGGTTTCGAAGGTTCTGTACCATACGAATTTATTGATAGCAATTATGAATGTCAAGCAACAATTGCAAACAATTGAATGTATGTATTTTATTTCGATGTATCATACAATTTACATGAATACTTATTTAACAAAACATGCTCAAACATAAGCAGTGCAAGTTGATGTTGATATCCGCAAATAATCTTGTATATTTCTAGGCAGTTAGTGTCGAGGTAAATTGTTACATAATTTATATTAATTAAGTTATACTAAATTATAATAACTAAATAATGTCAGTCATATTTTGTGCGGTTCTAAATTTGGTGCTTGGTTATTACACAAAAATTGCTTCGATTTCAGATTTATCTGTGCACTTAGAGGAGGGAGTGTCTATTACCAGAAACGAATAATAGGTCCCGCAAGCTTTTCAGGCACATAAAATCACAGCATATGTGATTGTCTAAATAAATTAAGTTTTTGTTTACTTTAAACTTAAAAAAAAAATATTTTGATGAGGTTAGACCTCTTTATTCGTTTAATATTTTCTAACTACAGATTACAAAATGTTCTTAAAGTTAAGTTAACACCTATGCGGCGGAAATATGGGACTGAAGAAATGTGGGAAGATATTTGGAATTGGAGTGTTTTCATTATTTGTTCCAGGCGCGAAGTTAGCAACATGCACCCGGAGCATGTCGTATCTGGCTGTTGGAAATGTGGAGAGGTGTCAGTTGATCTCCAATGCTGTGCGCATGAACGAGTTGCTGTTGGGAATGCGGGATGGTATCAGGTGTTCTCATAATGTTGTTTGTTAACTAATATAATCGCCCGGAAAAATTGACCAACAGCTGAACTTCACCGATTACAAAACCATCCTTCCTGCCGGTCACAACTGCACAAGTGTCATCCACTCAAGGACAAACCAAAATATTCTCTTATGTACGCAGACCATTTTCAAGACAATTAGGTGAAAAGCTTACAGCAACAATAGTTAAACAAAACTATCCCTATAAAATGGTGGAGGACAATAGTTTTAAAGAGTTATTTGTAATGCCAACAAGAAATACAACCTCACATTCGTTTAACTCAAATCCAAACTAATCGAATGGTACTAACAGCCGATGCATATGTGTCACGATGGCATTGTGCATGCGAATTGAAAAACCGTTCTCACTCTAATGCATATTTAGTTTACTTTTCAGTTACATATAGTTTTTAGTACATTGAGAGCCCTGTGCCAGGGATGTGCGTGAATTAATGTTCCGAAAATTAAATTGTCGAATCGTACTTTCCACTTTTCCCGCTCCTTGCGAATTCGATCTGCTGCAATCTGCTTTTCTGATGCTACTTTGTGAATTGAATTTTCGAGATGTATCTTCTATTAGCATTGGGTATGGCAAAAAACAATAAAGTATTGGCGGTAGTTGCTCGAAAGTTGATACAAATTAAATTCCGGTTAATTCATTTAGGTAAAAAAGAATATATTTATTTTTCAAACCGGCAGCGGTTCTGCCTCCTAAAATGAACTGAACAACATGAATAACTTATCTCTACCTTAAATACCTAATAAATGCTGTCACTGCAATTTGGCACCTTGATGTGGAGACCGCGTCGATCGTGGGAACGTTGCTGACGTTGGCATTTGATGACCGGTGTGACGGTGTTTGGTTCAGCAGACTTGCTGACTCAATGACTCGAATGCGGCGTGTGTTGGATTTGCCTGCGCGTGTTCTCGTTGCATATTATGTTGCGTTAACTCCTCCGCCCTTAAGAGTAAACGTCCTCGTTTACTTAGAAGAATGGTATCTGACTAATGCGGGAAGTTGTTGCCCTTGGAACAGGTGATGGTGAAGGTGCTGGTAAAGGTGAAGATGTTGGCGGGGATTTGGTCTGTGAGTCTGCGTTGATGGTGCTGAGCGTTGATTTGGTACTTGCTACTGTTCTTCTGAAGACTATGGCTATGATGATGAGTGCGAATAGTAGACAGACTCCAATGCTCATTACTGTCCTATTTTCCACTTTTGTCCTCAAGAGTTGAATGTAGCGGGTGTTGTTTGCATGTAATTCTTTTATAAGCTCCAGCGATAACATTTCTTCTATTTCGTGGTGTTGTGCTGACGTTTGTTGCAGGATGGCTGGGAGAGGGTTGAGATGCGTTGACTCGAAAGATTTGAATGTTTTTTTTCCAATTTGTAGGCTGCTGTTGTAGTATTTAATTAGGAATGTGCCATTGAGGGCAACCGGTTCATCGTCGATTATTATTTCTCCATCGTACTGGTTTAGGAAAATGATGTCTGATGATATTTCTTCAAGGTCGGGAATGTGCTGGCCATTAATTGCAGTACAGTTAGCTATTTTACTATTTAGTAAATTTGGTATACAACTAGTGTTACTTAAATTGATTACATTGTTTTTGTTACAGATTGAAAACTTATTTACTGTCCTACAATTGAAATTTATACCATATATTTCATTTTCACATTTTAAAATTTCATTAAATTCAACTTTGATTGCTTTATTTTCTTTCTTTACTGGTTTACTATTTAATTTATTACATATTTTTTCATTAACTGTAGGTAGACTTACAATGTATAATAGTACAGAATTATTAAAGGCTACTTTTATTTCTGAGAAGTCCATTGCTTCTTCTATATCTTTGAATAATATACTTTTATTATTTATGATTTTTTCGATTACATTTGTTTCATTTCTTGATAAAATATATGAATTTATAATGTTGGCTTTTGCCCAATGTAAAGCGTACATAATATTTTTTATTTCATCTTTTACTATATCTAATCTGTATTTTATATTGAAAACAATTTCCTCTATTACATTTGTATTTTCTTTTACAATTTTACTTATGGAATTTGTTTTATTTATTATATCTTCGATTTTATTGACTAAAAGGTTATTTATAACAGTTTGTTTATTATTATTTTCAAGTGCGTTATTTATTTTTTCCTTGATTATCTCGAAGTCGTGATTATCGGGAGTGCCTGCTATGAACTTCCAAGCGCTTCCAATGAAGTCAAGCGATCTTTTAGCTTTATGCTGATTGGGGATTAAACGTGAAAGAATTGATCTAATAGATGAGATTTCTTGAGATAGAAGATAGAAACTGGGATGGGAAGTTATAAGGTTTTCTCTCATGTATGATTCTATGTTACTCAATGCTTGCGGATATACGGATAAGTCTATTTCATGAATTAGTTTGTAAGTTCCTGTTTGTATTCTAGATGTTCCGGTGTTGATAGCCACTAGTCTTGCGTTCGTGTAGTCGAGTATTTGTACGTCACCTAAACAGTCAGTCAGTAAAAGTAATAATATGATGATCCTCATCTTTTGGGTGGTGGCGGCTAGCTGCTGCTTTTTTTTTTTTTTTATAATTTGCGCGCGCTCAAGGGATTGCTAATACCCTTAAGTGTCCGGGGTCAAGACACAGCACGGGCCGAAGGTATAGAGGGAGAAAGGGAGAGGAGGTACCTGTGCACATTGGTCTTAAATATCTGCGGATTGTAGTCTGTGGGAAATATAGGGTTGGGAAGAGTATTCCAAATTCGCGTAGTACGGCTGAAGAACGAGTCTCTAAATTTAACTGTGCGTCCGAAAGTAGGCTTAAGGGTAAACTGATGAGCATTCCTGGCGAGACGAGTATTGCGGGTGAATTCATGGAGAGGAGGAATGCAGTTGGCTAGCTCACTTGAGCATCGTTTGTTGAAATAGCGATAAAATACTGACAAAGAAGAAACGGTACGTCGATGTTCGAGCGAGTCTAATGACTTTGCGACATTGTTGTCTCCTATAAGTTTTATCGCTCGCTTTTGGATTCTATCTAGTAGGTGCAGGGTGGTCTTTGGGGCACCAGACCAGATATGAGCGTTGTACTCAAGCTTGGGGCGGATATACGCCTTATAAATGAAAGCCAAATCAGAGGGGGTGAAATATTTCTTGCATCGATTAAGGAAACCTAAACATTTCGCAGCATTTTTGGCGACCTCCCGTTTGCTTCTGCTGCTTCCCGTTTGCTTCTGCTACTAGGGGGCCCTTGAATTTTCCACACCCCTGTTGTCTTACACTACACGTTACTGCTACCTTGCTTTTTAACAAAGTCCTTCGCGACACTGCTTAAGGGTCTGTTTTCGACACTACTTGAGGGTCTCTTTTTTTTCGACACTACTTGAGGGTCTTTTTTTCGACACTACTTGAGGGTCTTTTTTTTCTTTTTCCCGACACCGAATGTTTTTTGGCACTACTTAAGGGCACTAATCACTCTGCGTTCGCGACGGGTTCTGGGACATAGGCCGTATACGATTTTGTTTGCACTACTTAAGGGCTTAATCGATTTTAAATTCACGAATGAAAATTGCACTACTTTAGGGCTTCTACTTTCAAACGCGCTACCTATGTTCCTGCTCGGGCGCCAATTAAATTCCGGTTAATTCATTTAGGTAAAAAAAAATATATTTATTTTTCAAACCGGCAGCGGTTCTGCCTCCTAAAATGAACTGAACAACATGAATAACTTATCTCTACCTTAAATACCTAATAAATGCTGTCACTGCAATTTGGCACCTTGATGTGGAGAGCGCGTCGATCGTGGGAACGTTGCTGACGTTGGCATTTGATGACCGGTGTGACGGTGTTTGGTTCAGCAGACTTGCTGACTCAATGACTCGAATGCGGTGTGTGTTGGATTTGCCTGCGCGTGTTCTCGTTGCATATTATGTTGCGTTAACTTACACAATACACATACTATCTTCGTCCTACGTTTCTTGGACGGAGTGATTGGCGACGAATATGATCATATTTATTATTTCTCTTTTTGCAAATGGTAATCGATACGTCGTCTTCGTAGTTGGTGTCTTCGACGTGAGTGTGATTTCCAAAACTGTTGTGTCGCACTTCTCTAAATAGTCGATAGTTTCGGTAAAGCAATCGTCTAACGTATTGAAAACGTTCTCAATTTGATTTTGTACGTGAGGATTTAAATTATTAGATTGTTGCTTGCACTTTCCTCGAAATGACACGCTTCTTTCCTTACAACCAATTGATAATTACTAATGTTGAGAATATCGTTCCCCATAATGATCGAATATGGAAGTAGGTTATCATCCACAACAAGCAATTGATGTGTGAAATGTTGGTTGTCTATGGTTATGGACACAAGCATAGAGCTATTACCTATCCACATTCCTCCACCAAACCCTGCAAGTTTGAACGTGTCGGCGGAGTGATCGATCCAACTTCACTTGCGACACATCGTTTGATCAGAGAACGATCGGTGCATGTGCCGATGAAAGCGAAACCGTATACTTGTACAACCTTCATCCTGTTGTCGAACGATTCATCGGATGAAGATATGTCAAAACAAAATTGTGCCTGTGTTCGTTCGGTGATGATTTATTCCTTTCAGGACAAACTTCGTCGGAGTGATTTGTTCATTGACATACCGTGCAATGTTGACTGCGTTGAAGTTGCTGGTAGTTTATGGAAATTTGTTCAGGTTCCTGATGGTTGTATTACTTCAATGCTCGTGTGTTTAGCGTGTTGTGTGTGGGTTGTGTGGTTCATGGAGTTTCCGATGCTAGAGGGGTGGAAATTGTTGTCCGCATGTGTTGGACTTTGGATGTCGGACGAAATCTGTCGATAGCGTTTCGAAGACCGTTGAGGGAGAAGAAGTTGGAACTCGCTAGGGCGGTTTGAAGTTCTACTTGCTTCATACCTTTTAGTATGTAAGTACGTTATTATCGCAACGTCAGACAAGCTCAGCTCATCAGCGAGTGAATACTGGGGGTCAATGTATCTGCCTTCAAACACTCCAAATCCAAAATACTAAACTTGACTGCCACGTGGTTGAAATCGAGAAATCGATGCCAGTCACCGAAGTCTCGAAAAAAATTCTGCTGCTCAACCAGCGGATCAACTGTGAGCACCTAAAATCCAAGGATATCGTGCAATGTAGGAACTGCCAACGCTTCGGACACATCGCATCCAATTGTGGCATGCAGTACGTATGTGTCATGTGTGAAGCAAAGCACCAACCCGGGCAATGCAAAAAATATTTTTTTTGTTTACAATAAATTTTTAAATCGCTTAAAAATTTTAAATTTTCGATTATTTTTCACCATCTTGAAATGGATGTCGGCTTCGCTCAATTTTTTTCCGAAGTCATCTATCAGTTGGTTTGTGGCTCTAATTTCTTATGGTGCCTAAAAGTGCATCACACCAAAGCTTAGCTGAACCCCGCATTTTTAATTGACTTTTCTCTCATCCCAACCATAGTCTGCAATCAGGGCGTTAATGCGTTGCACGTATTGTTCTCTGGAACTGAGAATGCTAGCAAAAGAAGTAAGTTGTATTGGCAAATCTTGAACCAGACTGGATAATAATGCTTATCATGGATTCCGGCGTAAATTTTCCCCGAACTTTTCTCTCCACGGGGTAAATTCGAAATTATGTTCGAAAATGTTTCCTTATTGGAATTAAGGATTGTGTCTTGAATTCCCGACTGAAAAATTGTTTAGATTTATTTCATCATTCAAATGCCGACACTACAAATTCAGTTCTACATACATATTTCCATCTTGATCCAAATTTAATTTTTATCGCCATTACCCATTACGCCATTAGTAATATCTGACAACTTTTTCATCCAGTTTATTAATGCTTTATTTTGTCTTTCATTTGATGCAATAGACCTTTAAATTGAAAGACACGCTCATAAGTATTTTTACCAAAATACTTATATTTTTAAAATTCTGAGACACTTTTCTTTCTTT
Source organism: Eristalis pertinax (assembly GCA_907269125.1). NCBI lineage: Eukaryota > Metazoa > Arthropoda > Insecta > Diptera > Syrphidae > Eristalis > Eristalis pertinax. The sequence goes on from OU026148.1 coordinate 27,611,282, forward strand.
TCCCTAACAAAAAAAGGGAAAAAATTGCGGGGGAAATTCAGTGTAATTTTCCATCGGAAAGTTCTTCATAATAGAATTTATCACTTTCCTTTCGAACATTGTTCATAATACCGGATTTCCCAATTAGGGAAAAAGTTCGGGGGAAATGGTGTCCATGATAAGCACGAATGTTTTGACATCCTTTCGAACAATCTCGATTCCTTCCTCTTCTTCGTCATCGCTGAGTAGATGGTAGTTGTCGATTTCGTCAGACTTGAGAATACTTATGACGCATTCAATAAGTTCCGCTCGTTTGCGGGTGGTTGGTTCTTGATTCGATGATAAAATGAACTTTAATTTTTACTTTTTAAGTACATTATTTCAGACTCATTTTCAGAGATGTGCGTGAATTAATGTTTCGAAGTTCTAGGTGTTGTTCGTCGGATGACATGGAATAAATTAGATAAACAGAATTTCAGAATTTGCAAAAGATCTGTTCGCGATCTAAAGTAAATGGAGAATTTATGTATGTAAACTCAAACAGTATGTATGGATTTACAATGAATGTTTTACATCATTTTCAATCGCAACAAAAGTTAGTTTAAGTACACTTATTAACGATATTAAATTGTTTCTCTGTGAATTAATCATTATATTTGCAAACTGTCAAACTGTCAACAAATTCGCCATGAATTGTCAGTGTGTACAAATTCTAGCCGTAGTTCTCTGCGAATGAGAAAACTCCATATGAATGAATTGTCATTGTTGCGAAGTTCGCTATTCATAGTGAGCTCATATGAATTGCACTTAAAGTACTTCACTGTGCGCATATAACCCCGATTACGATTGTCGTTTTATTTTAACGACTCCTGTCGTTATGGGTGTCATGCCATTTTGCTATCATTTAAGTTTCGTGATACCGACTTACTCGCTTCCCCTTCATTCATATCGTCATTCCAAACACGAAGTGGCGTATCTACATATTTTTCTCTTGGAATAGTAAATGGTAAAAAATGGTAAATATTTATAAAGAAACAATTTTAAACCACTACAATAACCACTTCCTAGAAATAATGGTTAGCTTTGTTAAACGTTTTTAGTTAAATGACAAAAATTAAAACTTAATAATTTTATAAAACCGAAAATTTAGGATTTTGCACATACGCTACATCGTGTTTGGAACGACAATATGTGGAGTACATTCCAGAGCAACAGCTGATTGTCAAATGTCAACAAAATACATCTCATTCGTGCAATTAAAAAAATCAAAATAAAGTATAGGAACAAGGAAAAACTTCAATGTTATCCTCAAGGTCGAATCTATTTTCAATGGGAAGGAAACGACGTAACAGGACCGAAATCATCTGTACAATTTGTTGATCCTGGTATACTCAAATGTTAATTAAAAATTCCATTCGATTGCTTTGTGATAGTGTATTTAGTGTGTATGCATTATCTTCAAGCGCAATTCTTCTAAAAGTCAAAAAATAATGTTCCGTATAAGTGTATTGTAGCACGGTTAAATGGAGCATAAGTGAGACTCCACTGTATATGTATGTATTACTCTAATTGTAAGGAATACAACCGACGACGAAATTTAAATAATTATTTGTTGAAATGAAGCACATAATGATATTTTATTTATTTATTTTTAGTTACATATGTAAGATCAAACACAAACAACCAAATCGATATCACAAATTACAATCGTTTTTTTATTACAATTTTGATTCAATTCCCATCAAATAAATCAAGTTTCGAACAACATTTTATCTAAACTGTAGAATTTTTTTATTCAATTAAAGCAAAAAGTTAACGTATTATTTTGAAAAGACAAGCATTCCTGACAAAAGACCAAACTAGCATTCCCAATCCCAAAGCGCCATCATCTCATTACCCCATATAGTCCCATACGTTGAGTATGCTGAGCACTCTATACCAAGTAAACGCCTTGACGAGCCAGGTTATTAGATACCCAGATCCACACACGCCAGCGATAATGAATACTAAACGTATAGCATCCATTTTGTTGATGTTTATTGCGGCGTATTTCTCCCTCTACCACGATAAGAAAAATAACTTTTGCTTTTATGAGGAAATAGCTCATATTCATGTGGCGCGACGACACTTTACGATAGATGGAATTTCACATTAAGGTATTCAACTGCGGTTATGACTCGCACTGAACAGTACTTAGAGATGACCTTGACCTGGGAACGTAAATTAACTTTTTTTTCCTTGGAAGTCTTAAAAAGGTATAGATTGTCTTGAAAAGATGCTACTTTATTAGGGTCTGGCCTTAAGCACTCTGAAAAAAAGCTTAACAGCATAATAAAGTTTATTTTGTGAGCTACAAATAACAATATAGGAAATACTACAAATACATGTGTATATTCTTTATTGCAACTGGATTCTTGTATGGGGCACCAATGTAATAATGATAATGATGGTTGTTCAGCGTTTCTATATAACTCTTAGTCAACCCTAAATAACTTTCTAACATTCCTGATCTTCCTTGAAAATCTTATCACTAGACGATTATTCCACAAGAAAGGAGACCCACTTGACTACCCCATCATGGAAGGACGTACAACATCGACGTCTCGGGCAGAGCGTCATAATGGGCAAACTGTGGATACTCACAACTGTACGTAACTTGACAGATGTTCTGGGCAAGTCATACCTTTTTCTTAAAGACCTCGTAGAGAGCCAAGGCCTAGCGTCTCAGCAACCACTTGTGTTGTGTGTGCTATTGTTCTATCACGAGTGGAAGGGACCTACAGTTTTATGCCGACTCCGAACGTCCAAGTTTGAGAAGCTTTTTCTATCAGTTATACTCTGCATTTCAGTGACTCGAAAGAGGTGGGGTCGTGAAAAGTATTTCTTGTCGTACCAGGAATCGAACCTAGACTGGTAGGTCCAAGTGTGTAGGAGTCGACGCACATACCCACAACGCCACGGTCCACCACAGTAACTTGCCCTGCCTAAATTGGCAAGTGTAGAATTAATGTCCGGAATTGGAACATGATAAAAACCAATTTTTAAATCGAGGGTTGTAAAAAACTTTTTATTTTACAGGCGATTAATATTGTCCTCAATCAGAGGTAATGGATAGTTGTTTTTTATTGAGTTCTCTGAAGTCTATACATAATCTCAATTCTTTATTCTTTTTTCCACTAAAACGATAGGTGACGCGTATTGCGATCTAGACTCTCGTATTATGTTCTTACTAAGCAAATCGCTAAGAATTCTTTCTAATTTCATTTTATGTGCGTATGGCAACCTTCTAGGTGGACAGTGGAATGTTAAATCTTTTGACAGAGATATCGTCATTTTAAATCTATCTTCCTGCAAACAGACCATATCCGAATCATGGCAAAAAGCTGTTCTAACTATATCTTTTACTTTTATTTGCACTTGATATGGTAAATCCTCATTAATTTTTATTCCCAACCCAACGTTAATATCACTTATGCCTATATTATCAATTTCTTTAACACAATTATTTTATTCACTCACTGTACTTACATGACCAAGCAAACTATGACACTGACTTGATGATGACGATGATGAATTCGATATACGATGACTTTGGACACTGGATTGTACTGGCAACATTAACCTCTCTCTATTCTCAGTTTCCTTGGATGTTTTCTGCAAAACCATACCAATCTTGTCGATGAAATTTCTTCCGAGAACAACTGTATAACTCATTGAATTGTTTCTTACTACAAACAAATAAAAATTAGTTGGTGGATTATCAAAAAATATGGAACAATTAACACTTCCCAACACATGAAGCGGGCTATCATTAACTCCACAATACAATTTGTTATCTTCTTCCAAGGGTGCTACCATGAATGTCGGCAGGAACTTCTCTTGCACGAAGCTTATTGGACTCCCTGAGTCCAAAAGTGCTGTTAGGTTGAACTTTTAGCGTGCCCATCGATAAACTGGAAGAACTGGAAGTTGTTTGATGTTCAGCGTCGTTGTTGTTCCAAATCGCTGTCGTCCTCGTCCGATACATTTTTGATGACATCTGAGTTCATGCTGCTTGTACCACTATTGTCTTGAAGGATTAACACTGTCTTATTCTTGGAGCAATTTTTTGCGATGTGGCCCCTAATGCCACATTTGAAACAGGTGAACTCCTTTCTATTGTATGAATTATAAAATGGTGCGTCGCTTGCGATTCGTTCAATAGGTCGCTCATTTGTCTTTTGTGAGTTGGTTTGACTTTGGTAACGATTGTACCCCTGGGATGTGCTAGGCTTAACTGAGACACTGTCACGACAATTGTGTTTGAACTTCTCGTATTTCCTCAATGCGGGCTTTAACTGTTTGATGATGAATTGATCTCTTGTTGACTTCGGTATCAGGAATGCCTTTGATGATGAATTAGTTTAAATCTTCTTCTTCCACAGGGTTATGGGATGCAATCACGTGCATTGTCAGTACATATTGCTGTACAGTCTCATCTCGTCGTTTCCTTCTGCCATTCAGCTCACTAAATATATCCGCCTTTGTCACTACGCACTTGAACTCACCCACTAGAGGATCTCTTAGTTCCATTCAATTAAACAGCTTTAGAGATCTTACAAATAAACGCGCCGTACCACTCAGGAGTCTTTTCCCAAATATGAACATGGTACGTTCGTCCAAATGAAGAATTTCTGAATATTCTTCGAAATATTCTACCCAAAGACCAATTGGAAAATTATCGTCTCCATAAAATGGGCACAACATGTCTTCCATGTCTCTGAAGTTATGCGTAACATGTGATCCTTGACTTGGACGTCCGTCTTCCATCTGGAGTTCTTTGAGCTTACGCCTTAAAAGTATAATCTCTTCCTTATTTTTACATGCGTTTCGCAAAATGTTAAGTTCTTCATCCAGGTCCTTATGAAGAATCTCGGGATTATCTGCCTGCTCAGATTCATGCTCATCTGTCAACTCTGCAATGTTTTCTGGAATTTCACGCGAACAATATTGGATAATATTTTGGAGTTCTTCTTCTGAATGTGCTCTTACTGCTTCCTCTACTCGTAATTTTAACGTCGCCTTTCTTCCATTGGTTTGAATATTCATGTATCGCAAAACATTTTTTAAAGCAGCAACTGTTGCTGAATCTGTAAATTGTTTAAACACTTGCGACATATTCACTGGTCAACGATCAATAAATTCTTAACATGCAATAAAATATTCACACAGACTTTACATGCAATGGCTCGATTAACGGATGATAGAATCCCACTTCTGAAAAGTTGTTGGAGTTCGGGCGTTAGGCGGAGAGTAAAACAGAACACGATGCTTTCTTTACGACAGTTTTTTAACCAGAGCGCGTTTACATAATGTGTGAGTCATATTTATACATGCACATACAAAATATGATAGCGGGACAATCATCCGACTACGAGATACAATGATCATTATGCTGGATTTATGATATGTGTTCACTTGAACAACAGTGTGTTGCACAAGATCGACAACACATTCTTAGTGTACTATAATAATTGCCTACATATCTTAACTTAGTTGACTGTCCTAAGAGTAATATTTTATAATTTAACTTACGAACATAATCATTCGTTATGTTGTAATTTTCCAAAATTGTAAGCCTGTCATTCTCTATAATAAGTTTGAAATCAGTTAAGGATTTGTTGAAGTGGTTATTTATATGTATTTGTTCGTTAATGTTAAAGATAGCTGCATGATTAGTTTGGTCACTAACTTTTATATGATCTAGAATATCTTCTCATCCATAGTTCCAAATAACCATTTTTCAGCTCTACCGATGGCATTAATTAAACCTCTTTTTTGCCTGTTTGATTTACTGATTGCTCTTAGCTTACTCTTGATTAAATTTAGTTCAGGGTACAGGTTTTGCTTATCTTTCTTGTTGTGTATCCATTCTCTTCAGTTATTTGATGGACCTGTAACCCTTGTACTGAGGTTATCATCATCATTATGATTATTATTACCTGCAAATTTAGGTTTTCTTTTAATGTTTAACAAATGTACGTTTTTTAACGGAAATTTTCTATAATATGGTTTTTCCTTATGCCTCTTTTATATTTTTTTATATAACCTTCAGCTCTATTTTCTATATAATTTTCCCTGTTGTTATTAATTTTTGTAATATTTTTAATTTTCTTACTGTTTACAAGATCCACTAATTTTATGATTTATGATAGATATTTTATTAAAGATGAACTGTCAGTTTTCTGTTTACTTGCCTTTTGACACTCTTCTTCTGATTTAATTTCTTGTGCCGTTTTAGTAGTTATCATAAATTTAATTTTTTTATTATTTGAAAATAACTGTATTATTTGAAAATAACTGAACCGGATGTTATCTCTTTAATTTTAATTATCAACACACAACCTAAGCTGTTAAAGATATCTGCTGAATTTTCACTACACACAGCACACTCAGAAATATCGTCTATGAATTTTTCTCACATTTTCGCTTAATTCTAGCACTGAACTTTCTTTTAGTTTGTTGATCTGCTCCACTATCATGCTCTGCGTTTTTGTTGACTGATAATGTAACCTGAGTTGCTCCTTTGTTGCTTCCCAGTTGTTCGGTGAGTTGATAGAGATGAAATTTTTTGCTGGTCCGATGATTTTTTCGCTGTAGATTACTGCAAAAACGTCAGCTGCTTGGTTTGGTGGAATTATCCCTTATAAATTTATCCATGGAGATGATAAACGATGAGAGATTTCCATTTGTTCCATCAAATGTCGGTGCGAACTTTAAATATTGTTCGATCTCCTCCTCAATGACGGTGATTTCATCTGCCTGTTCATTAGCTCTTAGCAGCGGCAACACAAAATAACTTTTCAAAACACTTCCAAGGTTTCTTATGTTTTCCTCTTTGGATATAGTGAATGATTTTTGTTTAAATTGGAACGTAGCACAACGAATACTTTTTTAAAATACTTCCAAGGTTTCTTACGTTTTCATTTTTGGATGAAGTAATTGATTTCGTTTGTATTGCTTTGCTTTCCTTCGTCTCCGTCGACTGCACCAGTTAAATTCGTAACCCGAATAACAAACAACGCAACTATCTGTCGAGTCTCTTTATTGACTGATTATTCATTAATGTCTTAATCTAACTTATGACCTACGCTTACAATACGCTGACTCACCAACATGATATCGACTCATCAACTTATTGCAATTAGATACCTGATGTCAACGAACGAACCTCAAGGTAATCACCAAGCAAGCGGTTTGGCTGTGCTTGCACTTTGGTGTGCTTTGGTGTTAGGTTGAACTTTTAGCGTGCCCATCGATAAACTGGAAGAACTGGAAGTTGTTTGATGTTCAGCGTCGTTGTTGTTCCAAATCGCTGTCGTCCTCGTCCGATACATTTTTGATGACATCTGAGTTCATGCTGCTTGTACCACTATTGTCTTGAAGGATTAACACTGTCTTATTCTTGGAGCAATTTTTTGCGATGTGGCCCCTAATGCCACATTTGAAACAGGTGAACTCCTTTCTATTGTATGAATTATAAAATGGTGCGTCGCTTGCGATTCGTTCAATAGGTCGCTCATTTGTCTTTTGTGAGTTGGTTTGACTTTGGTAACGATTGTACCCCTGGGATGTGCTAGGCTTAACTGAGACACTGTCACGACAATTGTGTTTGAACTTCTCGTATTTCCTCAATGCGGGCTTTAACTGTTTGATGATGAATTGATCTCTTGTTGACTTCGGTATCAGGAATGCCTTTGATGATGAATTAGTTTAAATCTTCTTCTTCCACAGGGTTATGGGATGCAATCACGTGCATTGTCAGTACATATTGCTGTACAGTCTCATCTCGTCGTTTCCTTCTGCCATTCAGCTCACTAAATATATCCGCCTTTGTCACTACGCACTTGAACTCACCCACTAGAGGATCTCTTAGTTCCATTCAATTAAACAGCTTTAGAGATCTTACAAATAAACGCGCCGTACCACTCAGGAGTCTTTTCCCAAATATGAACATGGTACGTTCGTCCAAATGAAGAATTTCTGAATATTCTTCGAAATATTCTACCCAAAGACCAATTGGAAAATTATCGTCTCCATAAAATGGGCACAACATGTCTTCCATGTCTCTGAAGTTATGCGTAACATGTGATCCTTGACTTGGACGTCCGTCTTCCATCTGGAGTTCTTTGAGCTTACGCCTTAAAAGTATAATCTCTTCCTTATTTTTACATGCGTTTCGCAAAATGTTAAGTTCTTCATCCAGGTCCTTATGAAGAATCTCGGGATTATCTGCCTGCTCAGATTCATGCTCATCTGTCAACTCTGCAATGTTTTCTGGAATTTCACGCGAACAATATTGGATAATATTTTGGAGTTCTTCTTCTGAATGTGCTCTTACTGCTTCCTCTACTCGTAATTTTAACGTCGCCTTACTTCCATTGGTTTGAATATTCATGTATCGCAAAACATTTTTTAAAGCAGCAACTGTTGCTGAATCTGTAAATTGTTTAAACACTTGCGACATATTCACTGGTCAACGATCAATAAATTCTTAACATGCAATAAAATATTCACACAGACTTTACATGCAATGGCTCGATTAACGGATGATAGAATCCCACTTCTGAAAAGTTGTTGGAGTTCGGGCGTTAGGCGGAGAGTAAAACAGAACACGATGCTTTCTTTACGACAGTTTTTTAACCAGAGCGCGTTTACATAATGTGTGAGTCATATTTATACATGCACATACAAAATATGATAGCGGGACAATCATCCGACTACGAGATACAATGATCATTATGCTGGATTTATGATATGTGTTCACTTGAACAACAGTGTGTTGCACAAGATCGACAACACATTCTTAGTGTACTATAATAATTGCCTACATATCTTAACTTAGTTGACTGTCCTAAGAGTAATATTTTATAATTTAACTTACGAACATAATCATTCGTTATGTTGTAATTTTCCAAAATTGTAAGCCTGTCATTCTCTATAATAAGTTTGAAATCAGTTAAGGATTTGTTGAAGTGGTTATTTATATGTATTTGTTCGTTAATGTTAAAGATAGCTGCATGATTAGTTTGGTCACTAACTTTTATATGATCTAGAATATCTTGTCATCCATAGTTCCAAATAACCATTTTTCAGCTCTACCGATGGCATTAATTAAACCTCTTTTTTGCCTGTTTGATTTACTGATTGCTCTTAGCTTACTCTTGATTAAATTTAGTTCAGGGTACAGGTTTTGCTTATCTTTCTTGTTGTGTATCCATTCTCTTCAGTTATTTGATGGACCTGTAACCCTTGTACTGAGGTTATCATCATCATTATGATTATTATTACCTGCAAATTTAGGTTTTCTTTTAATGTTTAACAAATGTACGTTTTTTAACGGAAATTTTCTATAATATGGTTTTTCCTTATGCCTCTTTTATATTTTTTTATATAACCTTCAGCTCTATTTTCTATATAATTTTCCCTGTTGTTATTAATTTTTGTAATATTTTTAATTTTCTTACTGTTTACAAGATCCACTAATTTTATGATTTATGATAGATATTTTATTAAAGATGAACTGTCAGTTTTCTGTTTACTTGCCTTTTGACACTCTTCTTCTGATTTAATTTCTTGTGCCGTTTTAGTAGTTATCATAAATTTAATTTTTTTATTATTTGAAAATAACTGTATTATTTGAAAATAACTGAACCGGATGTTATCTCTTTAATTTTAATTATCAACACACAACCTAAGCTGTTAAAGATATCTGCTGAATTTTCACTACACACAGCACACTCAGAAATATCGTCTATGAATTTTTCTCACATTTTCGCTTAATTCTAGCACTGAACTTTCTTTTAGTTTGTTGATCTGCTCCACTATCATGCTCTGCGTTTTTGTTGACTGATAATGTAACCTGAGTTGCTCCTTTGTTGCTTCCCAGTTGTTCGGTGAGTTGATAGAGATGAAATTTTTTGCTGGTCCGATGATTTTTTCGCTGTAGATTACTGCAAAAACGTCAGCTGCTTGGTTTGGTGGAATTATCCCTTATAAATTTATCCATGGAGATGATAAACGATGAGAGATTTCCATTTGTTCCATCAAATGTCGGTGCGAACTTTAAATATTGTTCGATCTCCTCCTCAATGACGGTGATTTCATCTGCCTGTTCATTAGCTCTTAGCAGCGGCAACACAAAATAACTTTTCAAAACACTTCCAAGGTTTCTTATGTTTTCCTCTTTGGATATAGTGAATGATTTTTGTTTAAATTGGAACGTAGCACAACGAATACTTTTTTAAAATACTTCCAAGGTTTCTTACGTTTTCATTTTTGGATGAAGTAATTGATTTCGTTTGTATTGCTTTGCTTTCCTTCGTCTCCGTCGACTGCACCAGTTAAATTCGTAACCCGAATAACAAACAACGCAACTATCTGTCGAGTCTCTTTATTGACTGATTATTCATTAATGTCTTAATCTAACTTATGACCTACGCTTACAATACGCTGACTCACCAACATGATATCGACTCATCAACTTATTGCAATTAGATACCTGATGTCAACGAACGAACCTCAAGGTAATCACCAAGCAAGCGGTTTGGCTGTGCTTGCACTTTGGTGTGCAGTGCTAAGTTCGTTGACTAGGTTCGAGTCAGCATTTCCTGTTGTTCTGCTCATATACAAGTTAACAACAGAAACATTGACCATATTTCCTCCTCAAAGTTCCACGAAATCATCACTTCGACATGCATCGCTCCCATGGAAAAACTGTTGACTCGTCGTCTGAGACATCAGAGACATGGAGATCATCGCACATTCCATCACGGACGGCATGTGGATATCCCATTGCACATGCCGATATTCAACACCACTCCAGAGCAAGCAGAATAAGTATTTAAGGTAGTGTTGAGATGAATTCATTATTCAGTCTGTAATCAAGTGTAAGGGGAACCTATGCTCCATCGAAAATAAACAAAAAATGGTTTATAAAGTTTTACATCGTCAGTGTATAAAAGGCAGTTAGAATGGGAAACATAGGAAGGCAAATCGTTAATAAAAACAAGAAACAAAAGAGGGCCAAGGTTACTACAGAGAAATTGAAAATTTCATTTCCTATTTTTACAAACTGTCTACTACGTTTGTCAACCATTTCAAGATTTTTCTATGAAAACCAATCTTTTCTAACTTCTTTATGAGTATATTATGTTGAACTCGGTCAAATGCTTTTGAGAAATCAGTGTATATCGAGTCAACTTGAAGTCTCGCTTCCATGGAACGTATGCAAAAATTTGTAAAAATAACCAAGTTGGTCGAAGTTGATCTTCCGCTCACAAAGCCATGTTGAAATTGTGATAAATGCTTTCGGACTTCAGTATATATTTTCATCTTAACAATAGCCTCGAATAATTTCGGGATTGATTGGAGCCTAGCTATTGGTCTGTAGTTGACAATAGCACTTCTGAATCTAGATTTGTAAATTGGCAATCCAGAAATTCGCCGCGAGCCAGTGACATATTAATTATAGTCAAGGGCGGTGGAAGATTATCCGGTGGAAGATTATCCAGTGGAAGATTATCCGGTGGAAGATTATCCGGCGCTAGGCTTTCACTAGAATCCAGTGAGGACAATTCAGAAAGAATATCATCATTCGTCAATTCTAATATCCCTATGTCGGTTATTGTATTTGCGCGAAGTATCCCTAAGTCAACAAAGTTTGATTGGAAATGTGAAGCAAACATATCGCATATTAGCTTACGGTCATCAGTATTTACATTATCGTAGAACATATTTGATGGAATTCCAACAGATTTACGTTTAGTATTGATAAACGTCCAGAAACTCTTTGAGTATGTATTGCCTGTAAACAAATCTCTTCAAGAATTCATATTCGTTCCTCATACGACACATTACTCCACGCAGTGAATTGTCTTTAGCACATCTCTTTAATGTCTTATTTAGAGCATTTTTGAGTCTGAATAAACTTCTATAAAAATATTTTCCAGGCCGTATTGCCTAGACTTTATTTCCTCAACACCAAAACTAGAACTAAAATGCAATTGATTTCTTAAGTCTATTTATTGCTCTTAATTGTTAACTCTGCACTTGTCACCATGGGGCAGTGATCGCCGCTTCGACGTTTCAGACACTAAATCGGGTGACCCAGACGCGAGTGCAAGGTGCAGCGTGGAATGACCGGCAGCGCGTTCGAAAATAACTCTTCCCCTCTTAAGTGCGATAGTCCTCGATCGCTCAGAAGTACGGTATGTCGTTGAACTTCGGTCTCCGGTTGCTGAACTGTGCCAGTAAGATTTCGGTCCATAGTGGAGTTAGCTTTAAGAGTTCCCTTGAAATCATTTAGTAATATTAGGCCAGGTGTTAGTTCTTCTATTGTAGGAATATGATGAATATGTCGCTATTTATTAGATTGCATGTAGCTATTTCACTCTTAAACAAATTTGGAATACAAGTAGAGTCAGTTAAATTTACAATATCTTCTCTTTTACAGATGGTAACAAAATTAGTTGACTTACAATCATTAATTAAACCATAAATTTCATTATTATTTTTTATAATTTCCTTGTACATAATGTACACACCATTTCTTTTTATAGGTTTCAGTAAAAAAAATTCATAGATATTTGAATCAGTTATTGGTATATTGACAATATTTCAAATACGGCTAATACGGTTAGTGAAGTGTTCGGCTTTATCCTTGCCAAATACGATAGTCATCGATATAAATATGGCAGTGTTTTCCAATATGCTCTCTCAGGATATCATCGAGAGTTCTTTGGAATTTAGCTGGTGCATTCTTCAAACCGAAGGAAAGACGCGAAAACTCTAACTTCCCGATATTAACGGAGAACGCCGATTTTTCTGTATCCGGCTCTCTGAGCTGTATTTGATGAAATCCGCTCTTGAGATCTAATATGATCCCTTAAAAGTTCGCTAATTTGTATTCTTCTTTTAGAGCTCTTGGGTAAGGGTATGATTTTGAATAAACTGGTTGACTGGTTGTTTTTCGGATTTCACCCTTAACTGTAGTGGCGTAGGTTAATTTTTCATTCAAAGTAGAGGTTTGGAAAGGCACGGATTATATTCATGAATCTTCTTTAGGTAAATGGTCAGTTCTAATATTTCGGTTGTTAACCGTTTCTGTAAGATGTTGTTTGGGTGGAATAGTTATATTCGGATGAATTGTCATGTAATTCGCCTTGGTATGAATGACAGCACTTAATTTTTGTAGTGTGTCATTCCCGATTATACCATCAAATGAAATAAGGCTTGGAAGTATACAAAATTTGTGTTTTTCTATTTTGGGGTAAAATAATTGGACAAAACAGCGGTGTGTGATCTTGATATTTCCTCCGACTGAGTTGGCGTAAAATGATTTTTCATTCGGAAGAGGATTCTGAACATGACGGGGTTGGACATAATTTTTGTTCGAGGCTGTATCTATGAGTATACTTGTCCGCTCTTCGCAACGTGCTCGAAATATCGGAGTGAAGAGCGGTTCAATCTAAAAAATAGATGTCGTCGACTTGTTATGGTTCATCCAGGTAAGTTTCTTCGTGTAAGGTTGTTTCATGATCTGTGGGTGAATAATTTCCACATTCTTCGTTTACAAGACTTTCATATTCCTTTATGTCATCTACGTTTGGGGTAGACTCCGTAGTATAGTAGACTCGTTGCATCTTCTGTGGTTGCTGCGAATGTTGACGCTATACTGGAACTGGTTGATTCCGAGGTCTGTTTTATTAATTCACTTTCTCTGACTTCACAGAATAGTCTATGTCCATTGGTTTTGGGGGTAAAGCTCGTTGATTCGGAGGTGGTTGTTGGTGTTGATTTTGTTGATGATAGGTGAGGATTATGCAACAGATGCGGGTAGAATTCTCGCCTAGGAGCGGTGTAGGTTGAGGTGGATTTACTCTTTTACGAGTAAAAAGGTTTTTTGAGCGGAAGCTTGAGAATTATTCGCGTATTGTATTCGGAAATCAACGTTTTGTAACTTTAAGCAAAGATGTAAGGCATGTGGGAGGTCTGCAGGCTCCCTTATGCTAAGGACTCTGGGCAGATCACCCTTCAGGCATCTGACGAATGTGTCGAGAGCTTTGTCTCTATAACATTGTGCCATATTATTAAGTGACTCTTGGCTCATGTCTAGCGAGACTAGTTTGTTTAAAAGAAGGGATAAATGGTAGTACACGGCTTGGTAGAACTCTGGTATTGTGCTATTACATTGAACTAGCGTAGTCATCTGGTACTCAAGGGTTCCCAGGTCCCTTTTGTCTGCTTAGTGTAACGTCAGACATTTGGATATCTTTTCCCAATTTAATGGGGTGTTTTAGAACTCCAGAGCTATGCCTGCGTGTCCTGTTATTTTGTTCCGAATTACAGAAAGGATACCCTAATACTTTGGGTTCCTCTGAGATGTTCATAGATTTTGAGTATCCTTTCAACACTCTTGAGTTAAACTCTTGGGATTGCCCAGAAAACTCCCGTAAACTTTATACAACGGTATTTTATCCATACCGGATAAATTTCTGTAGTTTGTTACGTTAATCGGTTCATCAACATCGTTGTTGATGGCAGACGCGGGATTCATTATAGAGTTAAAAATCTATCTCCCCTGGATCTGTAATGTCTCTGCCACTAGTCTTGTAATAGTCTGTACTAACTTGTCATTGATTTGCGTTGGAGGATGGAGGGCGGTAGTAGCAGAAGTATTAGGAGCAGAGGTACTGGGAGCGGAAACATTTTCAGTTACTATGTCTAGCCGAGATGGCCTGATTAGATTGTTCAGATTTGATTACAATAATGATATACAAAAGAAGTTCTAGCAATTTTAGTAATAGTAGTAGTATTTATAAATTTCTATGAGGGTTTTTTGATTTCTATATTATTAGAGTAAAATAATAAACTTACAGAAATATAAATTGGATGACCTTCTTTCCATAACAAATGGTATTGGTTCCGGCACTGCTGATCGTCGTCTTCAAGGCGGTTGTCAGGATCTTGTACCTTGACTCCTGTTTGTCCCCTTGGTTATAGGACTACTGGGAGGCCTCTTTTCCTTGAATTTCACTTGTGTCTTTAAATGGCTTGGTGTTTTCCGACAGTCCGATAGCTTTTTCGCGGCACTAAGCGCACTGCTTCGGTGTTTAATTATATTCTGTTACGCACTTTCAGTTCGCTGCGCGTTATTTTGCACGTTTCGTTTACTTGTGTGGCTTGGTTATCGCACACACTTATTACCTTACGTACTTGTTCACGGCGCATTACACGGTCCGTCTGTTTGTGTGGCTTGGTTATTGCACGCACATGCGCACTTACACTTTAAGTAACGCACTACGCACGACACAAATGCAAATTTGTTCTTTATTCTTAACAATTTCTTCATATATTATTTCTATTGTTATTGCCTTTCTTTTAACAGGTTTAAGCAAACAAAAATTCAAATTAGAAATTGAGTTACTTGTTATTTTAATTTCTGCAAAGTTAAGAGCTTATTCTACATTGGAAAAAGGGATATTTTCCTCTTTTAATGTATTGATATCTCTTCTTCGTGATTTAAGTTAGGTTATTATTGGTTTATTGTGGAGCTTATTTATTATAACGGCAATCCAATTCCATGATGTCTATGAAGTTTAGCGATCTCTATACTCTTAACGACTTGAGATTATGGATAAAGTTTTGGATTTGCTGAAATTCATGGGATAGGTAAGGGAATAGAGGATCTTATTACAATAAGATTATCTTCTTCGACTATTTCTTGCCCATATCGAAATTTTAATTTGGAGCCTTACCTTTAACTGTACTTTTTTTTCCCCGTTGTAGAATGAACTGTAAAATTTCATTTATTTGTTGCTCTCTCAAGTAGTTCTTCAAAGGAGCTGGGGGTTCGTTTTGCCTTGAGGCATCGCATTATTTCAGAAAGATGTGAATGAAAACTCTCATTTTGACTATTTACTTCACTTTTATACTATGGTGTTGTGTAAATGGAAATTCCTAATTCGTCTTCTGTCATTGAAGTAATTTGTCTTTATTCAAACTGCTCCTATAACAAAGTTTATGTGGAAAAATTCGAGTGGAAGGGACCTACAGTTTTATGCCGACTCCGAACGTCCAAGTTTGAGAAGCTTTTTCTATCAGTTATACTCTGCATTTCAGTGACTCGAAAGAGGTGGGGTCGTGAAAAGTATTTCTTGTCGTACCAGGAATCGAACCTAGACTGGTAGGTCCAAGTGTGTAGGAGTCGACGCACATACCCACAACGCCACGGTCCACCACAGTAACTTGCCCTGCCTAAATTGGCAAGTGTAGAATTAATGTCCGGAATTGGAACATGATAAAAACCAATTTTTAAATCGAGGGTTGTAAAAAACTTTTTATTTTACAGGCGATCAATATTGTCCTCAATCAGAGGTAATGGATAGTTGTTTTTTATTGAGTTCTCTGAAGTCTATACATAATCTCAATTCTTTATTCTTTTTTCCACTAAAACGATAGGTGACGCGTATTGCGATCTAGACTCTCGTATTATGTTCTTACTAAGCAAATCGCTAAGAATTCTTTCTAATTTCATTTTATGTGCGTATGGCAACCTTCTAGGTGGACAGTGGAATGTTAAATCTTTTGACAGAAATATCGTCATTTTAAATCTATCTTCCTGCAAACAGACCATATCCGAATCATGGCAAAAAGCTGTTCTAACTATATCTTTTACTTTTATTTGCACTTGATATGGTAAATCCTCATTAATTTTTATTCCCAACCCAACGTTAATATCACTTATGCCTATATTATCAATTTCTTTAACACAATTATTTTATTCACTCACTGTACTTACATGACCAAGCAAACTATGACACTGACTTGATGATGACGATGATGAATTCGATATACGATGACTTTGGACACTGGATTGTACTGGCAACATTAACCTCTCTCTATTCTCAGTTTCCTTGGATGTTTTCTGCAAAACCATACCAATCTTGTCGATGAAATTTCTTCCGAGAACAACTGTATAACTCATTGAATTGTTTCTTACTACAAACAAATAAAAATTAGTTGGTGGATTATCAAAAAATATGGTACAATTAACACTTCCCAACACATGAAGCGGGCTACCATTAACTCCACAATACAATTTGTTATCTTCTTCCAAGGGTGCTACCATGAATGTCGGCAGGAACTTCTCTTGCACGAAGCTTATTGGACTCCCTGAGTCCAAAAGTGCTGTTAGGTTGAACTTTTAGCGTGCCCATCGATAAACTGGAAGAACTGGAAGTTGTTTGATGTTCAGCGTCGTTGTTGTTCCAAATCGCTGTCGTCCTCGTCCGATACATTTTTGATGACATCTGAGTTCATGCTGCTTGTACCACTATTGTCTTGAAGGATTAACACTGTCTTATTCTTGGAGCAATTTTTTGCGATGTGGCCCCTAATGCCACATTTGAAACAGGTGAACTCCTTTCTATTGTATGAATTATAAAATGGTGCGTCGCTTGCGATTCGTTCAATAGGTCGCTCATTTGTCTTTTGTGAGTTGGTTTGACTTTGGTAACGATTGTACCCCTGGGATGTGCTAGGCTTAACTGAGACACTGTCACGACAATTGTGTTTGAACTTCTCGTATTTCCTCAATGCGGGCTTTAACTGTTTGATGATGAATTGATCTCTTGTTGACTTCGGTATCAGGAATGCCTTTGATGATGAATTAGTTTAAATCTTCTTCTTCCACAGGGTTATGGGATGCAATCACGTGCATTGTCAGTACATATTGCTGTACAGTCTCATCTCGTCGTTTCCTTCTGCCATTCAGCTCACTAAATATATCCGCCTTTGTCACTACGCACTTGAACTCACCCACTAGAGGATCTCTTAGTTCCATTCAATTAAACAGCTTTAGAGATCTTACAAATAAACGCGCCGTACCACTCAGGAGTCTTTTCCCAAATATGAACATGGTACGTTCGTCCAAATGAAGAATTTCTGAATATTCTTCGAAATATTCTACCCAAAGACCAATTGGAAAATTATCGTCTCCATAAAATGGGCACAACATGTCTTCCATGTCTCTGAAGTTATGCGTAACATGTGATCCTTGACTTGGACGTCCGTCTTCCATCTGGAGTTCTTTGAGCTTACGCCTTAAAAGTATAATCTCTTCCTTATTTTTACATGCGTTTCGCAAAATGTTAAGTTCTTCATCCAGGTCCTTATGAAGAATCTCGGGATTATCTGCCTGCTCAGATTCATGCTCATCTGTCAACTCTGCAATGTTTTCTGGAATTTCACGCGAACAATATTGGATAATATTTTGGAGTTCTTCTTCTGAATGTGCTCTTACTGCTTCCTCTACTCGTAATTTTAACGTCGCCTTACTTCCATTGGTTTGAATATTCATGTATCGCAAAACATTTTTTAAAGCAGCAACTGTTGCTGAATCTGTAAATTGTTTAAACACTTGCGACATATTCACTGGTCAACGATCAATAAATTCTTAACATGCAATAAAATATTCACACAGACTTTACATGCAATGGCTCGATTAACGGATGATAGAATCCCACTTCTGAAAAGTTGTTGGAGTTCGGGCGTTAGGCGGAGAGTAAAACAGAACACGATGCTTTCTTTACGACAGTTTTTTAACCAGAGCGCGTTTACATAATGTGTGAGTCATATTTATACATGCACATACAAAATATGATAGCGGGACAATCATCCGACTACGAGATACAATGATCATTATGCTGGATTTATGATATGTGTTCACTTGAACAACAGTGTGTTGCACAAGATCGACAACACATTCTTAGTGTACTATAATAATTGCCTACATATCTTAACTTAGTTGACTGTCCTAAGAGTAATATTTTATAATTTAACTTACGAACATAATCATTCGTTATGTTGTAATTTTCCAAAATTGTAAGCCTGTCATTCTCTATAATAAGTTTGAAATCAGTTAAGGATTTGTTGAAGTGGTTATTTATATGTATTTGTTCGTTAATGTTAAAGATAGCTGCATGATTAGTTTGGTCACTAACTTTTATATGATCTAGAATATCTTGTCATCCATAGTTCCAAATAACCATTTTTCAGCTCTACCGATGGCATTAATTAAACCTCTTTTTTGCCTGTTTGATTTACTGATTGCTCTTAGCTTACTCTTGATTAAATTTAGTTCAGGGTACAGGTTTTGCTTATCTTTCTTGTTGTGTATCCATTCTCTTCAGTTATTTGATGGACCTGTAACCCTTGTACTGAGGTTATCATCATCATTATGATTATTATTACCTGCAAATTTAGGTTTTCTTTTAATGTTTAACAAATGTACGTTTTTTAACGGAAATTTTCTATAATATGGTTTTTCCTTATGCCTCTTTTATATTTTTTTATATAACCTTCAGCTCTATTTTCTATATAATTTTCCCTGTTGTTATTAATTTTTGTAATATTTTTAATTTTCTTACTGTTTACAAGATCCACTAATTTTATGATTTATGATAGATATTTTATTAAAGATGAACTGTCAGTTTTCTGTTTACTTGCCTTTTGACACTCTTCTTCTGATTTAATTTCTTGTGCCGTTTTAGTAGTTATCATAAATTTAATTTTTTTATTATTTGAAAATAACTGTATTATTTGAAAATAACTGAACCGGATGTTATCTCTTTAATTTTAATTATCAACACACAACCTAAGCTGTTAAAGATATCTGCTGAATTTTCACTACACACAGCACACTCAGAAATATCGTCTATGAATTTTTCTCACATTTTCGCTTAATTCTAGCACTGAACTTTCTTTTAGTTTGTTGATCTGCTCCACTATCATGCTCTGCGTTTTTGTTGACTGATAATGTAACCTGAGTTGCTCCTTTGTTGCTTCCCAGTTGTTCGGTGAGTTGATAGAGATGAAATTTTTTGCTGGTCCGATGATTTTTTCGCTGTAGATTACTGCAAAAACGTCAGCTGCTTGGTTTGGTGGAATTATCCCTTATAAATTTATCCATGGAGATGATAAACGATGAGAGATTTCCATTTGTTCCATCAAATGTCGGTGCGAACTTTAAATATTGTTCGATCTCCTCCTCAATGACGGTGATTTCATCTGCCTGTTCATTAGCTCTTAGCAGCGGCAACACAAAATAACTTTTCAAAACACTTCCAAGGTTTCTTATGTTTTCCTCTTTGGATATAGTGAATGATTTTTGTTTAAATTGGAACGTAGCACAACGAATACTTTTTTAAAATACTTCCAAGGTTTCTTACGTTTTCATTTTTGGATGAAGTAATTGATTTCGTTTGTATTGCTTTGCTTTCCTTCGTCTCCGTCGACTGCACCAGTTAAATTCGTAACCCGAATAACAAACAACGCAACTATCTGTCGAGTCTCTTTATTGACTGATTATTCATTAATGTCTTAATCTAACTTATGACCTACGCTTACAATACGCTGACTCACCAACATGATATCGACTCATCAACTTATTGCAATTAGATACCTGATGTCAACGAACGAACCTCAAGGTAATCACCAAGCAAGCGGTTTGGCTGTGCTTGCACTTTGGTGTGCAGTGCTAAGTTCGTTGACTAGGTTCGAGTCAGCATTTCCTGTTGTTCTGCTCATATACAAGTTAACAACAGAAACATTGACCATATTTCCTCCTCAAAGTTCCACGAAATCATCACTTCGACATGCATCGCTCCCATGGAAAAACTGTTGACTCGTCGTCTGAGACATCAGAGACATGGAGATCATCGCACATTCCATCACGGACGGCATGTGGATATCCCATTGCACATGCCGATATTCAACACCACTCCAGAGCAAGCAGAATAAGTATTTAAGGTAGTGTTGAGATGAATTCATTATTCAGTCTGTAATCAAGTGTAAGGGGAACCTATGCTCCATCGAAAATAAACAAAAAATGGTTTATAAAGTTTTACATCGTCAGTGTATAAAAGGCAGTTAGAATGGGAAACATAGGAAGGCAAATCGTTAATAAAAACAAGAAACAAAAGAGGGCCAAGGTTACTACAGAGAAATTGAAAATTTCATTTCCTATTTTTACAAACTGTCTACTACGTTTGTCAACCATTTCAAGATTTTTCTATGAAAACCAATCTTTTCTAACTTCTTTATGAGTATATTATGTTGAACTCGGTCAAATGCTTTTGAGAAATCAGTGTATATCGAGTCAACTTGAAGTCTCGCTTCCATGGAACGTATGCAAAAATTTGTAAAAATAACCAAGTTGGTCGAAGTTGATCTTCCGCTCACAAAGCCATGTTGAAATTGTGATAAATGCTTTCGGACTTCAGTATATATTTTCATCTTAACAATAGCCTCGAATAATTTCGGGATTGATTGGAGCCTAGCTATTGGTCTGTAGTTGACAATAGCACTTCTGAATCTAGATTTGTAAATTGGCAATCCAGAAATTCGCCGCGAGCCAGTGACATATTAATTATAGTCAAGGGCGGTGGAAGATTATCCGGTGGAAGATTATCCAGTGGAAGATTATCCGGTGGAAGATTATCCGGCGCTAGGCTTTCACTAGAATCCAGTGAGGACAATTCAGAAAGAATATCATCATTCGTCAATTCTAATATCCCTATGTCGGTTATTGTATTTGCGCGAAGTATCCCTAAGTCAACAAAGTTTGATTGGAAATGTGAAGCAAACATATCGCATATTAGCTTACGGTCATCAGTATTTACATTATCGTAGAACATATTTGATGGAATTCCAACAGATTTACGTTTAGTATTGATAAACGTCCAGAAACTCTTTGAGTATGTATTGCCTGTAAACAAATCTCTTCAAGAATTCATATTCGTTCCTCATACGACACATTACTCCACGCAGTGAATTGTCTTTAGCACATCTCTTTAATGTCTTATTTAGAGCATTTTTGAGTCTGAATAAACTTCTATAAAAATATTTTCCAGGCCGTATTGCCTAGACTTTATTTCCTCAACACCAAAACTAGAACTAAAATGCAATTGATTTCTTAAGTCTATTTATTGCTCTTAATTGTTAACTCTGCACTTGTCACCATGGGGCAGTGATCGCCGCTTCGACGTTTCAGACACTAAATCGGGTGACCCAGACGCGAGTGCAAGGTGCAGCGTGGAATGACCGGCAGCGCGTTCGAAAATAACTCTTCCCCTCTTAAGTGCGATAGTCCTCGATCGCTCAGAAGTACGGTATGTCGTTGAACTTCGGTCTCCGGTTGCTGAACTGTGCCAGTAAGATTTCGGTCCATAGTGGAGTTAGCTTTAAGAGTTCCCTTGAAATCATTTAGTAATATTAGGCCAGGTGTTAGTTCTTCTATTGTAGGAATATGATGAATATGTCGCTATTTATTAGATTGCATGTAGCTATTTCACTCTTAAACAAATTTGGAATACAAGTAGAGTCAGTTAAATTTACAATATCTTCTCTTTTACAGATGGTAACAAAATTAGTTGACTTACAATCATTAATTAAACCATAAATTTCATTATTATTTTTTATAATTTCCTTGTACATAATGTACACACCATTTCTTTTTATAGGTTTCAGTAAAAAAAATTCATAGATATTTGAATCAGTTATTGGTATATTGACAATATTTCAAATACGGCTAATACGGTTAGTGAAGTGTTCGGCTTTATCCTTGCCAAATACGATAGTCATCGATATAAATATGGCAGTGTTTTCCAATATGCTCTCTCAGGATATCATCGAGAGTTCTTTGGAATTTAGCTGGTGCATTCTTCAAACCGAAGGAAAGACGCGAAAACTCTAACTTCCCGATATTAACGGAGAACGCCGTTTTTTCTATATCCGGCTCTCTGAGCTGTATTTGATGAAATCCGCTCTTGAGATCTAATATGATCCCTTAAAAGTTCGCTAATTTGTATTCTTCTTTTAGAGCTCTTGGGTAAGGGTATGATTTTGAATAAACTGGTTGACTGGTTGTTTTTCGGATTTCACCCTTAACTGTAGTGGCGTAGGTTAATTTTTCATTCAAAGTAGAGGTTTGGAAAGGCACGGATTATATTCATGAATCTTCTTTAGGTAAATGGTCAGTTCTAATATTTCGGTTGTTAACCGTTTCTGTAAGATGTTGTTTGGGTGGAATAGTTATATTCGGATGAATTGTCATGTAATTCGCCTTGGTATGAATGACAGCACTTAATTTTTGTAGTGTGTCATTCCCGATTATACCATCAAATGAAATAAGGCTTGGAAGTATACAAAATTTGTGTTTTTCTATTTTGGGGTAAAATAATTGGACAAAACAGCGGTGTGTGATCTTGATATTTCCTCCGACTGAGTTGGCGTAAAATGATTTTTCATTCGGAAGAGGATTCTGAACATGACGGGGTTGGACATAATTTTTGTTCGAGGCTGTATCTATGAGTATACTTGTCCGCTCTTCGCAACGTGCTCGAAATATCGGAGTGAAGAGCGGTTCAATCTAAAAAATAGATGTCGTCGACTTGTTATGGTTCATCCAGGTAAGTTTCTTCGTGTAAGGTTGTTTCATGATCTGTGGGTGAATAATTTCCACATTCTTCGTTTACAAGACTTTCATATTCCTTTATGTCATCTACGTTTGGGGTAGACTCCGTAGTATAGTAGACTCGTTGCATCTTCTGTGGTTGCTGCGAATGTTGACGCTATACTGGAACTGGTTGATTCCGAGGTCTGTTTTATTAATTCACTTTCTCTGACTTCACAGAATAGTCTATGTCCATTGGTTTTGGGGGTAAAGCTCGTTGATTCGGAGGTGGTTGTTGGTGTTGATTTTGTTGATGATAGGTGAGGATTATGCAACAGATGCGGGTAGAATTCTCGCCTAGGAGCGGTGTAGGTTGAGGTGGATTTACTCTTTTACGAGTAAAAAGGTTTTTTGAGCGGAAGCTTGAGAATTATTCGCGTATTGTATTCGGAAATCAACGTTTTGTAACTTTAAGCAAAGATGTAAGGCATGTGGGAGGTCTGCAGGCTCCCTTATGCTAAGGACTCTGGGCAGATCACCCTTCAGGCATCTGACGAATGTGTCGAGAGCTTTGTCTCTATAACATTGTGCCATATTATTAAGTGACTCTTGGCTCATGTCTAGCGAGACTAGTTTGTTTAAAAGAAGGGATAAATGGTAGTACACGGCTTGGTAGAACTCTGGTATTGTGCTATTACATTGAACTAGCGTAGTCATCTGGTACTCAAGGGTTCCCAGGTCCCTTTTGTCTGCTTAGTGTAACGTCAGACATTTGGATATCTTTTCCCAATTTAATGGGGTGTTTTAGAACTCCAGAGCTATGCCTGCGTGTCCTGTTATTTTGTTCCGAATTACAGAAAGGATACCCTAATACTTTGGGTTCCTCTGAGATGTTCATAGATTTTGAGTATCCTTTCAACACTCTTGAGTTAAACTCTTGGGATTGCCCAGAAAACTCCCGTAAACTTTATACAACGGTATTTTATCCATACCGGATAAATTTCTGTAGTTTGTTACGTTAATCGGTTCATCAACATCGTTGTTGATGGCAGACGCGGGATTCATTATAGAGTTAAAAATCTATCTCCCCTGGATCTGTAATGTCTCTGCCACTAGTCTTGTAATAGTCTGTACTAACTTGTCATTGATTTGCGTTGGAGGATGGAGGGCGGTAGTAGCAGAAGTATTAGGAGCAGAGGTACTGGGAGCGGAAACATTTTCAGTTACTATGTCTAGCCGAGATGGCCTGATTAGATTGTTCAGATTTGATTACAATAATGATATACAAAAGAAGTTCTAGCAATTTTAGTAATAGTAGTAGTAGTTATAAATTTCTATGAGGGTTTTTTGATTTCTATATTATTAGAGTAAAATAATAAACTTACAGAAATATAAATTGGATGACCTTCTTTCCATAACAAATGGTATTGGTTCCGGCACTGCTGATCGTCGTCTTCAAGGCGGTTGTCAGGATCTTGTACCTTGACTCCTGTTTGTCCCCTTGGTTATAGGACTACTGGGAGGCCTCTTTTCCTTGAATTTCACTTGTGTCTTTAAATGGCTTGGTGTTTTCCGACAGTCCGATAGCTTTTTCGCGGCACTAAGCGCACTGCTTCGGTGTTTAATTATATTCTGTTACGCACTTTCAGTTCGCTGCGCGTTATTTTGCACGTTTCGTTTACTTGTGTGGCTTGGTTATCGCACACACTTATTACCTTACGTACTTGTTCACGGCGCATTACACGGTCCGTCTGTTTGTGTGGCTTGGTTATTGCACGCACATGCGCACTTACACTTTAAGTAACGCACTACGCACGACACAAATGCAAATTTGTTCTTTATTCTTAACAATTTCTTCATATATTATTTCTATTGTTATTGCCTTTCTTTTAACAGGTTTAAGCAAACAAAAATTCAAATTAGAAATTGAGTTACTTGTTATTTTAATTTCTGCAAAGTTAAGAGCTTATTCTACATTGGAAAAAGGGATATTTTCCTCTTTTAATGTATTGATATCTCTTCTTCGTGATTTAAGTTAGGTTATTATTGGTTTATTGTGGAGCTTATTTATTATAACGGCAATCCAATTCCATGATGTCTATGAAGTTTAGCGATCTCTATACTCTTAACGACTTGAGATTATGGATAAAGTTTTGGATTTGCTGAAATTCATGGGATAGGTAAGGGAATAGAGGATCTTATTACAATAAGATTATCTTCTTCGACTATTTCTTGCCCATATCGAAATTTTAATTTGGAGCCTTACCTTTAACTGTACTTTTTTTTCCCCGTTGTAGAATGAACTGTAAAATTTCATTTATTTGTTGCTCTCTCAAGTAGTTCTTCAAAGGAGCTGGGGGTTCGTTTTGCCTTGAGGCATCGCATTATTTCAGAAAGATGTGAATGAAAACTCTCATTTTGACTATTTACTTCACTTTTATACTATGGTGTTGTGTAAATGGAAATTCCTAATTCGTCTTCTGTCATTGAAGTAATTTGTCTTTATTCAAACTGCTCCTATAACAAAGTTTATGTGGAAAAATTCGCAGTTATACAACTGGAACTTCATATTAGTCCGTTCTAAAGTTTTAAATATTGCTTCAATTGTATTGAGATGTTCGCTTTTGTCTCTTCCGAAGATTACAATGTCGTCGATATGGACATAATTTTCCAATATGTTCTCTTAGGATGTCACCAAGATCTCTTTGAAATACAGAAGGTGCATTTTTCAAGCCAAAAGGAAGTCTACTCGGTTTTTCGATGTCGGCTTCCCTAAGTCTTATCTGGTGAAATCCACTTTTAAGGTCTATTATTGTGAACCACTTATTGTTACCGAGATTAGCGAGAACTTCATTGATCTCAGCGATAGGATATAATGATGTTACTAATCTTATTCGAAACTTATCTTAAAACTAGAATACAATCTTTTGCTTCGAAGACACCCAAACAAAATAACATCCCATGTGTAGAATGTGCTGAGTTTGCATAAATGCAGGTGGTAGATCCGCGCGTTGAAGAGCAACGGATCTTTGCGTATTATGTTACAATGTATCTCGGTTCGATACAGTGTGTCCTACAAGCAAGTTAGGACACTATTGTTTGCAAGTAGTTAGAAGCCAGATATAACAATATCTATCTGCGATCGAAACCAAGTTCAGTTTTCGGTAACCTATCACCATACCGAAATTTATTTTCTGCAGAGGCGTCCATTTTTTTGAGAACTTTAATACCATCTTTTAGCAGGTTTGATATCTGCTTCTCAACATCTTCTTTCAGAGGTCTGGGATGTGGATATCTTTTCGAATAAACTGGCTGATTGGTTGTAGTTCGGATTCTTCGAACAGATGTCGTATAGGTTAATTTTTTTTTTGTAAGCTTGAAGGATTCTTCTTTACTCAAATGGGGAGTTCTTATATTTACGTTATTAACAGTTTCCGTTATATGGTGTTTGAGAGGTACGAATATGTTTGAGTAGATTGTCATATAATTTTCCTTGGTGTAAATAAGTGTACATTTTTTTTAACGTATCATTACCAATTATACCGTCGAATGAGATAAGCCTGGGAAGTATACAAATTTTAATTTTCATTGGCAGATGATTTCGAATATGACGAGGTTAAATATAGTTTTTATTCAAACCTGTGTCCAGAGAAATTTTAACTTTTGCCCGCTTTTCGCAATGTGCTCAATGTACGGGAGCGAAGGGCGCTTTAGTCTAAAAAAAATATGGCATCTAATTGTTGCGGTATGTCCAGATGTTGATCTACGTTTACATCGGTGTTGCATTCCGCAAATGATACGTCGTAATTGCCATCCTCTTGTTTTATTGCGGCTTCGTATTCCTCAAGCTCTCTTCCTTCTATGTTGGAATTGTATTCTTCGGTGTGGTATACTCGTTGCAATTTTTTCTCTCTGAAATCTCTGAAGGGAATGTTACCGTTTTGAGCTAACCGTTTTACAGGATCTATTTTGATAATTGACATTTTCAGACTTTAAAGAGTAGTCAATGTCCATTTGTTTGGGAGGAAGTGAGCGATGATTTGGTGGTGGACGTTGAAGTTTTAGACATAAGTGCACAGCTTGCGATAGGTCTGCGGGTTCCCTTATGCTGAGCAATCTAGGCAGGTCACCCTTTAGGCCCCTCACCAAGGTATCGAGTGCCTTATCACGATAGGATTGAGTCATGTTATTTAGTGATTCTTGATTAATTTCTCATAGTTTATTAAAGATAAATGATGGTATATAGTTTGGTAAAATTCGGGTATCGTGCTGTCACCCTGTACCAAAGTTGTCGTCTGATGTTCGAGGGTACCTAAATCCCTCTTGTCTGCGTAGTGCAGAGTTAAGCACTTGGATATTTTATCCCAATTAAATGGAGTATTGTAAGACTCTAAGGCTATGTCGGCATTTTGTCGGCATGTCCCGTTATTTTATTTATAATAACAGACAATACTCCTTAGTCGATATCGCTATTTATATCGGAAGCGGGATTCATAATAAAAGCGAATATTCGTCGACCTTGTATCTGTAACGTTTCGGTACCAGTCTCGCAATTAGTTAAATCATATTATCATCGTTATCATCGACTTGGTTATAAATGACATTCTCTGTCGGGTTTTCTAGGCGTGAAGTCCTTATTAAGTTAATTAAATTATTCATTTTAATTTTGATTAAAATAAATGAAATTGAAGCAATGTTAAGTAGGGTTTTACTTTGCTACAACTGTGTTTAAGTTTATACAAAACCTGAGTCTTAGTTACAACTTTTTTTGTAAAGCAATTTGTAATTACAAATCAAGTTTAACAACAATGAATTGAATATGAATTGAAATTTTTTATTCGACGACTGGTTTCATATTAATTTTCCCTGTAGGAATATAATTTAGTGCTTGCTTTCTAAATTGGAATTTGTTATGAGGGAGGCTTCTTTCTTTGGTGAGATTTATATTGCGGGTTTAGAAACATTCCGTGCTAAGAGATGTTCTGTTCTTTTATGCAATAGGTTACATACATATACTCTGGATTCTAAAGGTTCATTAAGAGTTGTGCGAAAAGAGTACAGACACAAGTCTGAATAAAGATACTTCACTTTCTATGTGTCATTTAACAAAAAGAGAGACACAAATAGAATGAATATTAAAAAGAACAATGCTGCCAAATTAAATGAAAATAACTTCAACAAGCTCCACAAACATTTATATTGAATTCGTCTTTGAGCATAAATAAAATACTTTCAAAATTTAATAACTTTTCGTTATAATATTATGTGTTCTGGCTTACCAAAGCGAAAGATAATGTCTACCTATTGCGTGTTTCTATTATAATTTCATTCTGACTTTCTTCTGATGTAAACCATATTCTTGTAAATCATATTCTGTAAATTATTTAAGTCAAGCGCATAAATTTCCTTATTTAAACCTATTACATTTTCTGATGTCATTATTTCATTAACTATTGGAGGCAATCCCCCAAGAAAGAAAGCATTTGAAAATTTCAAGTGATTTATTTATAATGTTGTTTTTGAATTTCGGAAAGGGTTAGAATTAGTTGGTTTCTTTATAGGGGTATCTGCGAAAGTAGAAAGTTATGAGACGAACTTTGGCCACTGTGAACCGTTGATTTTAAAGCGAGTATTTTGGAGTATGAATTTGCAAAGAACTCTACTATTGTTTTCCAGCATTTTATTTTGGAAGTTGTATTCTTATTACAAAGAATTAAGAAGTTTGGATTGTTAACAACCGCCTTGCAGATATACATATGTACTGTACAAAAAATGAATACATTATTTTTCGCTGAACAAAGGACTAAAATCAGACAACTGCTTAAACGTTATACAAATATATAGTAGGGTTGCTTTGTATTGTTATAAGTTGACAACAGGCATATTCTTATGTGTTAATTAGTATTTAATGATACATCGAGTTCCATATGATTTTTATATTAATTTGTTACATTTTTATCACTTCAATTAATCATTAAATTGTCTATATATACATATAACTATTTTTTAATCACTTCAAATGGTATATTGCAAAAATGCAACATGGCTCCACATGGGGTTACATTATTTTTATATTTGTTAACTGCCGAATTAGCAGTTATACACTGCCACCGTAATAGGTACTGAGTTCCGGTGCCACTACTGAAAGTTATCCTATGAATCGCATGTTAGTTCGTCAAGTTTTTACATTAGTCGACTCCATTGACGTTGCTGGAAATAACAAGAATGAATGAATCAAAATAAATTTTTCAGAAAAATTAAGATTTGTTTTAAGACGAAAAAATTCTAAAAACTTAAATAAACTTCGACGCAAAATGAATAGATAGTATATGTTGTATAATAAGGACACACGCTAATAAAAAACACAAATAAAATGTATTTTTATATATGTATCAAATGTAATTGTATTGTTATCCAACAATTGTTTCTCAATGATTGAAATTTATTAAATCTTTTCAGGCAAAATTGTCTTTTTTTGTAAAAAAAAAAGATTGCATAGTTTTGTAGAAAAATAAATGTAGGACTAAATATTTATGAATATTAAATAAACGATGAATAATGAAGGAAGGCTTTTTCGAGTTTTTCTTCTAAATGGCTCCCGTCTGTCAGACTTTCATAGCTTCTACATTTAAGATACGATCGACATAAAACAATTGATGTCATTTAGGTCGCCCTTGTTCGATATATTTACAGACAACTTGCACAGGCTAAGCTTCTTCCAGCAGTCTGATCGTCGGCCCTTACTATCCAAATATAATATGCCATAAAAGAGTACGCCTTAACAGCTTTATGCCCATTACAGAATGCTGCGTCTCCTCGTTTTTCAAACTAGATGAAATGGTTCCATGCCATTCACTGCTTCGTACTACGCTTTGACGCTTGCCCAAAAAATGTGAGTGGTGTGAGCAACAAGAGCAAGTGAAGTGCGCTCGAATGGGCATTATTCCACCCGAAGAGTCAATTTTTCATATACGATCGGCCTAATACATCCGCGTCTATATAATAAAGAAAGCAGTTATCACAGCCTTTTAAAAACGATAATTTACTTGCAAGTGGCCAAAAATCGCGTTTATCATTCACCGGCCAGGAATTGACATTGGGGCGTCCTACATTTTGGTAGTGTCCAAACAACTCAGGAATAATATGCAAAGGTAAGTTCACACTTTTTTTTTAATCCAGCTCCAGAGCAGGTTTTATTTTTAACATCTATATTTACCTCACAAAATACAACCACTCCCAAGAATTACCCATATGACTGACTAAATGCAATCATTTTGAAAGATTAAGCTATGGAAGAGCAACAAATGTATTACCTAGGGGAATTTTCAGCTAACAATGATTGGCTGATTTTTTATTGATATTGACAGTGATGAGTATCATATGTAATTCCATAATTCCTTTACATCGTTAAATGTCGTTTATTGACACCACACAAACTGTTTTATACAAAGTGTCTTAACGTATTAGTTGCCTTTCAAAATATACAATATAAACCGCAAAACTTGGGTTTTGCTTAGAATCTCTGTGTATGCCGAAAATATTCCTCTACCCTTACTTATAAAAACCCAAACGAATAACAAAGTATGAACATATCGATGGAAATTATATACTCGAAGAATACAATCGAAGTTCTAAAAATGAGATTAAAGACTTGAAAAATTTTACTGAAGATGGCTTGTTGGATGGCTTATATTTTCAAGTGGTAAGCTAAATAACTCAATCTACACTTTTTATTTTTCAAATGCTGACAGTTCGATGGTAATGCAAGCTGCACTGACAAATTTTGACGTTGTACCCATCAATGTCAAAAAAACAAAAAGAAATTCTGAAACCAATCACGAACTCATGTAAATGGTGTTCTCTGCAAAGTCCGAGAAAACGTTACAAAAAAATTCTGCCAAGAGAAATTTCTGCACAAAACTAATGGAAATATTATGAAAACAAAGAGAAAAGAGAGACAACGACTAACAACATAATTTCTAGAAAAATATGATAGTTCGTATTTAGATCGCACATAAAGTAAAGCTTTCATTCCCATGTGCTAATGTCATTGCATGAGCTTTAATGCGACCAAATTAAAACAAAAAAATCAAAATTTAAATTTTATATGGAGGGAACAACATAATGGTTGCGTAAGTAATCGAAGACAACTCTATCGATCATTCTTCATGAACTTAAGTGTTGACTCTAGACTCGTAAGTATATCACATTCACTATTCTTATATCACAGTGGTTGCTAGTGTTGGTAGGCAGACTTTGGTTCGGTAAAAACCTAATTAGTACCCAGATAGGAGAAATGAGCTGGCCTTTTAACGACGCTATTTCAGTTCGGTATTCATGTACTATTTTTAAATTTAGAGTAGAGGAGACAATAGCTTTGATGGTTGATATGCATTAATGCATATGGCAACCTTCTGCCTCGGCAATATATTTGGGAGTATTATGACTTGACGATATGCTTTCCGGATTACAAATACATAGTTCCGCTTGAGACAAACTGAAAATGTCCGGCAGTATATGGCCCCTATTGCGAGTGTCGATTGTCGCAGCGACAACGCTGCTGTACAGCGCACTAAAATATCGCCTGTGTCCATTCAACAAGACTGATGAAAAGCATACTAAGCCTTAAAAACAAAACTGTATCCTAGAAGTGTGATGGCTCATTCCCAATTTATAAAATGCAATATTTGTAAATCAAGATATTAATATGCAGATTCTGATTCAAAAATAATGTTATATATTGTTAAAGCCCCAAGATATATTCTTTTGAAGGGTATACACACAGTGCTAAATTATCCGAATTGTGTGGCAATGGAAATCCCTAATTACTTGACGAAGTCATAAATTGATGTATTCTTGAGCCCCGAACTTCAGCCGCAAATTTTCAGAAATAACTCATTTCATCAACTGAAAATAAAAAGTATGTTTCTTGGTGTGCCAATACTTCCGCGTAAAGTTATCACATCAAAAGTTTGCTTAAATGATCTAATAACCATTTTAAACTTGCTTATGCATTAACTTATGCACCCATAGAGATTGGAAAGACACATTTGACCCACCAGGAGTACTTATTTTACAGAATCGGGAATATCACGAGAACGGTATCTCCTGCAATTGTTCTATGGGCTCATCCACAGAGATTGAAAAGACGCATTTGAACATGGCAACGCATCTGACAATGCCAATTTTTTTGCTGTCGCTACTAGGTTGTGCTACTCGTACTTCGGGAGCCCTTAACAGGGCCATACATTCTTGAGGTAGTGGGTTCCTTTTTCTATGGGGCGCTGTACTACGACTCGAAAGATATGGATCTGATGATATTAAAAACCTGTTTAATACATCTCTATTCGTATTTTTTCTGGAAGATTTCCGGCTAAAATGCTCTCGAAATCGTTTTCATTCCTTATTGCTCGCTTCTTGGGCTTCCTCGGACAATTGAGAAGTTGCACATGCTTGCAGGCATGTGGTACCATGCGTAGTGCGCTAGATATATGTTTTCTGTTTCATTGGCACAGATTGTAAACTTGTCTGCATCAATTTTATATTCACTTGATATTACACTTCGAGTAAAATTCGTAAATGGTAGGTCAGATCAATGCTGATGCCTGTTATATCCGCACTCATCTCAACGTTTCAAAAAAATGTTCGCATTCATTTTCATTCGTATTGCCTGCTACTTGCTTTGGCATGTCAACTAGCACTCCCATTTCATCCCGAAATCGTTTTTGAATATGGCTTTTCTTGTTCGCAACCAAACTTTTTTCTTCATGCGATCTTGCTTGCCATTGCTTAATATCTAACTTGTAAGAAATGTGTAATAGATTTTCAAATAATCGAATCCAAGAATGCATGGAGAAATCCCAAAGTTGTACATTTTTGTTCTTTACAGCACAAATAAAGAATATACGAGCTATGTTTACCCATAAAAAAAATATTGTATGGGATTCTGGAAGCATATAGTCCGGAGAAGGTAATAAATAACATCTCGAGGCAGCTACACGCGGACACATTTTAAAAACTCTGCACAAAGTTAGAATATAAAAAAAACGGATAATTCTAAGGCCTTCAAGCAAATCGGTAATTACTACCATTTTCTGAGGTCGTACAAGGTTCAAACTTACCAAAAAGATTCCTTAGATAACGATGAATTTGAGTCACATAATGCAACTAATGTTGTACATTTCTCTTAGTCAAAAATGATTGCTGTTTGCGATGTCACACAACGGTAAATACTGTTTCCATGAAATTTTTTGGGTTATACCTGTCGTTTGATACCAAACTTTTGTCATTCGGACGACTTTGATTTTTAAATTAAGTTCCGCTAGATTCGCAAAATAACACACTGTGCGGTGGCGCGGTGGGTTTTCCCTGAATGGTGGTTCTGGTTTTAGACGAAGTAACCATCATAAGATATTGTTCGTCTAAAAGCGATAGCAGATCTGCAAATTTAGGTACATTTTTTCTTTTTTTAGAGAGTGATTCCACTCGTTTCGAAGGGAGTTTGGTAACTTGATTGATTAAGAAATATACTATAATTTGATTTTGTTCTTCGACATTGACACCGAGATTCTTTATTAATCTAAAACATGAACGACATGTTTGAGTAAAACGCTTCAAAGCAACTGGATCATCGCGAGCAACATCCGGTTGTATCATCCGGTAAAGTATGTCCATATAATGCGTGCAAAAGTATGCGATTGTTGTCGTACAGGTTGCACACAATTGTCCACGCCTCCGTGTAATTATCTCCAATAAAGCCAATATATTGGACGTCCTGAGCTGCATCACCGTTTAACGCTGCCTTTAAGTAATGACATTTTTGTAAATTGCTTAATGTTTCATTTTGATGAATCCGATCTAAATATATTTCTTTGACAGCTGGCCATTCGATATGTTTGCCGTTAAAGGTGGGGAATTGGACTTCTGGCAGAGGAATGTTGTGAACTGGTTCCGATTCCGTCCTTAAGATTCCGTTGAGAGATTCCCGTATTGCCGTAACGGCATCGATGTAAGCTTCGTCAAATTTACTACAAAATTTCTGCAAATTTTGTTCTGGAATCTGCATCTTGTTGGTGGCGAAATAAGAAACTATGATTTTTGCGAAACTCTAGTCGAAGTGATACTAACGTCTCCAAACGAGTCTCATGATAAGCTTAAGATTTTCTAGAGGCACTGTCTTTCTTGAAATTGCGCAGAAGGCTTTGTACAGAATCTACCAAGGATCCCTGCTCTATGATATAATTGCCCACATCTACTTCCTCCCTTTCTTCTACCATCATGTTACAAAGTTGTTTTATACCAGATACCAATGCACCTACCTTGTGTTACTTGTCCTCATCCTAGGTTATATATTCAAATTCCCAGTGGTTGCTCTTAGGTTGTGTGTTTAAATTGCCCTTTGGATTTTCAGTTGTAGTGCTTCGAAATTGTTACTTCTGTCCAAATATAACTGCTCTGAATCCTCACAGGAGGCACCAAATTTTGAGTTCTTCATTCGAATTGGATTCAGCTTAGTTAAAATGATATTAAAAAAATAAGAAGACTACACTTTCGTTATAATTCATTTATTTTTTTGTTCACGTTCGTGGATCGTACCAAAAAAAAGCCGTCAAATGTTAAAAACGAATGATATTATATATAATTCAAAGTAAGAAAGAGATAGATATATGTACATATAGAGTATTAATATAAATGTAAGTATTAATACAAAGGAAAGAGAAAGAATCATCATTACAATATTAATAAGAAGAGAAAATGTTTAATTTTGAAAAGGAAGGACGGATTTACTTCGCCACGTTCAGAGAATTCAGCGAATTCAGCGCGTTCAATGGTATGCCCTTCAAGTGAAGTGTTTACGTTTCAACAACAAGTAAAAAAAAACCTTTGCAATAAGTAGCTGCGATCTCTATCAAGGAGCACTCCAGTAAATAAACAAATAAAAGCAAAGTTAAACAACAATTATTATATAAGAAGCACTCATAGAAGCAAAAAAATTATATCGTTATTAACTAAACACTCATTGTTTGGGAATCTTAACACCCTCCTATCTTCTGATCTGTTTCTAAATAAATGTCAGGCAACCAAACAAAACCCAAGCTCAGATTCGTACCTTATAATCTAAGGAAAAGATTGTGCAAAAGCTTTGATTCCGTGGTCGAAATATTCGAAACAGAAAACTCGAATGGTTCGTTTCCTCCAAACCTTCCCATCTCCGATTTATCTATCTGTGACACTCCAAACTTGATTGAAATAACCGAACCAGAAAACCCTAGCGGTTCGCATCCTCCAAGCTTTGCCATTTCTGATTTATCTACCTGTGATACCCCAAACCGTTTTGAAAACTTGCCGGATGTCAGCATGGCCACCAACGACCAAAGTGCCACCACTTCATTTTTAACTGCCTGAGAATACCGGATGCCATTAAAGACCTTCCAAAATCCAAGGCTCGATGGTAATCCGAGGCTACTTTACGATTTCCTTAATAACGTTGAGGAAATACTCAACTACATTAAGGACACTGACCGAACATCTTATGGTAAAATTTAGCGTCATTAGAAACAAAATGAAAGGCCAAGCGAATGAAATCCTAAATATGTACGGTACTCCTCTAGTGTGGGATGAAATTAGAAATAATTCTACACTATTCGGATAAACGTACAGAAGCTTCTTTAATTAGAGATCTTCAGAACATAAGACAAGGAAATAAAACCGTACAATCTTTCTATGGAGAAATCATCGAAATACAATCCACACTCTGCAACAACATTCAAATCCATGAATCCGATACAAGTGTAATCAAAGCGAAGAAAGACCTTTATTCAGACATGTGCCTGAACTCTTTCCTCACGGCTCTCAACGAACCTTTTGGATCCAGAGTAAGAGTAATGCAACCAAACTCTTTGACATAATCCTAAATATGTACGGTACTCCTCTAGTGTGGGATGAAATTAGAAATATTTTAATTCTACACTATTCGGATAAACGTACAGAAGCTTCTTTAATTAGAGATCTTCAGAAGATAAGACAAGGAAATAAAGCCGTACAATCTTTCTATGGAGAAATCATCGAAATAAAATCCGCACTCTGCAACAACATTCAAATCCATGAATCCGATACAAGTGTAATCAAAGCGAAGAAATACCTTTATTCAGACATGTGCCTGAACTCTTTCCTCACGGCTCTCAACGAACCTTTTGGATCTAGAGTAAGGGTAATGCAACCAAACTCTTTGACTATAGCATTAATATACTGCATACAAGAGCACAATATCTCTTAACAGAGAATGTCGCTAAGCCCGCAATATAGATCTCATCAAAATATACCCTATAGTACCCCTCACAATAAATTCCAATCTAGAAGCCAAGCACCAAGTTATAATAACATTCCCAGAGCACTCCCCTACAGAGAAAATCAACATGGAACCAACAACCCCTTTCACTCACACAATAAACCACAGTTGTCCCATCAAAATTCAAGACCAGGCTATGTATATAACAAGAACCATATTCAAAACAAAGCAAACCTGGAAATAAAATCAAGCCCTAGCCAACAAACAAAAAACTTCTACTTCAACGAGGTAACCAATCAGGAACAACCCAATTTTCAGCAAATGGGTAATTTCTTCAACAAAGATGCAACCAATGTGGAAACCGAAGAAAATTTTTCAATATCAGCGTCAACAAATCAACAGGATACCTAAATCCGAAAACACACCATACCGACTTACCCTACATCCTAATATCTTCACCTTTCGGGAGCCCTCTTAGATTTCTTCTAGACACTAGGGCATCCACTTCTTTCATTAACCTTCAAAAAATACCATCTAAATAAGAAATCAACTATCCCAATCTTTCAAGAATTTAACCAAATAGGCTCATTCAGTTCTTAACCTTCAAATTCCACACTTTCTTCGACGGGCTTTTAGGTATTGATTCTCTATTACTATTAAACGCAAAACTCGATATAGAGAATAAAATCTTGAGGACGAGCAATACAACATTGAAAACTCAGTTAAGACGCAATTATTCTTTAAGCCCTAATACTCAAAATTAAAATCTTTAGTAAGACTTCCAGTAAACAAAAAGGAGGGAAACATTTTCATCAACTCCACAGAACTTAATCCACAACTTTACCAGGCCTATACAATACTGATAGGGGGCGCACTTACATCGAACTTGTCCACTGCCCAGAGGAAGACTAAATCATCACTATAGAAGAGCCCTTAAATGTCGAGAGATTCACAATTTCAACGATGAAACAGTAAACTAAAAATGAAAACAGTAAAGTGCAAGACCAAATAGCGAAAATGCTAGAACACGGCATCATAAGGCACAGTTACTCCCCATGGAGTTCCCCAGTTGGATTGTGTCAAAGAAACAAGATGCGAGTGGACGTAAGAAGTCTAGATTGGTCATTGACTACCGAAAGTTAAACGAAAAAACAATTTCCATTCCATACCCCATTCCTAAAATCGCTGAAATTCTAGACAAATTGGACAAATGTCTTTACTTCACAACACTGGATTTGGCTAGCGGATTTCATCAAATAGAAATGAATCCAAAACACATCCAGAAAACGGCTTTTACTGTTGAAGGCGGACATTACTAGTATGTCAGAATGCCTTTTGGCCTTAAAACGCCCCTTCGACCTTCCAAAGGGTGATGGATAATGTCATCCAGGAATTAGTGGACAAGATTTGCCTTGTATACCTTGACGACATCATCATCTTCTCGACGTCATTGCAGGAACACCTCGAGAGCATCAAAGCTGTCTTTGATAAACGAGGCGAATTTCAAAATTCAAATGGACAAATCTGAATTTCTCAGGAATGAAATAGCTTTCTTGTGTCACAATATTACACCCAAAGGAATTAAGCCCAACCCTGCAAAAATTGAAGCCGTTAAGAACTTTCCCGTACCAAAAACTCAGGAGGAGATAGAAGCCTTTCTAGGATTGATTGGATACTACCGGAAGCTCATCAAAGATCTTGCAAAACTAACTAAACCACTCACTATCTGTCTAAAAAGGGTGCCGAAATTGTGATCAATGAAAAATACTTGTAAAAACCTTTTAATTAACGATCCTATCCTCCAGCATCCTGATTTTGAAAAAACTTTGATTTTGACCACAGACGCTAGTAATTACGCATTAGGAGCTGTCTTATCTCAAGGTAATATCGGAAGCGAAGTGCCGATTAGTCGCACACTTTCCGACAGCGAACTCTGGGCCACTCTGGGCCACCATATATTTTCGACCTTATTTGTTCGGCAGGAAATTCTTTATTGTGACCCTTGACGTGGCTTATGAACCTCCAGGAACCCAATTCTAAGCTCGTCCGTTGGCGACTAATATCTTGAAGAATTTGATTTTGAAATCAAATTCAAGAATGGACGTCTGAACACTAACGCAGACGCCGAAAGTCGCATACCAGAAAACCCTGAGATTGGATCACATGAAATCTTCAACTATGAAGAAGAATCTATAGCTAAACTACAGTTCATAGTATGCAAGAAAATATGGGTGATGGTATCCCGATTACAGAAAAACCTCTGAACGATTTCAACTTCCAAGTTATTTTCATATTAAGGAATAGAGGTTCTCCAATGACCCAAAAGACAATATTTAAGAACTGGCAAAGAAAGACAATCCAAAGACCAATTTTCAACGAGGAACAATTTATAGATATTCTCAAAACTTCATTTTCCCCTAACAACATAACAGCGGTATATTGCAATGATGATATCCTCAAACTGTTACAGTCAACTTACTCCAAATGCTTTTCTCAAAATAAAATATTTCGCATTCTAAGATGCACTGAATCATAGAGGGATAAACTAAACATTTCACCATCTTAAAAGAAAAATCTAAT
Source organism: Eristalis pertinax (assembly GCA_907269125.1). NCBI lineage: Eukaryota > Metazoa > Arthropoda > Insecta > Diptera > Syrphidae > Eristalis > Eristalis pertinax. The sequence goes on from OU026148.1 coordinate 27,650,623, forward strand.
TCCCGAATATGAAAGATAAAATTACAAGAACTTTAAGTAATTGCGATAAATTCAAACTTTTGAAATACGACAGAAACTCCCCAAAATCTCACTTTCGTTAAACTCCCTTTAAAACCACTAGACATACTTCATATCGATAAATATAGCATACACAGCCAACAAATCCTTACTCTCATCGATAAAAACTGCCTCTGGATATAGTCTCAGCTGCAGAAGCAGCATAACAATATTAAAATGGTTAAATAATTACGGCATACCAAAGAAGATAATATGTGATCAAGGATCGGAGTTTTCTGCAAATATTGTCCGCGACTTTTGTACAGAACACGAAAAAAAACTCCACTACACTTCCTTTCAACAATCAACCAGTAACTCACCTGTTGAACGCTTACACTCAACACTTACAGAAATATATAGGCTCAGACTGACCAAACGAGAGAAGAACCTGAGGAAATTGGAGAACATGAAACAGTCCTTCGCAAGGAAGCTAGGCGCAACAAATTAACCCCTAGATTTTCCAAACATATAGCCAATAAGAACACTTAATTTACATTCTTGACTAAGGACAATAGAAAAATCCATAAATCAAAGCTTAAGAGAAAACCGAAAACAAAATAACAGTTACACTTAATTACAAAAATACCAACAAAACCTTAAGAAATATTCCCTTATATTACTAACAGCATCCAAATTAATACTTTTTCCCCTATTAACATTGCCTTCTAGGTTACCTTTTGCCGCTCTTCAGCGAATGGATATCTTTAACATTCCAAACAATCGAAGCATTTTACCCCTTCACCTAGGACTTGCTAGACACATAACCAACTTTAAGATTGATTCAACTTAAAAGGCATACATCCCTTAGAAGAAAAGGAACAAATTCAAATCTGATTCTCACTACATTATTTAAGTTTCCGGAACTTGAAAGGAAATTGCAGACAATTTACCCTACAATAAGAAACAAAAAAGGTTCGGTCAACGGTCAACGATCAAAATTATTACTGAAAATTTAGACAACGATGATGCGGAAAATCTTAATAAACAAATAGATGACATATGGTCGAATCTAGCTAACATCTCTTACATTACACAAAACCAAAACACAATCAACTTTCAAAGATGGAAAGATTTAAAAATATAACAGACCACATTAACTCAGAACAAAACATAATAAATTTATATCTAGAAGGAACTGCCAACAAAATAAAACAGGAACACAATATACTATAAGAATCACAGTACATTAAACGTATAAATTTTAACATTGATCTTCTTACTAACCACATTTCAGACCTTTCCAAATCAATGATTCTAAGCAAACTTAACCTTATTCCTAAGATCATATTAAGTCCAAATGAAATCAACTTAATTGAAGAAAAATTGTTAAAACAAAATATTAAAATTGTCTCAAAAGAACAAATCTGCGAGTAACTAAAGCTGCAAGCGTACTACAAACGTTCAGATCCCAAACTCTTCTCTAGAAATTTAGAATATGCAGCACATCATCACCCTCCCTATCTAAAATACAAAATTGATTATCACATATCCTTTTATTAGATTTAACGAAAAAAAGCATACAACACTATAGCTCACCTTGCACCAGGATCGAAAACACATCCTGTTGCACTCAATCCGAAAGAAAAGAAGATTTTGCAACCTGCAGATGCACTGGTAACTTGTTAAAGAACCATTTGGCCCACTGTCCCCTCAAAGAGGGGACAGACGGCCGAGTCGACGACATATAGGAACCAGAACTCAATTCCATACTTTTTATTAATGTTCCAAATCTCATTATTAACTATACTTGCAGTACTCAATCAATGGTAGTAAAAGGCACAGCACTATTACATTTTAATGACTGAACCGTATTCGTAAATGGCATGTACTATAATAACAACGCAGGAACCTTTTGGAACGATGTTTATATCCTACCACCACCAAGTAACGACGTCCACGCCAAGGCCATCAAAGATGTCATCAACCTAAAAAATTTAAAAGATTTTGACTTTCAAATACAGTCAGAAGTCTACTCGCTAAGATCCAGAACAATAACACTACACTACTTGACCATCAATAATCCTAGCACTAATCACTAAGCCATTTTCGCAGCCATTTTAATGACCGATAATATGCCTGAAATCAAAATATAGGTCAAAGAGGAACGTTCCCATACTGCAATCATTCGCTCCTGTCCCAATACGCTCATTGTGGCCATCGGTCTATACTAATGGGAGGGGAGTTACGTCATCGACTTGCCGTCACCGTCTAACCCATATCGAAGTTCATCGCCATCAGCCCTTCACCCAGAAGCCTAACACACGCCGATATTGAAGTTCATCGTCATCACCCCTTCACCCAGAAGCGGAACACACGCCGGTAGCCGCCCAATACTCGACCGGATGCAGCTTCAACATTTTGTATTTTTTCATAAATGTAATTGCACAGGTGACCACATGAGCGTCCACGTCTTATTGCACACTCAGCGTCTGGGACATTTCCGACCCACAAAAGTTCATGCAATCACCTCTGCAAACCTTAGGTTAAGTAGACACATGAATTATTGTACTCAATCACTTGTATTCCGATAGTAAACGAATAAACATTGGCCCTTAGTAATAGAAAATCATAAAGTCGCTTCTAAAGTCGAATTTTGTTAGGTGTAGCTAGGGTACTTTTAAGTTTCCGTAGTTCAGTTTTAACAAAACTCGAATTTAACGTAATCATTGTGAATAAACCTGTCATATTCGCTATTGTGAGCTAGCACAATCTGTCATATTCGCTATTGTGAGCTAGCACAGCTGATTTTGACACTCATTTTGAAACATTAAACTGTCACTTTTAAATTCGACTTAGCCACATTAAATATTTGTCGATTTTAGAAGTGGGTTGCTCGTTTATTACTACGGATTTCGTGTTAAACTCTAGTTTACGTAAAACTCGAGCTTAAATTGCTTTATTACTAAGGGCCTGTGAGTTTTCCAGCCAGTGCAGTGACTACTTTGCGGATTACCGTGCTGGCTGTTTTTTGACTTACTCCGTGCATATCAGCTGTAAAAGGGTTATTCTGCAATATAATATTTCACCAATTAGAAATTAAATTGATACTCTAGTGAATCGTGTTTTATATATTTTTCGTGTTCTATTATTTTCCGAATCATTAATAATTTCCAAATCTTGCAAAATTCGTTCGAAACTCATTTTGAAACATTAAACTATCACTTTTAAATTCGACTTAGATACGACTCGGCCACATCTAAATATTTGTCGATTTTAGAAGTAGGTTGCTCGTTTATTACTACGGATTTCGTGTTAAACTCGAGTTTACGTAAAACTCGAGTTTAAATTCCTTTATTACTAAAGGCCATTGTATTTTTTTCTAAACGATCTAGACGTTGTCTTAACTCGGGCGTCAAATACATTTGGACGATGCACGGACACTTGATCGCGTATGAATACGACAGATGAATTGCACTGCATACAACGACGAACCATGGCTGCTTATGATCAATTCCAGTTGGTCTCGGTCACTTGGTCAGCACACTGTAAACATCAATCGGAGCATTGGTAACAATTATTAATATTCACATATGTAAATTACAATACAATTTTGTTCAACTATATAATTATTAAAATAAATAACTAAGCATAAACAGTCATCATAAAATGACTTGCATAGGCACCATTGGTAGTGTCAGATTCCTACGGACTAAAACCACCTCCCGAATCTTTCCGTTTATTCCTCCGCGGAACTATCGTTAAGTATAACTTCGCGAGGGACGGATTCGAGCTTTTTTTATTTCTTCACGTCTCACGTCTTCTTTTTTCTTAGAAGCAGGCGAAGAAGTTCAAGTATCTCGGGGTCTTTGTTCCAACTCTCACCAATGGTCATGAAATTTGGGTAATGACCGAAATATTAAGATCGCGAATACAAGCTGCCTTCTTTCGAGTTTCTTCGCTTGATTTACGGTTCGACCGATTTGCACGCGATTGTCACAGAGACGCATAGCTTCTAAAGCTAGGATATCGATTGATACCACAGAGGATAGTACCAATATCGCTTCGTGGGCTACCGTTCGAAATGCGCTGCTATATGTAATCTTTACAGATTTGATTCCATTCACGTGCGACTTTTAACTCGGGATGTCTCATTTTCGCGCACTAGGGCCTGGGCCCATAACCTTTGTTGGGACTTAAAAGAAAAAAACAAAGGACACAAAATTGTCTTTAATATCTCCGCAAGCTGATTTACAGTCATACATCCTAAGTCCGCTAGCTGACCCCTCCTGTTCGGTGAAGAATATTTTTTTGCAAGCGTGATGGAAAGTTCATTAGCACAAGGTATAGGCACGAAGCTACACTAGATACAGCCTTTTGTGTTGCTGTATTCGGGACTACGTTGGACACAGAAACCGAGCAGCATGTGTTAAAATGTGTAGAGATAGATAACATTTTAGTACGGCATATGTGGGAGATGGATTAGCTGGGGTCATGCAAGGTCGGAACACCAGAGGAGAAAGCAGTGGAAGACAATTTTATTAATACTGCAAGGCGTCACAATGAACAACGTTTCGTTATCACCATTCCGATTAATCCTAATGTACAGCATGTTGGTGATTCAAGGGCGATTGCTGTAAGGAGTTTTTTCTATTTCGAAAGGCGATTTAAGAAAGACCCAGCTTTAGGAGAACAATACGTCAGCCTTATGAGAGATTATGAGAGCCTCGGTCACATGACAAGAGTCAGCGGCCTCCCAGAAAATGGACAGATGGTTATTACATACCGCATCACTGTGTGACAAGAAAATTCATCAGCTTATAATGCTGTTCGAGCATTAATACAATATGGCAGATATGCAAGCGAATCATTTCCAGATGTGGAACAAGTGATTCTGCGTGACTGGTTGTAACAGCGAACAAGAAGCAATTTATATAGCAAGGAGGTTGGATAGAGTATTAACGGCAGCTGGATTCGAGCTAAGAAAATAGAAATAGATCAGCCAATTGGTTAGAAAGCAAGATTGATACGGAAAGGGACAAATCAATGATTTGGAAAATGGTGAGCAAGCTACTTTTCCGGGCATGTAGTGGTTGGTTGAACAAGATGGGTTCAGGTTTATTGTCAAGACGCCAGAAATCTTTGGAAAGGTAACCAAAAGAAGTGTACTAAGTTGTATGGCACAATTATATGACCCAAAAGTCTATATTGCACCAGTTGTAATATTGGGAAAGTTCAAAATACAAGAGGTATGGCGAATAGGTATTAGCTGGAACGGGAAGCGTCTGCTGAGATCCAGAGCAATTGAAGAGCCCTTTGTCAAGGAATTAAATCATTGGAACAACTTAAAATCGATAGGTGGATAAGGACGTCTAAGGGTGCGAGGAAACAAATCCATGGATTCTCAGATGCTCCAACGACAGCTTATGGAGCGGTCGTATAACTGCGGGTGCATGAAGCTAACGGAGAACTAATGAGCAAGCTGATATCCAAGACAAGAGTTGCTCCTTTCAAATCTCATATCTCACCTTCGACAGGGACCGAGGAAAGCACCACAGCAACAAGAAGTTTTACTACGAAGCAACAACAGTACTTGGTGACACTGTTCAGAAAGCAGCTTGTAAACATCAACAATTATCCTAACGAGGCAATCAGGAACCTGAGAAACACCATCCCCGGAAACGCTACCTCAACGCGCTAAATCTGCTAAGCAAGCAGAGCCAACACCATCTCAAATTGTAAAAAAAAATGTTTGTTTCACAATAAAGGCTCAACTGTAATGCGCATGAGCGAGCATTAGCTAGTGTCAAACGCACATGGGTGAGTGAGCGAATACACCATAAGGCAACTTCTAATGTCGTCCATGAAAGATTGCGAACATTTTGTTAAGCATGTGCAAAACACAAATGTTTCGTGAAGCATGAGCTAGTGCGAAATGAATCGCGCCTCGCATATGCGAATATGACAGATGAAACACAGCCAGGAAACAAATTTGAAAAATGAGCAAATCAACTGTTATTGTATTGACATTCGTACATAAATACACATATAATCGTACTGGAAACATGAGGAATTAATAATAAATCAAAATTAAATAAAAGAATAAAGCAAGCAACGGAACAATTTCTGACAGGAGGCTATGCGCGCATGTGTTTATTATAGTTACTCATGTTTTTTTAGCAAACATGACGAAACAGTTAGTCCAAGCTTGACACTAGCTCAAGCTCGCTCATGCGCATTATAGTTGAGCTTTAAATCCTTAAATCGCTATTCGAACGTTCGTGGAAGCATCTGGCGACAGTAAGAATAATAGGAAAACGCATTAAACGCATGCGCATTTAAAAATAGTTAAATAAAAGTACTTGTTTGGTTTATCTTAAAACGTATGTTTCATTCCAACAACCACATCATAATTGTAATTACGGTAGTACAGGGATTGGGACTTTCGAGCAGTAGACAGATTCTCATAAGCGGTATTTAGTAGAGAAACCATTTTGCTACAAGAAATACAGGAATGAGAGATAGAAGATTACGCAGTAAAAAGTTACATTTTCATTCGTTCTGCGCAGCCTACGTGACACCCCATTTCACAGCTCTATGTAATTTCCATACGACAATGAAGTCGTCACAATTAATTTTATAAATTAATTTCAATGGTGCTGCACGTGTGCGCAGAAGTGCATAACAAGATTTTTGATAAAAAAAATCAAAGATTTTTTTCTTGTTTCTACTGTATTCTTCACATTTCTCAGGTACGCCGCTTTACATTTCAAATATTTCTTTCCAGAATAACATCAGAGCTTTAATTTTTTCAGAAGTGAAATTACCTTCAATTCTAACTGACACCCGTTCACACTATCGAATATGTCTGTGACAGTGTGAGCACTGGTCGTACTACCGCAGTGCAAATTTTCATTTAAATCTTAGAATTCAACGAGTGAGCATCAGCACATGACCATAGAAAATTATGTCAATGAAAGAAGAGATGTTTTGGTTGGAGCTTTTTGAATGCTATCGCTTTTTTTCCTCATTCATTCTCTTTGTCAATATTTAACAATCCGATAAAATCGAGCGTTGTCATGTTGATGCAACGAAACTACCCTCACAAATGATGTCTGTCAGCCGGGAAGCGCAATGTGAACACAAGGCATTTTTGTTCGTTCGATCGTGTTGAACTACATATAGTATAGTGTGAACGCCCCTTCAGGCATTCTAAACGAGTCACCGTGTAATTGGTAACTGAATGGAAAATCAAAATCCAAATATGATAAAATAGTCTCACAACTGAATCTGCATTTAATTGTATTAAGTATAAAATACTCCTATATATTCAAATAGGTTCTACATATTAAACGCTGTCTCCACTGGAGATCTTCATATCTTTCCAACTAAATCTAAGGTCGAGTCTTATACATACCTAATATTTGTTTGTTAAATAATATTAAAAATAAATAAAATATTGGCAAAAGGTATAAGGTAAAAAAAGTAAAGTAGGCTCAATAAATCTACTACTGTTGTTTGATTCAATTATTTAACTTGGCATCACTGACTATTATCGTTTACAAATACCGGCCGACTCAACTGCAGCTGTTGTTCATATTAGTCTCCAACTGGCATGCACACAGCATGCAAAAAATAGAAAAGGGTTGTCTGCAGTGAAACAAAATCGAAGTGAACACTAAACGCTACTTGAAGTCAGAAATCCTGGAACAAGGACGTTTTATATGTGCCTCCACCAGATACTGTACTCTTAATTATTTTGAAAAATACAAAACAACTGGTTTGTTTAAGCAATTTTGTTGAAGAAAGAAGTGCATCATTAGGAAAATGACTTACAATATTGGAAATTAAAGAATATCTATTGAGCTACAAAAGAAGATTGAATTAAAGTATTTAAAGTACTTGCCCATACCCATATGTATGTATGTATGTATATCACGAATCTCCTCCATTCGGCGTTCACCATACTTCGTTTCTACACTGCCAAACAATTCTAATTTGTACTTTGTAAATGTTATGATTGAAATAGTACTAATTTGAATTTTCCTCAATCGAATTGCCTAAGTAAAATACATCACTGAAGAGCATGTGGGTATGTGAATATTAAGAAAAAGTTTATTACGTATGTAGTTATGTTTTTTATTTTATATTTCAGTTTGCTGAGAACTCTGGCTCATTCATCATTGCCCATGACATGACTATTCACAAGAGGATTGGAATCTGTAGATACAAGAAACCTTCTGTGAGACTTTTAGACGCATTCGGATACTCAGTTCAGTATAATATTCGTAATCAATGGATTCGTTAAATGAGGATAAAGTTCATCACCAAAGGAAAAGTCATCATTTCTATTTAAGGAGTAAGTAAATTTCAACATTTTATACTTCTGCATATTCTTTCTATTGCAAAGTATTTCATTGATTTTATTAATGGATTTTTGCGAAGTTTATACGCCAAAATATTCGCACATCTCTTTGGTCAGTCCTTCATAGTTTTAATGGGCTGCTGTAGGTATAGTGTAAGGGCTTAAGCTGATAACTATTGTCTGCACTACAGCGATTTCAGTATAATTATTTACACTAAAAATAAATCCACACTCGAAGTACAGAGTGTACTGCGCTAGCTACATACCAGGACTTTCGGCAGTTGTATTTGGGAAATTCTTTCAAATTCAAGATTCTATGCTTCATTCTTTGGGTGGTGATGACAGAAGGTCTATTACATTTTTATCTTTAAATAGTGTATTGCAGAGATCTGTGATTTTAGGGCAAATAAAATAAAAGTAAATAATAGGTATATAATAGGTTAGGTCTGGTAAGAGTGGTATATTGGACGGCGTCTTTGGTGAGGCGACAGTTGTGTGTTAGTTGAGTATGTTGCGAAGTTTCAAAATGTGCTAAAACGCTTAAAATGGACATTCTTAAATAGACAGAAAATTGTTTATAATTCGATTAATAATATTTACATATTTCATATGCTGATAAATTAACTCTCTTGTACTGGTTGGGGACTGACTTCAATATACCCGTCGATGATCATCCTAACCATTCGCTTATATATTCCTGTGCTATATATCATAATGCAATAAATAAACGGAGTTGATGCTACTGTAAATGTTCTGGGTAGCGGATGTCTCGGTTATTTCACGGAATGTATTGTAAACATCTACGCTTGTGTTATTGTATACAAATGTATATGTATATATGTATGTGTGTTCTTATAACCCTATTGGTATAGCAGTATCATTGAAATTGAATGCGAATTTGATTGTCGTTGACTGCTCTCGGACAAGAAATTGTCCTTACTAGTCAATTCATTATCATTGCTAAATCAGCAGTTCTATGGAAACAAACAGAGTTGAGGCGACTGTAAATATTGTGGGTAGCAGATGTCACGGTTATTTCGCGGAATGTATGGTAAACATCTCGGACAAGAAATTGTCGTTGATCGGATTCAAATCCATAAATCGATAAAATAAAAATACGTCATATAATAAATATTTGTAGATATACCAAGGTATTTGATTAAATTATATAAACTATCTTTTTACAGATCTTTTCAATTGAAGACACACAGTTGAGGATCCATAGCAACATAATTTAACAAGTGAATTCTTTCAAATAGTAAGTCACACGATATTTTATAAAAGAGATGTTAAAAATGATCTGTTATTCATTGTATAGATTCAACAATGTTTGCTGTGAGAAATTGAATGATATCTGATCAAGAGCGTATCCTAGCATAAGTATAATTAAACTTCAAGCAGAATCGAATAGCCAAAGATTTAATTAAAAGAGGTACCGCCTATACAACAGGTAAATTTACCGCGACAATGAGAACGTGTATTTCTCCAAAAAGGTTTTTTCATATTCATCATTACTAAACTTTTCGCTGAACGAACAAGAAAATATAGAAATAAGATTTATAATTTTTTATATTACCTCATAATTAATCTATGCTTACATACATTTAATTTAGGACAATTGAAATTTATACAAACTTCGTAAATTAGTTAAGATTTATTTTTAATTCTACAAAAGCTGAACAACATTCTTATTACCATTACTATTGTGTATCATCATTGTAAATATCTAGCGAGTATACATTCAAGGGACACTAGCTGCTAGGGTTATCAAGTCTCAAAAAGTTACCCCTGTATATGTACAGATATCGCTCATTCAAAAAAACACCTTCATATCTCAAAAAACATAATTTCTCAGAAAATAAGTTTAAAGTTTGGATAGCTGTATTCTATAATCAATGTAATTTGTATCAACTTTTTTGCTTCCATTGGTAGGGCCATTAACTGCAGTTACAATGTAATGCAATTAAGTTTTACCTATAACATATTGTATACATAGAAAAAATATTAGAACAGCAAAGAGTTTCAGTTGTGACGTTACTAGGACTGAGACATGTGAAATGTGTCTAGAATTGAATTGTCTGTTTGCAAACAACACGCATGGCATAAGAAACAAACCTTTTTACTATTATTTTGTTTTTTGAAACATAGCTAGTTTTTTTTTTAGTATAAACCTTTAACGGTTTGTTAATTTTCAAATGTAGTTTATTTTCAATGCAGATCACGAATGCCACACCCACAATGTTATAAAAAAGCCAAAGGCCATCTCTTCGTTGCATTTTCACCAAGGCAATTGCCCATATTGTCTACACCGTTGTTTGTTAAAGAATCTTATGTTTTCCAGTTGTATTTGTTCGATGTCTGCGCGACTCCGTTCGTACGATGTCTAGCTCGATATCTAGTTATGCCGGAATACGCATGTCGGGACCTGTTGGTATTCAGAACGGACTAAATGTCATGGAGAGATTTTATTGAGTGTCCCGTCGTCCGTAAGAACTTGTCAATACAATTTTCAATTTGTCTATATCATCTGTACCGATTTTTGTACCATATTTCATTGGTTTCTTAGAAAGCAAAGCTTTTCAGTTGTTGGAAGTTCGATTTTCTCAATTTTTACGATATTTTCGGGATTCGATTTAATTAATACCTGTGTTAAGGTACTTAATTTGATTCTGAAAAAGTTACACTTTTCAGGTTGTATTTTTAAAGTGTATCCCGGCAATTCGTTGCAGATTCTCTGAATGGATTCTACATGGTTTTTGAGAGCTGAAAACAACTTGTATTGATTTCTTCTCTTAAAACATCATCTTCGTTCCTTTCAGCCGCAGCTCAATTTCCTTTACCTAAATACGGCTGAATATTCCAAATATATGAAGTTTCGGCACAAGTCCAGACCCAAAATATCCATATTTTTCTGGTTTACTTGGCATATATTTCCTTAATGAGCAGCGACCATGGAACCCGAGTAATTACTCGTCAACTGTGACACAAGACGATCGGTTATAATAGTAATAAGAAGTTATAAGAAGTAATTCCGCCCATTTGTCCCAGTTACGAATTGGAGCAAATTTATCCTTGACTGATAGTTGTTTGCGTCAAACAAATTTTCAATTCGTTCGGTTTTTGATCTGAGCACAACAGCTTCTATACAAAGCAAACAAAAAATAATAGAAGGAAATCACTTGTAAACACTTGATTCAAATGTATTGAACTCCAAATTGTGTTGTTTTTAGATACGAAAAGTGGATCAGCTGCATCATCTTCATTCTCACATTCTGAAACTTACCTACTTACTTCTCAGACCGGCGACCCATGGAGGGTCCGTGCCTGAGCAATTGCTGATTTCCATCGTTGACGGTCCTGGGCACGCTGCTTCCAGTCATCAAGTCTTTATACCGCAGATTCGGTCTTCCTATCCTTCTCGAACCAGTAGGCTCGATTCAAAAACCTTCTTTGCTGGAGCATTGTTGTCCATGCGCTCGATGTGGCCGATCCAGTGCAGTCGACGGATTTTTGCTTTCTGGACTACATCCACATCCTGGTACAGCTCGTAGTGTTCGCGGTTATGTCTTCTCCTCCATTCGCCTTCCTCGCAGACGGTACCATATATCCGACGTAGAATTTTTCTTTCGAAGGTACCGAGAATCAGCTCTGCAGTTTTGCTTAGCGTCCAGCTTTCGGCTCCCTAGAGCAGGACTGGCAAAATAAAAGTTTTGTAGAGCATGATTTTGGTCCTTCGAGTTAGGAGTTTTGAGCCCAGTTGTTTTGACAAACCGAAGTAGCACCGGTTGCCAAGGGCGATTCTACGTCGGATCTCCACTGTGATGTCGTTTGTGGAGTTTACGTTTGCCCCGAGGTAGACAAACTCCTTTACTACCTCGAAATTGTAGCTGTCGATCGTGAAATTTTGTCTAAGGTGGTGTGTGACTGAACTTTTTTAGGCATGTGTTTCGTTTTGTCCTCATTGACCTTGAGACCAGTTCGTTTCGCCTGTCCTTCAATCGCCGTAAAAGCCTCCACTACGGCACGTTGGGAACGGGCGACGATGTCGATGTCATCTGCGTACCCAGTTGGACAGTTGGACCGACTTGTAGAAGATAGTGCCTTCCGTTTTTACAGCTGCCCTCCGCATTATCTTCTCCAGTACCAGATTAAAGAGATCACACAACAGCGCATCTCCTTGCCGAAATCCAGTGCAAGTTTCAATCGTCTCAGAAATCTTTGAGCCGAACTGCACGGTGCATCGCGTATGTGCTAGCGTGGTGCGACATAACCGGATCAGTTTTTTCGGGATCCCGAATTCGGCCATCGCATCGAATAGCTCCTTGCCATGAATGCTGTCGTATGCGGCTTTGAAATCGATGAAATGGTGGTTCTACATATGATTTGGTGCATGCTCCCCACCAGAACATCGCCACCGGCGTTGAAGAACTGATGGTAGGCCATCTAAGCCTGGGGCTTTGTTGTTTTTCAGCATTTTAATGGCTGCGCCGACTTCTTCAAAGCTAGGTGGGAGGACTACTTCATCGACTGGAGTTGGGATTTCTTGATTCCCTATCACTCTCTCCTGGTAAGGCCCATTAAGCAGTTGTTGGAAGTGCTGCTTAAACACATCCACTATTCCCTGCGGGTCAGTAACAAGGCTACATTCACGATTTCGAAGAGCCTGGGCGCCTTTCCTAAAGCCTGAAGCCAGGCTTTTGGCTTTTTTATAAAAGGCCCGCATCTTGTTGGCGTTGGTGTTTGACGTAGGCATACCGGAGAGTCTCTCGCTTAATTGCTCTTCGTAGGCTATGGCAATCTCCGTTGTGCTCAGGCGTCCAATGTCAAAACTCCTCTTTGTTGGCTGGTGCAGCTTTCTGACATTGGACAGTCGGGCTCTGAATCGTGTTGCCACGAGGAAATGGTCAGAGTCGACGTTTGCCCCTCTGAATTTTCGCACATCCAGGATATTTGACGCATGTCTTGCGTCAATGAGCACATGGTTAATTTGGTTGGCGGTTCGACCGTCCGGAGATAGCCAGGTTGCTGCGTGGATTCTTTTACGAGGGAATCTTGTGCTACTTATGACCATATTACGTCCTGTCGCAAAGTCAGTGTCTCACATTCTGAAACACTTGAATCAAACATTTCATTAACACTATTTTCGACTGATGGCACAAACTCTTCATCACTATCGGATAAAAAATATTCTCCATTGGTTATTTTCCAAAAAAAAATGAAATGTTCGAAATAAATTAAATTATGACTTTACTTCTGTTTGCGACGAGTATCCTCACACAAATGTATGAAAATACAACGTAGGGGTGCGGTTAATAAATCCTTGAAAAGCATATTTCAATCAATTGGCATTCAGACGTATTCCTAATGTCTTAATAGTGTACCTGATGCAGTTGTGTAAAGTACCCTGTTCTACATACTTATGTAGTAAAATAAATTTAGACACACTTCTTACTCTTTCAACTGTCACTTACGGAATGTCCCTTTTTTATTCCCTTTTACACAATTGGGCTTATTCTTCGCTATGACATTATTGGACTTACAGCTAAGAGAGACTTACAGCATCGTTGAGAGAGAGAGAGAGTAGTTAGGGATCATTTGAGTGTTTGAATGTATGTTGTTACAAACTACCGTGCTACTGCTACAGTTCGGCCGTACTGATAACTAAGATCCCCTGGTTTTTCTTAACGTTGCACGTCTCACATAGGTCCGTGTGGACCCATTGTGTTGCCTATAGGGGGAAATGTTCCTCCTTGTACCCTTATCGCACTAATCGAGACGTATTCGTTGTTGACAGGAATTCTCCCATGGTCCTGTATCGCAGTTGGCTGAGGCTTGGGCAGTAGCAGAGATAGTGACGAGTGTCCTCTCTTTCTTCCACATCGCCGCATCCTCTGCATATGTAGTCATGGGATAGTCCCATTTTTGTTTCATGGTATTTCAGATGGTTATGTCCCGTTAGAGCTCCGACTACCATCCTCAGTAGGCTTTTGCCACACTGGAGGAGTTTGTCAGTTTTAGTTCTATTAATATCGGGCCATAGCATCTTAGTAGTCTTACAGGTGGTAAGGTAGAACCACCTATTTCTTGCTATTTCTAGAATTTTATCATCCACCTTCTTCCTGACATCTGCCAGTGGTAGTTGAATCAATTCGATTGCCTAGAATGGGTCTTTTTCGGTCCCTTTTCTGGCAAGTTCATCAGTTGCCTCGTTGCCGGATATGTCCCTGTAGTTATGATATTAAGATTTCGTATTATCATAAAAAAAACAAAGTTATTTATTAAATTTTTTTATTGACAAGGATTTATTATGACTAATGTCTTTGACAATCAGAACAGCACTAAGAACTATGTCTTACAACTAACTTACTTAACATCTCGTAGAAATGAAATTAACAGTTTCTGTTAGAGAGAGAGACAACATACATACATACGCTCAGAGTTGAGAAGTAATGATTACTTTGTGTAATTGAAAACAATGTTAATTACAATTAAAAGTAATTTGTAATTGAAAGAATTCAATTACTCATTACATGTAATTGTAATTGAAAATTTTCAATTACACATTACATGTAATTGTAATTGAAATTTTTCAAACTCTAACATAAAATAACATTGAAAACATTAAAAGAATTTTTCGTTTGCCTTCAACAAAACTAGCAGCTCAAAATTCGTGTCTTGGAGGTTTTGTCTCCTAGGAGTTGCAATTAAGCCACCAAGCGACAACAATCTCTCAACTGACGCTCATGACACTAAAGGATAATGTCTCAAAATATCCATTGAGGAATGTTTGTTTGAAAAAAATGGGAAAATTCTTCGTCTGCAGCATTTGTCACTTCTTCAAATACATCTGAAATAAACAGGAAATTAGCTTCAAATTATATACTTATATACTGTTTGTACCCTGTGAATTGTAATTGTCATCGCCGAAATTAAAAATTGTATTTATGACAGGCATAGTCTCTTGAAGTGATTGTGCATATAATTGATGTTTTCGGCAGTACATGTCAACTATATTCAAAATACTTGATTTTGTTACGTTTGATAAGTCAGATAATGCCTTCAATCAGCTTATTTTAACAGAAGGGTGACAAACAGCTGCGACGATAGCATCATGGGCCTCCTCGGTTAGGTAAAAGAAGGGTTCAAACCGAGTTATAAAGCTCCTTTGCATTTGTGCGAGAGTATCATGCAGAAATACTAATACATCTATGTTTTGCATTCTGTCCGCTTTCACCTTCAAAGTTGCCAAGGATGGTATTAACAGACCGAAATAAACCCCTTCCTGTCCTTGCAAAAAATCTAATATTTCTGCATACGGTTTCTTTACTTTGCAGTACTCTTCTAAGTATGCAAAGTCAGTGATGGAAAAATGTCTACATCCCAGCTCTGTGCATAATTCATTGAGTTGATTCTCCATCAGCAGAATTTGAGTGACCGATTCAAACAAAGAATTCCAACGTGTAACCACTGGTCGCTTTAAAGATCTTTTTAAAACGCGTTTTATTATCTCAGATGATTTTGGTCTGTTAGTTTTTTTCCATATCGCGCTACATTTGGAAAATGCCTAAATGAGAAATTATTTAAACAATTAAATAATTAAACAATTTAATATTGTCTAGTGCGCCGGCGAATTTACCTCAGAATGGATGTTCAAAATGTCAATATTTGATTTTAAAGCAGACGAAATCATTTGTGGTGACTAAATACAACGTGTTACTTGCGCAGCGAAGTGTTTAGTCAAAACTATAGTAGCCGGCTTTTTTTTTCCACAAACTCTATATCTCCTATATTATTGTTTTCGATGTTGTTTGCATTTTCATCACCGTCAGAAGATTCACCTTCATCGCTCTGACTGCCTTCATTTTCTATAAAGGAATCACTCTCTAGCCCATATTCTTCAAATGCCTTTATAAAATTTGAACCATTATCGGTTATCATTAAGATGTTATTTAACGGATGTAAATCATATTTTTCGTTTATAAAGCAAATCATTTCAGCAATCCGATCGTAGGTATGCGAACCGGGGAATCTTTTACAAGCTAAAGCAGCCGATTTCCTATTGAAATCACTGTCTAACCAATGACAGGTGTAGGTTGACCAAATATCGGCTGTTGTGTCATTCTGTTTTTATTTTTTCTTTAATTTTTTGGAATCTGGCTTTCAAAAGATTTGTTATTATTTTTCTCCCGGGGACTTTTAAATTTAGTCGTTTATAGAATTTTTTGAAATATGGATTTTCTATCAAGGATATAGGAGACGCTGTATGAACTACAAAATCCACAATGCCATTATTGAATTCGTCTTGCTTTCTGGGATTATTTCGGTTTTCGGATTCAGTTTTTCTCAAAATTATGTAAGTCTCGTATATTCTACCGGGTGTTTCCTTTTCAAATGTGTTAGGAGGTTTGATGTCACTCCTGGATGGTAGCAAATAACATCCTTCTTTTCCTTCCAAAGCAGACAGATGACGTTGACGATGCCTCAGAGAACTCGATGTCCTAAATACATTTTATGTGCATTTAGAGAATACGTCTTGTCTTTTTGAAGTACAATTATATATGTATATATATGCTGCGTACATATAGTTTCATTCCATGCAACGGCTGATGGCATGAGGAAATCCACTGTAGTAAGGAATGTTTGGAAACTGTGTAAGGAAACTGTTGTAAGCTGCATGGTGTATGGCTTAGACTGATTTTAGGAAAGGGACGGATGTGTGAACAAAAGAGGATAAGGTTTGATGGTAAGAGGGGCGTAATTGATCTGGGGTGCCGCCGTGAACTTACACGATGTGCAATAATATCTACTTTTGAGGCCCGACGTTATTTTTTAACTCTGACATGTGTCTGCTCATTTAGTAGGCATTTCAAGACTCGAACGATGGCTTATTCAAAAAAAGCCTACCCGTTTCTTAAAAACATTCCTTTTTATAAATAAATAATGCTTGTTTTACTTACATTCTTCTCAAAATAATTGGTGAAAAGGACTTGTTCAACATTCTTCCTTACTTTTTCGAGTGATGAAATATCTGTTGATTTCCTCTTATTGGAATGATCACTTAGAGAAGGAATGTCTTTCACATCGACTTGTTTAATAAAAACACGACTACAAAACAGATGTCAGCCGTTTTAGGCACCGTATGAATTGATACAAATAAAAAAAATCTTTTCATAGTCAACGAAGTCCGCAAAGAAATGAACTTGTTCTAGTGGACGTAGTTCTTATCTAGTATGGCGCCGAGAGGTATGTTTATACGACCTAGTGTGTAATCTCTGTACTCTGTACGACAGCTCATCGCTTTTGGTGTTTTATCTTGTATTTGAAAAATAAGTATTTAATTACATTGTATGTAATGATTACAAAAAAATGTAATCATTACAGCATTTTGACCATTATATTTATTGAGTCAATTACATAATGTAATTGAGGTGGAAGTAATTAAAATTTTCAATTACAATTACATGTAATGAGTAATTGAAATGTTTCGATTACAATTACAAGCAATGAGTAACTCAATTTTTTTGTAATCATTACATCCCACATTTTTATTCTGACTTAATTGACGACCGAAACGCGACTCAACTGGATGTTGGTCATCATCCATGAGGAAAGCTATGCAATCACATAAATCACGGGAGGTCGAGATATGACGATCATCGATGCTCCACTTGTGTCTAATTGTTTATTGAAATCTAAAACGTGTGTTTATGTTTCATCATTGTTTCGTTACAAAATCCATACATTTGTTTTTCTTAATTCTGACATACATATATAATTTTTATAAAATTCCTTTTTTTATAATATATTCAAAAATGTCTTACAATAGAATATCGGTTAATATTATTCGACAAAACATTTTGTTTATTTGTTCATTTTTCTTAAAACTATTCATCTAGGTTCAGAACTCTAGAAATTGGACGTTTCTTATTATAATAATGCACAATCTTTTCTCTTTCTATAACAGGGTTACGATTTCTCTTATTAAAACAATTTTGAAAGAATACAATTTTGTTAATTTTATTAATTTTAAACATTTTAATAATAACATATGCAATAGCAATTGTCAAGAGTAGGGGAACATGGGGACACTTTTTAAATTACGCATTCTTTCGGAAAGTATAAGATATACAGTATTTCCGCGTAGGACAAGTCACCCGTCGCTGCTACAACTATCGCGTCAGGTCTTGTTTTCTCCTTGAATTTCTTCGGAGGATCCTTCTTCCTTTTTGTTTTCTTCAAGTTATTTTTTTGGCTACTATCAGTTAGTTTAGCTTTCTGTGGTTTAGGAGATTTTTGGCCTTTGACTTCTGTGTTCTCTATTTCTTCGACCTTACGAGAGATACGTTCTTTGCGGGTAGTCTGTTTCCCCGTCGCTTCTGACTGTTTTTGCGCCGTTTTGGGCTTGGGTATTCCCCGTTCGGCTCCGGCCTTCTTGTTTTTTCCGCCGCTGCGGGTTTGATCCACGGAGATGTTTGTGAAGCGTTGTTCATCCGTATCACTTCTTTAGCCTTAACATCGTGTGTCTCAATGGCTAACAGTTCGTAGAGCGCCTTGATGCTCTCGATGGCGTCTCGCATTGGTTGATGGATAGACCGTCTCTTGCCATCCTCCACCATTTCAACCAACACTTTAATCCTTTCCCCCAGTTTGTGAAAGATAGATGGGTGGCTGGTTGCTTCAGTTGTCGGCGTTTCGCGTTCTTGGTGAGCTTCGTTGTCCTCTTCGCTTCTTTGGGGCGTTGGTATTTGCCCTACTGGTGATCTCTGCACCTTTGAGCTTCTTTGAAAAGCCGCTATAATCGTCTCTTCACTTCCTCCGTTTTTTAAGTTTTGTGTTGTATTCATGCTGTTTGGTCCCCTTTCAAAGCCGTTATCAATGTTCGAATCTGTAGTCACCCAGGATCCCATGGTTGTCTATGCAAGCAGTGAGGCCATGCGAGGGTTGACACACGCCCTTATGGGGTCGTGTGCCAGAGCCGGATCGGTGCTAACAGGGAATGTTACATCTGGACCTACACCACCAAATTAATGGCGACGTAACATTGAGCGTTGTTTGAGTCCTGCCAAGGTTTTAACGGGACGGGGGCGTGTGTAGCATTAGCCTGAAAGCCGTTTCAACCGGATTTCACTCCAACTTACTCGGGTAACAGAATACTACAGACGTCAGCCCTCATAGCTTCCAAAATCCAAATTGTTGTTTCCAGTATGCCATAATTAAGACCTTACTGGGCTCGGTCTTAATGCCTAGGACATTGATGCCTAAGGCGGGGTCAAGTGTTCGGGCCGCTAGAATTCTGCGCTACGGCTTCTTCCTCCGGGCGTGGTTAGTCCGGACATGTTGGGGGTTATGCCGCCCCTACTCGGTCACCAGAGCCTCGTTAGTCTAAAGCAGGGTACACTACGTGCAGGTGAGGATGGTATTTTGTAGGTTGAATTACGCTTTATACCACCATTCAGGGGATGGTGGCAATTCGCCTTCGTCTTCGGATTATGATGAAATAGTCGCAGTCATATCACGTTTTACCTGCGCAGGTTGTTTTTGCATCTTTTAATTTTTTTTCATCTGCCGCAATAAAATTTCCTCTTCGATTTTGTTTTTTTCTGGAGTGTATGTCAATATTTTTGTCAAATCTTTTTTATGTCCTTTTTGAGCAAGCTTCCGTGGAGCTGCTTTAGGAAAGGGACGAATTTCTTCAGGAGTTCTTATATATGCTCTGGATGTTGAAGGCTGAGGTGATATTGGCCGCTGAGGTGATGTTGGTGTCTGAGGTGATGTTAAAGGCTTACGTGGCTCAGATGTTGGAACATTCTGAGTTTCTGGTAAAAGGTTGTCTTTCCATATTTCCAGTCAAAACATCGCGTTCAGGTCTGTCAGTAACATAAGACGAAAGAAAATCATCGTCGGTGAAAATTTCGCAGTTGAACCGAAAAATACCAGTAACTCGAAAACCGCTTTGTATATTTTGCGGAGTAAAACCTCGTACAAAAGCATTCCCGAAGCACTCTGAAATATCATATATAGTCAAAACCTTACCTGGATTTTGAAGCATCCAATTGTCGCATGCGGTGTTGTAGTATGCTTTTAAAGGTCAAAAAACTGTCCTGTCTAGTGGTTGGGTCTTATGGGAAGTGTGCGGAGGTATGGTGAGAAGATGAATCCCATTTGCCTTTGCAAAATTTAATGATTCAATGCTTATATGGCTGTCATGATTGACCATAATTATTAAGGATTGGGATTCTAATGAGCACTTGGTAAATTTGTTGAAATGCTTTAAAAAATTAATGAAGTTAACGGCAGTCATCCAACCCGAAGGAAAAGTGTCTCCACTTGTGCCTAGAGGTGCACCTTTTAACATACGATCCTGCCAATTTATCAGTGGGAATATCATAAATGGCGGAATAGGATTCTCTTAAGTCCATTTAGAATTTTATTGACCATTCTCTGAAAACAAGCAGGCGCATTCTTTAAACCGAATGGCATGCGAAGGAATTCGAAATGTCCATGGGGTGTTGAGAATGCTGTCTTCTCAATACTTTCTATAATTGAAGGAATTTGATGGAATCCAGACGTTAAGTCCAATGTCGTGAAATATTTTGCATTCCCAAGTTGGATAAGAATATGTATATTTTCGATTTGTTTCTGAAACAATTTAAGTCCTTTAAGTCCGCAGTTGTAGCATTTCATATCTTTTACGTGATTTATATTGATAAGCTTCTTTCCCGTATATTCCTTAAAATTATTATTCCTTGTTTTGAAATTATGGTGCCCTAAGCGAATTTCTTCCTTCATTGCTAACTGACTAGCTTCAGCTAATGTCTTGGGCTTTTGCGTATTATATACCCTGATACGATGCATTAAGTATATCACGCGGGACTGCTATTTTCTGACCATAGTAAGTTGGATCATCGGGATTCTCGGTATACAATATTTGTACACGCCGACGTGCAAGTGTCTTGCATCTCTGAGTAAATTGTATTACGGATATTAAATTCTTGTTTAAGCCTTGTCATTTCTAGATGAAGTTGGAGGCTTGAATACGTTTCTTTATAAAGCGTTCCGCGTTTGTCGTCAGATTTCGCTCTAGGATCGAGGATCGATTGTCGTCAGATATTTTTGTTAAATTTCACTTTAGGATCGATTGTCATATATCACTTTAGGATTAACACCGATTGCCGTCAGATATTTTTCATTGAAATTCTCCCAATTTGAAGGCAACCAAAGCATTCTCCCCCGCTTCCTGTCTCCTTATGTCGTGGCCTGCTGTCTCAACGTCTGCTGCCTCTCAGTCCCATAACTCAGCGAACCCTTTCCAGGACGTCGTTGACAGAACGGCCTCCCTGCTCTGAAAGCTTCCCGGCATTCTGCATCCGCCATCCCCTGTATACTTAACCAGGCTGCTCTCCTGAACGTGTTCCGAGACGCTATCATTTTCATCGCGAAGATGTATTCTTCCGTATCTTCACTGGGGCGTTGGATTCTTTCCCGCAGTCTGTCGTGGATGTCGGCGTCGTCGTCCGCCGCCGGGAAGTTGTAGCACTCCCCGTCATAACATTTCAAATATTCACATCCACATACAATAATAAAATTCAAATAAATACAACCATGTAGTGTTATTCTTAATACGGGACTTGCCCTATGAAAGTGGTGAGTCTGAACTGAACTGTCAAACAAAAGATCTATGTTCATTGGACAGAGATCGGTCAACAACCGACTGCAGTTCTCAGTTCATGAATTAAGGCTCAGTTTGGATTGTTTTTAATTCGAGCAAAATTTTAAATCAAATCCCCAACAACAAAACACATCGACTGGAAATATTATCGATATTTTTTTCTATCTATCGATAGACCCGATACTTAAATACAATCGATTAATCGATTAAACTATCGATGTTTTATTAACACTAGTACAAACGGATATCTGTATGATTTAGTGTAGATGGGGATATCGTCCGTTGTACTAATTTTATGTTTTATTTGATTTGTGAACGTTAGTGATTCGCCTTCTCTGTATATTATATCATTATATGCTTTGCAGATTTTGAGCACCGCTTTACGCTCTTCCGAATTAAGATGGTCTATTCTAATCAGGTCTTTGATCTTGTTTTGAGATATTGTTTCGTCAATCTCTGAATGGAAATTATTAATTTCGGGTAGCTCTTGAACACTGTAGTTATGGTGGTTTCTTTGCAGGTTATTTGTTTGCTTTTTTGTATGAGGTCTGGGTTTATAAATGATACTGATGCGCTTCTAGATATAGAAGAAAGCGAAGGGGTTTATCTGAAGGTGAGGAAGTACTAATATAAGGTGAATTTATGAGGTGTCGAACTGGTACTAGTTTGTTCGTTGGTTGCTCGAGGCTGGTATTGAAAAATTTGTGGAATCTTGGATGTTAGTTACATCGTCATTGAAGTATTGGTCCAGCTGTTGGAAGTTATTTGGGTTTTGTTTTTGTGTATTGTTTTTGTGTATTGTTTTCCGCTTCATTAAGGTTAAAGTTGGTTTTGCGAATTTGTTGACTTGTTTTGAATTTGGGTTGTGTGTAATTGTTAGGGTACGGTTTAGCTTGTTGCGTGGACTCTCGGTCTTGCGGTTTGGTATATTGTCTATTATTAGTTTGACTGTCTCTGGAAGTGGTTATTGGTTGATTGTTTTCGATATCCCGTCCCATGCTCGCCTTGGTTAGGATAATGGTTCATCGTTTGAGGCTGGTTTTGTTGATAGCCATAGTTATATGGTCTGTATCTGGGAAATTGCGACATCTTTTGATAGGAAATATTCTGCTCCTTAATATAGCATGTAAGGGCAGCGGCCAATGATTCAGGTCTCATAATTCTTATTCGGGACCCTAGAGGTTCATTTAAACCGCACAAAAATGAATTTAGACACATTTCAGCGTACAATTCTTTCTTAGCAGTAATGACATTCTGGTCATTCTCATGTATTAGAATAGTGTTGCAAAGAGCTGATTGTAGCTCGAGATTGTAGCTCCTGAGATTGTATGGAAAGTATCTTATCTTTATGCAGGGTCTTATAACAGCCAGAATACAATATACTCAAAACAAATAACGGTTAATTGTAAAAAAAGAGACTTTCACTATGGGTTGTATTTTTGTAGTACACGTGCAACATAACGGAAATAAATCGTATTGAATATTAAAAACCATATATGGGTTTGTATGCAGTAGTGGGTTAAGTGTACTATTATTAAATTTTATTCGGTAATTTCCATTAAGTTTTATTTTTCTCTCATCACATGTACTTGTTAAATTGATATTTTTATAATTCTTTATTACCAACAATCCATTTTCGATTTCTTTAAGCACACTTTTAGTATTCTTTGTTTTGATATAGTTCTCATAGTAGATACATAAGTTTGTCTTCTCTAATTATTTAAGGTCTCAATTTTCTTTAAATGTATAACTTGTTTCATTTATTTTTACAATGTGTTAATTTTCTATAATAATTTCATTTGATTTTTATCTGTCATTGCAGTAACCAAGTATTTTGGTGTTGGATTTCTTTAGGTACTTTTACAGCGAAAACAATTTTATTGTCAATATATTTTGCCGTCCCTAACTTGATTTATCAAAATCTATGTTGTACTTAGTTATTTCTGCCTTACTAAATATACTGCTGCTCATTATTCCTAACCTACTTGAAGCGATATTAGCCTGAATATGTTCTACATTTTCCTTAAAGATTCCTATCTTTAATAAGGTTTCTAAATATGTAAGTTTGGCAAAAAGTCCTCTTTTCCTCTTAATAATGTTCTGATTATTTGTGTTAGTAATTTGTAATTGTTCTTCTATGTTTCGTCTGTCGTCATCCGTACAACTATTTCATTCAGGTGCCTATAATATTTATAAGACCTCTTTTGTGTTTATGGGGAATGATTGTATACACGTTTTGCTTAAGTGATTCTAGTTGGTTTACGAGAAAGTCTTTTTCCTCTTCAATTTGTAAATATGATAAGTTGTCTTCTAGTTTCTGTATGATAATTTGGATTTCAGTTGGATCAATCGTATGTAACATTATGTCGTAAGACTTTGTTATGAGTACGTTTCCTAATTTTATTTCTGCAAATCCATTGTTCGCACTAATGTGTTCTATCGTCAACGTTGCTTGGGTTGTAGCTCGTGTCAAGAGAACTATTAGTATTGGCCATACGACCTGAAAATGTGTAAGGGCGTTTAATATTGGATGTATGTATGTTAGAAAGTCTTAATTTCCTATATTTTGGCTGTTCCTTATCTAAGTGCTCTGTAATTTTTAACGTATCCTGTTTCCCTATTTTCCTTCTCTGTTTTTATTTCGCTCTAAAACAGTTTTCTCTTTCTTTGCATGGATATTCTTTTTACTATTTCTTTATCTACTTTACCTTCCTGTACTAACATTGGCTTAAACTTTACTGTGGATGAATAAAGTTATTATACCATTCTACACATTGAAACATCTTTTCGAGTACTGTAAGTTGCGTATTCTTTAATGAAATTGTTCTCATTTTTTTCGCCTATAGTGCTATGGAATCGTTCGATATCCGAATTACCAGTGTGACTATTAGGTTTCGTAAAGTGCATTTCAACACTTTCTTCTCTTAGGACATCTTTTATATTTGTATTACGGAATTCGTTGTCAAAAATTATCAATCTGGGTTTACCCATAATTGAGAAATAGAGTCTTATTTTTTCTCTGATTGTTATACTGTTTTTGTTTTCCAAATGGAATATAATTGCATGTTTTGAAAATTTGTCTTTAAACGTTATGAAATTAACTCATTTATATCATTTGGTGTTTCAGTAATTTTGAACTATGGTTTAATGGGTTTTCTGTCGTATTTAGCTTTTGTACAAATTTCGCAATTGCTTACATATTTCTGAATAAGTTCCTTGAGGATTTTGAAATATATAACCTTTTTAAGTCCTTAGTAATTTTCGATTATACCTGCATGTACTGTTTCATACTTATGGTATTTCGCTATTTGCTTAAAGGTTTCATCTTCGCCTTTCATATCCCTCGCTTTATATGCACATTTGAAAAATTTTATATTTTTATTATTATTATAGAGTTCAATAAGCTTCTGTTGAAATAATATATTCGTGCTCTGAAAGTTCTGAAAAAATTCCTATCTTTCATTTACCTTTAATAAATCTTCTGAATATGTCATCAAGTTTGTTCTGATTTATATCTTGTGAGCTTATATAAATTAAATTCCGGTTAGTTCATTTGATTTAAAAAAAATATATATATTTATTATTTAAACCGGCATCGGTTCTGCCTCCTAAAACAAACTGAACAACATGAATAACTTATCTCTACCTTAAATACCTAATAAATGCTGTCACTGCAATTTGGCACCTTGATGTGGCGAGCGCGTCGATCGTGGGAACGTTGCTAACGTTGGCATTTGATGACCGGTGTGACGATGTTTGGTTCAGCAGACTTGCTGACTCAATGACTCGAATGCGGCGTGTGTTGGATTTGCCTGCGCGTGTTCTCGTTGCATATTATGTTGCGTTAACTTATATATTCTTCTTTTGTTATTTATTGTTTCTATCTCCCTAGTTTTAGAAGTTGTTTTAAAACATGTTTACAACTGTATATAAATTCCAAAATGATAATTTTGTTCCTCTATCTGGGAGTGTATGGTATTTACAATGCTTGCATTATCGTTAACTTCATTAGTTGGTACGTTTTCCTCTATATCTTGTGGAAGTGTTTCAAGTGCATTGATTTCACCCGTATCTTTGTTAATTCTACTTAGGAAATCGGCTGCAGCGTTGTCTTTTCCTTTTATATAGACGATCACAATGTTGTACGCACCTAATTTCAATAGCCATCGTTGTAAACGTGGATTAATGTCTTTGCCTTTGTGTTTAGTTTGCAACCATTTAAGTGGTTGATGATCTGCCATGAGATCGAAAGGTTTTCCGTAAATAATATATAACTGCTCAAACTATTGCTAACAATTCTCTTTCGATAGCGGGATAGTTTCTTTCGTGTTCGTTTAAACTTTCTGCCCGTTATTCCTAAGAATGATTATATCTGTTTTTGGGTTTCTGACAATTTTAGATTTTGTATTGCTTCAATTTTAGACATGTTTGGTTTAACACCATTCGTTGTCAATATATGTCCAAGAAATTCTGTTTCTTGGGCAAAAAAATTTGCACTTATCCGGTTGGATTTTTAAATTATGTTTTCGAAGTACGTCAAATATTCAAAAGATATTGTTTGTGTGTTCTTCCAAACTCATACTAAAGATTAGAATGTCGTCCATGTATACGACACAAACTTTGTTTATGAAATCTCGCAAAATCGATTTTATTATTCGTTGAAAGGTTGAGAGTGCATTTTTGGGTCCAAAAGGCATTCTTACAAACTCATAATATCCCGATGGTGTGGAAAAAGCCGTTTTCACATTTCTTGACCAAAATCTGATAAAAGCCTTTTGCTAGATCTATGCTAATGAAATATTGCGATCTTCCTAACTTTTCCTATATTGTGTCAATATTTGGAATGGGAAACTTATCATCAATGGTTATTTCATTAAGTTTTTTATAGTCTGTGACTATACAATACTTTTTAATTCCAGAGCTGTCTACCTTCTTAGGTACAATCCCGAGCGGACTGTTATAAGGTGAGTTGCTCTCTTGTATTATTCCCTGATGCAACATATCTTTTATTTGTCTATTTATTTCTTCCTCGTGAATTTGGGGATATCTATAGATTTTAGAGAATACTGGTCGTTTCGTTTTTTCGCAATTTCGTTTGTATGGGTTAATTGCTGCCCTTCTTTACAGAATAAATCGCTGTTTTTGTTTGGAAGCTTTCTTAGTCGTTCTGATTCTTCGGAATTCATATCTTTTCTAATGAGAACTTCTGTTAAATCTTTTGATTCCTCTAGTGAATAGACATCATCATATGAAAATGGAGATGAATCACAGAAAGGTATTTTTTTATTTGGAGATAATTCTCTTGGAGATTTATAACTGCTTGTAATGGAGCTAATAAGTTTTGTCCAATTATTCCATCAAAATCTTTATCTTTAAAGTTGGTCAATTTCCAAATCATGAATGCCTTTCCATCGAATTCTTTTAGTAGAGGGGTTATTATTTCACTATTGATAATAACTTGACCAGAAAGTGTACTAAAACATATTTTACTTGGATGGATTTCTTTTAAAAGATTTAAGTTGATTTTTATTTAGTAGCGTTGTCGAAGATCCTGTATCTATCAAACAACGAATCTTTTCATTAGATATATTGAGTTCTATTATGGGTAAATCTTTTCTCGACATTCCAAATGAAAATTTACATTCTCAGCGTGATCTACGCTCATGATATCAGGATTCACATTTCTAATTTGATTAGATTTTGATATTCCCTGGTTCCTATACTGACCTGAATTATTATTATTCCTAAATTGTCCTGACATTTGTATGTTATTATCATTATTATTTCGATAAAGTTGTCTACCTGTGCAAAAAAAACACTTGCTAAATGTGGGTCTAAGCCATCGAGAAATGTTCTTAAAATCATTTTTTCGTTTCTATTTTAACATCCGGTTTTTCCGTATCAAATTCATATTTAAAATTTAATTTATCTATAATTATTTTTAGCTTATTGAAATAATCGCTTACATTGTTGTTTCTTAAACCAATTGCTTGGTGATATAGGGAATGATAATTCTCCCTAACGCCATAGTTCCTGAACAGCTCGTTCTTGATTTGTTCCCACGTTGGATTGTCTCCCAGAGTCCTTATGGTTTGTAAAGCTGGTCCTTGTATTTTGTTTATCACGCGTCTTTGTAAAAAATATCTTTCTAGAGGTGTTCTGTTGTAGCATGGAATAACCAATTCCACTTTTCTAATAAATGAAGTAGTCCTCTGTATGAGTATGAGAAGTAGTCCATGAAATTCCTTTATCTTGGCCGATTCTTTAAGAATTTGGTCCATAGGTAGGTTAACAACTTGGACTTCACCTGCATTATCCATTTTGCTTATGTATTTTCTAGGTAGTCTCTATATTTAGGTGTGATTCCCTTTAGTATTTACTTCTTTTTTTCACTCGAAATGTATTTCACTTGTTTTCAATTTTCCTTCGAAATATTTACACTTCCTTTCGGTTTTCTTTCGTAATATTTTCACTTCCTTTCGATTCTTTTAATTGTAATAAAGTTTTGCGTTTTAACTCTTTAGTTGTCTACTGACATGTTTCGCATTATTAGATTCGATTCTAATATCTTTAGATTTTAGAAGTACCGACTGCGCCAGTTAAATGAGGATTGAATCGGATTGAGTTTTAAAAAAAGCAAACGAACTTTATTTATTGAATCGTGTCTTAAGACTAAAATCTTAATTCGCCTCGATATTCATTGTGTTCCTAACTGATTTGTTATTGTTTCGGCGACAGTAGGATGATCGTCTGGGCTGTCTTCTTCCTGGTATTGATCATAGCTGCTGACTTATCTCTTTTGGGGAATGAGTGTGTGGTATATATTTCTGCTGAGTCGTCATCTTTGACGGAGGAACGTCTGGCTGTCAAATGGCAAATGATCTTTTCTCACATATTTCCAAACCTCATTCGATTTCATTGATCTTCCTTAGAATTAAACGCTACGAACGCGCTTGAAACTTTTCTTTCAATCCGGTTCGTTACGTTAAAATCCGTTTGTTGATGATCAACAGAAATCAAATCCAAAGTTATACTCTCATTGAATAGTGTATTATCCCGATAATCAATACAAAACCAATTCGTTAAAAGGAAATCATTTCCAATTATTCCATCATAATAGCCAATAACGTCTTCTTTGATTACGTACATTTTTATTTTCAATCTAAAATCACCCTATACTCAGTTTCTATCTCTGCACTACCTATACTGCTTCTATTCGATCTTCCTATACCCTTGATATACATCACATCTTCGAAGTTCACATCTTCCTTGTAAACACATATAAAAAAAAAATGTTGAACCGCACATATTACGTACTCCGTGCCCGCTGTTCTAAATTCAAACAAATATTACAAACGTTATAGAAGTATGCTTACAAAAAATACTATCACTCTGCTGCTGGTTGGAGATTGATTTCAGAATATTCGTGAATGATCGCCGATATATTCTTGTACATAATGTCAAATCAGGGGATATGAAATACGAACTTTGTTTACATTGACATACAGTCAATGATGCGGGACTGATGCGGGATGCGGCATACAGTCAATGATGCGGGATATCGCCTGTGCACGAAGTTACACATTTTGCTGACGTTGTCCTCCGCCCTTAAATGCTAACTAACTTAAAACTAATATCTTCGATATTGGTCTATTTTCTTCGATGTTCTGCGATGGTCTCGACTCTGTCATGGTTTCTTCTTTCCTCTGCTTGCATAGACTATATGTCAGATACAAAAATGATATTAGGCTTGATATGAAGATATTCATCATAAATCGTGTTGTATTTCTTCCTTCTAGGACCTCGATCGTTCTTGTATTCCTGGCATTCATTTCTTTTATCATTTCCAATGACAGATGTTCGTGGGTTGAGTAAGATGGAGAGTTTATTTGGACTATTGCTGGTAATGGATTTGTATTCGATATTTCTTTTGGAGTGTATGTCTGGTTGGTGATTATCACCGTAGTGTTATGGTAACGGATGAGATAAGTCCCGTTCAGATTAAATGTATTACCATCAGCCTGTACTGGACCATTAAAGTTGTTCAGGAACAGCGTGTCTGGAAGGATTTCTTCAACCTCGGGAACATGTTGTCTCTTGATTCTCTTGCAGTTTGCTAGTTTGCTTTTTAGAAGATGTGTTACACAGGTGTCGTTACATAAATTTATTTTATTATTTATAGTACAAATTGCAAAAATTGATTTCTTACAATCTTTCATTGATCTTAACAGGTTTAGTTAATAGGGTTTTACAATTTTTGTTATAAGTTAAGGGTGGATTAAAGAAAATAGCCATTTGTGGAAATAGCCTCTGCAAATTCTATTGCTACGTCGAGGTTTATATAGGGTATATTTTCGTTTTCAAAGTGATTTTTAATAATAAACATTTCTTTACTGGATAATATAAATGAATTACTGATATTATTTTTTGCTCAATTAATGGCGTGGTCGATGTTTACAATTTCTTCCTTAATAATGGCGATTTCCGTCCTTAGTTTTAGTATGGCATTATTTTTAAAATTTTCAATATTGTCGTCGGTACTTTCGTATCGCTTCTAGTTTTGCGGGGTTTGTTCGAATGCCGTTAGCTGAGACGATGAATCCTAGGAATTCAACCTCTTGTTTAAAGAAATCACACTTGTCCAATTGAACTTTAATGTTCGCTTGTTCAAGTGTTTTGAATATTGTCTGGATGTCGGCCTTATTTTTGCTAAAGACGATAATGTCATCAATGAATATAAAGCATTTCTTGCCGATATGGTCTCGAAGGACGTCATCCAATGCTCTCTGAAATATTGATGGGGCATTTTTTAGGCCAAAAGGTAACCTTGTGAACTCGTACTTTGCGTTGTTGATAGAAAACGCTGTTTTTTTCTATGTCAGATTCCCTTAGAGGAATCTGATGGAAACCGCTTTTCAAATCAAGTACGGCGAACCATTTACTTTGGCCTAACTGGGAGAGAACCTCGTCGATTTCTGGTATCGGGTATCGATCGAGTATAGTGGCGCTATTAAGCTTCCTATAGTCGATAACGAGCCGATATTTTCTCTTGTCAGTTGCGTCCATCTTTTTAGGTCTATCCATACGGGGGAATTGTATGTAGACCTAGATAGTCTTATAATTTCATCGTGAAGCAGTTTTTTTGATTTGGTTTTCTACTTCGTCCTTCAACGCCATTGGATATGGATAAAACTTTGTGTATACGGGTCTATCGTTTGCAGTCTTATTTCACCCCTGACTTTTGTTGTGAATGTTAATTTTTCATCAGGTTCTAGGAAAAGGTTGGGGAAATTTTGAGTTGAGGATTCGAGAGATTGCGATCTTCAGTGTTTAGGTAGTTGGTTCTAGCATTAATATTATTGGCATCTTGAGTTGTCTGATATTTCATACGTACCTTTATTTTATCTCGTATGGTCATGTCATCTTTGTGTGTGTGAATGACTGCAGAAAGAATTCCGATTTCAAAGTGGGAAGTAAGTAGAATTTGATTTTTTCTTGAAGTCCGAAAAGATTGATAAAAGAATGATGACTGACTTTAACTTTGCCGCCTACAGAGTTGGCGAAAATGGTTGTTCATTTGAAATAGGGTTTCGGATAAGAAAGTGCTGTACGTAGTTCTTACTAGATCCCGCATCAATTAGAAAACTTTAGATAAAGTTATTATCCGC
This sequence comes from Eristalis pertinax, assembly GCA_907269125.1. Taxonomy (NCBI): domain Eukaryota; kingdom Metazoa; phylum Arthropoda; class Insecta; order Diptera; family Syrphidae; genus Eristalis; species Eristalis pertinax. The sequence goes on from OU026148.1 coordinate 27,682,319, forward strand.
TCTGCACGCTATAATTTCAACTCATTAACATCTTCCTGACACGAGGCGTCAACGCACTGTTGCTCAGGGCACTCGTATGAATGTGTGTTATTGTCCATGTTTGTTTTCTCCATTGTCTTCATATAGTTTTCCATCTCGGGAGTATTCGAGCTCACTGCGTCGGCTTCAGGATTTGGTTGTATGTCCGTGTAGAAGGTGTACTGCTGCGGAACAGATGAGTAAGTGTTGAGCTCTTGGTTGAAAAGATTGTCGAAATCCTTGAGATGATCTAGTCTGGAAAGATCCCCTTGCCTTAGGTTCTGTTTATATCCGTAAATTCTGAGAAAATTGCTTATTGAGATTGTCTAGATTGTTCCGATCGAAGTTGTTGCTTTGCTGGTTTATAAAACGCTGTGAAGGTGTTGCATTAGGATGTTGGCTACTTCTTGACGGTTGATGTTGTAAGGACTGTCTATTCATTGATGGAGGTTGACTTGCGTGATTTCTCTTTATGCCAGTTTGATGATTGTTGACATAGTTTGTCCTAAAGTTCTGATTCTCCAACTTTAGGCAAAGGTGGAGAGCCTGGGGCAAATCGGCAGGTTCTCTGATACCAAGGAACCTTGGCAGATCACCTCTGAGTCTCCTTATAAAAGTATCTAACGTTTTGTCCCGATATGTTTGTTTTAGTATAGACATGGCTTCGACGCCAATATTCATAGAGGACAATCGATCGATTATTAGAGATAGATAAGAATAAACATTCCGATAAAAATCTTGAACGCTTCTTCCTCCCTGTACCAGTAATGACATTTGGTACTCGAGTGTGTTTAGATCGCGTTTGTCAGCGTAATGTATGACAAGCCATTTCGAAATACTTCTCCAATTGAGTGGAGTGTCAATGATTCTAATGCAACGTCTGCATTGCCGATAATTTTGTTCCTAATTACACTCAAGATTGCGTAATACTTAGGAGTGGCAATGATTGGTTCATAAATTTCCAAGACTCTCTTGACGCTCTTTCTCCAGGAGTTTAACTCCCTTGGATCCCCTGTGAAACTGCACTACGGCAGGGACTCTATCTAAGTCAGATAGTCATTCCTGTATTCGGGATATATCGTGTCTTCACTGGCCTGTATTTGGTCAGCGTTAGGGTTAAGTGCGTTTTGCACGAGAAATTGCCCTTATTCCCTGAGAACTCGGCTAATAATAGATTATATAAGTGACTCGAATTCGGGGGTACGTACTTCGTGATCAGGAGTAGTGTTTGTAGAGGTTGATTTAGAATAAACGGGTCTGGGGGCAGTTTTTTCACGGGCTGCTTTCGAAGTGGAAGGCCGGGCCGGGGTTGCATTTTCAAAGAATGTTTCGAGGTAGATTGCGTCTTCCCCAACTTGTTATTGTTGAGCATTAGCGTTTGATCTTAGTAATCGATCTGTAGACATTTTCGTAGCAGGAATAGCAGATTTCACTTGATTTTAGACAGATTATCAGATCTTTTTAAAATCTTATTCTAGTCTAGAACAAACGCGGCGGCTACTTGAGGCGACATGCTTTTATTATATTCACTCGCGGCGACCACTGGTCCCTATTCGGGCGCCAATTAAATCTACTTTTTGTTAATTTTTAAAAAAAAATAAATTTTTTGTTCGAGGCTCTGTTGGGCAGAGCTTTCCCTTACAATGCTACAATTCAAGTCCTCGTCTATTTTTCGTACACTACCTTAAATACTAATAATTCTGCTGACACATCTCCTGTCTGCAGTCTGCGGATGTTCCCTCAGGTGTATCGGGTGGCTGCGCGAGAAAAGGAAAACCTTGTTGCAAAAAAACAACACTTAATTTGTATTAAATGGATGTTTATTTTACTGTGGTCGAAAGTACACTGCACTACATTTCTCATATGTGTATTATACCTACATAATAACTACCTACATATATGACAAATACCTAAAATTGCTGATCGATCATTGCGGCTTCCAGTCGTAGATGCTGATTTAAACATTCTTGCTGAACTTAAATCAGGTCGTTGGACATCCGGTGCACTGCTGACTGGTGTTGATGCGGTTTTTGGCACCGGCATAACTTGGTCGACATCCGATATATTGCTGACTGGTGTTGCTGGGGTTGTTGGCACTGACATAACTCGCGTGCATTAACGGTATTATTTATTTTATAATAAAAAATAAATAATAATTTACTTAATTGTCGTAGGTTCCGCTATCAACTGCCTGTAAAATATTTCTTGACTTAAAATCTAATCTCGCTCTGAGTAATGTATTATTCTATCAAAATCAAACAAATTTAAATTCAACTTTTCTTTTGTACACACGTGTTTTATTTTCAAGTGCCAAGTTACAAGTCAAGTCACAAACTTCTTCTAGCTTACATCTAACATACGTTGTACAGAAAAATATAACAGAACACAAACAGATAACAAAAAAATAGAGAACAAAAGAGAGAAACGAAAATAAGATAAACACAGAACATCAAGCCAAGCCAAGCCAAGATGGTATAGCGTGTGGACTTGTGGTTGCAGGTTGCGACTGTACCATACCTGGTGAACAACATGCATGCGGCTGAAAGCATTCGCTCACAGCATTGGTTGGAGTATCTTCTGTTAACATGCTGTCTTGCGATTTGGATAGCGGATGGACTGGCGAAAACAACTTGTTTACCAAAGCTATGGTACTTTAGCTAAATTTGGTTTAGGATAAACATGTTTGTCTCCAAGCTCATACATGTTCCCTCTGTTGCTAGGCAGTTATGTTGAGGGTCACATGTAACTCCTGGTTCTTTCATTCCCACGCTGGTTCTTGCAAGTTTGTGCATGCCTGCCGATGGGTCTGGGTTTGATACGCCGAAAATGCAAGAGATGCGGCTGGGTACATTCGGTGGTCTTCACGTTACATGCGGTAGTGTCTTTTTTTGTTACGTCCAAGGATGTGGCTATCTTTGAAAGATACTAATAGCCGGGCTATCAGCATGCACTCCTAACCCGCACCCTGCACTCTTCTACCACTCTCCCCATGGAACTGTCGTTAGCCAATAATTTCCCGGTCTGGCAAGCAATTTACACTACTCCAGTATTCCTATTTGTTCGGATGGTTCTGCCGCTCTTCTTTCGGCTTCTATTCTCCGTAGCTCGATCTGCACGGTTTTTACCAGTCCGTAGATGTCTAGCCAGTATTCCTCCACCATTCTCTCAATTACCTCTGACGGGTCTGGTAGATCTGGCCTCCATTCCTCCTGGTTTGTACACTCGAGATAATAGTGGGAGTTGTCATGTCCAAATCTGTATAGATACTTGCGGTACCCGACGTGACCAGAGAGGAACTGGTCACGTCGGGTACCGCACGTTAGGTGGTAGTTGCAGTTTCCTTGGCATCTGTTCATCCATACATCGATTTTTGGAATCAAGATGTGAGTCCATCTGCCCATTGTGGTTTTATCCAATCGATATTGCCATATGGCTATTGAACGTATCCTCTCTTCCTATTTCCTTCTCCTTATTTCCCTGGCCTCAGTTGACATTGAGGTATTCCTGCGGTAAATTCGGCTCATCTCGTCAGCGAGGATGTCGATGGTAATCATTTCAGCGGTGACAAATGCAGCTTCGTCCGAGATCGTACGATAGCCTCTTATTGTCCTTAGTGCTCAGAGTCTGTATACTGCTGACAGTTTCTAGCATGCATCTTTTCTTAGGAGCGTATAGAATAACCGAGCTGACCACCTTAGCTAGAAGAATCCTTTTTGTATATCCAGGTCCGCCAATATTCGGCAGTATTCTGGCGAGTGTCGCTTGCAGCGTTGACACTTTTTTCCTCACGTAGTCCACATGTGGTTTGAACCGTAGCCGGTTGTCCAACATCACTCCTAGGTATTTTACTGCTTCCTTCGCTCGGATACTCTGGTTTCCGACTTGAATATTAATATATTCCACGGTTTTCCTACCAGTAATAAGAACGGCTTCCGTTATGTGGTCCGCCAGTTTGCGACCCGCAGATTCAAGCCACTGCTTTATTTGAACAATGGCTGTGATTGTGGTTGACCCGACTTCGTGCATGTGTTTTGCAACGACCACGATAGCTATATCATCTGTGAAGCCGACTCCTTTGGGTTTCTTTAATCGCAATACTCCGTCGTTCCACAGTCGTGGACCTAACACTGATCCTTGCGATACCCCGGCGGAGATGGTGTAGCACTTAACCCCTTCGTCGGTGTCATATCGTAACTTCCTGTTTGTAAAGTAATTGGCGATTTACTTTAGCAGGTAGTAAGGTGATTCAATCCTTGTGTTTCAATCTCCTTATTTGGGACCAGTCGTCAGTGTTAAACGCGTTTTTGACGTCCAGTGTCATCACCGCACAGTACGTTTTTGTGCCCCACCTCCAAGAATGCCCCTCTATAGCTGCTGACGCAATGTTGCCTACTGATTGGATAGCATCGACCGTGGAGCGTGACTTTTAGAGCCCAAATTGGTGGTTTGAAAGGGCTCTCTTCTCCTCCGCTACAGTCAGCAGTCTGTCGTAAATTATACGCTCAAGGATCTTTCCCATTGTGTCTAGAAGACATATTGGACTATAAGATGATGGTTCTCCTGAAGGTCCTAGGTGTTACGGTTTTCAATTTCCACGGTTCTGGGAACACCCCTTCCTCGAAACACTTTTGCAGTGTTACAATGAAGTGTTCAAGTTTTAATGCTTTTGAATATATATCGGCAGAGTGTTCCGTCCACCGAACATCTGTCCAATCAGCTCGTTTCAATGTTGGAGCATTTAACTATTGACGACAAATGCATACCTTAGCATTTCCTGTTTTTGTTTACCGTACTTAGCTTTTATTAGGTCAATGTTGCAATGATCGGTCATTGCACTTGAGTTTTGTGCATGCAATTTTAGCTTTCCTTCATCCTTACTGACTTAACGACTGTCTTTCAAGCGGAATTGTTGTCGTAACTGCACACTTCCGTCGATCCCGTCACGTCCTTACAATGCCTCGACGATGATTGCAAGCCTTGCATCTTGATGTTGCATGCTAGCGATCCAGTCATCTCGTGAGATCTTAACTCTCATCACACAAGCGGCAACGGAACCGGTGTCCCTTTCAACCTCGACAGGCATTCGGTTTCAGCGCGTCCACATGCGCCATTCGATTTGCACTTCGATGCACTATCTTGAAATCATATCCTTGCAGGCGCAACCACCATCTGGCTGCACGAGGGATAAGCGATGACGTGGCTTCTATTGCGCTCACAGCGGAGCAATCCGTGACGACACAAAATTTTCGGCCGAGAAGTACATACGAAAGCGTACCAAACTCTCTACTACTGCGAGCACTTCGAGTTCGTAGCTTGAGTATTTTGACTCGGCTGGTACGGGCTTACGTTCGGCAAAATCATTTATCGCCTGAAACAGTATTCCAGCTAATCCGTATGAGATGGCGTCGGTGTGGACTTCATGAATTTTCCCTGGATCGTATACTTGAAGAATCGGCTCGCTGCATAATATTTTCTTTAATTTGGCGAAAGCTTCCGTTTGCTCATCCTCCCAACGAAACGGTAACTCCATCCTCTCTTTCTTCAACATGGCGATGATTGCGAAATTCTGAACAAATTTTCTAAAATAGCTTACCAAGTTCAAGAATCTTCTCAATTCGGTGACGTTTGTGGGTCGAGGAAAATCGTCGATGGCTAATGTTTTTTCGTGGCTAGGCTTGATTCCATTCTTTGTCAATCGATGTCCAAGAAAAGTGATTTCTGTAGCTAGGAATACGCATTTGCTTCTTTTAGTAGCTGTACAAATTCTATCAGGCAACTGAGTCCAGCCTCCACACTGCAACTAGGAATAATGACCTCATCTACGTAGCTGAATGCTCTTCCTGTCATCGGTTTCACAAGTTTGGAGATTGCATCGGAGAACGTGCTTGGCGCATGAACCAAATCAAACGGCATTCGATGAAATTCATATCGGCCTGAGTGTGTGATGAACGCGGTGTAATGTCGGCAAGTTTCGTCGATCGGGATCTGATAGTAGCCCGACATGAGATCTAGTACCGTGAAATATTTTTTTCCTGCAGTCATTGAAAGAATTTCCTCCACATGCACCGTCGGCATCGGGTATGGCTTTTTGAGAGTGATGGCATCCAGTGCTCTAAAATCGACGCACATACGGTCACGATATACGCAGCACGACATGTGGTAAGTAGACAGATGTACTAGGCCGATTCACATTGTACTTCATCAATTCTTCAATGACGTTATCAATGACTTCCCTTTTCGCGAATGGCACACGATACGGTTTCTTCTTAATCGGCGTGTAAGCGTAATGTTCATCATGGTTGTTGTGCACAGTCCAAGGCGGTTGAGTGTCTCGCCAAAGCGCATAGCGAACTCATTAACGATTTCATATAATTTCTCTTTTCCATCAGGCGACAACGCTTCGCCCTTCCATATTTCGTTTTCTGTAAATTCCTCGAGACGGCAATTTTTTTTTCCGATGACAAGGCGTCGGTTGTCTTTGCATATGATATCATTTCCGACGATACGGCATCAACTCATATTTGACAATCAAAAAGAAGTGAGCCGCCTCTTCAATTTCTGTATCGTCGCAATAATACAGCGATTTCAACACCATTTCCCGCCTGCAAAAACATTTAATGTGAAAGGGTCGTGTGGTTGAATTTCCCCGATGATTTGTGCTAATGAATGCTGCAAACTAAAACAACAAAAGTTTTTTTTTTATTAAAAAATATTTTTTTGAGCTTTATAACTTACAATAATTTTGTAATACCTAATGTCACCTATCCCCAGTGCAACCGTTACTGTTGTCATTGCATTCGACGTACGTGATGGAATGTGGGATCCATCCGCTCGCTGTTTGGTTGATCCAGACATGGCGTCAGCAGAAAATGTGGGAATAATTTTGCGAGATGCTCATAAATCTTCTTTGTGGTTGTAGAACTAATTTGATGTTAACTTCTCCGCCCTTTAAAGTCAAATGCCTCATTCGATGTCAATGTTCTTAGATGTTGAGAAAGGTCATTTAACCCTACTGTTCTAACTGTTGGGGTAGGATTGTTTTCGTTACCATCTTCAATCTATGTTTTTACAGCTGATGGTTGCAGTATAGCTGGAAGTGGCATATGTCCAGTGGCTTCTGTTACCGCAAAAGTATATGTACCTGCCTTAATAGTTGCGTTATGAAACTGAATCCCCACATATGGGGATTACTTGACAATAGGTTGCTAATACATTTATCATTACTTATGTCTAACATATTGTTTTGTTTACAAATAGATAAAGAGTTAAAAGTTTTACATTTTTTGATTATAGCACATTTTAATATTTCCTAAAATTCTATTTAAATAAAAAAATTTCTCTTTTCAACGAACTTAATTAACATTTTTCTGCAAGTTTCTTTCTCGGTAGTATTTTTACTTATAATGTATAATAGTGACTTATTACTTACAGCTATTCTTACTTCTGAAAAATTCGCTTCGTTGGTAAAATTTCTTTATTCGCTGGCACACGTTCTTTCTTGCGTCTTTTTTACGTATATCTGCCTACGTGGCGATCTCCTTTTTCGTAATGGCCGACCCCGACTCGAAGTTGGCTGCTGTTCGTAATAATCGATAACACCGCGCAGCTGTCATCGAGTACAGGTTCGGTCAAAATTAAATATTTATTTAATCTATTACATCTCGGCCAACCTGACAGATTGATCGGCCTCGATCAACTAAATAAATTAACATAACATCAATCAAACTTAACTTAACTTAGCCCTAAAACCGGTGGACGACTGGACTAGACTTATAACTTAACTTTACTTAGCTAGCCCTTTGAACTTTGGACAGTTGACAGCAATATGCCCATAGCTCGAACAATTATAGCACCTGATTTGACCATCAAGTGGCATGGTGTCAGAAGTCTTCGCTGCTGAAGTGGCGGTTGCCGATGATCGTCTTGCACTTGTACTAGTTCGAGCCGTCGTTATTGGCTTGACTGCACACCACTTCTCGTAGCGTGGCAGCAAGCACTTAAGTTCCGTAATCAACTTGGCGGCGTAAAGGATGGAGACAGTTGATGATGTGTCTGCCAGCCCGTCGATGATATGCTCGATGAGGTTAGCTTCATCCACATCCGAATAGGCGGCGATCTCTTGCATGGAGAGGACGTAATGCAGCAAGGTCTCATCACGTGCACGCATTCGGCGGCTCAGCTGTCGGAATTCCTTGATCAGTAGTTTTCGTAGGCAGTCCCAGTCATCCACTCGTACCGTTCGCAACACCATCTTTGCAGTACCTCTCATCAGTCTTCTTGCACAGACATACTTATTTCTGTCGTCGCAGCCCAGTGACAGAGCCACTTCCTCAAAGTCGGCAATCCACTTTTTGATACCGTACGAATCGTCACCAGAGAAGGGAGGGACGTCGTCGATGATGTTGGTTCCGTTTCTTCAAGTTCTAGTCGTAAGTCTGCTATTCGTTTACGCCTTTTGAGACGGGCCAACTCACGTTCTTCCTCCACATCTGAAGGCGTAGCGGCGCTGTTGAAAGTACCACCAGAAGTTGTGACACTGTGGAATAGCATCGGCATAACTGAAATGACGGAGGTAAGTAAGTGCCGCTGAAGTCCCAGTAGTGGTGCTCACGGATCCTAACTAAAGTGGTGGCCGAAATATCTGCAGTAATCACTGAAGTCGTCGGAAGTACTAAAGGCGAAGCGTGGTCGAAATCTTCGGAGTCACTACGCAGCTGGGTTAACGTTGTCGAGGGTGGCACAGTCACGCGAGAGTTATGTTGTCAGTATCGGGGCGATTAAAAAAAAACACTTGATTTCTCCCTTTGGTCCAATTAACATTAGTTTTATTAATGACGAACGAACCTTCTTCCTTGAATGACAAAAGTAAAGTGGGTTGACAAAATGAATCGATCTTATGCTAGGTTTGCAAACGTGAACTTTTCGTTAATGCTGTAGACGCTGAACTTGCATTATTTCCCGATTCGCCGGATATCGGCCAGACGCTTAGTTTGCATTATGTGCATTATGTGCATTTTACGAAGAGTTCACCTGTGCAATTACAAAATACATGTGCGATACATACATGTGTGATACATTTTATGGTTATGCTATATGTGCGGGATTGACAATTGGATTCAAGGACTTGTGTGGGTTTGCGGGGAAGTGGGGTTTAGAGTTCGGAAGTACCTCGCGCCTCTTGAAGGGGAAGGAAATATCGTGGGAGAGGAATGTTGTTTACTTGACAACTTATGCGGTGGTAACTCTTCCCCTCTTAGATCCAAACGTCCTCGTTGGTATTCTAGAAAATCGGTATCTGCCTGATTCTTTTAGGCTTGGGTGGTGGTTGATGTTTAAAGGATTTTCATCAATCGCCATTGATACTTCTGGACCTTCTTGTGGTATTTCGGTTGATGTTGATGGACTCGCTTTGAAGCTTATATTGGTTTGTTCCTTACCCTGAAGCACGAATACCTTTAGGATAATGCTTGCAGTAGCTGCTGCCACTATGACTAAGAGACTGTAGTTAATAATTTGATGTCAGCTGCTTCGTTCTTTTATCAGCTCCAGATGCTTAGTGTTTTTTAGATGCAATTCTTTCATCATTTCCAGCGTAAGGAGTTCTTCGACCATTTTTTCATGCGAATCGGGCTGCACAATTGCCGGAAGTGGTTTCGATCCTGGGACTTCTGTGGACACATAACTTTGGTTGTCTATTTTTACTGACAGGTTGTGAAACTGGACGATGAAGGATCCTGTAAGGTTGATGACTTCTTCATTAACAAATATTGATCCATTGTATTGATTCAAAAGCAGGGTTCCGGGAAGAATTTCTTCTACCCTAGGTACGTGTTGGTTGTTGATTTCGACACAATTCGATGGACGGCTCCTTAATAGATTGGAAATACATTTATCTTCGCTTATATCTGTAATTTCATTACGCTTACAAATGGTACAAATGGCGTACAATTTTTACTTACATTGTAATACATGGTTATGAGATATTTTTTTAATAATATTTTTCCTCTTTATTGGTTTGATTAGTTATGTTTGACATGTTTTAGTCGCTGACAATGGTATGCTTACAATATATAAAATAGTACTTGTAGCTATTTTTACATCTGCAAATTGAAACGCTTCTTCTAAGTTCAAATACGGTACTTCGTTTTTCTCGAAGATTTCTTTAGCTAATTCTATTTCGTGATTTGACAATATAAATGAGTTTATAATTCCAACTTTTGCCCAATGTAGAGCATTGATTAATTCTTCTTTTACAATATCGAGTTTGTGTTTTATATTTATAATACAATCGGTTTTAAATTGAGAGTTAGTTTTTATTAACTTCACAATATTATTTGTTACAGTGGTTATTTCTTTTATTCTTTCATCGTTAAGTTTGTTTATAATCACTTGCTTAGTATTGTTTGTAAGTAAATTGTTAATTTTTGATCTTATAATCTTAAAATCTTCGTAGTCGGGATTACCCGCGATCCACTTCCAAGTAGTGCCAATAAAGTTTAAAGATCTAGGTGATCTAGTTTTGGGTTTCAGGCGGGTAAGAAGGTTTTGGATGTCGGCAATTTCGTGTGATAGGAATGGATAAAGTGGTTCTTCGTTGTTTAAATTGTCGCGTATTTTCGTCTGGATATCTTCGATGACTTGTGCGTACAATTCGAGTTCGATGACATGAATGAGGTTGAATACGCCTGTTTGTATTCTTGAAGTGCCAAGCCTCAAGGTGATCCGTTTCGCGTTGGAGCAGTCCCGCATCTGTATAGAGGCCAAGCTCAGGACTACGATGAATGGGAAAAGAACGGCTAACATCATGGAGCGGCTGACGTTGCGTTACGCCTCCTTTTTGTCCAACGACGAGTTGTTTGCTGCGTTGGTCTACTAAGGGGTCTACTCGTTTCTCCTCTTTTCTGTTTCACTCGTTCTATTTTATTACACTTATTTCTCTTTACTTCTTCTCGGTTTACGTACACTTTTCTCACTTTGTTTAGTTTTAAATTTTTCTTTTTCACTTTCACTTGTTCATTACTATTATTTTTTCCGTCCGGGAAGTGTTCCAGGATGATCGAGTGGTTCAATAGAGTTTTCACTTGTCCTTATGACGATTCACGATTCTTTTTGGATTTTTCCTTGACACTTTTATAACTCGCGATCAAGTAGAACAGATAGACGTGCGGAGGTTGTGAGCGCGGCGGCTACTTTAGGCGACTGGCTTCACTATCACGGGATTGCTTAGGCGGCTACTTGAGGCGACTTACTCGCGTACGCGTGATGCACCTATCGGTCCCTGCTCGGGCGCCAGTTGAATTTGTATTATTTGAAATTTATTAAAAAAAATGTATTATTATATTTTTCTGAGGCTCTTTATTCGGTTTGAAAGTTCAACTTAAACTAAACTTACAATCTAATTATAAATTGAAGATTACCTACGGGAGCCGCCAGCGTACGTGATGCCTATTGGCGATCTCATTTTTCGTAATGGCCGACCCCGACTCGAAGTTGGCTGCGGTTCGTAATAATCGATAACACCGCGCAGCTGTCATCGAGTACAGGTTCGGTCAAAATTACATATTTATATAGTCTACTACAAAGACATTCTTTATTTTTTCTCTAATTACTTTAAATCATGTCTGTCCGGTGTTCCTGCTAGAAGGGGAAGGAAAGGATGGAAAGTATTTTCTAATCGTAGTATAGTTCTTTCTAGATCACTAAGTGCCCGCCGGTATTCCTGAACATCAACAACGTGAATTAATTTAAACGTGTCAGTTTGCATCTTTGCACTTTCCGTTTCTGATGGGTGTGACCCAGAATCTATAATTAGATTTAATTTCGAATCAAAGATTTATGGATGACTTTACCAGATTTACTCAGTTGTAGTTCTGTTTTCAGCTACTATTTCCTTCCTATAGCGACGGTTCAATTTCGATTCTACGCGTTTGTTTTCCCTAACGTACACAATTTATTCTCGAGAAAATTCTATAGCTAATGCTCTACCTGGCCGTTAACACTGCTGCAGTTTGGCGGTGTTATGAATACTTCGATTTTTAGTTCTTCCTTTAGAATGTATCCAATAGGCGCTGGTCCTCTACGGACTGTAGCACCACCCATATTATATTATAATATTATTATTATAATGTGTCAGTATTAGTGTCCAGTTTTCCCTTTTTGTATACGCTCGTAGTCGACCTCCTCTAACAAAAGACGCCATTTAACTAAATTTCGAATTTGGCTTCTTTAGTCTATTAGCCAAGTCAGCGGCCAGTAGTCGGTGAGAATTTGGAACTTTTGACCAAAAAGGTAAGGAAAGAAGTATTTTGTGGCCCAAACTATGGCCAAAAGTTCATTTTCAATTGTGGAGTAGTTGATTTCGGAGTCTGACAATGTTCTACTGGCATAGCATATCGGTTTGTCATTTCCAATACGTCTCTGTGGGAGGACTGCACCTAGTGCAAAAGTGCTGACGTTAGCAGTAAGTGTGGAACAGGTTATTGAAATAAGGCGGACGACAATAACTAAAGATTACTTTTAATTCATTAGATTCAATAGATGAACTTTAAGAACACAAGAAACAGGAATTCATATGTACAGTCAGAAAAAGAATGATTGGAAAAGGATAAAAAGAAGGTTATGTCAGAATGACAGATAAGCTTTAGGGTTGCTTTAGTTGTTTTCGTTGATATGTTGGTATCACAAGTTGTCAGAGATGTCCAACACGCTCCTTCAATGAGATGATCCTCAAACATTCACGATCCCAAGTCTTGATAAGCAATGGAAATGCTTCGGTCCAGGGAGCGCCTTGGTCAAAACATTGGCAGGCATTTCTTTTGTTGACAGATGTTAGAGTTTTATACATCCTTGAGATAATACATCCCAAATAAAATGAATGTCGATATGCTTCGTCCTTTGATGAAACACATGTTTTTTCGCAAGAAGCCCTGCACCAGGGTTATGATTAAATAAAGTAATATCACCTAGTTCCCAAAGACTAAGTTCTTTTAGGAATGTCCTTAACTGCACTGCTTCTTTCATAGCTTCTGAAATCCCCATGTACTCCGTTTCCGTAGACGACAAAGCCACTGTATTTTGTTTTTGCGATTTCCAACTAACGACCGCATTGGAAAGTGTAAATGCATATTCGGTATAAGATCGCCTATCAATTACTTCCCCAGTCCGAATCGACGAATACATTTACCCCCTTTTGATTTTGTGTGTATCGCAGTACACACTCTACGGTTCTTTGAAGATAACGTAGAACGCGCTTAGCAGCACCCCAGTGCATATCGGTGAAGCAATTATTGAATTGAGCAAGAACACTTATTGCGTGTGATATGTCTGGGCGGGAGCACACAACAGCATACATAAGTCCTCCTATCAACTCTTTATATGGATACTTTTCTATTCCAGGAGAATTTTCATCCTTGGCGAATCTTGAGTTGGGTTGCATAGGGCTGCGGATTATCCCCTTTGATTTATCGATATGTGTCCTGAACCTTGGTTTATTCCCTTACTTCAAATCTGATCCGTCATCAGATTAATTTTTATTGAATTTATTTATATCCTTGGAACAGAATAAGGATTTGGCCATTTTTTCACACAACGTATACGCATGGATCAGCGTTAGTAGCTTTAAGAAATGGAATTTTCAGCACAGTTCTCAGCACCACCACTAGCATTAAATTTTTCATAAGAACATTTATCATCATCAGGCGTATCACACCTTATTTTCAGCAAATCAATCATGCCAGATTTTGTTTCACTTGAAATAGTGTCTTTATCAACAACAACATTTGGGAATATAAATTAAACACGATTTCTTTTTCGTTTCCCTCTATGAGGGATTTTATTTATTAAAATTAAATTGCTGACGTTACTCAGCCCGAAGTCAACTAAAAACTAAACTTACTCTACTTATTCTAATCGTGGCCTTGATGTTATTCTGTCCCACGGTGGATGGTCGGCGACGCTCCCATGATGGTGTGTCGGATGTTCACACACTTTGCAACTTTGGGAGCGCGTTAACTTATATCCACAAACTTAACATCTCTAGTGATAAAGATTTTTCTTGCAGCCGGCATCCAAATTCGATAAACTTTTGCCTCATCCGAATACTCAACGAATATTCCTTCTGTTGAACGAGCTCTAAATTTGTCCTTGTTTAGTTGTTTATTCAAAACGTACGCTTGGCAACCGAATATTTGAAGATGTTTTAATTTCCGAACTCTTCCTGTCCATAATCCAAAGGGGGTTCTGCCATTAAGGCTTCACGATGGGCAACGATTTCTCAAATAATTATATTGCTACGGCCCAAAATTATGGGGAAAGACCACTTTGTAGAACCATCTGGACCAAAGTTCGGTTCTTCCTTCCACTTACACCATTTTGCTGTGGCGTATAAGGTGCTGAAAGCCTTCGTTTGATTCCTGCTGATTTCAGATACTTATTGAAAGTGATTGAACAATATTCTCTACCATTATCGGTTTGAAGTGCTTTTATTTTATATCCGGTTTGCTTTTCGACGAAACTCTTATAAGACTGGAAAACTTGATGTGTATCGCTTTTGTTTTTGATGATGTATACTTCACACCAGTCATCAATAAATGTTACCAAATATTTCCCTCCACTATGGGACTGAGTCCGCAAACGTCCGAATGGACAATCTGTAATGGTTCAACACTTCTCGTTGTTCTGATAGAGAATGGTTTCGCTGATAACTTTCCTTTTAAGCAAATTATGCACGATTGTGATTGTTGACCAGTTCTTGAAACGATTCCTTTCGCAGTTTTGTTTTTAGCCATACTCAACAGATCCCTGTTGTTTAAATGGCCTTGCCGTAAATACTAGTAAAGTATTTTCGAAGTTTACTAACCTTGATTCGACCCCAACGGCTGCCTGGAGTATAACAGTTCATGTTGCCTTGACCTTGGTTGATTAATTGCTCGCTAAGTTTAATTTTCCTCTATCAGTGGCTGACAGGTTCTCAAAAATGTTTTCTTCACGGCATAGATGGGAAGTACAAGCGCTATCTAAACACCAGCTTTGTTTTAAATCGACCGGCTCCGCGATCATGGCATGCTCAAAATATGTCTTTATGTAAAATGAATCTGCAGTTGCAGTCGCGTTGTGCAGGTTGACGTTTTATTCGATAATCAGCGGCTTTATGTCCAAACTTATTGCATTTGCTGCACCGAAATGGACATTTTTTCATGCAGTTTTTTGGGTTAAACTTGCCTGTATATTTTGAACCGAAATTTATTTGTTTAGTAGGAATATTGTCGCAACCATTGCTCCGGATTCGGACTCCTTGCTTGCGTGCTTCAGCTTCCTCTAATATTTTGACCTTCAGTCTATCGGCATCAGGTAGAGCATCTTGTGTTTCAATGGCACAACGAAAACTTTCAAAGGACTCAGGTAAGCTATATAAATGCATTATGCTCAACAAATCTTTATGAATCGTAACATCGTGTTCATGTATATCATCACCTTCACTCATCTTCTGGAGCGTGAGCTGCTTTAGTGGGGTAGCTTTTCCGCGCTGGTCCCGACGATGCACAGATGGATTCTAACTTCTTCCAAATCTCTTGGGAAGTCTCACATCCACGAATTTGTTTAAGTTCAGATGGACTAATTGCAAAGATAAGATCAGTCTGGCTGTTAAAGCCTTCTGCATCTTTTGCGTATCTGATTCATCAGGCTACGGCGGTTTAGGTACTGCACTAGTAACATAATCCCATTTGTCATTTTTTACGAGCAGTGCTTCTACTTGCTTCTATTTTTTGTTTTTTTGAAAATGGCTATCACATAGGTATAACTTTGATTTACGTTTACGTTGCAGTTACACTAAATATTCTGGGCCCATGACTTGTGAAACTGTTTATTGAATAACGCGGAACAATAAAAAAAAACACAAGTCAAGTTAAAATAACTGAAGATTACTTTCAATTCATTAGACTCAAGAAGAACACAAGCAACAGGAATTCATATGTGCAGTCAGAAAAAGAATGATTGAAAAAGGAAAATTTTTGTCAGAATGACAGATAAACCTCATTGTTGCTTTAGTTATTTTTGTTGATATGTTGGTATCACGAATTGTCAGAGATGTCCAACAGAATTTATCGTAGTCCTCCGTTTCTTGCACTGTATTTGTGACAAAGAGGGGCTGTTGTTTTCGTGGTGGTCCGTTATTGATCCAGTTTTAAGTGTTATATATTAAATCTCGTTGAAAAGTGCATCTGTCCAAGGACCTGATCCGGTGGTTTAGCCGGGAGCATTTGGTTGATAGGGGCTGAAATAGTGTTTTTTCCAGATCTGTTATGTATTCGCATGCTTCTAAAATTCAAGCTTTGAAACTCGAGGCAAGATGTACATATATGCCTCTAATAAAGTTTTAGGTTTCTGGATGACGAGAATGCTAGAAACATAACCATTGAGTCCTCTGATAAATATATCCAAGGCTCGGTTTCTGTAATTTTCAGTAAGGGCATTTATCGTTTCCTTTGAATGATCTTCTGTTTTTAATTAATTAATTAAGAGAGAAAGCTGGTGATTAACGCGAGCATAGAACTCGTCTACTACTACTTTGTTTGTTTTTGACACATTGAGTTTAGCACGTGTTTCAAGAGTACGGACATCCCTTTTGTCAGCATAATGCAAGATATTATGTATAAGAAATTAAGACTGCGTCAACTGGACCTCTGACCATTTGCCTTATGTGTTGGATCATTGCTCTATAAATCGGTTTGGTTTTGACTATGACATAGTATTTTAGAATGGATTCCTCAGAGTGGATCCAAGAAACATATTGCACAGGATTTCCGTCGAAAACCTGTAGATCCCTAATGCAATCGGGGAGATTTCTAATTTCGATTAGATCTTGCTCAGTTCGAGGGACCGGGAGTATTTGAGTGGGTGGTTTGGAAGGGCTTACTCTACACTCAATTTGTTGTAGACGATTATTTACTAACTTAATTTACTCCATATTGTAAAAGGAACTTCGTTTGTCTGATTTTGATTTTACTTTGGTTTGGTTTGTTTAAAATTTGTATATTTGTCCTGGAGATCCGTTTGGTTTGCTGGCTGACAATAGAGTGAGTGACGATTAAAGGTTTTTTTGGACGAAAGGATATAGAAGGCCACCTCTCATTTGTCGACCAATCAGAGGCGGGCTTCCATATTCACATATCTCCCCCTATACGCGAAAATGATCTCTACGACATCACACCTTTCGTGAACTCTCAACGAGATTCACCACCAATGTCCAGCACGGCCAGTTTAGAAGCAGGGCGGCGTAGTACTCCACCTGGTGTTTGCACTTCTGCACTCCTTACCTGACCGTCCTTCGCTGTGTACACTTTCACGATCTTTCCACGATGCCATTTATTACGTGGTTTAGCACCATCGCAAATTAGAACTAGATGGTCAGTTTTAAGTGGAGGAACCATTACGTGTCATTTGGACCTTCTGGTAAGCGTTGGCAACTTCTTGCATTTGTCTTTGATATTTTTGAGAACAGCACGTACAAACCAATACCGTTGGCGATTTTCGTTCATAGTCAACAAGTCGTTTTGATGATGCATCTTGTGGTGATAGTGATAGTGATGAGCTCAGTGAGTGGATGCCTCCGGGAAGGATAATTGGTCGTCTCGCTTCAAGTGGCAAACACTGTGTTGCATCCAATCGTCCGTTTAGCCGGAATAAGTCGTCATCGTCCAGGTAGGGTGTAAGTTGGTAAATTACACTGGATTTTGGAACGAATTTACCGCTTTTTAATAGGGACATCTCAGAACTAAAGGCATCATGCTGGCCTTGACGGTAAAGGAATTTTTCAGCAAAGGCAATTTCGGCCATAGTGAGCTGAGAAGGTTTCTTTCCGATTTTTATTTGGCGGTAAGTTTGCTGTCGTATTTCCCGTCAGCTTCTTCTTTACACGTCTCGAAAGTTTGCTTTTATAACGATGTAACCAAGCCACAACAAAAAGACGGATGTCTTCACCTGATGTTTCTGAGAGCAAGGGCTTTTGAAAGTGTGGCCACAGATGTTCGGGCCAGTATAGAAATTCAGGCCTTCTTAGCCACCGGCTATCAGCAAGAAACTTGGGAGGATTGATTGCTCTCGTTGCGTCGTCAGCTACGTTCGGATCCGTTAGAAACCAATGCAAGTCTGAAGCCTCTGACTTGTCTAAATTTTCCGCTATTCTATGAGCGACAAATGGTTTGTACTTCAGCTTAAAAGATTGCAACCAGAGAATGACAGTTTAAGAGTCGCTCCAATATACCACAATTGGAATATCCACCTGATGATTGCCACGAGTCGTTGCCTGTAGCCAACATCCGAGAACTGCGTCTTGTAATTCCAGACGTGGAATGGAGAATGTATTTTGTGGCGCACACCTGGTCTTAGCAGCAACGAAGGCGACATCGGCTTCCACTTGTAAACCTATTCGCATGTATCCAACGGCGGCAAACGCACTTTCACTGGCGTCCGTGAAAATGTGTAGTTTCTTTCAGCCTTTGGTATTATGGCTGAATAGCAACTTTGTGTTTGGAAATTATTTACCTGACTTAATTCTGTCCACCAAAGTTTCCACTGCAAATGTAGCTCTTGCGGGAGAGGTTCGTCCCATCCAATTTTTGTTTTCCAAGTGTTCTGGAGAAGTATCTTTGAGTTTATCAAGAAATTCGCGAGAAAACCAAAAGGGTCAAAGACGGACATTACGATTTGACGTTTTGTTAACGGCCTATCTGGGTCTAGTGACTCCTTTGCGAATTTATGGAACTTCAAATGGAATCTAAAGGTGTCGTCGTGGGTGTTCCAATATAACCCAAGTACCTTTTCGCTGTTGTTATCCGATTGGATGTTAACTGTCGTTCGCAACTGATGTTTCTGTCCATTTAGCTTCATTTGCAGGGCCTTCGAATTGCACACAAAATTAAGCAGTGTGGAACCTCCTTCACTATGGATTTTCGTCACTTCCATGCTGATACGTTCAGCTTTCTCTTCGCTGTCAAAGCTGGAAACGTAGTCGTCCACGTAGTGATTGTCGAGTACGGCAGTAACGGCTTCAGGGTATAGCTTGATGAAACTGGCGATGTTAGGATTTGTTATATACTCCGCAGAGCAAGGCGAATATACTGCACCAAATATCATCGACGTCATTATGAAGGTACGTATTGGCTTGTCTTGTTTCCCGTCTCTCCACAAAAAACGTTGCGCACTTTGATCGGCTTCACGTATGCGAACTTGGGAAAACATTTCAGCAATTTCAGCGGCTACTGCAACTGCGCCTTGGCGAAATTTGAATAGGACTGACAAGAACGACTTTGCTTGTTCTGGACCTTTCATCAGCAGTGCGTTGAAAGAAACATCATGGATTTTGGCGGCTGCATCGAATACAATACGAAGCTTCTCAGGTTTAGATGGATGTACTATCCCAAAATGGGGTAAGTACCACTTGCACGGGGTGGCAATTTCTAGCTCGCTTGGTGTCATTTCACGAGCAGAACCCTTACGGACGTAGTTTTGAATCTGTTCTTCGTATTTGGTGGCAAATGCGGCGTCTCTTTTCGTTTTGACTTCGATGGTGACTAGCCTTTTAGTCGCCATTGGTAAACTATTCGGAAATGAGGGTTCATCAATACGCCAGAGCACATCCCGTTTCATACCGATTTCCTACTTTCCTTGTAGATTTGTCAATCTTTTTACCCCTCAAATTTTCGTCTGAGTCTAATACGACTTCAATTTTTTCCACACCAAAATTTTCGGTAGTAAAGTAGGATTGGACGAGCTGGTTTATTTTAGTTTTTTTCTAGTTTAATTTCAATTATTTTGCTCCACTCTTATATCTAACTTAATCGTAGACAAAATGTTTAATTCTAGCTTAACTTTAACAATTCATTTGAACTTATAACTAACTTACTGACCCTATGCGGGTACTGTAAGCTAATCTAGTCTACAACTCTAATTGCCTTTCGGCCTATACTATTGTAATGTTGTAATATATTTTATTTATTACTTTCTGCACAATAATTTATTTCTTCTTCGTCCTCGTGTCTTGATCGCGGTGGCGATTTCCTTCGTCATGTTGTCAGGCAAAATGAAAAGGTTCGGCGATAGACGGCGCACTTTCGGATGAGAGAATGCCCGATGCTCGGCAATAGCGGGCACAAGTGAGGTAAAAATAATTATTACAGCTCAGCCAATCTGACAACTAAGATTGTCCGCAATCTAAATTATACACTAATTCCAATAATTAAACTGTTTCGGGTGGCATATCGTAGTTAGTGATCTCAGTGTCAGTCGATTCTTTTGGCGTAACCCACTTCCGAATTTTAATTGCCTCAACAACTCCATCATATGGTAACTGACTCAGCTGACTATTCTCTATATTCCGAATCAGATATCGATCATTGGGCAACCTCTTTAAACGACATAAGGGCCACGATATTTTTCAATAAATTTCTTATTTTTACCCTGTTCGGTGTCAACGTGTTTTATCACTACAAAATCACCAACTGAGTATTCTATTGCTGGTCCAGTATGCCTCAGGAAATATTCTAATCTATAGTCCTGTGCTCTTTCAACAGCACCCCAAACCTTCTTGTCTAGTTCTTTCTAAATTCCGATTATCATCCCCGCTAAACTTGTCTACTAAATGTTCAGTCAACCCATCAATAATTACACCCCGTTGATTTACTCCGAATAATAATTTGCTAGGTGTTTGCTTAGTGGTACTGTGCATCGTATTATTAATCGCGTACTCAACTCGGGACAACTTTAACGACCAATCTGCATGCAAGACTGGTTCAGACAATTTGGCTAGCATTGCTTTCAGTACTCCGTTCACGCGTTCCACCTGACCATTTGCTTGGGGTGAAGCCACTAACACTTTAACATGACCAATATTGCGTTCCTTAAGGAAGTTTTCGAACTCAGGGGATGTACAACAAATTCCCCGGTCTGAAATTATTCGTCTGTATAGTTAAAATATTTATCCAGTGCACTGCTGTGCACTTCCTTAGTACTGGTTCATTTGACTGGATAGAGTCGAACAAACTTCGTTAATGCATCCACAACAACTAGAATATGCTTTCTACTAGATGCAATAGATGGCAATTGGCCAAAGTGTTCGATATGAATCGTGTTAAATTGTATGGGCTTCTTTGGAATATTATATAAATTATGCTCGTTAGAACGAGCTGGTGTTGTATATATAATACATTTAATGCAATTCTGTATGAAAAATTCAATTTTATGCCTCATATTAGTAAACCAGTAACTTTCCCTGAGTTTGTTATAACACTTGTTCGTACTTAAGTGACCTATTTTCTCGTGAACCATCCTAATAACATTATCCTCCATTTCACCTGGTACACATAAGAGCAGATGGCCTAAACTGTCTTTGCGGAAGACTAGTCCGTCATGCAACTCAAATTTATCAACTGTACCAGTTTCAAGTCTCGTACTCATATCTTCTATCCACTTATCTCGACTCTCATCACTATCAACGACTGCAATTTGGGGACACATGTTTTATATAAAGTCGCGCCTTTACTTCATTATGTTCCTCGGTTGGGAAACCACGGCTTAAGGCATCAGCATGCCCCATAAAACTCCCCTACGATGCTGAATGATGTAGTTATAATGCTTTAATTCAAGAGCCCATCTGGCTTTTCGTGGGTTTACACTCTTTTTATTTAGGGTCAGCGTAAGTGAATTGCAACCTGTAATTATCTTAAATGGAACTTCTAAATATACCGTGAAACTTAAAGAGTAAATGATTGCAAGTGTCTCTAGTTCGAAACCATGGTACTTTGATTCAGCAGCGGAGGTTGACTTCGAAAAGTATGCAATAGGGTGGAACCTATTGTCACTTTGTCGTTGCATCAACACTGAACCAAAGCCTCGCATACTTGCATCACAATGAAGTTCGGTATCATGCCTTGGGTTGTAAACGGCTAACACCGGTGACCAATGAACTTGCGGAAGTGCATGAATGGAACTCCTGCTTATTTCTTGGTACTGGTTAATTTTTCATGGCACTAATATGGGTGACAGTCGGACGCACACCGGATGAATTTACTAAATTACCGAGATATTCTATTTCATTGTAAGCAAATTTGCATTTAGAAAATTTTATTTCCAAACCCATATTATATATTCGGCTCAAAACGTCTTTAACTATTTCAACATGAGATTCAAAATCAATCGAAGCAATCAAAATATCATCTATATAAATAATTACTTTGCCTGAATCAATTAAGTCACGAAGAATGTTATAGACGAATCTCTGAAAGCTAGTTCTTCAAACCGAAGGGCATCTGCAAATATTCGAATTGCCCATGGGAACAAAAGAAGTAAATTTGATTGAGGCTTCGTGCATTTTAACTTGATTAAATCCATCTTTTAGATTCACATATCAACATTTCCATGCTGTATATTCAATACGGTCCTCAATTAATGACAAAGGAAAGTTGTCACGAACCGTATTTTTATTCAAGGCCCTGTAATCAATACACATGCGAACTTCGCCATTCTTTTTCTTATTGTCGCACGTAAATTTCGTCGTGAAGGTCACTATTTAAATATGCATTACCCACGTCCACTTGATGCAGATACATTTGCCATTCTACAGCCAATGCTAATACCATTTTAATGGTTGAGTACCTTGCTACGGGTGAAAATGTCTCATCGTAGTCTATTCCATACCGTTGACTGCAACCGACTAATCGTGCTTTATATCCCTCGATATTTCCATTTTTATCCCGTTTGACAGAAAAATACCCACTTGCAATCTATTGGCCTTCGCTTGTCTGGTAATTCTGTTATAACCGACGATTTATTTTTCTTCAATGAAGCCATTTCGGCCTTCATAGCATCAATCCACTTGTCACCATCGATTGACGAAATTGCCTGCTGAACAGTTTTTGGTATCTGTACATTTACCAACATTTGTAGTTTATTACAGATCTTACGATTTCTTAAAGTCTTAAAGTATTGTCATTTTTGTTATTGAATGTGGTTGTTGGAACAAGTTCTTTATTCGTCTCCATGACATCTTCTGTGTTTACATTCAACTCATAGTCTTTTGATTGTATATCAAATCCTTCATTAATATCTAGGGGATCTTTTTCATTTAACACCTGAACATTATATTCATTTTCAGTTTCGACCATGTTTCCGTTAGATGCAAGATCCGTCTCTTTTGATTTCATTTCACAGTTGTTATTTAAGATAAGATATTCATTGAACTCTTTATTATTGTTGTTGTCTTTATTTTCAAAGTTCGTTTCATCGAAGAGAACATCTCGTCGCTCTACAACTTGTTGCGTTCTTTTATCCAATAGCCGATATGCTTTTGAAACTGTAGAGTACCCAATCATAATATATGATTCACCTTTCGCATCGAATTTGCTGCACTTTGGTTTTTTCGTAGCTACTGCAACACAACCGAATGTGCGCATATGTTTAACCTTAGGTTGTCTACCACACCACATTTCAATTGGAGTTTTATTCTTTAAAATATTCGTTGGACATCTATTTCTAATATACGCTGCAGTCATTACAGCCTCCGTCCACAAATTTTGCTGAACACCCGAATGGAGTAACATAGAACGTGCCATCTCTATCAACGTCCTGTTCGCTCTTTCTGATACTCCGCTTTGTTACGGTGTATATGGGACTGTAAGTTGTCTTTGAATACCATTCTTTTGCAAGAAATCTTCAAATTCAAAGTTAACATGCTCTTTACCATTATCAGTACGTAGGAATTTTATTTTACAGTCCGTTTCTCGCTCTACATTTAACTTAAATTGCTTAAATTTACTTAGAGCTTCACTTTTAGATTGCATAAAATATACATAGATTTTTCTTGTCGTATCATCTATGAAAGTGATAATATATCTGGAACCACCTAGTGACTGTATATTAAATGGACCACAAACGTCTGAATGTATTATCTCCAATTTATTTTTCGATTGGTATTCCGTTTCTTTCGGAAAAGGTAAAGAATGTATCTTACTAATCATACATGTTTTGCATTTTGTATTTATGTTATTAACAGCAATCATTCCACTTACCATTCCTTTTGCAGGTAAATCATGAAGACTCTTGTTGTTGAGATGTCCGAACCTGTTATGCCATATCTGATGTGTGTTTTGTAAAGAGAACAACTTTTCATTAAAGGTCTCCAGCACAAATAAACCATCCTTTTTATAGGCTCGAAGTATTATATTTCCATTACGTTGACGTACAGTTGCATATTGTTTTTTGAATATTGCTGTGAGATCGTTTTCTACCATTCTGCTCACAGATATGGAATTCCCCTGTAGTTCTGCGGACTATAAAACATTTTGTAAAACCAAATCTACATTTTTGTATTGGAACGGTACATCACCTTTTCCTTTCGCTACAATGGATTTATTTCCTGCCAATCCAATTGTTTCATTGTGCTGTTGGAAATTGGTGAACATTTGTCTGTCATTACACATATACTGTGTAGCGCCTCTGTCGATAGACCAAGAATTTTATGCTGGTCTACTTTCGGGTGTTGCGATAACTGTTAGTGCTTGCTGTATACGCGTGTTCCTTTTCTTTTCGTTTCCACATTCTTTAGCTAGATGTCCAGTCATACCGCAAAAAAAACATTTTCCTAAAAACGATTTTTTGTTGCCATCTCGTTTCTTCTTTAATTGGGTATACGTCTTATTTGTGTGAACTGTAAATGCTTGCTGGGATCCATCTTCTTGCTTATTTTTTCCTTTGCCCCTTTCAGATTCGTGCAGAAGTTTCTGTTTAAGGAAACTGTACTCCGGCAATGAATCGCGTGTTTCCATTGCAATAACGAAATTGTCGTATTCTTTTGAGAGACTAGATAGCAGCATTATTACGAGAAGCTCTTCATGAAATTCTATTCCCGCCTCTGTCAGTTTTTCTGTAACTTCAACGAAATTATTTAAATGTTGAATCATAATGTCTCCTTCCAACATATGAAGGTTTAGCAGACTCTTATACAAACCGACTTTTTGAATGGGACCTTTTGGGAGGTACGTTGCTTTTAATTTTTCCCATGCTTCTGCAGATGTTTTTGCATTTTTTACATATAACAAGTGTGCTGGTTTTACACTTAGTATTATTAATGCAAGCGGCTTCTCATCGTCGTTCACAAATTTTTCTTTCTCAGCAACATCAGTGATCGATTCCTTTTTAACTTCTCCAGTCACAATGCGCCAAAAATCACTGTGGATTAGGATGCTCCTCATCTGCATAGCCCACACATCATAATTAGAATCATCTACTTTTTCCGTTTGAAAATTATTCATTTTATTATTTTAATTTTTGTACACTTCTTTTTTGTCTTTCGAGCACTCCTGGGCCCATAACATGTTAAATTTAAATCTTTATTTCAAACTATATGTTGACACTTCGAATGACTGGACAGGAATGAATAATGGAACAAATACAAGAGAATAATTCAATGACAATATAACAGATAAGATAACTGACATACACGTTGGAAGCCTTGCCAGATATGTATTTTTAACATAATGACAGATAGTTAATTATTCGTTATAATTAATATAATATTATTATTTGCAATGTTGTAATCTACTCTCTTTCTATTTAAAAGACAAAAAAAGAGATTATTTTATTTTTAAAAGATAATATAATATATGATACACGTGTTTTCTTTGATCTCCTGATACACGTCTATTCCTTTTCTTGACTCAATCCAAAAAGAACCATGGCCTCTTTTCTTCCTTTTTTAGTTAGAGAGAATTCGTGTAGTCCGTGTTCGCGGCCAGGCGGCGTTTATGTAGTTTTATAGAATTAAATAAGTTTAACAATTCAGGAAGAGAGGGCGCCAGCACATAATAAGTAAACTATTATAATGCCTTAGGTACTTAGGTACAATTTTTATAATTTTAGTACATCGACAGCAATTTTTTTTGTATTATTTTGGTTTTAGTATATAAGGTTACAATATATACTGTTTACAGGATGATAGAGGACATCTCTGAGTTGATCGGGTGCTCCGTAGTTCTCCCTTTTGGCTAATTTTTGGCTTACTCGTGGTACGGGTTCCACCACTGTCGACTCGGTTGGTACAGTTGATCGGCTTCGTTGTGTTCTTATGTGAATGGTGGTTTTATGCACTGGATTCAGTTTATCGTTTTAACCGTGTTCTTATGCGAACGCTTATTTTACTTAGACACTGAAAGCACGCACTGTCTTTTATATTTCTTTTATACTTCAAAACTAATTACATTGCTATATTTTGGTACTGAGGAATTACAAATTAATCCAGACAGATTTCTTAGAATTACATTCGACATTCGATTGATAATGCATAATTGACTATATTTAGCATACGATTGAAAATGCATAATTGACAATATTGTGGGAAAGAAAAGAGATGAGGTAAGCAGTGTGCGGAGTGTGGGAATGGTAAACTGGCGTGTTAACTTCCGTGCTGTCGTTACAGGTTAGAAATAAAATGTAAGAATATGGATGTGTATGGAGGTATACCAAAACAAAGTAATTTAAAGTTGTCAAAAAAAATATAAAATATAGTATGTGTGTACATGCAAATTAATTTCATTTGTTCTAATTGAAACAGCCCTTTATTGAACAACCGCTCTGAATCAAATCTGACTACAAACTAAACTCTTAAAATCTAATCCGCGGAAAAGCATCTTGCGATCATCCATCGAGTTGCCATTCCTGGAAATTTATATGTAAACAAAGATACACTTAATCTAAACCAGAGAATATCATTTTGTCACTTCTGTATCAACGAATTGCTGCGCTAAAGGTACTTCCAGGAATTGTTTATGAACCGCAATTTAACGTCCTCCTTCCTGAAGTAAATCGTCCTGATTCATTAAATGTGATTTTTTTTCATTTAATTCGATAAAAGTATTTTATTCATCATCTGCCAGCTTTTTTTGCTTTTTGATTTCATGTTGTATAAATTTGAATGATATGTGTAAAAATAATATAATTATTACTATTATAAGGATTATGCTTAGCACTGGTTTCTGAGAGTATTGATTTTGAATTTCATTCATCAAATTAATATTGTCAAATTTTAATTCTTCAGTATTACTTTTTAGATAATCCAAAATTTTAAAATCATCAAAATCCTCATTTTTCCTGATGGATTGTCATATGTGCCGTTACCAATTTGTATTGTTTCCTTAAATGTTATCAAATATGTTCCTGATAGTTTGGTTTCATTTACAATATGGCAGTTTTGCCGAAAGGCAGTTATTGCTATTGTTAATTTTACAAAATGTATCACTTAATTCTATTTTACAATGTTCGATTTTGAAATATTCATGTTTATATTTAATTATTTCTTTAGGAATTATCAATCTTCCGTCTATCTGGGAGATTGGTATTGATTCAAATAAAATACATTTTTCTGATACTAAAGGGTATAATAATATCAATGAATCTTTTTCAACTGTTTTTCAAAACTAGATACGTCAAGTAGATCGGTTATATGAATTTCCGTATATTCATGTTGCAGTATATTCTGCATTTAGTTAAAGTGAAGTACAGAAGGGTTGACAATTAAGGCTTTCGCCAAAGTATAGTATAGTATTTTGTAAATCATTAATAACACGTCATAGTCCTGTGTCTTCTTACAATTTGTTCATGGTTATGTCCAATGAACATATTAACGGCTGTACCTAATTTTTCGATTGTTTTGAATAATTCCGAATTTGTAGTGAATTGTTTATTATTATTTACGATTAAATCATTGATTTTATTTGTGACGTATGTAAAATCATCGTGGTCGGAAGTTCCTGTTATCCATTTCCTAATTCTAATTCATTTATACCTCTCCTGACTCTTTTATAAGATAACTCTTTTAGTAATGTTTCTACTAAGTCAATTTCCAATTCTGTTTCTAAAGATTCTGATTGGGTATACGACTGTTTGTTTTTTTCCTTTAGAAAAAAAAAAAGTTTTTTCTTCTTCTAATATCTCATTGTAATACGACAGGTTCGTTACATGTAAAATATCGCCATATTCTCTGTATATAAGGGAATTGCTGTTTTTGATTAGAACATAATTGTCTCTCGTGTAGTCGATTATGTCAGCATTCGCAAATGTGATTGCTGTTATAAGAATGATGAAATTCATTTTCTGTAAAATAAAATTTATGTATCGTATCTATTTTTGATATTATCTTTGTGAACTATTCTATTTCTATTGTTGATAACTACCTTGTTACCTAAATCTTCTTTAAAAGTTTGTTTTTTATATCGTGGCATTAATTTATTCCGTTCTCCAATGATTTTTTCATAAACTATTTGACCTTCTGTAAAACTTTTATCTTTCCTCTTTTTATTGCGTGTTTCAAGCATCTTTTCCTATGTCATATGGTTTATACTTGGTTACTGAGTGTACAGTCAAATTATATTGTTGAGCTGATCTTAGCATAATCTCCAGGTCATCTACAATGTTGTATTCCTGTTTTAGACATCGACCTATTTCAATGGACTCTTTCTACTTGTCCATTTGTAGTACTATGACGAGGATCGCAGTAATAGGCATCAATATAAGGATTTAAATTGTGGAGTGCTTATACCAGGTTCATTATCTAGTGTGATTTGTTTAGCTTCTGGGAAAGATTGCAACAATTCCAGAACTTTTTCATTTAGATTCAGTTTATTTTCAATATTCTTTAGTACTAAGAATTTTGAATAAAAGTCTACGCATGTAAGAAATTTTAAATTTTGGGCATAGAATAGATCTATGTGCAGCAACTCTCCTTCCTTGGTTGGAATGGGTGCTTGCTAAATGGGGATCATTTGAGGATGTCTATCATATTTATTGTTATTACAGATTTCACAATTACGATTATATTCTTTTAGTTGTTGGCTCATCTTTGGCCAATAATACATATTTTCTATCTGCTTGATATTTTCATTAAAATTTCTATTAGCTCTTTATAGAACAAACGCACGTTCGATGATCATAGACTGGTCTTCGGTGTTTGCAATATCAATTGGAAATTTCTTTGTATAAAGAAATTTGTTACTGAAGGTATATTTAATAGATTTGTTTATGTTATATAAGTCTTCAGGTGTACAGTGTATTGCAGTAACCAGTTTGGGTTGTAAATATTCTTTAAGAATAATTATTAAATTTTCTACTGTATCGTATTCTATTATATGTCTAACGTTTCCGAAATTACGAACAGATTCATGAAAAGTGAAGTAGTTTTTGATATCAACAATTGTTGTTTAAATTGACTAAATGGTTTTTTTGTTTCTTCAATATAAGATATATGACTACTTTGTGCATAGTGCTGGGTATTATTATCAAAATCCTCAATATCGTCTTCAGATTCCTCCGTAATATTATTGATTTCTATTCTCTATAAAGCGTCTGCTACTACATTATTAGCACCAGGTTTATAAATTATTTTGGGTGAAAACTCTTCAATGAAGGAATGCCACCTTTTAATTTTAGAATTCGGGTTACGATTTGAATTCGCAAAGGTCAATGGCTGGTGATCTGTATGAATTTCTAGATTAGTTCTCCATACAGATAATTTCGCAAATTTTTCAAGGACCATACAATGGCATACAGCTCTCTTTCATTTGTAGCATAATTACGCTCAGTTTTGTTAAATGTCTTAGAGACAAATGTTATGGTTTTGGAATCCTGCGATAAAACTGCTACTATTGATGTATTAGATGCGTCAGTGTTCAATATAAATTTTTTGCTGTAATCAGGTTGTGTTAATTCTATTCGAAAAGTTAATTCATTTTTCAAATTATTAAATGCGGTTAATCCTTTGTTGTCTAACTCTATTGGCGTCCTGCTTTTCCACGTAAGAATGAAAGTCCCCTCGTTGACTTCCCGGAATTTCAATCGCTCGCTTTTATTCCCGGAAGTTTTTTTCCCAGAGAATTTAACCACTGCTTCAGCTGCGCAGCCGTATATGACTTCATTATATCTATTTCAGATTGCATGATTAAACACACACCACTTCTGAAATTGTAGCAAGTCGTTTAACAGTCCTTTTAAATAAAAAAACGCACCACTTAATTATTTTTTCTAACTTTATTATTATATTCTACGTTTATATATTTGCGTCCAACACGGTTTTGTTTTTATCCAAAATTGTTTCTAATGCCCAGTTTAGGATATTCGGCAAAAGGTGGGGCCCAAAACCCAAGACAATTCCGTGGATGTATGTACACGGTACCTAAATCCACCAACCTAAAGCTGCTAATTAGAATACAGAAACTAGCATGTCTAGGTGTTGTTGGTGTAATTTGTACTACCCTGACCGCGAGCCTAGAGGTACTACTAAATCGTCTACCACTCGACCTCTATATGATAGCTACTGCTGCAAAGAGTGCCATCAGAATCTAAATGCTGGCTCTCAAGCCGTAGTGACCTTGTTAGTATACTTAATAGTCTACAAATTGAACAGTTGGAGAGCTAGTACATACTCCCGTTCATCGACTTTGAAGTATCCTTCGGATGTTATTTCCCGTTTTTATTATGTTAAATATAAAAAATTGCAATATTTTCGGATATCAAACTCATCACAAATTGGAATAGAAATTATGCCATATACACTGATTCCTTATCATCAATAAATGCTATAAATAATTTAAATAACACTGACTACTAGCCAAGTTTTATAAGAAATATATTAAAAAGACTACCTCAACATGCAAGAACTTCCATCAAAGACATTATCTCCAAAATCATCCGCCTTCGATGGACACAGTAAATTTTCTCACCTACACTATCTGAACAAGAATATGATTTCACAATG
This sequence comes from Eristalis pertinax, assembly GCA_907269125.1. Lineage (NCBI taxonomy): Eukaryota > Metazoa > Arthropoda > Insecta > Diptera > Syrphidae > Eristalis > Eristalis pertinax. The sequence goes on from OU026148.1 coordinate 27,713,133, forward strand.
CCCATACTGTAACTTATCTACAATTTCCATCTCCCACATATTTAACAACTGGCCTCACTTTAATAACATCAGAACTCCATTATTTTCGGACATGTACCCACAAATCTACTGGTGCTGCTTAGAAAACGTCAGCACAATTGTAGAATTTCTTAAAAAATCAGATTTATATAACTTAATCTAATTCTAAATATCTTATATGGAGACACTTGCTGCCCTCGCTTGTTAGACTGAGCATATATTTTTATAATATTCTATACCAGATTGTAAATAAATAATTAAATACATCACTAAGGCCATGGACATGGCACTAACCAAATCATGCCCACAAAAAACCAACCTGGTGGACAGAGGACGTGCATAAGCATAGAAAACTAAGCAGATCACTCTACAACCGGCCAAAGCAACGACGAATCCAAACTACTGGGACCGTTATAAGGACAGTGTAAATACCTATAAAACATTAATAAGAATATCCAAAAATAAATGCTGTATAAAATTCTGCTCGAACATTGAAAGAAACACAGAAGCCAGCAGATTTCGTAAAATTCTATCAAAAACACCGACCCCTCCTGGTCTCCTGAACAACGAAGACGGTTCTATGACAATATCGAGCCAGGAGTCACTAGAATTGCTACTAGACAAACACTTTCCCGGCAGCGAAAAAGGTTTCCCAGAGGAGCAACAGACCGAGGGTTAAATATCTCTATGGAAGTAGTAAGCAATAACAAGCTCAAATGGGCTATACATAGCTACCTACCATATAAATCCACCTGCTTAGATGGCATATACCCCATAGAACCACAACGGGCCTACAGTACACTGGATCCATGGGTATTAAACCTGCCTTGACTACAACTATATACCAATGGAATGGATAAAAGTAAAAGTAGTTTTCGTTCCGCAATCGGGAAAAGTATCCCACATAAGCACAAAGGACTATAGACCCATCAGTCTCTCCTAATTCCTTCTAAACACGCTGGAAAGACTCGTAGATCTATACATATCTTATACTACTTATACTACCATCCTTATATTAGTATGGTGGCCCATGCAGTTATGAAAAAAGGTGATCTAAAATGCCCTTGTCGGTTTAAATAAATAAGTTGTGTGTAAAAATAATCACCAACATGGACGCAGAAGAATTGCGATCCATAGTAGAAAGTGCTGTATCCAGTGCACTAGCGGCACAGGCAGTTTTAATGAAAACATACTTGGAAGACAGATTCAACCAAATTAATAATACGTTGAACTGCTATAAGCTCGGTCGACAAGAAACTGAAACGAAATTAGATTCTATTGGAGCCGAGTATCAATATATAATACCTCTGACACCTATTTGTTGGAGAAAAATGTCTTATCGACAAACGGGAGGCAGACAAATATGTAAAGCCCGTAAAGGAGCTAAATAGCATAACTTCAGTTCACTCCTTCATCATTGTGAACCCTATTCATGGCTCCAATGATATTAATAACGAGATTAACACTCATTTCATTCTCAACGACGTCAGGTTAAATCCTACTGAAAACAAGCTTTTGCCATTAAACACTTCGGTCATGGCTACATGGTGGCCCGTCTCTTCTACTCGTGCGAGAACAATAGACACAACAGAACACGAGTGGTTGCTGAGAAGCTAGGCCCTGGCCCTCTACGGGCTATAGTGCCACCCATATTAGTATTATTACATGGCTAAGAACAGTACCAGAGACAATATTATGATATATTCACAGCAATCTCTGCATGCAATGGAAGTGGTCGAATTTGTATGCAATGAAATATCTGAAAAAGGCCTAAGCACAACGGTCTTTAATAAGTGGAGGGTGGTCTACACTCACCTAATCCGCTAAACATAATATTCGGGTAGTTTTTAGAATTATACATTTCAACTCAATATATATTCTTAGAAATCGACACAGCTGAATATAGTTTGTAATATCACATTAAATCAAATCTAATAATCACCAAATAATTAAAACTGCAAATATAATAATGACGATAGTTTGAGATATCTATATATGGGGTTCGGTTACAAATGTATGTAGCCTTAAACTAACTTAAGCATAGAAATACTTTGTAATATTTCTAGAATTAATTGATAACAATTACATAAGTAAAATTCATCAGCTCAGCAAAAATACCATACTGTTAAACAACCACAACCCTGCCAGAACCATTATTGAGGACGATGTTATTAACTTCAAGAAAGTTACGCCACCAGCTTCCATAATCCACAATAGTCAAAAATGCTCCTCTAAAAGTGTAACACATACAGTCTATAACATATACAGTCTACTGTTTTTTTTTGAAATTATAATAGCATTTTCTATCAAATATGCCTTTTTGGGAATTTTCGAACTTTATTTGGGACATATAGTCCCAATGCTAGCGAAAGTCTGAAATGTATTACATTTCCCCAAGTGGCCGACGATTTGCTTCGAATTAAAATAATGAAAACGCAGTTAATAGAAGAAGAAGACCATAGAATACGAAGATAGGGCGCGCCCCGTTTGAGGGTTCTATAATAAGAACCCAAGCTTTTTCCTCTCTCAAAAGCCCTGCTGTTCTCAGAGCTTTAACAGATTTGTTTTTTTGTGTTTCTTATTGAATCTGCGCGTTTGCTGAAAACATTACCTTCTACTTATCTGTATTTGCTAAAGTGGAAACATACATTTTCCTATCCCGATCTCTTACGATACAATTTGTTGAGTGTGTACATACATGGTGAGATCTTGTCGAATAAATATATTCTATTGTAAATAAAATCGCTTGTTTATTTTTTAATTGGCGCCCGAACAAGGACAAATGCGCGATATTTTGACGAATGTTCCTCTAAAAGAACTCCAGTAACTTAAAAACTACTCTCGTTTTAACGGTTCATCCCGTGGTTACTGAAAACGCCAGCCACTGCCCTAAAATAGTCCGCATCATCGGACAAAAGGGACCAGCATTGGGAATGCCGCTACTATTAAGATTAATTAACATACTACATACAAGTGTCATATAATTAAGTAGAAATTAATTGAGAAAAAGAAAGCAGTTTTACTTTTGTTTTATAAGTAAATTAATCATGGACAATATACCGCAAAATATTGTGCAAAGGAAAGTGCATTTAACGAAAGAGGAGAAACATTTAGTTAACACAATAATTAAGATCAGGGAGACAATAATACAAAACATACAGAACTCTCCTGGTCTGAGCAGTAAGATGCAGTAAGAAACAAGAAGAAAATAAAGTTTAAATAAAAATGAATAAGAAAAAAGAAAAAAAATAGAGTTCTTAGCCGTTAAGGTTGCGCGGCCACTGTGGTTAACTTGCAACCCATACAGGATTCTGGCTGACGTTGTTGACGTACAGAGCGATAAAATCACTTGATGGCTATAAGAGCCATCTCACCAACAAATTCGTCGACCGGAACACCATATAAATTCTTTATCGTTAATGGAGCCATTTTTATCCAAGAGAATTGCATTTGTGAAAAGCTATAAATTATTTTATATAGAAACATCGCTAGACTAACTTCATTATTTAAATACATATGTACGTAACATTCGTACGGCTTGCCCAGAAGGGGACGATACGATATCATGAATTGAAAAAAACTCTTTAATGAAGGAATGCCACCTTTTAATTTTAGAATTCGGGCTACGATTTGAATTCGCAAAGGTCAATGGCTGGTGATCTGTATGAGTTTCTAGATTAGTTACTCCATACAGATAATTTCGCAAATTTTCCAAGGACCATACAATGGCATACAGCTCTCTTTCATTTGTAGCATAATTACGCTCAGTTTTGTTAAATGTCTTAGAGACAAATGTTATGGTTTTGGAATCCTGCGATAAAACTGCTACTATTGATGTATTAGATGCGTCAGTGTTCAATATAAATTTTTTGCTGTAATCAGGTTGTGTTAATTCTATTCGAAAAGTTAATTCATTTTTCAAATTATTAAATGCGGTTAATCCTTTGTTGTCTAACTCTATTGGCGTCCTGCTTTTCCACGTAAGAATGAAAGTCCCCTCGTTGACTTCCCGGAATTTCAATCAAGCGTAGCATCAACTCGCTTTTATTCCCGGAAGTTTTTTTCCCAGAGAATTTAACCACTGCTTCAGCTGCGCAGCCGTATACGACTTCATTATATCTATTTCAGATTGCATGATTAAACACTAGATATTTAGGTATATCCCACTTCTGAAATTGTAGCAAGTCGTTTAACAGTCCTTTTAAATAAAAAAACGCACCACTTTATTATTTTTTTTTAACTTTATTATTATATTCTACGTTTACGTCCGCACTCACCGCTGTCTACTTTGCGAATGAATGGTTTACAATACTGGCTCACTATGAGTGTATCGTACCGGCAGTTGTTTCTTAGAATTTAGGTTTTTTAATTGAATTTTGCAATGTATACACCTGAACATTACAAAATGGAATTTGAGACATATTTCGGCGGAAGCTCTTTAAAAGTGTTCGGCGGAAGACCGTTGACCGAGATATCAAACATGTGCGTTAGGCGGATGGCCGTTGTTGACCTGATGGTTGCTCGTGGTGGTGTTAGGTATCGTAACTCCTGCATACGCTGGCGACGGGTTCGACGTGAGAATGACGACGTGGGAGACATTCAGGTGGGAATCTTTGAACCTTATCAACTAGCATTACAAAAATGCTTAGCCGTTAAGGTTGCGCCGCCACTGTGGTTAACTTGTATAGTATACGTATAATAGAAACCGATATAACAACCCATACAGGATTCTGGCTGACGTTGTTGACGTACAGAGCGATAAAATCACTTGATGGCTATAAGAGCCATCTCACCAACAAATTCGTCGACCGGAACACCATATAAATTCTTTATCGTTAATGGAGCCATTTTTATCCAAGAGAATTGCATTTGTGAAAAGCTATAAATTATTTTATATAGAAACATCGCTAGACTAACTTCATTATTTAAATACATATGTGGTTAACTTGTATAGTATACGTATAATAGAAACCGATATAACAACCCATACAGGATTCTGGCTGACGTTGTTGACGTACAGAGCGATAAAATCACTTGATGGCTATAAGAGCCATCTCACCAACAAATTCGTCGACCGGAACACCATATAAATTCTTTATCGTTAATGGAGCCATTTTTATCCAAGAGAATTGCATTTGTGAAAAGCTATAAATTATTTTATATAGATACATCGCTAGACTAACTTCATTATTTAAATACATATGTACGTAACATTCGTACGGCTTGCCCAGAAGGGGACGATACGATATCATGAATTGAAAAAAACTCTTTAATGAAGGAATGCCACCTTTTAATTTTAGAATTCGGGCTACGATTTGAATTCGCAAAGGTCAATGGCTGGTGATCTGTATGAGTTTCTAGATTAGTTACTCCATACAGATAATTTCGCAAATTTTCCAAGGACCATACAATGGCATACAGCTCTCTTTCATTTGTAGCATAATTACGCTCAGTTTTGTTAAATGTCTTAGAGACAAATGTTATGGTTTTGGAATCCTGCGATAAAACTGCTACTATTGATGTATTAGATGCGTCAGTGTTCAATATAAATTTTTTGCTGTAATCAGGTTGTGTTAATTCTATTCGAAAAGTTAATTCATTTTTCAAATTATTAAATGCGGTTAATCCTTTGTTGTCTAACTCTATTGGCGTCCTGCTTTTCCACGTAAGAATGAAAGTCCCCTCGTTGACTTCCCGGAATTTCAGTCAAGCGTAGCATCAACTCGCTTTTATTCCCGGAAGTTTTTTTCCCAGAGAATTTAACCACTGCTTCAGCTGCGCAGCCGTATACGACTTCATTATATCTATTTCAGATTGCATGATTAAACACTAGATATTTAGGTATATCCCACTTCTGAAATTGTAGCAAGTCGTTTAACAGTCCTTTTAAATAAAAAAACGCACCACTTTATTATTTTTTTTTAACTTTATTATTATATTCTACGTTTACGTCCGCACTCACCGCTGTCTACTTTGCAAATGAATGGTTTACAATACTGGCTCACTATGAGTGTATCGTACCGGCAGTTGTTTCTTAGAATTTAGGTTTTTTAATTGAATTTTGCAATGTATACACCTGAACATTACAAAATGGAATTTGAGACATATTTCGGCGGAAGCTCTTTAAAAGTGTTCGGCGGAAGACCGTTGACCGAGATATCAAACATGGCCGTTGTTGACCTGCTGGTTGCTCGTGGTGGTGTTAGGTATCGTAACTCCTGCATACGCTGGCGACGGGTTCGACGTGAGAATGACGACGTGGGAGACATTCAGGTGGGAATCTTTGAACCTTATCAACTAGCATTACAAAAATGCTTAGCCGTTAAGGTTGCGCCGCCACTGTGGTTAACTTGTATAGTATACGTATAATAGAAACCGATATAACAACCCATACAGGATTCTGGCTGACGTTGTTGACGTACAGAGCGATAAAATCACTTGATGGCTATAAGAGCCATCTCACCAACAAATTCGTCGACCGGAACACCATATAAATTCTTTATCGTTAATGGAGCCATTTTTATCCAAGAGAATTGCATTTGTGAAAAGCTATAAATTATTTTATATAGAAACATCGCTAGACTAACTTCATTATTTAAATACATATGTGGTTAATTTGTATAGTATACGTATAATAGAAACCGATATAACAACCCATACAGGATTCTGGCTGACGTTGTTGACGTACAGAGCGATAAAATCACTTGATGGCTATAAGAGCCATCTCACCAACAAATTCGTCGACCGGAACACCATATAAATTCTTTATCGTTAATGGAGCCATTTTTATCCAAGAGAATTGCATTTGTGAAAACCTATAAATTATTTTATATAGAAACATCGCTAGACTAACTTCATTATTTAAATACATATGTACGTAACATTCGTACGGCTTGCCCAGAAGGGGACGATACGATATCATGAATTGAAAAAAACTCTTTAATGAAGGAATGCCACCTTTTAATTTTAGAATTCGGGCTACGATTTGAATTCGCAAAGGTCAATGGCTGGTGATCTGTATGAGTTTCTAGATTAGTTACTCCATACAGATAATTTCGCAAATTTTCCAAGGACCATACAATGGCATACAGCTCTCTTTCATTTGTAGCATAATTACGCTCAGTTTTGTTAAATGTCTTAGAGACAAATGTTATGGTTTTGGAATCCTGCGATAAAACTGCTACTATTGATGTATTAGATGCGTCAGTGTTCAATATAAATTTTTTGCTGTAATCAGGTTGTGTTAATTCTATTCGAAAAGTTAATTCATTTTTCAAATTATTAAATGCGGTTAATCCTTTGTTGTCTAACTCTATTGGCGTCCTGCTTTTCCACGTAAGAATGAAAGTCCCCTCGTTGACTTCCCGGAATTTCAATCAAGCGTAGCATCAACTCGCTTTTATTCCCGGAAGTTTTTTTCCCAGAGAATTTAACCACTGCTTCAGCTGCGCAGCCGTATATGACTTCATTATATCTATTTCAGATTGCATGATTAAACACTAGATATTTAGGTATATCCCACTTCTGAAATTGTAGCAAGTCGTTTAACAGTCCTTTTAAATAAAAAAACGCACCACTTTATTATTTTTTTTTAACTTTATTATTATATTCTACGTTTACGTCCGCACTCACCGCTGTCTACTTTGCGAATGAATGGTTTACAATACTGGCTCACTATGAGTGTATCGTACCGGCAGTTGTTTCTTAGAATTTAGGTTTTTTAATTGAATTTTGCAATGTAAACACCTGAACATTACAAAATGGAATTTGAGACATATTTCGGCGGAAGCTCTTTAAAAGTGTTCGGCGGAAGACCGTTGACCGAGATATCAAACATGGCCGTTGTTGACCTGCTGGTTGCTCGTGGTGGTGTTAGGTATCGTAACTCCTGCATACGCTGGCGACGGGTTCGACGTGAGAATGACGACGTGGGAGACATTCAGGTGGGAATCTTTGAACCTTATCAACTAGCATTACAAAAATGCTTAGCCGTTAAGGTTGCGCCGCCACTGTGGTTAACTTGTATAGTATACGTATAATAGAAACCGATATAACAACCCATACAGGATTCTGGCTGACGTTGTTGACGTACAGAGCGATAAAATCACTTGATGGCTATAAGAGCCATCTCACCAACAAATTCGTCGACCGGAACACCATATAAATTCTTTATCGTTAATGGAGCCATTTTTATCCAAGAGAATTGCATTTGTGAAAAGCTATAAATTATTTTATATAGAAACATCGCTAGACTAACTTCATTATTTAAATACATATGTGGTTAACTTGTATAGTATACGTATAATAGAAACCGATATAACAACCCATACAGGATTCTGGCTGACGTTGTTGACGTACAGAGCGATAAAATCACTTGATGGCTATAAGAGCCATCTCACCAACAAATTCGTCGACCGGAACACCATATAAATTCTTTATCGTTAATGGAGCCATTTTTATCCAAGAGAATTGCATTTGTGAAAAGCTATAAATTATTTTATATAGAAACATCGCTAGACTAACTTCATTATTTAAATACATATGTACGTAACATTCGTACGGCTTGCCCAGAAGGGGACGATACGATATCATGAATTGAAAAAAACTCTTTAATGAAGGAATGCCACCTTTTAATTTTAGAATTCGGGCTACGATTTGAATTCGCAAAGGTCAATGGCTGGTGATCTGTATGAGTTTCTAGATTAGTTACTCCATACAAATAATTTCGCAAATTTTCCAAGGACCATACAATGGCATACAGCTCTCTTTCATTTGTAGCATAATTACGCTCAGTTTTGTTAAATGTCTTAGAGACAAATGTTATGGTTTTGGAATCCTGCGATAAAACTGCTACTATTGATGTATTAGATGCGTCAGTGTTCAATATAAATTTTTTGCTGTAATCAGGTTGTGTTAATTCTATTCGAAAAGTTAATTCATTTTTCAAATTATTAAATGCGGTTAATCCTTTGTTGTCTAACTCTATTGGCGTCCTGCTTTTCCACGTAAGAATGAAAGTCCCCTCGTTGACTTCCCGGAATTTCAATCAAGCGTAGCATCAACTCGCTTTTATTCCCGGAAGTTTTTTTCCCAGAGAATTTAACCACTGCTTCAGCTGCGCAGCCGTATACGACTTCATTATATCTATTTCAGATTGCATGATTAAACACTAGATATTTAGGTATATCCCACTTCTGAAATTGTAGCAAGTCGTTTAACAGTCCTTTTAAATAAAAAAACGCAAAACTTTATTATTTTTTTTTAACTTTATTATTATATTCTACGTTTACGTCCGCACTCACCGCTGTCTACTTTGCGAATGAATGGTTTACAATACTGGCTCACTATGAGTGTATCGTACCGGCAGTTGTTTCTTAGAATTTAGGTTTTTTAATTGAATTTTGCAATGTAAACACCTGAACATTACAAAATGGAATTTGAGACATATTTCGGCGGAAGCTCTTTAAAAGTGTTCGGCGGAAGACCGTTGACCGAGATATCAAACATGGCCGTTGTTGACCTGCTGGTTGCTCGTGGTGGTGTTAGGTATCGTAACTCCTGCATACGCTGGCGACGGGTTCGACGTGAGAATGACGACGTGGGAGACATTCAGGTGGGAATCTTTGAACCTTATCAACTAGCATTACAAAAATGCTTAGCCGTTAAGGTTGCGCGGCCACTGTGGTTAACTTGTATAGTATACGTATAATAGAAACCGATATAACAACCCATACAGGATTCTGGCTGACGTTGTTGACGTACAGAGCGATAAAATCACTTGATGGCTATAAGAGCCATCTCACCAACTAATTCGTCGACCGGAACACCATATAAATTCTTTATCGTTAATGGAGCCATTTTTATCCAAGAGAATTGCATTTGTGAAAAGCTATAAATTATTTTATATAGAAACATCGCTAGACTAACTTCATTATTTAAATACATATGTGGTTAACTTGTATAGTATACGTATAATAGAAACCGATATAACAACCCATACAGGATTCTGGCTGACGTTGTTGACGTACAGAGCGATAAAATCACTTGATGGCTATAAGAGCCATCTCACCAACAAATTCGTCGACCGGAACACCATATAAATTCTTTATCGTTAATGGAGCCATTTTTATCCAAGAGAATTGCATTTGTGAAAAGCTATAAATTATTTTATATAGAAACATCGCTAGACTAACTTCATTATTTAAATACATATGTACGTAACATTCGTACGGCTTGCCCAGAAGGGGACGATACGATATCATGAATTGAAAAAAACTCTTTAATGAAGGAATGCCACCTTTTAATTTTAGAATTCGGGCTACGATTTGAATTCGCAAAGGTCAATGGCTGGTGATCTGTATGAGTTTCTAGATTAGTTACTCCATACAGATAATTTCGCAAATTTTCCAAGGACCATACAATGGCATACAGCTCTCTTTCATTTGTAGCATAATTACGCTCAGTTTTGTTAAATGTCTTAGAGACAAATGTTATGGTTTTGGAATCCTGCGATAAAACTGCTACTATTGATGTATTAGATGCGTCAGTGTTCAATATAAATTTTTTGCTGTAATCAGGTTGTGTTAATTCTATTCGAAAAGTTAATTCATTTTTCAAATTATTAAATGCGGTTAATCCTTTGTTGTCTAACTCTATTGGCGTCCTGCTTTTCCACGTAAGAATGAAAGTCCCCTCGTTGACTTCCCGGAATTTCAATCAAGCGTAGCATCAGCTCGCTTTTATTCCCGGAAGTTTTTTTCCCAGAGAATTTAACCACTGCTTCAGCTGCGCAGCCGTATATGACTTCATTATATCTATTTCAGATTGCATGATTAAACACACACCACTTCTGAAATTGTAGCAAGTCGTTTAACAGTCCTTTTAAATAAAAAAACGCACCACTTAATTATTTTTTCTAACTTTATTATTATATTCTACGTTTATATATTTGCGTCCAACACGGTTTTGTTTTTATCCAAAATTGTTTCTAATGCCCAGTTTAGGATATTCGGCAAAAGGTGGGGCCCAAAACCCAAGACAATTCCGTGGATGTATGTACACGGTACCTAAATCCACCAACCTAAAGCTGCTAATTAGAATACAGAAACTAGCATGTCTAGGTGTTGTTGGTGTAATTTGTACTACCCTGACCGCGAGCCTAGAGGTACTACTAAATCGTCTACCACTCGACCTCTATATGATAGCTACTGCTGCAAAGAGTGCCATCAGAATCTAAATGCTGGCTCTCAAGCCGTAGTGACCTTGTTAGTATACTTAATAGTCTACAAATTGAACAGTTCGAGAGCTAGTACATACTCCCGTTCATCGACTTTGAAATATCCTTCGGATGTTATTTCCCGTTTTTATTATGTTAAATATAAAAAATTGCAATATTTTCGGATATCAAACTCATCACAAATTGGAATAGAAATTATGCCATATACACTGATTCCTTATCATCAATAAATGCTATAAATAATTTAAATAACACTGACTACTAGCCAAGTTTTATAAGAAATATATTAAAAAGACTACCTCAACATGCAAGAACTTCCATCAAAGACATTATCTCCAAAATCATCCGCCTTCGATGGACACAGTAAATTTTCTCACCTACACTATCTGAACAAGAATATGATTTCACAATGCCCATACTGTAACTTATCTACAATTTCCATCTCCCACATATTTAACAACTGGCCTCACTTTAATAACATCAGAACTCCATTATTTTCGGACATGTACCCACAAATCTACTGGTGCTGCTTAGAAAACGTCAGCACAATTGTAGAATTTCTTAAAAAATCAGATTTATATAACTTAATCTAATTCTAAATATCTTATATGGAGACACTTGCTGCCCTCGCTTGTTAGACTGAGCATATATTTTTATAATATTCTATACCAGATTGTAAATAAATAATTAAATACATCACTAAGGCCATGGACATGGCACTAACCAAATCATGCCCACAAAAAACCAACCTGGTGGACAGAGGACGTGCATAAGCATAGAAAACTAAGCAGATCACTCTACAACCGGCCAAAGCAACGACGAATCCAAACTACTGGGACCGTTATAAGGACAGTGTAAATACCTATAAAACATTAATAAGAATATCCAAAAATAAATGCTGTATAAAATTCTGCTCGAACATTGAAAGAAACACAGAAGCCAGCAGATTTCGTAAAATTCTATCAAAAACACCGACCCCTCCTGGTCTCCTGAACAACGAAGACGGTTCTATGACAATATCGAGCCAGGAGTCACTAGAATTGCTGCTAGACAAACACTTTCCCGGCAGCGAAAAAGGTTTCCCAGAGGAGCAACAGACCGAGGGTTAAGTATCTCTATGGAAGTAGTAAGCAATAAGAAGCTCAAATGGGCTATACATAGCTACCTACCATGTAAATCCACCTGCTTAGATGGCATATACCCCATAGAACCACAACGGGCCTACAGTACACTGGATCCATGGGTATTAAACCTGCCTTGACTACAACTATATACCAATGGAATGGATAAAAGTAAAAGTAGTTTTCGTTCCGCAATCGGGAAAAGTATCCCACATAAGCACAAAGGACTATAGACCCATCAGTCTCTCCTAATTCCTTCTAAACACGCTGGAAAGACTCGTAGATCTATACATATCTTATACTACTTATACTACCATCCTTATATTAGTATGGTGGCCCATGCAGTTATGAAAAAAGGTGATCTAAAATGCCCTTGTCGGTTTAAATAAATAAGTTGTGTGTAAAAATAATCACCAACATGGACGCAGAAGAATTGCGATCCATAGTAGAAAGTGCTGTATCCAGTGCACTAGCGGCACACGCAGTTTTAATGAAAACATACTTGGAAGACAGATTCAACCAAATTAATAATACGTTGAACTGCTATAAGCTCGGTCGACAAGAAACTGAAACGAAATTAGATTCTATTGGAGCCGAGTATCAATATATAATACCTCTGACACCTATTTGTTGGAGAAAAATGTCTTATCGACAAACGGGAGGCAGACAAATATGTAAAGCCCGTAAAGGAGCTAAATAGCATAACTTCAGTTCACTCCTTCATCATTGTGAACCCTATTCATGGCTCCAATGATATTAATAACGAGATTAACACTCATTTCATTCTCAACGACGTCAGGTTAAATCCTACTGAAAACAAGCTTTTGCCATTAAACACTTCGGTCATGGCTACATGGTGGCCCGTCTCTTCTACTCGTGCGAGAACAATAGACACAACAGAACACGAGTGGTTGCTGAGAAGCTAGGCCCTGGCCCTCTACGGGCTATAGTGCCACCCATATTAGTATTATTACATGGCTAAGAACAGTACCAGAGACAATATTATGATATATTCACAGCAATCTCTGCATGCAATGGAAGTGGTCGAATTTGTATGCAATGAAATATCTGAAAAATGCCTAAGCACAACGGTCTTTAATAAGTGGAGGGTGGTCTACACTCACCTAATCCGCTAAACATAATATTCGGGTAGTTTTTAGAATTATACATTTCAACTCAATATATATTCTTAGAAATCGACACAGCTGAATATAGTTTGTAATATCACATTAAATCAAATCTAATAATCACCAAATAATTAAAACTGCAAATATAATAATGACGATAGTTTGAGATATCTATATATGGGGTTCGGTTACAAATGTATGTAGCCTTAAACTAACTTAAGCATAGAAATACTTTGTAATATTTCTAGAATTAATTGATAACAATTACATAAGTAAAATTCATCAGCTCAGCAAAAATACCATACTGTTAAACAACCACAACCCTGCCAGAACCATTATTGAGGACGATGTTATTAACTTCAAGAAAGTTACGCCACCAGCTTCCATAATCCACAATAGTCAAAAATGCTCCTCTAAAAGTGTAACACATACAGTCTATAACATATACAGTCTACTGTTTTTTTTTGAAATTATAATAGCATTTTCTATCAAATATGCCTTTTTGGGAATTTTCGAACTTTATTTGGGACATATAGTCCCAATGCTAGCGAAAGTCTGAAATGTATTACATTTCCCCAAGTGGCCGACGATTTGCTTCGAATTAAAATATGGAAAACGCAGTTAATAGAAGAAGAAGACCATAGAATACGAAGATAGGGCGCGCCCCGTTTGAGGGTTCTATAATAAGAACCCAAGCTTTTTCCTCTCTCAAAAGCCCTGCTGTTCTCAGAGCTTTAACAGATTTGTTTTTTTGTGTTTCTTATTGAATCTGCGCGTTTGCTGAAAACATTACCTTCTACTTATCTGTATTTGCTAAAGTGGAAACATACATGTTCCTATCCCGATCTCTTACGATACAATTCGTTGAGTGTGTACATACATGGTGAGATCTTGTCGAATAAAGATATTCTATTGTAAATAAAATCACTAGTTGATTTTTTAATTGGCGCCCGAACAAGGACAAGTGCACGATATTTTGACGAATGTTCCTCTAAAAGAGCTCCAGTAACTTAAAAACTACTCTCGTTTTAACGGTTCATCCCGTGGTTCCAGAAAACGCCAGCCACTGCCCTAAAATAGTCCGCATCATCGGACAAAAGGGACCAGCATTGGGAATGCCGCTACTATTAAGATTAATTAACATACTACATACAAGTGTCATATAATTAAGTAGAAATTAATTGAGAAAAAGAAAGCAGTTTTACTTTTGTTTTATAAGTAAATTAATCATGGACAATATACCGCAAAATATTGTGCAAAGGAAAGTGCATTTAACGAAAGAGGAGAAACATTTAGTTAACACAATAATTAAGATCAGGGAGACAATAATACAAAACATACAGAACTCTCCTGGTCTGAGCAGTAAGATGCAGTAAGAAACAAGAAGAAAATAAAGTTTAAATAAAAATGAATAAGAAAAAAGAAAAAAAATAGAGTTCTTAGCCGTTAAGGTTGCGCGGCCACTGTGGTTAACTTGCAACCCATACAGGATTCTGGCTGACGTTGTTGACGTACAGAGCGATAAAATCACTTGATGGCTATAAGAGCCATCTCACCAACAAATTCGTCGACCGGAACACCATATAAATTCTTTATCGTTAATGGAGCCATTTTTATCCAAGAGAATTGCATTTGTGAAAAGCTGCAAATTATTTTATATAGAAACATCGCTAGACAAACTTCATTATTTAAATACATATGTACGTAACATTCGTACGGCTTGCCCAGAAGGGGACGATACGATATCATGAATTGAAAAAAAACTCTTTAATGAAGGAATGCCACCTTTTAATTTTAGAATTCGGGTTACGATTTGAATTCGCAAAGGTCAATGGCTGGTGATCTGTATGAGTTTCTAGATTAGTTACTCCATACAGATAATTTCGCAAATTTTCCAAGGACCATACAATGGCATACAGCTCTCTTTCATTTGTAGCATAATTACGCTCAGTTTTGTTAAATGTCTTAGAGACAAATGTTATGGTTTTGGAATCCTGCGATAAAACTGCTACTATTGATGTATTAGATGCGTCAGTGTTCAATATAAATTTTTTGCTGTAATCAGGTTGTGTTAATTCTATTCGAAAAGTTAATTCATTTTTCAAATTATTAAATGCGGTTAATCCTTTGTTGTCTAACTCTATTGGCGTCCTGCTTTTCCACGTAAGAATGAAAGTCCCCTCGTTGACTTCCCGGAATTTCAATCAAGCGTAGCATCAACTCGCTTTTATTCCCGGAAGTTTTTTTCCCAGAGAATTTAACCACTGCTTCAGCTGCGCAGCCGTATACGACTTCATTATATCTATTTCAGATTGCATGATTAAACACTAGATATTTAGGTATATCCCACTTCTGAAATTGTAGCAAGTCGTTTAACAGTCCTTTTAAATAAAAAAACGCACCACTTTATTATTTTTTTTTAATGTATACACCTGAACATTACAAAATGGAATTTGAGACATATTTCGGCGGAAGCTCTTTAAAAGTGTTCGGCGGAAGACCGTTGACCGAGATATCAAACATGTGCGTTAGGCGGATGGCCGTTGTTGACCTGATGGTTGCTCGTGGTGGTGTTAGGTATCGTAACTCCTGCATACGCTGGCGACGGGTTCGACGTGAGAATGACGACGTGGGAGACATTCAGGTGGGAATCTTTGAACCTTATCAACTAGCATTACAAAAATGCTTAGCCGTTAAGGTTGCGCCGCCACTGTGGTTAACTTGTATAGTATACGTATAATAGAAACCGATATAACAACCCATACAGGATTCTGGCTGACGTTGTTGACGTACAGAGCGATAAAATCACTTGATGGCTATAAGAGCCATCTCACCAACAAATTCGTCGACCGGAACACCATATAAATTCTTTATCGTTAATGGAGCCATTTTTATCCAAGAGAATTGCATTTGTGAAAAGCTATAAATTATTTTATATAGAAACATCGCTAGACTAACTTCATTATTTAAATACATATGTGGTTAACTTGTATAGTATACGTATAATAGAAACCGATATAACAACCCATACAGGATTCTGGCTGACGTTGTTGACGTACAGAGCGATAAAATCACTTGATGGCTATAAGAGCCATCTCACCAACAAATTCGTCGACCGGAACACCATATAAATTCTTTATCGTTAATGGAGCCATTTTTATCCAAGAGAATTGCATTTGTGAAAAGCTATAAATTATTTTATATAGAAACATCGCTAGACTAACTTCATTATTTAAATACATATGTGGTTAACTTGTATAGTATACGTATAATAGAAACAACCCATACAGGATTCTGGCTGACGTTGTTGACGTACAGAGCGATAAAATCACTTGATGGCTATAAGAGCCATCTCACCAACAAATTCGTCGACCGGAACACCATATAAATTCTTTATCGTTAATGGAGCCATTTTTATCCAAGAGAATTGCATTTGTGAAAAGCTGTAAATTATTTTATATAGAAACATCGCTAGACTAACTTCATTATTTAAATACATATGTGGTTAACTTGTATAGTATACGTATAATAGAAACCGATATAACAACCCATACAGGATTCTGGCTGACGTTGTTGACGTACAGAGCGATAAAATCACTTGATGGCTATAAGAGCCATCTCACCAACAAATTCGTCGACCGGAACACCATATAAATTCTTTATCGTTAATGGAGCCATTTTTATCCAAGAGAATTGCATTTGTGAAAAGCTATAAATTATTTTATATAGAAACATCGCTAGACTAACTTCATTATTTAAATACATATGTGGTTAACTTGTATAGTATACGTATAATAGAAACCGATATAACAACCCATACAGGATTCTGGCTGACGTTGTTGACGTACAGAGCGATAAAATCACTTGATGGCTATAAGAGCCATCTCACCAACAAATTCGTCGACCGGAACACCATATAAATTCTTTATCGTTAATGGAGCCATTTTTATCCAAGAGAATTGCATTTGTGAAAAGCTATAAATTATTTTATATAGAAACATCGCTAGATTAACTTCATTATTTAAATACATATGTACGTAACATTCGTACGGCTTGCCCAGAAGGGGACGATACGATATCATGAATTGAAAAAAACTCTTTAATGAAGGAATGCCACCTTTTAATTTTAGAATTCGGGCTACGATTTGAATTCGCAAAGGTCAATGGCTGGTGATCTGTATGAGTTTCTAGATTAGTTACTCCATACAGATAATTTCGCAAATTTTCCAAGGACCATACAATGGCATACAGCTCTCTTTCATTTGTAGCATAATTACGCTCAGTTTTGTTAAATGTCTTAGAGACAAATGTTATGGTTTTGGAATCCTGCGATAAAACTGCTACTATTGATGTATTAGATGCGTCAGTGTTCAATATAAATTTTTTGCTGTAATCAGGTTGTGTTAATTCTATTCGAAAAGTTAATTCATTTTTCAAATTATTAAATGCGGTTAATCCTTTGTTGTCTAACTCTATTGGCGTCCTGCTTTTCCACGTAAGAATGAAAGTCCCCTCGTTGACTTCCCGGAATTTCAATCAAGCGTAGCATCAACTCGCTTTTATTCCCGGAAGTTTTTTTCCCAGAGAATTTAACCACTGCTTCAGCTGCGCAGCCGTATACGACTTCATTATATCTATTTCAGATTGCATGATTAAACACTAGATATTTAGGTATATCCCACTTCTGAAATTGTAGCAAGTCGTTTAACAGTCCTTTTAAATAAAAAAACGCACCACTTTATTATTTTTTTTTAACTTTATTATTATATTCTACGTTTACGTCCGCACTCACCGCTGTCTACTTTGCGAATGAATGGTTTACAATACTGGCTCACTATGAGTGTATCGTACCGGCAGTTGTTTCTTAGAATTTAGGTTTTTTAATTGATTTTTGCAATGTATACACCTGAACATTACAAAATGGAATTTGAGACATATTTCGGCGGAAGCTCTTTAAAAGTGTTCGGCGGAAGACCGTTGACCGAGATATCAAACATGGCCGTTGTTGACCTGCTGGTTGCTCGTGGTGGTGTTAGGTATCGTAACTCCTGCATACGCTGGCGACGGGTTCGACGTGAGAATGACGACGTGGGAGACATTCAGGTGGGAATCTTTGAACCTTATCAACTAGCATTACAAAAATGCTTAGCCGTTAAGGTTGCGCCGCCACTGTGGTTAACTTGTATAGTATACGTATAATAGAAACCGATATAACAACCCATACAGGATTCTGGCTGACGTTGTTGACGTACAGAGCGATAAAATCACTTGATGGCTATAAGAGCCATCTCACCAACAAATTCGTCGACCGGAACACCATATAAATTCTTTATCGTTAATGGAGCCATTTTTATCCAAGAGAATTGCATTTGTGAAAAGCTATAAATTATTTTATATAGAAACATCGCTAGACTAACTTCATTATTTAAATACATATGTGGTTAACTTGTATAGTATACGTATAATAGAAACCGATATAACAACCCATACAGGATTCTGGCTGACGTTGTTGACGTACAGAGCGATAAAATCACTTGATGGCTATAAGAGCCATCTCACCAACAAATTCGTCGACCGGAACACCATATAAATTCTTTATCGTTAATGGAGCCATTTTTATCCAAGAGAATTGCATTTGTGAAAACCTATAAATTATTTTATATAGAAACATCGCTAGACTAACTTCATTATTTAAATACATATGTGGTTAACTTGTATAGTATACGTATAATAGAAACCGATATAACAACCCATACAGGATTCTGGCTGACGTTGTTGACGTACAGAGCGATAAAATCACTTGATGGCTATAAGAGCCATCTCACCAACAAATTCGTCGACCGGAACACCATATAAATTCTTTATCGTTAATGGAGCCATTTTTATCCAAGAGAATTGCATTTGTGAAAAGCTATAAATTATTTTATATAGAAACATCGCTAGACTAACTCCATTATTTAAATACATATGTGGTTAACTTGTATAGTATACGTATAATAGAAACAACCCATACAGGATTCTGGCTGACGTTGTTGACGTACAGAGCGATAAAATCACTTGATGGCTATAAGAGCCATCTCATCAACAAATTCGTCGACCCGAACACCATATAAATTCTTTATCGTTAATGGAGCCATTTTTATCCAAGAGAATTGCATTTGTGAAAACCTATAAATTATTTTATATAGAAACATCGCTAGACTAACTTCATTATTTAAATACATATGTGGTTAACTTGTATAGTATACGTATAATAGAAACCGATATAACAACCCATACAGGATTCTGGCTGACGTTGTTGACGTACAGAGCGATAAAATCACTTGATGGCTATAAGAGCCATCTCACCAACAAATTCGTCGACCGGAACACCATATAAATTCTTTATCGTTAATGGAGCCATTTTTATCCAAGAGAATTGCATTTGTGAAAAGCTATAAATTATTTTATATAGAAACATCGCTAGACTAACTTCATTATTTAAATACATATGTACGTAACATTCGTACGGCTTGCCCAGAAGGGGACGATACGATATCATGAATTGAAAAAAACTCTTTAATGAAGGAATGCCACCTTTTAATTTTAGAATTCGGGCTACGATTTGAATTCGCAAAGGTCAATGGCTGGTGATCTGTATGAGTTTCTAGATTAGTTACTCCATACAGATAATTTCGCAAATTTTCCAAGGACCATACAATGGCATACAGCTCTCTTTCATTTGTAGCATAATTACGCTCAGTTTTGTTAAATGTCTTAGAGACAAATGTTATGGTTTTGGAATCCTGCGATAAAACTGCTACTATTGATGTATTAGATGCGTCAGTGTTCAATATAAATTTTTTGCTGTAATCAGGTTGTGTTAATTCTATTCGAAAAGTTAATTCATTTTTCAAATTATTAAATGCGGTTAATCCTTTGTTGTCTAACTCTATTGGCGTCCTGCTTTTCCACGTAAGAATGAAAGTCCCCTCGTTGACTTCCCGGAATTTCAATCAAGCGTAGCATCAACTCGCTTTTATTCCCGGAAGTTTTTTTCCCAGAGAATTTAACCACTGCTTCAGCTGCGCAGCCGTATACGACTTCATTATATCTATTTCAGATTGCATGATTAAACACTAGATATTTAGGTATATCCCACTTCTGAAATTGTAGCAAGTCGTTTAACAGTCCTTTTAAATAAAAAAACGCAAAACTTTATTATTTTTTTTTAACTTTATTATTATATTCTACGTTTACGTCCGCACTCACCGCTGTCTACTTTGCGAATGAATGGTTTACAATACTGGCTCACTATGAGTGTATCGTACCGGCAGTTGTTTCTTAGAATTTAGGTTTTTTAATTGAATTTTGCAATGTAAACACCTGAACATTACAAAATGGAATTTGAGACATATTTCGGCGGAAGCTCTTTAAAAGTGTTCGGCGGAAGACCGTTGACCGAGATATCAAACATGGCCGTTGTTGACCTGCTGGTTGCTCGTGGTGGTGTTAGGTATCGTAACTCCTGCATACGCTGGCGACGGGTTCGACGTGAGAATGACGACGTGGGAGACATTCAGGTGGGAATCTTTGAACCTTATCAACTAGCATTACAAAAATGCTTAGCCGTTAAGGTTGCGCGGCCACTGTGGTTAACTTGTATAGTATACGTATAATAGAAACCGATATAACAATCCATACAGGATTCTGGCTGACGTTGTTGACGTACAGAGCGATAAAATCACTTGATGGCTATAAGAGCCATCTCACCAACAAATTCGTCGACCGGAACACCATATAAATTCTTTATCGTTAATGGAGCCATTTTTATCCAAGAGAATTGCATTTGTGAAAAGCTATAAATTATTTTATATAGAAACATCGCTAGACTAACTTCATTATTTAAATACATATGTGGTTAACTTGTATAGTATACGTATAATAGAAACCGATATAACAACCCATACAGGATTCTGGCTGACGTTGTTGACGTACAGAGCGATAAAATCACTTGATGGCTATAAGAGCCATCTCACCAACAAATTCGTCGACCGGAACACCATATAAATTCTTTATCGTTAATGGAGCCATTTTTATCCAAGAGAATTGCATTTGTGAAAAGCTATAAATTATTTTATATAGAAACATCGCTAGACTAACTTCATTATTTAAATACATATGTGGTTAACTTGTATAGTATACGTATAATAGAAACCGATATAACAACCCATACAGGATTCTGGCTGATCTTGTTGGCGTACAGAGCGATAAAATCACTTGATGGCTATAAGAGCCATCTCACCAACAAATTCGTCGACCGGAACACCATATAAATTCTTTATCGTTAATGGAGCCATTTTTATCCAAGAGAATTGCATTTGTGAAAAGCTATAAATTATTTTATATAGAAACATCGCTAGACTAACTTCATTATTTAAATACATATGTGGTTAACTTGTATAGTATACGTATAATAGAAACCGATATAACAACCCATACAGGATTCTGGCTGACGTTGTTGACGTACAGAGCGATAAAATCACTTGATGGCTATAAGAGCCATCTCACCAACAAATTCGTCGACCGGAACACCATATAAATTCTTTATCGTTAATGGAGCCATTTTTATCCAAGAGAATTGCATTTGTGAAAAGCTGTAAATTATTTTATATAGAAACATCGCTAGACTAACTTCATTATTTAAATACATATGTGGTTAACTTGTATAGTATACGTATAATAGAAACCGATATAACAACCCATACAGGATTCTGGCTGACGTTGTTGACGTACAGAGCGATAAAATCACTTGATGGCTATAAGAGCCATCTCACCAACAAATTCGTCGACCGGAGCACCATATAAATTCTTTATCGTTAATGGAGCCATTTTTATCCAAGAGAATTGCATTTGTGAAAAGCTATAAATTATTTTATATAGAAACATCGCTAGACTAACTTCATTATTTAAATACATATGTACGTAACATTCGTACGGCTTGCCCAGAAGGGGACGATACGATATCATGAATTGAAAAAAACTCTTTAATGAAGGAATGCCACCTTTTAATTTTAGAATTCGGGCTACGATTTGAATTCGCAAAGGTCAATGGCTGGTGATCTGTATGAGTTTCTAGATTAGTTACTCCATACAGATAATTTCGCAAATTTTCCAAGGACCATACAATGGCATACAGCTCTCTTTCATTTGTAGCATAATTACGCTCAGTTTTGTTAAATGTCTTAGAGACAAATGTTATGGTTTTGGAATCCTGCGATAAAACTGCTACTATTGATGTATTAGATGCGTCAGTGTTCAATATAAATTTTTTGCTGTAATCAGGTTGTGTTAATTCTATTCGAAAAGTTAATTCATTTTTCAAATTATTAAATGCGGTTAATCCTTTGTTGTCTAACTCTATTGGCGTTTTTCCCAGAGAATTTAACCACTGCTTCAGCTGCGCAGCCGTATATGACTTCATTATATCTATTTCAGATTGCATGATTAAACACTAGATATTTAGGTATATCCCACTTCTGAAATTGTAGCAAGTCGTTTAACAGTCCTTTTAAATAAAAAAACGCACCACTTAATTATTTTTTCTAACTTTATTATTATATTCTACGTTTATATATTTGCGTCCAACACGGTTTTGTTTTTATCCAAAATTGTTTCTAATGCCCAGTTTAGGATATTCGGCAAAAGGTGGGGCCCAAAACCCAAGACAATTCCGTGGATGTATGTACACGGTACCTAAATCCACCAACCTAAAGCTGCTAATTAGAATACAGAAACTAGCATGTCTAGGTGTTGTTGGTGTAATTTGTACTAACCTGACCGCGAGCCTAGAGGTACTACTAAATCGTCTACCACTCGACCTCTATATGATAGCTACTGCTGCAAAGAGTGCCATCAGAATCTAAATGCTGGCTCTCAAGCCGTAGTGACCTTGTTAGTATACTTAATAGTCTACAAATTGAACAGTTCGAGAGCTAGTACATACTCCCGTTCATCGACTTTGAAATATCCTTCGGATGTTATTTCCCGTTTTTATTATGTTAAATATAAAAAATTGCAATATTTTCGGATATCAAACTCATCACAAATTGGAATAGAAATTATGCCATATACACTGATTCCTTATCATCAATAAATGCTATAAATAATTTAAATAACACTGACTACTAGCCAAGTTTTATAAGAAATATATTAAAAAGACTACCTCAACATGCAAGAACTTCCATCAAAGACATTATCTCCAAAATCATCCGCCTTCGATGGACACAGTAAATTTTCTCACCTACACTATCTGAACAAGAATATGATTTCACAATGCCCATACTGTAACTTATCTACAATTTCCATCTCCCACATATTTAACAACTGGCCTCACTTTAATAACATCAGAACTCCATTAT
The DNA here is from genome assembly GCA_907269125.1 of Eristalis pertinax. Taxonomy (NCBI): domain Eukaryota; kingdom Metazoa; phylum Arthropoda; class Insecta; order Diptera; family Syrphidae; genus Eristalis; species Eristalis pertinax. The sequence continues at coordinate 27,737,035 of OU026148.1, forward strand.
TTTCGGACATGTACCCACAAATCTACTGGTGCTGCTTAGAAAACGTCAGCACAATTGTAGAATTTCTTAAAAAATCAGATTTATATAACTTAATCTAATTCTAAATATCTTATATGGAGACACTTGCTGCCCTCGCTTGTTAGACTGAGCATATATTTTTATAATATTCTATACCAGATTGTAAATAAATAATTAAATACATCACTAAGGCCATGGACATGGCACTAACCAAATCATGCCCACAAAAAACCAACCTGGTGGACAGAGGACGTGCATAAGCATAGAAAACTAAGCAGATCACTCTACAACCGGCCAAAGCAACGACGAATCCAAACTACTGGGACCGTTATAAGGACAGTGTAAATACCTATAAAACATTAATAAGAATATCCAAAAATAAATGCTGTATAAAATTCTGCTCGAACATTGAAAGAAACACAGAAGCCAGCAGATTTCGTAAAATTCTATCAAAAACACCGACCCCTCCTGGTCTCCTGAACAACGAAGACGGTTCTATGACAATATCGAGCCAGGAGTCACTAGAATTGCTACTAGACAAACACTTTCCCGGCAGCGAAAAAGGTTTCCCAGAGGAGCAACAGACCGAGGGTTAAATATCTCTATGGAAGTAGTAAGCAATAACAAGCTCAAATGGGCTATACATAGCTACCTACCATATAAATCCACCTGCTTAGATGGCATATACCCCATAGAACCACAACGGGCCTACAGTACACTGGATCCATGGGTATTAAACCTGCCTTGACTACAACTATATACCAATGGAATGGATAAAAGTAAAAGTAGTTTTCGTTCCGCAATCGGGAAAAGTATCCCACATAAGCACAAAGGACTATAGACCCATCAGTCTCTCCTAATTCCTTCTAAACACGCTGGAAAGACTCGTAGATCTATACATATCTTATACTACTTATACTACCATCCTTATATTAGTATGGTGGCCCATGCAGTTATGAAAAAAGGTGATCTAAAATGCCCTTGTCGGTTTAAATAAATAAGTTGTGTGTAAAAATAATCACCAACATGGACGCAGAAGAATTGCGATCCATAGTAGAAAGTGCTGTATCCAGTGCACTAGCGGCACACGCAGTTTTAATGAAAACATACTTGGAAGACAGATTCAACCAAATTAATAATACGTTGAACTGCTATAAGCTCGGTCGACAAGAAACTGAAACGAAATTAGATTCTATTGGAGCCGAGTATCAATATATAATACCTCTGACACCTATTTGTTGGAGAAAAATGTCTTATCGACAAACGGGAGGCAGACAAATATGTAAAGCCCGTAAAGGAGCTAAATAGCATAACTTCAGTTCACTCCTTCATCATTGTGAACCCTATTCATGGCTCCAATGATATTAACAACGAGATTAACACTCATTTCATTCACAACGACGTCAGGTTAAATCCTACTGAAAACAAGCTTTTGCCATTAAACACTTCGGTCATGGCTACATGGTGGCCCGTCTCTTCTACTCGTGCGAGAACAATAGACACAACAGAACACGAGTGGTTGCTGAGAAGCTAGGCCCTGGCCCTCTACGGGCTATAGTGCCACCCATATTAGTATTATTACATGGCTAAGAACAGTACCAGAGACAATATTATGATATATTCACAGCAATCTCTGCATGCAATGGAAGTGGTCGAATTTGTATGCAATGAAATATCTGAAAAAGGCCTAAGCACAACGGTCTTTAATAAGTGGAGGGTGGTCTACACTCACCTAATCCGCTAAACATAATATTCGGGTAGTTTTTAGAATTATACATTTCAACTCAATATATATTCTTAGAAATCGACACAGCTGAATATAGTTTGTAATATCACATTAAATCAAATCTAATAATCACCAAATAATTAAAACTGCAAATATAATAATGACGATAGTTTGAGATATCTATATATGGGGTTCGGTTACAAATGTATGTAGCCTTAAACTAACTTAAGCATAGAAATACTTTGTAATATTTCTAGAATTAATTGATAACAATTACATAAGTAAAATTCATCAGCTCAGCAAAAATACCATACTGTTAAACAACCACAACCCTGCCAGAACCATTATTGAGGACGATGTTATTAACTTCAAGAAAGTTACGCCACCAGCTTCCATAATCCACAATAGTCAAAAATGCTCCTCTAAAAGTGTAACACATACAGTCTATAACATATACAGTCTACTGTTTTTTTTTGAAATTATAATAGCATTTTCTATCAAATATGCCTTTTTGGGAATTTTCGAACTTTATTTGGGACATATAGTCCCAATGCTAGCGAAAGTCTGAAATGTATTACATTTCCCCAAGTGGCCGACGATTTGCTTCGAATTAAAATAATGAAAACGCAGTTAATAGAAGAAGAAGACCATAGAATACGAAGATAGGGCGCGCCCCGTTTGAGGGTTCTATAATAAGAACCCAAGCTTTTTCCTCTCTCAAAAGCCCTGCTGTTCTCAGAGCTTTAACAGATTTGTTTTTTTGTGTTTCTTATTGAATCTGCGCGTTTGCTGAAAACATTACCTTCTACTTATCTGTATTTGCTAAAGTGGAAACATACATGTTCCTATCCCGATCTCTTACGATAGAATTTGTTGAGTGTGTACATACATGGTGAGATCTTGTCGAATAAATATATTCTATTGTAAATAAAATCGCTTGCTTATTTTTTAATTGGCGCCCGAACAAGGACAAATGCGCGATATTTTGACGAATGTTCCTCTAAAAGAACTCCAGTAACTTAAAAACTACTCTCGTTTTAACGGTTCATCCCGTGGTTCCAGAAAACGCCAGCCACTGCCCTAAAATAGTCCGCATCATCGGACAAAAGGGACCAGCATTGGGAATGCCGCTACTATTAAGATTAATTAACATACTACATACAAGTGTCATATAATTAAGTAGAAATTAATTGAGAAAAAGAAAGCAGTTTTACTTTTGTTTTATAAGTAAATTAATCATGGACAATATACCGCAAAATATTGTGCAAAGGAAAGTGCATTTAACGAAAGAGGAGAAACATTTAGTTAACACAATAATTAAGATCAGGGAGACAATAATACAAAACATACAGAACTCTCCTGGTCTGAGCAGTAAGATGCAGTAAGAAACAAGAAGAAAATAAAGTTTAAATAAAAATGAATAAGAAAAAAGAAAAAAAATAGAGTTCTTAGCCGTTAAGGTTGCGCGGCCACTGTGGTTAACTTGCAACCCATACAGGATTCTGGCTGACGTTGTTGACGTACAGAGCGATAAAATCACTTGATGGCTATAAGAGCCATCTCACCAACAAATTCGTCGACCGGAACACCATATAAATTCTTTATCGTTAATGGAGCCATTTTTATCCAAGAGAATTGCATTTGTGAAAAGCTATAAATTATTTTATATAGAAACATCGCTAGACTAACTTCATTATTTAAATACATATGTACGTAACATTCGTACGGCTTGCCCAGAAGGGGACGATACGATATCATGAATTGAAAAAAACTCTTTAATGAAGGAATGCCACCTTTTAATTTTAGAATTCGGGCTACGATTTGAATTCGCAAAGGTCAATGGCTGGTGATCTGTATGAGTTTCTAGATTAGTTACTCCATACAGATAATTTCGCAAATTTTCCAAGGACCATACAATGGCATACAGCTCTCTTTCATTTGTAGCATAATTACGCTCAGTTTTGTTAAATGTCTTAGAGACAAATGTTATTATTATTAATATTAGATGCGTCAGTGTTCAATATAAATTTTTTGCTGTAATCAGGTTGTGTTAATTCTATTCAAAAAGTTAATTCATTTTTCAAATTATTAAATGCGGTTAATCCTTTGTTGTCTAACTCTATTGGCGTCCTGCTTTTCCACGTAAGAATGAAAGTCCCCTCGTTGACTTCCCGGAATTTCAATCAAGCGTAGCATCAACTCGCTTTTATTCCCGGAAGTTTTTTTTCCCAGAGAATTTAACCACTGCTTCAGCTGCGCAGCCGTATACGACTTCATTATATCTATTTCAGATTGCATGATTAAACACTAGATATTTAGGTATATCCCACTTCTGAAATTGTAGCAAGTCGTTTAACAGTCCTTTTAAATAAAAAAACGCACCACTTTATTATTTTTTTTTAACTTTATTATTATATTCTACGTTTACGTCCGCACTCACCGCTGTCTACTTTGCGAATGAATGGTTTACAATACTGGCTCACTATGAGTGTATCGTACCGGCAGTTGTTTCTTAGAATTTAGGTTTTTTAATTGAATTTTGCAATGTATACACCTGAACATTACAAAATGGAATTTGAGACATATTTCGGCGGAAGCTCTTTAAAAGTGTTCGGCGGAAGACCGTTGACCGAGATATCAAACATGTGCGTTAGGCGGATGGCCGTTGTTGACCTGCTGGTTGCTCGTGGTGGTGTTAGGTATCGTAACTCCTGCATACGCTGGCGACGGGTTCGACGTGAGAATGACGACGTGGGAGACATTCAGGTGGGAATCTTTGAACCTTATCAACTAGCATTACAAAAATGCTTAGCCGTTAAGGTTGCGCCGCCACTGTGGTTAACTTGTATAGTATACGTATAATAGAAACCGATATAACAACCCATACAGGATTCTGGCTGACGTTGTTGACGTACAGAGCGATAAAATCACTTGATGGCTATAAGAGCCATCTCACCAACAAATTCGTCGACCGGAACACCATATAAATTCTTTATCGTTAATGGAGCCATTTTTATCCAAGAGAATTGCATTTGTGAAAAGCTATAAATTATTTTATATAGAAACATCGCTAGACTAACTTCATTATTTAAATACATATGTGGTTAACTTGTATAGTATACGTATAATAGAAACCGATATAACAACCCATACAGGATTCTGGCTGACGTTGTTGACGTACAGAGCGATTAAATCTTGATGGCTATAAGAGCCATCTCACCAACAAATTCGTCGACCGGAACACCATATAAATTCTTTATCGTTAATGGAGCCATTTTTATCCAAGAGAATTGCATTTGTGAAAAGCTATAAATTATTTTATATGGAAACATCGCTAGACTAACTTCATTATTTAAATACATATGTGGTTAACTTGTATAGTATACGTATAATAGAAACCGATATAACAACCCATACAGGATTCTGGCTGACGTTGTTGACGTACAGAGCGATAAAATCACTTGATGGCTATAAGAGCCATCTCACCAACAAATTCGTCGACCGGAACACCATATAAATTCTTTATCGTTAATGGAGCCATTTTTATCCAAGAGAATTGCATTTGTGAAAAGCTATAAATTATTTTATATAGAAACATCGCTAGACTAACTTCATTATTTAAATACATATGTACGTAACATTCGTACGGCTTGCCCAGAAGGGGACGATACGATATCATGAATTGAAAAAAACTCTTTAATGAAGGAATGCCACCTTTTAATTTTAGAATTCGGGCTACGATTTGAATTCGCAAAGGTCAATGGCTGGTGATCTGTATGAGTTTCTAGATTAGTTACTCCATACAGATAATTTCGCAAATTTTCCAAGGACCATACAATGGCATACAGCTCTCTTTCATTTGTAGCATAATTACGCTCAGTTTTGTTAAATGTCTTAGAGACAAATGTTATTATTATTAATATTAGATGCGTCAGTGTTCAATATAAATTTTTTGCTGTAATCAGGTTGTGTTAATTCTATTCGAAAAGTTAATTCATTTTTCAAATTATTAAATGCGGTTAATCCTTTGTTGTCTAACTCTATTGGCGTCCTGCTTTTCCACGTAAGAATGAAAGTCCCCTCGTTGACTTCCCGGAATTTCAATCAAGCGTAGCTCGCTTTTATTCCCGGAAGTTTTTTCCCCAGAGAATTTAACCACTGCTTCAGCTGCGCAGCCGTATACGACTTCATTATATCTATTTCAGATTGCATGATTAAACACTAGATATTTAGGTATATCCCACTTCTGAAATTGTAGCAAGTCGTTTAACAGTCCTTTTAAATAAAAAAACGCACCACTTTATTATTATTTTTTAACTTTATTATTATATTCTACGTTTACGTCCGCACTCGCCGCTGTCTACTTTGCGAATGAATGGTTTACAATACTGGCTCACTATGAGTGTATCGTACCGGCAGTTGTTTCTTAGAATTTAGGTTTTTTAATTGAATTTTGCAATGTATACACCTGAACATTACAAAATGGAATTTGAGACATATTTCGGCGGAAGCTCTTTAAAAGTGTTCGGCGGAAGACCGCTGACCGAGATATCAAACATGTGCGTTAGGCGGATGGCCGTTGTTGACCTGATGGTTGCTCGTGGTGGTGTTAGGTATCGTAACTCCTGCATACGCTGGCGACGGGTTCGACGTGAGAGACATTCAGGTGGGAATCTTTGAACCTTATCAACTAGCATTACAAAAATGCTTAGCCGTTAAGGTTGCGCCGCCACTGTGGTTAACTTGTATAGTATACGTATAATAGAAACCGATATAACAACCCATACAGGATTCTGGCTGACGTTGTTGACGTACAGAGCGATAAAATCACTTGATGGCTATAAGAGCCATCTCACCAACAAATTCGTCGACCGGAACACCATATAAATTCTTTATCGTTAATGGAGCCATTTTTATCCAAGAGAATTGCATTTGTGAAAAGCTATAAATTATTTTATATAGAAACATCGCTAGACTAACTTCATTATTTAAATACATATGTGGTTAACTTGTATAGTATACGTATAATAGAAACCGATATAACAACCCATACAGGATTCTGGCTGACGTTGTTGACGTACAGAGCGATGAAATCTTGATGGCTATAAGAGCCATCTCACCAACAAATTCGTCGACCGGAACACCATATAAATTCTTTATCGTTAATGGAGCCATTTTTATCCAAGAGAATTGCATTTGTGAAAAGCTATAAATTATTTTATATGGAAACATCGCTAGACTAACTTCATTATTTAAATACATATGTGGTTAACTTGTATAGTATACGTATAAAAGAAACCGATATAACAACCCATACAGGATTCTGGCTGACGTTGTTGACGTACAGAGCGATAAAATCTTGATGGCTATAAGAGCCATCTCACCAACAAATTCGTCGACCGGAACACCATATAAATTCTTTATCGTTAATGGAGCCATTTTTATCCAAGAGAATTGCATTTGTGAAAAGCTATAAATTATTTTATATAGAAACATCGCTAGACTAACTTCATTATTTAAATACATATGTGGTTAACTTGTATAGTATACGTATAATAGAAACCGATATAACAACCCATACAGGATTCTGGCTGACGTTGTTGACGTACAGAGCGATAAAATCACTTGATGGCTATAAGAGCCATCTCACCAACAAATTCGTCGACCGGAACACCATATAAATTCTTTATCGTTAATGGAGCCATTTTTATCCAAGAGAATTGCATTTGTGAAAAGCTATAAATTATTTTATATAGAAACATCGCTAGACTAACTTCATTATTTAAATACATATATGGTTAACTTGTATAGTATGCGTATAATAGAAACCGATATAACAACCCATACAGGATTCTGGCTGACGTTGTTGACGTACAGAGCGATAAAATCACTTGATGGCTATAAGAGCCATCTCACCAACAAATTCGTCGACCGGAACACCATATAAATTCTTTATCGTTAATGGAGCCATTTTTATCCAAGAGAATTGCATTTGTGAAAAGCTATAAATTATTTTATATAGAAACATCGCTAGACTAACTTCATTATTTAAATACATATGTGCGTAACATTCGTACGGCTTGCCCAGAAGGGGACGATACGATATCATGAATTGAAAAAAAACTCTTTAATGAAGGAATGCCACCTTTTAATTTTAGAATTCGGGTTACGATTTGAATTCGCAAAGGTCAATGGCTGGTGATCTGCATGAGTTTCTAGATTAGTTACTCCATACAGATAATTTCGCAAATTTTCCAAGGACCATACAATGGCATACAGCTCTCTTTCATTTGTAGCATAATTACGCTCAGTTTTGTTAAATGTCTTAGAGACAAATGTTATTATTATTAATATTAGATGCGTCAGTGTTCAATATAAATTTTTTGCTGTAATCAGGTTGTGTTAATTCTATTCGAAAAGTTAATTCATTTTTCAAATTATTAAATGCGGTTAATCCTTTGTTGTCTAACTCTATTGGCGTCCTGCTTTTCCACGTAAGAATGAAAGTCCCCTCGTTGACTTCCCGGAATTTCAATCAAGCGTAGCTCGCTTTTATTCCCGGAAGTTTTTTCCCCAGAGAATTTAACCACTGCTTCAGCTGCGCAGCCGTATACGACTTCATTATATCTATTTCAGATTGCATGATTAAACACTAGATATTTAGGTATATCCCACTTCTGAAATTGTAGCAAGTCGTTTAACAGTCCTTTTAAATAAAAAAACGCACCACTTTATTATTATTTTTTAACTTTATTATTATATTCTACGTTTACGTCCGCACTCGCCGCTGTCTACTTTGCGAATGAATGGTTTACAATACTGGCTCACTATGAGTGTATCGTACCGGCAGTTGTTTCTTAGAATTTAGGTTTTTTAATTGAATTTTGCAATGTATACACCTGAACATTACAAAATGGAATTTGAGACATATTTCGGCGGAAGCTCTTTAAAAGTGTTCGGCGGAAGACCGCTGACCGAGATATCAAACATGTGCGTTAGGCGGATGGCCGTTGTTGACCTGATGGTTGCTCGTGGTGGTGTTAGGTATCGTAACTCCTGCATACGCTGGCGACGGGTTCGACGTGAGAGACATTCAGGTGGGAATCTTTGAACCTTATCAACTAGCATTACAAAAATGCTTAGCCGTTAAGGTTGCGCCGCCACTGTGGTTAACTTGTATAGTATACGTATAATAGAAACCGATATAACAACCCATACAGGATTCTGGCTGACGTTGTTGACGTACAGAGCGATAAAATCACTTGATGGCTATAAGAGCCATCTCACCAACAAATTCGTCGACCGGAACACCATATAAATTCTTTATCGTTAATGGAGCCATTTTTATCCAAGAGAATTGCATTTGTGAAAAGCTATAAATTATTTTATATAGAAACATCGCTAGACTAACTTCATTATTTAAATACATATGTGGTTAACTTGTATAGTATACGTATAATAGAAACCGATATAACAACCCATACAGGATTCTGGCTGACGTTGTTGACGTACAGAGCGATGAAATCTTGATGGCTATAAGAGCCATCTCACCAACAAATTCGTCGACCGGAACACCATATAAATTCTTTATCGTTAATGGAGCCATTTTTATCCAAGAGAATTGCATTTGTGAAAAGCTATAAATTATTTTATATGGAAACATCGCTAGACTAACTTCATTATTTAAATACATATGTGGTTAACTTGTATAGTATACGTATAAAAGAAACCGATATAACAACCCATACAGGATTCTGGCTGACGTTGTTGACGTACAGAGCGATAAAATCTTGATGGCTATAAGAGCCATCTCACCAACAAATTCGTCGACCGGAACACCATATAAATTCTTTATCGTTAATGGAGCCATTTTTATCCAAGAGAATTGCATTTGTGAAAAGCTATAAATTATTTTATATAGAAACATCGCTAGACTAACTTCATTATTTAAATACATATGTGGTTAACTTGTATAGTATACGTATAATAGAAACCGATATAACAACCCATACAGGATTCTGGCTGACGTTGTTGACGTACAGAGCGATAAAATCACTTGATGGCTATAAGAGCCATCTCACCAACAAATTCGTCGACCGGAACACCATATAAATTCTTTATCGTTAATGGAGCCATTTTTATCCAAGAGAATTGCATTTGTGAAAAGCTATAAATTATTTTATATAGAAACATCGCTAGACTAACTTCATTATTTAAATACATATGTACGTAACATTCGTACGGCTTGCCCAGAAGGGGACGATACGATATCATGAATTGAAAAAAACTCTTTAATGAAGGAATGCCACCTTTTAATTTTAGAATTCGGGCTACGATTTGAATTCGCAAAGGTCAATGGCTGGTGATCTGTATGAGTTTCTAGATTAGTTACTCCATACAGATAATTTCGCAAATTTTCCAAGGACCATACAATGGCATACAGCTCTCTTTCATTTGTAGCATAATTACGCTCAGTTTTGTTAAATGTCTTAGAGACAAATGTTATGGTTTTGGAATCCTGCGATAAAACTGCTACTATTGATGTATTAGATGCGTCAGTGTTCAATATAAATTTTTTGCTGTAATCAGGTTGTGTTAATTCTATTCGAAAAGTTAATTCATTTTTCAAATTATTAAATGCGGTTAATCCTTTGTTGTCTAACTCTATTGGCGTCCTGCTTTTCCACGTAAGAATGAAAGTCCCCTCGTTGACTTCCCGGAATTTCAATCAAGCGTAGCATCAGCTCGCTTTTATTCCCGGAAGTTTTTTTTCCCAGAGAATTTAACCACTGCTTCAGCTGCGCAGCCGTATACGACTTCATTATATCTATTTCAGATTGCATGATTAAACACTAGATATTTAGGTATATCCCACTTCTGAAATTGTAGCAAGTCGTTTAACAGTCCTTTTAAATAAAAAAACGCACCACTTTATTATTTTTTTTTAACTTTATTATTATATTCTACGTTTACGTCCGCACTCACCGCTGTCTACTTTGCGAATGAATGGTTTACAATACTGGCTCACTATGAGTGTATCGTACCGGCAGTTGTTTCTTAGAATTTAGGTTTTTTAATTGAATTTTGCAATGTATACACCTGAACATTACAAAATGGAATTTGAGACATATTTCGGCGGAAGCTCTTTAAAAGTGTTCGGCGGAAGACCGTTGACCGAGATATCAAACATGTGCGTTAGGCGGATGGCCGTTGTTGACCTGCTGGTTGCTCGTGGTGGTGTTAGGTATCGTAACTCCTGCATACGCTGGCGACGGGTTCGACGTGAGAATGACGACGTGGGAGACATTCAGGTGGGAATCTTTGAACCTTATCTAGCATTACAAAAATGCTTAGCCGTTAAGGTTGCGCGGCCACTGTGGTTAACTTGTATAGTATACGTATAATAGAAACCGATATAACAACCCATACAGGATTCTGGCTGACGTTGTTGACGTACAGAGCGATAAAATCACTTGATGGCTATAAGAGCCATCTCACCAACAAATTCGTCGACCGGAACACCATATAAATTCTTTATCGTTAATGGAGCCATTTTTATCCAAGAGAATTGCATTTGTGAAAAGCTATAAATTATTTTATATAGAAACATCGCTAGACTAACTTCATTATTTAAATACATATATGGTTAACTTGTATAGTATGCGTATAATAGAAACCGATATAACAACCCATACAGGATTCTGGCTGACGTTGTTGACGTACAGAGCGATAAAATCACTTGATGGCTATAAGAGCCATCTCACCAACAAATTCGTCGACCGGAACACCATATAAATTCTTTATCGTTAATGGAGCCATTTTTATCCAAGAGAATTGCATTTGTGAAAAGCTATAAATTATTTTATATAGAAACATCGCTAGACTAACTTCATTATTTAAATACATATGTACGTAACATTCGTACGGCTTGCCCAGAAGGGGACGATACGATATCATGAATTGAAAAAAAACTCTTTAATGAAGGAATGCCACCTTTTAATTTTAGAATTCGGGTTACGATTTGAATTCGCAAAGGTCAATGGCTGGTGATCTGCATGAGTTTCTAGATTAGTTACTCCATACAGATAATTTCGCAAATTTTCCAAGGACCATACAATGGCATACAGCTCTCTTTCATTTGTAGCATAATTACGCTCAGTTTTGTTAAATGTCTTAGAGACAAATGTTATGGTTTTGGAATCCTGCGATAAAACTGCTACTATTGATGTATTAGATGCGTCAGTGTTCAATATAAATTTTTTGCTGTAATCAGGTTGTGTTAATTCTATTCGAAAAGTTAATTCATTTTTCAAATTATTAAATGCGGTTAATCCTTTGTTGTCTAACTCTATTGGCGTCCTGCTTTTCCACGTAAGAATGAAAGTCCCCTCGTTGACTTCCCGGAATTTCAATCAAGCGTAGCATCAGCTCGCTTTTATTCCCGGAAGTTTTTTCCCCAGAGAATTTAACCACTGCTTCAGCTGCGCAGCCGTATACGACTTCATTATATCTATTTCAGATTGCATGATTAAACACTAGATATTTAGGTATATCCCACTTCTGAAATTGTAGCAAGTCGTTTAACAGTCCTTTTAAATAAAAAAACGCACCACTTTATTATTATTTTTTAACTTTATTATTATATTCTACGTTTACGTCCGCACTCACCGCTGTCTACTTTGCGAATGAATGGTTTACAATACTGGCTCACTATGAGTGTATCGTACCGGCAGTTGTTTCTTAGAATTTAGGTTTTTTAATTGAATTTTGCAATGTATACACCTGAACATTACAAAATGGAATTTGAGACATATTTCGGCGGAAGCTCTTTAAAAGTGTTCGGCGGAAGACCGCTGACCGAGATATCAAACATGTGCGTTAGGCGGATGGCCGTTGTTGACCTGATGGTTGCTCGTGGTGGTGTTAGGTATCGTAACTCCTGCATACGCTGGCGACGGGTTCGACGTGAGAGACATTCAGGTGGGAATCTTTGAACCTTATCAACTAGCATTACAAAAATGCTTAGCCGTTAAGGTTGCGCCGCCACTGTGGTTAACTTGTATAGTATACGTATAATAGAAACCGATATAACAACCCATACAGGATTCTGGCTGACGTTGTTGACGTACAGAGCGATAAAATCACTTGATGGCTATAAGAGCCATCTCACCAACAAATTCGTCGACCGGAACACCATATAAATTCTTTATCGTTAATGGAGCCATTTTTATCCAAGAGAATTGCATTTGTGAAAAGCTATAAATTATTTTATATAGAAACATCGCTGGACTAACTTCATTATTTAAATACATATGTGGTTAACTTGTATAGTATACGTATAATAGAAACCGATATAACAACCCATACAGGATTCTGGCTGACGTTGTTGACGTACAGAGCGATAAAATCTTGATGGCTATAAGAGCCATCTCACCAACAAATTCGTCGACCGGAACACCATATAAATTCTTTATCGTTAATGGAGCCATTTTTATCCAAGAGAATTGCATTTGTGAAAAGCTATAAATTATTTTATATAGAAACATCGCTAGACTAACTTCATTATTTAAATACATATGTACGTAACATTCGTACGGCTTGCCCAGAAGGGGACGATACGATATCATGAATTGAAAAAAACTCTTTAATGAAGGAATGCCACCTTTTAATTTTAGAATTCGGGCTACGATTTGAATTCGCAAAGGTCAATGGCTGGTGATCTGTATGAGTTTCTAGATTAGTTACTCCATACAGATAATTTCGCAAATTTTCCAAGGACCATACAATGGCATACAGCTCTCTTTCATTTGTAGCATAATTACGCTCAGTTTTGTTAAATGTCTTAGAGACAAATGTTATTATTATTAATATTAGATGCGTCAGTGTTCAATATAAATTTTTTGCTGTAATCAGGTTGTGTTAATTCTATTCGAAAAGTTAATTCATTTTTCAAATTATTAAATGCGGTTAATCCTTTGTTGTCTAACTCTATTGGCGTCCTGCTTTTCCACGTAAGAATGAAAGTCCCCTCGTTGACTTCCCGGAATTTCAATCAAGCGTAGCATCAGCTCGCTTTTATTCCCGGAAGTTTTTTCCCCAGAGAATTTAACCACTGCTTCAGCTGCGCAGCCGTATACGACTTCATTATATCTATTTCAGATTGCATGATTAAACACTAGATATTTAGGTATATCCCACTTCTGAAATTGTAGCAAGTCGTTTAACAGTCCTTTTAAATAAAAAAATGCACCACTTTATTATTATTTTTTAACTTTATTATTATATTCTACGTTTACGTCCGCACTCGCCGCTGTCTACTTTGCGAATGAATGGTTTACAATACTGGCTCACTATGAGTGTATCGTACCGGCAGTTGTTTCTTAGAATTTAGGTTTTTTAATTGAATTTTGCAATGTATACACCTGAACATTACAAAATGGAATTTGAGACATATTTCGGCGGAAGCTCTTTAAAAGTGTTCGGCGGAAGACCGCTGACCGAGATATCAAACATGTGCGTTAGGCGGATGGCCGTTGTTGACCTGATGGTTGCTCGTGGTGGTGTTAGGTATCGTAACTCCTGCATACGCTGGCGACGGGTTCGACGTGAGAGACATTCAGGTGGGAATCTTTGAACCTTATCAACTAGCATTACAAAAATGCTTAGCCGTTAAGGTTGCGCCGCCACTGTGGTTAACTTGTATAGTATACGTATAATAGAAACCGATATAACAACCCATACAGGATTCTGGCTGACGTTGTTGACGTACAGAGCGATAAAATCACTTGATGGCTATAAGAGCCATCTCACCAACAAATTCGTCGACCGGAACACCATATAAATTCTTTATCGTTAATGGAGCCATTTTTATCCAAGAGAATTGCATTTGTGAAAAGCTATAAATTATTTTATATAGAAACATCGCTAGACTAACTTCATTATTTAAATACATATGTGGTTAACTTGTATAGTATACGTATAAAAGAAACCGATATAACAACCCATACAGGATTCTGGCTGACGTTGTTGACGTACAGAGCGATAAAATCTTGATGGCTATAAGAGCCATCTCACCAACAAATTCGTCGACCGGAACACCATATAAATTCTTTATCGTTAATGGAGCCATTTTTATCCAAGAGAATTGCATTTGTGAAAAGCTATAAATTATTTTATATAGAAACATCGCTAGACTAACTTCATTATTTAAATACATATGTGGTTAACTTGTATAGTATACGTATAATAGAAACCGATATAACAACCCATACAGGATTCTGGCTGACGTTGTTGACGTACAGAGCGATAAAATCACTTGATGGCTATAAGAGCCATCTCACCAACAAATTCGTCGACCGGAACACCATATAAATTCTTTATCGTTAATGGAGCCATTTTTATCCAAGAGAATTGCATTTGTGAAAAGCTATAAATTATTTTATATAGAAACATCGCTAGACTAACTTCATTATTTAAATACATATGTGGTTAACTTGTATAGTATACGTATAATAGAAACCGATATAACAACCCATACAGGATTCTGGCTGACGTTGTTGACGTACAGAGCGATAAAATCTTGATGGCTATAAGAGCCATCTCACCAACAAATTCGTCGACCGGAACACCATATAAATTCTTTATCGTTAATGGAGCCATTTTTATCCAAGAGAATTGCATTTGTGAAAAGCTATAAATTATTTTATATAGAAACATCGCTAGACTAACTTCATTATTTAAATACATATGTGGTTAACTTGTATAGTATACGTATAATAGAAACCGATATAACAACCCATACAGGATTCTGGCTGACGTTGTTGACGTACAGAGCGATAAAATCTTGATGGCTATAAGAGCCATCTCACCAACAAATTCGTCGACCGGAACACCATATAAATTCTTTATCGTTAATGGAGCCATTTTTATCCAAGAGAATTGCATTTGTGAAAAGCTATAAATTATTTTATATAGAAACATCGCTAGACTAACTTCATTATTTAAATACATATGTGGTTAACTTGTATAGTATACGTATAAAAGAAACCGATATAACAACCCATACAGGATTCTGGCTGACGTTGTTGACGTACAGAGCGATAAAATCTTGATGGCTATAAGAGCCATCTCACCAACAAATTCGTCGACCGGAACACCATATAAATTCTTTATCGTTAATGGAGCCATTTTTATCCAAGAGAATTGCATTTGTGAAAAGCTATAAATTATTTTATATAGAAACATCGCTAGACTAACTTCATTATTTAAATACATATGTGGTTAACTTGTATAGTATACGTATAAAAGAAACCGATATAACAACCCATACAGGATTCTGGCTGACGTTGTTGACGTACAGAGCGATAAAATCTTGATGGCTATAAGAGCCATCTCACCAACAAATTCGTCGACCGGAACACCATATAAATTCTTTATCGTTAATGGAGCCATTTTTATCCAAGAGAATTGCATTTGTGAAAAGCTATAAATTATTTTATATAGAAACATCGCTAGACTAACTTCATTATTTAAATACATATGTGGTTAACTTGTATAGTATACGTATAATAGAAACCGATATAACAACCCATACAGGATTCTGGCTGACGTTGTTGACGTACAGAGCGATAAAATCTTGATGGCTATAAGAGCCATCTCACCAACAAATTCGTCGACCGGAACACCATATAAATTCTTTATCGTTAATGGAGCCATTTTTATCCAAGAGAATTGCATTTGTGAAAAGCTATAAATTATTTTATATAGAAACATCGCTAGACTAACTTCATTATTTAAATACATATGTGGTTAACTTGTATAGTATACGTATAATAGAAACCGATATAACAACCCATACAGGATTCTGGCTGACGTTGTTGACGTACAGAGCGATAAAATCACTTGATGGCTATAAGAGCCATCTCACCAACAAATTCGTCGACCGGAACACCATATAAATTCTTTATCGTTAATGGAGCCATTTTTATCCAAGAGAATTGCATTTGTGAAAAGCTATAAATTATTTTATATAGAAACATCGCTAGACTAACTTCATTATTTAAATACATATGTACGTAACATTCGTACGGCTTGCCCAGAAGGGGACGATACGATATCATGAATTGAAAAAAACTCTTTAATGAAGGAATGCCACCTTTTAATTTTAGAATTCGGGCTACGATTTGAATTCGCAAAGGTCAATGGCTGGTGATCTGTATGAGTTTCTAGATTAGTTACTCCATACAGATAATTTCGCAAATTTTCCAAGGACCATACAATGGCATACAGCTCTCTTTCATTTGTAGCATAATTACGCTCAGTTTTGTTAAATGTCTTAGAGACAAATGTTATTATTATTAATATTAGATGCGTCAGTGTTCAATATAAATTTTTTGCTGTAATCAGGTTGTGTTAATTCTATTCGAAAAGTTAATTCATTTTTCAAATTATTAAATGCGGTTAATCCTTTGTTGTCTAACTCTATTGGCGTCCTGCTTTTCCACGTAAGAATGAAAGTCCCCTCGTTGACTTCCCGGAATTTCAATCAAGCGTAGCATCAACTCGCTTTTATTCCCGGAAGTTTTTTTCCCAGAGAATTTAACCACTGCTTCAGCTGCGCATCCGTATACGACTTCATTATATCTATTTCAGATTGCATGATTAAACACTAGATATTTAGGTATATCCCACTTCTGAAATTGTAGCAAGTCGTTTAACAGTCCTTTTAAATAAAAAAACGCACCACTTTATTATTTTTTTTTAACTTTATTATTATATTCTACGTTTACGTCCGCACTCACCGCTGTCTACTTTGCGAATGAATGGTTTACAATACTGGCTCACTATGAGTGTATCGTACCGGCAGTTGTTTCTTAGAATTTAGGTTTTTTAATTGAATTTTGCAATGTATACACCTGAACATTACAAAATGGAATTTGAGACATATTTCGGCGGAAGCTCTTTAAAAGTGTTCGGCGGAAGACCGTTGACCGAGATATCAAACATGTGCGTTAGGCGGATGGCCGTTGTTGACCTGCTGGTTGCTCGTGGTGGTGTTAGGTATCGTAACTCCTGCATACGCTGGCGACGGGTTCGACGTGAGAATGACGACGTGGGAGACATTCAGGTGGGAATCTTTGAACCTTATCAACTAGCATTACAAAAATGCTTAGCCGTTAAGGTTGCGCGGCCACTGTGGTTAACTTGTATAGTATACGTATAATAGAAACCGATATAACAACCCATACAGGATTCTGGCTGACGTTGTTGACGTACAGAGCGATAAAATCACTTGATGGCTACAAGAGCCATCTCACCAACAAATTCGTCGACCGGAGCACCATATAAATTCTTTATCGTTAATGGAGCCATTTTTATCCAAGAGAATTGCATTTGTGAAAAGCTATAAATTATTTTATATAGAAACATCGCTAGACTAACTTCATTATTTAAATACATATGTACGTAACATTCGTACGGCTTGCCCAGAAGGGGACGATACGATATCATGAATTGAAAAAAACTCTTTAATGAAGGAATGCCACCTTTTAATTTTAGAATTCGGGCTACGATTTGAATTCGCAAAGGTCAATGGCTGGTGATCTGTATGAGTTTCTAGATTAGTTACTCCATACAGATAATTTCGCAAATTTTCCAAGGACCATACAATGGCATACAGCTCTCTTTCATTTGTAGCATAATTACGCTCAGTTTTGTTAAATGTCTTAGAGACAAATGTTATGGTTTTGGAATCCTGCGATAAAACTGCTACTATTGATGTATTAGATGCGTCAGTGTTCAATATAAATTTTTTGCTGTAATCAGGTTGTGTTAATTCTATTCGAAAAGTTAATTCATTTTTCAAATTATTAAATGCGGTTAATCCTTTGTTGTCTAACTCTATTGGCGTCCTGCTTTTCCACGTAAGAATGAAAGTCCCCTCGTTGACTTCCCGGAATTTCAATCAAGCGTAGCATCAACTCGCTTTTATTCCCGGAAGTTTTTTTCCCAGAGAATTTAACCACTGCTTCAGCTGCGCATCCGTATACGACTTCATTATATCTATTTCAGATTGCATGATTAAACACTAGATATTTAGGTATATCCCACTTCTGAAATTGTAGCAAGTCGTTTAACAGTCCTTTTAAATAAAAAAACGCACCACTTTATTATTTTTTTTTAACTTTATTATTATATTCTACGTTTACGTCCGCACTCACCGCTGTCTACTTTGCGAATGAATGGTTTACAATACTGGCTCACTATGAGTGTATCGTACCGGCAGTTGTTTCTTAGAATTTAGGTTTTTTAATTGAATTTTGCAATGTATACACCTGAACATTACAAAATGGAATTTGAGACATATTTCGGCGGAAGCTCTTTAAAAGTGTTCGGCGGAAGACCGTTGACCGAGATATCAAACATGTGCGTTAGGCGGATGGCCGTTGTTGACCTGCTGGTTGCTCGTGGTGGTGTTAGGTATCGTAACTCCTGCATACGCTGGCGACGGGTTCGACGTGAGAATGACGACGTGGGAGACATTCAGGTGGGAATCTTTGAACCTTATCAACTAGCATTACAAAAATGCTTAGCCGTTAAGGTTGCGCGGCCACTGTGGTTAACTTGTATAGTATACGTATAATAGAAACCGATATAACAACCCATACAGGATTCTGGCTGACGTTGTTGACGTACAGAGCGATAAAATCTTGATGGCTATAAGAGCCATCTCACCAACAAATTCGTCGACCGGAACACCATATAAATTCTTTATCGTTAATGGAGCCATTTTTATCCAAGAGAATTGCATTTGTGAAAAGCTATAAATTATTTTATATAGAAACATCGCTAGACTAACTTCATTATTTAAATACATCTGTGGTTAACTTGTATAGTATACGTATAATAGAAACCGATATAACAACCCATACAGGATTCTGGCTGACGTTGTTGACGTACAGAGCGATAAAATCACTTGATGGCTATAAGAGCCATCTCACCAACAAATTCGTCGACCGGAACACCATATAAATTCTTTATCGTTAATGGAGCCATTTTTATCCAAGAGAATTGCATTTGTGAAAAGCTATAAATTATTTTATATAGAAACATCGCTAGACTAACTTCATTATTTAAATACATATGTGGTTAACTTGTATAGTATACGTATAATAGAAACCGATATAACAACCCATACAGGATTCTGGCTGACGTTGTTGACGTACAGAGCGATAAAATCACTTGATGGCTATAAGAGCCATCTCACCAACAAATTCGTCGACCGGAACACCATATAAATTCTTTATCGTTAATGGAGCCATTTTTATCCAAGAGAATTGCATTTGTGAAAAGCTATAAATTATTTTATATAGAAACATCGCTAGACTAACTTCATTATTTAAATACATAGGTACGTAACATTCGTACGGCTTGCCCAGAAGGGGACGATACGATATCATGAATTGAAAAAAACTCTTTAATGAAGGAATGCCACCTTTTAATTTTAGAATTCGGGCTACGATTTGAATTCGCAAAGGTCAATGGCTGGTGATCTGTATGAGTTTCTAGATTAGTTACTCCATACAGATAATTTCGCAAATTTTCCAAGGACCATACAATGGCATACAGCTCTCTTTCATTTGTAGCATAATTAAGCTCAGTTTTGTTAAATGTCTTAGAGACAAATGTTATGGTTTTGGAATCCTGCGATAAAACTGCTACTATTGATGTATTAGATGCGTCAGTGTTCAATATAAATTTTTTGCTGTAATCAGGTTGTGTTAATTCTATTCGAAAAGTTAATTCATTTTTCAAATTATTAAATGCGGTTAATCCTTTGTTGTCTAACTCTATTGGCGTCCTGCTTTTCCACGTAAGAATGAAAGTCCCCTCGTTGACTTCCCGGAATTTCAATCAAGCGTAGCATCAACTCGCTTTTATTCCCGGAAGTTTTTTTCCCAGAGAATTTAACCACTGCTTCAGCTGCGCATCCGTATACGACTTCATTATATCTATTTCAGATTGCATGATTAAACACTAGATATTTAGGTATATCCCACTTCTGAAATTGTAGCAAGTCGTTTAACAGTCCTTTTAAATAAAAAAACGCACCACTTTATTATTTTTTTTTAACTTTATTATTATATTCTACGTTTACGTCCGCACTCACCGCTGTCTACTTTGCGAATGAATGGTTTACAATACTGGCTCACTATGAGTGTATCGTACCGGCAGTTGTTTCTTAGAATTTAGGTTTTTTAATTGAATTTTGCAATGTATACACCTGAACATTACAAAATGGAATTTGAGACATATTTCGGCGGAAGCTCTTTAAAAGTGTTCGGCGGAAGACCGTTGACCGAGATATCAAACATGTGCGTTAGGCGGATGGCCGTTGTTGACCTGCTGGTTGCTCGTGGTGGTGTTAGGTATCGTAACTCCTGCATACGCTGGCGACGGGTTCGACGTGAGAATGACGACGTGGGAGACCATCATGTGGGAATCTTTGAACCTTATCAACTAGCATTACAAAAATGATTAGCCGTTAAGGTTGCGCCGCCACTGTGGTTAACTTGTATAGTATACGTATAATAGAAACCGATATAACAACCCATACAGGATTCTGGCTGACGTTGTTGACGTACAGAGCGATAAAATCACTTGATGGCTATAAGAGCCATCTCACCAACAAATTCGTCGACCGAAACACCATATAAATTCTTTATCGTTAATGGAGCCATTTTTATCCAAGAGAATTGCATTTGTGAAAAGCTATAAATTATTTTATATAGAAACATCGCTAGACTAACTTCATTATTTAAATACATATGTGGTTAACTTGTATAGTATACGTATAATAGAAACCGATATAACAACCCATACAGGATTCTGGCTGACGTTGTTGACGTACAGAGCGATAAAATCACTTGATGGCTATAAGAGCCATCTCACCAACAAATTCGTCGACCGGAACACCATATAAATTCTTTATCGTTAATGGAGCCATTTTTATCCAAGAGAATTGCATTTGTGAAAAGCTATAAATTATTTTATATAGAAACATCGCTAGACTAACTTCATTATTTAAATACATATGTGGTTAACTTGTATAGTATACGTATAATAGAAACCGATATAACAACCCATACAGGATTCTGGCTGACGTTGTTGACGTACAGAGCGATAAAATCACTTGATGGCTATAAGAGCCATCTCACCAACAAATTCGTCGACCGGAACACCATATAAATTCTTTATCGTTAATGGAGCCATTTTTATCCAAGAGAATTGCATTTGTGAAAAGCTATAAATTATTTTATATAGAAACATCGCTAGACTAACTTCATTATTTAAATACATATGTGGTTAACTTGTATAGTATACGTATAATAGAAACCGATATAACAACCCATACAGGATTCTGGCTGACGTTGTTGACGTACAGAGCGATAAAATCACTTGATGGCTATAAGAGCCATCTCACCAACAAATTCGTCGACCGGAACACCATATAAATTCTTTATCGTTAATGGAGCCATTTTTATCCAAGAGAATTGCATTTGTGAAAAGCTATAAATTATTTTATATAGAAACATCGCTAGACTAACTTCATTATTTAAATACATATGTACGTAACATTCGTACGGCTTGCCCAGAAGGGGACGATACGATATCATGAATTGAAAAAAAACTCTTTAATGAAGGAATGCCACCTTTTAATTTTAGAATTCGGGTTACGATTTGAATTCGCAAAGGTCAATGGCTGGTGATCTGTATGAGTTTCCAGATTAGTTACTCCATACAGATAATTTCGCAAATTTTCCAAGGACCATACAATGGCATACAGCTCTCTTTCATTTGTAGCATAATTACGCTCAGTTTTGTTAAATGTCTTAGAGACAAATGTTATGGTTTTGGAATCCTGCGATAAAACTGCTACTATTGATGTATTAGATGCGTCAGTGTTCAATATAAATTTTTTGCTGTAATCAGGTTGTGTTAATTCTATTCGAAAAGTTAATTCATTTTTCAAATTATTAAACGCGGTTAATCCTTTGTTGTCTAACTCTATTGGCGTCCTGCTTTTCCACGTAAGAATGAAAGTCCCCTCGTTGACTTCCCGGAATTTCAATTAAGCGTAGCATCAGCTCGCTTTTATTCCCGGAAGTTTTTTTTCCCAGAGAATTTAACCACTGCTTCAGCTGCGCAGCCGTATACGACTTCATTATATCTATTTCAGATTGCATGATTAAACACTAGATATTTAGGTATATCCCACTTCTGAAATTGTAGCAAGTCGTTTAACAGTCCTTTTAAATAAAAAAACGCACCACTTTATTATTTTTTTTTAACTTTATTATTATATTCTACGTTTACGTCCGCACTCACCGCTGTCTACTTTGCGAATGAATGGTTTACAATACTGGCTCACTATGAGTGTATCGTACCGGCAGTTGTTTCTTAGAATTTAGGTTTTTTAATTGAATTTTGCAATGTAAACACCTGAACATTACAAAATGGAATTTGAGACATATTTCGGCGGAAGCTCTTTAAAAGTGTTCGGCGGAAGACCGTTGACCGAGATATCAAACATGTGCGTTAGGCGGATGGCCGTTGTTGACCTGCTGGTTGCTCGTGGTGGTGTTAGGTATCGTAACTCCTGCATACGCTGGCGACGGGTTCGACGTGAGAATGACGACGTGGGAGACCATCATGTGGGAATCTTTGAACCTTATCTAGCATTACAAAAATGCTTAGCCGTTAAGGTTGCGCGGCCACTGTGGTTAACTTGTATAGTATACGTATAATAGAAACCGATATAACAACCCATACAGGATTCTGGCTGACGTTGTTGACGTACAGAGCGATAAAATCACTTGATGGCTATAAGAGCCATCTCACCAACAAATTCGTCGACCGGAACACCATATAAATTCTTTATCGTTAATGGAGCCATTTTTATCCAAGAGAATTGCATTTGTGAAAAGCTATAAATTATTTTATATAGAAACATCGCTAGACTAACTTCATTATTTAAATACATATGTGGTTAACTTGTATAGTATGCGTATAATAGAAACCGATATAACAACCCATACAGGATTCTGGCTGACGTTGTTGACGTACAGAGCGATAAAATCACTTGATGGCTATAAGAGCCATCTCACCAACAAATTCGTCGACCGGAACACCATATAAATTCTTTATCGTTAATGGAGCCATTTTTATCCAAGAGAATTGCATTTGTGAAAAGCTATAAATTATTTTATATAGAAACATCGCTAGACTAACTTCATTATTTAAATACATATGTGGTTAACTTGTATAGTATACGTATAATAGAAACCGATATAACAACCCATACAGGATTCTGGCTGACGTTGTTGACGTACAGAGCGATAAAATCACTTGATGGCTATAAGAGCCATCTCACCAACAAATTCGTCGACCGGAACACCATATAAATTCTTTATCGTTAATGGAGCCATTTTTATCCAAGAGAATTGCATTTGTGAAAAGCTATAAATTATTTTATATAGAAACATCGCTAGACTAACTTCATTATTTAAATACATATGTGGTTAACTTGTATAGTATACGTATAATAGAAACCGATATAACAACCCATACAGGATTCTGGCTGACGTTGTTGACGTACAGAGCGATAAAATCACTTGATGGCTATAAGAGCCATCTCACCAACAAATTCGTCGACCGGAACACCATATAAATTCTTTATCGTTAATGGAGCCATTTTTATCCAAGAGAATTGCATTTGTGAAAAGCTGTAAATTATTGTATATAGAAACATCGCTAGACTAACTTCATTATTTAAATACATATGTGGTTAACTTGTATAGTATACGTATAATAGAAACCGATATAACAACCCATACAGGATTCTGGCTGACGTTGTTGACGTACAGAGCGATAAAATCACTTGATGGCTATAAGAGCCATCTCACCAACAAATTCGTCGACCGGAACACCATATAAATTCTTTATCGTTAATGGAGCCATTTTTATCCAAGAGAATTGCATTTGTGAAAAGCTATAAATTATTTTATATAGAAACATCGCTAGACTAACTTCATTATTTAAATACATATGTGGTTAACTTGTATAGTATACGTATAATAGAAACCGATATAACAACCCATACAGGATTCTGGCTGACGTTGTTGACGTACAGAGCGATAAAATCACTTGATGGCTATAAGAGCCATCTCACCAACAAATTCGTCGACCGGAACACCATATAAATTCTTTATCGTTAATGGAGCCATTTTTATCCAAGAGAATTGCATTTGTGAAAAGCTATAAATTATTTTATATAGAAACATCGCTAGACTAACTTCATTATTTAAATACATATGTACGTAACATTCGTACGGCTTGCCCAGAAGGGGACGATACGATATCATGAATTGAAAAAAAACTCTTTAATGAAGGAATGCCACCTTTTAATTTTAGAATTCGGGTTACGATTTGAATTCGCAAAGGTCAATGGCTGGTGATCTGTATGAGTTTCCAGATTAGTTACTCCATACAGATAATTTCGCAAATTTTCCAAGGACCATACAATGGCATACAGCTCTCTTTCATTTGTAGCATAATTACGCTCAGTTTTGTTAAATGTCTTAGAGACAAATGTTATGGTTTTGGAATCCTGCGATAAAACTGCTACTATTGATGTATTAGATGCGTCAGTGTTCAATATAAATTTTTTGCTGTAATCAGGTTGTGTTAATTCTATTCGAAAAGTTAATTCATTTTTCAAATTATTAAATGCGGTTAATCCTTTGTTGTCTAACTCTATTGGCGTCCTGCTTTTCCACGTAAGAATGAAAGTCCCCTCGTTGACTTCCCGGAATTTCAATCAAGCGTAGCATCAACTCGCTTTTATTCCCGGAAGTTTTTTTCCCAGAGAATTTAACCACTGCTTCAGCTGCGCATCCGTATACGACTTCATTATATCTATTTCAGATTGCATGATTAAACACTAGATATTTAGGTATATCCCACTTCTGAAATTGTAGCAAGTCGTTTAACAGTCCTTTTAAATAAAAAAACGCACCACTTTATTATTTTTTTTTAACTTTATTATTATATTCTACGTTTACGTCCGCACTCACCGCTGTCTACTTTGCGAATGAATGGTTTACAATACTGGCTCACTATGAGTGTATCGTACCGGCAGTTGTTTCTTAGAATTTAGGTTTTTTAATTGAATTTTGCAATGTATACACCTGAACATTACAAAATGGAATTTGAGACATATTTCGGCGGAAGCTCTTTGAAAGTGTTCGGCGGAAGACCGTTGACCGAGATATCAAACATGTGCGTTAGGCGGATGGCCGTTGTTGACCTGCTGGTTGCTCGTGGTGGTGTTAGGTATCGTAACTCCTGCATACGCTGGCGACGGGTTCGACGTGAGAATGACGACGTGGGAGACCATCATGTGGGAATCTTTGAACCTTATCAACTAGCATTACAAAAATGATTAGCCGTTAAGGTTGCGCCGCCACTGTGGTTAACTTGTATAGTATACGTATAATAGAAACCGATATAACAACCCATACAGGATTCTGGCTGACGTTGTTGACGTACAGAGCGATAAAATCACTTGATGGCTATAAGAGCCATCTCACCAACAAATTCGTCGACCGAAACACCATATAAATTCTTTATCGTTAATGAAGCCATTTTTATCCAAGAGAATTGCATTTGTGAAAAGCTATAAATTATTTTATATAGAAACATCGCTAGACTAACTTCATTATTTAAATACATATGTGGTTAACTTGTATAGTATACGTATAATAGAAACCGATATAACAACCCATACAGGATTCTGGCTGACGTTGTTGACGTACAGAGCGATAAAATCTTGATGGCTATAAGAGCCATCTCACCAACAAATTCGTCGACCGGAACACCATATAAATTCTTTATCGTTAATGGAGCCATTTTTATCCAAGAGAATTGCATTTGTGAAAAGCTATAAATTATTTTATATAGAAACATCGCTAGACTAACTTCATTATTTAAATACATATGTGGTTAACTTGTATAGTATACGTATAATAGAAACCGATATAACAACCCATACAGGATTCTGGCTGACGTTGTTGACGTACAGAGCGATAAAATCACTTGATGGCTATAAGAGCCATCTCACCAACAAATTCGTCGACCGGAACACCATATAAATTCTTTATCGTTAATGGAGCCATTTTTATCCAAGAGAATTGCATTTGTGAAAAGCTATAAATTATTTTATATAGAAACATCGCTAGACTAACTTCATTATTTAAATACATATGTGGTTAACTTGTATAGTATACGTATAATAGAAACCGATATAACAACCCATACAGGATTCTGGCTGACGTTGTTGACGTACAGAGCGATAAAATCACTTGATGGCTATAAGAGCCATCTCACCAACAAATTCGTCGACCGGAACACCATATAAATTCTTTATCGTTAATGGAGCCATTTTTATCCAAGAGAATTGCATTTGTGAAAAGCTATAAATTATTTTATATAGAAACATCGCTAGACTAACTTCATTATTTAAATACATATGTGGTTAACTTGTATAGTATACGTATAATAGAAACCGATATAACAACCCATACAGGATTCTGGCTGACGTTGTTGACGTACAGAGCGATAAAATCACTTGATGGCTATAAGAGCCATCTCACCAACAAATTCGTCGACCGGAACACCATATAAATTCTTTATCGTTAATGGAGCCATTTTTATCCAAGAGAATTGCATTTGTGAAAAGCTATAAATTATTTTATATAGAAACATCGCTAGACTAACTTCATTATTTAAATACATATGTGGTTAACTTGTATAGTATACGTATAATAGAAACCGATATAACAACCCATACAGGATTCTGGCTGACGTTGTTGACGTACAGAGCGATAAAATCACTTGATGGCTATAAGAGCCATCTCACCAACAAATTCGTCGACCGGAACACCATATAAATTCTTTATCGTTAATGGAGCCATTTTTATCCAAGAGAATTGCATTTGTGAAAAGCTATAAATTATTTTATATAGAAACATCGCTAGACTAACTTCATTATTTAAATACATATGTGGTTAACTTGTATAGTATACGTATAATAGAAACCGATATAACAACCCATACAGGATTCTGGCTGACGTTGTTGACGTACAGAGCGATAAAATCACTTGATGGCTATAAGAGCCATCTCACCAACAAATTCGTCGACCGGAACACCATATAAATTCTTTATCGTTAATGGAGCCATTTTTATCCAAGAGAATTGCATTTGTGAAAAGCTATAAATTATTTTATATAGAAACATCGCTAGACTAACTTCATTATTTAAATACATATGTACGTAACATTCGTACGGCTTGCCCAGAAGGGGACGATACGATATCATGAATTGAAAAAAAACTCTTTAATGAAGGAATGCCACCTTTTAATTTTAGAATTCGGGTTACGATTTGAATTCGCAAAGGTCAATGGCTGGTGATCTGCATGAGTTTCTAGATTAGTTACTCCATACAGATAATTTCGCAAATTTTCCAAGGACCATACAATGGCATACAGCTCTCTTTCATTTGTAGCATAATTACGCTCAGTTTTGTTAAATGTCTTAGAGACAAATGTT
This sequence comes from Eristalis pertinax, assembly GCA_907269125.1. Lineage (NCBI taxonomy): Eukaryota > Metazoa > Arthropoda > Insecta > Diptera > Syrphidae > Eristalis > Eristalis pertinax. The sequence goes on from OU026148.1 coordinate 27,765,447, forward strand.
ATGGTTTTGGAATCCTGCGATAAAACTGCTACTATTGATGTATTAGATGCGTCAGTGTTCAATATAATTTTTTTGCTGTAATCAGGTTGTGTTAATTCTATTCGAAAAGTTAATTCATTTTTCAAATTATTAAACGCGGTTAATCCTTTGTTGTCTAACTCTATTGGCGTCCTGCTTTTCCACGTAAGAATGAAAGTCCCCTCGTTGACTTCCCGGAATTTCAATCAAGCGTAGCATCAACTCGCTTTTATTCCCGGAAGTTTTTTTCCCAGAGAATTTAACCACTGCTTCAGCTGCGCAGCCGTATACGACTTCATTATATCTATTTCAGATTGCATGATTAAACACTAGATATTTAGGTATATCCCACTTCTGAAATTGTAGCAAGTCGTTTAACAGTCCTTTTAAATAAAAAAACGCACCACTTTATTATTTTTTTTTAACTTTATTATTATATTCTACGTTTACGTCCGCACTCACCGCTGTCTACTTTGCGAATGAATGGTTTACAATACTGGCTCACTATGAGTGTATCGTACCGGCAGTTGTTTCTTAGAATTTAGGTTTTTTAATTGAATTTTGCAATGTAAACACCTGAACATTACAAAATGGAATTTGAGACATATTTCGGCGGAAGCTCTTTAAAAGTGTTCGGCGGAAGACCGTTGACCGAGATATCAAACATGTGCGTTAGGCGGATGGCCGTTGTTGACCTGCTGGTTGCTCGTGGTGGTGTTAGGTATCGTAACTCCTGCATACGCTGGCGACGGGTTCGACGTGAGAATGACGACGTGGGAGACCATCATGTGGGAATCTTTGAACCTTATCTAGCATTACAAAAATGCTTAGCCGTTAAGGTTGCGCGGCCACTGTGGTTAACTTGTATAGTATACGTATAATAGAAACCGATATAACAACCCATACAGGATTCTGGCTGACGTTGTTGACGTACAGAGCGATAAAATCACTTGATGGCTATAAGAGCCATCTCACCAACAAATTCGTCGACCGGAACACCATATAAATTCTTTATCGTTAATGGAGCCATTTTTATCCAAGAGAATTGCATTTGTGAAAAGCTATAAATTATTTTATATAGAAACATCGCTAGACTAACTTCATTATTTAAATACATATGTGGTTAACTTGTATAGTATACGTATAATAGAAACCGATATAACAACCCATACAGGATTCTGGCTGACGTTGTTGACGTACAGAGCGATAAAATCACTTGATGGCTATAAGAGCCATCTCACCAACAAATTCGTCGACCGGAACACCATATAAATTCTTTATCGTTAATGGAGCCATTTTTATCCAAGAGAATTGCATTTGTGAAAAGCTGTAAATTATTTTATATAGAAACATCGCTAGACTAACTTCATTATTTAAATACATATGTGGTTAACTTGTATAGTATACGTATAATAGAAACCGATATAACAACCCATACAGGATTCTGGCTGACGTTGTTGACGTACAGAGCGATAAAATCACTTGATGGCTATAAGAGCCATCTCACCAACAAATTCGTCGACCGGAACACCATATAAATTCTTTATCGTTAATGGAGCCATTTTTATCCAAGAGAATTGCATTTGTGAAAAGCTATAAATTATTTTATATAGAAACATCGCTAGACTAACTTCATTATTTAAATACATATGTGGTTAACTTGTATAGTATGCGTATAATAGAAACCGATATAACAACCCATACAGGATTCTGGCTGACGTTGTTGACGTACAGAGCGATAAAATCACTTGATGGCTATAAGAGCCATCTCACCAACAAATTCGTCGACCGGAACACCATATAAATTCTTTATCGTTAATGGAGCCATTTTTATCCAAGAGAATTGCATTTGTGAAAAGCTGTAAATTATTTTATATAGAAACATCGCTAGACTAACTTCATTATTTAAATACATATGTGGTTAACTTGTATAGTATACGTATAATAGAAACCGATATAACAACCCATACAGGATTCTGGCTGACGTTGTTGACGTACAGAGCGATAAAATCACTTGATGGCTATAAGAGCCATCTCACCAACAAATTCGTCGACCGGAACACCATATAAATTCTTTATCGTTAATGGAGCCATTTTTATCCAAGAGAATTGCATTTGTGAAAAGCTATAAATTATTTTATATAGAAACATCGCTAGACTAACTTCATTATTTAAATACATATGTGGTTAACTTGTATAGTATACGTATAATAGAAACCGATATAACAACCCATACAGGATTCTGGCTGACGTTGTTGACGTACAGAGCGATAAAATCACTTGATGGCTATAAGAGCCATCTCACCAACAAATTCGTCGACCGGAACACCATATAAATTCTTTATCGTTAATGGAGCCATTTTTATCCAAGAGAATTGCATTTGTGAAAAGCTATAAATTATTTTATATAGAAACATCGCTAGACTAACTTCATTATTTAAATACATATGTACGTAACATTCGTACGGCTTGCCCAGAAGGGGACGATACGATATCATGAATTGAAAAAAAACTCTTTAATGAAGGAATGCCACCTTTTAATTTTAGAATTCGGGTTACGATTTGAATTCGCAAAGGTCAATGGCTGGTGATCTGCATGAGTTTCTAGATTAGTTACTCCATACAGATAATTTCGCAAATTTTCCAAGGACCATACAATGGCATACAGCTCTCTTTCATTTGTAGCATAATTACGCTCAGTTTTGTTAAATGTCTTAGAGACAAATGTTATGGTTTTGGAATCCTGCGATAAAACTGCTACTATTGATGTATTAGATGCGTCAGTGTTCAATATAATTTTTTTGCTGTAATCAGGTTGTGTTAATTCTATTCGAAAAGTTAATTCATTTTTCAAATTATTAAACGCGGTTAATCCTTTGTTGTCTAACTCTATTGGCGTCCTGCTTTTCCACGTAAGAATGAAAGTCTTCCCGGAATTTCAATCAAGCGTAGCATCAGCTCGCTTTTATTCCCGGAAGTTTTTTTTCCCAGAGAATTTAACCACTGCTTCAGCTGCGCAGCCGTATACGACTTCATTATATCTATTTCAGATTGCATGATTAAACACTAGATATTTAGGTATATCCCACTTCTGAAATTGTGGCAAGTCGTTTAACAGTCCTTTTAAATAAAAAAACGCACCACTTTATTATTTTTTTTTAACTTTATTATTATATTCTACGTTTACGTCCGCACTCACCGCTGTCTACTTTGCGAATGAATGGTTTACAATACTGGCTCACTATGAGTGTATCGTACCGGCAGTTGTTTCTTAGAATTTAGGTTTTTTAATTGAATTTTGCAATGTAAACACCTGAACATTACAAAATGGAATTTGAGACATATTTCGGCGGAAGCTCTTTAAAAGTGTTCGGCGGAAGACCGTTGACCGAGATATCAAACATGTGCGTTAGGCGGATGGCCGTTGTTGACCTGCTGGTTGCTCGTGGTGGTGTTAGGTATCGTAACTCCTGCATACGCTGGAGACGGGTTCGACGTGAGAATGACGACGTGGGAGACCATCATGTGGGAATCTTTGAACCTTATCTAGCATTACAAAAATGCTTAGCCGTTAAGGTTGCGCGGCCACTGTGGTTAACTTGTATAGTATACGTATAATAGAAACCGATATAACAACCCATACAGGATTCTGGCTGACGTTGTTGACGTACAGAGCGATAAAATCACTTGATGGCTATAAGAGCCATCTCACCAACAAATTCGTCGACCGGAACACCATATAAATTCTTTATCGTTAATGGAGCCATTTTTATCCAAGAGAATTGCATTTGTGAAAAGCTATAAATTATTTTATATAGAAACATCGCTAGACTAACTTCATTATTTAAATACATATGTGGTTAACTTGTATAGTATACGTATAATAGAAACCGATATAACAACCCATACAGGATTCTGGCTGACGTTGTTGACGTACAGAGCGATAAAATCACTTGATGGCTATAAGAGCCATCTCACCAACAAATTCGTCGACCGGAACACCATATAAATTCTTTATCGTTAATGGAGCCATTTTTATCCAAGAGAATTGCATTTGTGAAAAGCTATAAATTATTTTATATAGAAACATCGCTAGACTAACTTCATTATTTAAATACATATGTACGTAACATTCGTACGGCTTGCCCAGAAGGGGACGATACGATATCATGAATTGAAAAAAAACTCTTTAATGAAGGAATGCCACCTTTTAATTTTAGAATTCGGGTTACGATTTGAATTCGCAAAGGTCAATGGCTGGTGATCTGCATGAGTTTCTAGATTAGTTACTCCATACAGATAATTTCGCAAATTTTCCAAGGACCATACAATGGCATACAGCTCTCTTTCATTTGTAGCATAATTACGCTCAGTTTTGTTAAATGTCTTAGAGACAAATGTTATGGTTTTGGAATCCTGCGATAAAACTGCTACTATTGATGTATTAGATGCGTCAGTGTTCAATATAATTTTTTTGCTGTAATCAGGTTGTGTTAATTCTATTCGAAAAGTTAATTCATTTTTCAAATTATTAAACGCGGTTAATCCTTTGTTGTCTAACTCTATTGGCGTCCTGCTTTTCCACGTAAGAATGAAAGTCTTCCCGGAATTTCAATCAAGCGTAGCATCAGCTCGCTTTTATTCCCGGAAGTTTTTTTTCCCAGAGAATTTAACCACTGCTTCAGCTGCGCAGCCGTATACGACTTCATTATATCTATTTCAGATTGCATGATTAAACACTAGATATTTAGGTATATCCCACTTCTGAAATTGTGGCAAGTCGTTTAACAGTCCTTTTAAATAAAAAAACGCACCACTTTATTATTTTTTTTTAACTTTATTATTATATTCTACGTTTACGTCCGCACTCACCGCTGTCTACTTTGCGAATGAATGGTTTACAATACTGCCTCACTATGAGTGTATCGTACCGGCAGTTGTTTCTTAGAATTTAGGTTTTTTAATTGAATTTTGCAATGTAAACACCTGAACATTACAAAATGGAATTTGAGACATATTTCGGCGGAAGCTCTTTAAAAGTGTTCGGCGGAAGACCGTTGACCGAGATATCAAACATGTGCGTTAGGCGGATGGCCGTTGTTGACCTGCTGGTTGCTCGTGGTGGTGTTAGGTATCGTAACTCCTGCATACGCTGGCGACGGGTTCGACGTGAGAATGACGACGTGGGAGACCATCATGTGGGAATCTTTGAACCTTATCTAGCATTACAAAAATGCTTAGCCGTTAAGGTTGCGCGGCCACTGTGGTTAACTTGTATAGTATACGTATAATAGAAACCGATATAACAACCCATACAGGATTCTGGCTGACGTTGTTGACGTACAGAGCGATAAAATCACTTGATGGCTATAAGAGCCATCTCACCAACAAATTCGTCGACCGGAACACCATATAAATTATTTATCGTTAATGGAGCCATTTTTATCCAAGAGAATTGCATTTGTGAAAAGCTATAAATTATTTTATATAGAAACATCGCTAGACTAACTTCATTATTTAAATACATATGTGGTTAACTTGTATAGTATACGTATAATAGAAACCGATATAACAACCCATACAGGATTCTGGCTGACGTTGTTGACGTACAGAGCGATAAAATCACTTGATGGCTATAAGAGCCATCTCACCAACAAATTCGTCGACCGGAACACCATATAAATTCTTTATCGTTAATGGAGCCATTTTTATCCAAGAGAATTGCATTTGTGAAAAGCTATAAATTATTTTATATAGAAACATCGCTAGACTAACTTCATTATTTAAATACATATGTGGTTAACTTGTATAGTATACGTATAATAGAAACCGATATAACAACCCATACAGGATTCTGGCTGACGTTGTTGACGTACAGAGCGATAAAATCACTTGATGGCTATAAGAGCCATCTCACCAACAAATTCGTCGACCGGAACACCATATAAATTCTTTATCGTTAATGGAGCCATTTTTATCCAAGAGAATTGCATTTGTGAAAAGCTATAAATTATTTTATATAGAAACATCGCTAGACTAACTTCATTATTTAAATACATATGTACGTAACATTCGTACGGCTTGCCCAGAAGGGGACGATACGATATCATGAATTGAAAAAAAACTCTTTAATGAAGGAATGCCACCTTTTAATTTTAGAATTCGGGTTACGATTTGAATTCGCAAAGGTCAATGGCTGGTGATCTGCATGAGTTTCTAGATTAGTTACTCCATACAGATAATTTCGCAAATTTTCCAAGGACCATACAATGGCATACAGCTCTCTTTCATTTGTAGCATAATTACGCTCAGTTTTGTTAAATGTCTTAGAGACAAATGTTATGGTTTTGGAATCCTGCGATAAAACTGCTACTATTGATGTATTAGATGCGTCAGTGTTCAATATAATTTTTTTGCTGTAATCAGGTTGTGTTAATTCTATTCGAAAAGTTAATTCATTTTTCAAATTATTAAACGCGGTTAATCCTTTGTTGTCTAACTCTATTGGCGTCCTGCTTTTCCACGTAAGAATGAAAGTCTTCCCGGAATTTCAATCAAGCGTAGCATCAGCTCGCTTTTATTCCCGGAAGTTTTTTTTCCCAGAGAATTTAACCACTGCTTCAGCTGCGCAGCCGTATACGACTTCATTATATCTATTTCAGATTGCATGATTAAACACTAGATATTTAGGTATATCCCACTTCTGAAATTGTAGCAAGTCGTTTAACAGTCCTTTTAAATAAAAAAACGCACCACTTTATTATTTTTTTTTAACTTTATTATTATATTCTACGTTTACGTCCGCACTCACCGCTGTCTACTTTGCGAATGAATGGTTTACAATACTGGCTCACTATGAGTGTATCGTACCGGCAGTTGTTTCTTAGAATTTAGGTTTTTTAATTGAATTTTGCAATGTAAACACCTGAACATTACAAAATGGAATTTGAGACATATTTCGGCGGAAGCTCTTTAAAAGTGTTCGGCGGAAGACCGTTGACCGAGATATCAAACATGTGCGTTAGGCGGATGGCCGTTGTTGACCTGCTGGTTGCTCGTGGTGGTGTTAGGTATCGTAACTCCTGCATACGCTGGCGACGGGTTCGACGTGAGAATGACGACGTGGGAGACCATCATGTGGGAATCTTTGAACCTTATCTAGCATTACAAAAATGCTTAGCCGTTAAGGTTGCGCGGCCACTGTGGTTAACTTGTATAGTATACGTATAATAGAAACCGATATAACAACCCATACAGGATTCTGGCTGACGTTGTTGACGTACAGAGCGATAAAATCACTTGATGGCTATAAGAGCCATCTCACCAACAAATTCGTCGACCGGAACACCATATAAATTCTTTATCGTTAATGGAGCCATTTTTATCCAAGAGAATTGCATTTGTGAAAAGCTATAAATTATTTTATATAGAAACATCGCTAGACTAACTTCATTATTTAAATACATATGTGGTTAACTTGTATAGTATACGTATAATAGAAACCGATATAACAACCCATACAGGATTCTGGCTGACGTTGTTGACGTACAGAGCGATAAAATCACTTGATGGCTATAAGAGCCATCTCACCAACAAATTCGTCGACCGGAACACCATATAAATTCTTTATCGTTAATGGAGCCATTTTTATCCAAGAGAATTGCATTTGTGAAAAGCTATAAATTATTTTATATAGAAACATAGCTAGACTAACTTCATTATTTAAATACATATGTACGTAACATTCGTACGGCTTGCCCAGAAGGGGACGATACGATATCATGAATTGAAAAAAACTCTTTAATGAAGGAATGCCACCTTTTAATTTTAGAATTCGGGCTACGATTTGAATTCGCAAAGGTCAATGGCTGGGGATCTGTATGAGTTTCTAGATTAGTTACTCCATACAGATAATTTCGCAAATTTTCCAAGGACCATACAATGGCATACAGCTCTCTTTCATTTGTAGCATAATTACGCTCAGTTTTGTTAAATGTCTTAGAGACAAATGTTATGGTTTTGGAATCCTGCGATAAAACTGCTACTATTGATGTATTAGATGCGTCAGTGTTCAATATAAATTTTTTGCTGTAATCAGGTTGTGTTAATTCTATTCGAAAAGTTAATTCATTTTTCAAATTATTAAATGCGGTTAATCCTTTGTTGTCTAACTCTATTGGCGTCCTGCTTTTCCACGTAAGAATGAAAGTCCCCTCGTTGACTTCCCGGAATTTCAATCAAGCGTAGCATCAACTCGCTTTTATTCCCGGAAGTTTTTTTCCCAGAGAATTTAACCACTGCTTCAGCTGCGCAGCCGTATACGACTTCATTATATCTATTTCAGATTGCATGATTAAACACTAGATATTTAGGTATATCCCACTTCTGAAATTGTAGCAAGTCGTTTAACAGTCCTTTTAAATAAAAAAACGCACCACTTTATTATTTTTTTTTAACTTTATTATTATATTCTACGTTTACGTCCGCACTCACCGCTGTCTACTTTGCGAATGAATGGTTTACAATACTGGCTCACTATGAGTGTATCGTACCGGCAGTTGTTTCTTAGAATTTAGGTTTTTTAATTGAATTTTGCAATGTAAACACCTGAACATTACAAAATGGAATTTGAGACATATTTCGGCGGAAGCTCTTTAAAAGTGTTCGGCGGAAGACCGTTGACCGAGATATCAAACATGGCCGTTGTTGACCTGCTGGTTGCTCGTGGTGGTGTTAGGTATCGTAACTCGTGCATACGCTGGCGACGGGTTCGACGTGAGAATGACGACGTGGGAGACATTCAGGTGGGAATCTTTGAACCTTATCAACTAGCATTACAAAAGTGCTTAGCCGTTAAGGTTGCGCGGCCACTGTGGTTAACTTGTATAGTATACGTATAATAGAAACCGATATAACAACCCATACAGGATTCTGGCTGACGTTGTTGACGTACAGAGCTATAAAATCACTTGATGGCTATAAGAGCCATCTCACCAACAAATTCGTCGACCGGAACACCATATAAATTCTTTATCGTTAATGGAGCCATTTTTATCCAAGAGAATTGCATTTGTGAAAAGCTATAAATTATTTTATATAGAAACATAGCTAGACTAACTTCATTATTTAAATACATATGTACGTAACATTCGTACGGCTTGCCCAGAAGGGGACGATACGATATCATGAATTGAAAAAAACTCTTTAATGAAGGAATGCCACCTTTTAATTTTAGAATTCGGGCTACGATTTGAATTCGCAAAGGTCAATGGCTGGTGATCTGTATGAGTTTCTAGATTAGTTACTCCATACAGATAATTTCGCAAATTTTCCAAGGACCATACAATGGCATACAGCTCTCTTTCATTTGTAGCATAATTACGCTCAGTTTTGTTAAATGTCTTAGAGACAAATGTTATGGTTTTGGAATCCTGCGATAAAACTGCTACTATTGATGTATTAGATGCGTCAGTGTTCAATATAAATTTTTTGCTGTAATCAGGTTGTGTTAATTCTATTCGAAAAGTTAATTCATTTTTCAAATTATTAAATGCGGTTAATCCTTTGTTGTCTAACTCTATTGGCGTCCTGCTTTTCCACGTAAGAATGAAAGTCCCCTCGTTGACTTCCCGGAATTTCAATCAAGCGTAGCATCAACTCGCTTTTATTCCCGGAAGTTTTTTTCCCAGAGAATTTAACCACTGCTTCAGCTGCGCAGCCGTATACGACTTCATTATATCTATTTCAGATTGCATGATTAAACACTAGATATTTAGGTATATCCCACTTCTGAAATTGTAGCAAGTCGTTTAACAGTCCTTTTAAATAAAAAACGCACCACTTTATTATTTTTTTTAACTTTATTATTATATTCTACGTTTACGTCCGCACTCACCGCTGTCTACTTTGCGAATGAATGGTTTACAATACTGGCTCACTATGAGTGTATCGTACCGGCAGTTGTTTCTTAGAATTTAGGTTTTTTAATTGAATTTTGCAATGTATACACCTGAACATTACAAAATGGAATTTGAGACATATTTCGGCGGAAGCTCTTTAAAAGTGTTCGGCGGAAGACCGTTGACCGAGATATCAAACATGGCCGTTGTTGACCTGCTGGTTGCTCGTGGTGGTGTTAGGTATCGTAACTCGTGCATACGCTGGCGACGGGTTCGACGTGAGAATGACGACGTGGGAGACATTCAGGTGGGAATCTTTGAACCTTATCAACTAGCATTACAAAAGTGCTTAGCCGTTAAGGTTGCGCGGCCACTGTGGTTAACTTGTATAGTATACGTATAATAGAAACCGATATAACAACCCATACAGGATTCTGGCTGACGTTGTTGACGTACAGAGCGATAAAATCACTTGATGGCTATAAGAGCCATCTCACCAACAAATTCGTCGACCGGAACACCATATAAATTCTTTATCGTTAATGGAGCCATTTTTATCCAAGAGAATTGCATTTGTGAAAAGCTATAAATTATTTTATATAGAAACATCGCTAGACTAACTTCATTATTTAAATACATATGTACGTAACATTCGTACGGCTTGCCCAGAAGGGGACGATACGATAGCATGAATTGATAAAAACGTTTCGAATCTTATGGAATACAAGTTATCGCGTTTGGTTCGCGATGGAGGAAAACAATAAAACACACTTCTTGATCGACACTAAACAAGTAGACGCTGTGAAATCATTCTCTTTTATACAAATTATAAAGTTTACCGCGAGGTTTATAAAAAAAAATATTTTCTGTTGGATAACCGCCCACTTTATTGTACGAAAAATAACTAACTCTAAAAATGGTTGACACGCCATTTCTGCAGATGCTGCGGATGCTATTGGAGTGATAATCAAGGAAGATGATTTGCGGATTGGATTGGGTGCGTTCTTGGAATATGAGAAGCGGATGTTGCTATTTGGCTTCTGGGAATTGCTTGGAGTTCATCATTTGGACTATTTGGGCTAGTGTTATGCCTCGTTTAACAGTAACACACAAAAAAAAGATGCTTAAGAGGGGTTTGTCCTCAGGCCAGGTGAGAAGTGGGGGTTCTTCCACCTGGTATTTCCATTGGATAGTATAATAGATCACAACACGAATGAAAGTCTTTCTCAATGAAACACACTCTCTTTGTAGGAAATATAGCAAAATTAGTTATAGCCCGAATGAAAGGTTTTTTTCAATAAAACAAACTTGTAGGAAATAATATAAAATAGATTTTATTACAATTAATTAAACGAGTGTATTAGGTGTACCCAGGTGTACTTCTTAAACAATATTCCGCCGTGAACCTGGTCTGCACTCATTTATTTATCTGTATTGTTTATGTTTGTTTATGTATTTCTTATCGCTGGGCAGGTGTCGCGAGCAGCTAAACTGCTGTCTGGCCAAATTTGCTGATTTAGCGTCTGGCGCATGACCTCGTCTGTTGTGTACATAACCCAAGCATGTTGTCCGATGGTATATGCCGTCTGGTGTCCGCAGTATCCGTTGTAGGATAAAAACAAACCCCAAAAAGGTACGCCCAGGTAGGCGGTATACCTCCGTACAACTTTGCCAAACCACCGATTGTCACTGAAAGGCAAATGTTCTATGCTCGTTGCGGCTTATATACGCTTCTGTAACATGCCTTTGGATAAGTTTTTGCTAAGATGATCAGCTGTGTGATAATCAGCTGAGAACATTAGGTTTACATTTTACGGTGTTAACATATTTTATTTATTCCTAATTCTTAAAGTTAAGGAAAAGGAAAAAATTAATATATTACAAAAGAAAAGTTAAAGAAAATTCAGTGAAAATGGTTGGGTTGTTATAGTCTCCCCCTCTGCCGCTGTGATCGGCGGTCGTCCTCTTCTTCATAGGGTGCGTACCGGTTGTGAATCTTCTTTGTTTGATGGAGTCTATATCGTAATTATACACATATATCGATTTTTCCATTAGTTGTGTAACCGATAGAAATAGCAAAAATAAAACACTTGAATATATTTTTCCACTTTATTGAAGGTACGTCCGTATCGCTTCGCAAACTACACAAGAGTGAATCTTTATTCATGTTCACTGCTCTCACACCGGTAGTCCCTTTTACATGTTTATCTCTTTTTCTTAGAAGAGTACCTGAATTCGTTATAAAGGCTGCTACAATTGGACTAATAAATAAGATCCATCCCGTCGTGGAACAAATTTGGATGTGATGCCATTCGATGCTTTGTTTAGCATATGGATATGGGTATTAATTTGTATTCTAGTTGTTTGAGAATATCTTTAATGGGATTGCTCAAAACATTATTATTAAAAAAAAAAAAAAACTAAAATTCATTTGTTTCTCATGGTCAATTAAATGTTCAGTATTCTTAACCAACATATTTTCTGTTACATAAATTATCTTATTCATCACTGTATATTAGTACAAATTCGCTGTTAGTCACTGTACATAATTCATGTGTCCTTGAAGATTTTGTTTGTGAAACGCCGTAGGATCGTACGATGTGCATTATCTGTAATATCATACGATCGAAGCACTTATACATGTACAGTGTAGGTGTAGCGTCAGCAACTGCATTGCTAGGTTCATGCAAACAGAATTTCTGTCTCTCGGTCACTTGAAATTCGGCCGTGCCAGGAGATGGTGACTATACCTTATTTTCGATCTACATATTATGTTGTTATATTTTTTCGAATTTATTTACATACTTTCAATGAACTGTAAAATATTAGTTGTGTCTCCAATTTTGTTTATTTGCTTTGGTTATTTTGTGATTGATTTGTGTTCTTTCGCTGACTATTCCTCAACCAAATTCTTTGATTCGCTTAAAGGAAATCTATTCCTTAACACTAGTCCTGAAATTTTTCTGTTGTTTGTCTAACTTCTTGCGTAACCTCCATTAGTCGTAAAAGTTATAGCGTGATTTGTGGGATAAAGTTTTCTAATTGTACGATGGTCCTGAGATCATGTTGCAAGTCATTAATTCTCTCGCGAACGTTAAATAGGTAAACGTTACAATATGAAATTCAAGTGAAAAGGAAACAGGGTTGTTACATTTATAGGAAAAAAAAGGTACTGCCACAAGCCGCTGATTTAATTCAGTATCCCTACACGCCAGCACACTACCGATGTAAGATATCGCGATGTCATTTTGTTAAGAAGCGCTGTTTGAGAAGCGCTTCTTAACAAACTGACATCGCGATATCTTACATCGGTAGTGTGCTGGTCCCGGTAACGGCTTCGTGAACACATCAGCAGGAATTTGTTCAGTATATATAACTGTGATTTTTCCAGTCCTTAACAGTTGACGAACAAAATGAAAACGTGTCGCAATATGCCTTGTCAGCGAATGACAAACTGCATTTTCTGCTATGTGTTTTGCACCTCTATTGTCCGGCCCAACGGCAATTGAAGCCAACTCCGGCAAATCCATTTCCATCATTAGGTTTCGAAGATAAATTGCTTCTCTTGATGACTCTGACAACGTAACATATTCAGCTTCCGTTGTTAGATGGCCACCATTTTTATTTTTCGGATCGCCAAATTAATACTGCTCCACTTAGAGTAAAAACGTAACTCGTATATGATAGCCTGTCCATCTCGTCGTTTGCGTGATCAGCATCCGAAAACCCTTGAAGACTAAGTTCATTCCTTTTATAAACCAGTCCATAATTGTCTGTGCACCGCAAGTAACGAAGGATACGCTTTGCAGACGACCAATGAATTTTCTGGTAATTTTCGTTAAATTGTGCTAGCCGATTCACTGTGAAGGCGATGTGTGTTCTCCGCACGGTAAGACACTTGGCTGTTGTATCACTTGGGGTACTAACTGGTTTTGAATCAGCCATCATAAACTTTTTCAGCAATTCCACGATTGACAACGTGTTGTATTATTTCGACTTCCAAGCAGTCCCGCGCTAGTCCAAAATCCTGTACATCAAAAGCAGCAGCAAGGCCTTTTCGGTTTGATTCCTTGAAAAATACAGGATGTAGTCCACATACACTGCAACAACGGTGAATTCATCCTTGGTTGATCCAAAATATAGACATGTGTCGTTGGTGGCCGTGTTTTGTCGAGCATCTTATGTCACTGACGTCCCGCATTTGCTTCGCCTTCCTTTTTATTTCGGGTTGTTCATCTCCTTTCGTAAGCATTTGTTGAGCCTGTTGATAATATTGCTGAGGCTCCATGTAGATTTCTTGATCAAGGTCACCGTTCAAGTACGCAGCAACGACGTTCATCTGGTAAACAGGTAGGTTTTCACGAGCAGCCAGTGTGATGAAGAGTCTAATTGATTCAAGACGGGCAACAGGAGCTAATGTTTCTTTAAAATCAAGTCCTTTGCGTTGCGAAAACCCTCTGGCAACAACACGAGCTGTCTTTTGATCTAAAGATCCATCAGCTTGAAGTTTGTTTCGCAGAACGACTTTGCTAGTCACGACAACCCTATACGCTGGACGCTCGATGAGATCCCATGTGTTGCATTTTATCAGGCTCCGGATTTCATCTTTAATCACCTCCAGCCACGCTTGTGCTTCTGAACCAGACATCGCACCTTCAAATGACAATTCACCAATATTTGCGAAGTTATGTTCTTATGCCAGCGGTTTGACTTACAAAAAACACTTTCCTTTTTTTTTTTTTAATTCTTTATAAAAATCTAAAAACTTAAAATTATGGCGGGAAACTCGAGTTGAACCATTCTGTGAGCTGTATGGAAGAATACTGACTTAACTCTACTGCGAGTTGTCGAAAAATAACACACTGCCTGAATCCGCTGCATGTTCCTAAAGCATAAAACTGTTGACATAGCTCCTCCGATGAGCACATGCACGTCTGTGGGAAAGGAATGCGAAGGTTGGTGAAGGTTTCATATTTACCGGTGCGTGTAGCGCAAAAGTAGAAGCGTCTGTGAATATGATCCACGTACCATTTGTCATGCAAGGGGATAGGGTTAAGGCGTGGAGAACGGAAGAGAATCCAAATTTTTAATTTCGACTTTAACTTTAGTTTTACTGAATTTCTGTTTTTTCGAAATACAAGCGTGATTGAAACTAAGATAATAATTAGTATGGATGTCACCCCAACGTTTACATGTTCATGCGAGTTAAATGAGGATTGAAGCGGATTGAGTTTTTAAAAACGAACGAACTTTATTGATTGAATCGTGTCTTAAGACTAAAATCTTAATTCTACTTTTCTCGCCTCGATACTCATTGTGTTCCTAACTGAATTGTTATTGTTTCAGCGACAGTAGCATGATCGTCTGGGCTGTCTTCTTCCTGGTATTGATCATAGCTGCTGACTTATCTCTTCTGGGGAATGAGTGTGTGGTATCTAAATATTACTGCTGAGACGTCATCTTTGACGGATGAACGTTTGGTGTTTATTACTGCTGACTCGTCTCCTTGGACGAATGAGTGTATGTCGTTTCCTCTGCTGGTGGTCTCCAACTCCGACATAACCTGCGCAATATTTCCAAATTTAATTTCCTCTATCATTTTTCGTGTGTGTTTCACATTAATTTCTGCTACAGAAAGCTTAATTTCAATTTTCCCTATGGGTACATTATTGAAGTTTGGAATAACGAAGTTGTCATATATTAAGAAATTTTCATATTTTATATCGTTGATATTTATTTTATAGTTTTCAAATCTTATCAAGTTATTACCCATCAGGTTTACACTAAAACTATGACAATTATGTGTTTTTTTTAATTATATGGGACATTTTTGGTGATTACACTATTGTTGGTCAGCTGTTTAATTTCAATATTCGTATTATTCTTAAAATTACATATGTGATTTTTAGAAAAAATGTTAGAAATACAAGAATCTTTTATTTTAATTGTCCCATTTACATTACAATAATTGTGTTTTCCATCGCTTATAAATTTTCTGTAAGTGGTAGCTAACTCTAGGTTATTCTTATTTGGTACAGATTCAATTAACTTAAAATATTTAACATTTGAGTAATTTGGTAACATTAGTCCAACATTTTTTTTATCGTTATAACTAATTACAGAACTTTTTATATTTGACAATTCACTTATTGTAATGTTAAAGATTTCTATTTCTTTTGGTGACAGAAAATCCCTTCCCAAGATTCCGAGTTGGCTTGCTAATACATTTTCCTTAATTTTTCTAACTTGCTCTGTCAGTAGTTGTGTGTCGTATTGTATTTGGAATGCCTGCTGCAGCTGGGCAATCTCTATTAATTGCATTACCTAGACTTTGTAGTTCCCTTTTTATTGCTAGTTGCTGTCCGTTTATATGTCTGGTAGTTTATGCTAATCTGGTCATTTAGTCCGTCAATTACAATTTGGTTATTTTTTCTGATTATTTCTAAGCTTTGCCTGATTTCCTGCTCGTCATCATAGTCCATAACTGCTGTTAGATATTGTCACGATGGCGTTATGCGTGCCGATTGAAAGAACCTTCTCAAACACATTAGACATTTATTATCGTTTTTAGTTACATATCGTTTTTAGTACACTATATTTAGAGCGTTGTTTCCAGGGATGTCCGCGAATTAATGTTCGAAGCTCTAGGGGATGTTCGTCGGTTGACAATATTTTAAACTCTTTCCTACGACGTTGGCTAAACCTCTTTTCTCTTTGTGATGATGTTTTTTAACTCGGCTTTCTATTTCCTGAGCTAATATGTTGAAACTATGTATCATGGATGGGTATTCGTTCTTGTAATTTAGTTTGTCAATGTTATGTTCAATTATCTCTAAGTTGTCTGTCCATGTGTTCAGATTTTGTGTAGCCCTCTATGACTTGAAGTTCTTGGTCTCTTATTGTAACATATCCCTGTCCGTTGTTTAGATATAGTATGTCAATTTTTTGTCCTTGTATCTTCACTGTTGTTGTCGCAAGTAGTATTAGTATCTGGAATTTTATGAGTTTTCATATTTGAATCTGCGATTCAACTGTGTCTTATAAACTTTACTACCTCTTTCATCCCTTACGTGGGCTTTATCTATTACTTCGGGGTTTGATATTTTGTGTACTGGCTTAAGCTTATTACTACTTCTATTTTTTTGGTATATATGTTTTCTCTCACTAAGGTCTATATCTGTCTTATCTCTATTAAACTTATTAATGTATTTTTCCTTACACTTCCTAACTAAATCTAGAATTTTCAGATACTCTTCGCTTTTTATTTCTCCATTAGTAAAATTTATGTGTATTTTATGTGTACCAGAGTGAATTGTCTTATTGTACCGCTTTTAAAACCGTACTGCGCAACGTGTCACTATTGCTATCGTCGGCTGCAAATGTTCGTATGTGCTCGTTTAGAGTGGAATGGAACCTTTCGATATCCGAATTTCCAGTCTTTCTATATGGAGTGGTTATGTGTAATTCAACGTTATTTTCTTTGAGATATTCTCTGACTAAGATTGATGAGAATCCACTCTCTCCATCTGTGATGATTCTCTGTGGAATACCTAGTGCTGCAAACCTATTTTTTAATGTTTTTAGTAATTCCATCCAGGTTCTGTGTCTGATTACCTGAATCGTAGCATGTTTGGTGAATTTGTCAATAATTGTGACATACATGAGGATTATATTAGCGTACCATATGCCAATATGTACGATGTGATTGGGTTTTGTTGGTGTCTCGGTTAGTTTCAATGGAATTTTATATGGTTGTTTTTCATATTTTGATTTATTACATACTTCGCAGTTGTTTATACATTTTTGAATACTCTCCTTAAGTTTAGGGGCATAGTAGACATCTTTTATTTCATCATACGTTTCATTTATAAGTCTATGATTGAGTAGCTTGTGCGTTTGAGTTATAACCTGTGCTAACTTTCGTCGTCTATGTCACCTAGGAATTTACTTCATTTTACTACTCTTAACAGTTTATTTTTACTGAAGTATTTCAGATACAAATCTTGAAACTTTGCGGATATGTGATCATGATTGGAATAAATGGCAACTATACCTTTGTGCGGCAAATACTTTTTCATGATGTCTAGCACAAAATCTCCCCTAAAGTCTTTTACTTTTATTCTATTACAATTCTTCTTTTTTTTAACGTATATATTTTGTGATTATTCAATTTGTTTGTTCTATTTATAATTAGCTGAGTTTTATATATATTTACAGGTTAGTCTATTATTGGGATATGGTTACTACTATCCTCGTTTGCACTGTGAATAGTTGATTGGGTGTACATTCGTTCTACATTTTCATTATTCTGTTCTGTATTTCATTGAGATAAATTTCCATCCTAGATAGCCCGTCATTGACCTGGTTATCCTTGCCTTTTACATATTCTATTTCGAAGTTGAATTGTTCGAGTTTTATCTTCCACCTTTGTAGCTTGGTGTTGGGTTCTGTTAGTGAACTCAACCAAACTAATTGACGATGATCTGTCCTGATCGTGAATTTTCTACCGTACAGATAAGGCCGGAAGTATTTAGTCGCCCATACTATGGCAAGTGACTCTTTTTCGAGGGTAGATTAATTGGTCTCATGATTATTTAGAGTACGACTGGCGTAGCAAATCGGGTGGCCATCTTGGGATAAAACAGCGCCGATTGCATAGTTTGAAGCGTCTGTCGTAAGCGTAAACTTCTTACTAAAGTCGGACGTTTAAGTATTGGTTCGGATGTAATCAAAGTCTTCAGATTTTCAAAACTTTGATTATAGTCTGGATCGCTCAAATCAATTTTGGCTCCCTTCTATAAAAATACGGTCATGGGCTTCGCTACTTTGGAGTAGTCCCTTATAAATTTTCGGTAATAGCCCGTTATACCGAGAAATGCCTTTATCTGCTTTTGAGTTTTGGGAAGTAGGTTTGATACCTTCTGACGTGATGACATGCCCCAAACATTTTCTCTTATCGAGCTGCACTTTTAAATTAACTTCTTTGAGTTTTTCGAACACTTTCTTAATCGAAATTATGTGTTCTTGTAAGCTGGTTGAAAATATCACGTCATCAATATACACCAAACAGATTCTTCCAATATATTCGGCCTGCATGGAATTCGTTATTTTCTGGAATGTCGTCGGAGCGTTCTTTAATCCGAACGGCATTCTGAGGAATTCTTAATGCCAGTTATTAGTTATTAGAAAGCTGTATTTTTTACGTCCTTGCTGGCTATTTCGATTTGGTGAAATTCTTAAGCCAAGTCGTAAAGTATTTTACTTTTCCTAACTTGTCAAAGATGTCGCCAATATTAGGGATTGGAAATTTGTCATCGATAGAAATCTCGTTGAGTTTTCTATAATCGATCACAATTCTCCATTTTTTCCAAGCCAGATGCGTCCGCTTTGAGCTGGGACGAATTATTCCTTGCCTCAACATCTCATTTATCTGAGATTCAACCTCTTTTCGATGGACTTCTGGGTATCTATAGTTACGGGTGTAAATTAGAATCTCGTTTTTAGTCTTTATCTCATGCTTAATCGCACTTGTAAAGGACAGATCGGTTCCTTCTTGAAAAAAAATTGTTGAATATTGCGTAACTATTTTTGATTTAAAATTGGTTCTACACTCATTTCTGTATTATAGATTTCTAAGGTGGGAATTTGTTTTTTGTACTTCTCGTACGTTACTTCTTCCTCGTCTTTGTTTAAAAGATGTTAATTTCGTTCCCATCTACTGTGAGAATTCTCCGCTTGAATGGCTTCTATTGGCAGTAGAATGTTGTTTACTATTAGCCCGTCAAACTTATCGTGGAACTTAAACTCTAGAAATTCGGCTGCTTTATCTGTCTTCCCAAATTCCTTAAACAGTGGGATGTTTATCTTTCTATCTACATAGGTTTTTGTAGTTTTGCTTGCCACAAACAAACCCAGGTTGGCATACACCTTATTAACCCAGGTGTATGCCAACCTGGGTTAAGAATACTGGTCTCTGATCTCGTGTCGATCAGTATTCTTAGTCTATAGTTATTTTTTGTTTCGACAACTATATAGGGTAATCGGCTATTGGGCTTCTCTCCCCAAAGTCCTCGTTTCTTTCTAATTTGTTTATTTGCCTGGTTACGGCCGATAGTGTGTCCATTGGTTCTATCGTGTTATTGTGATTATTTCTGAAGGGGTTACTCGGATTTGCTCTAGATTTACTACACTGATTTGTTCTAAACTGATTGCTCATGGAATCAAAGCTGTTAATTTCGATAGCTTCCCTAGTTTTGCCTACCAGTTTATTTTTAATAATATCGAAAAAGAACATTTGTCCTATTTCATCGTACCTACCTAGGGTCGGGTAAATTCTGTCTACGAAGTCAGTGAAGTTATGTCTATTATCCCTATTTCTATCATAATTAATAAGGTTGTTTAGATATTTTAGGGGATCTATACTAAGTGTAAGAGGACTTATTGCTGCCGATACTCCTTCTGATGTCATCTTGGTTGATTGCAGGTTTCGGTTTGTGTCGTTTTCTTCTATCCTACGTCTTCTTCGTAGATCGTTGTCCAGATTGCCTTTCAGATGTTTCGCTCCCGCTTTGTTGTTTCACTTATTGTAAATTTTAAGTTTCATGTTTTTGAGTGTTCTTTTCACAGATTCGAAAGTTAGTTTAATTCGAACACTTTTTCACATTGTAAATGACGGAAAATTCTAGTTTCAATATTTACATTTACTTGGTTCACTTAGTTCTTAGTTCTTAGTTCTTCTATATACCAAAGTTTATCGCACTATTACGATATGTTTAACTAATATTTATGCACCTCACTAAGCTTAATCGCTTTAATTGAATTTATATATATTCTTTTTTTTTGCTTGAGCAATAACCGCGAATTAATTGTTCTTCAGCGAACACTTTTCGCGTACTCAAGAAATACCGACTGCGCCAGTTATGTTCTTATGCCAGCGGTTTGACATAAAAAAAACACTTTTCTTTTTTTTTCTTTTTAATTCATTATTAAAATCTAAAAACTTTATTATGGCGGGAAACTCGAGTTGAACCATTCTGTGAGCTGTAGGGAAGAATACTGACTTAACTCTACTGCGAGTTGTCGAGAAGTAACACACTGCCTGAATCCGCTGCCTGTTCCTAAAGCACAAAACTGTTGACACAGCTCCTCCGATGAGCATATGCACGTCTGTGGGAAAGGAATGCGAAGGTTGGTGAAGGTTTCATATTTATCGGCGCGTGTAGCGCAAAAGTAGAAGCGTCTGTGAATATGACCCGCGTATCATTTGTCATGCAAGGGGATATGGTTAAGGGGTGGAGAACGGAGTGAAGTCTCCAACGTAACTCGTGTTCTCTCTTGCCGCCAAAAGTAAAAAGTAAAAAGGAACGTTTTTATAAATGTCAATTCTCAGGAAAAAATCACAGAGAATACACTGAATTATATTTGTAAACAGCCATTGAGAGAACACACTGAAACATTTGCCGTATCGCGGTAACCGTTCGGAACGGAAACTTTTCCGCAACGCATACTCTATCGGAAATTTATTTTTTTTTAAATGCATTTTCTTTATTGAACCAAGTTTTGTATAGAGCTAACAGGTATTGAAAATACTTAATATGTCTTAGAAATATAGTGTTATATCTAACATGCATTAACATTTCTCTAGATATTTTTTCTGAATACATTTGAATTGATGAGTTTTTATTGGAATTATATGTATTGGGTGTTAATTGCCAGGAAAAGGTTCATAAAACCTGCGTGTTTTGTGATTGAATACTTAACTTATAATAACTTAAACTAATTATACACAATTAAAATGTTAAGATACAACAGTTTAGGAGAACGGCTAGAGGCTTAGCTTTCTCTCCTGATACTGAGTGTTGTCAAACTTGAATGTGTTGTTGCCAGTTCGTGTGTTGTGATATACCATGTTGTTCTGGGCGTCTAATATTCTGCCCATCTCGTACAGGCTTCTCACGTGGCTTGTAGTGAGAAAGGTGTCATGAGGATCAGGTCGTCTTGTTGAAAGTTCGGATATTAGGTTATTGGGGATGTTCTGCAGGTTGTTGCTGAAGTTGGCGGTGAGCTGGAATATACGTCTGTCGATTCTGTCTATCTCGGTGCTGTTGTAGAGAGTGGATGTCCTAATGTATTTGTAGGAGTCTTGTTGACGGTTGAGGCCGGTGAGGGTCCTGAAGCATCTGCGTTCGAAGCGTCGGAGTTTCTCCATTTGGTATGGTGTAATGTGGAACCATACCGGGCAAGCGTATGTAAGCGATGGTCTTATTATCTGTTTGTACAGTATCCTCTTTATTTTTGTGGAGAGTGTGTTGGGTTTCCACATGACTTTCCTACAGTAGTTGAGTTGTACCTTGGCTTTTTGGATGCGGTTGGAGATGTTATTTCCGAAGGAGAAATTTCTGGTGAAAGTAACTCCTAGGTACTTCATCTCCTTGTCAGGCCGTACAGATTCATTGTTTAGATCTATCCGGATTCTTGTGTGATGCTTCAGGGTGTTCCTTGTACAGTGGTTGGCGGGACCTTTAATCACTAGTACTTGGGTTTTTCGTCCGTTGGGTCTTATTTTCCATCTTATTTTTGTCGAGATAGGTGGTGAGTGTCGACAGGTAACTGTTGATGATTCTCTCGCTATGTAGAATGAATGGGGTGTGGGAGTAGATGAGCGTGTCGTCAGCATACGTGATGATCTTCACTTGTGGGTTGGTGGGTTGAGGAATGTCTGCTGTAAATAAAAGATATAAAATAGGTCCTAGGTTAGACCCTTGCGGGACTGCGGATTTGGAGGAGTGGACATTTACCAGGAATTTTCTGTTGGTTAGGTATGACTGTATTAGTAAGCAGGTGTTCAGGTCCACACCGTGGTTGTGGTGGAGTTTGTAGAGTAATCCTGCTATCCAAACACAGTCAAAAGCTTTGGAAATGTCAAGGGATACACATAGGGTGGGGCGCTTTTGATGGTGGAGTGCTTTGGCTTGAAGCCGAATTGGAATTCGGGGATACTGTGATTTTCAGCAGCGTGTTCTCTAAGTCTAGTTAGGATCTTACATTCTAAGAGCTTACTGATCGTATTCAGTAAGGAAATTGGTCTGTAGTTCACAGGGTTGTGCGATGATCCCGGTTTCTTTATTGGTATCAAGATAGCTTTTTTCCAGGGTGTTGGAAAGTGGGACGTATTTATGCAGTGGTTAAATAGGGTTACTATTGGAGGTTTGTAGGAATTAGTTTTTTGTAAAAGGTGTTGGGGATGTTATCTATTCCAGTCGATTTTTTGTTTTTCCGGTTTTGGGTGAAGTAATGTAGTTCATCCACTGTGGTGAATCTTGTTGCGGAGAGTGGATTTGAGGCCTTATTGATATTATTGAACTGGGTCAGACATCTATTGCTTAAATTAGGTTGTAGGTTGAGGGTAAGGTACTGCTGAACCTGCTGCCGAGGTTCTGGTGTTGAAAGGGAATTATTTTGGTCATGGATTTGGGCGAAGTGACTGCCCAGGAGGTTAGCAGACTCCAGGTCTGTTTCGGTGGGTTTATTGTTGGGTCCTACTAGGTAGTTCATTTTCTCGTATATCTTACGATTTGTGAGTCTGTTTATATTACGGAATAGCGAGCTGTCCGGTTTCATGGATTGGAGAGTGGTCGTGTAGTTTTTCTCTACAAAGTTTTGGAGGTGTTCGATGATTAGGATGGTAAGAAGGTTGATTTCAGACATAAGGATGGGACAGTAATTCCTAAACAGCCGACGCCTGAGTCTTTTTTTATCCTTGATTAGTTTTTCTAGCATCTGTGGAAGCGGTTTGTTGACTTCCCTAAATGGGTTAAAGGTGGGAGTGTTTGCCTCAAGGGCTGATTTGAAGATATCTTCAAGTGCTATAGTGGACTCGTCGATCTCTTCGGGTGAGAGGTTGTGGTCATCGGGAATGCTGTAATTGGAGAATTTTTCGGACACAGTCCTATTCACTTTTCTCCAGTTTGTTTTTTCGTAGTTTGGAATAGGACGGGAAGTGGGTATTGGCCCTAGATGGGATATGTCCACTTTAAAGTGGACCGATGCGTGGTCTGAGGGGAAGGTATGGGAAGTAAAGGGGGGTTCAGATACGTTCAAATTCTGAGACCTTAAAAAGAAATCTAAGATGGAATTTGATGATCTGGTTACATGGGTGGGGAGGAGAGGTGCTTCTACAGTGACGGGAGAGATGTTCAACCAGTCAGATAGTTGCCTTCCTTGGTGGTTGCTAGTGACATCGTTGAAGTTTTGATGCCTTGCGTTCCAGTCCCCGCCAAGAATGAACTGAGACGAATAACATTGTCTGATGATGTTTTCCAAATCCGCTGTGGGGAAGGTATATGCGCCTTTACAATCGCCGTTCCTACTCCTGATCCCCCTTGTCGGGGGGAAGATATAAAATTATAGTATGGGAGGCTTATCATTGAAGTGAACGTGAACCGGGTTTCGGTCAGAAGAACTACATCTGGGTTGAATTTCGAAAGGAATAACGCAAAGTTTTCCTTTTTGGACTTGTTATTAAGGGTTTGGCAGTTTAAACATATGACGTGGAACTCAATCATGATGATTTTTTAGGATGTAATTTGTTAAGAGTGTTAGTACCTGACACTTTTGCTCAATGGCTGAGCATTTTGCTATTCTTGGAAGAAGTGCTTGCAGGTCCTTTGCATATTCCTCGATGTTTATGTTGAGAGATGCTTGTGGTACAGGTTTAACTGTGGGGTTACTGGACTTACCTTTGGTAACCATTGCGTAGCTTATCGGCGTTGATGGTGATGGTCCTTTTACCATGCTTGCGTAGGTAGCCTTCGTGGTTGACTTCGCTTGCATTTTTGAGGGGCACTTCGAAAAGTTAGCCGGATGAGGTCCTCCGCAGTTACAGCACGTGACTGTTATCACCTTGGTGGTGGTTTTGCCATCTGGAGTTGTTACTTCCATTGTCTCCGGTTCCTCGCCCACAGGTTTTACCCGGCATTCACCTCGCGGATGGTTTTCGGTGCATTTGATACACCGGGTTTGAAGGTGACATCCAGTTGCTAGATGTCCGGGTAGTTGGCAGTTGTTGCAATGTACTTTGCTTTTTTTTGTTTGGGACCTCGATACTCACTTTCTGGTTAAGTAGCCACCTTATGTTTTGACGTTATTGGTCCTCATGTACGGGGTCTGGAAGTAAGTAATCCTCTCAATTTGAAGTGTCGCTACTATCTCTAGTATTCCGGTTTGTATCTCTTCATTGGTCCATTCTGGAGAAATGTGCCTTATGATGAATGTTTGTAGTTTATCTTCATCCCTTTTGTATGTGTAGAATTTTAAGTTTTGCACAGCGAGCATTTTTTCGGTTTTCTGGTGATCTGTGGAGGTCATAACCCTGATCACCATTGAGTTATTACCCACTTTAGTTTCAAATTTCTTTGATCCAATAGTGGTTTCGATTTTTTGAATTAAGTTTTTTACCGAGGTGACTTCTTTGACAATGATCGGTGGTGGTTTCTTCGTCAGAGTTGGGGTCGTCTTCCTCGTTACCTGTTGCGGTTTTGGTTGATGTGATTTTTGTTGTTGTGGTTTTGGCTGTTGCGGTTTTGGATGTTGTGGTTTTGGCTGTTGCGGTATAGATTGTGAAACCGTGGACGACTCCATTGCTATTGCAGTGGGCTCGGATGCATTTGTGGCTTCGTTACACGGCATCTTGGCGGTCGAACAATATGAAGCGTCTTCATCTTCTGATGTTGGGGCTGTGCCATTGCTCAATTGTTTTTTTAAGGACGCGACTTCCGCGTCCCTTTGTCCAAGTTTGGAGGTGAGTTCCTTCACCTGGTTGTTTAATTCCAGTATCATGGCCTTAAGCCAAATCGTGTCTTCGGTGAAAGGAGCAGCCATTGATGGTACTCTGAGAATTCAGTTTGTAAAATTTTTTTTTCTTTTGTTGTCTATTTGTTTGTTTTATTTTCCTTCCTCATCTAGTGATGAGAGGATAGTTAATTATATCTTCACTGCACTAATTGCTTTTTGACCTCTTCCTTACTCATTCAAAGATGAGGGGATAATTAATATCACTTCACTCACTCACTGTATGGAATGCACTTCCGAACGTCCGCGCACTTCAAGAGTCAATGACTGAATGATGACTCTATCGGAAATATAAATATCTGTTTTCGAAAAGAAATTTGTAGTCGTACAATGCTCCGCGATACATTTTTTGCGGAAAGTATCGGACAATTTGACGTTTGGCTGACACGAATGTTTGTCAAACAACGACATTGAACGCGTTGCAACGCAGCATGCAGGTTTACGTTACATTTAGTCGGAAAAATGTTCCGATCAGCTGTGCGGAATGTTACTTCAAAGCATTCTTATGAAATCGGAAAATTTTTCATTCCGAACAGTTACCTCGTTAGGGCAGAATATGACAACTTGTTGGTACAACTTTTTAGTAGTGCCAACCTCAATAATGCCAACTCTTTACAAATGCATTACACTTCAAAGTATTTTTCTTTCAATTCTCTGTGAATACAATTCTTCTCTTCCCAACATGTGGATAAATATTACTTGTCTCATTTTCGTTGCCTTCAAGAATTATTTGTCGATTAAAAATATTAATCGGTTGTTCACTTATAGAAATTTAATTTGAATTATCTGATTCGGCACTATGTTTTGTAATTAGATCGTCTTCTCCCAAAATACTTATTTTCAAGCGATTGAATATTAAAGTCGTACTCTCCTAAATTAATTTTCCATCTTTGGGGTTTCGAATTTGGTTCTTTCAAATATGAAAGCCAAACTAACGGACGATGATGTTTTGATAATGAATTTCCACGTACGTGTATTTATATACAATTACAAGATTGTGCGGTTGTCAAACTAATGCGAGAAGTTCTTTCTCGATTCTGGTATATTGCAGTCATGTTTATTTAAGGTGCGTAAAATAAATGAGAAGGTTCATGTGTTTTACTGAACACTGCTGCAATAGCAAAGTTACTTGCGTTGGTAGTTAGAATAAATTGTTTTGATATCTATTTATTAAGACATTCACTGTAGATTCCGTCCTCAATATTTTCTTTGGTACCCTTTTTAATATATAACGACATTGGTTTTACCATTGCTGTATAGTCTGTTTCTGTCACTGTTTTTGGGATAGGGAAATTCTTTGTTGTCTCAATGTTTTGGGGATTTGGTCTTTAGGTTCTACTTCTATTTGATAGAAACCTTTTGTTAGATCCAGTGTTAATTTTCTATAATCGATTACTAAGAGCCATTCTTTATTACCAGCGTGATTTTCCTTTTTAGGTACGACAAAGATTGCGGCGTTATAAAGCGAATTATTTTTGATTTATGCATTTCCTTTGTTTGCCTCTCCACTTCTGTTTAATTTCGTGAGAATTAAAAAAAAAGCGAGAACATCTTTTTACTTTTTTCTAAATTTATTTCTTGGGTGTTGACCCATTGGATGAATAATACAGACTGCATCCAGCTCTACAATGAATTGTACCTTGTGCTTACAATATTGCAATTTAGGCAAAATCAAACCGTGCGACCGACTACGCTGGTGTCAAGTTTGGTTTGCCGTGAAAACACGAGAAGCGTGAATTCCTTCTGCGATTTCTGGTCGCACGGTTCGTAACAAAATTATTGTTACCAGAGCTCGACTTATATTACACATTTATTTGTTTACTGCTAGGAAATACAATTTTAGATGAAAGAGTGTTTTGTATATTATTTTTAATTGAACAACTTCCTTTTTGTACATCTCAGCGCGTCTAAATATACATATATCCTCTTGTAAATAGGAGAATTATTATTACTTACCTGGTTCGTAAAAGACCAATCATCACCTTCCTGTGTAGTATTTTCTTTCTTCTTTATTTAAGTGATCGGTTCGAAAATCCCTATTGATTTAATTCCATATTTATTTATGGAGTCCATGGGTTTTATTTCATTGAAATGATTGATTGTTTTTTCATATTCCTTCTTTTCATTTTCTCTAATAAAAATATGTATGATTTCTTCATTCAACATTAATGTATTATTTTTATAATTTATTTCTCCATCATTTGGAATGAAAATGTTGTTTCCCATCAGTCCATAAGGTATGTACTTGGAATTCACAATCATTGTTGACTGAAAGTAGTGTTAATGAAACATGTATTGTTTGTTTTCGATAGTATCAATTGTTTTTTAATAAAAATAAATAAAATTTCACAGCAAGAAAAAAGAATTCTTAATTCACATCACACTTAGATTAAATATAAATTAAATGAACAGAAATAAAATTTGATAAGGTTGCAATTCAATTCTTTAATTTAAATATATTTTATTTGAATATATTGTAGTTATGGTGGATAAATAGTAATGTGTTTAAATTCTATATTTAAAACTTTTAATCTGCTTCTTTTCGCATACATAAAGTGACTATCTTTCGAAAACAAAAATTTCAGATGGAACAGACATCGCTGGACAACGCAAATATTTATTTACCATTAAACGTAGCATATTGTTACTTTTGTCCCAGTATTCTAAAACCGATTGGCCACTAGCTATCACCGGCTTTTCAAAATAATGATGAAAGTCAATAATTGAGTCTCTTATTGGTGTTACCATTTGGAGATGTTGTTGATTAGGCCTTTACGGGCTGTAGCGCCACCTATATTATTATTATATATACATTGTTTAATTTCGTGAGAATTTAAAATAAAACGCGAAAACTTTTTTACTTTTTACAAAATTTATTTCTGACCCATTGGAGGAATAGTTCAGACTGATTCGAGCTCTAAGATGAATTGCACCTTGTGCTTACAATATTGCAATGTAGGCAAAATAAAACCGTGCGACCGACTACGCTGGTGTCAAGTTTTGTTTGCCGTGAAAACACGAGAAGTGTAAGGAATTCACGCGATTTCTGGTCGCACGGTTTGTTACAATAAATATTGTTACCTGAACTCGACTTATACTACAAATTTATTTGCTTACCGCTAGGAAAAATACAATTTTAGATTAAAAAGTGTTTTTTGAATACAAAGATATAGGAGACCTGCATGTTGTAAATTTCATTTCATTCAATGAAAAGAACTTGTCTCTTGTTAATGACTCTGCCAAATATGGTGATGATGTACTGGTATCAGGTTGAAAAATTGGAATTCCTCAGCATTTGTAAGTGTAATCGACACTTCAAATACGAGGGAATTCTTAAGGCTGCGGCCTTTATAACCGGTACATATCTATCAATGATCCCCTTGGCAAAGTTAATGTTACTGGTATATTATTTCTTATTCATTGAAGTTGCTCGCTGAGCTGCTTAGGAGTTATGAACTGGGGATTGATTTTGGCGTGATATAAATCCAATATAAAGTCCATAAGCACTGCAACTTTTCAAAATTGGTAAATTGGTCAGTATAAGAGAGGAAGTTAGAGAAGTTAGCATTTGTTTGTGTTCAATGGATGCCTGCTTCCCTTCCATAAGATATAATGTATTCGTTAGATACATATACACGCAATGTCTGAAATTGTTGGTTTATTTCATTGGCGGTAGGCTTTAGCATGTTTGTAGTCGAATCTGCAATAGAACTTCGCTATTTAAGCAAATTCAACATATGACGCTCGTTTGCATGTATATCTGATTTTTGCTCTTGGATGCGTTGAACATCGTCCTGATTCAAAATACCAAACAAAGTATACGATAACGTACCAACTATATCTAGTGGAGACCTCGTTAGTCTTAATTTATCATACCTTTTTTATCAGTCCGTTGTTCTGATCATTAGCCACTAACCTTTGTTTAAGATTATCTACACTTGGTCTACAATACATCGTCTGGGTTAGATTACTGGAGACATGATTTAATTTCCCCAAATTCTAACCAATACGTAGTTAGATTATAATATACGTATATACTCCAAAATGTATTTACCGTTCGAATTCGTCCTATGTCCTCAAAGTATATACCTACTGTTGTACAAGTTGCCTTACAGAGGTACTTTCTTATTGGGTTCTGCAAATGAAATTTTCAACATAAAGAGTAGAAAGAAAAATGTTGCCAGACCGCTTAATGTCCATTTTTAACCGTCATTCGATTTCCTGGTTTTACATTATCATTTGCTAGGCATTTTGTTTTGTTGGATGAACTGTATTTGACGAAATTTATTAATATGACTCAAATCATATGGCTCTATACCATTCTTCAGACACGTTGATTCAATACCCAAGCGTATAATTTCATTTCTTGCCCCTACAAAGCTGGTGGCATTGTCACAAAGTATAGAATGGCACACTCCTCGTCTGCCTATAAATCTTTTCAGGGCATAAATGAATGACTCCGATGATAAGTCCCCTACTATCTCAATGTAGGATATTTGGGTATTTATTGGAAATAATAAAAATAAACAGTAGCTACAAAATTATACGTCTTGCTTCGACGTGGTCTGGACTCGAAGTGTGGTCGCCATTCGTCGTGTTGCTACAATATATGTATACGAGTGAATGTCGGCAACACAAGTCTGACCTTACATATAATTTTACTATGGATTTAAATCCTACATAGCATTTACTCTGTCTTCCGGTGGTTTGCAGCCAGATTTGTTGATGGTAAGTTTCTAGGTATGTTACTTCAGACTTTCCGAAAATGCACTTTTTTAGATTCAATATCAAACCGTGGTGTTTGAGTCGATGTAGAACTTGATTCACATGCTCTAGGTGCTCTTTCTCCGAGGCAATGAGAATGTTTGAGTGGCGTTTTTAAGTCCGAATGGCATGACTAAAAACTCAAACAAACCAACAGGGGTGGTAACGGCTGTTTTCTCGATATCATCTGGTGCCATAGGAATCTGATAATATGCCTTATCAAGATCCAATATCGAGAAGTAGCTCTTGTTGTAAAGGTTTTCGGTGAAATCTATGATATGTGGTATGGGATAGCCTGGTTGCGTTTGCGCCTTTAATCGACAATAATCCCCACAACATCTCCAGCCGCCAGTATTTTTTTTTTGACTTTGTGGATTGGACTGGCCCATGTACTATTGGATACACGACAGTAAGCCTTCCGTAGAAAATCCCCAAAATCGTTTTTGGCTTGCCATAATTTGTCCCCGTTTAGTCGTCGTGGACGTTCTGCCATCGGTTGACCTGTCGTCACTATGTAATGTTACGCTGTGTTGGGCTTCGATTTCAAAAGAGATTTGTCCTTGGTCGTCAGGAAAAATTTGTTTACCAGACTAATGTATGGTTCAGGTCTGAGTACGGACAATAGTCTGCTAACTCCGGTGGATTGAACTTTCCCTAGGACAATCAAGGATTTTGTCGACAAGACGTTTGGATTTCAAATCGATTAATAGGCCGTAGTGTGCAGGTAGGTCTGCACTAATGATCGCTGTTTTAACATCAGCGATGATAAAAGGCCAAATGATTTCTCGTCGGAGACCAAGGTTAAGGTGGAGAACTTCCTGTCCAGTTGGAGAGTTGTTCGCCGCAATGAGTGTTGTTTCCCCTCTTTTGTTTGGGCAGTATCGGGGACGAGGTAAGACGCATATTGTGGATCCAGAGTCTAACAAGAACTTCTTATGCGTGTTTTTGTCGTAGACGGCATCCGTGGTTGAAATTTGAGCTGTTGTCAACCGCCTCAGGTAACAACAGGCTTGCTTGTTTTTTTTTAGTGAATGTACAGGGCTTCTTGCAATTAACAGCATTTTTACCGAACTTTTTGTGAAAGTAACTCAAAGAAGAGTGCGAGTCCTGAGAATTTTCCCTACTCGATGAAGATCTAGTTCGTGATTTGGTGCGGAATCTACTTTAAGTTTGAGGCGTTTTAAAAATCGTATACTTATCTTGGCTTGGTGGTTTCTGCACAAGATCCGATACCTCGTTTAAAACTTCTTGATCTAAGGAAGCGATGATTGCGTTGAAGCGACTGTTGTCTGAAGTGATCCTGTTATTGTGGAATTGTTGTTCGATTTGGACAAACGACAGTGCTGGGTTCACTTTCCAGAACGGTGGGATTTTTAAATTCTTCAATGCAGCTATTTCCATTAGCTCATCAGCTTCTTCAACAATTGTCGAATTAACTGAAGATAGAACTGCATTTTCAGCGATGAAAACTTCTGGGTTTGCCATTACACGCGTAATGTAAAAATACAACAGTAAAAAAAAACTTGTGATCACGTTGGGGTCACCACTTTGGCGTTTTGGTTGCCAGTTTGAAATTAAACACACAAGGTCTTTGAAATGTTATAAAATGTTTTATTTTTACTATGAAACTTTAGGACTGGAAAAAATAAGAGAAAAGATTACGACGCACAAATTACTTCAACAGCTCCTTGTACCGTTGTGATATGCAGACACGCGGTCGATTTAGATAGGAGTTTTATTTTTACCGCATGCAGCTCCATCTATCTGTTAATGACGTTTTATGTTTGTGGCCATGTCGCCACACGATGATGTTTATGTTTGTGGCCAGGTCACCACAAATCTATCGGTGTCCCATCATGTATTATATTGACGCGGTATTTTCTTTCCTGGGGTTTGTCCTGATTATTTGGCTCGCGTATGCCGTTCTCTCGGTTAGAATAGAAATTAAGACCTGTGTGAATGTATTGTATGATAGTTGATCCGTTGTCAGACAGCTGGATCCTTTTTTCCTAGGTTATTCATTTCAAAACAATAATTCTCCATGGACTCATTTGGCTTCCTTATTTTTCTTATCAGTTGTTGATGTGTGTCCACTTCAATATTTTGGTGAGGAAAATTTACTCTTAGTCCAGACGCTAGCTGTTCCCAGGTTGCAGTTGTCTACTGACAACTATCCCACCAGAAACGTGCAGGACCATTCTTCTTGGAAGCCGCGGGTATAAGAAGCATCCTGTCGTCCCATTCATAAATTGCTTTTAAAGCTTCAACCCGATTTATCCAACACTCCACCGTAACTAAGGTAATGTCACCCGGTGAGAACATTGGTAAAGCATTAGCAATCTCTTTGCTGCTACAATTAATGCGCGATTGAACTGTTACGCCGCTCCTAGGTGCCTGCCTTTTCTCCAATTTTCTACACTTCTCATCATCGTGCGCTCTAATTCAATAAGATCTTTCTCCCTTCGAATTATGTCATATTCTCTGCCTCTGAGGGCATCGTCATCTAGCGTTACTATACCCGATGTAGACGATGGTCGTACATGCTGATGGCATTGGCTTGATTCTTGTCAAACTGGACAAGCCTGTTGAAGAGAATCCTTTCCGTGCCTTGCGTAGACAGGTTTTGGCTTTTTAACTCAATTTTGAGCTGCTTGGTTATATTTTAATTTTTTTTTATCTTTAATTAAAACTATAAAAAAAGGAAATGGTTACTTTTCTAAAATTCTAATAAACAAACAGCTTTTTTTTAGTTATAGGTATTGAATATTGCGTGCTCAGTTAACGACTGTCGCGTCAAACTCGGGAAAAAAATTCAACCGCACAGAACCTCTGTGCCCACTGTGTTGGTTTTGAAATAAAAAAGGTTTTAGGACGTTAGCACGAGCCTGTTGCGGCTCCCGTTGACAACTAACTGTACAATATTTATTCAAATCTAAGCTCGCTCAGGTCGATCAAGGTTGCTTCATTCCCACGCTGGTTCGTTCAGGTTTGTGCATGCCCTGCCGAAAATGCAAGCGATGCGTCTTTGTTCATTCGATTGTCTTTATATTACATCCGCTGGGCGAGCGCGTGAATATGATTGCTCGTGTAGGATGTCGATTGTGATAACTTGCTCTAAATAGATCTAGTTACAAATAAATTCAATATAATCCCCATAAATAAATCAAACAAGCAAAATGATTAACATTGTTACTTATCCAAACCCAGAGCACACACGAAACGTTGAAACAAAACATGTCTTCCTCCACCAAAGTCTCATACAAACTTCAAGGAGCACCATAAGGATGCAGAGCCCTTTTAACCCATTCATGTCACACATGTACGTACATACATCTTTTTTAACATGGCAGTATGGCTTTACTGCTTTACTATCCGCAAAAGAAAAGGAACAAAAACCAATATACATTCTCGTTTGCCAAAAATGCATACTCCTTCCGTTTTGTTCGAACGCATACTCCTTTGTGTTATGCTCTTTTCTCTTTCACATTTCACCATTTTTAATTTTTTTATTATTATATTTATATTTTTTCTGAGAGATACAGCAATAAACATTATTTTGTTAACAACGATCACACCGCTTTTGAAAGAGACCGACAATATAGACCACGTCGTCGACCCCTATAGGTTTCACCTCATCAAACCATTTGCTTCCTCGAGTAATTTCAGGCAGGTACTCGTGCACCCACCTTTTCCAAAATGCGTTGGAGAGCTGTGCTGCTTGCCAATTTCGGCTTAACTGTATGCCCTCATCCGTACACTCCATTAGAGGTTTCGTTCCATTCGAGCTACCCAACAAAAAGTGGTTTGGCGTTAGGGTTTTTTTGGTCTCATGACATATGGGTATATATGTTCACAACCATCTCTACCTCCATCAAGGTCGCTCGAAAAAGTTCGTCTGAAGGGTTTCGTGACGGTAATATTTTGTAGAGTGTTTCTTTTACTGTCCTAACAAGGCGTTCCCACGCACCTCCCACGTGAGGTGAAGCTGAAGGTATAAATCGCCACGTCAAAGATGAAGGCCCGAACCATCTCATTTTGATTGACAATAGCAAGCGCGTCTCGTAACTCTTGCTCAGCGCCTTTGAAATTGGTGCCATTGTCACTCCAAAGTTCGATCGGGGATCACCGGTGTATGGCACGAGTTGTTAGGCATGTCGGGAGTACGCCATACCTTTTCTCGCTGCTGCGGCGAACGGAGACCGATAGATAGGACCGAAATAGTCCACGCCAACGTAACTAAATGGCCGACAAAACGATGCTAGACGCTCTGTGGGTATTGTATTCATCTGTGGAGGCTGCGGTTGAACTCGACGATTTAGACAGACTTGACAAGTCCGGCGTAGCTCATTCAGAACGGCTCTGAGTCTCGGAATCCAGAACCGTTGAGGCACCTCGTTGACAACTGTCACATGACTAGCGTAGTAATACCTGAAATGGTAATCAGAGACAATCAATTTTGTTAAGAATTCACCTCTAGGTAATATTATTGGATGTTCTCCGTTCCTAAGGGCCACTCGTCCTCCAAGTCGAAGCAATTTGTTCTCATCCAGAAAGGGAGAGAGTTTGTAAATACAGTTCGATATTTTTACAGGCTTTCCCGTTGAGAGGCATACTATTTCCTCCGTGAATGCAGAATTCTGTACTTCCCTTATCAGATAAATTTCAGCAAATAAGGTTTCCTCTTGGGATGGAACTACATCTGGTATGGTATCTAGTTATCCCAGCCTATCCCGATGTTCTGGGTTAATGGCCTGGTCTACAACAGCAAAGTTTCGGATTGGCCAGTGGTCGTGGATGAGCATGATTGATATTAACTTACACTTTGATTTAAATTGAGAAAAAATGAATTCTTAGAAATATTTTTGTATTTACGTTAATGATTTCTCGAAATTTTAAATATTTTCCACTGTTTTTGAATTTAACACTCTTATTTTCAAATGTTTAGTACAATTATATAATATCTTAATTATAAACTTGCAATACTAAGAGTTGCAGGCAATGCATGGTCCTGTCCTGTTGCGGTTCGTGGTGCGGCAGTGTATTTACACGTCCTTTTCCCCCGTTGGACACGTTTTTAGCCGTCCTTTTGTTTTTATTAATATCACCACACACGCGGGGGAACCCGGCTAAAGATTTCGCTTATGCGTTGCATAAGGTCCCTGTTCGGGCGCCAATTAAGTTTTTGTTTACTTAAGACTTAAGAAAAAAAAAATATTTTTATGAGGCTAGACCTCTTTATTCGCTTAATTTTTTCTAACAACTCATTACAAAATGTTCTTAAAGTTAACTTAACACCTATGCGGCGCAAATATGGGACTGAAGGAATGTGGGAAGATATTTGGAATTGGAGTGTTTTCATTATTTGTTGCAGACGCAACAGCAGGGGTACCGGCTGAACGTATTTGGTGACGATTTACATCGTTAAGCGATTTACCGCGGTCCACAGGCAATTTAGACCCCCAAGGCGCTTCCCGCGTGGTTGTTTTTGCGGTCACTTCATTTGTTTTTTGGGAAACGTTTAATTGAGTCAAAGGTGTTTGCTCGGATTCCATTATAGCAGTTGACAAAGGCGCGGAACATGAGCTGCAAGGCCAGTCTCGGTTAGCCACGGACGAAGTAACTTCTACACATATATAATGGTACCAACAATCGCAGTTGTCACAGCGTACCATGCGCAGGTTATGCTCTTTCTTGCATGATAAGCTATATGTTTTTTTTGGTTTGTCACCTTGGGCGGCATTTGTCGGCAATTAATTAGGTAAAGAATTTTTAAAATTTGTTAGTATATTGAAGTTCTAAAATAAAACACACAACAAAATTATAATTCATGCGTGTGTATTTAATTCATTTAAAAATTCGTGTTTCACCTCAAATTCTTAGACACATGCCTGACGCGAAAACCAAGAAGAAAAAGAACGATCCGCAGGCGCATGGTGCGAAATGTCACTTTTGACATATGACAATTATGGCGTAATTATGGCTGAGGCGCTGCCAGATCTGTCGTAACAATAGTAATGTTGATTTGTTCGGCGTGTCTGTGAACTAGGGTTGTTATAAGATCTAGTAGTCTGACTAGTTTGACTACTTTGGGGTTGCGTTGCCCTGTGTGCAAATGTGTTTGTATTAAGAGCCGTGTTATTCCTATTAATGGTATTATTAGATAATTGACAGTTATTTCCGTCCCTATTTGGATAACCGTTATTTTGGTTATTGTAATTTCTATGATAAACATTTGGTTTGTTGCTCAAATGTTTTATTCCGGTGAAATGAAGATAATTATTAGATGCAATAATTTGGTATGCATCGTGCCAAGTTTCTGGATTCCTATTTATAATGATACCTCGAATACTTTAATAATACTCACACTCGCAATTAATTTGAAAATATTTTCATGTTTTAGTATTGCTCCGCAACTATCTTCTGTCCTGTTGTTGAGTTGTTCGTATTGTTGATACCCTATGCGTTCTGCTTGGCGTCTGTTTCGTTCATCTCCGCTCCTTGTTGAACTCTTCTGATCTCTTCTCCGCTAGTATGACTAGTTCATATGCGTTTATGTTTCACTTTCTTTTCGGCCTTCTTGCCCCTCAGATTCAACTGACAGCGTTTTTTTTAACCTTTTCAGAGACAGGGATTGTGAATACGTGTGAGCTGATTATACCCCCTCTCCAAAGTAATCGTGGTGGATTTGATTGCTATTGACATTTCACTTTTGTTTGTTGTGAAGATGTTTGGTTGGAGTTAATCTTGATTTATTTCAGATTAAAAGGTGTTTTTATGCAATAAATACACTTTTTTATAATATCAGTTTATTATAAACATCATCTGCATTTCGAAGCAAAGTGTTCTCATTTTTTGTACAATAGTATCAATTGATAATTTGGTGCAGAGAATGTATGTACTCGTAAGTACACTTTCTGAGTGCCTTTATTTTAACTATATTACTTACAGGGAACTCGTGTTGGTTGAGATAATCTACTTGTGCTATAGAAGTATAAATCAAAGATCTTGGTGAAAATAATGATGATAAGAGATGTAATTCATACAAGTGCCGGCAGGAACATGTGTATATCTGAAGATGGATTGCTGAAACTTATGCGATGAAATTGAAATAAGTTCCGGCAGAAATAAATGAATACAAACATAAAATATTGTTTTGTTTTAAGTGCATTTATTCCATTTACATTCTAAAGCATTTCCACACCACCCAAGAGGTATGCTTTTGGTGCGTCAACCGATTTTTTCTTAACCGGGTGATCGGTTTCCCAAATAGGCATATTGCACCCGAACTGAAAATAAATATGTTATTATGTTTTATAGAAGAAAGTGTAACAAAAATATGAAATAAATAATTGAAACTTAAAATGGAAGATAAAATGTGTTCGCGTTGTATACCTAAATCAAAAATTGTACAAATATTACAAGTGTGAAACGCGAAGAATCTTATTTCTGAAGCTTGGATTACTGAGGTCCCTATTCCAGAATTTCAATAAGAAATCGGATCCTAATAAAATATTGCAAAATAAAATGTTCCGGCAAGTTCTTGCAACAAACATACTTTTCCGTGGCTAGCAATTCGAAAAGTCGGTGCGCAACACCCCTTTGGTGGTAGCAATCCTTGAATAAATTGAAAAAAAGGTCTTCAAGTTCTCGAATGTATTCTACGAAATTTTGGGGTGGCGCAACCAAATTACAGCCGTCAAGTTGCTTGAAGACTGAGAATGTTAAGCTAAATGATTGTTCCGTTGTGTCTATTGTTGGCAAAGGTAAACTGCATGAATGACTTTCGTGAACTTTCGGAGCAGCCAACCGCAAACATAAACGAAACTATTTTCTTTCAAAAATTCTATAGTTAGCTTATAGTTAGCTTAACAGGAATAGTTGCGAGTTCAAACACATTTTCGCTTCTTGCAAGAACCGCAGTTGCATATCATTTTGCGAATAACCCTTTCTATATTTGCTATAACATTGTGAAGACGATGAATTAAAAATATCGAATAAATCATTAAAGAATTCTAGGAATTCCCCGGTACTTATCATTGTTTTTGATCCTTGGCCTGAACTATGGTATGTGTAACAACCTGCTGAGACGGTGTGACTTAAAACTTGGGAAGCGTATCTAACTTTCATACGCTGAAAAGTATTTGGCCTAATATGTGCTTCGGTTAATTTCGGCGCAATTTTGATATCTAACTTACTGTCCTGATTGTACAAAAAAAGGATATCTCCACATGTTGCACATAAGTTGGTCGAGGATCCATTGTATATGATATCATATTTGAGCAAGCAATTGCGCGTACTTTTAACTAGATGGGGAGTGTCAAAAAAAATTAAATTTTGTCGCTGTCGACTTCAAAATATGGTTTAGTGGGACCAATTTCTAACACTTTAGCTAAACCACGGAAATTTGAGCCCTGATCACATACAAACTGGACCGGAATTAAGCCACTTTGTTTAAGAGCCCGAATAGCTTCGAAAATAAGTTTTCGAAGCATGGAAGGTGTGCAGCTTGTTCGTACGAAGTAATATGCGATGGGATGTTTCCATCGCTTCGCAATGCCTTGAGCCATAAGTACGAGTACATACTTCGCAGGCCAATTGGATTGGTATTCATCTAAACCAAAGTCTTCTAATCCTACTATGGTGGCAATTTGTCTGCAGTAATCCAGATGTGCTTTTAGAGACATCTCATCAGCCGACACAGAACAGTATTTGTACATACTGGGGAGCTGGTTTGTTTTGATCTCAAGAGCCTTAACATTAAACTGTATGTTACCTGTAGATTTTGGCCAAGACGAAATGTAGCTACGCAAAGTATTAACTGCCGGGAGATTTAGGGAGGGTCTAAGTAATCTATATGCTACTGGTGATGTGAAATGAATTGAAAGGGCTAAGAGTTTCAATTCATGTGAAAACCTATTTCCCTTGCTAAGAATGATACTATTTTGGTTAGATAGTTAGATATATAGTAAATACTATTTTACATCTTTTGGAGCATTTTGGCAAATAGCATCCCTATTTTGTTCTAACTCCTGTATCCGGGCTTCGCGAAAAGAGATATATTTGTCTTAATCGACTAAATTTTTTTGAAAGTCGCGACATTTTATTTCCATTTTAAGAAGATTGGCCTCAACTTCAACTAATCTTTTACGAAGATTTGTCTTCATTGGAGTTCCAATCCTAAGCGTTGAAGCTGTCTGGACGGATTGGTCGGTAGTCTCGACGATAATAGTTTCTTCAGTCTTGAACGAGTTTACCTCCTCTTCAGTTGTCCAAACGACTTCTTCGGTAATGCCTACCACGTCGGGAATAGCAGTCGCCAATAAACGTTTCCCAAAGGGGCTTGCAAACATTTGTTTTGAAAAATGTTTGTCGCACACCTTATCATACCGTCTTAGTCCTAATCCCAGACGTTGCCGCCACACCTCCCTACTATTGAAAATAACTTACATTACCATTCGTTCTAAAACTACAGGTGAGGTTTGGGCGTATGTGTGTGTGTGTGTTTGGTACGTTTACCCATTTCAATGTTATGTTAACATTACTCATACTTAATGAATGTATATAAAAGTGCTGCAAAAATTAAAAAAAAAATCGTTTGCTCTTCACAAAAACAATAACCTTATATTTATTTTATTTTTTCAATATATTCTTATCCAATAACATTGTCTTACTGTACCTTTAATCTATTTCTTTCTTATCTGTTAGCTTATCCTATAACGATATTTTCACTAGTTAACTTATATCTATTCTTATCCTATCTAGATGTATCTTATCCTACAAAACTATCTCTACTAGGCGAATTTTAAGAGTTACTATATATACTAAACTAAGTTTAAAATTACTTCTACAACTGTTAGCTCAACTGTGTGTAATTTGGGATTTGTGTGATTAAATAAATATATAATACTTGAAGTATGTATGTATGTAGACTTACATCCCTCATACTATATGTATGAATAAAATGTGTACATCCCAGTACACAAGGCCGCATGTTTAATGGTAATTCAATTTTTCTTTTTTTGTTTTTTGGTAATCAACTTGTTATCTATCACTTATTCGTGAAACACAAATATTTGATAATCTTATCACTTAATTTCGGGACTTAAATATGAGCGCCAAATATTCACCACCAAAAAAGGAGGGAAAAATAAGAACCAAATGTATGTTCACAAAATGCATTCAATTAAGTTCTAATTATGAGACTGGAATATTCCATTAAAAACGACGTTAAGTTTGAAAATTATCAGATTCAATAAAGACATATTATCACATTATCAATATGGGATAAGCAATATGAGATATACAGTGAAAGAAAAATCATAGGTATGTATATAAATAACTTTAAAACTAATATACCATATACAATACGTATACTTATACCAATATGGGAGTTAGCACACAACAATTTGTTTGAAAAACTTGATACAACACACACGAAATTCGTTCTAAAATACAAACATAAAGTATAATATTGGATATAATAAGCTGCAATACAATTCTGTGTTGCATATATGATTTTTACTTCTAGTCTTAATTCAAAAAAACTGAATCGTAAACACATTAAATCTTAGTACAGTGTGTAATATGAAAGATTAGTATATTTTAAATGTTTGCATATTTGTGCTGACCGAAATGGATCATCATCACCGTAATGATTATTATTATTAAAATTATTTGCATATTTAACCGACTCTTAGTCATG
This sequence comes from Eristalis pertinax, assembly GCA_907269125.1. Classification (NCBI taxonomy): domain Eukaryota; kingdom Metazoa; phylum Arthropoda; class Insecta; order Diptera; family Syrphidae; genus Eristalis; species Eristalis pertinax. The sequence goes on from OU026148.1 coordinate 27,806,679, forward strand.
TCTTATAAAAATCCAACAATAATAATTCTTTTAAGGCCTTCTAAGCTTTACGAACATTCTCCTGGAAAACTTCCAATCATGAGCATTTTCGCTAATTTTTGATACTATTGTGGGCAAATAGTAAAAGCAAGATGGCGCTGCTCTGTACTCCTAACAAGTGTGCGTAAAAATAAAGTAGGATGAGTGACTTGAGAGCACAAACGTCAAAATCTGAGGTGATTATATTATATTGCATTGAGAGTGAATGTCTCTGGTGTTAACTCCTCCATCCTTAAATTCGAACGCACTCGTTCGATCTTATGTGAAGTGGGATGTCGGCAACACCTATTGTTATTGTCTCTGGGGGATGTTCTTCATTCGTCTCTGCTGTGATCTGTGTTCTTTGTTTTCGTAGTTTCTGGTAACACAGGAAACAAATCGCCAAACTGATTAGAAGTGTGACTGTTAACGATGGTGTTGATTTTATTCCTAGTTTGGAGTAGTCTTATTTGCTGTGTACCATTGGTTTGTAGCTGCTTCAACATCTCAAGGGAGAGTACTTCTTCGATGTTTTCACGTTCAGGTGCTGGTTGCAATACTGCTGGCAGCGGATGGTATTTGGTAATCTCCTCTTCTCTGAACGTTTTCTCATTGACTTGGACCGTGGTGTTGATGTGCTTGACGACGAAAGTGCCTTTTAGTTTTAGAGTGTCGTTATTGTCTTCGATCGATCCATTAAACTGATTTAGGAACAGTATACCGGGCAACACTTCCTCCACGGATGGGACATGTTGATTATTTATGATGGTGCAGGTTGAGGCTTTACTGGTTAGGAGGTTGGGAATGAACGTGGAGTTACTTATGTCTATTATATCTTTTTTATTACAAATTGTATGTTCATTGAATGTTTTACAATCGTTTCTTATGCCGTAAATTTTTGTATTACATTTTATAATCTTTTTAAAGGATACGTTATTAATTTTATTTCCAAATTTGACAGATCTAAATAATATTACATTGCATGCTTCTAAACTAACAGTCGGTAAACTTATTATATAAACAATATTTTTTTTCATTTGTCGCTATTTTAACATCTGCGAATTCTAACGCTTCGTCTATATTAATAAATGGGATTTTTTCAGAGTTAAACAATTGGTAAATGAAATTAGTTTCTGTGTTACTTAATATATATGAATTAACAATGTTGGTTTTGCCCAATGGATTGAATACACAATACTTATTATCTCCTCTTTAATTAACTTCAGTTTATAAATGATCTTAAGTATAATTTATACGGTTATTGTTTCCTTCTTCTACAAATTTTATAATTTTATTTGTTATATTAGTGATTTCGTATATTTTTCCTATAGTTAATTGATTAATAATAGCTTGCTTATTATTATTTTTTAAAACATTATTAATTTTTTCTATAATGATTTCATGATCTTGGCGGTCTGGACTTCCCGCAACCCGTTTCCAGACTGTGCCCAGAAAATCGAATGATCTTTTGTTTTTTTTGTATGACTTTAGTCGGGCTAAATGATTCCTAATTTAGACTATTTCGTGGGATAGGAGGGTATAAAGAGGATGACCATAGCTGGAACTTGAATTTAACGCATTTTCTAAATCGTTGACTAAATTTTGATGGGCTTCTAGGTCGATAAGTTGAATGATTTTAAACTGTCCATTTTGTATTCTCGCGGTGCCGAAATCAATCTTGACTAATTGTGAATTCGTGTAGTCCAGGATTTGGGTAGAGGTAGCACAGATTGCTATGAAGGATCTGGAATGGTGGGTTTAATTTCTTTCTGACTGTGTTACAATTGTGGTGGATCTATTTTCCGCTACTATCTCTTCCTTGTAGCAAGGTGTTAGCTTAGAACCCTTTCGCTTATTTTGCCTAACATAAACGACTTGCCCGGGAGAATATTCCTTTATCGGCTGACGCTTTTTATTGTGGTATTCGAGGTCGGCGGTTTGCTTGTCTTGAATTCTTTGTATATTTTCCCTTCGTGCCTTTTCTATCAATTGCGGGTCGGAACTTACTCTTCGTGCAAAGAATGCTTCTATAGGTTTTATTTTCGTAGTAGAGTGTATGGAACAATTATATTCATAAACGGCTCGTTCCAAAAGTTCCGTGAAGGAACGGTGGAGGCCTTCTGTCTTCAAACATGTCATGACTTCGATGAGTGTAGAATGCAAGCGCTCAACTTGGCCGTTGACCGTACTAGAATAAGGGGTGTTTTATAGACCTTGATTTTAAGTTCGTCGTCTAACATGAAATTGATTGCGCCGGAGCTAAACGATTTTTCGTTATCAATTACTACCATTTCAGGTACGCGGTTGGCGTTTCAGGTTGGCGTACATCTTCAATTGCTTTAGATTTGAGAATTCTTACCTGCGCGTATTTTGTAAGTTTGTCTATGGAAGTTAAGACCAGTTGGTTTTCTGTGGAAAAGATGTCCAGGTGCATAATTTGTCCTGGATGTTGGGGTATTGGGGTAGGTTTAATTTCGGAATTATTTGGGTGTCGATCGTACCTATTTTCGCTACACACACTACACTTCTTAATTATTCTCTTGATTTTAGTGGACATTGCTGGAAAATAAAATTTCTCTAGAATCTGGGCCTTATTCTCGCGTTCGTTGTGGTGAGCCCGTCTATGAAAGTTGACAATTATTTCATCCTGCTCCGATTCGTGAGTTACGTCTTGTACCTGAAGTTGGGTGACTCTTGCCTTATAGTTACTGAAAATTGTAGGATAAAGTTCCTGAATCTTACCCATGATAGCTTCAGTGGTGAAAATACCATTAATGACGCTTGGATTCAGATGCCGTTTGAGTAGTTGTATCAGGTTTTCCGTGGTATAATTTTGTCTAGTGATTAAATGCCTATGAAAAGTGGGAAAGGGAATTTGGAATTGGTAGTTGTCTTGGTTTCCGGTAGTTAACTGGTTCTTAAAGACGTGATGAGCTTTCGTCACTGTGTTCCGTTGCTGTCATTACATTAATATTCGATGAATATGGTGCTCTTGACCGGGCGTCGGCGACAACGTTGGTCTTTCCCGGTTTATACACCAATTCATAGTTATACTCTTCAAGGAAGGACTTCCACCTTTTCATTTTACTGTTATGGTTTTTATTACTAAGGGAAAAGGTCAGGGGTTGTTGATCGGTGAATATTTTCACCTTAGCCGATCCATATAGGTAGCTCCTGAGGGAACTGAGAGCCCAAACTATGACCAACATTTCCTTCTCGTTGGTTGCATAGTTCTCCTCAGTCTTGCTAAGTGTTCTGGATATAAAGGTGGCCGGTTTATTATCTTGCTCAAGGACAGCACCAATGGCAAAATTGGAGGCATCGGTAGTGAGATGGAATTCTTTGCTGAAATTTGGATATATCGAAAATGTGTCTTCTGAAGCGAGTGTGCGTTTTATTTTGTCGAACGCTTCCATCGCTTCTGCACTTAAATTGATAGCCCTTTTACTTGAAATGGTTTTGGGTAAACGACCTTCCTCGCTTCTAAGTAAGGACGTGAGGGGTTTGGCAAGTTTGGCGTAGTCCTTAACGAAACGCCTATAGTAGCCGGAGAGGCCAAGGAAAGGCCTAAGATCTTTTAAGGTCTTTTGATAAGGGAATTCTAAGATGGAATTTTACCTTCGCGGGGTTAGTCTTTATGCCATCTGCGGAAATAACGAAGCTACCTCATTTCTGAAAAATTAGCTCTTCCTAATATTCTCAACATGTGACTCTTTATCTCTACTGAATATTACAATGTCGTCGATATATATATATAGCAAATCTTACCGATATACTCGCGTAGTATATCGTCGATTGCTCTTTGAAATATCGAGGGTGCGTTTTTAAGCCCAAAGAGGAGCCGTGTGAATTCGTACTTCCCATGGTTCACAGAGAATGCAGTCTTTTCGATGTCAGATTCCTTCAAGGGAATCTGATGAAAGCCGCTTTTTAGATCTAACAAGGTGAACCATTTGTTATTGCCAAGTTGGGAAAGGACTTCATTGATCGACGGTATCGGGTACCGGTCGGCTATAGTTACAGTGTTTAGCTTCCTGTAATCTATAACGAGCCTGTACTTCTTGTCTCCAAATGCGTCCGATTTTTTTGACACTATCAATACTGGTGAATTATATGGAGACTTGGATTTCCTAATGATACCATCTTCCAATACTTGAGTAACTTGTTTCTCAACCTCGTCCTTTAGTGACATGGGATATGGATAGTACTTAGAGTACACGGGTGTTTCTGTAGTCGTTCTTATCTGTCCTTTGACATTTGTAATATACGGCGGTTTTCCATTGGTTTCTGTGAATAGTCTAGGAAATTGTGCTACCAAAGCATGAAGACTTTCTTTTTGGTTTTGGTTCATGTGGTTAGTTCGCAAATTTAGTGTGTTTACTGATTGCGATAATTGTTGCTTAATTCTGATTTTAATTCCGTTTTTAATTTGCATATAGTTGTGTTTTGTGTAGATGACGACTGAGAGTTCTTTTAGGCTATCATTCCCGAGTATCGCATGGAATGACTTTAGCGTGGGCAGCAGGAAAAATTTAATTTTGAGATCGTGTAGGCCAAAAAGACTTGTTTCAACGTGGTGGCTAATTGTGATGCTGTCGCCTATTGAATCTGCATAAAAACATTTGTTGTTAGGGACTGGTTTTTCTACTAGCTGGGGTTCTACTACAGTTACGGTTAGATCCTGTGTCTATGGGTATTTTTATAAGCTTTCCACTCTTCCGTCCTACTTTCAAAGTACGGTAACGAAGATGTGTTTAGCCTAAAAAATGTATATCGGTGGCATCTATAATATCTGTAACTCCATTAACGTTTCCGTTATTTCCGTCATCAATTTCTTCCAATGGCTGAATATAATCGGCTAGTGATTGATCGCTCGTGCGGCTGATACGTTGGAGGGTACAAAGCTTACTTGGGGATAGAATGGTTGCCTAATTTGTGGATTTCCGGAATTGTTTGCCAATTTCTGCGTTGGGATTGAGGTGGTACAACAGGGTTGATGTGTCTTCTTATCATGTTGTAACTGAGCGCATGTTGTGACCTATACCCCTGATTTTCTAATTTCTGGCACAGACGTAATGCCTGAGGCAGATCGACAGGTTCTCGGATTCCTAGTGACCTAGGAAGATCACCCTTGAAACCCCTTATGAAGGTGTCAAGAGCTTTATCCCTATACGTCTGCGTGAGAAGGCTCATTGCGTCGTTACTAACATCCATACAGGAAAGTTTGTTGAGTATTAACGATAGATGAGCATAGACTGCCTGATAGAACTCATGCTTTGTCCTATTTCCCTGCACTAGCGAGGACATTTGGTACTCTAGGGTATCCAAGTCCCTTTTGTCTGCATAGTGCATCGTAAGGCAACGGGAAATGCTTCTCAGTCCAGTGGAGTGTTATATGACTCCAGGGCAGTGTCGGCATGGCCAATTACTTTATTTCCTATGACACTTAATATGCCATAATACTTAGGCGTGCCGCGAATAGGCTCATAAATCTGAAGAATTCGCTCCACGCTTTTCTTCCATGAACCGAATTCGTTTGGATCTCCTGCGAATGTTCGTAGACAACGAAGGACATCAGGAATCTTGTCGAGATCTGTTGGATCTCCTCGAAGCTCTGGTAAGATTGGTTGGTCGACCCCATCAAAGTTGTCGGCGAGATCAAAGCATCTAACTCAAGGAGTTCCTTTAACGTCTATAGGCGAAGCCGATTGAGACGATCTTGATGTGGATGGACGACTTTGATTCCCATCTGCGATGTTCTTTAGTTGAGATTTCAACAAGTGAAGATGTGTTTTAGACAGTGTGCCTTTAAAATTTTAGTTTTCCTTTTCTTTCTGCAATACAACAATTCCAAATTAAATAAAAAACAAACGACACAAAAAAATTACTATATTTAATTTTGAACATAAAAGTAATAACTAAAAAATAAACAAATTTAATGTTTTTTTCCTACAAAAACAAGTCAAAACAGATTTAATGTGTTTATTTTTTAGTTATTACAAAATTAAAAAGGTAAATAAAATGTGTAATTGTAGCCGTTGCAATGAGCCGCTACCACTTGACGGTGAATACATAAACTATTCCGGCTGTGAGGGGAATTTGCATTATGAGTGTGCTGCGCTATGAAGAAACTCATACAGGAAAATGTCGACGCAAGCGAAAAAGAATTGGTCATGTGCATCGTGCCGAATGAAGGAGAAAACCCCAGCAGAAGCACAAACTGCGAAAAGATCTCGAACCGCAGAATCTCCACTCTAATGTTGAAATACGGCATGATAACAGTGATATCAGGAAGGAACTGCAAGAAATAAAGTCACTGTGCACAAGCAATAAAGTTCACAACGCAGAAATACGATAAGATAAAGAATTCACTTGCAAAAAAATACCACATTGCTGCAAACACTAATGAAGGAATTAGATGACTATAAGAAACAAATTCAGACAAAAGACGGTCAAATATCTTTCCTACAAAAACAAGTCAATTCTCTAGAGCAAAAACAAATTGACAAAAACATAGAAGTAAAAAATGTCCCAATATCCAACAATACAAATTCCTTCGATATCATTAAAGCGATAGGAGAAACGATTGACACCGAATTAACCGAAGGCGATATCGAGGACATCTACGCGTATCCAGATAAAAAGAACAGGCAATTAAAAAATATTGTTGTGAGTTTTACACGGAAACAAACAAAAACCACGTTCCTGGAGAAAGTTAAACAAAAAAGAACAATTAAATACGGGGATATTTGCACTAAATCAAAACAAGAAGTTAATCCGGCATACGCGAATCTAAACATATTTATTAACGAACAATTGACACAAAACTTTAAGAAAGCAGACGAAGACTTATGCAAATTGATTTAGAGTCGCTGCTTGGTGTCACGACCATGGATTAATTATCAACGCACTTAAGACAAAGGTAATGCACATTCGTCCGCCGCATATTCCCAGAACAAAACTTAAGATTAAGATGCACGACGTAGATTGCTTGCACAGAAATAGATGTGACGGTATACGAGAAGAAGATAACTGCAGCGGAGTTATAGAGAACGTGTCAACGTACAAATACCTTGGACTGACAGTCGACTACAACTTCAAATGGAGCTACCATATCGACAACTTGAAGAAAAAACTATGTCAATCTGCGTACGCACTTTTCCACCTAAACAACTTCAGCACACCAGAGGTAATCAGACAAAGCTATTTCGGATTGGTGGAATCGCACCTAAGATACGGCATACTTGCATGGGGAAGAGCGTCGCAAATGCAGAAGCTACAACTAGTGCATACTAGACTTCAAAAACTGGTACGAAAAGCAGGAAGCAGCATCGATGTACATCAAGAACCAAACCAAACAATACGTCTACTGAGTATCTACCAGATATTCAATCTAGAACTCCTGGCGAATTTTGGCAACGACAACATCTATAGAGTGCAGACGCAGCAGACAAGAAACAGTAGAAGACGACTGAAGCAGCTCTATGAAATACCAAGATACTGGAACGAGTATGGAAGACGAACTTTTAAGGTTGCAGTTCCAACGGTACTCAATGAACTCCCAACGGAGCTCCGAAACTTACCGAGAAAAGAGATGTTAAAAAAAGTAAAAGAAACACATCTATCATAAAAGTAAAATCATAACAACAACATTTGTTTACTTGTATATTATGAATTTTTGAATACCTGAATTTCAACATTGTTAAAATGAAATTATAGAGGGGAAATATTAGAGGGGTTATTGGTTGAAGGATTGGCCTCGGAAGGGTTGGTGGAACTTCCAGACCGTAAATCTGGCATTTTCGATTTAAAAGAACTTCTTGGCTTATATTTATATATGTATATAATATTCTGATTTTACTCTTTATATTCTTCACACGTTAAATTGGTTTTTACTTTATGTTTCAACTTAAACGTTTTAACTTAAATGTTCTAACTTTAACGTTCTAACTTAAATGTTCTTGCTTAAATGTCTAAACTTACAATACTAATGCGAGCACCAGCATCTTGTGGAGCGGCAGTAGTCCTTCGTCTACGTCCTGTTCGCTTCGCTACTGAGGGGCCCTTTATGTTGTCTCTCCACTATCCGAGTTTGAAGGAAAACGGTCACACTTTTAGACTAGTTCTTTAGCAACCGAAATCGTTTTTCTGTATTTTCTGTTTTATTTTTTTTAACCCGGTAACACTGATAACACGCTTGGACCCTGGCCGAAACGGTTCACTATTGTACCACTTTAGGACTTGTGAGTGATTGAACACGTACCACTTGGGGTCTTGAAAATGATTGAACTTGTACCACTTGGGGACTTTGAAATGACTGAACTTGTACCACTTGTTCGTATTACTTTGTTCGGATCACTTTGTTCGTATCACTTTGTTACTTAGCGCGTTTCACTTGCCAGGGTCCCTGCTCGGGCGCCAATTAAGTTTTATTTATTTATTTTTATTAAATAAAACAATATTTTTCTTTGGGAGGCTTAGCCTCTTTATTTTAACAGATCAAAAAGGGAACTGAACTTATAAATAATTCTTACATAAAACTTAACCTACGGTGCATATGGGATCGTGGGAAAGGAATGTGGGAAACAGACTCCGACAAACAAGTCTCTCGGATGACAGTTTCAGTGGCCTAGTCGGCGACGACTCCTCTCTTGCCGGTGTGTGGAGTCAGGTGACTGCGCGAGTTACACAAGTGCAAGTCAGCAAACTTGCTGACGGCACATTTGTGTTGCTTCGCAACCAATAACAAAAGTGTCAATTGCATTCCGGTGCCAATGGTGCTGTCTGAAGGCCATCGGAAACGGAATGCGTTGACCCTATCAATTGTCAGCATATGTTGTGCAATATGTTTTAATAAAGTAGATAGTCAGTCTTGATCCGGACTACACCAAAAACGCAGTGTTGTTTTCTTTTTCCTAATATTCATTAATAAATATAACTCGTGCGACCGCTGTTCCAAAGAAGCGCATCCTGCGCAAAGTTTACATTAACCAAATAAGTCAAAATTGCCGAAAAAAATTTCCGAGATACATTTCAGGTCACTTTCTCCAACATTTTTCCCTACTTTCTACTGGCTGTACCGGCATGGTTGGGAGCACAAAAGAAGCGTCTTACCGATGTGTGATCCAGTGCTTATGCAGAAACAAAACGATAATAAGTTAAGCCCAGTGGCTTTTTTTGCTAGGAAAGCCGAAGGCGACAACTTTGTGTTCCTCTGGAATTGGAGGAGAATGTTATGTGCCTACGTGACTATCGCCCGACAATACATAAGACTAATACACTAACAGTCGAACGGGAGAACAAGTAAATAACCCGCACGCGAATTATATATTCTTTTTATATGTTTGAAAATAAAACTAGAGATGAATTTTTAGATGTACTTTATTGGATGAAGGTAACTAACGAACTGATTCACAAATGAAAATGTATCTACTGTGTCGGTGCCTTAAACTGCACACTGCACAAAACATTTAAATGGTCTAGTTGTATCTCTTTGGCACATATTTGGTTTGTGATGTTTATATTCTTACATCTCTGTTTAAGTATAAAATACATAATTATTATACAAATACAAATAACTAATACAGCGGAAATACCAATGGTATTCCGATTATTCTTATATTCAATCAATTTTATCTTGTTTTGATGTTCAATATTTCGTGTCATTAATTCTTTAATTTTAATATTGGAATCGATTATTGATATATTTAAACTTGGTTGAATTAGAAGTTTATGATTAAAAGTTTTTATTTTGTTGTTGTGAGTAATTCATATGCTTCTTATATGTTATTTATATTTCGACTTAAAACAAAACTTTCCTGATGAACATTAAGTTGAGAGCAAAAAATTCTAAAACAGTTTTTGTACATTTTCATGTGAAAATTCTACCGTTTTTATAGATTCAAAATTATATTTTATATTTATTCTATCTATTAATTCACATAATTTAAAGCTGATCTAATTTAAATCTTTGGAATGTTTTTAAACAACTGCTGTCAATACTGGAGGTTGAAGCTCCAGAGTCAATTAGAATAGGTATTGTTTCATTTTCTATAGTGAGGTCTATTATTGGAAGAGGATCTCTGAGGCCTGCACCTGAAAATTTATGTCACTAGTCTGATTGTCATTTGAGTTTCTATTTAAGTTTCTTTCTTGGTTATTTTCGTTGTTATTTGAAACATTGGTAGAATTTCTCGAATTTCTAGTGTAATTTCTGTTACTGTTGTGATTATTATAATTTCTATTGTTATTGTACTAGTAACTTGTTATTATAGTTATTGTTGTTATGGTTTCTATACTCACTTCTATTACTGTTTCTAGTACTTAAAAATTCTGTGTACTGTGGGTTTGAATGTCTGTATGTTGTAAGTAATTCATATGCTTCTTGTATGTTATTTATATTGCGACTTAAAACAAAACTTTCCTGATGAACATTAAGCTGAGAGCAAAAAAGTCTAAAAAAACATTTTTTGTACATTTTCATGTGAAAATTCTACCGTTTTTATAGATTCAAAATTATATTTTATATTTATTCTATCTATTAATTCACATAATTTAGAATAATAGATTTGTAAATTTGTGTTCTTAACACTTACAGCTTGTTGATATATTGTAATATAGGATTCCTTTGGTCCAAAATGCTTGAATAGGGTTGATTTTAAAGTTGTCCAATTAGTATTTGGTGTCAGCATTCTCACTGCTTGCTGGGTCTTTCCTTGGATGAGTCCTCGTACTATGTTCTGCTCAGCGAAAGCACATGATCCTGGGCTGAGATACTGAAGGTTGATATCCACATCATATATGAAAGAAGCCACATCCCGTTTATCTTCGCTGTTGAATGGTTTTAGTCTTTGTAGTATTTTGATGACTTCCATTTCAGGAAGTATAAATGTGACAGTAGTTTTCTGGCTGTCTTCATGTTTATTCCGATCTTGTTGATCTTGTTGTTGGCTCAGCTCATCGTTGAGCAATTGGTTGAGTTGTTGTTCCTCATTCTCACTCATCTTGATTTAGTTTCTTTTAATTATTTTCAAACTTATTTATTGATTCGAACTTTCGTTTCACTTTTCACTTCTTTAAGTAATTTCCAAATTACATGAAATAACGAACGGATACTGGGTATCCTATCGACTGCGCCAATTATATATTTTTTTATATATTTGTTTGAAAATAAAACTACTAGAGATGAATTTTCAGATGTTCTTTATTCGATGAGGGTAACTAACAAACTGATTCACAAATGTAAATCTATCAACTGTGTCGGTGCCTTAAACTGCAAACCAAGCAGTTTGATACGATGAATCTATCGAAGAGCATGCTTGTGTTTACACAAGTGTCTCTTCGATTCATTTTGTTTATCTCTACGACACCGATGGTGTCATAGCTGTATAACTATGGGATGGGATTGATGGGATGTGTTTAGTTTATTTTAACGATGCCGAAGTTGGCATTGTATTGGCATACTCCGTGGCTTTCGAATCAGCCTTCGAATCTGCTTTAATTAATGATGCTGCACTTGGTGATACTGCTCTATGATGATGACAATAAATGATGCGACGATGATGTTGAAGATGCAGTAACTGATGATGAGGACGGCAATATTGTGGAAGGTGCTGGAGATGATGATGATTTCAACGATGCTGGAGATGATGATAAAGATGATGAATTCAACGAAGTCGAGATGATGATGAAGACGATGATGTTTTCAAGATGCTGGAGATGATGACGACGATGATTTCGAGTATGCTTGAGATGTTTCTTGCGACCGACATATATTAATAATATAATGTATGTATTCCGATGTGCACAATCCGAATTCTTTCTTGCCCGATCCGGCTCGAAGGACCAAATTTTGATGTGGATGAATTAAACAAATTGGGTTAAATTACACGAGTATAATTCAATTTTATTTCCATCACTTTCCTTGTGAGCGGTTCATATCCAAGTGGTCGAGAACATTTTAACAATCCAATTTGAGTGTACAGTGTTATACAATTTATGTCATATGATAAGTGTTATATAAATGTATAATAGCTGTTAATAAGTGTTATAATAGCTGTTAGCCAGTTAATTTGGTTTAAGGCGACATTGCAATCAATGTCGATACAAAAGAATGATTATGAGTGATTTTATGACTTTAATCATACAAAGAAATGATTATGAGTATACGTAATTAAAAGCAACAAATTATTAATTCAGTTTGGCAGTTTAGCTTTAGTAATAAATAGTGATTAATTCCCAAACAATGTATATATATTTTATTTGTTCTATGTATTTCTATTTTGTAGGTTTTGTAACAAATGTTATATGTATATTTTATATGGTTTTAAGTATAATATGTTTGCAAAAATATAATTTTTTTCTTTTTCTTTCTAATAAGTATTCTCTTAAAACTATCTTACAGTAGAATATAGATGGGCCAGCTTCTCACTGCTACTGTCTTCTTTTCGATTTCTGCTTCCTTTACTTCAGTTATTTTACAATGGTTTTTTTATTTTCTTTTAAAGTAGCTGTTTTAAGGTTGCTCACTAAGAATAAATAATAAAAAAACAAAAAAAAATATATATCCTTCATTGGAAAAAAAAGCCGTCCTCAAATGGGGACACTAGGCTTAAGCAGTATGAAAATAAAGTTTGCACACAATTTTTACATTGCCAACGTGCTTTCTTATGACACACGATACATCTTAGTTGCTGGAATAGCTTTTTTGGATAGTGACTGACCCCATCATACTGCAAACTTGGCACCGCAGAAGCTGTTAGATGCAAATTTTCACTTCTTGTGTGCCTCAAATAGTGACGAGCAATGTAGCGACGAAATTGAAGCTGATCTAACTTATCATCATTCGTGAGAATGTGAAGGCGGCATGCGTTTGCCACACCTAGATCCAGCATATAAGTAAACAAAACCCGCCACCATTTTTGCCACGTATACCAGTGCGGTACAATGAAATTGATTGATCGGCTTGATCTACACCACCCATACCCTTGTTGTAGCTTTGGAAAACATGCCGAATGCCAACGTCTACTTTTTTCGTCTCAACTGCGCTCCATCTCTTTGTTTTCCCCAGAGGGAGGACGCTATCATAGTTCGTACACCATGGTGCAGACGCTGTTGTCCAGCCAACGGACGAATAAATATATTTGATTGACTTGGTCGAAACGATAGTCAAAATCAGCACGGTTTTTCTTTTTCATTTCCTTCACTCCAATTAGAGGGCACTTCTTGGTTCTACCTTCGCGAACGAAGGTAAACCAGCTTTTCGTAAATCTCGGAACAAATCGGAACTCGTAAAGAGGTTGTCAAAAAATACTGCATGGTCTTTAGGGCTTGTGCCAAGGTTGTCGACTAATAGCTTTACCACTCTTGTACCCAATGGCTCTTTAGGATTGGCTCCTGGAGATTTTCCGCAATACATGTCGAAGGCGTAACAGTATTCGTCTGAACTTGTTACCATCCAATTTTTGTAGCCAAATCGCACTGGCTTGCCTCGTATGAATTGTTTCGCCGTCCGGATGCCGTACAAAGTATTTCACCATTGACTCGTCTACGGACAAATTCTGATGCAAAACACCCACTGCAAAAATTTCTTCTGAAGTATATCTGCAAGCGCTCGCACCTTATACATTTTGTCGGATGATTTGATTAAATGAGCAAAATAGGGGAACCCGCACTGTATTTGCAGAGCCCTTTTAACCCACCCATGTCACACATGTACGTACATACATCAATGTACCCATTCGTACTCCGAAATAAGCAAACCGTTATTTAAGTACGCGTGGTATACCCCTCTTTTTTACCAAACTTGAACAAACTTTATGCCGCTTTCATGAAACAATGCGAAAAAACTCGGCAAAACATTTGTTATTTTGTTAACCAAAATATAATACATCACTCATTGGATTTCGCAGGCCAGAAATAAATATTAGCGCGTCCTGCCTATACTTTTCATTGAGCGAAGCTATGAGCTCGGGTTTACCCTCATGTGTCATTATAGTTTTTTTGATCAATAATGTCAATTTCTTTTCAACAATATCATAAGAGTCAACTATAGTCATTTTGCCTTGTTTCAGGGTGGACATTTCGTGCTCGATTAGGTAAATTGGTCGCTTATCAGAATAAGTAAAGTCTAATCGACTGATTTTGCCTTAAATTGAGAAGTGTTGAAGGATGATAACACCGAATCCGCCGAACGTACTATCTTATTCCTAATGCTCGCTATTGCTTGGTAATATTTAGAACTTCGTTCAAAACCTTCAAACATTTTATGGGTGGCAAACACAGCTTGTCGCTAAGAAACATACTTCGATTGATCACCGTGACAGTCTGGAAGCGATTTAATCAGGTCTAATAACTATTGGCTCATACAACAACTCTTGACGTGGTTTTTAAAAGGGAAAGCCTGTCCGTCAATTCAATTCTTTACAAAAATAAATTACGGGAGAAAAACAACAAATTATAGAAACACAACTGGTTGACGTATTAAAACAAAAAAAAACAAACTATGATTTTATTTGAATTCTGAAATATAATACAATTGCCACGATGGCCGATTACAATACAAAAACTTCAATATTAATTTAAAGTCACTTTTATTTGACGTCCTCTTCGTGATTGTTACATGTTAAATATTAATGGTTTCCAAAGAATATGATGGGATGGAATAAAACGGGATGGGATGAAATGGGAGGGAACAGTGATGAACACAATTTATGTTCTTATTTTAACTAGTCTACAATAACAAATTTTAATTCTTAAGAAAAAAGAACTCCACTTAGTACTGAGTTTATTATTTGTCTTCTTCCTTGTTATTGTCTTTCATTCATGTAGCTTTCAGGCTCCAAATGTTTCTTGGTTTCAATATCTTGGTTCAAAGTCTTTGGGTCTTAGGGTCTTGTTCGATCTCACTTCTTATTTTGTCTGTTTTTGCAATACACATTATTTGAAGAAATGGGTTCTGAAAGCGACGCGTCTTTCATTCATTTACAAGATTTCTTATTTACGAACACTCGCGTGCCCCACGTTGGGCGCCAATTAATTACACTCACCTCTTTAAGGAATTATATTTTATTTATTCTCTTAACTCTTGTCAATTCATTTTTAATTTAACAGTCTTACAATTCTATTAATAATCAATTTTATTCTACAATTATTGAGTTCACCATTCTGTCTTTAAATTTATGTTTTTAATCCTCTTTTGGTCCCATCCTTTATAAGGATGTTGCTCGCTGAGGTCACTTTCAGAACTGAAGTCCAGGAGCCACCCACAAGCTTATTTTCAAGTTGGCACATTTTAGTAAACAAAACTGTTTTTGCAAAAGCTAGCTGAAAAATCGCTACACTTGTAACGCGTCTGCGTAAACAACAAGCATGTCACGCGATGTGCGTTTGCGTAAACAACTTGCTTGTGCAAACGATAGCTGTGTCGGTGAATGTGCATCTGAGTAACCCCCCAAAGAATGAAGAGTTGTTCCTTTGTTGTACAGAAGGGGAAAATAGTAGAAAATATCACAGATTAAGAGAGAATAGGAAAGAAATATTGCAGGGATTTAAATACAGATTTTTGCAAAAGTTATTGTTTGCATTGTATTTTGCAATTCCGCAATCATTAATTATTTGTTAGTCTTGTCTGAGCAGCAGTATCTAGATAGGCCTTACCAGATAAGCCAAACATATTTATGTGGGCGATGGGAGCATCTCTGCCAATGAGTGTGGTCGAAACTAGATTAAATTAAAGGTAATTTGGACTGTCGCTGATGACCTGCTCCAGTTATTTAGAATATGAGTCTACATTCGAGGAACTAGATCTTTAAAATTTTTGAAGACAACAATCCATATATCGTGCTGCATTGCATTTCTTCTTTTATAGTTTCCAGCTGTGCAAATGGTATACGTTTCTTGCAAACAAAATTATCTATTGGCTTGTTTGTTTGTGGTTTCGTGTCCATAATCTCCAGGAACACACACCATGCTGGCTTAGAATGTGAAAAAACAGATCTCAGGAGTATTATAAGCTGGTCGAAGGTGGTAATATTGCTATTTACACCAACCCACCATAATAGTCCTCGAACAACATGAGCATAGCCTTTATGGTGTCCGCATCGTTGATTTTTTCAATCTCCTTAAACGTTGAGATAGCTGATATAAATTCTTCCAATTTATTGTTGTCTTGTTCTCCACGGTATCGGGCAGAGTGGAAAACAACTTGTTAAATTGGTCCTGCGAAAAATTTGTCACTGCTTTTTACCCCTGTAACCGATTGCTTCGTTTTGCTTCCTCAGTCATAAAGTATTGGCCAGAAGATGGGCGCCAGTTGTAATAACGATAAGGCTTAGTGAAAGTTCGGTGTGGGTTTATCAATCCTCTATTTATGAAAAAATTGACAAACCGGGTTAGGTTACGAATAAAATCACACAATAGTGTATAGAATCCTGGAAAATGGCCAGATCGCACTCCGATAGTGCAACTGAGTAATTTAAGTTGAAGTAAATTAACACACCTCCTTGGAACTCCCTTATAGTGTCGTTTTACACTTCACTGATCACACTGGGTTCCAACGTTTCTTCCTTGGGCTTACTGCCAAGAAGAAAGGTCTTACAAAATCATTACATTAGAGCTTTTCCAGAATGAAGCGTTTATATTATTACAAATTCTAGCTGTTCAACAGAGGGTAAATTCATCAATTATTTCCTTTTTTAGTTTATTCAATTATTACTTTCATAAGTTCACAAAATTCATTAAATGAAAAAAAATTAAACAAAATAATTGTACAAAAGGATGATATGTTTTTAAATATAGCTTCATTAAATTCTAAAAGATGCGTTTCAAATAATACAACTACATTAAAGCTTTTAACATAATTGACAAAACTTCAGAGTATTAATTTTGTTTTTTAAACCTCGTACATTATAGCTTAATATTCTTATTTTCTTATTTACTAAACGATTCTCGACTTGACTCTGGTAGACTCGTGCACATCATGCATCATGTATGTGTGGCTTAGAACTTGTGGGTAGAGACAAAGAGTTTCCATTGGGCAGTAGCAGTTGAAGGCAGTGACATTTGTTGTCAAATTTGAAGTTTTACTTCCATTATTTGTAAATGAGTTTTTATTCACAATTGAAGTTAATTGAAAATTCTCCACAAAGTGATTTAATAACTTCAACCCCATTACTTTCTCCACATCTTAACCATAGCACGGAGTCCCTGGAAAAGACCTTGTCTTCAATGAGAAGTTTGTCTTCCCGTAGTGAAATTGTTGTTTTTGGCACTTTAAGACGTTCACCTTTATTTCTTTTATGACCATGATCATCTTTGCCCGACGCTATTGAGTATTAAAGGGCAGATCATTCCTCAACACATCTAACGCAGCTTCCAGGGATTTTATTTTTAAAATGAATGTTGTATTTCTCGGGTCTCGACTACGCACACCATACTCTGCCTCAATTACTTGACTTGGCGTGACATCCAGTAATCCAGCGCAGGCGGGTTTCGCTTTCTTAGACAAGTCGGTTTATCAATATGTAGGTGCATTACAAGGTTTGCCGCCGTGTTTTTTTGCAGGACTTTATTCCAGCTGCTCCTCAAGTTGTCTGTTTCGTTGTTCCAGATAGTTAACTTTTTGTGAAATTTCTTCGTGTCTCAGATTCAAATTTATAAATTGATTGTATAATAGCTGCAGGTCCGACTTTGAGGCAAGCCTCTTTTTGTTTTCATTAATATTTCTTGTATTTTGCCAACAGTTAAGCCAGTACCAGTTCCCATTGCGAGTTTTGTTTTCGTATCACTCAAGCTGGGGTTGTGTTTTTCGTTTCCTGGCTGTTCTGGTGAAGTATCAGATATTCCTCTTTTTACCATTTAGAGGTTAGCTTTTGGGATACACTTTTTCTTTGCCTGCTAAAATAAGCGTTAAAACTTACTCAGTATATGCTTTCTTTTGGGAGAGATTGTTTCAAATTATTGTTCAGGTATGTTTTAATTCATAAATTTGCACTTTAACACACTCTATTACTAATATTAATTTGGAGATGTAATTTTCGTGTTCACTTTGACATATGACCAAATAGAGAGTAGATACTTTTATTTCATATAGTACAATATTTACATTAAATTTAGCACAGCTTGCACAGAGATATGATTAATTACAAATCTTACTACTGAAAAAAATCGTTTTGTTTATACGTGCATTCATATATGTTTTAATATAGTATAATGTCAGAGGAAAAAACTATAAGCAAAAACCTCAGTATGAGAAAAAAAAAATGTATTGAAAATGAGGAAATTGAGGAAAAAAGAGGAAATTAAAAAGTGTGTTTATACACAACGTTTATACTTATAAAATTAATGATTTTATATAATATCAAATATTATATGTGAACGGATAATAAATAAGTAACAGTTTATACATTTTAAGCGACAATAATAAATAAATAAATAATAAATAACTTCTCATTGAGAATTTCAATTCTTCTGGCAACTTGAAGAATGCCAGCTTGCTCATGTAAAATTAGAGTTGAAAAGTCCCAGGGGAGCTTTAGCATCATTTTCAGAATTTTGTTTTGCGCTAAATGTGCTTAAATGTGCTTAATGTGTGTTTCGGCGCAATTCCCCCACACAGGAGAACCCTAAGTAATTATTGCTTGAAAAACGACTTTAAACAATATCAGCATATAGCATAAAGTCAGCATAAAGTGCTATATGACAGTCTGGAATGTCAGGAAAATCACTTGTGAATATATTAAATAGGGTTGGTGCGATAACCGAGCCTTGAGGGACACCAGCAGGTACAGCTTTCGCAGAAGAAGTGGTTCCGTTAAGCGCAACAAGGAATGTTCTGCTGCTTAAAAAGCTTTAGATAATTTTAGTGAGGTATACAGGGCAACCGAATTTTATTAGTTTGTGGATTAAGGCATTGTGCCAGACAGAGTCAAATGCTTTTTCTATGTCCAGTAGTACCATACCAGTCGACATTTTTTGGTTTAAGCTTTGTTTTACTTCCTTACAAATTCTTAAAACTTGATGAGATCTTGATTCTTGATCGATCACGGAAACCGAATTGCATTTGAGGTAAAAGACTACTTCTTTTCCGAAAAGCATCTAGTTTTATTTTAATAAGTTTTTCTAAGATTTTACTGAAACCATTGAGCAGACTAATGTCTGTAGCTACTCGGATTGCTTGGATCTTTCCCCGATTTGAGCAATGCAATTACCTTTTTTCCACTTATTGAGAAAATATTTAAGCTTGAAGCAAGCGTTATAAATGGACAGGAGGAACTTCATTACATATAAGTGAAGGTTTTTAATTGTTACATTGTTTATGCCATCAAGACCAGAAATACCCTTTATATACAATTATAATAAATAATGGAATGGGAACGGGAGTGGCAAAATATGGCCAACAAATTGAGTTAGAGGGGAATTGACTTAGAAGATGTTGCACTTAGAGATTGGCGGCTATACATATGTACATGTATTATATGTATATATTTTTCTTATAACTTGAAGAAATTCTAAGAAATTGTCTGACTTTTTCTGTAGTTGTATTCTATTTTAAAGAATGGTGAAAACATATGGTAGCCAAGAAAAACTCCTTACCAAAATATTTGTAGCACTTTATCAGACAATTTTTCTGTATCCTAAACTCTTATCAATCGGTTAGCTAAATCAGGCAAACTAAAAATGTGTAATCATTTTGACTGAGGTGTCTACATAACGGGATCTTATCGAAAAAGTGATTTGAAAACTCTTGCAGCTACTAGTGTTTTCTAAAAGTACGTAGTATTGCAGTATTGCAGTAAATGCAAATAAGTAAAACAAATAATAATGGTAATATAGACTAGAATTTTCAAAAAAATTGTATCTTAACTTATTATCTCCGATTTGTGAGAATAAGGGTTTGGTTCGGATTAATGAGCAATGACTATTTCCAGGTTGTTTATTTGCAAGTACAGTGTAATTTCGATTTTTATAACCAACACAAACATGACCTATTGTAAAAACCGAAATGTTGCAAAAATAGAACACTTTAAAAAGGATTACGCAATATAAATATAAAGTATATATAAATAAAATGACCTGAATACATATATAATACAAAATCGAGACTGCACTGTATGTTATGTGAAACTATTGTAAGAAAAAGAGTATGTTACATAATTTAATCATTTTATGAGTCAACCACCATTTTAATCAATTGAGACATGTTTTCTTGCTTTTACTTTTTTATATTTTAGAATAAGAGAATGTTATTGTGGATTTAAATGAAGAATTGTTTTCATTCTAAAATTAAATGTAATTTAACTGACAATTCGTGAGTAAAAAATAAACGATTAAAAAAATATGTCTGAAAAAATCTCGTTTTGTGCAACTGATTTCCCTAACAGCTGGAGACGAAACAACTGTGCGAATATTAAAGTAAGTATACTTTGAGCTCTTTGCTCGACGCCGGTAAGTCACCGTCTTTTTTATTTATATTTGAGAATAGAAGTTAACTTGCCGGCGTTCTATTGTTCTTCCAAGAATGGAGGAGACTGACAGATTTGTGCACAATCCGAACGGGGAAATTTAAGAGGTCTTTCGTGACTGACTACTTATGACATGGTGATCTTTGGCAATGACTCGAGGGGACCATATGAAAAACCGCTTGACTGCTGCAAATGTTTCAATCGAATACTTGAAGACTACCAGCTTTGCGACAACTGATGATTGAAGTGTTGTACCCACGGTGAACTTTTTTTCAACGGTTCCACTCTGTGGCGTATACGGAACGTAATTTTCCAACGACGACGTGAGGTTTTATGAAAATGTTTGTTCCCTTAACTTAAGAGTTGACTGAATAATTGTTTTATTAAATACATCTAATTTAATTATATATACAGAATATTGATCTTATAACCTTTGGTGTTTTTGAGATATTTTAGGATGTCCTGAACATTTACATTCATTAAGTCTTCAAAGTTGTTAAAGGAATAACTACCTAGTAATTTTCTTCTTGCCTCTGGATGGGTGGGCAGGTCCCAAGCTAGTGTAGTACTGTTTCCTCTTATTACGCCTACTAGTTTGCTAATTACTTTCCTGTCAAATTCCAGGGGAGCCTTAGTTTTGACTGGATGTAGTGGAGTCCACATCGTTTTCGATGTTCTACAAGTATTCATTTCCGCCCATCTACGATTGGTGTTTGTTTGTCAATAGCAGTGCTTTTAATGGAGGAGGGTGAGGTGTCAGCTTATGTTGTGTCAATTGTAGACTCGGCCTCTGTTTTGTTAATTCATCGGCACTTCCGTTACCCGGAATGCCCTTGTGCCCAGGGACCCGGCTTAGGGTAAGCTTGTATCTATCTGGGATCTTCTTTCGAGATATGCGGCAGAATCTTCCTATCTTGAAGTGGATCGATGGTGTTTCCAAAGCCCTTATGGTCGCCTCACTATCTATATATAGAACAATAGATCTACTGTCTATCGGGGTAATTGATAATCGGAGGGCTGCCTCTTGAATAGTTGTGGTTTCTGAGATTTTAGACCCATTAAAATCGTTGATTGCTCCTGTCAGTTTTTGGGAAGAAGAATAATCGCAGTCAGCGAACAACTCAGATCCATATGTCAAGATTGGCACCATGAGTGCTCTGGCAAGTTTTAATTTTACGTTGACAGGGAGAATATATTTGCTTATTGACAAGCCTCTCAGGGAAGTTCATACCTTGGACACTACGCTATCAATGTAGTCAGTTCACGTCATTTCGCTATTGCACATATTTCCAAGGTTATTCTTACTATTCAATTGCGGTTGAGTTAAGTTCTATTGGCGGCAAATTGGATAAGGAAGGCGGTTGTTTGGAGAACGGAATGGATTTGTCAGAATTGAGCATAAGACAATTTTCGGTAGTCCAATTGGCAATAGAGCACCAATCCTAGTTTATTTTAGCAACTGAGTCTTCAAACATACCAAGTGGAAATCTTAAGTAGATGTCAACATCGTCTGCATAAATATGATATTTACAATAGGACAACACCATTGGACGGTCATTTATAAACATTGAAAATAATAACGGACCGAGATTGGAACCTTGAGGAACACCAAAGTGCACATCACAAAAAGATGACAGATTTGAATTATGGAAAACAGCACGGACTCGATTAGTAAGATACGAGAGAATTAATTTATCAGTGGGATACAGAAATTTAATTGGGTAGAGTTTATCGCAGAGTATGGTTGGGTCAACACAGTCAAATGCTTTTGAAAAGTCACGTAAGGTTATTATGGTTGTGTTTGTCAATAGCACTTCGTATGTCGTCCGTTACTTTTAAGAAGGTAGTGACACAGATATGTCCTTTGCGAGAACCTGATTGTAATGTACTTAAGAGATTGTGCCGCTCAATGTAATCCTTGATGTCTCGAATAACCACAGATTCGAAAGTAGAAGCGAATCGAGTATTTAAATTGTCAGGGTTCATCATCATCGTTAATCCTTTTATTGACTTTTCTCGGTCCAATATCGCGAATCTGTTTCCATAGAAACATGGAAGATCGAGCTTAGCCGATCTTATACACGACGCGACCTCGTTTCTGCAGTCTTTATATGCATTTTCGGGCAACGAAATCTTCTCCATCGCCTGAAGAGAAAGTCCCTCTTTCGCATCACGAGAAGAATTCTATAGGTTAACCATGGAGATGTTTCGCTCCTTATTACTCGTGTCCGAAGTGGAACGTGTTTCTCAAATAGATAGATAATATTGGCGTTAAATAACGCAATTTGCTTATGAACACATATACAGCGTACTCCACTCGACATTACAACAATTCGAAAATAGATTATCAACATTAATACTTAGAAAATCACGATATTGAAAGGACTGTGGACAACTTCTTTCTAATCGAAAGTCAAATGTAGCACAAATAAGGTCGTGGTACAGAAATACAGGAACAGAGAGTTGACTATAAGATTTCACCAAGCTCTTATCATGGCATCGATCAGTGACGGCGAGCTGTTTGGCTTACAATAAGTGGGTTCGTCGGTATATAAGAAACTTAAGTTGAGCGAACGCATTGTGCTGTTCAACAGAGAATTAGACGACATTCCAAGGAGATTTAAATTGATATCTCCACAAACAATAATGTTCGGCGTTGTCGAAGAAATTTCTTCAATTATTCCACAAATATAACTAGGACGCGCCACGTCCTAGGCTGTCCCAACAACACACTTATATTCACCAGTTAGAATCTCGACAAAATAAAATTTACTAAAGTTCGCATCATTATCATTAGATGAAAAAAGGTATTTCGTTTTTATATTGTCCCTGATGTAAATAGCAACGCCCCCACCAATCCTGAGGAAGCGATCTGCTCGGAAGAGATTGAACCCTTTGAGAGAAAAGGCATGGTCATTTACGCCAAGGTCTCGGAAACACAAATAACATCAAATCTCTTTTCAAAAATTGATTTAAATTCATCAAATTTATTCAGAAGACTTTGGGGATTTATGTGACATATATGCAAACCTTGGTGTCTTTTACATAATATGCTGTAATTGTATATGTACATGGGGAAAATATTATGTATACTTATAACTATCGGGAGAAATTATTGTTATTGTTTTTTTTAGGGGAAACAAATTTAAAGGATGTTATCATATTTATTGCAATATCTTAAAAAAGCTTGCATTTGCGGCAAGATTCTCATATTGCGTGAGGATCGCGCTGGTCAGGAATTTGAAAGTTGTACATGGAGTAGTACTTGGTTTTGTAAGTTGGTAGAGCTCAGTCATAATAAACAACAAATATTTTTGAGCGTTGAAATCTTTTAATTGGCGCTCAATGGGTACAAAAAAAAGTAACAATTCTTTAGAGTCGTGTCAACACACACACACATCATCAATTCAACAAGAAAACCGAAGAAAAAAAGAGTCATCTGTAACACCATCGTATCAACAAACACTCACATCAATTAATCAACAAAATGTAAGTGGATTGCTTATTAAAATTTTAAGAGAGTGATTTAAAATTGATGAAATTAAATTTGATCGCGTTCGACGGCAAGTGTTATTTTTAGATTTACAAACTGTGAAATGATATCAGTTTTGTACTTGAAGAGCTAAGGAACTTGCGTATTAGTAAAGAAAATAGAGAAGTGAAGATACGGTAAATATGGATTCAGCTAGCTTGGTTGTAAAGAGTGGTTAAATTTTAAGGGCCGATCTTGAATTTGAATAAAACACAAATTATTTAGGAAATTGTTGTCATTTCTTTTTATTATGATAATATTGGTATGGTTAAATTATGTATGGAACCAAATATCGGCCAAATGGCCGCCGCGACATCGGCGGCACACCTCCATCCGATGGTCCAAATTTTCGATGACGCTGAAGCATAATTGAGGTTCTATGCCGTTAATGTGCCGAATTATCTCATCATTTAGCTATTGAATTGTTGCTTGCTTATCGACGTACACCTTTTCTTTCAAATAACCCCAAAAAAAATCCAACGGTGTCAAATCACATGATCTTGCCGGCCAATTGACATCGCCACCACGTGAGATAACACGGCCATTGAATTTGTCGCGCAAAAGAGCCTTTGTTTCGTTAGCTCTGTGGCAAGTGGCACCGTCCTGTTGAAACCACATATCGTTCACATTCATATCTTCCAATTCGTGCCATAAAAAGTTCGTATTCACGATAGCGAACACCATTCACAGTAACTGCGTGACCGGCCTCATTATGGAAAAAATACTGCCCGATGTCACTCTTTGTGAGTGCATTGGTTTTTCTACAATCACTCTTGGATTATTATTCGCCCAAATGCGGCAATTCTGCTTATTGACGAATCCACTGAGGTGAAAGTGTGCCTCATCACTGAAGATGATTTTCTTCGAAAATTGATCATCCACTGTTGCCATTTCTTACCACTATTCTGACCATTGACGACGCTTGAAATCATATTGAGTTAGTCTGAAATTGAGAAATGTCAAATGAAATGCTAAACTTGATGTTTAGGTGTGGTTCACATTCAACATCGGCCCTTAAAATTTAACCACCCTTTAGAAGCAGCTGTGCGTGACGCTCTGGAATCCCAGAACGCGGAATTCGACAAAATATTAATAGAGGTTAATCAGAACCTTCAATAATCCAGAAGTGGAGGTATTACAAGAAATTAGATGTAGTGAAATCCTTACCAGAGTTTGATGGCATGCAGAACAAATGTGTGTACTGCGGTAGCTCAAAACAATATCAAGGAGTAGCGATAATTAGAACAAAAATTAGGGGACCTGCCGATGGGGTACTAGCTTATTGTGGGTTGGACTTCACTTATGCTGATAAGTGTCCGAAAAAAACTGACACTATTAACAAATAAAACAATAATGAGTTTCGACGTCGCTCTACCTAACTCTCTTAACGAGAAATATAGAGCAGATGCTCTTCGTGTTTTCATTTCCAGTTTAAAAAAAATCATTAAGCGACGTCCTGGTTTCAGCGCGCCTATCTGATTAACCAACCGCTCTAGCGTTGGCTCAGGAAGTCGAATCGAACCATGAAAGATACATGTTCGCAACAAATTGCGATACAAATTCTGAAGAGAAAGCACAAATTCCTGAGGGCTTACGACCACAATATAAATCATTTGGCAATATTGCTTACAACAATAATTACAACAACCAAAGTAACCCACTTAACCAGGGAAAAACCGATACTATAGTAGGCAACGTAGTGATGGTAACAAATTAGAGGGAAACCGTAATCAGAGCCCTATAAGGCACGAACCTTTGAAGCAATGGATGTAGATCCCTCCTTGTCGCCTTTCCGGCGGCCAACAGCGTATCCTCAACGAAATGTTGGTAACAATGTCTATAGTCAGAGACAAAATCATTCATACAAGCGATGAAATTTCGAAAGACATTCTGGGCGGAAACATCAAAGAATCAACTATACGCTTGTCGACAAAGCAATGGACGAAATAATTATGAGACATTGGCTGAATCAGGGGTGGAATCGGCTAAGGCGATAGTTGACTGTCGTATTTTTAATAGTCACATTCGACTATCAACTATACCCCGCTCTGAGTAATGCTATGGCAAAAAATATGCCTCAAAGTGGCATCACTAATTTAATTTGTTCCAAATACAAATCTTGAACAAAAATACATGAAAACGACACCTATTTAGCCGTCACATGAAATCGTTCGCAAATGTACGACTCTTAAATTGACAATCACAATATGCAGAGCAAAATGTACGATTGCGATAATCAACTATCAAATCGCCTTAGCTGATTCCATCCCAGAGTCAACCGAAATTGAAGAGTAATTTAATTTGGGTAAGCTCACTGCTGCCGTTCATACAAAGAACTATAGCGGGGAGAACTTCGATTTCTGATAGATACCGGGGCATCAACAAGTTACATAAGAACTCAACAGGAGTTAAGAACTGTGACACCGCGCGCTTGCCGGTGCCCCTTTCCTTGTAAAGTCCATTCATAGCTTTAATAATATCACACATAAATGTTCTGTAACTATATTTGGGATCAGCAGCCCTTTTTTTGCTTGCTGGTGTAACGACCTTTGACGAAATAATAGGAGTTGCCTTTCTAATGCAGGTCTACGCGACAATTTGTTTAAAAGAGAGTAATCCATACCGATTTTGGATCAGAGATTCTATGAATGCTAAAAAGTTTTACAAGTGTAACGGACATAGAAGTCCCATCTTCAATAAAGTCTGATTTCCAAAAAATGGTGAAGAGCAGAATTAAGGCGTTTGCGGATACTATTGAGTTGTTGACTTATGACACAAACGTTTTCGCTACTATTCGCACAGAATGTAAGGAACCCATTTAATCAAAACTATACACATATCCAATGGGTGTGGTTGCTTTCGTAAATAGAGACATAAAATACCTCTTAAGAAATGGTATCATATCAATGATACAGCGAAGTTTACATTGATTAACGTGTGCAGTAGAAATTACGATCAGCTGATATGTTTTAGATATTTAGGGTGGATGTGGAAACTGCTACACGTCTTGGTGATGAACTAGTACCTCAACTTATCTCCACCTCTCTAAGTACATACGTGAATGATATTTGATATTTTAACTCTGCAGTAGTTCTCAGAAGGTCTGGCACAAGCTTAAGCTTACGTAAACCATTTTATACCACAATTTTGATTAACATGAACATGTATAGTAAGTATAAGTAAGTAAGTAAAAATGAATATATATTATATATAAAGGGTGGTTAAATTTTAAGGGCCGATGTTGAATGTGAACCACACCTAAACGTCAAGTTTTTTCTGCATTTCATTTGACATTTCTCAATTTCAGACTAACTGGAAAGGACTTTGAACCATGGAAAGATACACAATCGAGCAACGCGTTAAAGTTATTCAGGCTTATTATGAAAATGGGCGTTCAAATCAAAATCAGTGATAGGCACATTTCCACCTTAGTGGATTCGTCAATAAGCAGAATTGCCGCATTTGGGCGAATGATAATCCAAGAGTGATTGTCGAAAAACCAATGCACCCACAAAGAGTGACTGTTTAGTGCGGTTTATGGGCTGGCGGCATCATCGGGCAGTATTTTTTCCATAATGAGGCCGGTCACGCAGTTACTGTGAATGGTGTTCGCTATCGTGAAATGATAACGAACTTTTTATGGCACGAATTGGAAGATATGAATATGGATGATATGTGGTTTCAACAGGACGGTGCCACTTGCCACACAGCTAACGAAACAATGGCTCTTTTGCTCGACAAATTCAATGGCCGTGTTATCTCACGTGGTGGCGATGTCAATTGGCCGCCAAGATCATGTGATTTGACACCGTTGGATTTTTTTTTGGGGTTATTTGAAAGAAAAGGTGTACGTCGATAAGCAAGCAACAATTCAATAGCTAAATGATGAGATAATTCGGCACATTAACGGCATAGAACCTCAATTATGCTTCAGCGTCATCGAAAATTTGGACCATCGGATGGAGGTGTGCCGCCGACGTCGCGGCGGCCATTTGGCCGATATTTGGTTCCATACATAATTGAACCATACCAATATTATCATAATAAAAATAAATGACAATAATTTCCTAAATAATTTGTGTTTTATTCAAAATCAACATCGGCCCTTTTATTAATATATATAACTAATAATAAAATAAATAAAAAATTAAAAAGGAGTGCTGATTTTTGAAACTTTTGTTACAGTATTTTAAACAAAAAGGATAGTACCCTAAATTGTAGATAGTTTTCGAGAGACATGCTTACAAGGTTTATTGACAGTTGTGATACGTGTTCCTATCTAGACTAGTTTAGAGTTCTATTGAAAAGTTTTTTACATGGGTCTAAAGGTGAGAGGTGTTTGACATTACTGAGGTAAAATAGTCAAGTGTCAATGTATTTTTAGAAATAACTACACATTTGCATTTACCATTGTTCAATTTCAGGTAATTTTCTAGTGCCCAGTGATATATTAGCTATAGATCATGATTGACGTTATGGACACTAACATGGACAATAAGTCCAAGTGTACAATATCGTCAGCTTAAATGCGAATGGATGATTACTTGACTATATTTGGTATTTCATTAAGAAAGTAATTTTATTTCTGGCTGTAATAATAATATTTACTAAGGAGTTTAATGGAAAATGTAAGTAATTTTGTTTTTGCAAATTTAAATTTTAGTAATATATTTTCATAGTATTGCTGTAGACAATAGATAAGCTTCAACTTCAAACGTTAAATTTTATGGAAGCACACCGCGACGTTGCATGAGGATTCCACGAGGGATATGTGTTCCGTCAATACATCCAACAATACCGGGCATGCTATATTTGGTGAAGAATGCTAACGTAACGTTCCTTTTTTCTTACACTGTGGGCCAGGCCGATATACGTTTAGTCGGCTGTCGGGACATTGTGAGCAACTACAACAAATATTTGAAGACCACTTTGTTAACTCGATAATACTTTTGAAATCGAATGAACAGAAATGTATTAATATATGTACATAAGTAAAACAAAATAGATTTGTATGTATGTTCCTATGTACATATGTATATATAATATATATATACATATATACATATATACAACTCCAGAGGATTTTTTTCACAAACAAGACATCCGTGGAAAATAAAGTCTACTACATTTAACATTTAAAACACAAAGCTTAGATTAGGTTAGGTAGTTGGGCTGTCAGCGAAATCG
The DNA here is from genome assembly GCA_907269125.1 of Eristalis pertinax. Lineage (NCBI taxonomy): Eukaryota > Metazoa > Arthropoda > Insecta > Diptera > Syrphidae > Eristalis > Eristalis pertinax. The sequence continues at coordinate 27,835,878 of OU026148.1, forward strand.
CCAGCACACTTAGACCATGTTGGTCCATTGTGATACCCACAATCAGGCTACTACCACTGATCGACAACTCCAGTGATAGTGCCGTAGTTTGATCCCAACGGCAAATGGTGACTGGACCAGATTTGAAAACCGCAACGTATTAACTTTGCTTTCACTGGGATTCGAACCGGGAACCCCTCTAACCAGAGGCAGGCACTCAACCAACGACGCCATCCAGCTGTATCAACAACAACAACACAAAACTTAATTTTACCACGAAAAATAACTGAAATGTCTCAAATATGAGAAATTTTGACAATTGATAAACAACAAAATTAATTTTTGATTTTTATTTAAACGTCAAATGCTCATTCGAACATTAATAATTCACACGCTCAAATTCGAATTGGTGAGTTGTCTTCCGGGGAACTCGGAATAGGACAATTAATTCTCGGAGAAGAACTCCCCGGGAGTATTTTGAATTGGTATGATAATGAATAAAATAGGTGGGACCTTGGGGTACACCTTTAAGAACAGGTAACAAACTCTGATAAGATGAGATAAGATTTACGGCCGATGCTGATAAATTAAAATTATTTAGTAATTTTCCAGCTGGTATTGAACGGTCAAAAATGTAGCCGCATCACTATTTCGGTTTGACATAATATCATCAATTACTTTCATTAAACTTAAGAGGCTATGGCTTGGCCGAAATCCGGATTGATATTATTAGTTACCAGGTTACTCGAGTTAAGGTGTTTACTTAGTTGCTTTTGGATAACGCGTTCACAGACTTTAAACAAAAAAAACGTTATTGAAATGGGTATAAATTCTTCACTTCTTGAATTTTTGGGTATTGGCATGATTTTCACTGACTTTGCGACAGGACGTAATATGGTCATTAGTAGAACAAGATTCCCTGCAAAAGAATCCACACAGCAACCTAGCGATCTCCGGATGGTCGAACCGCCAACCAAATTGACCATGTGCTCATTGACGCAAGACATGCATCAAATATCCTGGATGTGCGAACATTCAGAGGGGCAAACGTCGACTCTGACAATTTCCTTGTAGTAGCACGATTCAGAGCCCGACTGTCCAATGTCAGAAAGCTGCACCAGCCAACAAAGAGGAGTTTTGACATTGGACGCCTGAGCACAACGGAGATTGCCATAGCCTACGAAGAGCAATTAAGCGAGAGACTTTCCGGTATGCCTACGTCAAGCACCAACGCCAACGAGATGTGGTTGCATTGCCGCTCGGCCATCAAAGAGGTAGCGGAAAACACCTTAGGCTACCTACCGCCCTCGACAAGAAACCCGTGGTATGATGGCGAGTGTGAGCAGAAGAAACGTGCAACCGACGAGGCATACCAAAAAGCGCTGCAACGGAAAACTAGAGCAGCGCAAGAGGAGTACCGGGCTAGAAGACGGGCGGAAAAGAAGCTTCTACGCCTGAAGAAAAGGTCTCTCGCAACCTCCCAGCTCAAGGACATCGAAGAGTCTAGGGATAGACAACAAATACGGGCCTTTTATACAAAAGCCAAAAGCCTGGCTTCAGGCTCTAGGAAAGGTACCCAGGCTCTTCGAAATCGTGAGGGTAGTCTTGTTACTGACCCGTAGGGAATAGTGGATGTGTTTAAGCAGCACTTCCAACAACTGCATAATGGGTCTGACCAGGAGAGAGTGATAGGGAATCAGGCAATCCCAATTCCAGTCGATGAAGTAGTCCTCCCACCTAGCTTTGAAGAAGTCGGAACAGCCATTAAAAGGTTGAAGAACAACAAAGCCGCAGGCTCAGATGGCCTACCATCAGAGCTCTTCAAGGCCGATGGCGATGTTCTGGTGGGGAGCATGCACCAGATCAGCTGTAAAATTTGGGAAAACGAAAGCATGCCCGACGACTGGAATATCCGTTCCATATGCCCCATCCACAAAAAAGGCGATCTTACCTCTAGCAACAACTATAGAGGTATATCCCTGCTCAACGTCGCCTACAAGATCCTGTCCACCGTACTGTGTGAACGTCTAAAGCCGTTTTGCTCCGCACTAATCGGCACTTACCAGTGCGGCTTCCGGCCCGGCAAATCGACTATAGACCAAATCTTCACACTAGTCAAATCCTGGAGAAGACCAGTGTGTTTCAAATCGATACACATCACCTTTTCGGTCCAACTGTTGGGGTACGCAGATGACATCGTCGCGCGTTTTCAACGTGCCGTGGTGGAGGCTTTTACGGCGATTAAAGAACAGGCGAAACGAACTCGTCCCAAGGTCAATGAGGACAAAACAAAATATATGCTGTCGACCAAATAACGTTCCGTGACACACCATCTTGGACAAAATTTCACGATCGACAGCTACAATTTCGAGGTAGTAAAGGAGTTTGTCTACATCGGGGCAAACGTGAACTCCACAAACGACATCACAGTGGAGATCCGTCGTAGAATCGCCTGTGCAACCGGCAACCGGTGCTACTTCGGTTTGTCAAAACAACTGGGCTCAAATCTCATGACTCGAAGGATCAAAATCATGCTCTACAAAACTCTTATTTTGCCAGTCCTGCTCTATGGAGCCGAAAGCTGGACGCTAAGCAAAACTGCAGAGTTGATTCTTGGTACCTTCGAAAGAAAAGTTCTACGACGGATGTATGGTCTCGTCTGCGAGGAAGGCGAATGGAGGAGAAGACATAACCGCGAACTCTACGAGCTGTACCAGGATGTGGATGTAGTCCGGAAGGCAAAAATCGCATGGACAACAATGCTCCAGCAAAGAGGGTCTTTGAATCCGAGCCTACTGGTTCGAGAAGGAGAGGAAGACCGAATCTCCGGTATAAAGACCAAGTAATCGCGGATGCAAGACAACTTGGTCTTGATGACTGGAAGCAGCGTGCCCAGTACCGTCAACGATGGAAGGCAGCAATTGCTCAGGCTCGGACCCTCCCTGGGTCGCCGGCCTGATAAGGAGAATTTTTGACATTTTTCACTGATTTGGGAAGATCGCGTTGTGTTAATTACATGTAAGAGATACGGCAATAAAAAACGGCGAATGAATTCTATAAAAGTAGCATTAACACAGTCTACTCCGGTTGCATAAGACTATATATAGAGAAGACACTCAACCACATCTAGCTACGTTACGGAGCTCAAAAGATGCCATATTCGTCGATTGATGACCTATCTCAACTCTACCAACGTCAGAGCAGCTACTCATTATAAATTTGCGGTTCAGTTCATTACTGTCTACATTATTTAGAGCAAAATAATGCTGATGACAAATACCTGTTCCGTAAATTATTTTAAAATTTCTTTTGACTGCCTTTATTACCCAAACGACCTTATTTCGTAGGCGCTTGTAAGCTCGAAAAAGCACGTCCACCCTAAAACGTTTCCGTTGTCCGCTGCCAGACAGATATACATATACGTATATCCGTTACATATAGATAGGTACATCACATAAAGTCTGTTTTTATTTCATTAATTCTAATGCATTTTAAATCGAATATTCGTATGGGCCTATCGAGGCCCACTATACTATTTTTACGGCATGATCAGCCACCAATCCAGGGATATCATTCGAGTTCGCTGCAGGAGTTTTGGATCGGTTATACTCAGGCTATATTCTTCTTGATGTAGCACAGTTAGTCAGTCTGGCCCATTTGAGGTAAGTTATTTCAAGGAAGTGTATAGAGATATAACCCACATTGGACCCTCTTTGCAATCGAGTAGTGAAGGGCAGATCCTAGCCAGGTCGTCGGCCTTCTTATTTCCTGGAGTGTCGCTGTGACCTGGAACCCAGATAAGGGACATTTTAAGCTGGCCTTCTAGTGACTAGCTCGGCCCGGCATTCCTCTACAAGTTTAGAGTGTTGGCAAAAGGTACCTCAAATTTTCCCACACACAGTTTACACAGTTTAAGCATAATATTACAGAACGAGAACAATTTGTATTCAAACATTGACATTATTAATAAAAAAGTAAGTAAAATTCAGCGTTAAAACTAACTAATAAATGCTCTCTTCAACAACTCTTCTCATCTATTCTATGATGTCATCGTCATTGTTGAAACTTGGCTTTACCTGGATATTTCAACAAATGAGTTCTCCAACTGTAAACAATATACTTCGTTTAGACTGGACCGATGTAAATCAGCAAAAGATCGAGGTGGCGGTATTATTGTAGATGTCCGTACTTGTTTTCTATGTAAACAAAGTTCATTATTGTTAACTGATGTTGAACAACTTTGTGTTTCAATTACTATTAACATTTATTCAAATAAGCGTTTAATTTTGCTTGCGAGTTACATACCACCTAAGAGTATGCAACAAGTTTATGAAAAAACATGCCTCAAATATACATTATGTCAATAACCAATGTAATGAATCTGACTAATTGTGTCTCTTAGGGGACTATAATCTTACAAATCTTAATGGGATTAGTTCTCTAAGTAATAATTTTCTTGAACCATCAAATATTAACTTCAAATACGAATATATTTTCCTTGATACAATAAACTCAATATACAACACAAAAACAAATAAATTCACTTTCAAAAATTTTAGATTTAATCTTTGTCTGGATTGATGAGATTAGTGCTAGTGTAAATAATGTACCATTTCCACTTCTAAATGATTCTATATGTCACAAACTATATATACATTGAATTATGTTTATATAATTACCTTAATCCAGAAATTGAATTAACAAAAAAGTATTTTAACTTCCCAAAAACCAATGCTATTGAACTAAATAATTTACTTAATAGCGTAAGTTGGCTTAATGAATTTTATAATTTAAATTTAACATGAATGTATAATCCTTTTGTTGAATTTCTGAAAGAAGGTTTTGTGAAATTCGTTCCTCTAACGCAAAAGCGTGTCTTTAGTAAGCCTCCGTGGTATAATAGACAATTATCAAGCGTTAAAAACCGTAAAAACAAGACCTTCAAAAAATTCAAAAGTTCTAAAAATCGCTCCAATTATGTCACATTTAGTAAATTGCGTAAAGAATTCTTTGTGCTTAGAAAATTTCTTTATAAAAATTACACGTGCTAGCAAATCGTTTATCCTAAGTCGAAGCCATTGTCCGTAGCCTTTTACCAATCGCACGCCGAGCTTGGTGTCAGAGCCAAGTTAGTGGTTTTCAACTCAGTATTTGTTCCAACTCTCACCTATGGTCATGAAATTTGGATAATGACCGAAAGAATAAGATCGCGAGTGCAAGCTGTTGAGAAGAGATTTCTTCGTGCTGTTGTGGGAATTACTCGCCGGGATAGGGTGGGAAACACGGCAGTGCGCGAAGAACTCAACATTGAGCAGCTGCTTCTTCGAACGGAAAGGGCTATGCTTCGGTGGTTTGGTCACGTGGCACGAATGTCCTCATCATCACGACTTCCGAGGCGGGCGTTGAATGCGATTCCATCAAGTAGGCGACCGCTTGGCAGACGCAGGACGAGGTGGTTGGACCAAGTCCAAAAACTCGCCGGGTTACGCCTGGACATTGCTCCTGATGAATTAGAGTCGATGGCGGAGGATCGAGTTGCCTGGAGATCTCTCGTGCGTAGTTGACAACCGCGACCCCTTTAGTGGATCATGCGGGTCAGAAGATAATGATGATGATGAGCAAATCGTTTTGGAAATTTATTAACATTATAAGGAAATCTGTTGGAATACCTAATTTAATGCATTTTAAAGAAGAAGAATCCGATAACATACATTCTACTCTTGAACTTTTTGCAAATTTCTTTCAATCTACTTTTACTGATTCAAATTGTAATATTACAAGCAATAGTCTTTCTAATTTAATAGACATTGGATCGCTATCGTTAGATTCGACTGATATCATTCATTCTCTTACAAACTTAAAGCCAAGCTTTAATTGTGGAGAGGACGGAATACCATCAGTCATACTTAAATACTGTGCTGACTCTCTCTCCTATCCTCTATTACTTATTTTCAACCGTTCCCTTTTTAGAAGGAGTTTTTCTTGATGAATGGAAAAAAGCTCTTCTAGTTCCGATTCATAAATCAGGCTCTAAAAACAACGTTGAAAACTATAGAGGAATCTGCAAACTTTCAGCGATTCCCAAATTTGTTTGAGAGTACGGTGAAGAGAAAACTAGACTTCATAATTAAAGAACACATTTCGGATGCTCAACATGGCTTTATATCTGGGCTTTCTACGTCAACAAATCTGTCAATCTACTCATCCTTCGTGATAAATGAGTATACTGATTTTAGCAAAGCTTTCGACTCTGTTAACCATTCAGTGTTAATTAATAAGCTTGAAAACTTTGGATTTCACTCTGAGTTTCTCCGTTGGATCTCTTCTTTTCTTATTAATCGCACACTGAGAGTAAATATTGGCAATCCTTTATCCAAACTAATAAAGTGTTACTCAGGGGTGCCGCAGGGAAGTCATCTAGGCCCCTTACTTTTTATAATCTTCATTGACGACATTAATTGTTCAATTAAACATAGTAAATGCTTACTATTCGCCGATGATATGAAAATATATAAGAGTATTAAAGATGTTAATCACTGCTTATTACTTCAATCTAATTTAGATAATATAATAACTCTTAATTTTCAGAAATGTCTTTCAATCTCATTCACTAAATCAGCATTTCCCATTGAATATAACTACTCCATTGGATCTGCTAATCTTTCTAAAGTTAAAAGTGTTAAATACCTAGGAGTACTGCTGAACTCTTCTTTTTCACTGAACACACATATTAATTATATAATATCCAAAGCGAATTCTGCAGTTAGCTTCATTAAGCGTAACACAAAATGTTTCACTGATCCATTCGCTTCATTATCTCTGTACGTCTCTTTGGTCAGGCCCCTTCTTGAATATTCGGTAGTTGTATGGAATCCTAGTTTTGTCACATACACTGAGCGCATTGAAAATACGTTCTGTTTATGAAGTAATGTTTGTTAGGGATATTTTATCAAATCATATAAAATGTCCATATCTTTTGTCATTACTTCAATTCTATTTGCCTACTGTCACAGGGACATCTTCAAGTCAAGTAGACAACTATTTTATATATGCCCTTGTGGCAGCACTTACTTTTATTTTTGTTATGTTGAAAGCCTGTTATAATAAATGAATTTTAATTTGAACGTATTCCTCATCCAGAACAGACGTGTTTTCATTATAGTATTCAATTTCAGTAAAAGTTCTCACTTACACCCACTAGGTCACTCCGTACTCGACGTTTATTATTTGAACATTTTCATAACACTGAATACGGAAGAGTAATTAGGGTTTTCAATGAGTTCTCACAAAATCTTGAATCATCTGATACTAGAATGCATTTCAAAATACAGTTATATTTTTAAGTTTTTGTTAATTATATGCTTAATATTTCTTTTTCATAATCTGTTAGTACGTAAGTAGTTTGTAGATAATAATAATAAATAAATAAATAATGAACTAAATTATGTCAATGGTAACGTTATGTTCGGCAAAAAAAGCTGTCAATTATTTTTTCGCCGCCTTTGTTTTATCAGTACCTGCACTAGTACTCGCGAAAACTGCGTCTATTCCAGATGTTTTCGGGTTGCCTTTAGATTTTTTATGTGCTTATTCCCAACAATGTGCTTTATTTCTGTTTACCAGAAACAATGGTAGCTCCATATGCTTTACAAAATGTTTTGAAATCATTGTCTGCTACCGGTCTTAAGCAAGCGGCAAATTCCTTATCCGTAAGTCAGTAACTGGAAGCAGTTACCAGGCGTAGACATCTTTCTGACTAAGAAACCGATGCAAAAAATCTATTGCAGAGCAAAGTAAGAATGAACAAATTTGTGATCACAAGTAAAAACCACTAAAGTTTGTTTTACTCATTTTTCAGGAAATGAGTTTGAAGTTTCCCACAAAAGCGCACGTAAAAGTGACTTGTTCTTTTGAAATTTTGGCCAAATTTTTCAAGATAGAAAGCTGAAACAAAAAAAGATTTGAGGACGCTGAATCTAATGACATCAAAATCTCAATTTCGTCTAAAATCGACTAGCGGTTATGGTTTGCGGCCACAGAAATAATGCTAAACTTTACTGGCTTCAACAATCACACAAACAAGATAGCAAACAAAAAGCAAAAATATGTTTATGTTGTGAATGTATGCTAAATTGTGTTTGGTACTGTACATTGTAAGTACATTAATAGTACAATTACATTAATAGTATCAACAAATTGCAAACAAACCTGGCTGTCAGAATGGACAAAATATGGACCTTTGCATTCATAGCAGTAATTTATTTTGGTTTGTCTTTCTGCGTATCATCAATTATGTCACGTTTGGGCATAATTGTCAATTGTGACAAGAGGTTCTTGGTGAAGCCGTTTAAGAAAATTGCAGTGAATTAAAAAAAAACGAAAATTCCCTTTACTTTGTTCTGGAAGACAAAAAATTTAACTTTTTCCCTTGCAGGTCATTTCAAGCCCAAATATTTCCGCAAAAAGGGAAATTTTCCACGATGTGGCAGCATTGGGCCCGGCTGTGCTTGAATAAAATACTGTTTTTAGTTTCACATTACATGTGTTGAATTTTATTTCATTTCCAAATGGTAACTTCCATTTATTTTGTTTTGTTGTTGTTGTTTCCATTACAGACTTTCTTTAATGTATACATACATATGTAGATTATTATTTATATTTATAATTATTTTTAAATATTTATTATACCTAGGTTGACAATAATCTATGTAATTATCTCATAAAAATTATTGAAATATAGTTTTAGTTTACGTTTATTACCTTTAAAATGGTGTTATTCATTGATTCCATTCGCGACAATAGTTATGCGATAGCCCATTACAAAAGTTCCATAGAATTATAAATAGTTATTGTTTTATTTATTGTTGTTAGCTATATTTACGTAAGTATGCTTATTTATGCGTTACGATACGAAATTCAAAATAGAGTACAAACAATGAATGTTAGTGTATGCGTGTAAAGATTATTTACAACAGAGCTTACTGAATAAACTAATAAAATGTAAATAGAAAACTTTTTTCTTTTAAATCAAACAAAAAATATCACTTATTTTCTTTCTTTTTTTTTCTTGTTAGGGATGGATGTAATCAAACAATTGTCTTCTTAACAAAAATACAAAAAGCCTCTAGTTAAGCGATAAATTGTATCGTATGTACTATAAAATATGTATACGGTAAGGATGGATGATATATGTATAATGTAATTTAACGTTTTTTTTATAGTTCCAGTCAAATATGTAAATAAATTCTGAAGGAGAGAATTTAGTCTTTAAAATAGAATCGGTGGCGTTACAAGAAGACTTAAGAGCGAGACTACTTGAAATAAAGTCACAAGCAGTTGTACGATTATTACCAATTCTAAGTAAAAGTCTTTTGTTGTAGATATGCACTAAGAAACATAATTTCAAACACTAATGGCAGGAACTGAATAGTTTGCTGTAAAATCCTTTCATGCATTTAATTGCTTTAATCCAAAAAAAAGAGGATGACTGTTAATTTGTTTTGAAAGATTTTCAATAGATTATGGGTTTTAAATGAATCTTTTAACTTCAGTTATATTTGATACATGCATATATGTAAGTATATATTAATTTTTCAAATTGACTATTTTCTTAGTGCTACGAATATTTACCTATAGAAGGCAGAAGTGAAAAGGATTTCTCGCAGTTTTCAGGAAGGATATCTTGTTATATCTGAGAAACATCAAATTCGATTGACATTAGGATTTGTTTTACTTATAAATTGATGTAGAGATTAAAAAACAACTCATCAGTCCATTAGGTAAATAGCTGTGATCATTTTCTTTTAGTGTAAACATTTCAATGAATAAGCACTGACATTAAAAGGGATATTCGAGTTCAAAGAGGTCGTGAAGGGATCTGGGATAACACGGTGTTTCTAACATAATTTTGAAACCATCAATATTCTTCTTTTGACATACATAAACACAGATAAAGTTATCAGTGGGTGTAGAAAGTGTCTATGGGCTATTTCTTATTTGTGCGTTTGCTACATAAATAGATATACAGCACGACAGCTGTTAATAGTCTCCATTGATGAGAAATATTTTAAGGTCCCTTCCTAGATTTCACAGGCAAATTTCGGTAGTCGTGTATTAGCGTTAGGAAGTGGACGAATGATTGTATCATGCGGACAAGTGAGTTTTATAATATTAATCTTTCTTCTCCTTCCTTCTCAGACCTGAACTTACAAGCGTCCCCATATATCCCTGGTCAGCTGCATCGAATTGCGCACACCAAGTTGCTTGAAAACAAGGCAAGCTGCTGTTATGTGACTTCGTCAACATCGTTCTGGAGAAGATCATGAATGATCATGAATGAATGACATTTACGTGATTAACCGAACATATGAAGCGACTGCAGTGACTGCGTTGGGACGGAATCAACAAAAATGAGCCTGCCGATATAAACGTGCTATGTGATGTGCTCAACAACATTAATGTCTTGGACAATGTATCACAATGGACAGCTGCAACGTCGAGGTAGTCAGAAACTTCGTCTGCCTCGGCTACGCGACAAATAGTACTACCAACATCAGTACCGAAATCAAATTCACAAAAACTGTCTTGAGCTCAAGAACCAATTTAGTAATAAATAGATCTTTCTCGCGAAGAACCAAGCTGACTTTCATTCCTACCACGAGTTGAAGACATCTTCAGTAAGGTTGATAGTAATACCAATCCCGAACAGCGAAACTAAATGTATGTACTCCTATACCAGAATCGGAAAGTGCATTGAATTCTGCAATAACATCTACGCAGGTAACAACAAACTCGTTCGCCCATTTTACTATGATTTAAACTTGAAAAGAACATTCTTATGTTCCTCGTACCTTGCCATTTTGTCCATAAACATCGTTAAACGATTTTAAATAGAAACGAATCGTTCAAGATTCACAATAGCTTTACTTAAGCGACAGCAAAATGGCATGACTCTCAAATTTTTGAGTCGAATAATTAACGACTACCGGAGCCGAGGCCAAATTTAGAGATTCGAACAAAATTATGCAAGGTGGAAATCTGTATACGATGAAGTAAGCAACGTAACGTAAGCAAACGTGTAACGTTTGCAACCAATGTGAACTTGTCTTGAGCGGAATATTTAAAATAGCATGTTCATAACCTGAAAGAGAAACTTATTTTGCGTTTGATGCCATCGACGACATAATTCAACCGCCAGCTGTGAGAAAACTACAATCTGTGGCTAAATTCCTCACAGCAGTCAAAATGAATTTGCTGTTGATTGGTGTTGTATTACCAATTGAATCTATACTTCATTCGATGGTAAACTAAAAACTTTAAACTTGTGTATTCTATATAGCCCGAGCTTTTGTCGTTGTCATTTCTTCCCCTGTGAAAAATGCTAATACAGCAGATCGACAGTACACTATAGAAAACTGCAAACACAGTGTAGAAGCTGAGAATGTATGAAACATGTATTCCCAGAAAAACTGAATTAGTCCCTATTGGGAGGGGAAAAAAGAAGAGGAGAAAAGTGATGATGACGAGGCATTGGTACCGCAATCACCGATAGAAATGATCTGCATTTCAAATTCCACGTTAAAATATTATGATACCGGATCAGAAATACCCAATTGATATCCGCAATAAAGAAACAGTAAGCCAGTTAGACTAGGGAAAGTAGATATACATACATAAGATATTGTTTTGGGTCAGTGCCTTGTTCATGTGAAATGTTCACAAAAGAAGTAAACTAATCGTATATTTCCATCACCATGAGTTTGAGGTTTATAAAAATTCAGACTTTTTTCTTCAAGTTCTTTGAGTTTACATTCAAAAGTGTACTCTTACATATTGTTTCAATTGACGTCTCCTTCATATGTTTCTTAGTTTTGTTTAGTTTCTTGTTAATTTTTCGATTTTTGATTTATTCTTCAAAATATTATCATTACAAATGTTTTTGAAAACGTTTATACTGAAATAAAAACTTTCATGTACAAAAGCGTACGTTCAAAAATGGATTTCAAAAAGGATATGTAATTACAAATGCCAAACGCAAGATATCTACAGACATTGGAAAAAAATTCCAAAATCTACATTCTATAATATGATCTTAATAAGTTATTCAATTTAATTTTTGACTTAAACTAAATTTTTACACAACATTTAACACTTTTTTTTTTTGGCTGCCACTGCATGTGATCATTGCGAACGAGCTTCTTCTTCGAAATTCTTAGCTTTTACACTCTTGTTTCATTGTAAAAGAAAATAAAAAGCAAACAAAAAAAATATTAAAATAATTTATTTACGTTTATTTAACGATGATATTTAATGCATATTATTCGTAATCACATGACATGGTAAACACAAACCGGAAAATATTATTTATACAATATACAGTTACTGCTATCGTTACAAATGCAAGTATTTTAAAGGAAAAGAAGAATCTTGTGTCAGAAAATAAATCCGTGTTTGGGAAGATAGAACAAAAACAGTACACTCATTTTTCACATGTATAGATTCTTTAAAATGTAACTTTTATTTTGTTAATATTTAATTCATACCTCGTACAATTTTCATAAAGTGTGTGTATTTCTTCACAATATTTATTCAAAGTAAGTTAAAAGCTACTTATACGGTATATTTCTTATTTTGACAATTTTTAGTAAACAGGATTAATATAAATTGTAAATCTTCTCGGGTATACCAAGAACAAACTAAAATAAAGAATAGCTTTAAACGAAATATAACTAATTACATAAAAACATTGTCTTCCACGTGGTTCTGTGGTTTGTTTGTTCATTTATATTTTTTCATAAATTCATAAATTTGTTCTTTCATTTTATTCTCTTTATTTATGAATAAAAATAAATTAAACTCTTAATTAAATGATATTTTGCAACAATTTTTTTTTTTCATTTTTCTCGGTATGAATAAATAATAAGTTAGAGCAATTTTACATTTAAATAAACAAAAAGAAAACCAAAATTCAACTCTTTTTGCTCGTGAATTTCTTAAGCCTTAAAATAGTTTAGCGTATAAATAATGTTTATTGTTTAGTGTATTTTCGGGGCACTTCTGTCGTTAATTTTCTGATTTCGCTTAAGATTTGCGCCACGCTTAATTTGATCCATCAAGGACTCGTGACACAATCTTGGATCGGGCTATAAAGAGAAAAAAAAACGTATGTCGTGCTTTAAAGGGCAATGGTTTATTTATTTAAATTAATTAATAAATTTTAAGTAATAAACTGCAAGAGTTAAGGTGGCCAAAAATGATTCAAAAGCTGTTAGATCAAGTTATCGCTGCTGTACAATTAACTATCGCAATCAAAAATATGTTATACCCTTGATTAGTAAACTTACGTAATCACCATGTTTACTCAAACTTTATAGTCTTCGATCATTTTTAAATATTTACCAGATATTCATTAAATTTTCTATGTGAAGTCCTATTTTTATGGATGCGGATGCGAATGCGAAATTGCGGTCTCCTTTCCAACGCAGTTTTTATGCTTTCTATTTCATGCACTATGGCTGATTACTAAGGTTTTTTTTAAGAGACAGCTGACAACATTGACGAAAACAATCATTAAATTCAACTCTATTGTTTAAACCCATGGTCATAATACACCTTACCGCTTAAATTCAACGAACAAAAAGCATGGTAATGAGTATTGGGACGTGAAGGGAATGTGAATCGGATTAGGAGTAGCACACAGGAGATCATTTATAAGAAACAAAGAGGATCTGTGACAGAACATCAAATTGTACGAACCTTGCGGCACAAAAGCGTTTATTTTGGTTGATATCATATATCATGAATTTATCCAAAATAACTGCTCGAAAGGTAATTTAAAATGTTGTAATGATCTACAACTCTGTGAATCAGTCATCTATAGATTTAATGAAAAATTGGTATATCCAATTTGCAAGACTATAAGCGAACAATGAAATTGTAATAAACTATAAACATCATAAACATCAACAATTCGCGATAAAAATAAAATAAATTAAGCCCGCCGTGGTGTACAGGGTAGATGCTTCGACTCCAGAGATAATTCATAATTCATAACACCATCTCCCACATTGCAATACTCTCGCAGCAATGCAACATCAATTCGGGTAAATGGGCGCCATATGGGCATGTGGTTATGCCACGTTTCGGATAGCACCTTACGGCGAGAAAACTATTTCGAACGAGCAAAGGTAAACAATATATACAGCTGTTACCTCCTTCCAAGCCTTACTATTGAACAATACGAACGAGTCATTGAAATCATAGTTCTTGATGCTAAGGATCATACGCCAAGCCTGTGACTTTAACGCATGGACAGTAGAATGGGGAAGCGTGTTAACGAATAAAAGAGGAACCATTCTACTCGAAGCCCTCTCTAGTTTGGAAGTCGCCGTTGCCAACGTGGGTAATGCGAACACGTTTAGTGGAGCGGCTGCCGGCTTTATGGTCAATATTACGTTCGTAGCTTATTTAGACATACGACTTGGTGTGTCAGCAATCACTACAGCCACAGTGATCATAATGCAATTTTAATCAATCTCCATAGTCTTACCAGATTTTAAAACACTCGGTCTTCAACTAGCAAAGCGAAATAAAACGTGAACACGTTAGATGCGGAGCTCTTAGAGGACGCGATCACTGAAGCTATAGTTGAAGGCGGAACAGTATCGTGACAATTGCACGCTGCCTGCGATAAAGCAATGGCAAAACGGGGGCACAAAACCGCCGCCATCCAACGTATTGATGGAACGACCACATTAATAAACTTCGATCAGCCTGTCTTAAGGGACGAAGAAAATACCATCGGTCTAAACGCAATGCGGATAGACATCTGATAATGAGAACATCGTATACAGAAGTACGCACCGCCGTTAAGTCCAGCAAGACAGTGCTTAAAGGATCTTAGTACGCAACTGAACGAAAATGTATGGGGTAAAGCGTACAAAATTATAACCGCGCAACTCAAGACGCCTCAGACATCGGCGACAACTTGCTCGATATTACTCCGCAGAATCGCAGAAACTGTTTTCCCCTTTCAATATGACGGAGTTCTACTAAGCGAGATCGGAGAACTACGTGAACCTATTCCTGCCGTAACAACCGATGAACTCATCTAGGCAATCGAGATGGTAGAAGACCGAAAAGCCCCTGGCCCAGAGGGCATATGAGCTGAAATGAAGCCAATGGTGAATACCAGCATGGCTCTAGAAAGGGGCGATCGACAATCGACGCGATTAAATTCCTAATAAACAAAGCCCAATCAGCCATAGACGGTAGACGATGGAAAGGAGGCAGTAAACAGTACTGCGCCGTGGTTACACTTGACGTGAAAAATGCATTTAACTCTGCGAACAAGTACATATTAAGATTGATCAGGAGCTACTTTACTGATAGATTGCTCCTTCACGACTCCCCGTCGTCGGTATTGCATAAAATTTTAAACGAAATTGTATAAAATTACATGGGGCGTGCCCCAAGAGGATCAGTGTCAGGTCCTTTACTGTGGAACATGATGTATCACGACATTCTACCAGCCAGCCCCCAGCCACCATTGTAGGTTTCGTAGACGATATTGCTGTTGTTGTCGTGGCGAAGCGGCTTGAAGACATCGAGTTGTACTGCAACGAAGCAATAGAATTGATAAAGAACTGGCTACGCGATCCTCGCGGATCATAAAACGGAATCCCTGCTCATTACGAATAGAAGGGTGCTAGAGACGATAACGATAAAATTCGGAGAACACGACATTATTTCCAGCCCATTTATAAAATACCTAGGAGCGATTGATGCTCGGCTTAATTTCTAGCATCAGCTAGCATATGCTTGCGAGAAATCGTCGAAAGCGATAGGCGTTCTTTCGAGACCTATGTCGAACAGTGGTCCGAAGCAAGGTAAACCATTAATGCTTGCGACAGTTGTAGCCTCCACACGGGGGGAGAGGGGCACAAATATGGTCTGACGTCGCGAATAAAAAATCGCACATGAAAGGAATAAAATCTGTCTATATATCGATCGGTATCCCACGACGTGATATTGGTACTATCCTCTATGGTACCAGTCGATATCCTGGGCGACTCTACAACAATCGCGTGCAAATCGCGCCAACCGAAAATCAAGTGAAGAAACTTGAAAGAAGCCGCAGTAAAGAAGCGTGCCAACAACGATGGAACGAGTCTCAAAAAGGGGTACGTCCATCTTACACAGTTCTTGACTGGTCACGGTTGTTTCCGGGAATATCTTTACAAGCGAAACCGTGATACGAGTCCGTCATGTCCTCGCTGCCTAAGTGCGGTAGAGAACGTGGAGCACGTTTTCTTCGAATTCGCTCGGTATGCAAACGAAAGATCTACATATATTGCGCGGAGAATTTGGTGAACGGCCAACACCAGAAAACAGTTAATTATATGTTGAAATCCGAAGAACTTTGGGCTGTTGTGAATGATGCAGCAATACGAATTATGTGCGATCTAAGAAATTTAGAAAGGGAGCCGAACGCGAATTCGCCAAATACCCCGTGACGAAGCAGTTCCACCTCGCACTGAAGTGTCTCCCATATTATAATTGTTATTAAGTCCTGGTTAATTGAGGACTTGTAGCTGTCCGTCTTATTAACTGAATTTTAGTTTGTAAGTATGTTATTCAGGTTCTTGTATTTTCAACTTGGTAACCCCGTTTATCAGAAATTCTTTTGCATAAGATTTTATTGGGTTAGGTATTTTTAAATCCAACAATAGCTAAGTTAATTGTTAAAGTTGCCGTGTTCATAACGTTGTAGGTCTCCATTTAGGGTGCTTCTTACTTTTTGTTCGTGTTTGTCTGGATCATCGCTTACATTCTTGGCTTACCTCACCACCATTTGATGATCGTCGCTGTTGCTGTGGTTGATGTTGCTGATATTGTGAACTTGGACGTGATAACTTTTTCGGATTTTGGTACAACTAAAAATTTTGTTTTCACAGCACATAAGCAAGTTTCAATTTTGAAAAGTATTTGTGAAAAAGTGAAATATACGATAAGGTCTTGTTTATGTTCTTACCAATGCTTTACTGTTGATTAGATTTCGCACTGCGAATGCTCGTCCTGAGATGCCCTGTTTGGCCAATTTCGCATTGAGATTCTCTAAGAATTCAGCTTTGGTCTTTGATCGGATGTTACTCGATTTATCATTATTTGCGGACGAATAATCTAAAAAATAAAAATATAGATTTTATGTAAAAAAATCTTCATTTTTACGATCAGAGTTGATGGGGGAAAAACCAAAAGAAGCATCAAGTAGTTATATTAATGTGCAAATGAGAATTAAAAAAAACCATCACACTCTGAAAATGAGAAAGTAAATAAATAAATTCCATGACAAATGCAATTGCAACACAATAAACGTATTAGAAGTACAAAAATTTATTCAACGTTTTGAATGCAATAAGCTGAAAGAAAAAAACATTTGCTTGGTTATGCTTGGGTTCATATGATTAGTTTTGCCAATTTTCACGAACATGTGCCTGCGGTTAAAAACAGTTGTATACTTAAGAGGACCGCAGTCTGGGATAAAAAAAGAATGCAATAGGAGGGTGGCTGTCAAACGTTCGAAGAAACGTCCTTACCGCAGGCGACGGGATGAACGCAGACATTTGCTTTTTCTAAGTTTGTTCCGTACTGTAAATTAATGGACAGTGTGGCATTTTTACAGCAGAAATTCCACTAAGTACACTGTCTGCAGAAAATGAGTGGATTATAGTTCAGTTGGATTCTTGCTTTGGTTATGATGTAGTGCTCACCATGTGAGAAACATGACTTCAAAAAAAGAAGTAAGTAAATGAATGAGTGGTATACTCAGTTCATCGATTTATTCTCAAAAATCTAGTCAAGAGATTCTAGAAAGGGCTTGCTTAATACCTGAGGTTCAACGATTTTATTTCGGCTGCATCATTAAGTCTGCGTTATGCGGTATAGCTATTACGACCAGTGCCTCGTAATGATCGCGATGTGTTGTCTGACCGGCTAAATGTGCAACTTTAATTTGCTTATGTTACTCGAAATGTCAGAAACGAACGAAAATTAGCCAGAAGCATCGTCAAATTCAAAAGTCAATAGTTTCGGGGGGTAAAAAATGCCAAAGAACACGCACAACAACACAGAGAGGTTATTTGCACCCGAACAGATGCCGACAGACGACATGTCTATGCAAAAATAACTCATAACCATGTACGTTATTAGTTACCAACTGTAAATTGTAAAAATAAATTATGTAGAACATCATTTGTTAACTCTACAATGAAAATGGGCAAACTAATGTGTATGTATGAATGAATGAATGCAAGAACATTTGAAAAACACAAAAATAGGAAAGAAGAAAAGAAAAATCAAGCATCAAACAAAATGCAGCGTTTCGACGTAAAAGAGTCTTCCTTCCACATGGTAAATGGACGTCTCACATAGAAGGAAGATGAACTGTTCTCCTTCTTCAAAAAACAAAAAAACGTCACTCTCACAGCTTATACAAAAATACTTTTTTCGTCCAGGAATTCTCACGCAAGTTGTTAAGAGAGAGAGAGCCAACAAAAAACAAACACAAAATCTCTCCACAATGAATGCTTTTTGTCTCAATTACTTGTGTTCGTCATATATGGGCCTCCCGAAGGAGTGTTGCCTGCCTGTTGATAGTGCTGTTGCGGTTGATTATGACCAAATGTTGTTTGCCTAGAGCCATTCCCACCGCTACCATATATTTGAGTGTACGTTGCTGCAGGAGACGAACAGGTTGGAGGATTGCCAGATGCACAATGAATTGCCGTTGTCGACATAAAGGGATTTGTAGTTACGAAAATTTTCTGCTGGACACTACTATGTCGAGCTGGAACAGGTGGTTGCTTATGATGGATATGACCACCGCCACCAATGCTATTAGCAGACGATGTTGGGCGCTGAGAATGATTATTGTTGTTATTGTTGCTGGTGACGCCTTGAAGATGGTGGTGTTGCTGGGACCGCAAGTGATGATTCTTTGGGATAGTAGATGTCGATGAAATAGTTGAGCAAGGAGTAGAAGCAGCGGCATGATTAGATGAAATGGTAGATGCACCAGTGGAATGAGCAGCACGCATGCTCCGTGGCATTGTAGCTGATGCGATAGGCGGTGGTGGTGGTTCTTCTTGTGGGGGAGGACCGGAATAGTGAAGCTGCTGATATTGGTGATAGTGCTGATGAGCAGCTGATGCAGCTGCAACTGTTTGATTTGTAGTTGAATGAGTGAACGGCATGGATTGCGCTGCTGCATTTTGTGATTGCGATGAACATGATTGTGATGGTTGTGGTTGAGATGGAGGGTGGTAGAGAGATGAATGTGATGATGGTGGAATATTATGATGGTGATGGTGGTGGGGTGAAGTGTTACTAAAAGTGCTACCATAGATTTGATTTTGTTTACCGTCGTAGTGCTGCTGCTGATTATGATGGTGGTGTTGCTGACCTTGAGAGTAAACATCGTTAACTTGTCGCGAATATATCTGTTCTGCCGATGATTGGTTGTAGCTTTGGTTGTGTGGTTGCTGATGATGGTGATGATGCTGCTGCTGCTGCTGCTGTTGCTGATGTTGTTGATGATGATGCGGTGAGCTTGGCGTCGAACCATACAGTGGTTGATGATGCTGAGCGCTAATCGCTGAGCGATTATTGTCTTGATGATGTCCAGCCTTTTGATAAGTTCCATATTCGGGCTGTTGTGGCTGCTGCTTATTGAGGCGTGCGTTCAGTTGAGCAATGAGAACCGGATTCGTCTTCGGCTGCGCTGCGGCAGTGTGTGTTTGCTGTTGCAGTTGTGGACCTGGACTCGACGAACGAAAGCTAGACATACTAGAGACTTGCTTAGGCTGTGCGTAAATTCCCGGTGAGTTGCATGTTGTTCTGAATGACTGTGAATGAAAATTGAGAGTACATTAAATACAAAAGATAAAGATTTTACTTGACTTAATATAATTGTGATGTGTCAATCAGAGGTTTAAAGAACCCAAGACCCTGAATGCGACCAAGACTATATCCTACTCATTTTCAAAACCAAAGAACAAATTAAAAAGGAAAACAAAGTAAAACTTACAGAATTACTATCACTACCACTATGATTGTTTGTGTTCGTTGTGTTATGTTGTTGTTGGTATTTAGGTTGGGGATTTGGTGGGGGTAATGGTGGAGGTCCAACTGTCTGCTCATGGGGCGGCGGCGGTGGTGGTAACTGTTGCTCTTGCTGTTGTTGATAATTATTATAGTGGCCACCGTGATGGTTGTGATGATTTTGGCGATTTTGGTGCTGTTGCTGTTGTGGATGTTGAAGGTGCGGCTGGGAAGATGGTGATAGTATGGATTGAGGATGTTGATAGTGTTGATAGACTTGTGTTTTCGGTGGTGGTTGTGGTGGTGATTTGTTGTATATATTCTCAAATGCTACCACAGGAGCATCATGCATCAGGGGAGTTGTTGAATAAATGTTGTTCTCTTGGTTTTGACTCTGGATTTTGTTTGGATAGGAATGCAGGGATTTAAGAAATCAAAAAAGAAAAACATAAATTAAAAGAAAGTCAACTTGTTTTTTCCGGGGATTCATATATTTTTTCGGGACAATGCTTTGTGTGGTTGTTGAAGAAACTTTTGAACCCTTAGTCTCACCTGTATCGTTGCAGTCTGTTGCTGCTGTTGTTGATTTATTATGTTTTGTGCTCTCCTGATTGCACTTGGACTCGCTGGTGTATGCCGAATCGCTGATAGGGCTTTAACAGTTTCTGCCACTTTTATCGATGATGCCGTCGATAAAGTCTGTGGTATACTATTCGAATGTTGTCTATCCAAAAAATACGCCGGTGGTGGTGGCAAATTTTCCACTGAGCTATTCAATGCATTCTGTTGAATTAGATTTGGTGAATTCTGTGGATGGCACCAATAGGCAATTGTGGATGAAGGAAATAGGAAAGATAGGTGTATTTGTTTATTTTTTGCTCTCTACTTGTTGCTTAATACTTTACTATTTCGTGTATAATTTACAAAACCTCAAAATTCATTACTAATGTCTTAATGTACTATTCTAACGATTGAAACATTCAATGCCTGGTACATAAGAATATAAATAGTGCTCTGATATATCTAACTACATAATGTAGAACGCCTTGTTATACACAACATCCAGGGAAGCGAATGAATATTACCTAGTACTCGCTATAAATGCACTTCTGGATAGCAGTCGACTTTAAGTATAAAGGTAGTGAAGAAACATGGAACCGACTGAGCATACCAAATGCCGCTGCAACGCAAAACAAAGTGCAGGGCAAGTGGACTATCGGCCTAGAAGACGGGAGGAAAATAAGACTTTACGGATCAAGAAAAGGTATTTCGCAGAAACCCAGGTCGTTGATTGTAGGGAGCTCCTATAAGAAAATACAAGCCTTCTATAAGAAAGCTAAAAGCCTGGCCGCAGGATTAAGGATATGTACTCAGGCTCTTCGTAAAAAAGAGCAAGATTATTGTGAGCGTAATCTTTTAACCAACCCTCAGGCAATAGTGCAAGTATTTTGTTTCCCATCGGCTAAATTCACTCGAACAGTGTCTTCCATTCGCAGCGCAACTGGAATCAGCTTGATCATGATAACTGTAAGCGGCATGCACTGAGCCGTCAGCGATGGAAAACAGCTATCGCTCAGTTTCAGACACTCTATCGGTCGCATGCCTGATAATAAGTTAAGCTGTATTTAGTAGTATAGGTCTCACAACTGCGAATTGTTTTGGAAATCCAATCTGATCTTATATCGAAATATGTACAATCAATACGAAAACTGCGCAACATAAATATGTAATGTTACGAAATATTCAAGACTTTTAGAGCAGATATGTTGCAAAGTGTCCGATTTACGTGGGACGGAATATATAAAGTAATCCGAAATACAGACTGCGTCAACGAGTTACCTATTCACGAATGATTCAAATCAGTATGTATCCGTATAGTGGTTTCTCGCCCGTAATAATTGCTTACAAAAACAATCGAACAGGGATTGGAAAACAGTTAACTAAGTGCATTTGTGGATATAATGACGAACAAACAGCAATCGTGTACTATGAATTGGATCCCAAAATTATACTAATGTAAAATGTAGCTACACAAACGGTTTGATTTTACTTACCGGTGTTGACAGATTATGACTCGGTGTAACAGATGAACTCCTTCTTACTGGTGGGGGTGGCTTTGCTGAATTTACAGAGGAATGTCTCGCAATTCGTGTTCCACAGCCTAGATAACATAAAGAACATGTTAATACATTTATACCTTTGTTCTATACAAAAATGTTCATACACACAAGTATGAAAGTTAATAATTTTTACATTGAAAGTTATACATTCATTAAATAAACTATACACTTTTATGTACATACAGTATATATACACATAACCACTAGACACCAATGTATTGTATGTATGTACTCTTTGATTAATTAACTATCTCAAACAAATTCTAACAATGGTTGCCAATTATAATTGATTATTTTTGTGTATTTAGTTAAATTTTATTGTGTTCTTTTTTTTTTCATTCGAGGAGGTCATGTCAAATGTGTCTTGTTCAATAATTTTGTTAAGAGTGTTTGAATGAACGGTTGTATATGACAATGAATTGTGAATAAATGCGTTAAGAAATAACATACAAAAACAAAAACCATTAAATTTAAACATACTTTTAACTCAAAAAAAATTATAATATAACAAAGAGACAAATAAAAGGGATCGAAACGGGATTGAGGTTACTTAGATTCACATATTTTCGCCTTGAAAATATATTTGTTTAAAAAGGTCAGTCATTTGTCAGTGCTTTTTTACAGAAAAAAAAAAATGCAATGTTAGTTAGTAACAAAGTCATTTAAACTTCAGGGTTTACCTTCACCGTGAGCAAACTTAGAAAGCATAGAGTTTGTAAGGCTTGGAGAAAATTGGTATCAAATAATGAGATTAACATTTTTGCCTTGTTTTTGTGGGGGGACACGCTTTGATGAGATCTCTGGAGTATTGTACTTAAAACGATTATGTAAAGCTCATAAGCGGTACGTTTTTTTTATTGATTTAATTGGCCAAACATATTAATGAAGCACTTGCTGCTACATTAAGAGTAAAATTGGCGCAAAATACACATTCTATTGACGACAGACATGCCGCGCTTAAATGATAATTGAAAGAACATCCAGATCAGTTGATCGGAGCCAAGGAAGCACACATTTAAAGAAGTCGCTTCGAAGTCAGTTTTGCATTGATGGGGACTGGAGTTGATTGAGCATCATCACAAAGTTCGACATAACCGTAGTCAACCGTCAAGAAATCCGTGGCTTAAGACTCTCTATCTAGATATGGATAGACCATATATATATAAACATACATAAGCCAACGAATGATCATTTAAGCAGTCTTAGTGTAGGTAAGTAGAAGACAATACGAGGATGAATTCCAGAAGGCAAAGAGCAAAATATACTAGTTTGGCCACGACCGTTCAATGACCAGAAATTCACTGTGTGTCTTCAAATTCCTGCCACATAGCTCAAGAGAAATAGCAAACATTCATTAGATTCTGAGTATGAATACATAGTACGTAAATGCAGCACAAGCTCTGACTCCCAACTAAATGCGAACGTAATGAAAATGAGGATGAACATGGAAGTCGTGTAAATATTTAATATTCTTATCATACAGTGAAATTGTCTCATTATTTGTTACCACTTTTTCACAATGTTAAAGTTTGGATTTGAAACAATACAAAACAAATAAGTAAAACAACTTAACAGTATATGAAAGCAAAAACAAACCCGACAACGAAGCCGGACGTGGTGAGATGCTCGGCTTAACCGTTGCTACCACTGGTGATGTATTTCCAACACCCTGTGGATGCAACGTGGATTTAGGCGTCGATGAAGATGACGATGATTTAGGGGATTGATGCGTAGGCAATGATGATGTTGGTGGTAAGGGTGGCAATGGTTTCGAAATTATTTTCGAATTTAATTTTTGTTGCTTTTTTTGTGGTGGTGACTGTTGTTGTTGTTGTTGTTGTTGGTGAATTTCTAGCTTCTGCTGTTGAGAACGCAGTTTCTCGTCTAAGTTTGCCTTAAAGTTTTTACTTAAGGGTGATATTGTATTGTTGTTGTTGTTGTTGTTCTTATTTAAATCATTATTATTATTGTTATTTTTGCTTAAACTATTACTATTTGGTGTCTTCCTATCGACGATGCGGTTTAACGTCAACTTGGACAGCTTTTGATCACCGCCATTACTACTACTATCAACTGACGAAATTTGGGGCTTTTTTATTGTTTTCGTACCTTGATTGTTGTTGGAAAGCGTGTTGTTGCGATTGTTTATGTCCGGTGTTGCATAGTGCTCACTGCGAAATGAACTCAATCTTTGTTTGGGATTCTCAATTGAATTCGGTGTCAGCGTGATGGATACTGATGCAGCGGATGGTGTTTCTGTAGTTTGTGGATCTTTTGTACGAAGGACAACTATTTCAGAATTTTGTTTAACGTAGTCAATGTCTGGTGTACATGGAATGGTATGGTCATATATAACCACCACCCCGCTACCAGAATCATTGTCATTCATTGATCGTTGCGCATTTGATATTGAATCCTCACCAGTTATAGACAATTCATCACAATTTGCCTCGGACTGTGCCAAAAGAGCAAATGTTGGATTCTCATAACCCATCGAACTGGTTTCACTTACAAAACGACTTAATTCAGAGTCAGAGTATGCAAATTTCACTGCATCACTTGCAGTTGTACTTTGTGTGGAAAAATTAAAACTACCAATTGAAATTTTATCAGAATCCACATCAGTTCCACTGCCATTACTAATTGTTGCTAATCCTCCAGATGCATGATGTTGATTTCTACTGACGATCGGCGTATTGTCATCCTTCACAGATGGAGTTAGAGTGGCCGTTGATTGGTTCTCATTTGAGGCACTGTCTGTACTGCTGCAATGGGATTTCTCACGTGCATCATGCTCTCGTTGAAATGAGTCTAGTTCGCCAATAAGATCATTTAATTCTTGAATGGAGTCTTCGAAAAATTTGTCTACTTTGTCTACACGTGTGAAATTGTGTTTAGGAGGGATATGGTAGGAATAGGGATATTAAGGCATATAGGAAGTTTTTTTTTTTTTATAGGAACATCAGTGAATGTTGTGTGTTGAGCGGGTGAATAAAAAAATTAAAATAAAAGAAAATAAAGATAAATCAAAAGTACAAATTAAAATATTTCTAAATAAATATATAAAAGCATTCAAAGGTATCCATTAAATAAACAATAGAAATAAAATGTTTTTTCTACGAATATATGTACGTTTGGAATATTTTACAATTATGTACGAACGAACGTGTCATTAAATCCTTTCTAAGGTTGTTGCTTCTTTTGTAGATTTAGTTTGAGATTCCTTAAATTTTGTGTATTACCAACCAATGTATTTTCAAACAGAACATTCTTGGCTGCGATACGACCAATGACCGAACTGGTTGTAGAACTTGCCATGGCTTACTAATTGGCTGAGAATAGAATAGATATTTTTGTATCACAGAGTCTCATGAAGAAATGCAAATATAAGTTACTCGTGATGCGAATGCTTCCAATCTCAAAAGAGGAAACGTACCGACTTTAGGAAAACACGGAACTATTGCAATTGTACCAACACAGATGACGTGCGAGGATTGCTTTGCCGATTATAATAATCTTCACCTGAATAACAATGTAGTGCTCAGGAAGTCTGTTCACAAAGATCGAGTTATTTAGAGAAAATGATGTTGATGTGCATTTCAAGTTGTTCTGAGTTCATCGCCGATACCAAGAAAATCCTGATTAGACGCAAAACAGCTTGGTCTCGATGACTTAAAGCAGCTTGCCCGGGATTATCAAGAATGGAGGCTTTAGCTCAATCTTTGACGTGCCAAGGGTCGCATGCTTGATAAGTGAAGCACGACTGCGATCTGTAACTACATACATATGTCTGATTGGAAGACCGCATTCCTTACGTATGGTCATCCTGCTAATGTACCGAAATCCTAGTCTAAAAATTAGATCAAAATAAATGTAAAGCAATTCTTCGACTGTTTCTTGGAATTAAAATTAGTTTTTCTAGCGAACTAAGACTTTGAAACCAACCGAGGTCTCAATTCCGGAATTGTAATACATTTTTTAATTACTTAACAATCTATCACGTGAAGGTTGTGTGTATCATCATTAAATGCAACTGCTTTACGCTTTACGGCACGTCCCGACATGAAATCGTTATTACAAAGGGGAATTCATTAATTCTACTGTCGGAGAGTAATGTAGAATTTAAAGATTGGAATTTCAATTTCAGCCACTGACTAAAATGAACATTAGTAAACTGAAAGGATTAGTTATTATTCGCTACGCTATTGGTTGCATCACGAAAATGTGAAGCTGATGGGATTAAATCACCGTATGTATAATAAATAATTCATAAATCACTGGAATTGCGAATCAGCTAGAGTTGCGTTGAGAATGAGGCTAATTATATGTTTTAACAGCGTTAAGTTTATAATTGCAGGAATTATGAACATCGTGCTGAACTTGTTCATATACAATATAATTTCGGTAATTAAAATGACTAATCGAATATCGAAACGAATGTTAGAGATTTAATTGATTTAATGTAGCTGCAGAACCGTTATAATATTGTTTGCATAAAACTTCGCATGGGAGAAAGTACAGCATAGCTAAATACATAAGCATATACACTTTGTCAGCTTCGAAGGAAAAGAATCCAAAGCTGCGCCGCGGATAGTTTTGGAAATAGGTTTGCCAGATCCTGGCAAGTGCACGTGTTGGACGACTTCAGTTTCCTCCTCGTCACGACTGCTTCTGGAAAAATAATTGAAGAGGGGGGCATTTTTAATCCTATTGTATTTTCGCCGATTTGGCGGTGGCCGGAGACTGGGATCTAGCTCAACTGCCTACTTCTTTTTTGTTTTCGAGCTGTCAGTATAGATATGCACCAATTTATTAAAGGGTGTGATGTTTTCAATCCAAATCGTGTTCTGGGATTGTTCAGAAAGTTGCTGGGCGAGGTGTAGTCATTATTATCTAATTCCCTCAGGATCAACGTGTGTCCAGTCAGAATTGATCACGTTGAAGAGGTTAAAAGTCAGACTAGAAGTGGGTTCAACTGAGAATGACGCATCTGCAAGGGTATTAAGTGGACATTGATATTGTGCGTGCTACTCTTCGAGGGGTTTCACGCGTGGAACTAAGTTTTAGAAGCATTTCATAGATAACTTCACCCTTTGAGTATTGTCATTGACTAAAAAGAGGTGGAGCCGTGAATTGTGAAAATTATATAGAATGGTTCATGTCCGTCGCCGTGACTACTACCCCCATTAATAAATTACTCCCTTCAATAAATTGATTGTGGTGTACTCTGCCTCATCTGGTTGAAATTACGAAATAAAATGTCAGCTTTAAGATACCTGAATTCGTTGAACGATAGATATGCATAAGAGATCTCAAACTAAATCTACATTGTACACGTGAATAAAGGAAAGAAAAAAACATTTGACGTTGTCATCACTTACCGTTGTCTTTTTCATTAACAGCGACTTCATTTGCGCCCTTAACTGAGGGGGGCTCGTCCTTGCGTGTTGAATAGACACTTTCGCCAGACGATATTGAATGATTACTTCTTCCCCCTGTCAATGGCAATACAGGACTACTATTTACTGCAGCAGCTTGCTTCTCGAACATCGAAGCTTTTTGTAGAACTGATGCACGAACACGTTCGTCACATTCAGTTGAGTCTTCATTTGTAACTGATGTTGCTGTAGTTGTTGTACCTGAAGTACAATTTTCTTGTTGATCAATCGAATTAATTGCATTTGTAACATTGTTGGAAGTAATGCTATTATTAGTTGCGCTATCAGTCTCAGTGATTTTTAAAACATCATCATCATCTCCAGCATCGTCTCTTAAATGCAACGATGTTGAAGAGCAAGTGGAATTATTATTTGAAGCTGGATTAATGTAGCCAACAACCAGTGGGGCACCAACAGGCAGTGGTGTCGCCGGAGAATTGGTTAACAATGGTGAGAAATGATTCTGTGGTGTGGATGCACCACTGGACGGTGTGTATGTATGACCAATATTAGTCTGGTGTGATTCAATGGATGGATGACTATGCAAGGAGGGAGTATTCGACGATGAATGATTAGGATGATTAACCAGTGATGACTCCGATGAGACAGAACTGTGGGAGTCCGTTGATTGTTGCTGCTGCAAAATTGAATGATGCGATTGCTGTTGTTCCTGATTACATTGTTGTTGTTGTTGCTGTTGTTGCTGTGGCTGTTGATGCGGTTGATACTGTTGCAATTGTTGAATTATTTGGTTTTGCTGCTGATGTTGGTTGTTTAATTTCATTGCAGCCATTGTGGCTAATTCAGACATATTAACATAAGTCGGCTGTGGCTGCGGTTGTTGTTGTAAGTGTTGAGCATTTTGATGTTGATGCGGTTGCTGTTGCTGCTGTTGCAGTTGTGGTTGGGATAGATGCGATATTTCTAATCCGTTGGTTAGTTTATTAGTTGTCAAAAGCTAAGCGTTATATCAATGGGAATACATACCTTTCGTAACATGAGCTGGGATTGGTGATGGACATTGACGCTGAAGCAGAGTTGTACCATTGCGTGCGTTATTGTTTCCTGACAATGGACGTTCAAGTGATGAACAACGCTAAAATAAATTATCAGTTATAGCATCAAAAAAATATACAAATGTTCATTGAGCAGCTTTATGAGAAGATCATTGTGACATATCCTTTGCTAAAAAAATGCTATCAGATCTCGGCATGTACATATTTGGATTATTGCAGTAGGGGATAATTTTATTGGTTTAGATATCATAAATAATAGCGTTTCTAACATTGCTATAGGGTTGATTACGATGGACTATAGGGGTAGATGATTGATGCAAAGAGCTAATTGTGCTATGGTATCAAATAAAAAGGGGTATTCAGCCAATGGTATAGTAAATCGAAGAAGAAGAATCTTCATTACTATGATCGAGCAAGCAGACGCAGGCATAAAGTATATTCTGAGACTTTGGCAATTTACGAGAGTGAGTCTCCTACTTACCGGTCGATATCCTGACTGTTGCCATGGAAAGAATTAAGATAAGGTAAAGGGTTTGTTCAAAAACTTATCGCTTAGGAGAATGAAGACGGAAATTTGATCAACATAGTTTGCCAATTAACCTATCGCCCGACTGCGGATTGTCCCGAGAGGAGAATAGAACACATTTTACAAGTTTTGATTGCATTTTCAATGCGATGCGAGCAATGCTACCAAAACTTGATTGTTCTGATTTCACTTCATCACTTTACTTACCACTGGTAATGGTGGACGACAGAGTACATTTCCTGGTGATTTTTGAGATGTAGGTGTTGGAGTGGCTGCTTCCATTATTGTTTCCGGATTTTGAAAGGTATACACCGTCAAAGCTGGTCGCTGATGTCCCTTCTCATAGGCCGATGATATTGTATGCGGTCGATCTGTAGATGGAGCATCTTGGGAATGTGGTGGCCATGTAGATACAGCGTGTGACTGACTGGTAGCGGTTGATGCCTAAGTGAAGAAGATGTTAAACAATGTTGGAAAGATTGTAACGCACCGTAGATAGCAAACAAAATTCACCAAAAATTTACAGAACCAAAAAAAAAAAAAACAAATAAATGTACAAAATAATAACCTGTGAAGTCAAAGCTGGCGATGAGCAAAAACCACTATCACTGGATTCACCAGGCTTTAAGCGAATCGTAGGCGCTATTAACTAAGAAAAATGAAAAAAAAAAAATTAAAAACAAATAAAAAAAAAACGAAAAAAAACACGATTCACAAAGCAGTTTTCACACTTCTGTCACTTTATACAACTCAGTGCACAACAACCGTTTACCTGTGACAAGGATCGGGGATAATGATGATGACCGGGTGATCCACTTGAGCCGCTACTGTTCATAGAACTTATTGAACAAACGGAACTTTTACGTGAACCCAGTGAATTTGAACAACCCTGTGAACCTGATCCTCCACCCGGAGACTCTGGATATAGATTCATCGTTGATTTAGCATCCAGAATAAGTTCCTCTGACGACTGTGGCAGGACATTGGGATCTTTTGTTACATTTGCAATCGATTGCATTGCCTCCTGAAGATGTCCCATTTCTGACATTACCTCACATTCTTCTTTAACCACTGGCTGAAGCATATCAACGAATGTACAATAACGCATACGTTCTTCAATCATTGCTGAACGTAGAGATTTCTTTTCAACCTCTTCAAGTTCAGCACGACGCATTGTTACATCATGCATATGTGAATCAACCAACGACTGTATTGCATCGGATTGACCTTTGCGTGCTTTCTTTTGTAGACGAAGTGTATCGGTGGAGCGTTTTTTCAGCTCAGTACGACAACGTTTGTATTCTTTGGCATGTTCTTTGTCGATTGTGGCGACTTGACGTTTCCAGTCTTCTAATTTGTCCTAGAATCATAACACAGATTATGTAAATTGGTTAAGAGTAATGAAAATATGTGCACTTACCTGTAGGGGTAATACGAGGTAATCCATTATTGCTGAAGTGAATGTTTTAAGGCGGGTTTCAACTGCCTTGTGACGTAAACAAACACGTGTCAGGGCGGTACCGATTTCTTTTGAAGCACCTGCAAATTATAAAAAGAACATAACAGTTAGGTTTCATTTGAATGTGATCTGTTTGCTTTTATTCAATTTATTATGGATTCTATGCATGCCTTTCGACGTCTATAAGTAGCTCGGATTTGACACTTAAGTGTCCTTCGGCTAATGAACTAAGGGAGCGAGTCAACCAACGGCCTTCAAAACGATAAACTGGCCAATATTCGAATCTGAGACTGTGGATGAATTTCAGCTCCCTAAGAAAATCCATAACTTGACTCTTCATTTTTAGGCAGTGGTGAACATAGAAAGTCAGAAAGCACCACGGATCAACAGAACCAAATTCAGGCACCTTCTGGAATCTCAGAACTACAGTGGACTCTCCCTAAGGATATGAAAATTAGTTCGAGTTAGGGAGAGTTCGACTAGACTCGATGGTTTTTTGTGTAGAAAATTTATGGAAATGTCAAAATATGGCGAACAAAAAATTCTAGCTAGATAGAAATTCAACTTTGTTTGTATTTACACCCATCTAGAATGACTTTGCAAGTGCCTCCGAAAGAATTTTTGTCGACATAAGTGACGAGTACAAAGCATGAAGATGAAGAACTTAGTAAAAGACTTGTTGGGAAAACAAAGAAAATACCAAAGACAATCACACAAGATGATAGAAGCCTTCTGAAGGAGAACGAGAAAGCGAAAACTTTCGTCAGTGGCCACCAGTCCATCTGCCAGATTTGCTTGCGATATATCAACAGCAGAATCTAATCATTCAATAGAACCAACACATGACCGAACGAGTGGTGAGTTCATATGCTTCCGAACACGTTCAGCAGACCTCCGAGAAAGCAAGGGCAGGAAGAAATATGATTCAACGAGCGGTTCAGATTCAAAAACCACGTGGATACCAATCTAAAACTTTACCTCCATCTACTGCTCCGAAGAAGGACCAGGCTTAGTCAGGAGAGTAAGCTGCTTATTTATCAGCAACTCAGCAGACTAGAACAGTCATAACAACAATAGGCGTGGTTTTTTGAGATACTAAAAAAGAGCAGTAAGTGAGATCTGAAAAAAGCGCTCTTTTTTGTTTTAAGAGTAGGTGGGTGTGATTACGTTAATGACATTTTATGTCAAAATACTAGTGTCACTCTCCATCAAGCGCAAACAAATAAAGTTAGTTTTTCTGAGATGTTTATTTACTTTCTTTACTTTTTGTTTTGTGTTAAATGATCGATGCTAACAACTTTCAGCAACATTTTTTTCGCCTAACCTATGCTTGAGATTATTCAACACGCAGCCTTGAGTAGAGGCTGCAGGCAGAAATATCTTTCAGAAAAAGTTCGAGTAGGTGTTGTTGTTGCTTTGCATTGAAATTTTCCTACTCAGCTTGCTGAGTATCTCAAAAAGAAAACACGGCTAATAATGTTCACCGCAGAAATTCTACACTGAAATTTGTTGGCATTTTACAAGAAGAACTATCGAGGCTAGCCTTTGTATGCATTGTTCTGAATCGAAGGACAAAAATCTTCAGTTTCACCTGTTTTGAGGACATTTTGTTGCACACTTTATTCATCTGCCAGCATCTAATGCAGCTGTAATTTCAACATGAACTATTAAATGTCCTTCTACTGACCCTTCTGGTTATTGGTTTCATTTATTTCGGAATCTGAATCTGAGTGAATAACTTGAGTTGTTGTCTCCAGTTTCATGTAGTTACATTACTTTTAAGCACAAATGTTTGCACGCGCCAAGGCGTCCAGCTTTGTTATCTAACCTCATGACAATGTGAACTTAACTAAGATTCGTAATTAATACCACAACATTGGTTACACATTCGAGATACATAAGCCACCCTTGCTTTACCTCAATTGGAGCGCCTAAGACTACGACAGCTACTCACTCCAGCCTTGGAGAAAATGTCACAAAGGACAAATATGTCATCCAATCCCCGCTGATAGGCATCTTATTCCATTGAAAGACCGCACAACTTTGGGGTTTTGTCGAAATTCCACACCATAAAATTTCCATTTCAATAAACGATGGCGGTGGTGGCAATGAACCTTTGTACGGAAGAGTCAAATCCAAACCATTTGGCTTAAGGCACCAACCTCTGGCTCCCTTTTTTTGCGTAAATATCGTTGTCTGTCAAACGGAGGGTGAATTTGTCCTGTCGAGTGTATGAGACAAGGGTGTGTGAATGCAACGAGAAACAACAAAAACGCATCACCTTGCAAATCCTCATATGCTTGCACTTGAGGATTACAGTTAACACTGTCTATAAAGCCTGCCCAACAGGGAAGTATAGAAAAAAGGTCCCTCGTATGAGTGCAGCAATGTAGGGCAAGCAAAGAGAATGGCTGGATTAAATTTAAGGAAGTCCTAAAACCGTCCTTAATACGTTAAAACTACTTGACACTATTTCATCCCCTTTGGCAATTGGCTTTCTTGCCTCATGTGAGTGACAGTTTTTCATCATGCCTCTTCCTGGAGCGGCCCCCTGGAAATGACATGAGCAGCGATCAAGTATTACGCGTCATATACATATGTTGCAATTTTGTCTTGTGCCAGGGACATGGGAAGACGTATGGTATCCCTAATTGCATATGGAAAAAGGAGACAGAAGAGGCAAATAATTACCCCACGCTAGAGTGCCGAGAGAGAATTTACACTGCAGGTAGCATAAGGAAGTTTCTTACAGTCTTCATGCAGAGGGTTGTCGGCTAATTGCATTTCTCCCAAGGAAAGTTGAATGGCTTAGGAAATACTTTTCGCTTAATATCCTGTGCAGACATTAATTAGTTTGGATATCCTTGTAAGTGGAACGTAAGTAGACATACTTGGTAGGAAAACCATTGCAGAGTCTGCTTACTTTCATTTACACTGGTCTGAACTTTAAGGGAAGCATAGGTACTCGGTGGTTGGTGACTGTGGTAAGGCACCGTAATTGGAAGATTGATTTTAGCTGGTTCATCTGGTGAGCATATTGCTGTGGGCGAAGAGAGGATGCATTGAAATAAAGTTAATCACTGATTATGCACATTTTCTGAGGGCGGTGGGATGAAATTAAATGTTAACGAGCGCATTAAATAGGACTTCACAAAGCTCGTCTGCCAAATTGAAAAATGAAAATCAGATGTCGTGAAATAGAAGAGGAGCTGGAGCTGAAGCCAAAGAAAGTATTGAAGTATAATGTCTAAGAAGACGTTGCCTGGTATATTCCAGAGCCGATTATAATAACAATTTGGGTGAGGCTACAAGTCTGGGCTTACATTCCACATTAAACATTTATGATGTGCGTGTCAAGTTTGAGAAGACACTTCTGGACAGATGTTCTCTCTGAGAGTTGTCAGTGATACGAGACAGGTAAGACCGTAATTACAAACGTTTCTCGCATTATTTTAGCGACATAGGGCCATATTTTCTGAGTAAATCTGGATCAATCTGGGCATTCACAAAACAAAATGGTTCCAGGAATAACGGACGATAATCGGTTCTTGGACGTAAGTGAATCTAACGCTAATGATGGCAGTCGCATAACCTAAACTAACCTAACCTAGGGCCATATGTAAAAAAGCTTTGGGAAATGTTTACGTTGTCAATAACAAAAATCTTTATCGTTCAAAAATCCATTCGGCAAATGGAAGTAAGACAACATTGGATACGTTAGACCAGATCATCACACTGTGGCAGATCCTAAAATAGATCAAAGAAGTGCAGACCGATACCAACCCTCGTTGATTTCAATAGCACATAGGACGATTATTTGATAAGTTAGTGAACTTGCAATGGAAAATTAATTAATTTCTCCTTTTAGGTCGACAATATATGATTTGTCAAACTCTGCAAAAAAGAATTTTGTGCACCCTTTTTGTCTTTTCACCCTCGTCGACAGAATGCCACTGTTGTTTAGTCGTATCAGATGTGTCTTATACCTCGTTACTTGAGGTCCATGTCATTGTAACGTCACACAATGGCAGTGTGTTGATGTTATTAAAAAACAGAATGTTTTAATAATATTATAGATACGGAAAGGAAATTACGTACAGTGAAGTCTCACTCATATGATCCCTCAGTTATATGAACTATTCCAATATATAAGCCGCGAAATGTTTGTACTGGAATTCAGTTATATGAACTGATGCTCTATAAATGATGGTTTGCAGAATTCTTGTACGTTTGCAGAATTCTTGTACGTTTTCCTTTGCTTTATTTGCATTTGCACGTGCAAGTCAGTTAATTTTTTTTTTATCGAAGGGACATCATCGGTCGGTGTGATCTTGTAATGTCCATGTTCGTTCGGAATCGACGAAAAATTTGTTTTCAGTTTTGTGGATTAACTGGATTAAATAAATATGTCATTTAATTTAATTCTTTAATCCAAAAAAAAATTATTTCGTACTATAAATGTACTATAAATCTCCGCATTACGCATTACACACACGTGCGCGACATCTATTGCTTTGTCCCATGAACGCGGAGACGAAGATTCAGCCCATAGACTTGGTGGTTGAATATTAATCTCCATATGCCTTCAATGCAACATTATTAGTCATTAATATTGTTGAAGTTCTGGTAGTCGTTATCAGAAGATATTGGGAAAATGTCTTGAGTCCGATTTTGATCTAGTCCTAGACAACATGTGGTTTGATCAAAGCGGCGTCATTGAAAGCATTCTGTTCTTTTGGCAGTCGTCCCCTTCGAACACTTTGGTATCATCAGCTTCAAATGAAAAAGTTTCACCAAATACTCTCCAACTGAAGGAAAAATAAAAAAAAACCCCTATCTGCTGAACCGTCTCTGATCAATCGAATTACATTATTCAATTAAAAATCAAAATGATTCCATTTCCTTTGAGAGAATACGCATTTCTACTTTAACTTATTAGTGGCACACAAGCTACCCACAACCTTCAACATCACACACTTCACCATTTTCTCTTGGCAGTTTCTCAAATGCGATAGCATTAGTGAACAACAGAGAAAATCCAAATGTCATTGCATCGAAAGCAACCCCATAATGCCCACCACGAAGTCTCTCTGATCTCCTGAGTAACTAGTCTAAAATCAATATATACTTCTAACTTCGGATACCTCCAGTGACTTTGAATCACAATCGCTCCACTTGGCTTCTTCTTGCAAACTCCGAACACCAAACACCGCTTTGCGAATGATATTCGAGTACCAAAAGTCCAACGAACTGCAGGTGGTTACGTCACGTCGCGCCGTAGCAAAAGCAGATAAGAAATAAACCAAAGATACAAATAAATACAGTGGGTACACTTGTGCAGTTATTATTGCAGGTGAACGTTCGTTATGGTCACTTGAGCCACGAGTTAAGCACCTTAATGTCTGTCTTCTTGGTGATTGCTGGTAGTGGTGGTTGTGAAAATGCTCACTGCAATACGTTTCCTTCGTGTGCACATTTTCATTTCGGAAACGTGCCTAGAAAAACCACTCCGCCACAACGACAAAGTGAATGGCTTCCTAGAATGGGAAAGCGTGAGTCAGGCTGTCTCTTCCAGTCGACAATCTCTGAAACGTCTAAGCCCCGTCTATCCAGTGTCCCCTGTCCATTTGTCAACTCGTATCCAGGTCAGTAAGGAGTCTATCTGACTTATTCAATTTTTTTCCTCTTCTAATGTACGATTTATTCTCGCAATTTATTATTAGTCGTGGAGTCAAATGCAGTGGGGGGAGGGGGGCTTGCGACGGGACGGATGCCTAATGGAAAACCTGTTCGTCGCGTTTGGCATGATAATTTGTTTTGGTGTCGCATTCGGACGCGCAGCACACTCTTAGCGGTGTAGACAAATTGTCGCAAAAACAAAATTGAGAACCTAAATAGATATCTAATTTTGAATATTAATTTTGTCTATGCGATTTGATCGGCGATAGATACACACACTCAAAGATGGATGGGAGTTTATCGTTTTGACGGATTCTCGTTTGCATGCATTATTCCCCGGCGGGACTGGGTGTTTTGTTATACCGAAGTCTATCACCTGTTCGATTTAAACTGTTTATAAACACGAGGAAGTCGTTTTTTCGGTGATTGGAGTTTATATTTCCACCGGCTGTTGCGGTGAAGGCAGATGGCATTCAGTTGTCTGAATCGATAATAACGGTGGATGGTTATGTGTGCCGCTACGCGTAGCATGTTTTGCATATCATATCAGTCGCCGGAGGCGTGCGACAACTTGTTGGATGTCTGTGCAAATGGTCATCTTTGTAGTTGTCAAGGACAATCGCCGTAACATTTGAACAGATAAATGTCATCAATGTTATTTCGAAGGTGATGACAGTTTGGTGATGTGATGTGTTCTGAGGCCCTGAGGCGGAACAGATGTATCACATGGTCAGCGGAGTGTCTGATAGCTCACTAGACAAACTTATTATAGCTCTGCTTAAATGAGGAAGATTGTTCTTTGATCGCTGTACATGTCGTAGGAGGAGATTATTTTGAATTCTTGAATTCACATTCACAGCGGAGGGAAGGCTGCTGTTGACAGCTTTATCCAGCATTGCTCAGCTTAGTGCAATTCTGTGAATAGGCCTGACTATAATCGATATGAATGGCCCGTATACAAGGCGTGGCTGTAGATCCCTATCTATATATATTTAATGGCCTCACTCAGTAGATCCTCGTACCATTAAGTTTTGGGTGTATATCTACGTTACTGTGTAGGTGGCAAATAAAAGCCCTAATTGACATTTCAATATTCGAGTTTGTTAAGTGTAAAAGTAATTGCCGTTGTATAGAAACTAGTATAAAAGGATGAATTCCTTCTGTTCGAGGAATTTTTAAGTCATTCCCATCAGTAAGTGATGATTTGTTGTAGCCACAGATTTGTTATAGATTGCTCAATACTGGTGCTCTTTCGTTAGAGGTATAAAACTTTGAAATTGAATAAAATTAAGATTATTTTTTTAAATTGACATGAAATTTACTGCTGGCTCGGACGGTAATAACGCGGCGAATGTTGTCCTCCTACTGATCAATCGTTTCGGGCTTTTCGGCGTAGACTAGCGACTTCACATATCCCCACAGGAAATTGTTAAGCGGCGTTAAATCGCACAATCTTGGAGGCCAATTCAGGGGTCCGGAACGGTGTCTCAACATACGCTTGAGGATTGACAACTTAAGCTTCTATACCTTTAAAAAAACACCCTTTAGTTAAGCAGTACAATGTTCGCATATACTGGTTGCCTGGCACGCGACACTTCTATTCCCTTCAATCCACTGAACATAACTCAACGGTGATATCCTTTGGGTAGAGGGAAATTAACAAAAGCAAGCCATCTTGTCAACTCTCTAAGATGATCTGGCCCAACCTAGACCTCCTCTCTCTTAAGAGATCATTCATATGTAATACGGTGGTCTTTAAAGGACAAGGCCTCACTAAATATGCGAAAGGTGGGCGCAAACGACTTCTGCATAAGTTGGATGGATGAAGAAGATACTGAAAATGAAACCTTCACTTTCACCTAGCTTCGACGGTTAAAAGGCGGTTACCCATCACTAGCCTACATTCTCAGTTTCCAATGGCTGATGGTTAGATGGTTGGTTAATATATAATTTATATATTATATATATAAAATTATATATAAAATATTATATATGATAAGCTGCTTCAGCACAATGGACCATCTACGTATTAGTAGAACACAAACAGTCTAAATTAAAGAAAAAAAACAAAATACACGTTTGTTTGAAGGTTGTTGCCCTTCTCTTTGAACTTCCTTGTCGCAACCGAATGTTGTGCCAACTGTTACATCCTCCAATCTTCGAAAAGCCCCTGTCCGATTGCCAAACAAATTGTTGCACATCATCAACAGCAACAAAAAATGTAATCTCTCTTTTATTTTGTAAACGGCAAACAACATCCTAACCGACTGCTAAGAGACTACAAACATAGCTAGTGTTGCTCTCCATAGCCATTCAGTGGAAAACTTACCTCGTGAATTGGTAGCGGCGTCTGCGATTTTTTGGAACGCATCCAAATACGCGGCAATCGCCTGGATGGCAGCTCTGTAAAGATACAAAAAGAACGCACAAAAATGACTTAATTTATTTTTTCTCATTTCAACAATGTCCAAATAAACAGAGAGTAAAAAGTGCTTAATATAGATCTGGACGAGGGCTAAGCATTGCATGAAGCATCGTGTAAACAAATTTATGAACAGCTTGACGTCATGCATTTATAAACAAAACGCAGAACAGAATGGAATGAAACACATAGCCATGAATGAGGGCATTTGCGCATACATCAGATGTCAGCGCTTACATTTGTAGAAACAGTCCCCCACCCACAAACAAGTGTCAGACATTTCTTGTTTTTCTTGTGCATTTATGAACGAGATTATAATAGAGCGGCAATCAAAACTCTAATTGGGACATGATTGCACTTTCTATGGCTCTTGATGATAGTCTGGCATGTCATCGAAATTTGTCGCTCTGGTGGGATGTTATTTAGATAATTTATGAAAGTGACACGCGGCGTTCGCTGAAGAATATAAATTGCGAAGTGATCTAGTTTTTTTCATTAGAGGATCGCAGTTACAATACGTATTAGCCGGAAAAGATTGCTGAGTTCAAGAACACAATGCTGAACGGACGCTTATATGTATTTTTGTCATTTTGCGGTTTAATGGTGGATTTTAGTCGTTTTTATTGTAGTTTTCCGGTCATAACCTGGGAAATAGTTGGAATGGCATCAGTGGTAAACATAAAATTATTTTGGTGGTCAGATTTGAAGAATAACAACGCGCCAAGACGAGACGTTGTAAGAAACGTATGTGGGTCATTGAAACCACACTTTAAACGTGAACTGTTACGAATTTCGTTAAGCTACGTTATAAATGTTATTTATACCTTGTAAATTAATCGAATATATATAGCCTATATAGCCTTGACACTGATGATTCTCGGAAGTATAAGGGGCAGAGTGATATTCCAATTTGATTGACAGTAGATATACATAAGAGATAACATCCTTGATTAATTGATTTCTCTTTGTTAAATTGTTGTTTTATTTCTGGTCATTATGCAGGGATTGCAAACAAGTTATGGGAATTCTCGACGAGGTACTGTGATATTGGACAGATAAGAAGAACTTTCAGCCCAAATGTTCAGCATTTCGCCATACATTTCTCAGTATTTCGAATTGTTGACTTTCAGCGAAATGATTAATTTCCTCGCTGCATTTGCAAAGTTTGTTAAAACGAACAAACCTCTTTCCAATTTTAATGACTTTCAAGCCCTCTGACATAAACAAAATACAGCTGTCAATCACTCATTTGAAGTGATAATCCCAATAAGAATGGAAATATCAGAGAACAATTCTGACACTAGATGTCATTTGAAATGTTGAAGTTCCAGTGGGAACGACAAAATTGGATTTCGAAAAAGAGAGCAAGGAGATATACAACTTCTACCTCCCTTGCCACTTGATTTCATCTGATTTCGGCTTTTATACGATTTTGTACCTTGTCTTGAATACATGTGAGCTCTTGCGAACAGCTGATAACCTTCCCCAACCGCAGCAGTGGGATGAATTAGAGTTTTTATTTGAAAATTCACTCGTTACATGACCTCTTTTCAAATTTCGGTGTTAAATTTTCAACACAGTAAGGAGTGGTAAGAAAACGAACGGTCATGAAACAGATTCATTAAACTTCCATCAGCGGGAATTACTGTCGAAGCACTAGGGTAAAATTAATAAATATGGATATTTATACATATATGAATAATACCTATAAAATGCATTCACACGAAACGTGTATACAGGTACTCATAATAAAAGTATTATTGAAAAATTAGCATGAATCTAAAAAAAAACAACTTCTTTACTCATTTTATTTTTTTATACAGAAATATAATGGAAGTTAATTCCAAATTTGTATGAGTTGGCTTTAGTTGTACTGGTTAGGCATTGTTCTGAACAATTATATGAAATTTAAATTCATTAGTTTTCACAATTCAGGAATGAAGGCTATAAAACTGAGTTTATTTCCCAGATATTGCATGTAATTCGGCCATGTATTACTTTGAAGAATTTAAATGATGCAACATATCCCTGTAAATAGACCGTAGCATTACATTTTTATTTATCCAAATCTATATTGCAATATATGTATGTGCTCTTAAGAATATAAGTCAACTTTTGAACACCCTCCGAACAATAGTACATAATAGTGGGCAAATTCATTAATCTGCGGCCATTTTCAAACAAAATCTACGAATCGGCCGCCATATTGTGGTGGATAAATGGATTTTGTAAGAGTATGTGTGATATACACATTTTCTCCGTTGTGGACTAGGGGTAATTCTAGCCGAAGTTGGATAGCATCTTGCTCTCTTCTTTCTGCTTCAAAGTGTATTAAACAGAGACCATAAAACACAACTTCTACTTGATCGTGATTCTCGACACCATTTACGTTCCTCTTGTGGCTGATTTAATAAGACTAAGCGGCTTTCAATGCTGGTTTGCGTTTTTGGATGCAAATAACAGAGTAATATAAATTTCGAAAATATACATACATACAATAACCCCATATCCGAATGTCTAATGTCTACTCGAATCTCTAATTTTAGTTCCCAAAACAGCCTGTGGATGTGAACAAAGTGATTGTCAGACAATTCTTGACATGTGGCAGCTTAGTATGGTTGCAAGTCTCCCTGAAAACCACCAACTAAAAGATTTTAACTAGAATCCAGAAACTTGTATCGTTTGTTGTCACGGGAGCACTACTCCCATATCGAACTTGAAAGTAATATTAGATTATAACCAACTAGTAGAAAAGCCAGGCGTACGACAGGAAGAATGTCATACGACCTTATGTAATTATACGATAATGTATATCCATTGCAAATAGAATACTGCGGCAAACAGACTATGAAACGTTTATTCGTACAAAACCAAATAAAAGTAGTATTACATACGAAAACAAAAGAATAGCTCCATCCAGATTTGAACACAGAACCTGCCAAAAGCATGAGCAACGCACAACAGACCCGATCATTATAAGGTTATTTCAAA
Organism: Eristalis pertinax; assembly: GCA_907269125.1. NCBI lineage: Eukaryota > Metazoa > Arthropoda > Insecta > Diptera > Syrphidae > Eristalis > Eristalis pertinax. Next base: position 27,877,608 of record OU026148.1, read on the forward strand.
AATACATACATTAGAAATCGATCTCTTCATCTTGAAATCGTAAATGACAATCTCGTCTATCAGATCTCTGACGGGCTTAGTCGCCAGAATTGGAGTATCTTGATGATCACACTGGCCAGTGAAGAAACTGGCTTTTGAATATATATCAACGGAGCTCAGCGAAGTTTTCAAAGGTGACAATAACAAGGCTGGTCAATCTATGGCCAAGCGGAATGCTGGTGAATGATCGAAGCAAAGGATGCCTCCTTGCGCTCTGCAGTGACTCCATTACAGGAAACAGTTTTTCGTCATTTTATCCAATGTTAAGTTCGTGACATTGTTAGATTTATTGACAGTCTGAAGCACACGGCAACATCAAGTTAGATGAAACAACGATAAAGAATATATTCGGTAATACGAAATGGTGAGAACAGACAAGTAAGTACATAGCTTAAGTTTCATCGAGTGGACCGTGGTAGTCAGTCTAACCCTATCCAAGGACAGTAATGAATGCTAACCTAATAATCTGTTTTCAAAGTTGGTATATGTAAGACTATGACCGCCACTCAATCATAACTTAGATACTGTCTGAGATACCATTCTTAAAATCTGTATCAAGTTGAATCAAGCTCTGAATCTATGGTGACTTTGGATTTTTAGTTCAAGACGTGAAATACAGTCGAAGCAAACGGTGAATACTGAATAGCTGAGTCGTAAAGGGACAAGTGCCAATAGTAAAAATTGATATTAACTGTGTCAAAACCCAAGCAAATCCAATCGGTTGATATTAGTTAATAACCGTCAACTACCTCGTCTCTTCTCTGGGTCGACATGACAAAGGGGTAATTAGTCAAATGGGAAATTTCAATATTTAATCGAAACCATTTGCATATCTAAGCCAAACATAATTATAACCCACACTCATTGGCTTAAGCAAACAGAATGGGAGTTCGAATGCAAATGTGACCATCCATGTCTTGGGTTAATCAAGTCAGAGGTCAAGCCGTGGCATTACCAGTTCATCATAAATTCTGCGATAGCCCGTAGAAAAAAAAAAACGTTGTCTACATCTTAATTGATAGATTTATCAAATAATTGCGTTAGACACGTCAAAGTGAACAAACGATTGGATTTTGTTTTGTAATCGAATAAAAAAATCCGTTGGTCATGTGCAGTGGTCTGTCGCTCAAGTGTATATTTAATATTTGATGGTGAAACATTTGTCGCTTCGAGTTTCCAAGAGAAATGTCGCAAAGTGCGACAGTATATCGGAGGTTTATGTTTCTAATCGCTCGGGGCATTGATAAATATGCATGAAGCGACATAAATCAACTAATTTCATTGGACTTCTGGAGTTAAGTGCTAAAATATATCACCATTGTAAACGTGTCAAGATTCAATAGCTGCTGAAATGGATAATTTACGACGAGCAGACACTTTCAGTGAACTTGATGATAATCAGCCACTGGGGGGGATGTCTCAAAGCAGTTGTCCTTAGGTTTTCTGACAAGCGCAAGTATCCAACAAATTCATATGTATATTGTCTTGATGCGTTAAGGGAATTTTGGTGTTTTTGATTTCGAATTACGATCGACGTTTGTATTCACCACACCTTTCTGAAACAGTGATAACTGCTCAGAGTTATAGAACTTTGCAGAAGGTGTACGAAAATGAACCAATTACCACGGCATCGACTTCCCTCGAATCATAGTATTGAATATACATATGCACAGTGAAGGCAGACAAGTACCGAAGTGGAGCAATAAGGTTTCTGTTGGTACCATTTAACTTCGCGACTCTACAAATAAACAACGATAGACGGGTGACATCATAAGTGTCACCGAAAGACGGGTGATGCCACAAGAGTCATCGCCTTTAGACCAGTAGTTTCAAAAAGCCTTTGTTTGCACATCAACCAGGTACGGTTTTCTTCTCTAACTCACTCCAAATCAATGAAAAGTTGAAGTAATTTCGTAATGTCGATCAGGAAATCTAGGATTTTTGGCAATCATCGAGAGGAATAAAATGTTAACTTCTTTCCTAGAACATTTGAAACCATACAAATTAATTCAACACTCGGATTTGTAAGGCGGTTCCCTGTGTGACCCGAATCACCTCTGTTCGTCCGCTTTTAGGAATAGAGAGCGGATAGAGGAATTTTTTGTTTTGTATATCAAAGGATTACTACGAAGGCTTAATCTCTAAGAATGTGTACATTTGTCACGTCGATGTATTGAAATTGTTCTTGTTTAGCTGTACTTTTTTTTACTTTACCGCCTTCTTCACATATATGTCGAGGGGGTGCACAGAAAGAGGTTGTCTTTCACATGCCACTCACTTAACGTTCGACTATTATAATGCAACAACCGAGTGAATTGATACAACTCTTCAATAAGAACTTTCTGACTTTCTTATGACAATAAATTATACTGAAATTACATCTTGTCAAGCTCACGCAACGACTTTGAATGAGACCTACGGCTTAGTCAAATTGATCGAGATCGCGTCGAAGAGAATCTGAGCACTATTCCGTTGCCACTCGATCGATCTCTCGGTTATCTCCACCTCATCAGATAGTCCAACTTAATCTAAATCTCAAAAAAATCAAATTATAATCGCAAAATTTAAATGTTTTCGTTATCCCCTCTTCACGATTATAATAGAAGTCGCGTGTAAATCATGACCAAATTTCCGTCAGCTTTTCAAGATTTTTGATGAATATCGGAAATCAACGGGAAGTGGAAAATAAGAAACAAAATCTGATCTTTTGCGGTTCAAACTGCTGCCAAAGGTCATGCGATCGTCACTGATCTCTCCTAACCAATTACCTTGGCTACTATACTCTGCCGGCAAATCATCACCACAACTGCCATCAGCTGAAGTTCCAGATCTCGTCTGGGATAAGTGAGCAGATATTATCTATGAGATATTTCTCTTTCCTCTTCTTCTTCTGCTTCGCATTTTACTTTGGCTTAATCTGACTTTTTGGTTGGTCGCTTTGTTTTTTACGAGTCTAATTAATTATTCGTTGTGATTTTCAAATCACTGTCGGACAAGGTAGTAAGGGTCAATTGGTATTCATACAGCGACCTCTTGGTTATAAACATTTCACGACCAGATATAAAAGTGGACGCGATCACACCAAAATCATTATCAGTTTGAACGCTCTTTGGTTTGGTTGCAATCTGAGAAGATGGTAAATCATACGATTTTAAGCTGATCCCATTTATATTGCATTTCTTGTTGTTTTTCTTCATTTAGAAACAGTTCGTGGTCTTTTTTGCCGTTCTTGGATTGGCGGCGGCCGATGTGTCCCTTTTGGGTAACAAGTACCTGCCAGCAGTCCAGGAAGTCGTCCAGCCTCAGCCGGAGTACCTGCCGCCAAAGCCGACATATATTCCGCCACCACCACCAGCGCCTAAATATATTCCCCCGGCACCGCAAGTGATTCCTCCTAGTCCGGTTCCAACTTATATTCCACCAGTCCCGGTAGTTGAAAGCATTGCGCCGGTTGCCCTGCCACCAGCACCAAAGCCAACTTACATTCCGCCACCACCACCACAGCCAGTGGCAACGTATATTCCCCCACCACCAAGGCCCGTTCCGACTTATATTCCCCCAGCTCCAGTCGTTGCAAGCATAGCCCCAGCTTACGTGCCCCCAGTACCAGTGCCCACATATATTCCTCCACCACCAAAGCCAGCGCCGTCATATGTGCCACCAGTAGCCCAGCCACCGGCCACCTACATTCCACCACAGGAGCCTGTTGCTGTCAAGGAGGAGGGATACAAATATAAGACTGTAAAGAGGATCAAGTATAGATATCGTGCTTAACTTGGAATCTCAGCGAATAATTTGTGGTGATGGAAATAAAGTGATATCAGAAATCTGTGTTAACGAAGTACATATTTTGTTTGATTTAATAAAACAAAGCTAAGTGCAGCAAGGGTTGTTGGGGTCGTCAAAATGCATTCAATACTGCTGCAGCAAGAATGAGATCATACTAAAACTATGCAACAGTTTTTCGATCGTTTGTTTGGTTGAATATGTGTGCCTCTCATCAGAGGGGATCCATCAATAAATTGATTTGCATTGTTTGGACGTTGCTCATTGCTGTGTGGTTTGATGTTGCGATGTAAAAAAAAGGTATGTAAAAAAAGTTATATATATTTAGTATATTGACGACGCAAATCGGTCTGAACGGTGGGCGGTCGGTGGGCAACGGTTGAATCAAGGGGAGCTTGGTAATTTTGTGGAACATTTGAAAACAGTCTTCCTTAATTTCTACGTTGAAAAGGAGTTGAGTAATGCTGGATGTTTCATTATTCTGAAACCTTAAGAAATGGTGGTTTTTTAAAGCTTTTGGTTTTAAAAGTACAAAAACAACACAGGAAAATTGTATACAATTTTTATTAGTAGACATAGATAGGTAAGTCAACGTTTGCCAGTTACCTTTTAAAGACTGTTTCATGTAAATGTAGCAAAGAACAATGGTTTATGGGGTCAATGAGGATAACCCAATATTGAGTCCTTCTTCAGGAAATCAAGGAACAAGGGAGATAGAAGTTGCATATCTCCTGATCTCTTATTTCTGGATGTCTTCTCAGAGTTCCTGAAAATTCCCAAAGCCTACATATTGCCCGACAATTCCAGTATGTTCCAGGTAGAATTATTTGCAATCCGGATAGTTGTCAAGTTAAAATACGTCCAAATATATTGCCAAGGCAGATGGTTGCCATATGTTCTGTTAGTCTAGCAGTCATCAAAGCTATTACCTCATTTCACATTCAATACTAGCTCAGAAATGTCGAGCTCAGCTAGCGTCATTAGAAGGCTAGCTCAAAATTGTCCTTATCTGGGTTCCAGTTCACAGTGGCATTCCAGGAAATGCCGATAAACTGCAGAACAAGCAGTCAAAACTAATATCTCTACACACTTCCTTGAAATAGCTAACCTCAGATGGCGAAATCGACGGAAAGCGATATCGGTGGATGTTTATGTGAAAAAGGTCTGGCAGTTTACTGATTCCTACAAGACTGTGCGCCATGCCATATTGCAAAACAAAAAATAAAGCAGTTTAGTAAAACGAGAATTCCTTCGAGGTGTGCTGTCAAAATATGGCGACTTTGACTGGTCACCCAGATCTGCAAATATTCATCATCCGCTTGATTGACGTTGTATTCAACAATTTGTTCAAATAAATTGGAGAGGACCATCATTTGTTTCTGTTTAATGTAATTCAATATTCACATACCAGTATAAAAGACCTCTACTGCTTCAAGTTCGACCATAACTTGCAATTTAGTTTTATCATTAGCAAACATTGTGCTTCCGCAAGTGATTACAGAAGACATAAGTGCAAGCATATCTCATACAAATTAAGTACGGTACATTTAATCGCATAACAGGTGCACCAAGAAATACACAGCCTACCACAGACATTCGAAAACACGAAATTATCTCAGGCATGAAACTGCTAACAAATGCATTCGGTTCTACTCTACCTCTCTCTGCTGGCGGTGAATAGAATCTACCAAACGCTGGATAAAAGTTGATCAGATAGACAACTCTTCTCATTACGGGAAAGAATCATCAACCTCTCTTGGATACAACTCCACTTGTGACCCAAATAACCAAAGTCTGTACCTCCTCGAAACACATCTCCCATTAGTGAGCTCGAGTGAAAACAACGCACGGACGGAGATGCAAACGCGAATTCTAGAGTCGCAAGGTATAAAAGAAGAATTACAGCAAAATTGCACGCCACACGGCCATAGAACAGTGCACAAACCGAATCATCAAACCAGCGTTCAAATCATCATCATCGCCGGTCGTCTGGGAGAGCTGAGATATGAACCGTGAGCGTAGTCCTCGCGGTAGAATGCGTTTTTCTTTCGCCAGAAATCACGTGGATGCGACTATGCCATAACTAGTGTTCCACATTTTTCCCCACACAAAACCACAAGATGGATGTGTACGAAGTGCTGAACACGAAATATCTATCGGATATCAAGTGAACAAGACGTCTGTATCTCAGGTGACCGACACTTCATGTGGGAATTGGAACGTAAGGAACTAGTTTTACTCGTACTGCCTTCGCTGTGCATCAGTACGTATAGTGCGTACTATCGTAGAGTGAAAGATTTATTTAAAAATTATTTCAGCGATAAATTTTAGCCGTTGCTCGACACTTACCTGAGACATGCATGTAATTTGCCAGCCTTTGCAAGGAAGTCATCCCACAGTGGTGATGTGTTCTGGAATTAGATAAAATATAATTTTAAGTGAATAAAACTGTTGCAGTCTGCGGTGGATGATGGCGGATTTATGTTGTTGCATGAATAAATCCTGAAGGTGTGCCATTGAAATCAACTGTATTTTGACGGTTTGTCATTTTAAGTGCAGACATACGAGTAAAAATAGTTAATGGGTGGTAAAGTTGTTAAAATGCGGTAATATGTATATTGTTTCCACAAAAAAAATTTTCATATCAAGGGAACGGATGCAATACATACTCAAAAATGAGTTTTGTGTAAAGTCCTTAATTTTGCAAAAGGTACACGATTTTTAACCGCAGGAGAAAAATAATAGCAGGGATAGAGCAAAGAAGAAGCTTCGTTTGCATGCGAATTGCCTGTTGAACAAGCAAAATGATCCGGTTTACTCGCCAAAGAGGTCTGCTGGCGGTCGTTCCTTGTATTTTTGGACCATGTAGCTAATTTGAACTACAACGTTATGTACTTTACTTCTTCACCACTTCTCCGGATACAAACCAAATGCATTACTCTCTCTGGGGCATTTTGAAGAGTTAAGATGACACCTATATACAAGAGTCGATGCGTGATGTGAGTTGGCATTTCGGCAAGAACGGCAGCGGACTCCGAAAGATCATATTCGTTCCGCGTGTAAATCGTTTTTGGACCGACTCAGGGCCGTAGTTATTATGTGTCCTATTCACTCAAAGAATTCCTTTGTGATGAAGCTCAACGTAGCAATAACGACCCTTCTTTTTATGTTCATGAAATCGTTGTCAAACACTTAAGTATAAGGCTCATGCTACCCCCGAGACATCCTTGCACCTATCTGGATGAAATCCAAACCGAGCGACTTAGTGTCTTAGAATATAGGACGCAACTATTTGCCGCTGGCGGCCGTTGTATGTGAACTTTGGCGTCTAGCTTTAAATCCCAGTACGACAAAAACAATTATCTATGGGCAACACTCGTCTCACCAGGAATACTCATCAGATCCGCATTAAATCTGCTGTTTTTAGAGACACACACAAAAATGACTACTCCCTCCCACTTACTACAATCCATATTCATAAGCATTGAAGTGAAATGAGTGTATACGAGGGGGCGTTCAATATATTCTCGGTATTGGGGTGAAGCTGTGGTTGTATATATAAATTGACTTATTTATCAAGTAATACTACTATTTTAGTGCATTCATTTAAAATTTCACATAAATGTGATTATTAATTCGCGTTTTATCTCTAGTTAAACAGAATCATAATGGCAACTGAGACGATGATGTAAAAATAGAGCATCGCGCTGTAATTAAATTTCTCACTAAGCAAGGAAAAAGTCAAAAAACTATTCATGAAGAGATGGTGGCTGTTTACTAGGGTTCCACACCTTCATTATCAACTGTGCAAAAGTGGTCAAGTGAGTTCAAGAGAGGCAGAGAGAGCATTGAAGACGACCCCCGCTCCGGCGCCCTGGCTACTGCTTGTACGGGAGAAAGCATCAAAGAAGTCGAAAAACTTGTTCTTGAGAATGCTCGAATAAAGGTGAAAAGGATGGCAGAGATCACCAAGCTTTCAATTGGTACCATTCACACCATTCTTCATGACCATCTTAACCTTTCAAAGGTCAGTGCAAGGTGGGTGCCACGAATGCTCACAGCGCCTCAGAAAAAAGTGAGAATCGCATGCTGTAGAGAGCTTTTGGAGATGTGTAGTGAGAACGCGGACGGTGTTATGGATCGAATTGTTACTGGTGACGAAACATGGGTCCACCACTATGACCCTGAAAGCAAACAAGAGTCCATGCAGTGGCATATAAAAGGAACAGACCCCCCGAAGAAGTTCAAAGACACTCCGTCGGCCGCGAAGCTCATGACCACAGTTTTTTTGGACTCAAACGGAATCTTGCTCATTGAGTACAAAAAAAAAGGTGAAACCATCAACGCCACATCCTACGCTTCCACTTTGCAGAATTTGCGGGAGGAAATTAAAAAGAAAAGACGTGGTAAACTCGCAGCGGGTGTGTTGCTTCTTCATGACAACGCTCCTGTTCATACGGAATTAATAATCACATTTATATGAAATTTTACATGAATGCACTAAAATAATAGTATTACTTGATAAATAAGTCAATTTATATATACAACCACAGCTTCGCCCCGATAACGAGAATATATTGAACGCCCCTCGTATATCATTTTCTCCCTCTACAACTTCGATCTTATTTTTGTAGCCTCCTTTGGGCACGCAAATTAAATAAAAGAACAATTTTGATCATGTACGCAATATTAGCCGGGTGTTCCCTGAAACGTCTATTCTTGGATTTGAAAACGTCAAGCATTGTTATCTCGATCAAATTGACAGTGCGGCTTTTCTGTCAGTTTTTTACCACACAAGTATGTGTTTACCAGTGGGGTTTCTAACAATCTCCGAGCATGCGCAGGTGACAAAAGAAGTCATTGTCGAACTACAAATATCATTATTCATCAAATCAAGTTGAATAGAAGAATCACTAAAAGCAGGAACAACAAAAACTATTTCGATTGTGTCGTAACCAATTCGGTTCAATTACCGCTGAAATCCTTTTAACTTCCAATTTACACTGTATTTTGGAGTGCAGATTGAGTGCTGACAAGCGATCTGGTGAAGAATCAGAAGAACACAGACAATTCTTTTGCACTGCATGGATTACACTAACGATATTGACATCAACGCGTGAATAGGGTACGTGCTAGGTAGTCACGCGTAATATAAATAGACATTAAAAGTCTATTCTGCCCATCCGAATTCAAGTGTGAATCATCACAGCTCGATCCTATTCAAATCTTCCAGTTCATCAGAGAAGAGAATGTGTACCCATGCTCCTTTCTGTCACTGCTAAGCCCTACGGTTACCCAGCGCTCAGATGCACCAACCGTGTGCGCACATACAAAATGCTAGCGTTATTGGTTAAGTTGTACGTCGTTTTACCTTCTTCTGCCATTTGGATCATTTCAGTCGCTTCCGTTTCAAAGCCCGTTCGCTGAGTTCGACGAGTCACGTCAATGTCGCCACGTACGATGACAATTGTGCGGAACCTTTGAAGAATCATTGAACTAATGTTGTCCAGTGAGTTATGCTCAGTCACAGTGTAAAAGTTCTCGAGATGCATAGTGCGTACGTTCTATATCTTTTTATATTGAGCCTAATCTGGAAGCCAAGGAAGACTGCGGAACTCGCTTCGACAGCTACACTCCTTCGACAGATAAATTCGGATGTGTCGGATGTTGGGTTCTGTCTGTGAAGACAGCGAATGTAGGAAGAATGGAAATAATTGGGAGGGTATATACCTAGATGTAGCCCAAATGCCGAACGTCCGTTGAATAAATTCGTTGGCACACATTTCGCGCATTAACATAAAAACGCGCTTTAACATACATCCTCCTGATTTTATAAGGACAACGTAATCTGTAATATATAAGCCAGTTATCGTGATATCGTGACAAATGTAAGCAGACCCCAATTTAAGTTCGTCAATCATTCGTTGGCTCAATAAAGAACTCACTGTTTCGTTTTAGGCATATGTATTTCGGGCGTTTTAACAAAACATATGAAACATATTCATAGAGCTCCATCGAACCCAAGCAGAAGCAATTGACGTCAAGATGACCATAAGTTCCGTTTGTTGTTACATTTTATTCGGGTGTACTAAGGGATCTTGTTGCATTAATCGCATTACTAATTCTGAATTATAATTTACTATCATTTATAAATGGCTAAAGATTCATCTCCAAGCTCAACGTTAGTGCAGGACCTTTTTTATGTAGTGCGAGGACTCTGCTCTTCTTGTGTTTTAAAATGAATAACTGGTTAATAAACTGTAACATCAGAAGCTTTTCGATGAAAGGGAAGGGCGTAATCGAACCACATTCTAACGATGATTCGATGAATTTATGTACACAAAACAAGAAAGGATTTCTCATGCCCTTTTACTGTGGTGCAATTGCTGCTTTGTACTCTTCATTTATTCTCTGAATACATGTATTCGTATAATATGAATCTTTTGAAAACCACTGCAAAGTTATACATTCAAACTCACTGAGATCCCCTTGAGACATCAGTTCATTGTCCCCCCAGAGTTGCAGGTCTTAGCAAATCAAAACCCGCAAAACAGCACACCACTCGACCGCCCAAAAGGATTTTTGCTGGTATCCACCCTCGAGTATTTCATCTGGATAGCTTCCAAGAAACTCACAGAGTCCCGAAAACATCTGCACATCGATTTGGCAATTGAGGCTGCTCTGCCTTCAACACACCCCCAGACGGGTCTATACGGAAATAGTTGCAATTGCTGCAGATACAATGCCCGTCGTTTTATCAGATTTTTGGAGCATTAATGGATGCCAGGGGTCGCTATAAATTCAGGAACTACTACTCAGTGGGGCGAACAAAAGTCATTGAATCGATACACCCCTAGGTGGTTGAAGGACATTCACACAGATTGAGGCCGAATAGATATTCCCATTTAACCACGAATGCGGGTGTCAAAAAGGACGCCCAATACAAATGGAAATAATTCAGTCATTGAGTTTCTCATTTTCGCGCATTAAGTTCGTCCATCTAGTGGAGTGGGCAATTTTATTGAGACTCGCCAGCTATTGTGCGTCAAAACAAGCACGACAAAACATCTCACGAAGGACATTCGTGGGGTGAATTGTGGAAGCGACTGCGACACAATATGAAATCTGTGTAGGCGGCATTGAAGATTGCCTTTTTTTTTGTCAAGCATAGCATGGGCGAGGCAGCGCAGAGACTAGAAAAAAATATTCTAGATTTGTTTGTCACCTGCGAATGAAGGATTTCCACATTTCTTTCCCCTCTTTTCACTTTTTTTTTTGTTGGATAACGCTATGGAGGAATGATTTCGCATTTAAATGCTTCGTGAAGAGGATTTTTCGTTTTTTTTTCAGCGGAAATATATTAAATGTCATCACGGAGGATAAAATTAAATCAGTATACAGTCCAAATGGAGCGTGCCAGAAAGAGGATCAAGAGATGTATTGCATTGAATTGGAGCAGAAGATAAACCGAGTGAAACATAAATGGATTTATTTCTGCAGGTGAATCGATGACAGGACAACGTTGGTAGGAAATGGTTTTAGTTTTGACGAACCGCAAGTTGTTGCCAGCAAACTTATTGCTTTTATAAATAAGGTAAACAAAAATGGTCGTCTATAGAAAAGAAACATAGATTCGAGAAACTCAAACTAAAGCATTTGTCGAAGCATTATTACAACTTTTGTAACATTAAAGTCAACGTTTGAAATCAGTCAAAAATGATGAAAACGTTGCAGTGAAACATTAGGATTTGGCAGAATATTCGGAAAAAAATACGGATTAAGACCGATCCCGAAATTATATTTTAAAACATTTATGCCACCAATTCACAATTTCATTAAAATCATTTTTCTGTGTTTCAAGTCAAATTAATGTTCACTTCTAAAAAAAAATACGCTTTATAATAATATTAAAAATAATGATTTGATGTTTGTGGAGCTGTAGTTCCCAAACGGCTTTTGGAATTTGGATTAGACTTGGTAGACAGATTGCTTATACTCCGAAATAGGTAATGGACTACGTTCTACAGTCTAAATTATCGGAAAAGAAGGTATAACACAGGTTCTGAAGTATTCTTGTTGCGATCGTATAGATATTGAAGTGAATTCGAAACAGTTAAGCCACCCCAGGTGCCGTTCCTGAACCGTTACTAAATGCAATGCCCGAGGATATCTCTAACAGGAACTAAAGAATCGATGAATAAATACTGATGATAATTTTCATGTGTACTAGGGTCGTTTAATAAGTCAGTGCTGTTTTGAAATTCCCGCGCAATAACTTTAAATGGATACATTTCGAACCCTGTACAATTTGGTTGCGGTCAAAATTTGTAAATAGTTTAGTAAACGGGACAGTTAACAATTACAAAAAGTAATAAGTGTGCGGCATCCATCATTCAGTTAGGCTAGGTAGGTAAGTAGACGGGCATTTGCCTCGTCTCGCTTATGTTCAACTGAACCCATGTGATGCACCTAATGGGCCGTTGTACTGTTTTGCATGTGCGTTGTTCAGCCATCTAGATTCTTTGATGAATATGAAAAGACATAGATAGTAAATACACTTTTGCTATATCTTGAAGGTCATAGAGAACTTGTTCTGTATCTCAACTGACAGAGAATAGGGTAGTGGCAAAGGTAGTAAGGAGGATCCTCTGCATATGTTAACGACTTCCAATTCATATCGTCGTATTTCAGATACGGTACAATTACTACCTTCCATCGCTGATTATCCTGGGGACGCTGTTTCCTGTCCTGCCATCAAGGCCAAGTTAACTGGCATCCGCGAAAACTTGGTCTTTATACTGGAGGTTCGGTCTTCTTTTCCTTCTCGAACCAGGAGGCTCGGATTCTAAGACTCTCTTCGAGGACGCATTGGTGTCCATACCCTCGATGTGCCAAGCCAGTGCTGCAGATGGATTTTTGCCTTCTACATCCTGTTACAGCTCGTAGTAGCCCGTTGTGTCTTATCCTCCATTCACCTTTCTCGCAGACGGGACCATATAACTGACGTGGAATTTTCGCCTCCAAGAATCAGCACTGATATTACCAGGACAGGACCAAAATAAGGCTTTTGTAGCTAGATGTTTCGACAAACCGAAGTTCGACAACATAGAACACAGATGTCAGTAACATATTGATGCCTGCACAGACTCCACTATATAAAGGGTGGTTAAATTTTAAGGGCCGATGTTGAATGTGAACCACACCTAAACGTCAAGTTTTTTTCTGCATTTCATTTGACATTTCTCAATTTCAGACTAATTCAATTTGAACCATGGAAAGATACACAATCGAGCAACGCGTTGACGTTATTCAGGCTCATTATGAAAATGGGCGTTCAAATCAAAATGCATATCGGTCAATTTAATCGTCCAAATGTGCGTACAATCGGAAAAATCGTGCAAAAATTTGAGCAAACCGGATCTGTAGGAGATGTGAAAACACCAGTGCATGCTCGTACAGCTCGTACTGCAGAAAATATTGCTGCTGTTCGCGATAGCGTGGCTGAAGAGCCGTCCACCAAGACTTGCATTTACACGCTGACAAGGTGCAATTGACTCAAGAACTAACGCCTCTTGACCATTTCAAGCGTCGTCAATGGTCAGAATGGTGGCAAGAAATGGCAACAGTGGATGATCAGTTTTCGAAGAAAATCATCTTCAGTGATGAGGCACAATTTCACCTCAGTGGATTCGTCAATAAGCAGAATTGCCGCATTTGGGCGAATGATAATCCAAGAGTGATTGTCGAAATACCAATGCACCGACAAAGAGTGACTGTTGGGTGCGGTTTATGGTAAATTTGGACCATCTGATGGAGGTGTGCCGCTGATGTCGCGGCGGCCATTTGGCCGATATTTTGTTCCATACATAATTGACCCATACCAATATTATCATAATAAAAAGAAATGACAATAATTTCCTAAATAATTTGTGTTTAGGATTGTATTTAAAACCAACACCGGCACTTAAAATTTACTAAGTAGAGCCTTAAAAACTATGCAAAGATTATAAGCAGAAGATTAGTTAGTTAAACAGTAAAACAAACCTGATCGAAGGCTCTGATGGAGTACTCAATGGGCACTCTTCATGCAACTACCACCTGCACAAAATGGCTATCGATAGACCAATAGAACAATGAAACATCTATTAGTTGAATATCCAAGCCCAAATCCAACTAAAAGGACTCTTAAAAAACCATAGCATCTCAAGTGCTAGTTCTATTGTGTTAGACAAATGCTAGGAATGCATGTGCTTTTAAAAATTCGTTGAAAGTATAATATTTTGGCAAGCAACAGATCACAAGTTTGATGCAAAGAACAAGATGAGGAAATATCAAAGAAAATCAATCAACGTGTCCAAGAATAGTAATTACACAATCGAATTGATTTGCCGCCTCACGCACTCCCACTTGCACCATTTTTGCACCACCATTTAATAGACATAATCGAATGAGAATTCATGAAAGTGTCTCGAAAACCTTATTAATAGGATCAAAGAAACTAACAATGGTACAACTGTGGGCTTATTACATTGTAAATGTCTCCTTTCTCGTTCCAATGAATTCTTTTTTCACACGAAATACATTTTTTTTTTACACAGAAGAAAAAGAAGAAGTTGTTGACATACAAAACGGAATCAATATCCATTAGTGTCGTCCTCCTGCTGGGCTTAAGTGGCATCTAAATGGATTATTTTACAATCACTGTGCCATGGGAAACAGACGGAGATTCATTGTTCAGTAGATTTGGAATTATTGTGTGTTCAAATGAGTTTATGAAGTTTCATCTGAAGGACAGAGTCCAGGAGTTTTAAAAAATCTCTTCGATTTAAATTACAGTTCAACTGTTTTTGTGGTGGTTTGCAATATTCACACAGATGTATCCATATCAGAAATGAGTAAATGTTTTTGGTCATAAAGTTATGACTTTTTAGGCGATTTGATATATTTTTGAAGCTGAAGAGCTCCATAGTCAATATACCAATATACCAATTGCCAATATACTTTTGTCAACAATTTCAACAATTTAAAGGATGTATGAATCCTTTGCGTTCGTGTTGTGTGAGATGTAGCACCCTTTTGTCATCAATCTCTAATATCCAAGTACACAGCTGGCGTATGTTCTACGCTTTCTGTGGATAACTTGCTTATATACTTGAGTGGGTGGGACTTCATATGCTCCTCTTAACCATGTTGAACATCATGCAGATCAGTCTACAACACTCGGTCAGAGACTCTAACGTTGCTAAGGTAGAAGCGTACCATATGAATTGATATCCATTGCAGCCATCAAAGCCGTTACTTCCTTCCTCATCATCTTCTGACCCGCATGATACACTAAAGGGAGGGCTGGGGTAAAGCATGCATTAGAGATCTCCAGACCACTCGATCCTCCGCCATCGACTCTAACTCATCAGCATTTATTCCCCTGCGCAATCAGGCGAGTTTTTTGGACTTAGTCGAACCACTTCGACCCGGTCTGCCAAGCGGTCGCCTACCAGATCGAATCATTCGTGGCACGTGCCCAAACCATCGAGGCATAGCCCTTTCCGTTCGAAGGAACAGCTGCTCAACGTTGAGTTCTTCGTGTACTGCCATGTTTCTCACCCTATCCCGGCGAGTAATTCCCACAACAGCGCGTAGAAATCTCATCTCGGCAGCTCGTATTTGCGATCTTATTCTTTCGGTAATTTCTTAAATCTCATGACCATAGGTTAGAGTTGTCAAGGGAGACCTTAAGACATTTCATTTGCCTGGCCGGTTCTTGCAAGAGCCAGAGAGCGAGTGCTTGGGAGACTCTTCTTAAACTTACTGAGATCTCTGTGAAGGATATAATGGATCTAACATCTATCTTCAATACCTCAGGTTGCATAATTTTAAATACTTCAGGAAAAATATACCTTACAAATAAGGCAACAAAGCAGTTGCATTAAAACGGCGCATAGTATCAATTAGATTTTCACCGAACCACCACTTCTACCGACCTGGACTTTACAAGGGTTTAGATGGATGTCAAATCCGGACCACAATGGAAGTCCCTGATGAATAAATCAGCATGACACCTGGAAACCAACACAACAGTCAAAGTTATTTTCATCTCAAATTAACGGAAAGGCAGTTCTCTCAAACGTCTGAAGACATTCCACGTCCTTGCCACACATTCCTCAGCTTGATTATTCGAAACCGTCAGAATTTTGTTTTACCCATGGGATGCACTTTATCTGTGCCAACGTCATCAACGACAATTGGCCTTCACTGGCCATTCACACAGTTTAGCACACAACAGTCAGTGGATAAGTGATCAACTCGTAAAGCACACAGATCGCGGTCTGTTTGGCGGGAAAACTAAATATCCCACGACCTAACCTCTCCTCGTTCTACACAATCTCTGTTCACCAATGCGCCTCACGCAGTCAGCAATATTGCACCGCGATTGCCGGCAGCAATTCGACCTCGCTGTTATCCGGCCGCCCGGCCGGCAAACATCACAGACCCAGTTCGACTTCGTGCGGTCTTACTCGTTCATCGCACGATTTCTGTGCAAAAAAAATAAAAACAATCACACCGCTGGACTTTGCGTCGACGAAGGAAACTATTAATACGTCTCCCCGACCGACCCCCGCTTGTATTCGGACGCATCCAATTGTTTGTCTCACCAATTTGCAACGTGCTCGGGCAGAGATTAACATCTGCTCCACCGGAACGAGCTCTAGTCCCATTATGAAGCTATACCACAGAGACAAATGATGAGGCCGGTCGTGTTAGTCGTCGCGTCGTCCACTCCACAGGGACGCGCCACTCACACACCGTTGTGCCATTCCAATTATCCTACGGAACTTTGATAATAATTTTGAATTTGCATTTAATTAAAAAGTTCACAGCAGAGGGAGCGAGGGAGAGAGTGCTCCCCGTTGCCCCTAAATTAATTTGAAAGTCATGCACATGGGAAGTGCGGGAGCCGTTGTTTCAGCAACTGCCCCCTCATTTCATTTGGTCGACATGGCGTATGTGTAACGTAATTCCTCACCCGCAGTGTTTTTCATAACCGGGTTCTGAATGAGCATTAAGAGTGCACATTATGCGTTGCTCGCATTTATTCCCAAGCTGCGGACGTTTTGATATTCAGATCTGGACATGCGTCAAGTTTTAATTGACGTCGCTTGGGGGCACTATAGGAAAACCGAATGTTGTATGAGGTTTGCTTAAAGTACTAAGAATTAAGGTTAATTGGAACGGGAAGAGGTATTTACCTTTTAGATAGCGACGTTTTTTTAGATAGCTGTAAAAAAACGTCGGAGTAATGTGCGACTACCTGTGGATTAGGGAGACAAAGTCAACGATTTATGTTAGAAATGTTTGCTCTCCCTGGCTTGACGGAGATATGGTCACGACGGAAGCTTTTCCAACGGCATCCAGAAGCTCCACTGTTCCATGTTCAAAATCAATTTATTGTTTTTGTCATCATATGTCCCTTAATGGAATATGATATCCATCCATTGGTCGTTCTCGCCTCTAGCCTGGGCGTAAAAGTGAAACACATTTTCTTCAAGAGTTGTTCCTTACTGATCGAGTCGAATGTCGTTCTTTAGCAAAGAAAGTTACGATTGTCTTATTGGTGTACACATCATTCTTCAACCACCATTAAAAAAGTATCGAAAAGGCTCAAATCACGGGGAATCATGGAAGCCAGTCGATATGACATTTTCACACTACTCTCGAAGAAACTCTCTGTAACTTCGACGTCGTCTGCACAAAGAATCGAAGAAGATTTGGGGCATTATCAAGAAGTTATCAATGAAGCTCCCACTGATGTGGTTATACGACACCGTGCAACGAAGCTGAAATCCTAATGGACTGCGTTGAACTCTGACACATATGATTCCCGACAAGTGAATTTCAGCCGATCTACAAGAAATGAGACCCCTTTAACTACACCTACTATTGCAGGATAATTATATAGCATACAAGGTTCCGCCTTAGTGCGCATGAACAACTTGCCTCCAGCCCGACGAGTCGTCAATCTCGAGCATTTGGGACAACGCAGCACGCAAGCGAAGAGGGGCATCAACCAAATAGATGCAACGGGTTCAAGAAGACTAAACAGAAATAGGTGGAAAGGCTTGTTGGTTGAGGTACATCTTCACCCCTGCTAGTACTATCTGAGAATTGGAGAACCCGATTAACCTCGCCCAAACCCTTTTACCAGTCCGATGATTATCGCTGTGATGTCTCTTATGTCCCACACACAAGACCTCCAAGATTTCTAAATAGCGTTCAAGGACCGTGCCCAGTCTGGAAAACAGAAAGGTTGTCCCCATGTGAATGGTGAATGCTTCTCTGTTCAGTCTTAACTTGTTAAATGGCATATAAAGATATTCAGAACCGATTTTGGAACAACAAAGTTGTTGTTTTAGCTTAGTTGTAACTGCCTCCCTTACACGTATGTAGCTTGATAGGATCATCGTGTCATCTTTGTTTCCCCTTCAAAGCCACCAGCGGATTTCACAATCTCTTAACTAATTAATGATCATCGACGGTAGAATCGTGGACTTCAATCATTCGTGACAGATCTTGTCACATCACATCGGGAGTTGCGCTCACAACAAATTTCTCAATGAACCTGCACAATTTCCAACAATCCACATCCACTACAGAAATAAATTACAACAAGATCTGAACTGCAAGATCTCCACAAAACTCGTTACTGACCCCGGCCTCCTTGAGTGGCCGGCTCTACAAATCAACCCAACTATGGCCACGGCATAACTCAAGTCAGTATCAGAAATTTAATTAAATCCCCCCCGCTACTGCCGGTTCACCACTCACCATCAATTCCCAGAAGAAGTTGACCTCGTCAAAGTGGCATTAATTGTCCTCAGCAATGGACGTAGATTTGCGCTACCAATTGTCGCCGTAAATGGTGCGAAAAAAAAAGTGAAATTCATCGACAATGGACCGTAAATTACCTTTTTCGGTATACGCATGTGATGTGCCATGTGGTGTGTGGACCGATTCTTTGAAAGCCTACATCTTATATAACTCCGAGGTGGCGCACGTGAATACAAAGAGATTGTAGAAAGTTGTCAACTGCACACCGTGCTATGGTGGATCGGATGGAGAAGAAGAGGAATCATTAAACCAGGCGGGAAAACTACACACTGCCGTAGTCCGTAGAGATTTGGATTTGAGAGCACTTCACACCAGTCAAGCAAAGCTCGCGGGAAACCACTAGTGTGGGTTGTATGTTAAAGTGGAACCAAATTTATTCCTTAACACTGTGGAAACTGTCGTGGAAATTGATGAGTTTTTCTTGGTGTTGTACGGGTGGGCGTTTTATCTGAGATAGTATCTTAACTTTTTTAAATATCTTCTAAATGCTGGAATTTGTTCTACATTCTCGCTGTTTGTTGATTTTAGTTTTGACCCAATTCCACAAAGAACACACACACACGGCGGCAACTCTCCCCAGTTATTGTGCTGTGAAGCGGTTTTTCCCGCTCGGAATGGGAAATGGAATATTTCAGCGTTAATTGCTGTCAATCCGGCAGGAAACGTACTTGCTGCAGTCCGTCTTACCATTGGGTGCAGGTTAGATATAGGTTGAGTACCAGAGTACGCGAATCGGGGTGATTAAGTCGATTGGGTGCAAGATAAGTGCCAACTGCTACGAGTTTTGTCTCGTGCACGTCGGAACTGCTATGAGTCAAGTGGCTTTCCTTTGTTGAAGTGTGGGTTTAAGGCAAACATCGTGTTGATTGAAAGTGCAAGTGGCAGTGAAGATGTTGCTGTCATCAAACTCTGACACTCTCGAGTTTTAATTGATTGCTTGGTATTACTTAGTTTTTAAGGTTTTATTTATAAGAGACTAGACCTTATTTGTCAGATAAACTAGGTACTCGATTCGCACCATTATTTCATTGATTAACGGATAATTGCCGGAGATTTTCCCTTCGAGAGTATTCAGTGGATACGGATGGTTTCATTCTCTTTCTCATCTCAACTCTTCATTATAGAATAGACTCATTGATACTGTGAGTGGGTCAAAATAGTTTCGTAATGAGGCGCATTGTGCCTTAAGCACCGAATGTTTGGCTGGATAGCAGTTCTTCATCCGGAAAAAGCGATGAGCTAGCGCCATTTTTTGTGAATTCGTCAGCTTCGTAATCGTTTGTAAGTCCCACAGTGTCCCGACACGCACGGGTAGACGCTAAAATATTCGATCATATCGTGAAGAAATGGACTGCAGTTCAGGGAAGTCTTCGAGTTAAAAGTGACTGCATAGAGGGATTTTATCGAAGAGAGACCGGTGTTTCTAGGTATAAATGTGTACTTGTTAAATATGGTAGAGTGTCGAGAATAATTGCAGTGACTTCAATCTGATCGTTATGTTGGGCGCTACATGTATACCGATTATACTTATTGGGAAACGATACGGGTGTATTTTCATGGCGTGGGATTAAGTTGTCTTTAACTCTCACCAACTTGACAGGTTTTACTGTAACACCTTTATAGCGTCAAATCTATTTGTGTAATGCATGTTTTCAAAGGCGAAAAATGTTCTCTGCTAAATTCTGCAACGTGCAACAACTTTCAACTTCTTTACAAAAACTCCTTGATCATACGTCAACTAAGCTTTGTTAACCTTCCTATGGGAGATTTCCTGTCCATGTAAGTTATACATATAACAGTTTGAATTAGTAAAGAGCGGTTTAGTGAAGACTAATATTTCCAGAGATTTGTGAAGCAACCTACGATTTCCCCAGGTCTTGGTCTCAAATTGAAAGTAATAACTCATTAACATCATTAACTCACCCGTCATTAGACGGGAACGCACATCGTATAAAATACCGACCTTTAATAGTAATATTCTATTGTCCTCCCTCGAGTTTAAGGCGATCACCAATTTTATTTCGACTTTAATCAGCGAAGTTTGAGAAGGTCCATAAACAGACTTGCGTAGTGGGCTCTTACAAAATAAAGTTGGTGTGTTCGAGATCGAATAATATGCACATATTCAGTGTTAATATCTTCTTCAACTCTGAATTATATTTATACATAAATAAGTCCACACAGACATTTCACTTCTGACTTGGTTTCGCTTTCATAATTATTCGTAAGGCGTGGCTTTTCATCTCCTTGATTATTCAAAAGCGTTAGCTGCCAATAAAAGGGCTCATTATGTCGCACTTCTTCATACCTACTTAAGACTTACTCATTGCTATGCCGCTCCCGAAGATAAATAAATTCAAATCACTGCAGTTTTTCTAATCATATGATTATGCGTGCATATATGCAAGTTTGCTGTATATTAATATCATCGATTTTTTATGCATTGTGTGGTGTTTTTTTTTTTAAAGTGTATTCCAATCGATTAACTTACGAATTTGAGCAAGTGCCCCAACTGAATGCTGAAGTCATAACAAAACTCTTGCGAGGTCAGCGAGTTCCTGCGGAGTCAACGAGTTTCAAATTGGCGGCATATGGTCGTGTCGAAACTGGTTACTTGGTTGTAAATGCCTTATTTGGATAGACGATGACAATAACGGCATGAATCACGACAAAGTCGTGCTGCTTCACACTCACACGCTCTGTGCAAGAAGTGGTTGTACCTCACCTTTGCGATGACAAAAGATCTAAACCGATTTGAATTAATGAATTTTTTCGTCGTATGCAACTTGAAAGCATCGTTTTTTTTTTTTTGGTTACTTTGTAAATAGTTGTTAAGATTTACTTCTCTACATTTCTAAAACCTTTGAGCGGGAATGCAGCAAAGCCATTCGTATGGTAGTGGACAGTTTTGAGATCTCATCAAGGGAACTTCAACAAGCTTTACTAAGTGAGTGTTGTTTGGTTTGGTCATCTACAAAGATAGGTATGCTCCAACATTAAGCATTGCGTGGCATTTTCAGTCCAGTTGCATTGATTTCTGTTATCCACTGATCTGGAATTTTTTGTGATATCTTGTTTATTGCAATACGGTCACAGTTCTCTTGATTCTTAATAGCGTCTCAACTACACATTTAAGGATCTAAGGATTTCCTCTGGGGTTTCTTAAGAAATTGTTGATTATAGTCATTTTTTTTTTGCCTATTGAATTTTTAATTTATTCCTTCTAGGTTATTAAGTGTCTCGTGTCTTAAGACTGGAAGAGATTCCTCCTATTACTCATTAGTCCCTTACAGAATGATTCAACGTTATTTATTGGTTTGCTTGCCCCCATTGTAACTAATTGGCTTTTTCGTTACCCGGAAAGGCGTTATGAACATGGAACCAGCATAGTATGAAATTGCAATATTTTACCATATTGAATTTAATGGGTTGTATCCAGAGCCAGAGAGATTGCAGACGCCACTGCGTTTGTGGGTTTGGGCGTCGCCTCTTACGCCAGGGGTGCCAGGTTTGATCTCCAAATTAAACGACTTCCATAATCTTCTCAAATCGAGGTAGTCAAATGATAGGGATATCTTATGTGAAATGGAAAATATGCAATCTTCTTAGCGACCTCAGTGGCGAATTACACTTATAGCGGAAAAGCCGAAAACTCTCCATCTGAGATTGATGTACTAGAGCTCACATCGATATCCTCGAAGGGATTGATCAGTTTATTTCGGGTGTTTCCATGTTTGCAGAAATGTACAGGAAGTTTAGGTTAGGTTGGAGCGGCTGCCTACTGGTAGACATCACTCACAGTCAGGCCAGTGTATGCCCGTTGTGTTATCACGCGGACTTATTTGAGCTTATTCCACAAACCAGTTAGTGCATTTAATAAAGGGTTGGAGATGACAGTCTCTGATGCAAGTTTTTAAAGTAGAGGAGAGACGAAGAGTTGAAGGGAGGAGAAATCATTACAATTACAGAGTAGATGTACAAATGTACAGGAAACACTGAAAAATAATATAGGATATAGCCATCTGTTGCGTCGTTGGCGTCACACAATCAGAACGAAAAAATGAATTCTACAAATATTCCAAGTAAAGCTAATTTTCCTTAAAAATATCAAATTAGGGTTAAAAGCAAAATGATTTCAACAAAAGAAATACATTTTGAAGTTTCACTGCGGAATTTCACAGTGCAATTTTGGTTTGAACTTCAGTTCAACAATTTGTTCGGTTTCGCAATTTCGTTTAACCCTTAAACTCAGTTAAATTTGAAACGTCAGACTATGCTGCCGTTTAAATCCCAGTTCTGCACCTCGGATGCATTTTGATGGCCTTTTTTTCAAGTTTTCGTTTTATTTTCAGGACGTCTGATGTTCGGCAACTGCTTGAATTGAAATTCCTTGCAAAGGTCCCATACCGCAGTTTTTTTTTTTTAAGATTTATTTCAATTTTTGTATTTATCATCCTTCACTGGAAATGACTTCATATTGGAAAGGACTGTACATTTTATATATAGATACGCACAGCAAGAAGGAGGAACTCAATCTTGAGCAGCTTCTTATTCGAACGGAAAGGGATATGCTTCGATGATTTGGTTGAGGCGATTGGACCAAATCTAGTGTTACTGAACTAACATTGACAAAAGTACCCGCATGTACCGGACCATTAAGCACTTCTTCGCATCTCTGTCCACTTCTTTTCTTTAGAAGAGTTTGAGACCTGTAAATAAATCTGCAAGATTTGCATTGTTATTTAATCTGCCATACAGTCGGATAAATTGATAAATGAGCAACCTTCCCAAGTTCGAGTTAACTCGAAAATCAATTAGGATTCTCTATCCAGTTAATTGATCTATTATGCATGCGCACTAAAAAATATACACTTCAGCCTCAACATGTAACATGAAGCACGGATCAATGTAGGCATCAAAATTACACGCTACATGCATCCAAATTGTAATCAGTCACGTCCATTCGTCCGGCAGATTTTCTGCACGTGCCCCTTGATAATGGTCGGGGAAAAGTGTTTAAATTGCGTGAAAGCATACCCTCAAGGACGCGTTGAATAAGAAATCCAAAGAAAAATGATGTTGTCCAACAGCCTACAGTTCCAAATCAACAACCCGATCCAGAATGTGATAATCGAATTCCTGCCATGGGTAAACATCATTCATATCAATTATCTCGAAATCGATTCTGATGAATTCTACTCCGTCGACACGTACGGGTTTCTCATTTCAAACAAGCCATCACCACTGGCGAGGAATTCGACTGAGTTGAAAAATGAATCGATGTGGAAAAGTCGAACAAGCTAAAAGGTGAAAGTAGAAAATGTATATTTCCTTCCTTAGTCCAAGAGCATACGCGAGTAATATCTCTTGCTGAGAGAGAACAAAATCTGTTTAAAGGAAACGATTTCCACAACACGCAGGGATGAAGGGATTTGCTACAGAATTTATGCATGTATAGCTTACAATAAGAATTCACAGTTAGCTTGTTTGCTTATCCTTGGGAAATTTATTCCAGGAATTCTCATAGTCTTCCTTCACTTGGGTAATCGGGAAAGTCATCTATTATGCTTCTGTTGTGTGCTCGGGGATTGGCAAGGAGAAACAACCACCGTGTGAATAAGCGAAGTCAGGAATGAAGACCCTTGGCAACCTTGTTGATGGGAAACTGAGACAAAGGAAACCCAAGGAACTTTTTTTGAATAAGACAAGTTGTTTTGATATTTGAAAGTGCTAACATAGATTGTCAAACATATTAATGTGCGAAGAAAGTCTTAGAAGGCTTGGTCTTGCGAATTTGGTCTGTGGCAGTTTAGAATATAAAAAAATATTCTTAAGCTTTTTCATTCGGAGTCAGTATAACATTGAAGTGTCTTCATTTCTTCTAAGAACAATAGCGATGTACAGTTTTTGGACATACTAGGCAACCAATCTCTTCAGTAACATAACGTTAGTGTGGGAGTCGTCATCATCGGCACTAATAGGACCGGGCGCCTTCACCAACGACTACAGCAGAAGCTGTTTTGATGATGAGGAAACGGAAATAAACGTCCTGCATTTCTCTGCAACCGAATGGTTCTGGTGCCCTTAAACGTCGATACCTTGTATCTAATTGAATCTACTACGTTTTATTGAATTGAATTTATTGAAAATAAACGAAAAAAGTAGTCTGAAAATGAAAATCGGCGGCGCATCTCAGGTTGTGTGAAATTCCATGAAACAGTTCCTTTCACTGGTGAGGCATAGATGAACTTGACATTTCCGGCAAACAAATCGAGTTCGTAAGTCGCATCCAGGTTTCTTTTTGCATCGATCTCGAGTGGTATTGTTCTCCGGCAAGTGACCGATTGTGTCTAGCCGTACATCCTTCGGTGACAAATGAACAACATTCAATCGACCTCGCTTGGCTGCGATCTCCGATTCCAATTTCTATGGCCGACCAGATTTCTTCCATGATAAATTCGTACAATTTTAGTTCGTAATCTGTACTGTATAATCGAAGTGGCGTCGATACAACATCCAAGCGCTGATGATGGCCATATCGCACAAGCACGAGTCCATTAGATCGACACCGGCCATGTATTTGTTGCATTCGTGTATGACGTTGAGGCACTCAACCGATTCCACCGATTTAGTTTTTTGATGAAACGTTAAACAGCTGAAGCTGTCGTGGCTGCCGTTTCATCCGTCGATAAGCATGGTTTTATTCCAGCCATCGTGGAAGCCATATTTACAACTTTGTTGTAGTTCCATGCGACTGTGGAGACATCGATGTCGTAGTTGGAAGCCTGCCACCACGATTGTCGAACTTTTTAGGAAGTTTGCATTTTGGAATGCGTCGGACATCGGACAACTCCAAACTAGATTTTTAACTTTTTTCTACCTTACAGATAACCTACGCTACATCTTTGTGAAGGTTGCAAATAACGACGATTTATTGGTCATTGATGATCGGACTATAAATTCGCTGTCCTTATGTTATTTCAGAGATAACATATTTTATGGCGTAAGTGCCCAGCGTGTCATTTTGGGCACGAAAATTATGATTTTTTTTTTAATTTTTTGTTTTGAGCACATGCACACTGTAGTGAATACGAAAATACTCAACTGCATTCCAAGTTGGATTCAAGCGGTAACCAGCGCATACTGTTTGCCTTGTATACCAGAACGTAATAAATGTATTACGCATATTTATAATTAAGCTAACCTGTGCCGCTCGATGTGATACCATCTACTGATATTGATCAATTTCCAGATTCTATATGAAAATAAATGTATCGGAACAATTTTATAAATGACGAATTGATCAATTGCAATCGGATATGTAGTCTTAATCTTAAATTCGGAATCTTACGACACTGAAAGAGTGTTGCGTGGAGTAGTCAAAATAGTCCCAGCATCAACAACTTTTGCATTGATCTACGTGCTTACGACCAGTCGTACGGTTTTTCGTCATACACTGGTTATCCTTACCTAGAAAGAGAAATAAAAAAATATTAAATTAGAAGCAGTAATTTTTCGAAATTTAGGCAAATGTTTAAGAATTAATTTTGAATAGAATAACAAAAGAATGATCTCATATTATTTCAACTTGTCTAAAGTCTAAAGTATTTCTGATTCTTGTAAATCAGTCAAAATGTAGAGTTTTGTAGATGACATCGATATCACCATTTGTTTCCAAAGTGCCTTGGTAAATGCAAGCTCATTAATCACTATCAACAAAACCCTTCTTTGCCCATTCGAGCAGATATACGAAACCGAAAGCTGTACGATTTAGTAAGATTAACGGCAGAGATGATTGATCCGTTCGAAAGAAAAAAATTAAGTCGGATACATGGTCCTGTCTGGTGGTAAGGGTAAATGGAGGAGAAGACAAAACCGACCATACTGGCTAGGCCACATGAAACACATGAAGATTATTGCTCTAGCGAACAGTCCCACACTTCGACACCGAACCTTCGGTATAAAGACTAAGCGATCTCGGACACATCCTGTCAACAATGGATGGCAACATTATATGTATTCCTACCCACAGCATCAGCTGTCCTCGTTGATTCACTCTTCCGACATAATTTAATCTCAACTAAAAGTTACCTAATTATCGTTAAGGTTTGAAGTTCAAGTTAATTGGTTTATGTTTCATAAATTGAATTAGCTTGTGGTAAATTTAATCTAAATGAGAATCGGCAGTTTAATCCAATGCACAACTTTTCCTTTCATAAATTATTTTCGTAACCTAAATCAGAAACTATTTCAAGGTCTCTCTCAACTCGAAGATGGTTTATCCGACATGAGAAACCCCATTGTTTTAATTAAAACTTCCTACTCAACTATCTACCCACTATCTGTATCTAGTTATCTAGTTCATGGTCCACTTACATTGGTCTAAATTGCACCCCCTGGTGAACATTATTGTGTACTTTTTTTTGTTATATTGTAGTTTCCATCTAACTAATCTTGTTCATTTGGCAAATTGAGGAAATAAAATAGTAGTAGATTATTGATATTTGACATTTCAATCATAGAGTTGAATGAATGTACGTGTGTGTTTACGGTTATGTATCTAACTGTCATTGATTCTCTAAAAAATGTTTTGTGTGAAGTCCCATTTGGTCAAATCAATTGTTCGTATTTTTGTTGCTCAATTTTGTTATGTTAATAAATCTTCGTTGAAGATGCTGACGTATTAGCTTACAGTCTGTTTGACAAGACTGTACATTAGTACCTCTGCATTTGATATACATAGGTACCAAATTGAATACAAATTGAAAACACTTTCAAATACTGTTTAGGGTAATAATTCGAATGGCTCTCAACAGACCGTAGTGTACATTACCTAGCTACTACAACTTTTCAAGTTGTTCGTTGGGACTTACAATTTTATGCAGTGTTTGAGAAGCTTAATCTAGGTAATGATATTGTCTGAACTTTATCAGTGATTGATTGGAAGGACACGTGAATTATGAAAATTGTTCATCATGTCGTGAATTGAATCTAGAAACCCCAAGTTTCGAAAGTAAAAAGAAATAAATTACATTTATGATTCAGATTTCCATCAAGTTTTTATTTCAATACGTTCCTCAGATCTTGCCGCTACGAATAGGATTTAATATCATTCAAAAGTCCTCCAGAACTCTATTCTGATAAAATATGATGCGATGACTTGACATATATCGGGCAATAATTCGGAGTTTAAGGTGAGTCACACGATCATGGTGGCCAGTTCGCACCACTACAACGTGAAGTCCTAAATTGGGACAGATAAACGATTCATATTGTAAAATGACAAACCTTTAAGAAAACACGTACTACCTGCGTTGAGAGTTTGATTTGATTGTATGACGACGCTATACCTAACGTAACTACTTATCTTTGTTTTGATTCGACCTAAGTGATCCACATCTGTAAGCCAGACTGTACCAAACATTTTCTTAAAAAGACCTTGGTCAAGGTCAGAATTATGTTCATTTCGTGTTGAGTTCAATTTCATCATCAATTGTTGCCTCCGATTGGCTAGGAGTATCAATTTCATCGCAAACAAAAACAGAACTGAAGACTGAATTAACAATTTCGTCAATTCGTTCGTTAATTGGACTTGAGTCGAGAGATTTAATCCACGATCGCCAATATATACAATACAAATGAGACCCACAAACGAATAAGAGGAGGAGCACATTAGAGTTCTTTCTATAATTGTAATCGCCAGCCTAAGGGCAATTATATCTTAGAATAGAATGATTTCACGGATTAACAGCCAGCATTTCGATTAAGTGGCATTGAAAATAAGCATTCATATAGACAGGGACCGTCGAAAAAGCGAAAGCGGAATCCCATAAATGTCAAAGAACCACCGGTTCGGGAGTTAATCACCTATGTGGGCGCAGAGCCCAAGCAACCTGACCGATGCTTCCTCTACTGCCGTTTCCCTGATTTATGGTGTCTCTTCTGGATAAACGAAATAAAGATGCTAGATAAGTGGCAATAGGATTAATTATGAAAGTTATTCCGATTCGGCAGTGATTCCCTTTGGCAAATTTTGGGGCAAAGAAAAGCTATTAATAAACACGGTCTACTGCGAGGAAGTGGTTGACTGCGTTCCCTGTTTATTATGTTGTAATTGTGGACGGAACATGAGATAAATGCACATGGCAGCTTACAGTTTAAAAATCACCCACAAAATAGAGATCAAGTAAAGACCATGTCGTGTGAAGTTGGGCGTTTGGAGGCGATATCAGAGCTTATTAACAGCGCATATCAGCCGTTATTCAGCCCGGCATATCCGCACACTCTCTCTCTCTCTCCCTCTCTTATGACCTGTCAAACTGTGATCGGGATCCACAAATTTGCGATCGAATAAATCGTGATTTATTGAAATGGCTGTGTAGGAAAGTCGCGGCTACCTCCCACCAAAGGAAAGAAGTCATGTGAATGCAACCAGTTTGGAAGATCGCGGCTTAACTCTTCATCGTTGTGACTGTCTTCTGAAAAACTAATCAGCACACCAAATTAACTTGTTTTTCTTTGTCTTCAAGATCACAAAAGTAGCGTCACCAAAACTACTGTAACTTGTTATGAATTCGTTTGTGTTTTTCTGAAGATGAAATGTGTTTTCGTATTTTGAGGCGTCATCTGTGTCCAAAATCCGGTACTTTTCATACATTTCATTTTCATTTTCAACATTTTGTCATGGAAATAAACATGGATTGCAACAAATCACCTGCAAGCTCAATTAATTAATTAATTGAAAGAAATACCAGACAAGTGTCCCAATCAATCAAGTTTAGATCAAAATTCCCAAAATAGTTCACACCGCCATTTAATTACCGGCAATAATTTGAGCCAATGAAC
Organism: Eristalis pertinax; assembly: GCA_907269125.1. Lineage (NCBI taxonomy): Eukaryota > Metazoa > Arthropoda > Insecta > Diptera > Syrphidae > Eristalis > Eristalis pertinax. Next base: position 27,907,164 of record OU026148.1, read on the forward strand.
ACTACTAGTAGATGTCACTTTGACCTTCTCTCATTTACATATCAATCGATGTCCCAAAAGCGATATGACTTTCTTGGGCTCAAGTTCAAAGTCTGTTCACGAAAATAATGCGCCGCAATCACAGTTCCTCAGTCAATCAGAGCCCAATCAAAATTAATTAATATGCACAATGTTTTCAGGACATCCTCGCCTTGGAATCAATAAGTCATTCGGCCCCCTTCGCCGCAGGCATTTGATTTATTTGCAACGAATTTTGACGTCGCAACATAATTTCTGCCACAGAGACGGGGACTGTGGTGTCTCTGAGACTGCCTCGAGTTCGAATGTGTCTCAGACTCAAAGCATGACCCGCAAACGCAAACGACAAGTGGGGATCAATTGAAGAGCTCTTGCCGTCCTTCCACCTTCCTCTTGGCGAATAACTGACGGCGATTCTAGTTACGAACAGAATCTCAATTTATATCAATTTACGCGGCATGACACCTCATTCGGGGCGTACGCTTCTGGGGGTCTTTTTTATGCGCATTTATACATTGCGAGATGAGTGCTTGCATCACCTACGCAACTGCGATGTACGCTCACAATTAGTCCGAGAGCGTATGCGGGTGGTAGGTGAGCATATCTCCAGCGCCCGCTCTCCCGCGCAATGCGCGTGCAATAAATTTCCATTAGGCGCGATAATTTTCATGTAATTTAGATCGCATGTGACTTCCTTTGATAAAGTCCACAGCGAAGGCAACGACGTCGACGAAAAAGTGGCAGAGACCTCTTGTCTCCAAGGCCCATCAACGGATTCGCATTCGTATGCGCGTGGAATAAGACTCATCAAACCCACAGGAACCAAAGCAATTCGTTGATTTGCAACGTGGGCCACCACGCTCTGTGTCTGTACGTACGTCTGCACCTCCTATTGTGCATCCGTACAGTACTCCTGTGCGGCTGTGCACGTGACTGCCATTTGAATGCGAGGAAAGAGAAACGACATCGGAGACGGTGAAAATTGTTTTTTTTTTTTTTTGTTGTTGTTTCAAGTAAGCCAATTCAATCCGTGTAGGATGTCAGTAGGGTATTGGAAAGTAATATCGCCTCCAGGCGCAAACGTGGTGCCTAGTTTTAGCGAATTAATTTTCAATTCTACAACGCGTTGCCTTCGGCTGACTTTAAGTAAGCAAGGAGGAGGAAATCATCGACTCGTCGTAGGCTAGTGATGGGTGAAGCCAAACGGGTTTTTTGGCGGCACGGGCAACTAACCCACTCCATACACATATTTCCAGGTGAAACTCTCGCGGGAGAACTTGTTGTGAGTAGACTCTTAGGCGCTGCCATTAGTCGCTATGGGTAATCGCTTTTTTTATAGCTCTTCCGCAGTGGGACAGCGTCTAGCCGTAGAGAGACTGGCTTCCGATTATCATTTGTCAGTGGATACACTTGAGACTTTTTTTTTTATTGCCCTGAAGGGAGATGCATGCATTTGTGTATTGAAATTTGTCTGCAGTCGAGAGATGTAGCGACACACAAAGGTAGTGTGTATGCACAGAAGGGTCACATGGGGTTTTCTATTGCATTTGATTGATTAAGAAGCTTTCATATCCACATACGTCTCTTTGATAAATTGTTTATAAATAAATGCATGCACAAATAAGCACGAGAGATTTACGAACTGTTTGAGTTGACATGGTTTTTGTTTTCTAATGACGTCACCGGAAAAGTACACATTCAATACTTTCCAGATTTATATGGTTTGGCAAATGCTATTTGGTTGCGCTATATTTAAATAACGATCTGATTTACTACTACACGGTGAACGACACGCTTCTGTCACAACTTAAAGTGATGAACAATTTTATTAATTTTTCTTTTAGAAAGGCTTGTTTGTTTTATTTTGTGACTAAATTTTAATTGGAAGAATTTTGAAGACGTCATATATTCAAATACAGTGGGGAGTTCACTCTCAACGGGCATCTTAGGTGGACGATTCTATTTAATGGACCTGGACAGTGTTTTCACTTGCATTTTTGTGGGTGACACCGAAGGACGGTGAATAATTACGTTACTTAGAATCTAAATTTGTTGCTGATAGGGCCCCGTTAAGTGTTAAAACTACAACGAGACTACCTGGTCTTCTTAATGGAGGAATAAAAATTAAAAACAAACTGAAAATTTTCAGAAAAAGGCCGAGGAATAATTGTTCAGCGGTGGTCCTCCATTGGGGAATTGTGAGGGTTTGTAAAAAGTTGAACACATCGAATCACACCCGCAAATCTAAATTTTTGATTGTTCATAATTTCAAAAATTTAGTTTTAATTGCCTTTTTCTGCTCTCATTTGAAATCATTTGAAAATCTGTGACAATTTTCTATTTCAATTTCTAATTTTTCTAATTTCAATTTTCTATTTTCCAGAATTTGCATCTTTCGCCGAATGCTTTCTTCCATTACCTGAAATATATGTACATATGTAGCTTTAAAACTGGCTTGGAATTTATCTAAATGCATTTGCGTTGGTTTTAATTGATTATCAAAGACTTCGTAAATATTCTTTCGCTTGTGCAGTGCGATATCTATACACAGCCCTTCCAAACTGTTGCAAATGTTTACCAAATGCACCAACCGAATGGAGAGTGATGCTACTTGATTTCTTGGGGGAAGAATTAGTAAGCGTTTTTGTCGGAAGCAGATACTGAAATGGAACAATGAAGGACAAGAAGGCGTTGAGCGCTTGTTTAGAAGAGGACACTTATTCAGAATTACTTCAAGGAAAAAACGTACACTAAGGCACTATTCTTAAAAGCTTTTATAAATCGGTCACTAATGACATTACGCGGTATTTTAAATAAATGTACCCTAACTACAAGAAAGGTTCCACGAGTATTATTTAAGGCTTAATGTCGCTGATAAGACCATATTCAATCTTAGCTGCAAACTGTTTTACATCTAATGTTATTGCTAACATTTTTAATCGATATTTTTTACAACACTATTTTCAAAAGTGTGCTGTGCTCTCATCGCAAACTTTTGCAGATTACTATCGTATACTCAATTCACTTCAATAATATTGTCGATGATTTATTTCACAGAAGTCAAACACTATCGTCTCTCCTATCGCTTATTGTGTATATAGTTCAAGTGCTACTGAAAACAATGTCTGTCACTTAAACATATGACATATGTCCTTTCATTCTTCTCAAATTTCAACACATTCTCAGTTCAGTTTGCATTCAAAACGAATACAGGCGTCCTATCACTCTGAAATCATCCGTAATGTGTAGAACAACGTACATGTGTACATCGCCAAAAATCAATCGCCATGACGATAGTAATTGACAGTTTTCAGATTACGTGATGCAGACAGAGTTGAAGCGAAACTATTGTCGGCACGCTACCGTTCGGCGATTATCGTCATACGTGATGAGAGCTCAGGATTTCCAAATTATTTCCAATTTTGACAAGCAGGCCACAGTTGTGTGCAGTGTATTGCTGAAAAACAATGATAGCTGGATACGCACTTTTAAAAATTAGTCCAAATGGAACATCGTCAAAAGAGTGGAAGGAACAGAGCAAATGTGTTGAACTTACAGTCATTAATAGGAGGCGTTATGTGTATTTCAAGTCGAGATAGTTTCATCACTTATAAACTATGTAAATATATTGTAAGTAAAGCAAGTCCTATGTGAAAAGCATTGTTTGCATTCCGAATGCACACATTTGTAATCGAAAAGCAAATTTTGAGAATTCAACCACAACTTCAAACTACAATTTACTGAATGTACTACGCAATTTTTTTCTTTCATCCATTAGAAAGTTGCATATGTACATCTATTTCTCAACTTGTACCTACTCCTTAAATCAAATGGAATCACTGCTTATGACAACCATTGAAACTAGTGAAAAGTCTTAAATTTCAGCAAGAAACTTTTGTTGCAAAGATTCAAAATTTAAATCTTTCTTAAATTACGCATGGCGATAGTTTATCGAGTTTGGTCAATATATAACTTAAAATCGATAAAACAGATGGCTCGCAATAATTTTAATTTAATATACTGCGGGGTGAGATCCCGGCTAGTGGTGGCGGCGATGACGAACTAGCTCACCATTAACTTCAATCATTGAAAGCGAGATGTTTTTTTTATCATTGAAACGGTACTCTAGGTCAAGTATATAATTGAATGAAGTGAATGCAATCCAGCCTAACTTCGGATAAGTAAAGTGTGTTTTTTTAGAAACGGATAACCTTATATTGAGTATTGACATATCCATGCAATGTCGAATGTATTATTTGACAAGATAATTTTATGGAATTATTCTTTGAATACGATTTCGAGCATGTAACCGTGAAATGTGAAAATAGGACCTGTAGGTCCTGTAGCACACCAGGCTGTATTTTTCAGCAAAAACACGTCGAATATTGACTGCCAAGCGTCCAAGTGCTACACGAAAAAGTTAGTAATTGTGTCTTTATACCGCTCGCGGTTGACTGTAACGTAGTTACATATAATTGGTCCGCATCGAACGGAGACTTTTTCTAGATGTAATACTATTTTAACAATGGCTTTAATTTGAGTTTCTCGAATAAATGTTTCTCCAACCATGCTTTTGAAAATAAATTTGTAAATAATGGCCATGCGTGAGTCTTTTCATGATGGATTACAAAGCCGAACAAACTTACAGAAAACAAGGTTGTCAATTTAAAGTTCTCCGCCTCGAAATACAACGAAGATCGCTTCATAAATCAAGAACTTACTTAGTTATAATTCAACGAATAATAGTGATTAGCGACAGCTACGGACTATAACTGGAGGGACAAAGTTTATTAATGCCAAATTCGACCAAGCGAAATTGCATTGCAAAAAATGTTTTAGTGACTTGTCTTAAAAATTGAATTTGAATTGTAATACTGTCATTGTGAATTGTCAACTCTCCCTATTTTCTGGAAAAAAAATGTATAGCGGAAAATATTTACAACGCGGAATAAACAATCAAATTTCTTAGTCACCACCTTAGTTTGCGATACATATCCATCAACAAATGCACGAAAACAACTCACGCTCCTATTCACTTCACATATTTTGTGTACTCAATATGGGCATTTTCTATCACGAATTTTCAGCTTCAGCTTAATGCCTTAAAAATATGTCAACAATGCTGTTGCATTCCACTGGCCATACAATTTTAAGTAGAATAAGATATTAACTTTGGTATCACAGTTGCAGGCGGACAGTTGTGAGTTTCTTTTATTTTCTCCGGGCAAACTTACTACTGAGTCAAAATAAAGAAGCAACTTAAATGAAGGCAGAAAGTATGTTTGCAGCTTAAAGTGATACTTGTCAGGGATTTGTCAGTTTGGTGGTCTTTGGAGGAGTTGGAGTTTTCAAATCCGATTAGGAACGCACGCAATGAAGACCTTAGCTCTCTGAAATCAAAGCCGATATTTACAAGCCAGTTCCACTGTAGGTCTGTTTTCTGTTTTGAATATCCAGATCAGATTAAATGCAGAGGATTGAATGGTAATCGTTTCCAAATTTATGGGCTTCCATTGAGTGTGGGTTCTATGGAGTTGACATCTCGCCGGATGGTATTTTTGGACGAATATTTTGATTGGCATGGGTAAGTTAATTGGAAAGGAGAATATCTGGAATTATTGGCAGTCTTGCAAAGAAAGTCTTCTCGAGTTCAGATCAACAACAAATCACTGCCACAAACTGCCAGAGATCTTTTTTCACTTCGCATACCGAAGAAAACGAAATAAATTTCTGGCTTGTATACGCCTTAGCGGGTAATCATTTCAGAAGTTGTGATTAATGTACACATCCCACTGAGCCAAAAACCTCCATGATTTCCCTTAACCTGGCATAACTAGAACACCCCTATTTCAGTTTACAGCTCGTAGATACTAATCCAAAGTACGATTTCGCGGGTTGGCTGTTCCCCTATTCATAGCAGAACTTGATTGCACTTGTAGCGCATTCACCAGGTGTAGAGTATAGAGCTTCTCTCTTTCCATCAGCCAACACATCGCAGAAACAAGATACCTCACTATGAACAATCTCGTGTGTATGTACACATCCATCGGATGCCTTCACAAGAGCGGATGCCAGACATATGAACATAAAAACGTGGGCACATGCATGTTAGCCGCACAATCACTATTGAATTGTTAAGAAAGAGCTGCACAGTCCTACGCGCACATTTCATTCATCCAACAGTATGTTATAATTCTGACGAGTGACAGTCAGCGGGGCGACTGCTGTGGGCTTTGAGGAGAATCGATGATGTCTAATATCTGCGCGCCCACTTCACTTGAAAGCATCGCATGTAAACTCTGCGATCATTGGATTGCCTCCTGACATCTCAAAGCCACTCTATGTCTTGCATTGCTCCTCGATGCTATTGAGAGATGAATGTGCATTGTGAGAGGTCTGATGAAATGTTGCATAGGTTTTCGAACAATTACCTGCAGATTCACTAAATCAATCAGGAATGAAAAGATTGTTTTTTTTTTTTTTTGTGAATTCTGGTTGCATGGAGGTGATTGTGGGTATTAGAGTTGTTTTTCTTGTCGGATGGGTGTACTAATGAATGGCGATTATGTAGGGGCTTCAAGTGGTTATTATCTTGTACCGATGAATACATTACAGAACGGATGTCAACGGTAACGCTTCAGAGTGGAATATCTTGTGAGTCATTCTTGTGTCACGCGTAATCTTCTTATATTTCGGTGATGTAGACGCTGTGTCATAGAGAAGTACCATCGGTTTGACCAGTACTTTCACTTTCACAGGCAGGATCACTCGAGTCATTGTCACTGCTTCGAGATAGAGAGGGTAATTGTACAGAATTCTTTTCAAATTTCGTGATGTTTTTTTGTAATAAAATTAAGCAAATTCAACTGCGATAGTTTGAATTCGTTCGTCAGCTTGTTTATTTCAGTTAACGTTGTGTCCCAACTTGTTCTTAAAAATGATTCAATATCCACATACGACGATGAGTTGTTTTCCCAATAAACTGTCCTTGACCAACCTGTTGATCAGATAAAGATAAAAAAATTCCTCTGAAATAATAAATGTATGGTATGAAATAAAATTCCGCACTTAAGTTCTATTTGTGTCCCAACTTCGAATACTTAAAAAAAAACATTAATTGTTCCCTAGAAACTTAGTCTAACTGTCAGCATTCTAAGCTGTTAATGTATCTCTGGCTACTAGGAAAAAGTTCAAGTGATTGCGACTTCGATAGAGAACGGACACAGAATGACAAATTGAATAAGAAGTCGCTAATCTATAGCTTTTTGTATTTAGGTTACTTAATTATGCCTACTATTTGCGAGACCGAAGGTAATTGTAATATAATAATAGTACGACTGTAGATAGACTGAACAACATATCATTTTAAAAGTATCGAAAGATCTTAATCTTTTCTGAACTTGACAATACATCTCATCATAAAAGGGCCAGATGACATCACCTATTCACCTATTTTTTTTAGAAAAAGTTAACTTATTCCATTTGTGGACCGTGTGGCACTTGTGGATCCTGTGGTGGCAGCTCTTAGCCCAATTAAGAAATGTTTGGTACTCCTTTGAAGAGGTCACACAGTGCTAGCGATCGCGGGTTCAAGCTCAGCCATCTTGCGTTCACTTGTACTGGTACAGCCACTTATATTAATCGACACGAGATCACTTAAGTTACTGAGCAGGCAATTCAAAAAAGTCACTAACTTATTAAGCCCACGTATCCTGAAGACACTCCATAAAGAGGCTGGAATTATATCTGAAACCAATGATCAGGCAAAGCGTTAGCAACTCTGTCCGGAACTGAACGCTATGTTGTTTCGAGAACTTTCACTTTCGTAACATAACAGATGGTCTCAAAAATTAATAAAATAGTAAGTGTATCAAAATACGTATTCACCCTTGGCACAGTCGTCACATCAATCAATGGTTCGCATTCATTTTGGACGATGAGCTAGGATTTTCTTCATTGGAAAGAAGGACTAAATTTAACAAACCGATAAACGGTTCCAGTTGATTGATGCTATTTTCACAGCTTTTACGCATTTATTGCTTAAGTCGCACACCCTGAAAATCAATTTCATTTCAATTTCAAAAATTTCAATTTAATTTTTCATTCAAATTAGGCAACCTGTGAAATCTTTATTTTAGGTGTGATAATTCCGACACATTCATACATTTCAAGACTCTCTCTTTTCGGGTTCGTGTTCATTTCCCAGCGCGATTCGGAATAAAACGATTTCATGGATAATTTCTAAGAAAAAGTGTCTATCGCGTGAATCAGATACGTTAACAGTGATGGGCTTGAAAGAAAATAAGTAAACAACACTTCGTCTATATTTATGGCTGTTCTTTGACGGCAATGTATGTACATGCCATCAAAATATCCAAAGCCGGTTGTGTCTCTTAATAGCTTCTACCGTGCACGATGAAGCCCACACACTTCAGTGAAACGGTCTACTACTGACCTTCGTTCGATACCATATACAATTTAATTACTTTTACTTCCTCCCCGGCACTGGGAAATCAATCAAATTCAAGCGCTGCTGACAGGAGCACAAATTCCTTAATCAAAACGGATTAACGCATTACAGAGAAGATTTCGAGAATCTTACAAAAACACACACAGACCATAATTTCTATCTTTAAACGGTTGAGACACCATATTTGTGCTTCCATATGCATCCAGGCAGGCAAGCTATGTGTTTTTTCCTCCAAAATCCGTACACACTCGTACCGATGTGAGGGAAACTTGTTGGGGTTGTGAAAATATTTCACATCTGCCCCCCTACCGGCGTTATACGCTCACCAGTGTGAGCTACGCTGGCACATCGAAGTTCGGGTGAATGGAGCACAACAGGGCAGCCTTCTGTTCGCACGGAGAAGGCGGGAAATTGATCAAATCTCATTTCCATAGAAATGAGAAAACAATTTTCCGCCAGACGGAAGATACCACAAAAAGAAGAAGAAAAAAAAAACCAAGCAACGAGACACTGAAATTGATAGGAAGGGGTGTAAGGCCGGCAGTCACAGCAGCAAAAATACGACGATGAGGACGTCGAAAAGGCCCAACATCACTCTCTTGACGTAGTATCCATAGTACACTTGGCTACAAGCGATTGATGGGATCGCTGGATGGCGCGTTTTCCCCAGACTGTGTTGAGACTCGAATTGCAATCCATTGGTACTGTGTGTTCCTTGAGGCCATCACGAATGGCAATTTTCTATGCAAATCGCAATTCATGGCACAGCGCGACGGCGGCGGCTATTCACAATCGCGATGGAGTTATACTCGCCTACTGCCGGGTCCACAGAGTTGGCGATAAAACGTTGCTATTAGCTGTAGATTTTGACGATGGGACGACTCACGGATTGATTTTTCATTCAGGGAGTAAGAAGAGGTAATTGAAAAAGATTTATGACAGCAACGACGACAGCGTTGAGAGAGACAGAGCAAAAGAAATAGTTTCGTTAGACAGAGCAGTCTGCTTAAGGATTGATCTAGTGGAACTTTGCTTTTAGTGCCACAGATAGTCAAGTCAAGAAATATTTTTATGTCCGAACTGTCGAGAGGGAATTTACTCAACCACTTTGTTGGGGTATAACAAATCAGCTGTCGATGTAATAAACTGTTGCCTTAAACTCAAATAGGGTTTATTGAACTTGGTGACATATGGATTGAGTGACAATGGATTTAAATGATTCCTTAGCCTACTAGGACAGGTCCTGTAAAATACTAGCGAGTTTTCAATCGATACGCACCATCTTTTTATTGAATTTAAAGCTGTGCCCAAATAGTATTCATTGCAAGGAAATTGATCCGGTTGTCTCGGGCCACGCTAACAAATACGCGATGCACGGTGCTGTTAGTTTAATAACTTTCGAGCCGTTTTAAACATGCCCCTGATATCGTCAAGCAGATGTACTGCCGTTTGCGGATGACAGGTAAAAATACGCAGTACATTTTGCAAATATTGGATTTCGTAAATATGGTTGTCTCCACGTCGTCAGAAGATTTCACGGATGTTGACAGGCGACACGAGTTGATGTTCAGGCAAATGAGGAGGAAACAACTTGCAACTACTGACTCCAAACTAAAAACCAATGCTCTACAAATCCTTAATGCCAGTTCTGCTATATGAAACTGAACGCTGGATGATAAGCAAAAGTGCAGACTACGCTAGCTCGATCAAATCAAGCGCAGTGATATTGATGCACCATTTATGATGGTCTTTGGAAGGAGATAAAGACCGAACGTCTTGGATAAAGATCATTTTATCGCGAAAGCAACACAACGGGTTCTGAACGGCTACAAGTCTAACATCTATTCTATAAATGCAGGTGAGTATGTCAAACGCATTGAATTTTTAAATAAACGGCATATCAGCTTCTTAATGATGCCTACTGTCTTACAAGCGAAATAGAAACATCCAGCCTTTGTGCATGAATAGGGTTTGCATTACTGAAACCGTAAGCCCCTTTGTCCTGGTATCTAATCACTTATGAAGACAATCGTTTTATGTTATTATTTGGCCGATAATTGATAATAGACGATCATGTTTCGCTTCATCGATATAAAACGATGTGTGTACAAATGGATGTGGAACGCAAGACCATAAGGTGCATTTCTTGGCCAGATTCACAAAGAGATCGTAATAAATCCAACGAATTGATTCCCAAAATTGATTTTGGAAACTCTTTTTTTCAACTAGGGAGAACGGAGCGGAAAACAGCGGAGTCGTGGTGGGCGTATACCCAAAACCCTAAAAATGTCTGAATTCTTCCAAGTAAAAATCCTCGCCACTTCTCGTCAAATCAGATCACACCACAACATAAGGCCAATGTTCAAGACTAATGCTTCGACCACAATTATCCAGAGAATGTAGCATGTTTCTAAGTCCAAGTTGAGGGCAGGTGGTAAAATCGAATAAACGTACCAAAAGAGTTGGAATTTACGAGAGAATGTAGCATGTTTCTAAGTCCAAGTTGTGGGCAGGTGGTAAAATCGAATAAACGTACCAAAAGAGTTCGAATTTACGAACACAACACAAATTACAACATCAAATTTCATGTAATTGTTATTTACTTGGCCTGTAGTGCAAACACACCCCACTTTCTTAAGTGAAAACTTTTGCAAAGGCATTCGCACAAACAACCTTGCAAACATGCCAACTCTCAATTAAATCAATAAGTGAATGGCATTGCGTCGTGTACTGTACCGGCTGTTTTTATTTAATGGTCAGCCCTTCAGTATCACTTGTTGTCAAGTTGTATAAATATTGATCCTGTCATTGAATTAAATGACAGTTGATCAATTTGTATCAATAAACATGATTGAGGTTGAAAACAGAAAGCCATCGTCATCTATCGATGGGAAAATGTTTGCAATTGGTTCAAGGCGACATGCGCCGTACTTTTTGTCCTAATGAACTAGAGAGAAGACAATAAACTGCGGGAATGCTCCTTAAAATTCACTTTTATTCAGAATTAGTGCAATGAAACCACAAATGCTTTGATACAGTAGAGAGACACTATCAGGCATGCTGGGAAATAAGCACATATACACTTTCGAGGGAAGACAAACAAACAAGTCAATGTTCGTTTTACTAATGAACTCTTAATTACGACCTCCACTGTACTGTGGAATCATTTTCACTTCAGGGGTGTCGACGGTCGGAATAAATTGTTTGTTATTTCATTTAGCACAGTGATCAAACGTCTTGCGAATTATGAAACCTTGAAGAACAAACAAAATCTTAATTACCCACTTGCCGCAAATGATGATGCACTCCGCCCCGCCATAGATCTTTAAGTGAATACAGCTGAGAGTGGGCGCATATGTTGTAAGAGAAATGACGACGCTTATGCACTGAACAGATATCCCCATGGAGAAGATTACATCGTTTTCGATCTCAACTTGTCACCATAAACTAATTTGTCGTCACAATAAATCACAATGAATGTCGACCTGGCCTCCGCCAGCATGAGCTCATACCAAAGAGTCCCACTTCAAAGTTGTTTAGCCTTTTGATCAGCAGCGCATAGTCTGGCGGCTGGCAGCCCACATTGCCATTAATTGCCAACAATTATACAATGAAAAAGGCAAATCTTTTATACTATGGCTGGTTGTTTACAGTTGCAAATTAATTACTCGCAAAATCTAAATGACTGCATGGAAATCTTGTTCTAGGCCGTTGCCTTGCCCCGAGTGTGTGTATACATATGTATGTAGACTCTCGATTGGCTGCGACTGACGCAGACTCTTCACCCTTTCAAATGTTACACATTTAACGACGACCTCAAGTTTGTAAGAGACGAACTGTGGAGTCTTTCAATGGGCATCTCAATAGGCAGCAATTAAGATTTCATCGCAATAGGAATTGTGGTTCATTTAGGACAAGCGGCCGAGGTCTGCGAAGTACACTGTGTTTGTTGAATGTTGAAAGCGACGCAAAAATCCCAATTAATGTCCAGAACTGCTTCTGTTTACATTAAGCAGAATATAGTTAGTCGACCACACACTAGCTAAGGGACCAATCTAAATGTCCGCAATTGTGCTCTCAACAATTTCACCTGTTATTAGGTAAGACGAAGTCAATTCATTCATATACAGCAGCGGCATGATCGCAAACTTTGTTGGGATTGAGATCACCCCTTGGGGTGATCTAAGACATTTCTATGGTTAATTCATTCATTTCAAGTGACCTCATCTGATGAAGCATTTGATTTGAAAGAATCTGACGATCATTGATGGAGTGATTGAAAGGTTAGGCAAGAAACAACGAGTGTCGTTCATATGAAATTAACAATTTATACTGAATTAGTCAGAATCGTAGATACAAGTTCAAAGCAACTGCCGCGAGTGGAACCGAAAGTCCTCGCATTAAAGTTGTGGTCTCATCACTGCATCATTCAGTCATCGCGGCATTGCTAAGATCAGTTGGGTGATTAGGTTACAAATGCATAACTTAGGTGAAAAACGAAAACACCAAAGGCTTCATCAACCGCTCTTGAGATTGCCCGTGTTTCCACGCCATAGCCAGATATGGATGATCAAAGTGTTATACATTTTTAGCCGTCCTTCGAAAGGGGAACTGCTATTCAATTGTCTCTTGAGCACAAAAAAAAGCAATTGTTATTTCGATGAACTGTTGCAACTGTTGCAAAAAAAGAAGAACAGACCACTTAAAAAAAGCTTACGCAATATACTGTTTAATGTATAAATAAAATATCCTGAATACATACATATCTTGCAACATTGGTTGCAAATATCGAGTGTTGAGAAATGTTGAGAAATCGAGGTTGCAAAAATCGAGACTGCGTTGTTTTGCGTTTGATCATCGTAAGAACTAATGTAACATTTTTACAACCCAATTTGATTACATATATTACAGAATATGGGCGCAAATTCATAGTCAGCTCATTAATAGTGCCTAAAGTCGACTTTAGTTAAAACCGGCACTGAATCAAAAAGCCGACTTTAACTTTTCATTATTCATAGACATATGCCTATGCATATTTAGTATCTATTTAATGCCAAAAACACAATAGGGCTTTGCTGCTGGCGTTTTTCACGTTACGAGTCTAGAGTTTCAAACGCGCTTTGAAATGTCAACTCAATTTATCAGCTGTTTTCACAAATCACAAATCCCACATGAAAAATATTGTGCTCTTACTACTCCACTAATTTCAGATCACTTTACCTGTTAATTGCCATTTTTCAAATGTAGTTGACTCTCAATTTGAGCGAAGATCTCTCAATTTGTAAGGGAGTGTGATTGAAATTTTTTCCAACATGTCGAAAAATCCTTTCGTGAAATTGGTTTTATGACATTCATCCCATTTCGCTCAAAAAAGCACGAAGTCGTCTTTTGTGCATCGCATATGTCGCCTGTTTTGAAAGACAACGCTAGCAGCAAAGCCCTATTGTTATTGTGAAGTGATTTCATCGAACAAACCCAAATGTCAAAATATTTCACGAGAAATCTATTACTACCACAATTCCCATTTCCATTTTTAGATTTTAGACATGAATTCATTAGACAATAGACCTTTGAATTTATTCTGTCACTTACTATTCAATTGTTGATTCGCAGTGTCTTATTTCACTGCAATTACTACCTGCTGTAGTTGAAAACTTACAACTTACAAGTTTCGGAAGTCAAAAACTGTTCGTTAGTCAACCGCAACATGATCATTTGATATATATCCATCGAAAGCCGCAAATTCGCCACTGCTCTATAAAATCTACACGAACAATCTAAACAGTTCATATACACATGCATGTGCACCGGAGAACAATAATAATACTTTCAACTGAATCTCCGAAACATTGCCGATGCAAGAGCGTGTTTATCGTGTAAACAGAAGGAAAAACAAAACCAACGCAATTCCAATGTATCGCCACCCAAAGCGCAGGGCAGCTCTCAATTTACGCCCTGAACTCATCAAGAAAGAAACTTTCCGAATTCGGAAATCGACACCGACATGATTGACACATGAAAACTGACACATTGCATAAGACGACGCACACCGCACGCACACACAAGCCACACATACATATTGCACTTCGGGATTGCAGCCACCGAGTACCACACTGAATGGGAGGGGAAAAAAAGTGAAAAGCACGGGAGACGGAACTATACGAGAAACCTTTCTTGCTCCCCAAGCTCGGGCCCATCATTCATAGTGAGTTGCCACCGGGAGCGGCTGACAGAAAAGCATAACATAAGCCGTAGCAGCATGATGCATTAGTGAATATCTCGAGTTACGTGTCGACGGTTTGCTGGATAAGATTTCCATTTTGAACATCAAGCAGATTCAATGATTTTTTTTTGTTTGTTTTCTCATTGTTTTGCTGCTCTCGGTTTTGTTTCAAACAAAAGAGCGTATATTCAATAATAAACAACAAACAGACAATGCTTCATGGTGGTTAATTGTGACAGTAATTGAAACTGAATATTGAACATATTGTAACCACCACACGAGCTGGGCAGCGCACAACAAAAACCAAAAAAACGAGAGTATAGAGTTTAGTCCGCCGCGCCGCCGGTTGACACGTACGATCCAGGAGTCGGGTTGCCTGTGGGGAGTGGACTCGTCGTCGAGTGATGTCGTGTGTAGAACTGAAATTGAGGGTGAAATCCAGGGCTCTTTGTGGGGCTTGCTGCTGCTTTGTAATTAGATTTCAAGGGGAGTCGAACAACAAAATCGGGTTTTTCAATTTCTGTCCTAGTTATTTGTTTTAAGTGTGTAATCCAATTCTGTCGACATTGATGAGGTTGGGACGCTTAAAGTTCAATTCAGTTGCCTTTCAGCGCGAAATGCTATAGTGGATGCATTTTTGAGTGTTTGTTTGACTATTTAAGGTTCGGTGGTCGGCGTGGCGTAGCCATCTATGTACGTTACGGGGGGTTCTGGGTTTAATCCTCGACATAAACTGCTTTGACAATTCAACAATACTGTGTGTCGCTTCCATTCGTTAGAGAACAATGACAAGCACCACTCCTATTGGTTAATGTAGAAGCTACATCCAGGTTCACCTCGGACTATTGCGCCAGCCCTGTTATTATAATATCCATGATAATTTCATTCACATTGCATGCATTAGATGCAAACTCTTTCAAAAGATTAATAGACATCACCCTCGTCGTTATGCTCGTTAAGAAGAAAATAAAGCGAGGTGAATCAAGACTTAACGGTCATTGAAGAGGCAGATTTTGATTTCACAGACATGTCGGCTGAGATCCGCCTCCAACACAGATTCTACAACATCATCCTCATATGTGCACTAACGAAGTTCAAGACGCCATCAAAGATAACTCCAATCGCCTCTTTTATAAAAACGACAAAGTCTAGGAGCAGGTGTCAGGGAGGTAAGCAGGCCTTATTAAAATAGTGAATACGGGATTAATTCAGACAGAACTTCCAGCTGTTGCTTAACGAGTCATGCTCGTCAGTAGAGACTGATAGAGAAAAAGGGATCTCAACTCCTGGCAATGAAGTACTCGTCTCGCCTTGCATTGAAGAATTCGATAAGAACAAAAATGCTGCAAACTGAGATGGTTTGCCATCAAAGCGCAGTAAGACCAGTGGGAGTGTTCTACTAGCATGCATCAGATCATCTGCAGAATTTAGCAAATAATGGCCGACTACTGGAATACAACAACTCCATGTGCTCTCTCCACAGAAATGGAGATCATACCTCGTGCAAGAATTGTGAAGGTATAACCCTGCTCAGCGTCGTCTTTAAGATCCTGTCCAGGGTACTACGTCAAATTCCAAGGTCGTATCGCACTTACAAGCGAGACTTCGGTCCCAACAAATCCTGACAAAGACAAGCGAGTTTCAAATTCATACGATTTCAATCGATTTTAAGGCCACATACCGAATTTGAGATCCAGGAAAAATTGAGCCAGTTGCGTCATATCACGCACCTCCGAACTGTTGGAAATCTGCACCGAATTATAGCAAGTTGTATCGTTGCCCTGTGGTTTTTTTTTAATCTGGAGAAGGTAGTGTGGTGAGTAGCTGAAACCATGAAGTTCACTGTTCTTTCAAATCAGTTTTTTGGGCTACGACATCGATATCTCCGCGGGTTCCTAACATGGCGTGGTAGAAGCTTACACAGCTATTGAAGAACAAGCGACGGGAGCTGATCTTAAGAGTAAATGAGGAGTAAACCAAATGCATTCTATCAAGCAAGATTCGGTCTCTTGCTCATCACCTAGGAAAAAATGTCACTATTGACAGCTGAACACCACAAATGACATCTTAGTGGAGAATCGCACTTGGCAAACGTCACCAGAACCACGAGGTCAATGGGCTGTACATAAAATAGAATGTAGCCCGAAAAGAAAATGTCCGTCGACTATACTACCACGAGCACATGAGGCGCAGAGTAGAATAAAAAAGTAGAATAAAAAGTAGAATAAAAAATGATGAGGAATAAACTATTCTCCTGTCCATTGCTCGGAGTAATTAGAAAGAAGTTGCTGGGCTCCCAGCTTCTGTATTATGAGACCTGGACCTATCGGATGTAAAAAACCACTACCCACTCAAGTGTAATACATAATTCCTTAAAAAAAGGTGAAAGTTTGTTTTGATTTCCGTTTAAAAACGAGCAATCGAGAAATTGGTGAAACAAATTTCCGGTTCAATCTCGCCACAATAAATCCAAATTTTCTTAAATAGTATTAAAAACCATTCATTCCATCGATTGATAAAATATAAATTGTAAAATTGTGTTAAATAACAATTTTACATAAATGTTACCAAAGAAAAAAACAACGACGAGGATGATAAAAATCGATCATTTGTGCAAGAAATCCCTTAGGACAAATAATTTTGATCATTCTTACTCAGAAATAGAACGGCGGCACCGCTTAAAAATCCCAGCGCACGCTTACCTGAAAAATGAAGGAAACAAACGATAGGTTAATTGATGAAAATACTTAAAGAATTTAAAATGAAAATGAATACATCTCTAATTTAAGCCAATTAGTTCCATGACAAATGCCACAACATCCGCGAACTAAAACAAATTTAAAAACCTCATCACAGAGAATCTGAAGCCGAGATTAACGAAACCAACGTACACCCTTAGCTTGTGAATACCGGAAACCGTCCCACGTACGATTGGCCAATATTTCTTCTTTCTGCATTCCTAGTCCAAAAGCCACATTCTCTCGTCCATCATCCATTTAGTTCACTTAAGAGGAAAATACCAGGGTGGACGTTTATTGGTTACCATAAATCATCGGTAACAATACAAGTCTGTCGTCCTACTCGGACTTGTGCACCCCCATCACGCTAACAACAGTCTACATTCGCATCGTTTGTGCGTCTATCTCATCCTGGATGCTCACTGAGACACCGAGTGACTGAGACATCATCTCATTTCAAAGACAATTCATATCACTTAAAGTGATAGAAATCATTGCGCTCTTTAAGTGCGCGGAGGAGAAGATGAGATGGACTTGTCGTGGTCGCCGCTTTAGAGGCTATTACTTGTGATTGTGCACAACCGGCATATGGCAAGGAGAATACGTAATGCTGATGAGGAGAATTAATTTAAACTTTAGTGTCACACTATTTAAATAACACCCCACACATGGAGAGGGAAATTCTTGAAAAAGAAAATAATCACCGTTAAATTGGTTGAAGTCATCAAATGAAGTTATTTCTATCAAGTGCAGATATAATGTTTTTGGCAAAGTGCTGGATGTGAACCATTTGTGTGTAAGTGCCGCTTGTGTTAGGAGACCAATGAGATGTTCTCGTTGTGGTGATAAACAAACATTAATTTATTTAGTGATATCATAATTTGATTAAAGAACACGTCTAAGTTTTAGATGGAACTATGTACCACTTGATGGATGTGCACTTAATTTTGTTTGATGTTTTTTTTTTACTTTCGCCAAAAAACAGACCGGACAAGTTGACATAAGATGCAACCGTTGCTAATATGAACTGGGCCCTGACAGTAGACCAGTAGTTCAACAAATTTATATAAGTTCGTGCTTCTCATGTTAAGCATTCCGGGCTGCATTATCTCATCGAGCACAAGATTGAAAAATGTCAGATAACATCTACATATCATCACAAAAATCTACGAAAGTTACACCATTGTGGAATTATATTCAGACACACTTATTACGGCCACGGATTGCTCACTATTACGTTCACTTCGATAGTTAGATCAACGGAATCTCAAAAATTTGGTGGACAGCACTCAGGAAAGCTGTCAACTGTAATGCACTCAACCAGGTGTAACGACTGGCTTGCATGAGGGGCGTTAAGAAGCACTTCTTCTGCTGCACTTAACATACTCGATCACTTCAGTCCGCTGGACATATTCCACAAACAGGTAGCGGCCAGCAGTCTTGAGACTCAATACACTTTGACTACGGTCCGAACTCAGCAGTGGCAACTCAACTATTATTTTACAAATTCGACTTAATTCCCAATGAAAATGTTTTTGTTTTTGGCCATCTTCGAGAAAAACTTCTCTACCAAGAACCCTTCCAGATCCAGAGGTTGGAAGCCTGGCATTGATACGCTGGACGATCCCTAGCGAATCCTTGCAACTCCCCAGCCACTGCAGCGTTATTCAGGCAGAATCTGTGTAAAGACTCCAACTCGTACCTTTTGCAACTTCGAGAGAGAGACGTGATTTTCGTCCGTCGAGGGTCATAATTAAGTTTTACGAAAACCCTCTAGTCACATATTTTGACAGTTGAGTGTTCCTTTGACCAAATTGAGTGTTACCTTTAACGAGAACACTTCACTCATGAATGATCATTCGGAGGGTTCTCATAGTTTTTATTCACACCGCCCTTTAACTGATTTGTCTGTGTCATTTCTCAAGATATTTTTACTTCAATGTGGGGTATCATCTATTGGAGTACTTGGAGCCAGCACTAGATACAACAGACAGGCGATTGAACTGCTAAGTCTGCAGCCACTCCGATGGCAGTTTCGTTAGCCGAATAAGGGATGGCGACTTTTGGAATACTGACGCAATTGTGTTTGTCAAAAAATACAGTCCGGCCTCCATGTCTACTAATCACGAATTACACTTGTACTTGGTGTACAAGAGCTGATTCTGATTTGACTTGAATTTCATATGCTTAAGAATTCCCTTGGGTGCCACGAGACCTCAACTACCATTCGGAATCGTTAAAATGATTATACCATCAAGTTAAGAATTGTATCAATTTAACTTCAACAACGCAGAAATTTAAAATTATTCCACACATTGCAGCTCTCTCGAAGCCTCTTTTAAGTTCTGGCACACACACAACCACTTCCAGCTGTCATTAAATACTCTGAAACTATGTACGTACATGATATGGCATAATTGTTTTCATCTAGATTGGCCCACATTGCTTAGATCGTCATACTGCCATGTACGTATATACTTCATTGCATTATTTACGTCCAAACGAACCATCCAAGAGGCAGTGCAGCGTTCTTTCTCATTGGAGCTACCGCTTGCTTTTAACAGGGTTGCATCAGTTTCTCGTTATCGCCCGTGGGTGGTAGCGTCTGCTAAGGGAGTGATGACCTCATTTTTTGTCCTCTTACTTCCATCACGATGGTTGATTGTTGATTTGCTACGAAATATGCATCTGCGACAGAAGTACGACCATCATAAGCCATTAATGTTGCTTAAGGGAAGGCGGAGCTTTTTTCTTTTCTTTTTGATTTAATGTTTCAGAGGAGCACATAGACTGCTTTTTTTTTGTTTCTGTATGTGATGCAGTGCGGTTCCTACCTCAAGGACTGACCCAGATCGTTGCTGGGATGCATATCAGAATATGGAGAAATGTGTGGGGGATGGTTTGCTCGTGGAATTTTTATCGGAGACAAAAAGGGAAGGGCATCCATCCACACAAAGATGATAATTCTTCAAAGCTTTCAAAATTTAATACTTAATAACATTCCTCATTTCTGTCTGCCTGCCTGTGTTCGTGTGCTTGTGCTTGTTTGAGAGGATAACAAAAGTAAAGGATGAACCTCTTGGGATACAGTCCATCCATCCACAAGGACAATTACGCCTTAAAGTGGATCTGGAGTGGCACAGTTTTACATGGATCGTTGACTAATGAGTATCTGTGTGAGTTTTCGAGAGCTTGAAGGATTATCATTTTCTTGTGATGAAAGATTTCATTTGATGAGGGGTCGACACCGATGAGGACTGAACGAATGGGGATGTGCTCTTCATGGGTTATTGATTTGCCGATGGACTCGTAAAGAACATCAAGTGGGGATTAAGGGCTGAGCTTGTCGATTTATGCTTTTGGGACTTTGACTAAGCATGCGTAGGTGCGGGCGTGTCGTAAATGCAAGAATGTTCAGAGTAGATAATGTTTATTTCTCAATTGGGCCTGTCACCCTCGATAATCTATGGAATTCCGAAAATTACTGTATTCGGAATTTATCATCAGGGGCTGCCGCTTGGATATTTGAACAACATCGTTAATAGATTCACATCAGGGAAGGAACACTATCGATTCTCTGGTGGGAGATGGGAATTAGTTTGTCTGCATATCTTAGAGGCAATCTCGTGAGATTTCGAATCAATAGATGCCAAATTTGAGGAATACTTTCGCCAAAAAAACAGGCCGGACAAGTTGACATAAGATGCAACCGTTGCTAATATGAACTGGGCCCTGATAGTAGACTAGTAGTTCAACAAATTTATATAAGTTTCGTGCCTCTCATTTTAAGCATTCCGGGCTGCATTATCTCATCGAGCACAAGATTGAAAAATGTCAGATAACATCTACATATCATCACAAAAAATGCCCCATTTTTCCAAGCTGCTCATTCATTTAGATCAAGTCCAAACAAACGGAAAAAGAAAATAGAAAAATCCCAATCATATCTCATGCCATGCCCATCATAAATGTGACAGTTGCACAGGCCATATCACACTATCATCTGGGCTTAATTGAGAAACAAGTTTCGGTGTTAAATTGTCGTCGCATCACCATCAGAGGGGTGTGACAGCGCTTCAGTCAATCGGATCGCCACACATTTGGATGCGATTGCGCATTTTGATTGAAATTTATTAAGATATTTCAGAGATTATCAGGGGTCGTCCCACGTGCTTTGGGCCATCGTTCCACTGGCCGGATGTTTGTGTTCGTGACTAATGTGTCTACAAATCGGTTTCTATTTCTGAAATAGTTTTCGACATTTTTGATGTATCTAATATTTCTTAGTTTCTTCCACAGTCCTTCTGCTCTAATCGCTGTAATAAATCGCTTGGGTGGTGATCAGGAAACCCCTCGAGAAATGTGCTCGAGTTTGGTATACATACATACCCTGGAAGTGGGATTAGACGTAAATGTCAAATAATTTTCGATAATTCTGGTTTTGAATTTATGACTTAGTGTGGGAGTTGATTGTAGGCCAGTATTACTGTGGCTGTGTGTGAAAATTGGAACGTCTCCTTTTAACGTGTGACACGACCGTGTGAATCGGAATCATAATTGTTTCTTCTTTCATTCCAAGGTGGGATTTTGATTTGGTGTCAACGTTGTCAAGGGAATTATGACCACATTTAGACTACGTTTGATCTTACAATGCAGCATTTCAATTGAGTGGGGACGACGAGGTAAATGCTTCAAAGGAATATGAGTTGAATGATTAAAGACCTTGTGATGAGACATGTTTGATGGTCGACTGCTTTGTGAAAGGTGTGTATAAGGAACATCAGTAATCCCTTCATGGTCGAATATTTCTTGGATCCGGTACATCCATTGCGGTCGAACGATGAGATGCGGATTACAATCTTGTGAGTTCGTCAGCATACTCATTTCCCAGAATGTTGCTATGTCTTGGAACCCAAACAAAGGTGATGCTGCACTGTGTCTTCAGCGAAGCCAGCTAATACTGACATTCCCCGACTGTCTTTGAGACGATGTAGATCGACTGAATGGCCCTAATTACAGCTGGACTGTCTACGCATGTATGCAGGGCCGACCCATATGTGCAGGAAGTGCAAATGCACAGGGTGCGCAGCGCTTGGAGCGCATTGTGAAGACTAAGTACAGAATTTTATTCGAAAGTCAAAATAAAAAATCCCACAAAGTCGTTGAGTGAAATGTGCAGAAATAAAATCTGCAAGCGGTCAGACTTCAATGCCAACTCACATTCCCTAGCAGGATTTTTTCGAGGAATTAAACAAATCTTAGATCACTTGACCCCAAGTACTCCTTGGGACTAAATTCGGGTAGTACTTCAAGCTTTCATTCCTTGCCGCCACTTGTATACTTGTCGACATAATAACTTATCGCCTGGTTGTCCCAAGAAGTGTGCAGATACGAGAAAGAGATTGTAGTGTGTAGCGACCTAACCTAAGCCAGCTGGACCCCATCAATATCAGCTAATGTTACAAAAAGTGTCCAGATAGCAATGACAGTTTTTCCAATTGTTATGTTTCAGCAACTGGCACATTTTCCACCTTTCAAAATATTCATTTATGTTTGCGAACAATTGAAGGAAGGAATGTTGTCCCATTCCATACAAAATTACAAAAATATACCTTCAATATAAAGCCAGAATATCTCGGGAACCACTTATAGGCCGGCTTTTTTATATGAAATTTATGCTGTGTGCGTGGAAGACTTTAGTTTTCAGTTTGTGCCAAAGCTGTCTGTCTAAATGGGCCTAGCGTCATAGTTGGATTTTGTGCGTGAACTCAACTCAAGCACCATATGAAAAGTAACCAGTTAAGAGAGCTCGTAACTGACCTAAGTTTCCCTTATTTGGTTTTGATTTTAAAATTATCTCCTTGAATAGCCATATAATCAATACCGCAGCTTCGACACCAAAATCGTTAGACGAAGTTTCAATACTAAGCTGGATAAAGATTGCCATGGTGTGACCACGCAAAGCTGCATTCGCAAACCTCTGCCAGAATGTTTATTGATCGAGTCACCCTGTCACTGTTTGCAAGTTCGAGGTCGCACGAGGAGGCTTTGTCAAGAAATCATCAAAGTCGTGTCGGTTTCATAACAGATAAAACGTAACTGCTACGCTACAACAATCTCTGGAAATTATCTCATACCTCATGCTTGTCTACATAACAAACTACAAAAAGATCAGGTACACTGAGAAGAAACTGAAAAGACGAACAACTCACGAAATTCACTAAACAATCTTCCCAGACCCTCTTGAGATCTTGTCATTCTAGACTAAGCTTTGTAGTTCATTCCGTGCGCCAGAAGACTAAGCAACAAACACACGCCCTCCTTCCACACATGAGATTTCGAAAGCATCACAGATGAAAGAATTTCACGGTACCACCAGTTGCAATTACAGAGCATACACGCAATTAACACGGCCTTTGTGGCACGTTGAATTTGTTTACGTTCCTCACCTTTAATCCGTGCTGTAAACAAACGAATAATGTTGCAATAGGCAAACACAAAATCCTCCTCCACCTCCAGTCGTTCATCGTGGGCTGCACACGAAAAGCCGCGTCTCTAATTGAGCAATCTTTGGCCAGTGCGCCGCGCCGCCGAGATCCTCCAAGAAAAGAAAGAAGCACTTCAACACCGCAACTATTTAGGGAGCCATTCATGAGTCCACTCGAGAGTGAATGAGAGGGTGCCGGTGCCAGCTGGGAGATTTCTTTGACTTTTCTTCTTTTGGGTCATGTCCACTTGATATTTGAGTTCCCACTTTGCTCGCTCTACCGCTGTGAGTGGAATGTGATTCGGGTCATGTAATGACCTTGATATCGGATCAAATAAGGTGTGGACTTCCTGTGGAAAGGGAAACCTCTAGACCGTGTTCAATTCTTTCGACACACAACATCTGGGGCACTATGTCACGTAGGGATCACATATGGATGTGTGTGTTTAGTGTGTGTATGTACATCTGTGCGGAGGAGTCACAGTTTTGCATAACTCAGCCACATGTGGTGGTCGGCTATAGTCGGTTGGCAGGATGGAGAATAAAGAGAAAGACGAAATCGCAAATGGCAAACTTTTATGGTCTCTTTTGGGATATCCTCCTCTTCGGCATTGTTTTTTCGTTTTTCCATCTTTTTTAATGAACCGCCTGATGTGAATTTTTATTGGACCGAGAGGAGAGCATGGCACTAGAACATGTGTGTGTGACGTCCTATGAAAGGGCTTTACGATAAATGCGTAGAATGTTAGCAGAGCACGCCAGTCTGTGTGCTCTGCAATAAGATGGTCGACTTGCGTTTGATTCAGCAATAAACGAGGACACACCTTGCATGGGGATTGAGACGACCATTCACAATAACCTATACACATACACTCATATAAGTTGTGATGCATTTATTTTTAGTTTGATTCTAAGCCTTTGCCCCAGACACTCGGTGTTTACGTAAAATTGTAACGTAAGTATACTGTGCATAGAAACATGCTAAATTGACATCCCATCATGTATAAACATAGAAGACTTCAGACATAATTGCCTGAAATCGTGGACCTCGATACTTACCCATGCATAATTTCATATGGTTTCTATCGTGGTCTCCAATAAGGACTAAACAACTCCGTAACCATTTGAGATATCTCAAAATGAAGTACAATCAAAATATTTTTCGATTTATATGCCCACCACGGGCACATTCGGTTCTGTTGAACCCACTGCCACATATTTCGACGGAAACGAATGGTATTTCGTTCAAAATTGCTTATGAGATCCTCTTACGACACCCGCTCGTTGCCTTAGACCAATGATGATAAGATCTATGCGGCCAATCGACAGGACCATTTATCTATGTATATAACACGCCAATTGAGTTTTCAATATGTTGATTATTACATCTTCTTGAAAACACATATCATGTCTAGTCTATGCAGATAACCAAAGAATTAACGTTGCTACATATCTCTGTACCGGAAAAGTGACGGTCAACGAAAAAAACTGCGCAATGAGAACATGAAAACCACACAATACAGTTACTATTTGTGGATGAAGGTGTTTCTTAAAGTACATCAGGGTTCTGTTCATTGACGAAACAGTTGAGCAAAAAATGCGACATTGCGATGAATCTTCTAATCATCTTCTAATATTTCTAGAGTCCAATATGAGAACGTACGCCACTTCATACGATCAAGTGGCTTTAGTTCTTGAGTTAACCTCATTTTTTATAAGGGTGCAGGCCAAGATCTTTTCACAAAATCTGCCATAATGTTTTCCGAGCATGATTCTTGGGAATTCCATGCAATCCAATGGTTTGATTGGTTTGACAATAAATTCCTTGTCCACTGGGAGGAGAATTACGACCAAAAAGCTTTTAAAGTTCTCGTCACAGACGCCGAATGTCTATTTATTTTAATTATTTGTAAACGTTCTACCTTCCATGATGGAAGTTGTTGTTATGTTCAAATAAATACGACTAGTAGAACGTTTACACCGCACCCAAATTCCACATTGCGAGAAAAAAAATTTCGAAATCCAATTTTTCCATTCCCACTGGAACTTCAGCATTTCAAATGACATCTATTAATGAAATTAATGATTTTTTTGTTGACAGCTTTTTTTGCTTATGTCAGCGGGCTGAAAAGTCATTAAACTTGCAAATGCAGCGAGGAAATTGAACATTTCGCTACAATTCGAATTGCTGGATAATATATGGCAAACTGTTGAACATTTTGCCTGGAATGTTGAAACTAGCTGAAATGTTGGATTTAGGTGCGGTGTGAATGTACTATAAATTAAAATGACCGCTACATGCGGATGACTGCTGCAGGAAGCGCCATAATGAACAGTCAAGCGGCCATTGGAGCAATTTCGACGATAGAAACCAAGTCCAAGCTGGTCGCAGTTGCCGCGAAGAGATTACAGTATACAGCACGGCAATGAAACATCTGATGAACTTGCTGTGCCGAATCTCACTCATCGCAATAAAGAAAAGAGTGGACGACACAATCATAGAGAAAGAAATTAAAGGAGAACCTGCGAGACAACTGGGATGCTTTGGCCAAAGATGAATAGTGCAAAAACTGGTGAACTTCTTTAATGCAACAAAAATTTGCTGGCGATGGTATAGTTGTAACCATCTGAATTATGTAAAGGGTGATTTTTTAGCTATTATCCTTTTGGCAACACTGGTTTAAATAGCTGACGCACGTTTCGTGTTTTGTTTCAAACATCTTCAGTTTGGTCTATAATTTAACCATGAATCGTGTTACAAACGAACAACGCTTGCAAATTTTGGAGTGAATATCAGCCAGCGGCATTGCAAGAGCTACCAATGCATCCAGAAAAAGTCACAGTTTGGTGCGGTTTATGGGCTGGTGGCATTATTGGACCGTACTTCTTCAAAGATGATGCGAATCGTAACTTAACTGTGAATGGTGAGCGCTACCGTGAGATGATATCCAATTTCTTTTTGCCCAAAACCCAAGAGCTTGACTTGCATGACATGTGGTTTCAACAAGACGGTGCCACATACCACACAGCACGCGCAACAATGGACTTATTGAGGGGCGAGTTCGGTGAACATTTTATTTTACGTTCGGGGCCGGTCAATTGGCCGCCTAGATAGTGCAATTTAACGCCTTTAGACTATTTTTCGTGGGGCTATGTTAAAGCTCATGTCTATACAGACAAGCCCGCTTCAATTGACGCATTGGAAGACAACATTGAAGCATTTATTCGTGAGATACCGGCCGAAATGTGGGAAAGAGTATGCCAAAATTGGACTAAGCGGATGGACCATTTGAGGCGCAGTCAAGGTCACCATTTGCATGAAATTATTTTCAAACATTAAATTATATGGACCGTACTATCGATTCAAATAAAGATTTCATGCATTTTTCTGCATTTAATGTGTTTTTTTTTTGAAAAACTTCCTTATAGCTTTTAAAAAATCACCGTTTACCATGAAATGAGTTTACATAGATACAAGATCTGCAAAATATTCCATTAAAATCTATTTATCAGATTTATATGGATATCAAGATCAGCTGAAGTACTTCCCTTTCCAGTAACACAATACACACACATTTAGAAACGAGTCACTTATTTCTTGCAGGAAAAATGGAAAAGCTTCTCCTAAATACACATAAACAAGATCAGAAATCCCCGTACTTTCATAGCATTTGTATGCCTCATTTACAAACCAAAGGCATTTCGCTTAACATTTGGAAGCAGTCAATTCAAAACATAGTCAATTCGTGCACTCATTCATGGTCGAATAACGAATAACAGCAAATCGCACTCATCATGACACAGCCATCGGGGACAACTAGCAATCACCAAAGCACTTTGTTGTTACACATACGAATGAATCCAACTAAACCAACTTAGACAGTGATCCTTCGTCCATCAAGCACGTCATGTTCCATGTCCATCCCTAATTACACTGAGTACATCCAAACACCATTAGACCGGATGACACATCTCACTCGTACTTTATGTTTTCATACAGCTCCACTGGGCCTATAAAAGGATTCGCTTTCAGGCTTGTTTCTCATCCAAATCGTGAACGCACAAAGTCTCCGTACGGTCGTAATGCGAAAGTTAATCCGAAGGATATTCGAAAACGCCCCTTTTCATGGATTCGCCTATATCCCACGCAGGGACATCCATTGGCTCGAAAGGCTACTCTGGAGTATTGTCTTGATTTCCGCCACTTATTTTTCCATAAGCATTTGCTGGAATCAGTGGGAGCGTTACAAGGTTAATCCGACAGTGCTTGGTGTTGAACGGGTATACGGGACGAGAGAATTTCCCTATATGGGCGTAACAATGTGTTCCAATTATTTTGACGAGGAACGTGCAGAAGCAATCATTAAAGAGTAAGTACGACTTCCATTATACATTTCTTTGATTATTTCTCCTTGAATATTGATCAAATTATATTCTTCGCCTTTAGAAGTTGAGAATGGGTATGTTCACGCTGAACGGCCTGCACTTGCAGGTTACATCGGGGTTATTAGGTTGCACTACGCTATTGGCAAAAAAGCCTTCAGAATGAGTCTGGCTCACAATGATTTCTGCAGAAGTATCAGGTATGAACACGATGTGGAAACCATCATGCAAATTCTCGGCTCTTGCAGTGGCATCTCTTCTCGAAGAAAAATTTACTTTGCGCCTAACTTTTTCGACAACCTGCCCAATGTAAGTAATACTTGGGTTAGCTTTCTTTATTGCATTGTTAAAATCCCCTAATGGTGGACTTAGTGTGACAGTTGTACGCACTTCTCTTCTTCACCGTCAGCTGCATTTCCACGAAATGCCTACTTGTTGCCAAATGAGCTTGCTGCTCGATTTTCCGCTTCCCACCCTTTCACCATGTGTCATCTCTTCTTACATATGCATAGCATGCTTCCAATATCCAACACTGAGAAGGTAAGAGTAAAGCAATTCGAGATAAAAGGGAATACGAAGAATCAATCGCAATTCTCGAGCACACACAACTCGGGCTACCCCTTGCACGTTTGTCCTCCCTTGCCTACAAGATTGGAAAGTTGCAGACAAACTTAGCGCTTGTAAAAGCGGCCTTAGAAGTTTTATCCTCTTCGAGGCAGAGCCGACGGACATTGTCTTGACACAGGTTTAAATTGTTAAGGTGGTAGTTCAGACCACAATGGCATGTAAGAAAGCTTGTTAGCAATCTCATGTTTTCTTTGTTAAAATTGAGTATTTCCTTATACGAATAAAGCTTAATTAAACGTGTGGATTGCCTAAGACCATGCCCATGTGTTCACTGGTCTACGTTTGTTTTCCCATTCGTTAATCAGAGTTATGGCTGTTGTTCAATTGACATTACAGTACGGTTCGGGACCGATGAGTGCAGACCGCGAGCTCATCTGTGGATTCGTTGCAATCCCCCTGTGTGCAAGGACCCAGCCAAGTTTCACTTTGTTGTGTCTGACACGGGATTGGTGCATAGCAACATTTGACTGTTTTGGATTAGACGAGAGAGCCTTTTATGTTGCTTGACTGTCTGAAAATATCAGTATATTAACGCCTTTGTGGAGGTTTTGCCTGGCGCAGATCGCGTGGATTTCCGCTTGAAACACTGTAGGCTTCGATCCCATTGATACGGAGATCCTTGTGTTAGGTCCAAAGACTACTCCGTTTGTGTACGACACCAGACATCTACGGTCTTGTGCTGGGACACCATTGGACCAGCTTGCGCGGTCCAATATTTCAAAAAGCGAAAAGCCTTCCGAAACAGGGTTGCTTCACCATAATATCCGGCATTGTACAAGAAATGTCTCTATTGGGGATTGAGTTGAGTCTGCCGTGGTGACCTGTTAAGTTGCCTGGTTTATAATTATACTCATTGATGGCATATCTAGCAGCTACATTCCTAATGAAGATTGGTAAGGGAGTTAGCCCGACTATATCTTCTAGAGCTTTTGTGGGTCAGGTGCGGGTGCACATGGCACCTGTTATTCCAAGACAAGCAATGCGTTGTAGTTTCTGCAACTTATTTGCCGTCGTTAGTTGGAGTGTTTTGGACCACCAAATAATGGCTGCATAGGTAATAATGTGTCTCGCCATCATTGTGTACAACCAATGAGTGATTATGGGAGAGAGACTCCAAGTCCTGCCATATAGACGTCTACTGGCCCATAGTGCTCTGGTACCACTCTCTATGGCGGACTTAATTAGTGCCTTTCAGTTGAGTCGTTTATCCAGGATTACTCCCAGATATTTGACCTCGCTGGAATATGCTAGCGTTGTATTGTTGATTATAATCGGTCCAAAGTTGACTCGTGTCCTCCTGCATAAGGGCACTAGAACGGTCTTACAGGGATTGATAGATAAACCTTAAGTGTTACACCATTCCACGACTTGTATTAGTGCGCTTTGCATTACGTCTGATACTGTCATTTCGTGCATTCCCCTAATAATAATCACCAGGTCATCAGCATAGCCTATTGTGGTATAACCAGATCTATGAAGAATTGCTAATAATTTGTCGATAACTAAATACCATAGTAGGGGTGGTAAAGACCCTCTCTGGGGATATTCTTTTGCCGCAGTTAGAGAAACCGACACTCCTCCAGAAGAGGAGGTGATTGAAAGACTTTCCAGCATGGCTCTAATCCATCGGTTGGTCGATTCTTCGATACCCCGACTGCTGATCACCCTTGCGAACGAATCATAGCCGGCGAAAGCTCCCTCGATATAGAATACTTGGTTAAAACACAGGTAACGCGCATACCGTCGCTTCACGCAATAGAATTGGACCACAACTTATTGTCCCCAACCTTAGAAAAGGGATAGTGCTTACATTTCAAGACAACAAAAAACGTCCTTTTTAACTGCAATGAACGCCACGGGTCGTGTCGTGTGAGATTTTGTTGAAGCTATAATTCTTCCACATCATGATTCTCGAATGATAAATGTGCTACATGTGCCTTGATGGCGACAAGGGAAGCTTCACCGGAGAGAAAAAGAATAGTCAAAAGAAAGTAAAAGTCTGAGGTATCCGGTGAAGCTTGTATCAGTATCTTCTAATAGAAACATCGGCGAATGAACAATTAGAACGCATGGGCGTTTTTGCGCTTTGCACATTTGCGTTCTAGAAATCCTTTGATACTCCGAATATCAAATGAAATGACCGGCTGTAAGACCCCAACAATCACAAAATACTGTCTTCCATCATGGACACTTTAATTAATTCTTTTCAGCAATTGGAACCAAAGTCGTCATCAGACTAAGTTCAGCTATTACATGGAATTTCTACAAGCCTTGACTACAATACGATACAACAACATGGAACTTCTGCAGCCGTATAAAAATGACATAAGACTAAACAAAGTTAACTTTCTGAAGATCCTATGGGACGTGAGTTAAACATTACCATTCACAGACACTTTCAAATAACCCTTCTCGCCCATAGATTCGATCCACATTGTACATGAATGTGACGGACAATGAAGGGAGCCCCGGCCAAGTCGCTAGCATTATCAAGTATGGCTCGAAGGCAGACGAAGATGCACGTCTACATGCAGTCATCACAGAACTGGGCATGTGTGAAACAACATCACTGTTATATGAGTACCAGAACCCAACCGGATTCCGCAGGTAAGTTCCAAACTCTAATTGAACTTGTACATGTGTCCATTGGTCTAGGGAACCTAACATGAGTGCTATTCGCAAAATGTGCAGTCCGTTTAGCGAGTGCGTTCTAAAACTGACGCCATCGATCAGGGACGGGGATAGGGCAGACGCTGTAAGATGAATATCTTAACATTGGCAGTGTCCTGATTGTTTTTCTTTAGTACATCCACAACATCGAAGATATAGTGCCACACGACGATAAGTTTGTGATCCATCGGGAGATGACACTAAACGTGAAGTCGGATGTTGACGTCAATCTGGAACTGATGTCAGCCGAAGATGAGGTTCGTAATGTCCCAATCAAGTACAGAAAATGCCGATTCAGCGATGAGAACAATTTACAATACTTTAAGGTGTGTATGCGGAAGAATCGAATGCATTGCCATTGTGTAACTTAAGTACATTCTGTTTTAGACATACAGTCCGATTCTGTGTCGCATCGATTGCCGCATCAATGCAGCTCTTAGACTATGCAAGTGCAAGCCGTTCTTTTACGTTATCGGCAATGGTCCAGTGTGCTCGGTCAAGGGAATGCTATGCCTCACCGAGAACGACTGGAGACGCAGTGCATGTGATGAGTGCCTTCCGCTGTGCTCCCTCTTAACGTACACAGCACTTAAGGCAATTGAATATAATTACGTACGTAAAATCTACTTCTTCGCTCTTAAGTCTTAACAGAGAGAACATATTACATACAATGCTTTCTTTTCTCAGTCCAAGACAAAGTTTGAAACAACGGTGACAATCCACTTGAGTCTACCGAAAATGGGATTTCGACGCATTGTGGTCTTCAGCATGGACCGGCTTGTCGTTGCGTTTGGTGGAGCGGCCTCATTTTTCCTTGGTTGCAGCTTTTTGAGTTTTGCTCAGATAATCTTCTATTGTATTCAGTCGTTCGAGGAAAAGTACTCAGGATTGTTTTGCAGGAAAAATAAATGAATCCTTGGTATCCACTGAGGAGGATAAATTTATCTTTTTTGAGTGACTTGAACTCAGGAGTTCACTCTGGAGCACTGTGAAGTGGCTCATTGAACATGTCCTGACTGTCAGATGCAGTTCAGGGTTAACGATGCACCCAGAAAAATGGGTGTAAAATGGGCACCCCAATTACTCTCGTCCGTGCACCAATGTGATAGGTATCGACGCAGGCTTATGCCGACGAAAAAAGTATTGCGAAGCCGCCGTTGTGCACAGGAAGAAAAATAAAAAAATAATTTCACCAAGGGAGGGTGACGACAACAACTTCCCTTAAATAATGGCTCTGACATCGACAGACGGCAGAGGGATGCTGCTGTTGACTGTTCCCTGTGCGGCTGAGTATGGGAGTGTGTTGAATTATTGATTTATTGGTGACGCATGGAAGAATAACCAACTCTATTTATGGCAGTTTTGAAGATAAATGATTAAAGCGGAATTATGGTAAGCCTTTTCATTCATTTCAGGGATGATGTTGTTATGACAACGTTATGCTGGATGCTTGCTGAAGAGTAGACATTTCCGGGAACAAAATTTAGGGTCACACAAGCGTTCCTTGTTTGACGGTACATTTAATTGAAACAGTTGATTGACTTTGAAATTGATTCTACACACAAAATCGTAATATACATACGTGCTGAACTGAACTGAGTATGTCTCCGGAAGAATACTCAGAAATGACACACGCGACCATAACAAGCTCTTCGCTTAGTTTCGTTTACTTTTTGACTGACATAAGCATAAAAGTTACTGAAGTCTATTATAGTTGGGAAATGAATTTGAATGAAATAAACAAAAATAGTTAGTTTAAATGCTGATGGCAGGTTAAATCATCGCCTACACTTTAGACCTCAGGTCAAGTGGGGACTCCGCTTGTTCAATACAAAGTGAAACGTCAAAAGTTTGGGAATGCTTTCCAGCTTATTCTTTGGGGTTGTCACTCAGCTGTCATCATTCTTAGCACATCCTCAGGGAGCACAGCACCAATAGAGGGATGGATTCCATGCCGTAAGTTGCCGTGGTTGATGATTGAAAATCAAACGGTTTATGATATGGGAGTATAATATTTACTTGAGAGCGGAATATAACAAGTTTTAGGAGTGTTCGTAAAAGAACATTTTAGTCACTTGTATCTATATATAATATGGGTGGCGCTACAGCCCGTAGAGGGCCAGGGCCTAGCTTCTCAGCAACCACTCGTGTTGTGCGTGCTACTGTTCTATCACGAGTGGAAGGGACCTACAGTTTAATGCCGACTCCGAACGGCCAAGTTTGAGAAGCTTTTTCTAGACAGTTATACTCTTTGAGCATTGTCAGTGACTCGAAAGAGGTGGGGCTGTGAAAAGTATTTCTTGTCGTACCAGGAATCGAACCTAGACAGCTAGGTCCAAGTGCGTAGGAGACAACGCACATACCCACAACGCCACGGGCCACCACGTCACTTGTATCTACTTCTCAGATTAATTCGATTCATTGCGTTGTGCTACAGTAAAGGACAAGTCCGGTTCTCAACCAACACCTAATTGTTGATGCGTTGGTCAGAGGTTAGAATTTGAAGATTCTTAGAGCCGAAGATTGAGTCTTCTCCAACAGATGATATCATCGCAAACAGAACGAAAGGTCACACGCTGAACCTTTCTCTTGAAGCCCATGGGTCGTAGAGCAGAATTGGAATGACAAATATATTGCATAGAGTCAGCTGCGTTCTTCGAGGGAGGGCGCTATTATTCAAATGGCTCGTACAGAAACAGCGATTAGCAAGTTTGATCTCGGTACTGATGTTGTTTGTACTATTCACCACGGAACCGAAGTCTTGTTCAAAGCTTCTATATCCGCTCATTATGACGCTGTGTCGAAGACGTCGATGTGACGTTTCCAAAAGACTCCATATAAAGGGTGATTTTTTAGTTATTATCCTTTTGGCAACACTGGTTTAAACAGCTGACGCACGTTTCGTGTTTTGTTTCACTGTCAAACATCTTCAGTTTGGTCTATAATTTAACCATGAATCGTCTTACAAACAAACAACGCTTGCAAATTATTCAATTTTATTATCAAAATGCGTGCTCTGTTAAGAAAGTTCATCGCGCGCTTCTTCCATTTTATGGTCAGCTCATTTTTGGCTCAATGGGTACGTAAATAAGCAGAATTGTCGATTTTGGAGTGAATATCAGCCAGAAGCATTGCAAGAGCTATACAATGCATCCAGAAAAAGTCACAGTTTGGTGCGGTTTATGGGCTGGTGGCATTATTGGACCGTACTTCTTCAAAGATGATGCGAATCGTAACTTAACTGTGAATGGTGAGCGCTACCGTGAGATGATATCCAATTTCTTTTTGCCCAAAACCCAAGAGCTTGACTTGCTTGACATGTGGTTTCAACAAGACGATGCCACATGCCACACAGCACGCGCAACAATGGACTTATTGAGGGGCAAGTTCGGTGAACATTTTATTTCACATTCGGGACCGGTCAATTGGCCGCCTAGATCGTGCGATTTAACGCCTTTAGACTATTTTTTGTGGGGCTATGTTAAAGCTCATGTTTATACAGACAAGCCCGCTTCATTTGACGCATTGGAAGACAACATTGAAGCATTTATTCGTAAGATACCGGCCAAAATGTTGGAAAGAGTATGCCAAAATTGGACTAAGCGGATGGACCATTTGAGGCGCGGTCAAGGTCAACATTTGCATTAAATAATCTTCAAACATTAAATTATATTGACCGTACTATCGATTCAAATAAAGATTTCATGCATTTTTATGTGTTTTTATTTTTGAAAAACTTTCCTACAGCTTTTAAAAAATCACCCTTTACAAACTTCATTTTTTCTTCGTCCGACCGCTTGGCGCTTGTTTAACCTATCAGAGAACAATAAGATGTTGTATTTTGTCTCACATCCGTAATTCGTTTCGGTTTCAATGGAATTGTTAATTTTTTATGAAATTCGGTCTTATTTCTTACTTCTCTGACCAACGTCCATAGAAGGCATCTGCTTGATGTAATGCAGCGTTCCACACTTGATGGTGGCACCGGGCATGCTGCGTCTAGTCATTCACACTGAGTTTATTTGGGCTACATCTATATCATTGTACAGCGCGTTCGAGGTTGTTTTCTCTTTCTCGCTAAATAGCGTCGTAACTTCTTGGCACCGACTGTTATGCTTGACTTTTTCAAGAAATCTCATTTGATTAATTGATCAACAGAATGTGTGCATATTGTTTACTTGCTCTTCATCGGACAACCTTTGCTTCAGAATTAATTAAATCGGCTTCGTTTCTTCTGATCAAGGAATCAACAACATCATCACTCTAGAACCAAATTAACGTTCAATAAGTAATATCGCCTTCATTACGAAACGCCTTCCATAACCACAACGTACAACTCAGGAGGGTGCAACTGTCACCTTAGGCCAACTATTTTCCATATGCCCTCCTCCTTGGTGATCAAACACATTAATGTCCTAACAGACCGAAAAAAGAAGGGGCAAAAAATGCAAATGATTCCATAGCTAAATGCATTAACGAGACAGAAACGAAAACTAAATGAAAAATTCCATTAATAACCATGAAATGCACTCGTAATGGCTTGCAGTTTTCACTTTGCCCTCATCGTTCCCTAATGCGGTCGTCGTTTGCGAGTTCATGTCTGTTTGCTGACTACGACTGCACCAACAAATGCTTACTCGTATAACGAAACCATGATTTTCTTTTTCATATTTATTTTTTTATTGTTGTTGTAGTTGGTGTTTTTCCTCAATTTTCCTATGCTCTTTACAGTTTGTATTACAATGAATGGAGCCGGGGAGGTGGGATGGTGTACCAAGACACTGCGGTGGTGGATATTGTCTATGGCTTCCCTAACTAAAGAGAAATGACTCAAGGAGTAATGGCATATAATTAAATTTAAGAAAAATAATATCGTTAACTTTCCTCAGGCGATAGTGATTGTGGATGGAATCCTCTTTCAACTGTTTCGCAGCAACGGATAGGCTCTTGATTATACTTCCTTTTGAAAGTAGTGTCTACTTTTCTGAAGGTGAGGTTGTTCAAAGCGTGTTTTCAATTAGACTT
The DNA here is from genome assembly GCA_907269125.1 of Eristalis pertinax. Lineage (NCBI taxonomy): Eukaryota > Metazoa > Arthropoda > Insecta > Diptera > Syrphidae > Eristalis > Eristalis pertinax. The sequence goes on from OU026148.1 coordinate 27,943,805, forward strand.
CCGTTCAGTTCTTCAAAGTTCATGAGATAAGATTACAAGCTTGGAGGTCTTAGCGACGCAAATGAGGGTTCCTTTCGCGATTAGTAGATGAGGGGATTTTGGCAAAAATGTCGCACCACTCAGCTTTTTTCATGTGCACTTGAAGTGTTCTAAGTCAACGTATGTAAACAGCGTGCCTTAGAGAGTGCTCAAGAGATATTCGACCTCAGATGCCTCTTATCATATACATATGTATGTGAATTCGATGCACGCTTTCCAATATTCAACTTTGTATTTCTTTTTCGGATCTGTTTCAAAAGAATTATTTTCCAATTGTTTGCTTTTAAGAGGGGTTAGGTTACATTAGCGGCTAGACGGATGGTCATGTCCTGCACAGCTCCTGAAGGAGGCATTATGATTCCCGTGGGTTAGGACTTTCTAATATAAGCGATGGGAATCATCGAAAATCATGAGATCCAAAACCCAGATTGACAGATCCGCAAGGAACTCTTAACAGTCGCCGTTTGGATATTATCAGTTGGTGTGGTGCTAGTTCCACCCGTCTCTTCCAGGCTTGTAAGGTTTGTGTCTTTGTCAGTGCAATTATATTAGTGCCTTTTAGCACCACTTGTCACCAGACAATGTTGCCATTAGTCAGATCGGGTGTGACAATGGCTGTGTGCATCCCAACATTGTACTTGGATTATAGTATCCATCCTTTGCCAGAGATCCACTCAAATTAAGTGCCCATTTACGTATGGGAGACAGTTCATTCAACTTTTCTTCATTCGATGCTTGAATGTTAACCCGGAAAACACTGCACTGCTGACATCACACTCCCAAATCAGTACTGCGATCAAATGGAGTTGAACTCAAAATCTGAATGACAGCTAAATATCTGAAGAGCTTGATTCAACCTTAACATACGGATCTCTAGTCTGAAAGCATTAGAGAACAAATATCACACAGGAATTGAAGGACGTCTTAGAACAAAACCGAAGCCAGAACTCGAAACACTCATATTCCTAATTGCCCTAGTCTAGTCTCCCTTTAGTCCTGAGGCTCAGAGAGGCAAGGTTTTGTATTGAAAAAAAAAAACAACTCCATACTAGCATGGACAGCAGAACAATTCAACAGACAGTTATACATACATACTACCTACAAGCAACTGTAGCCAATGACCGTAAACAATGGCAGGAGCATATGATATCAATCGCACAGCAAGACGGCTCAAAGACAAGCGCCGGTACAGGCACAAGAAGTTTCCGAAAAATCTTCGATCCCTCGCACTAAGAGATGACTGTAGCCTTTTCCAAGCACTGGCGCTAAGAGACTACAATGTAGCCGATAAATTAATTGCCATACACCAGAGCTGCAGCGTCGAACATTCTAATAAGGAAACTTGTCAGGTTGTATAGAAAGACGAAGCTCTGAAGAAGCATAGAAATCGATGGATTAGTGGCGACATTGGAACAACACTCATCAATAGTCAATGGTTGATGATGGTCAGTTTTAATCGCAAGGATGCGCGCATAATTTGAGACGCGAACGAGGAGTAGGATGTCTTCCACATCTGCTCAGCGAATGCCAAGCTGAAGCAAAGGAAGAAAGGGAAAACAGTTCTTTATGGAGCTCGAGGACTTAAATAGGGTTGAACTGAACAACCTCCTGAGATTCATAGATCTGGATTCTTTTATGAATAAGGAAGTACTTAAAGTAGTTAAATGGACAGCCATTACATCTTCATCCACTTGGAATTGCCATGGTTGAGCAGATTTAGATTAAAGCAAATCCTTACTTTTTGTCGTAATAGTGGATTTAGGACACTTTCTTAAGATTAATGCAAAATTATATGTTTTTATCGTCTACGCTTTGAATGAAAAGCTTTGGGCACAATGGGGCCGTCTAATTAGGTCGCGGCTATATAATTTGGGTCAAATGACTGTTTTTGCAAGAATATCATGGTGAGTGGAGAACAAGCCATAGAAACTACGACAATAGATCTAATTAAGTCACAAAAAAGCTGCTGGAATATCGTGGGAATTTGCACAGACAGTTTATGTATTTATTCATTCTTTCTATTAACAATTGCGGTAATGTTTTGCAGGCGACTCTTGACTATTTTCCTTTTTATAATTACAGTGTATTCAGTGAAAGCTGATCTTAAATTTTCGCTGCCCTTTTTGACCTTGATTATATTCGAAAGCTTTAATTGCCAGCTCATTAGCTTTGCTGGGTCCATTTGAAAATAATGCTTCAGACGCGAGCAAAGCGATACACAGCTGGTGGCTGGGAATCGGAAGTTCAATAATGCATTAACACCATTAATGACTGTAAGGGTGTTGCTATTAATGGTCACATTTGGTTATGTTTTTACTCCACAACTTAATTGCCGATTTTTCGTGAACTCATAGCAACCGATGTGGATCATTTTTTGCATTTCTCATTGTTCTTGTTTTCTTTTCTGAAAATGAGTGTTTTTATAGCACCCGGAGAACGGAATTTCCGTTTGGATGTTCCTGTATAACATTTTTTAACCATTTATTTAACAAGCCGGTTTTCCTTTTTTGTCCGTAAGATTGTGCTAAAAGGATGATGGTGAAATAGATTTGGATACTTTTTGGGAAGAGCGGCGATGACTTGAAAAAATTACTTATTTTCTACATTGCATCGTCTTCTAGGTTCACCGAATGTATATTATATAAAGAAGGGAAAAGTAAGGACGAAACAAAATAACAAAACTAAACATCCCACGTGTCTTTCTCATGGCTTCTATATTTATGGAGCAATCGACATGTGTTATAGATAAATGGTGTATTTACGAGTGGCTCTAATGCATGAATTTTTAGATTAGTCCGCAATACTTCGAGGGATATATATGTACATCGATGGGATTTTTTAAAGTGGAGGTTCCATTTCAGACTTTTGTGTCCGGATTCAAGGATATACAGCTCAAAAGTGAGCAAACGTGTTTAAGTTGGCGCACGCAAGTTGGGAAGGACATATACTAGCTTGGTAAGCGCAAATGGAATCAGCCAATCATGAAGGGGTAGGCTACGAATGAAACAAGAAGGCATGTTTTGAAACAAATGGTATTAACAAACAATACAACTAAGGGTTTATATCGAGTTGAGTACGTAAAAGTGATCCACAAATGGATTCAGGGAGGCTGCGGAAAACATAATTTGGATCACAACCGCTTACTTTCGCCTCCTACAATTCGATATGAGAGCATAATCTAAGTGGATCCGGACCAGGCAGTGAATGATCCACGAAGAATTGCTTCGTTCTTTATCCGTTATTTTACGACGAGTGTGTAGAATAAATTGTCAGGAGTCAACATCTTGCAGGATAATATAAGGCGTTTGATAAATCAGTGACTTTTTAAATAAATAAGCCTTTAATTTTTCGGCAAATAACAGTTTCATTTCTCCTTTTAGCTCGACAGATTTGGTCCAGCATCCAAAATATTACAAATTTCTCATTAATGGATCAGATTTGGAAAACAAATTCTATAGTTAAGTAGAGAATATACCCAAACGAGTAGCATTTCGTTGACCAATTTATGGATTTTTGCCAGGGTGACAAGCACGCTTATGGTCGAATTTTGTTGAGATAAAGCTTCACTCATCTTACGCACTTTAATTCTCCCATTAACCAATGTCATTCTATGAATTTTCTGGCGTGGCTAACTTTTTTGGGCGATCTCAACATTCGGCGTCACTTATGCTGATACCACTTCTTGACCATTGAATTCGATGATGCAGAGTGTTTATCAAGCTCTCACTTGATTTCCATAGTCTATTAACAGATGGCAGTTGAGGTGAGCTGTCTTGCGTTTAAATTTAGTTTTCGGGAAATTCAAAGAGTCAATTACTCTTGTAAGAGAAGTTGTCATATAACCAACATGCCAGCACGTACTCCGTAAAATTCAGATCATTTGCCGTGCCAAATGCCTGAGTCAAAAGTAAGTATTGAAAATACAACAAAACCAAAATATATTATTTCAGTAAGTACTACGTATACGCAGAAACTAGAATGTATGCAGACAAGCTGGCAGACAGAACAAACGTTCTTGAGCGAAATTTGCAGCACTTAGATAGAGAAGGTAGTCCCAGGACCACCTCGGACTGTAATGCCACTTATATTATTATTATCTGGTTAGATTCATTCAGAAGTCACTGTATTATATTAAAATGAAGTTAAAATACTGGCTTACCAAAGTCAAAGAAATGTTACCACATCCAAAAAAAAATCGGTTCTTACCTGAAATAAAAAGAAAAGAAATTATTATATTTTTTTTTTTCAACCGAAAAATATTGTATGTTCTTCTATATATCATAAGGAATGTACGTTCAGACAGATTTCGACTTGCAGTGTTACCATCGTTTTAGCACAATGGTTTCATGAACATTTCATTCAATCCACAGAAACCAATTCAGAATTTAGTGTTGGACTACAAAAAACGCGAATTACGCATGATCGGGTGCGCTAAATACCACGTAGACAAGCAACTACAAATACTTATGAGGGAATGTTCCCATACGTCAGCCAGCGTCATTATATACTAGCAGGTCCCAAGCGTCTTTCTTGGTCTTAATTCACGATCGGTGCAAGCAATAACATTTTTATTTTCGTTCTTACTTCTTGACATCAACCGACAATGCTTGTGGACGTTTGAAGGCGGCATAATTCCATCATCTTACTGTAAAGTAAGTGACTGTAAAGTGTGGTAAGCCCCTTCTGTAGTATTCAATTTGTATGTATTGTACGTAAGACAGATTACCCTATGAGATCTTTTCTCGAAGACTCTACAAAATTCTACATCACCTCATTAAGCAATGTCTTCATTCAGAGACCATGACGATATCATGGCTTAAAAACTATTGTGAATCACAATATAGGGAGCATCACATGTTCATTTTCCACAACAAAGCCACAATGAAATTCAGAGACTGATGTCGATCAGATGGTCAAGCATTTCGTTTACCTCATTTGACGAATCACTATGCCACCATGGCCAAAAGGGGAGTTAATTGTCTATATCGAAAATTACAGCTAGCTATGCATCAAGGCTATATTTTTAACTCGATATGATTAACTCGTTTTATCGCTAGATTGGATTGGACTAATTTTCCGACAATGTGCCAAAAACGCTCACTCTGCTTAAAACTGTCTACATGTCTATGCATATGTTGTGGACCTTTTTGGTTCATGGAAGGGACTCTCGAACCAGTGACTTCCTTTTTCGCGTAAATTTCCATGCGCATTGTGAGACACGTAAAGCCCCCGTGTTAAAAACCGCAGCTGTTCTACCCTAGATTAATTTAATCGGAGAACAAAAAATCAGAGATCGTTGATCACAATTGCTTTCCATTGACCGAATACATTTATCGCTGTGTCGACCGCATCGTCGGAAATAATCAATTGGTCAACGATTCCAACAATCCGTAAAGGACATCTATGTCAATCAGTCAAATCACAGGCCTATGTAGATACGACTGAAGCACTCAATGACAATCATTCTGCTGTCGTTAACGTCTCCATGTAATGGAACTCATCACACTTAATCACCAGTTTCGAGATTTTGTTTCCTTTTCTTTTCTATCCTTGCCCCATGTGCCTCGTTTCTCTTCACATTATGCGATGGAATCAAATAAAAACAATTGGAGCATAAAAATACGAGAAAGGTACAACTCACGGATGTGTTCCAACTCGATTCCGAGTCGTCGATGACAACAGCCGACACTCATGTCACAGCACCCGAACGATGGATAATTACGAGTACCTCCAGCGTTGTCATCGTAACAATGAGCCTCTCTCCACAGAACGCACAGACAAGTTCTCACAGTACATACACGTTCAACAGTTGTATCTAATTCCACTTTAGAAAAAAACAAGAAGAGTGTTGAGTGAACCTGTCAGTCACATACACTCTTCGAGGCCCAACCCAAACTACAATGGCAGCAGCCAACAACTGAAGTCGTCTCCACCAACAACGGGCGACTTTAACGCTGTGTGAATTGATTCTTCAAGCGGTTTACTTCGGAAATGATTCCACCACTTGAATCCGGAGTGGTTGAGACGGTTACAAAGGTTTTCCACTTGCCCAACCGCAAAGAATGCCCTGCTTCCACCATGCTGCTGCTGGTGTGTGTCTGCTGTGAGACCTTGCTTCTTCCGCAGAAGAACCTTTGATATTTAATAACTCGCTACAGAAACTCCTCTATAGATTCACAGATACTTTACATTCTTAACTGTAAAGCAGAGGAAAAACGAAGCACAGTGTGTTGCACTACAGGCGTGGAACTCTTTCGAACGAGGATTGTCAATTAAAGGTGGGTGGCAGGTTACAAAATTCAGATAAATGCATGCCGCGCCACCCTCCCGAAGCCCCTCAAGGCCCAAAGGCTAAGCGGTGGATTTTGTGTTTTTTAATCGCCTGCTCACCATGGCTTCTCAGCATTAAAGCGGTGGCAGCACGTAACAGCCACTGTATCTCCCTATTAAGTGCATGCTGCCCCGACTGGTGTGCGGCGATAAGAAAAAAAAAACACGAGTATTACTTAATCTACCGCCAGATGGTTAAGATTATTATTTCTCTTCGCATTTTTTGCAAGCAGAAATCAGTTCACTTGAAACGTTGAATAATAAAGTATCTCGTCGGCCATTGTTTGTGTGGCTCGGCGAAGCAACGACGGCGCCTACGTACACTGTGGAAACTACAGGAGATGGTGTATTTAATGTTCCGAAAAATTACATGAACATCGGGAATATTGGGCAACGATGGAGGCAGTATGACTTAATTAGACTCACAGGCCTTTCATTGATTACGACGAATCGCATGAAATACGCGCTCATGTGCAGACGTGCTTTATTGGATGTGATAAATCCGACTGCATGCCGTGAAATAGCATGTTTGATGAGTATGAACTTATGTTGAAAGTAATACTTCGATATACTTTGATACGGCATCCTTTTAATTAACGTAGTTAGACGAAGTATCAATTATTGTGTGCAGTATAAGCGAGTCACACACAAATTTGATGGGAAACAATTAATCAAAGTGTCGGAATGGGAGCCACAGTGACCAGTTTCTTTTCGGGAAAGTTGCGTGGCGAGAGCTATTTAATCATCAAGCGTTTATAGTGGATGCATGCCAACATTATGTGCTTTATTAATAAGCAATACAAATCGTTCAAGTGCATTTTTTTTCTTCATCAGCATCTGGCGATAGGAGCATTGGAAGTATTTTAAAGCGTGTACTGAAAACTCAAGTATTTGAAGTTGGGTAGTGCAATTCTGCGACGACAGTATGCGGAGAAATAGAAAGAGCTTCTCAAACTTAACTGTTCAGAGCCGGAATATGAATGTATCTCCCTTCAGCCATGAGATGTCAACTGTACGTACATTACGAGTGGTTGCTGTAGATTGTAATGGAGTTTTGTACTACATTTCACTAGTTGTGCAAAGTCATATGCGTACATTGTGGGCGTAATTGTTTTTTTCATATCATTAAATATTTACTGGCGTATTCACGAGTTTCACGTGGGGCCACTTTACATTCAACTGGAGCTCGTCTACTAGATGTTCCAAAATCGCGTCGATATGTTTGTATCTCGTAAGCAAGAGACCCGTTCAGGGTCAGAACACGAGCTACTGCTTCTTTCCAATTCGCATCGCCCGGAGCATGATGTTTCCACTTAAGAAGATCATTTGTAACATTTGCTACCTATTTTGAAAGCCTTCTCCATGTCAAACTTGTGCATTGGAACACGACTCTTAGCTGGACATATATTGCTCATAGACTCGACGGGGTTTTTGAATAGCACGGTGTACATGATATGTATATTATCCTCATACAAGTGTATGAAAATTTGAAAAGCTTAGAAGATATACTACTGTGTGCACTGCCTAACATGAAGGTTGCAGTGCGCGGAATCGATCCATCGATCTTCCGACTTATTTAAGCATTTTTTTTAACAAGAATTAGTAGACTACTATATACTAGGTAAAAGATATTAGAATAAAAGTGCATAGGAGGACAAACGAAAAATGTTTATCCTTAGCAAATGTCGCCTGGCCGTACACGACTGTCAAAAATAGTAAAAATTAAAACCAAATCGACATTAGAACCTGTACTGCTGATTATCGAGCGAGTAGGACCTTAGACCAGCGTCTGCAAGAACCACGCGTGGTGTGCGTGACATTGTTCTATCGCGATAGGATGGGACATACAGTTTTATGCCAACTCCGAAGGCCGAAGTTTGAGAAACTTTTCCTAGACTGGAATACTCTTTGAACACTTGTCATTGACTCAGAAGAGATGAAGCCGTGAATTGCGAAAGTTGGTAAATTCGGTGACTAAGCCCCGCACCCCCTCCGTGAGAGTGGAAACACAAACCCAATACTCTACGGTGACCACAGGTACGAATATAGAAATCTTAGAAATATTCAGACAATTTGAAGAGTCGTGGCAACAGCTGGCTGATGATATTTTCCAGTTTGCCACTAGCCAGCTGTTTATTCGGCAGCAATCACTGCCCTCTTGTTTTGATCTGATCTACTGATCTATGTTTTGAAATTGTATATGCCAGTAGCATTATGCCGGTAGCACATGCCATAACTACCAGAATGACTAAGCTTCATAATAGATCTGCTATAATCCATAACCAATCTACTTACCTTAAAGTTAAACCTTACATATGCCCGACTTCGCTTAAGACCACCTACAAGTAATTATCACCTTACAATGTCGCTTTGTAACGAAGGTTCGTCAAAACCATGAGGGTGCTTGCTATTGGTACAAAGCTACCTGGCAGGTCCTCAACATACTATTAACGCGTACTTCGCTTGTGGTTCGGCCTTAAGCACACACCAATTAACTTGGAAATCCTCATAAGAGATTATTTGAGAAAACAAACAGTTTCGAACACTGATTTTAACTACGGCCGAATTTCAGTGTGTCTATAAAGATGATTTATAAATAATTGAGCTATGAACCCGTTTAAAGGGGTGGATTCCCCATGTCCACTCTCCACATGAGGTTCTTGATACATAAGGCCGACCAGTTAGATACGAAAATCTTCGCTTTAATTAAAACGTTGGCGTTCAATGAAACGCCCCAGTCAACCAAGACCCCTTACTTTACTTCATCCCCATGACGGCATAACACATCCCTGCAACGGACTACCCCGAAACAAACTTAATTAATTGACCATACCCCATCATACCACAAGACTTCATACTTTAGAAGGGGCATATATGTAAATAACTCATTCCAACCAAGCCATCCAGGAGCAACCCTTTATAAATAACCCCCAGCACACAGTCTCATAATCAATATTCGATGGAAAAAAGGAGATTGCATCCCAAATTTATGTACACAACCCGTCGGGAGTCTAATCAAAACCTCCTTCACATCCGACGTCTAGGTCACAGTTCCCTCCAGCAAATTAAATCATGATGTCTCCCCCAGCCCCACGTCCCACTTCACGTTTTTTTTTTTTTTTTCTCATATTCAATTCGCCAGCAACTTTATTAGCTGTTCGTGTTTGGGAGATTTTCACCAAAGCACAAGGCTAGCGAATCATGTCGGTCCATAATTTGTTCCTCCCGCAAATGGACATCATCATGGAAACGTGCACCGGCATACATTCAGCTTCGTCTTCGTACTCATAAACCAACGTAATAAAGGAATTAAATCCTTCGTTTCGCCGTCAAGTTGGAAGAAGTGGGGACATGTGAGACTGCTGGGAGTTGCAAGTTTATGGTGTCAAAACGAAAGGCAACCCGTTTGAGTGCGTTTACTTCATCTCATCAGTCACTCTTCAGTTCGCCACGTACGATTTTGACACATTCTTTTGGCTACACAAACCAAGCACGACAAATCGGATTCGGGTCCGGCAATCTCAAGTGCGGTGACTACAGGCCACACAAAAGGGCTGTTCACGTCGCTACCTGCGATCTCGGACGCTACTACTGTGCTGATCACCTATGTACCTACTGTGCCCGGGAGTTGCTGTTAATCCATGTCAATGACAGATGCGACAGTAATGCGTCGCGGTATTTAGGTAAGCTGTTCATGGAAGATCGGCCGAATATCGTAAGCGTATTAGGCGCACTTGACCGTGAATTCTCGAAATCGAATGGCGTTTCGGTTAATGAAGGAGACTTGAACTAATTTCGTTTCATAGGCGGCAAAACTCTTAACGACGAGTTATCTGTCCTGTCTGTATGAGTGGCTGACTTACCGCACTGAGTGTGCGAAATTAAACGACTTGGCTGGCTTTGTATCGAATTACTTCACAACTGGGAGTCGGTGTAGTAAGGTCATTGCCGACGGCGAGCTCTCTGCAGGTGTGAAGGATACAATTTAAAGTCCTAAGCGTTCCTTTGTTTCCCACATCTGAGAAAGGGCAAGGCAGCGAACGTACGAATAATTGCACCACGGTGACCTACCATTGCTTGCTTTGTTACACGAAACAAAGGATTACATATTTAACTTGAGCAGGAATTCTACTGCACCTATTGTATAAGGGTTCGGGTTGTCACCTCTGAAGCAGATTCCATAGTTGAATGAAATATTGAAACAATAAAACTCGATTTTCGTTTCAAACTCGTACGAATCAATTCTCTTCCATTGCAGGCTACAATTGCACCCAATTTTTTTTTTTTTTTAGATTAGATTTGATTAAAATTATATTGAGCATTCTGGCCCTAATGATTTCTGAGATGTCGAAGATATTAAATTAATTGTCATAAACATATTCACAGCTGAAATTGACAACTTCACACAAGTACCAATCGTGTCGTGGATATCCATTTCATCTCCTACACACGCAAAAGTAACTGCGGCTGAGGTTCGTTGCATATTCGAGAATCGAACTGAAATATATTGGATTTGTTGGTTAGTTCTCAGAATTCTTGCAAAACGGTACGGAATATGAGCACTCTTCGCGCGAATGGAGGTGAATTTATCAACTGACGAGCTAGTCAGAAATGCCGCTGATATGGACCTCTTCAACATCAATGCAATCATGGTGTCATTAGAAACTCGAATGACTAAAATCGTGAAAACGAAAACGCTAGGATTTGGTCAAACCATCACAGTACAGAAGCAATGCTCAGAATGTGAAGCGGGAATCTAATTGGTGCTCTCACGGTTCTCACAGGCAGGCGATTGAACAAATTCTGCTGTTGATGTACAGCGAAGAAGAAGTGAAAAATCCCACTAAACTCCTTCGTTATTATTTTAGACATTATGGACGAATACATTCATAATTCATCCAAATTATCAAAGTGCTAAAGAAATTCTACCACAGAGGAGAAAATTATTAGTAAAAACAACAATTCTCCGTCATTCCGAAATCGACCAAAATTTTCAATTCTTTTCAATTCTCATCGTTACTGTCATTTTGATATCGTGGTCGACTCTTGTCGTCACTCAAAGGCGAGTTCTATATTCATACCTTTCTAGGCAGTTTTTCATTTCGAATATTGTTTTTGAATATAAAGGCTGTGTTTGGTCTGTCTGTGGAAAATCACCTTGTTCTCCTAGTATTCCTTTGGAAAGGCAATGGATGTGACAAAGTACTTTTCTTCAAGGCTTCAACCAACTAGCCTGTTATTGTTACGACCACTTCTTTCTGTGGCACCTTTGCATAATACCTTCTGCGACGTGGATGTAACATCCTCTAAATGTATACCTCACACAACTAGACTGCGGTACAATTGGTGGCTGTACCTTACATTATCCTTTAATGGCTGCGAGATTAATTCACACGCAAATAGTGGTGAATGATGACTAATTCATAGTCATGCCGATCTTACAAAAAGTATGCGTCAATAAATAGCCTACCGCGCCCCTATTAAATGACAATTAAATTGCAAATATTTTTAAGTACGTGTTACGTTCCTATAGCATTGACATTGCGTAACGCCTTATTTGCGGAAATCAGAATCAGAAAAATCTTTAACATTTACTCAGCGCATTACATCATTTGATATCAAGGCCCAACACAATCTCCAGCAGCCAAGGTTAAGTTTGTATAAGCAATCGGCACTTCCGATGTTCTTTCCTGCACGTTTTCATATTCTCAACTAAAGTGCATTGGGGAATTAAGCGTTGAAACAACTTTATCTTATGACATCACGAACTATGTACAAAAGTGTGTCAACAACAAATAACACGATGTTATCTAGCGTTCACAGTCATATCATAAATATGATTTTTTTTTCCAAATAAACACGTACCAGCAAGTGGAGATGTGGTTGAGTTTGATGGAAGTCGGCTCTAAAAATAGCCCCTCTCTGATGGAGGAGGGTATTATTGGAACATTGATGTCGCTGTAAAGGGGTTTGCTTTCTGCCCATTTCTCTAAAAATAGGAGTCGAAGTGAGGACCTTACATAAATTGTTGCATTCATTAAGAGATTGAATACGTGCCTGAAAGTGTTATGTTTTATTAGATTTTAAGTTTAGCTTAACTAATGCATTTACCCATCTTTATCTTTTTTTAATCATCAAATTCCCAGGACAAACATGGTTCGATTCACTCATTTCTCGCAGCGAGCGTGTGTAGTTTGACACCTACATACCTAAGGCGCATACCATAATACAATTGGTCGAGTGGGATGATGACTTGGAGAAAAATTGTCATTCCACAGAATGCATTTGTGCCTCAACAATGATTCCTACTCCGGGTGTACCATATCTCTTGAGTCAATGACAATTCTACCTGTCAAGAAAAAGGCTCTCAACCTTTGGCGTTCCGCTTATGAGAGAACAATAGGACGTCATAGCACAATAGATTAATTTTACGTTCAATCGATGAACACAACTAGTAAGCAATCATGTGGAGCCTAAATTGTTTATTCGCTTCGATTCATCTGTTGGACGTTTAGCAAATTGGACAGTAAAATTAAGAATTTCAATTTAAGTCATAAGTTATAAGTCAGATAATCCTGTCTACTGTGCATACGATAAAGTTATGCCTTTTGCGATACAAAAATGCTGACATCCTCTAATGTCTCATAACAATGAACGGGATGAACTGCTGCTGAGGGTCATACGTGGTAAAACCATTAGTGACCTTGAAATGATTGCATCTATTTATGACTTGCTTAAAGAAAACGTTGACGTCGACAGCTTAAACAGATTATCGAAAACCATGTCAGGAGCTAGTTTGTAAGATTTAGAAGCCGATAAGATTAATAATGGAATGGACCGCACATTTGCAAGACCTCTGCGGTCTCCTGCGGCTATTCAAAAACCAAGAAAGTCGGCCGTCAACAAAATAAGGTATTTAACTAACAGTATATGTATTTATAGCTGCAATGTCTAGCAGTACAGACGTGCATGGGAATGCTTAAAGCCATTTTACAACCCTTTGCCATCGTAGCCATCAGACATCAGTCAAATCCGCAAATACTGTTTTTTAAAAGTAATTATCACGCTGAAAAATCAGTTCTGTGCTTATCAAAAAAACATGTAATTATAGTTAAATAGGTAGGTAGGGGGGACTAGCATATTTACTGCAGAAACTATACTTCACATAGATCTCGAAGGTCCTTTATGCTGTCACATTCGACATGAATCCTTCAATGATGCGATTGAAAACCCAACAAATTGTCACGTTCTCGTGTTGAACAAGGGCAGAACATTTGTATAGCGAAAGAGGTGACATATTCAATTGAAAATTGCAAGTATCAAGAAGTGGCAGAAATTACAATATTTCCCTTCTCAGTTCATACCATCCGCTGTTAAAGGATTGTTCGCTTTTATCAATACGTTAACGGAAGAACTACTGGAACCTACATATGATCATCTAGGAAACTAAATATTTAATCCAGTCATCGTTTCCAACTCACTCCAAATTTGTGACTATCAAGATTCCGAGCCTGAGCTAATACATCTATCCATATTTCGCAATCCTGGGAACAGTGCTTTTCTTCGTCAGCAAGACTTAGTTGCACCGGTGATTTATGTGGAAAGATCTCCGCTTTGGACACTCTACTCGATTTGGCTAGATTGGCCTATGTGTATTACATAACCAAAGGTAAAGTTGGTTACACAAACCGGAGTGAAGTGTGAAGTGGTCAAAGGGCAATTTTTTGTCGAATCAACACTAACATGACAATTATGGAGTTTTTTTTCTGCTATTAAAATAAAGAAGAAGTTACCTTGGACCTGGAGCTAGCTGCTACAGCAACCACTTCTGTTATGCACGGAATTATCCTCTCACGACAAAAGAAGAACTACAGAGTACAGTGTTGTGAAAACGGCGAAATTTGAGAAAATGTTGTGGGAACTGCAGCCAAGAAATCCAGCATAGGAGTCAACGCGACACACGTTAATTAGTGCGGCAAAAACAAAATAGGGATGATCCAATGTGCATGATCATTCAGTCTTCCTGTATCCCATTCTGCGACTCATGAGTGATGAGTGTTCACACTGCCATTAAACACATTTTTATATGAAATCGATAAGTTCGTCAAAAACAAATGTTATGTGCAAGCATTCATAAAATATTTCGATTTTAATAAATGAAAAAAAAAAGCACGGACGTCATTATCCATTCTTGTGGATGTGAGGTCAAATCAAAAAGATGCATCGAACTGCTCTCTCGACAACTGTCGATTATCCCCGAGTGCTGTTTACTTCCTGATTTTTGGCAGCTGCTCCCTTACCAGCTGCAGGTGAAACGCAAATTCATATGTATTGTACCTCTTGGTATTCTGCACTCCATGAGTCTGCCTTTCTTCATTAGTTTGTTTGTGTTTCCCATTTTTCGTGTTCTGCACTCGTCCCAAGACCCCTTTGATTCATTGTTTCAACAAAAAAACGCAAACAATCAGTAAGTCAACTCAGAGATCAAAGGTTGCGATTCTTCTTTCAAAAATTGATTTCAAACTACATACAGTGCATATTTATTTTCATAGAAAATGACTGTCCTTCTTGTATCTTTCTGCACAACAGAAGCCAAAGGAATATATAAAATACAATTGACAACGTTGTTTTGAGGTCCTGCACTCATTTGCGAATCAGAGCTACAACCTCTTACGTAACGAACGTGATCTTGATGCTACGCATACAATTTTAGAGTGATTTGTATTCGCGAATCACTGCAGTCTTGCTCTCTCAAAATAGGCAATATTTGACTTTGCACAAGAGCTTTCATCCAAGTCTCTGCACTGCAGCTGGCTCCGTGAACTATTTAGAAAATTGATAAAGAAGCCGTCAGAAAAGTTTTGATGCTGAATGCCGACTGGGAAGACTTAATGTTAAACCAAATGCACAGCCCAGCAAATTGACTCTAGTTAGGCGCCTGCGGATACAACGCCTTTAGGCCTTTTAGAGTGTATGGACAACCAGTAATCTTCGATTCGGAGCATTTGAGTGCAACATCCATTGGACCAGGTCACCGCCTTAATAAAGCGGTTCGGTAGGACGCCCGCGTCTAAGGTTGGTGCTCACTGTTTGTAAAGGTTGACAGCTTTATCGAGTTCGGTCCGCTGTACTGCAACTCCGTAGATGAGTATAGGCCTGACTATCTAGTGCACAATTTGCTGTTGACCACAGAATGATGGACGCCCTACTATTGAAGAGAATGGGGTGTACTGTAAATCAGTGTGTCCCCTGATATGGTATATGTAGATCTTGAGTGCTGTTCAGCTTAATATGCTGTCAATGATGAAACTCGGTTTATTTTTAGACCACATTCTCTAGCCCATTTATTTTAAGCATTCTGTAAGATGTTGTGGCCCTCCGTGGTGTAGTCTGTAGTTAAATCGACAGTGAGGGTTATGGGTTCAATGCCCGAAACGAGCAACTTTCACAATTCACAACGCCACCTCTTTAGGTTCACTGACACTGCTGATAGAGTATACCAGTCTATAAAGATCCAGTCGCAAAAGAATATAGAATCAGGTCCACCTCGGACTGATGCCTCTGAGTTTTTGGTGACATAGCTCCCCGAAAGGACCTCTCATCTACCAAGCTAAAGGCAGCTACGGTGGCCAAACTCAATCCGACGATCATACGAAGATGAACACTTTTCAATTTCCTTATGATGACTTGTCAGTCGATTTCGACGCAAAACAAGAAAATGTACTGACGGCTGTGTTGATATTGTCTAAAACAAGCACCATATTTCCATCCTCTGCATATTTTAAGGCAAAGCAAATCATTATTGTAAGGTTAAGAAAAAAAAAAAAACAAATCAAGGAATGTACACAGCTTTCCCGTCAAATGCATGAATCACATCCATCAAAATTTAAGACTCAACATGACAAATAATCTCTTTCCTCACTCAACTGAGTGCTGTCATGTCAGACATCAAATTCATCTTTACACTTGACAGCACCCACCGAGAATACTTAAATGAAAAAACAACCCATCACACGTTTTCCAAAGACCGGAAGAAACCCCTCAAAAATACATAAAACGAGTTATACTCGAAAAATAAAACTGAGGACCGTCACCACTTCCGAAAGGCGGCGGCATTCGTTTTTAGGCGCAACACTTTTCGTCCAAAAATACTCATACAGTCGATTCCTTGTTCCCTTTGAATTAATTATCATTCGAAGACAGACACCATGCCACCGAGCCAGAGCGGAAAAAAGGGAATACCTAAAATAGCACTCAACCCAATCCACAAAATTGCATAACGAATTGTCTTTTGAAAAAATATAATCTATTCGTATCTTCCTGCGCCTCCTGGGAGAGAAAGGTTTCCCTCGTCTTGACGCGAAAAAGAAGACACATTCATGACTGTGTGTCTGTCTAAATTAACGAGTAACATTGTTGAGAGCAAGTTTCCTTCCCTCCAGCACTCTGTGTTCGAGCTGTTCGTGCGAGTATATAAGGGAATCTGGCAGGAGGAACAGCCGGCAGAAGGATGAATGAATACAAAGGAAGCCGAAACACAGGTGTTCGTATTCCTAGGTTGTTTTGATCTCCCCTCGTGTTATTCTTATTTCGTGTTGTAGTTTTATTTTCATTTCTTCTCCGTTCGCTCCCTTGTGCTGGAAGCGGTACAAGGACATTTATTCTAAGAAATCAGGTTGAGTAGCTATTTTTGGAAGCATCCAAAGAGGAGAGGACTCTTTGAGAGAACATTTCAAGGAGAAGGATATCTGTTTCATGCGATTACAAGGAACTGGAGAAATTTAAGACACACCATGGATAGGGAACACAAATTTACGGGCTGTGAAACCATAGCTTGTGGCCAGATAGGGGTAATGAAGCGTTGAATAAAGGAGAAACACACACAAATTCCTGACTTTTGTAATGTGACAGGCGCAAGGCCAGATGTATAGATAGCATTCCACTTGGTTTGTCATCGTGCATGATGAACGCAAGATACTGCGTAAGGATTTTTAGTAAACCGGTTCAATTGGCGTAAGAATGGAAGGCGCAATGACCTAGCATTTAATCAGTAGGTAGGTAGCGATAGTCTAAAGCCACGCTGGATCGTTTTAATTAATCAGAAAGGGATGTGCATAATTTATCTGTAAGGATGTTGTTGAAGTCGCAAATATCGTTAGAAACTGGACTCCCGACAATATGAATCTGAGAGTTAACAGAGCCGAACAAGATTCTCGATTTCCTCCTCATCCATGCAAGTTCCACAGACATCATTCATGTGGACTCCTACTTTCTGCTTGCAATCTCTTCCAGCAGACAGTTCCCAGTAATGACACGCATAATGCTAGACGATGATTATAACTAGATTTAAATATGTATACAGGCGTTTAATGGAGATGAGCCAACACCGGGTTAGAATTCTCTGAAATGCCTAACGGTATAGAACCGTCGCTATTTATTAAGGATCACTAATTTGTTCGTTTGCCGATTGAATGGCCTTAACGTGAAACGGCTCCAGTTGCATGGTGCGCTAGATATCACACAAGAAATCGACCTATTGAATGATGCCTTTAATGAGCGCAGTCTTGGAAATTGATAAAAGCATTGTGATTCTTGTTACCACGCCCCTAAATAATATCATATCAGCGGTGATACTCTTTATATCAATGTAATCATATTCAGAGACTACGGTGACGTACTGAAATGGAGAAGTACAGCTAAAGGCAGCCAAAAAGAATTTCCTGGCTAGAGGCTTGTTGTTCATTTAATTCTTTTTTTTTTCATTTATTGTTTAGATAGTATCGCTGTACATTAAAAGTGTTATACTCTTTTAATAGCACAGGTCTTAAATACAAAATTGGTTGTGGCTAAAGAGCACTCCAAACTATTTAGCTCCTCCCGAACAAGCCGATATATCAAAATGGTGTTTTGTAGCTTTGGGAACGGCATACGACCGAGTTCCCCGAGGTAAGCTCGGGAGTGTTCTGCATGAGTCTGGGACTAATGGATCCAGTGCCCACGGTAAAAGGTGTTGACTTAGCATCATTCGTTTGAGGTCCATTCAATCTCTATACGCAAACTATAACAGCTGTGTTCGGGTTAACGATGCTAAATCAACACCTTTCAACGTGGTCACTGGATTTCGCCAAGGGTGAGTCGTGACACCTCTCCTTTATTTATATGAACTGGATATTGCAGCGCAGCCGAGGCGAGGAATGCTACACATTGGGAGAGTTGAGTGTAAGTCATCTTCTTCTTAGTTATCCTCACACCCTCTCAGTCGGAACTCCAGTGCGTACTCGATAGGTTTGTAACTGTATATGCTGAAGCTGTGGTTAAAGAAGGTTAATGTGAACAAATCCGATGGTATAGTAATTGCCAGAACGCCTGTTCATGTTGTTGAGTCACATTGAAGAAGGTGGTTAAATTTAAGTATCTCGGCGTCTTTTTCACTAGTGATGGGGCGAGTAATGCTGAGGACTGACCAAGCTGGGTCGACTTTAAACAGCTTCGAAGGTCATTAATCAGGAAGGTCGAACTTAGTGTCAAAGCCAAGTCCGCAGTTTTCAGCTCAGTATTTATTGCAACTCTCACTTATGGTCATGTAATTTGGATAATGACCGAAAGAATAAGATCACGAATACAAACTGCCGAAATGAGATTTCTTCGTGCTGTTGTGGGAGTTACTCGGCGGGATAGGGTGGGAAACATGGCAGTACGAGAGGAACTCAACGTTGGCCAGCTGCTTCTTCGAACGGAAAGGGCTAAGCTTCGATGGTGTGGTCAAATGGGCACGATTGTCCCCATTATCCCGACTTCCGATGAATGCAATTCAATCAGGTTGGCGAAAGCTTGGCAGACGAGGTGGTGGGACCAAGTCCAAAAACTCGCCTGGTTGCGCTTGGGCATAACTCCTGTTGAGAGACAGCCATGGGTGAGATAAATTAGTAGATTATATAGATTAGCCAGATGGGAGCATTGAGCATTGAGGTGTTTGATCATTATTCCACATACAGACAATGCTGTCCAGACCAAGCTCTCAAACCTCCCCGTTCGGATTCTGCATATCTTCTTCAATCCTGACAGGCACCGACAACGCTTTGAAGAGGTGCACCTACTCGTGAGACAACAATAGTACAGAGTGGTTATTGCTTATTTTAGAGCCAGCTCAACCATTTTTATTGCGAAAATTAAAAGAAATCGATGAAAAGTCCTCAATTTCTGTCATCATAAATACCGCATATCAAGTATGATATTTGAAGGGCATTATAATTTGAGGTCTTTCGTAACTTTGTTTAGAATTCTGTGTAAAAGGTTTTGTTACCATTTTTTTTTTTCTTTATTTCATGCAAAACTTAATAAAAACATATGTATATGCTGACTTTTTTAAACTGGATTAGTAGCAACGCGCTGTAAAGGGCACCTAGTTAAATATAAAATGCATTTTGGATCAAACAGGTTTTTACTTTGTGAGTCTTCCAAATTAACAATTCATTGAGTGAAAATTTCAAATTTAAATTGTAACTTTCAAATGAAACACTGCTTATCAGGGTAAGGTATTTTAAATTTTGTTGCATGTTAAGAATAAGAACGAACATGCCGATACTTCCTTCTGAGTGATATTTGTGAAAGTCTTGTTTCACCTGCGCACCGAAAAACTGTCCTCAAATTTAGAGTAAACCAAATTAATGACGTACACATCGTCCGAATCTTGCTCAAGCATTCTGCACATGAAAGTGAGAATTACATTCGGAGTGAATGAAGGAAATCACAGAATTACACAAGAGCGCGCTCAATCATGCCGCATCGAGATACCTTTCATCAGCAACTTTCTCTCAACAGTGACATGGTGGTTGAGGTTGAATATATTTCGAATCGGAAACCAAAGCTAGACACAAACTCTACATCTACCATCTTAAAGTTTTCCATTTTCCAATCCAATTAACTCATTCAAATCGATTTTCATGAAAAGCCGCACACATTCCACCCGCTCGCCACAGGGATACATCATGATTCTTGTCTTCCGACATTGCTCGTATTCTGCACCGCAAAACTGTCGGCAACCGCACAACACAGCAAATGTTTGCTTTGAATTGAAAAGTCCTGCTGCATTGCAATTTCTGTGCCAGGTACCTCAAGTATTGTGTCTGTGTAGTGTAGTGTACCCCCTTGGCATGGCAGCAACTGTCTGTCTCCTCCGGTCATCGCATCACGTGCACATCTGGAACCAGCAACGCTTTCCTTCTCTTGCAAGCTTCTCAATTCAAAGTGAATGTGGCCTCGAAGTTCGTGACGTCAGTTTAAATTGGGATTACTTAACTAAGTACAACCAGCGCCATTAACCCCGCAGACATTGACTCTAAAGTCGCAGGCATTTGATTGCGCTTTCGTTTGCTTATCTTTACCTACCGCCGATGGGAGCCTGTTGCCTTATCAGCACGGATCACACGCACCAAGCCAAGCGATGGGATGTGCACACATGCCGGCCGATAGTTGGATGCCTCGTTACGTGTCAATGACTCTGTCAACAATTACACACGTCGCCTTGTGTGGGGCGCAGTTGTGCTCAGCTTGAAGCCCTCATATCAGAGGGAGAACCCCAATTAAAATGTTTTCAGTGATTTCCATTAAAAAGTTGTACCCGCACCCCTGTCGCACTTTTGTTTGCTTCCGAATGCAGGAAGACATGTATTTTTGTTTCTTGGTTTATTTTCGGAGACTGTGAAGGCGGCAGTTGGGTACACCTTGCTTTGGGTCGACCGCCCCTGCGACGTTGTGTCACTGGGAACAACAAGGTGCGTGTTGTTTGCTTATCTTTATTGAACACTCTGCCTTATCAGCGATGGCTTCAACTTCATTCATTCAAGTAACTTTGAAGATGTTTAAACACATTCATCCTGTTTCGAAGGTGACTTTAAGTTAAATTGAAATTCGTTTTGTGAGCCTTTTGCTTGGGGATCCATTCAAACACAGAGAATGAAACGAATACTGTCGCCTCACGCCTGTCTTTATGAAACATGGACGAATACCCTGTGCAACAATGCAGCAGGCGACAATGTGAGTTTACAGTGAGTTAAGCGACGCACTAAGTTAAAGTGCCGCACTGGAAACATGGAGATTGTGGCGTCCGAACTGATAGGAATTTCTGCCGCAAAGCAAAATTAAGCACAGTCGAGAGTAACCAGAGGAAAAAATAGTACGATGGACTGTAGATCAATAGAAATATTGACACGATCTGAATTCCTGGATTCACTTTGGTGAAACGATGCTAATTTGCTGAAAGATATGAAATAATACGATGGCACTACAGTTCCTATTTGATTTCTACAGCAACCACTTATGTTGTGCGTGCTATTGTTCTCTCACGAGTGGAAATCATTTACAGTTCTATGCCGACTTCCACCTTTTTGAACGTAATCAAACACGCAGAAGACAGCTGGGAAAAAATGCACAATCTGTCGAAAAACAGGTTGTTTTGGGTACATTTCATCTGTCAGCGTGACATAACGTGACATGGTCTAAGTGGAGCTTGACTTCGTCATCGTTCTGTATTTTGCGTTCTAGGTCAGGTAAATATTCTATCACAATTTCATTTGTTTGATTGGTTTGAACAGTAATTCGCTTCGTCGAAAAACTCAATTCTTAATGAAGTTGTCTGCTCTTACCTGCAATGGGCGACTAACAAAGGACTGCGTTATCCACGTTCATTAACGCAGATATACGATCGTACTAACTTAGGTGAACTGTAGTAGCTACTGTTCATAAACGTCAATAACTCATCGATGTCGGGCAGATTGTGCAGTCATTATTTTTTTGGTCGATTTGAAGAAAACATTTTTAATTGTAAAAAATTAAAGAACTTTTTGCAAATATTTTGTGATTGCTTTTATATTATGTATATTATTGGGAATATAACTTAATTCGTGCGATTTGCTAAGAGATGGCGTAACTTGTATTATTTCATTGGAACATGCGTTGGAAAGCTACTGTCATTGCACGTCATTTCAGTACATGCCATTCATTTGAGTCTGAAGAAGTGTTTATGGGGGGATTTCTTCTTCATTACATTAATATGAAGAAAACTGCTGCTGGAACGCCACAAAAGGAAGTCATTTTTGCATCGGATTGTGAATGAAATGATGATGAAAAATGAATCCATTACGACAACCCCAACCAGCCAAATCAACGGCAAAGCCGAATATCCATGGCGCGACGGTAATGCTCTGTATTTGGTGGGATCAGAAGGGTGTGCTGTATTATGAGCTGCTAAAACCGGATGAAACCATCAATGGACAACGCTACCGAACACAATTAATCCGTTTGAAGAGAGCACTAGCCGAAAAATGAATATGCGACCAGACACAAGGCAATAATTTTCCATTACGACAACGTTCGGCCCCACGTTGCTATTCCGGTTAAGAACTATTTGGAAAACAGTAGACGGGAAGTTTTACCCCACCCGCCTTATAGCCCAGACCTTGCCCCTTCTGACTACCATTTGTTCCGGTCGATGCAGAACGCCCTCACTGAAATACGGTTCACATCTGAGCAGAATATCAAAGATTGGCTTGATTCATTCTTGGTTGCCAAGCCGGCGCAGTTCTTTTCGGATGCGATCCACAAGTTGCCAGAAAGATGGGAAAAAAAATCATAGCTTCAGATGGGCAATACTTTGAATAATACTATTGTACATGTGTTTCTTAAATAAACGTTCAAATTTTGAAGAAAAAAAAACCGCACGAATTAAGTTATATACCCAATACTTTCTGTTTTTAAAAGGAAAACGAAGGTTTTGTGTTGAGAAATAGTCATACAAGGCTTTTAATAGAAAATACTTTTATGAATGATGTATAATTGATGACAATTGTACTAAAGCAGGCCTGCAGACATTCTGCCCCGGGTGTGTTCAAAAACGCATTAGAAAAAAAAAATGCAATTCTACTAGCGCAGACTTACGATGTTTATGAAAACACACGAAACAACATTTTTCGGATACAGCACGGCTAAATCGAGTACACACATGTATGTGCTATTAACAAAAACAATACCGAAAATTTATAATAAAAAACCACGTCCTCTGTTCGTGCAGTGACCTGCGAACTTGCTTCTTTGATAATTTGAGCGAGTTGAATACATCGGCGTAAGCCAGAGAAATCGCTTCGTATCAAGGACTAATTGGCTTTTGGAGTAGGAGACATCCAATCGAATGTGCCTAAATAGGGATAAATGTGACTACTATATGCAGGCAGCGCGTAGAAACTTAGTTAAGTGGCCTCATTCAGGCATAGTTACGGCAGAACTAATGAATAAATTCAGGCACGTGACTGTAGTCATGCGTAGTGTTTTTACAGGACTCATGGGCGATCACGCTAGGAGACAAGACGACATCTACTTCAGCCTGGCTCTGATGTCTCGCATATATAAATTCCTCAGAGCTGGTTGGTGTATCAATTGGGACTTCTATTGCTTCAATAGTGGCTGAACTTCCAGTCAAGTCGATGTGTACTTTGTGGCTCATAACGATTTCATCAAAAAATGTGACAAATGCCATTCAAACCGAATTGGTAGACAACCATTTATGTCAACTTGGAACATAAAATCTATATTTCTCCGAGCTAACAAATTACATCCAGTGCGAGATATTTTTGTTTACTTCTTTTTAATTCTATTAATATTCTTAGTCATAAGTGCTTCAATCATATATTCCCACCACCTGGTTTGAAAAAATGCTGCAAAACCTCGGAAACATTCTTCAGACTATGTTTAAACAACAAATTCAATCTAATTGTTTAGTTAGCGTTTTAATCATCGGTACTAACCGACATTCCCTTCGACTGACTGTTGTCGCGGCGTTCAATTATCGTCGCTATGTCTCTTATGTCTCTCCCTCCTCGTGACACACACTGCAAATATTCGCCTATCCTCAATTTTGCGATACAAGTATGCATATCAACAACAACGTAAACTAATCACGAAAGATCATCTGCTGTCAGTATTTTATTGTAAAAACAAATCTCTCGCACCTACATAGGATGACATAAACCGGCATTCACCAGCATCTGCGTAACAGTCTAGTCATGGCATTGCATAGACACCTCTGCGCGCATGATGAAATAATTTCTTGGTGACTCTACAAAGTGTTGACCTTTAATTCCCATCGACAATCTACTCGAACTACAATACTCCCAACAGGTGTGGTCATTGAGTGACGCGATCTATTGTGCTCGAAACAGATTTTGTCAGCGGTTGTTCAACCGGAAATGTCGCAGGGCTACTTCATGCTTTATTTACCAGCCACCATGCCAGAGGTAATTGATCTGAAACTACAGGCAATGTGTGTGCGTTGAACACAAGTGACATTGAGATGATCGTTGAGTTGTGAGTGGACCAGTGGACTGTGAACTGTATATCAGTTTGGTTATAGTTGCTCTTGCAATTTTCAGAATACACTGGTGGGCGTGAATGGCGTCTGATTGGCGATATTGTTTTGAGATTGTCAGCACCCACGCATGTGTAAACGTGGGAGTTGCTTGAATAAGATACGACAGAGAAAAAAAACATCTCGATTATGATTACTGGCGTTTTATTCATACATGAATGGAAGTTGCTGCTATCGACAAAAAATTACTTTGTTGCTTGTGCACACACCTACAGCGGTTTCTGTGATCTGGAATTAAGTATTCACTGCATTGGCTATGAATGAACAAAGCCAATTTTGGGACTTTATCCGTTCCCTCTTATGATTCAATCCATTTTCTATGATGTAATCTCATAATCGGGCTTTAAGTGCTGTCTTATGTCACCAAAATCTGCATGCAATCGCTTTGTTGGCATGCTAACCAGTGTTCGATCCAGTAACATCAGAAGGATTAAATATTTGGTGTTTGCGGAAGTCTATCTCATAAATGGCTGATCAAATTTGGATACGACGATGTAGATAGATTGCTTGGATTCTAAGTGAGGACATAGGGTATCAAAATATGTATGAAGTTTAATTCAACACCATCGTTGACAAAGATGAAATTAATTCGAAAAATGCAGATACCCGGACATCGTTTTTGACATCTGTGTATGTCTGCAACACCGTATCATGCAGTGTGCAAGTTCTTATAGTACTTCTTCATATTCTGCTGACTAGGCAATCTAAACAGATTACTTCAAATCGGATGAAGTCACCAATTCAAGCGTATACTTTTTTTTTGTCGGGGATTTTTAACGCTACACTGTTCCATTGTACTACCTACTTTTGCTGCAATTTTTTGGTCTTCCTGAGGAAGGGCTCTCACCTCATCAGCACCAAATAATTGTCCCCTGATCCGAGCAGAAGGCAAGAAAGGTAGCAGAGAAAGTGTGTCGTCGTCTTCTGCACAGACGTCGCAGGGGGTTTCATCGCTTAGGTCATGCATATTTAGGTGTTTGCGAAAGAGTAGTGGCATGTCTGCAGAGTCATGCTACCTCCGGTTGTGCTCTCGACAGTTCCAAACATCAATGGAACAGTAACCAAGGACGCCGTATACGCCAACTGAACAACTTCAGTGTATGTTCATGATGGAACATGTTCATTGGCCCGCATGTTCCACTAAAAGACACACCGCGAGCAAAAGCATGCATGCAAATTCTCCAGGCCAACCGATCTTTGAAGATTAGCACCATTAGGATCAATTGAATGCTTGTGGTGGACTTTCTTGTTTGTATGGTACTACAGTCCCGCCAGGATAGAACTTGACCTCAACCAACAAGCCTTTACATCCATCACAGTTTCTGGTGAACTGCTTCATGACGTTGGTTGATGTCCTTCTCCCTTGTTGTAAGGTTGATGTCGGAAGATGAATCGCAATTGATCGTCCAGCCGGGTTGTGTAACAAGACTGAAAGATCGCCTTATAAAAACCATCAATCATCAATAAAAAACTGAAGTAATTAATTCTCGAAAATCACAGCAGTCTCCATAACAAGGTCAGCAAAGTATTGGGGACAGACGGGGCATTTAACATTTGAATTAGCAGATTGTCTGAAAAAAAAGAAATGGAGCCGGCATAACTTCGCTACACATATGAAATCGCGAAACCACTGAGATGCCAAGCGTACTTCGATGAAAAGAACACGGTGAGCGATTGTTAAGATTGAGACCTACTGCATGACAAGTGCCGCACTATGAACGTACTGATTTTATGCACGTATATTTCACTGGTATACATTAATTTAGCTAAATAAAGCAGAATCATGAAATCAATCTTTGAGTTAGCATTCATGTTTCTATAAGCTACCACAGCGATTTCAGTGCCCATGCAGGAGAAGTCGCGGGAGCTGCTAGTTGTCCACGTAGCAAGAATAAGATTGCCCGATATGCCAAGGCCTATAATAAATTAAAGACATTAAGGAAAAATTCCCTTACATTTTGTCACCCGATACAAGATAAATACTCCAAAAGTACTTAGTTTACTTATGGGTGCTTTAGTTTTGTCCGATAGTGTATACATATGTAAAAGGTGATTTTTTAAAACATATAGGAAAGTTTTCAAAAAAAAAACACATAAAATTCAGAAAAATGCATGAAATCTTTATTTGAATCGATAGTACGGTCCATATAATTTAATGTTTGAAGATTATTTCATGCAAATGCTGACCTTGACTGCGCCTCTGGCTGGACTGGTCCATCCGCTTAGTCCAATTTTGGCATACTCTTTCCAACATTTCGGCCGGTATCTCACGAATAAATGCTTCAATGTTGTCTTCCAATGCGTCAATTGAAGCGGGCTTGTCTGTATAGACATGAGCTTTAACATAGCCCCACGAAAAATAGTCTAAAGGCGTTAAATTGCACTATCTAGGCGGCCAATTGACCGGCCCCGAACGTAAAATAAAATGTTCACCGAACTCGCCCCTCAATAAGTCCATTGTTGCGCGTGCTGTGTGGCATGTGGCACCGTCTTGTTGAGACCACATGTCATGCAAGTCAAGCTCTTGCATTTTGGGCAAAAAAAAGTTGGATATCATCTCACGGTAGAGCTCACCATTCACAGTTACGTTAAGATTCGCATCATCTTTGAAAAAGTACGGTCCAATGATGCCACCACCCCATAAACCGCACCAAACTGTGACTTTTTCTGGATGCATTGGTAGCTCTTGCAATGCTTCTGGCTGATATTCACTCCAAGATCGACAATTCTGCTTATTTACGTACCAATTGAGCCAAAAATGAGCTTCTGACCATAAAATGGAAGAAGCGCGCGATGAACTTTCTTAACAGAGCACGCATTTTGATAATGAAATTGAATAATTTGCAAGCGTTGTTCGTTTGTAAGACGATTCATGGTCAAATTATAGACCAAACTGAAGATGTTTGACAGTGAAACAAAACACGAAACGTGCGTCAGCTGTTTAAACCAGTGTTGCCAAAAAGATAATAGCTAAAAAATCACCCTTTATAATACTTAACGGACAGGAATGCACGAGGGAAAGTCCTTTGTAAGTGGACCGGTCCAATTAAAAAGGAACATCTAAAATGGGACCACCTTCTAATCGGTCCCTGTTACCTCTTCCTAAAAGCAACATTCTTTATACGAAATCTCTGCAAAAACTCAGTGCAGACCTGGATGTCATGGGACACTTTCTGCTACTAAAAGATATGACATCGCCACCACTGACTTCTGCAGAATCTGACTCGATGGAAACAAGAAAACCGAAAACATCCAGCATCTTCAATGTAGTTACATGCCCGGGTCTACCATGGAGCCGTCTTCCGTGATAACCTCAGATATTTGTGAGACACGTCCGTCAATAGAGCATCATGTGTTCCATTAGGTTCGAGGAGGCGTATTCAATTAGCCGTAACCGTTGTTTGAATCTTACATGCGCATACTTCCAATATTGTGGTCAGAAAATGCGATTTATGATTGAAAGAAGACGCTTGGTAAATTTAGTAAATTATGGTGAAGACAAGCATGTTTCATATTCGTTTTTTACAGATAAGGGCAATTTGTGCAGTCTTGTTACAATTTTTTCCGAAGGAAACGCATACACACGCATACACTCAAAGGACTACAATCCGAAGCACAAAAAGAGCTCTACATCTCTAAATAACGCTCTGAAATAGTGTTTCACTGTTAGTTCCAGTTGTAGATTCACCGGGAGTTCATGAGTTTTTCGCCCGTTGATTCGGTTTGGCATTGCTCTCTTCCAAGATATGGACGAACGTTCTTACCGCTATATGTCTAGTTTAAAAGCATTTTCGACTAAACAAGACGTGTGTATAATAAACCTAACACCGGTTGAAACGATTATTAGGAATTGACCCATCAGCAACTGAACAAATTAAATTGGCACGCATCCGTTATCTCAAATCATTATTATCATCATATTATTATTACTACATTAATAGTCATTCTGTGACATGATCTGATGTCCAAATTAAAGTACAGGCGAAACGAGCTGGTCTTAAAGTAGAAACGAAATAAGGATGCCCCATAATTCACGCAAAACTTGAGGAGCAGAGAGAACCGCGAGCGAGTCCGGCAGGTAGAAATCCGTCGACTTCACTGGCACGGCCACGTCGAGTGCATGACACAAATGCTACAGCAAAGAGGGTCTTCGAATCTGAGACTCCTGGTTCGAGAAGGAAACGAAAACCGAACCTCGAAAGTGATCCCGAACGCAAGACAGTATTTGTCGCAGGCCAGAGAGGTAAATAAGTAAAAACCGTCTCACATAGACTCAAGTATGAACTTTTAAGAGCATGGCAAAGGACATATTTTCGCTGCGCGCTTGCATACTCCATATGTAAAAATTCTTCATTGATCGTTCATGACGGCATCCAAGTTATCCTTTATATCCTAGTAGTCCATATACTATAGTTCTCTCACTCCCGTCTGATCTCTAACTACAGCATCTAGAGTACGTAAAAACTCGGCAAATTAAGTTAAATATATGTATTATTTAACTTAATTTTTAGTTTTAGTTTGTCAGATATAACACAAATCAATAAAAAAAAAAAAAAAAATGAGTATTACGAGCAGAATCGACACTTATTTTTATATTTCGTTTTACAATTTCTTATAAACTCGTATTACCACACCTACCAAGTTAATGGTTTTGAAAGCCTTAACAACTTGGCCAATACGTTTAGTCATCCGAATCAATCGCAGACATGTGTCTGTGAATTTTATTTGCTCTTATTTTTGTTTTGGCACAAATCGCAAACATCTTTGACTGAATGACATCTTTGGCAGGATGTACTCGTTAATGGCATGAATAAATTCAAGATACGATGTCAAATTACGCTTACGATTGGAAATTGATATACACCGCGTTACTAAACTGGCTTATTTCGCAAATGATTCAGTGAATTAAACCTTTTTTATGTCTTCTCGGAGTTGTTTGAGTAAATGACAAACGACGCAACAGAATAAAAAGTGCGACACAGATGATGGATTCGAAGATTTCTACGCAAATTTCGATCAGATTGGGACTGCGATTACTTGACCTAAAGAAGAGGAATTTATTAAATTTATTTCATTTACTAATTTTCGCAATAACAGTCTGCTTTGATTTTTACATGAATGGAAAACCCTTAACTCCGGTGGATCCGGACGATTTGTGTTTAGCTTTGTGACATATTTTCTCAGAAGTATAGCCGAAAAGATCTTGTATTCCAATTATTTGGTCTCCTATATGATTTAGTGAAATTGTTTACATATATTTCCTCAAACATAATGACGACCAAAAACGTCGACAATATAAAATACCGCAAATAATCTGAAGCGATGATGGCATCAACATGTTATTTAGCACGGAGACTATAATGAGCGGTTTTCAACTCAGTATTTGTTCCAACTCTCACCTATGGTCATGAAATTTGGGTATTGACCGAAAGAATAAGATCGCGAGTGCAAGCTGCTGAGATGAGATTTCTTCGTGCTGTTGTGGGAATTACTCGCCGGGTAGTGTGAGAAACACGGCAGTGCGCGAGGAACTCTACATTGAGCAGCTGCTTCTTCGAACGGAAAGGGCTATGCTTCGGAGGTTTGGTCACGTGGCGCGAATGTCCCCATCATCATGACTTCCGAGGCGCTTGGCAGACCCAGGACGAGGTGGTTGGACCAAGTCCAAAAACTCGCCGGGTTACGCTTGGGCATTGCTCCTGATGAATTAGAGTCGATGGCGCAGGATCGAGTTGCCTGGAGATCTCTCGTGCGTGGTTTACCCCCCGCGACCCCTTTAGTGGATCATGCGGGTCAGAAGATGATGATGATGATGACTATAATGATACACGTACATATTTCATCAACAAACTTGATCCTTCTGCTACTCTCCCCTGGCTTGGAATTGCAAATCCCATGGACCGAAGGCAAGTTGTTTTACGTACACTGAAAGTGTTCCTTTTTTGCTTTGCACGACCTACCAAAGAGTGTTCCATTTTTGGACGACGATAATGACCAGCTAATAGGCAAAGAGTGTCAGGAAGTCAGAAGGATCAGAATGGTATTATAACTTATCGTGAATCGTCTAAATCAAACTGAGAGATCCTACTCATCAGACATAATCGACCATCTCCGAACCTACCGACCATCAAACTATACAGATGAGCCTGTTGCAAACGCCATTCAGATCATTCCCAGATCCTTTAACTCAAATCACTCGATGGCGATATATTTCTCTCTAAAACGAACCGTACTTTAAGAAGTTGTGGAACACTCTGAAACAAAGCAAGTAAATATAATTAGATGAAACAAGTTCCTTTTTATAGCCAGACAATGGACCGGTATTGTGTCTGCTTACATTAACACTTTGATCGAAGAAAACAACAATAAACAGTCCATTACAGCCATTTTACGAGTGTATGCAAAAGTGTTCTGACCACTTGCGCTGATTCGTTACTCCTGTTTTCGACTCATAAGCTCGTACTTTAATGATTGAATGAACGTGCATCGAGATAACGTGTTTTTGTTTATAATACATTGTATTCGAGTTGTAGTCTCCGACGACTGGAAGCAGCGTGGCTAAAACCGTCAACAATGGAAGCATTAGACTACGCTAAGTTGGCGGCCTGAAAAGTATGTGTAAACCTCGACATTTGAACCAGGTGTGATGATACAACTACGAATACACCCTCCATGCGGAGCTTCATATCGATCACGTCTTGCCAAGCCTGTTCTTATTACGATCCCCAATGAAAATTTATAGCTACTATGAGACAGTGGAGGTAGTAAATCGGTGATGGGCTTACATGCCATAAAGTCAACAGATGTTTGAAGTATCTGAATAAAAAGCAGCGTTTAACACGTCTCTTCTACCGTGTCCTAGGCCGGCCGCACTACTCACACGTGCCACAAGAATCTCCCTAGCCCCGAAGGGTTTTCTCAACTCAAATGAATTTACAATAAAACAGTAATGAGTCAGAGGAAAAGGTTTGAGATTCCAAGGAAACGGGCAAATGGCGTTAAAACATGACTCCGACGTTCCGCTGAACTCATTTCATGTTACCTTTAAGTGAAAAAGTGCACTCTGCACACATCCAACAGTCTCATCACTTATTCAACTCAGATACAGACTCAGTTGCAGCGATTGCCCTCTCTCGGCTCCGTACTAAGAATAATTTTATGGCAATCCCATAAAAATGTTTTATGAACGAAAAATAAAAAAAAGCAACAAAATAAATGTTCAAAGCCCACTTCCCATAAACTGCTTCTGCTCAGTGTTCAAGCAGCAGCATGCCTGCAATTACGCGCTCGTATTTCCAGCAGCAGCAGACCAACCACAACAAACGAACCGAACGGAACGCATTTCCAAGTGACTTCCTGCTTGTCCCCCAGTGACTCCTCCGATGTGTGTAAAGTCGTGTTACACTACATTTTTTGGGTGTCAAAAAATGGAAGTCTAACGCCGAGTCGTAAATTACATGTCATGGCGTCAATAAAAAAAAATCAAAAAAAAAGATTTTGTTCTGCCACGAAAGATGTCTGCTCCAGCAGTTCGTCAATTTTAATAGTTTTGCTGTGTCTACAAGCGAAAGCGAAACAAAGACCGACCGGCAGAGGGAAATAGGGTCATTTGCATCACGTTCCGGCAAGCGACTTCACGTGAGAGGAGAGAGACCACTCACGTCACCCAAAATATGACAGACACTGAGTGGAAAAAGAGGGATCCGGCTCCCCCCAACTGGCTATGTGTCAATAAGCTACTTTGTTAGGATGATTGTGAAAGCTTTCTACACTCATTTCGACCTGTCAGACAAGCAACTATTCTCTCCACCTCGTAGATGGTACCGTGTCACTCTCAGATGCAATCAAGTGGAGTTGCTTTCTTGGAATATGTTCCGGCTTGTGACACAACGCCACAAACGCACACACAGAACGGAAAAATGAGTTGCGGTAGCTGGGAAGTGGTGGTAAATCTCTGTTCATTTAATGTGGGATAAATCACATTTCCGGATGACAGGCCATAAAAAGTAATTTTCTGTTGCTCTCGCTTCTCTCTGTGCGTAGTATTCAAATTTAATTGCACTTGATGGGGTTAACGGGTCAAAGCTGTGACGAATCGGTTCTTTCATCTGATTGCGCAATCGGTTGGTGGATGGTGACGGCAACACTCAACTGTTGAACAAAACCAATTTGACTTTTATTTGGGAGATTGTCAGATGCGTTGGATTGACACTGAGATCGGTCCCAGTGCTGCGAAAAATGAGAGATAAAAAAAAAACAAATCAAATGCATGTTTTTGACTCTTTGGAATTCGAAAAACATGTACCAGCGTGATGCATAAACCATATCCGGCAAGTGACACTCGCTTTCGTTGATGCACATGTCGACCTGTTTTCACGGCATCTCATACATATGCATGTGTAATTTTTAACGACCATAACAATCAGCTATTGCTTTGCTGTTACAATCTTACATCTTAGTGCAGCGTCGAAAAAATGTTGGCCTCTATGAGTGAAATAAATTGAATGGAAAGTCCACACCAGGTTTATGGACTCTCCTAATTTGAAGGCGTCCTTTGAGTTTTTAGTGCCTTCGAAAGAAATATTGTACATCCCATGGCCACTATTAGTGCTTCCTGCGAGGAACCCAATTATGACTGTATGACCTGCACAGGAATGTTGTACGTCGAGTATAACGACTGTACGCTTGAATATCAATCGCCTGGCTAAGACCATCAGGTATAAGGATCAGATGCCAAGCAGCGAACCCAGCAAAATTAGAAGACAGGATTATACCGTATTGGCCGTAACTTTGTGGATATGTGCGCCGACTCCCACGCACTTGAACCTAACGTGTCTAGATTGGTTGCCTATCATCGATGGATATGTTCGAATTGTGAAAGATTACTACAAAAATATTGAATCCGAAGTAGGTACACAAAGAGCATTAGTCTCAAAATTGCTTAGGCCTGCGAAGAGACTTGGCTTTTTTTTACAAATTCCTTAAAGCCTACCCAACATCGAAGTGCTGGACAGAAAATGTGGCTGTCGTTACTGAAAGTGTCGAAATCAATCGAGCACAGCATTTGAGCCTGTCTTACAGTACATTATGGCGTATTTTGCATTTGGATTTGCATTGTTACACTCTTATAAAGATCAATTCTTCTGACCGTGGAATGCATAGAACATTTACCGATTGGGTGCATGAACAGCGCAACATTTGGATGATCAATTTTCCCACAAAATGTTCGTCAGCGATACGGCTATTTTTTTTTTTTTCAATCTGTGGATATGTTAACAAGATTAACGCATAAGGAGAAGGGAGTAAATTAAGATCATTTAATCGTTAATACCCCAAAGACCATTGCATCCACAAAAAGTCACCACATGCTGTGTAATTGGGTATAGCCGTCATCGCCAATTGTCATCCCTGTAGGCAAATGTTGGTGCATTTTTTATTGGGTTCGAAAATGGGGATGTTAACGGAATATGATTTCACCAAGAGGGTACCACTTTAATGCCAATGTAATTACATGTTTCTGCAAATCAACTTTTAGCTTTAACTATTTTTTAGAGTGTGAAGTCTGAAATTTCGTCAACAACTTACACCCATATTTGACATTCCTTTGGTCTCCCTCTAATCTACTTGAGAAATTTTAAGCCAAATGGTACATGACAATCAAAAGAACGTATCACGTATCAAAGAATGAAATGAGCTTATGTCTTCAGATAGCATAGAGTTGGGTCTCATAAAGCGTACTTCCATAAATGGAAGGGTGAACTTTGTTAAACATTCTGTGATGATTATCTGTACGAAAAGTGCATAAATAGAGCTCATCGTGGCTTATCGAAAAACATTCTAACTTTTAATTGGTTAACTATTTCTTTAGGAATATTAACTGGTGATTATACATCTTCCACAGTGACGTGTATGCCGCGGCAATCCGATTAGAAACATTTTATATTGAGTATGAGTATGAGGTCTCTCATTCTTTACAGAGTGGAGAATATTAATCCCAATACAAGTGCGTGACAGAACTCGAGTTGTAAAGTGAGAGAGTGGAATTTTCGGATATAAAACCCCTCTTAGGAAACCAAAAATAAGCTAGATGTGTGAATTTCTCTAATGAGCATAAGTTGAGGCAAAAAGTGCTGCAACATCCCAAGAATAGAACAAAAATATGGATATTTCCCCCTCGTCTCAAAGCCCCCAGCTTTTTAGAAGAAGCGTTGATCAAATATCAGCTTCTGAAATATTTAGATTCGTGGAAGATTCTTAAAGCCCCCAATATGATTTCCACACCGAAAGGTCCACTGGTTATTCAATGAATGCAAACAAATGTTCACCCATTAAATTGATGAATTAAAAAAAATGGGGAGTGGATATAACAATCGCATGCACTACGATCACAATAGATGTATTTTGCCCCCTTACATGATCTATGACTTGAGTGCTATCTTCAAAAAATGTAATAACCCCCCTAGATGAAATGTCCTCCCTGTTAAGGTCATTGTTGTGTTCATTACATTATTTATGTTAAAGGTTGGGTTTGGACCCTCGACGAGTAGGTGTTCAATTAATCGTCCGCAGTGTCTACAGTTTTCTGTTCTGCTGCGCCTCACAATAGCCTTAGATCATGCTTGTGCTGTTTTAAGGCGTCCTCGGTTCTACAGGGATCTACCTTCATGCATTTTTCGGGATGTCCTTCCTAGATGTTTCAAGATTGATCTGAAATGCGTATACCCACATAACTGAATCCATATAGAGGGAAAGGTATAATAAAATGAATTCCTTTTCCCATTTCTTCTCCCATAGCTAGTATGTTTTACCCTTTCTTAGCGAATTGAGTGTTTTTTTTTTTTTGTAATTCCCAGACAGCCTTGGAAATTAATGTAAAGCTTTCAGAATGTAGGACTTTAAGTACTGCCTGGCTATCTGAAAATATAGATATTTTTGTGTTGGGTTAAGGAGAAGATTTCAGCTTGGAAGATTGTGGCCTCTATGAGGAGAGGAATGTGTAGGTGGGCTGCCAGCGAAATCGACAGCACACTTAGACCATGTTGGTTCAGTGTGATACCCATAGACAAACTACAGCCACTGATCGACAACTCCAGTGACAGTGCCGTTTATTTGATATCAACGGTAAATGGTGATTGCACCAGATTTGCTTTCACTGGGATTCGAACCGGGGGCCCTTTTAACCAAGAGAAATGTGTAAATGACGTCTGGGTTCCACAATGCCTACTTCAACTCTACTTACACAAGCTAGGGCCTAAGCTTGGCCCTAGCTTGTGTATTATGCTCATATCGGGTCTGGTGCTTCTTCTAAAGACATCCTTTAGAATCCAAAATGGGACGATCAATAGACACGCTTATACACTGACGTACTGTATCTTGACGATCTTAAAGTGAGCTACTTCTTGTACATTAATTCGATCACTGAATACTCGTCTCGCTAGCACTCATCAGTTCAATCTCAAGCAGAATTCGAATGCAGAGTTTAGAGAGTCGTATTTCACCCGTACCCCACGAATATTCCATATTCCCAGACCAACAAGAGGGGATTCTTCCACAACCCACACGCCGTTTAAACACAGGCCTGTGTATTGATTACTGGCACTTAAGGGTAATAATCATTCAATATCTCCGCGCTAAATTATAAAAAAAAGCAAAGACTGGAACAGAATTTAAATCAGAAATGTGTTTGATTTAAATTTACTTTCGGGACCACAAAAATTGATGATTCTATATTTAGACCTGCCAGTACTAGCCTTCAAGGCAATAAACTCAGAAAATACTCTAACCTCACACAAAAGACTAACACGTAAAAACTAAACGTAGAAACGACTCACGCTCGAAACATGAGGCACCGATGTTTCCGATCTCCTCCGGTTTAGCACTCACCCGTTCAGCACCATATTGCGACGTTAGCTGCCCCATAATTAATTGCTGTTTAGCTAAATTTATCATCCAGACGAATAAATGGTCATAATTATTTAGAATGTCTGACACCTTTTGTGAGACGAAAAATTCCCCAGACATTTGAACTTGTGTTGGCAACAGACTTATGATACTTTACTTATAAAATTTAGTAATTTATTACCGATCCTAAAATTGAAATGACTGCGACAATTTGTCAAAACAGTATCTACACATGAGGAACTAAAGAAACATCACATCACTTCACTGGCAGCTTATAAATCATTAGAGCCAAAAACAGCAAACGTCCAATGTACTCCACCGTCATTCAACTTCGCAGATTGGACATTGTTTGCAGAAGAGATTGCAGCACGGTAACCCAACAATAAACAAATATGAAAGTGTAAATTCCGTTAGACAGTGGCAAAATCTGGGCAATTGTCGTAAAAATGTCTTCCCTACCATTGTTCGCGACTCACACTCACATTTCCCAGACACGTTATATAAGGCAGATGGTCATACCCAAGCGATCTCGATTGAGGGGAGAATGCTTGCAACATTATCATTGTCTGTCTGTCAGTCGCACGGATATGAAATTCACATATAATTACCTCTTCAGTGTACACATTTTGTACACGAAAATAAATTTATCAAGAATTGGTCAATGAAATCGGCTCATTCACCGAGCGCGGCAGCTTGTTTTTCTTGGAGGCTGCGAGCCGTACAAATGTTTACCACGCACACGTAGATACGGTAATGAATTGGAGAAGTTTATGAGTGGAGGAGAACTAGGAATCGATAATTTCATTTTATGAATTCGAGCGATACGATGAGAATGTGGTAATTGTTTTTCATCGGCGGCGGGTCGATAAACACGCTACCGGCCTCACAACATGCCCAGCCTCTTGTCTATTCAATTCTGGTTTTCGCAAGTGAAAGTGAGAATGCTATAAATTTAATGAGATAACCGATGAGCGTTGGTTATTTGCAAAAGAACACAATCGGTGTCTTCCCACGTCATTTGCCGTGGGTCGGGAACTTCATCAGATGCGGGCGCTTCTGGACGTAGTGTGTGTATGTTCGTGTGTATCGCCTCACATTTTGGAACGCACACAACTCGTGACGGCGCGGCGATTCTGAAACCTTGATAGACTTGTTAAACTCCCATAAATATGATGATTTGCGAAGTAGACGTGCGATAGATAAATATGCAAACATTTGCGTTGTTTACCTATTTGCACAGCGATGAGGAACAGAACAGAGGATAGGAAGTGTGGGTTGATTGGGAAAGGTTATGTTTTGATGTGACATATTTTTTTGTTTTGTATTTTAGTGGGCGATGATTTTGTCCAAATTTGATACATAAAATGGGTGATCAAACGGTTGGTTGATGGAATGGAACGATAGGTGAATTAAACTGCGGAGAACGAAGCCAGGCAATATTCAAACTGATATTAATCAACGATCACGGATATCACATTTGAAGGATGTAAATGTTTTTATTCACAGAAATCATTAACTCGCATGTATGGGAACCTGTTGTGGTCGAATTTGTTGCCCTTGATGCGTTGGTCTCTTGAGATGAAATAAAGACGCGAATGTAATGATTCATTTTACGCAGTTGACAGTATTTTAGTGTAGATAGAGCGAAAAATTCTATTGTGGAAAGCTTTCTTGAGGGGAAAGATTATTTAGATCAGCCAAGGTAAACTGGTACCATCCACTTAGGACCCATTGCGATTCCCATGAGGAAAAATAGCCTCACAACTGCTCTAGTTCACTGTGGAAATAATTCTTGAGTAAATTTCGCCCATTCAGAAGTTTTTTCCTCAAGGGGATACATCGTACCAGTCATACGTTGCAGATGGTGTAGACTTTCTGATCTGTTGGACGGGCACAGCCCTTCTAGAAGCAATAATGTGAGTGGCGCTGCAATCCGAAGCAGTCATTGACCTAACTCTTCGTGCTATGCTGGTCTTACAAGTGAAGGGAATGTACAGTTTTATGCCGTCTTGAAGATTGAGGGGTATCCTCTCCGAGTAGTGACTCGAGAAAATGGGAGAAATGAAAAATAAAATTTGTCCGTGTTAGGAATCTAGTTAACCAAAGAATGAGTCGACACACCTAACCACTACACTAACCCGTATCAATTATATAAGCGAATAAAAAAGGAAAAAGTGCGTAGGTACATGCAACAAAAAAAAAACTAAACTTTAATATATCTACATTACACCAGGCCTTCGGTGGAACGTTATATTCGCTCCCGATATTCATCAATGCCCTGGTACTGGTTCGTCTTATCTCTAGATGTCGCTCATCTCTAGATGACAAGTGTCGTGCAACTATACACCCATTTGAAAAAATACACCATTCACGTTTCAGAGTCGCAACTATGGACACTTCACTACATGGCATCCATGGCATAAATTGGGTTTTAACCACAGTCACTGCAATACTCCCACCGCTCTGGTCAGGCTGAAACCGCTGCCGAATTAACACCAGTCTATATGCCTGATGTCGATTTCTACTCAATTTTACTTTTTAACCAAATTTAGATTTTAATTAAATGCATTTAAGGCCTGATCTGCAAGTCGTATGTGCAGCAACACCCAAACCGGCCCCACAGCAAAGTCCCCAAGATAATGACAAACGGACGTGACGTAGACAAAGTATCCCCTTATCACATAAATATCCAAATATGCATTCCCATTAATATGTGTCACATTCTAATCCTATTTTGACACCACTATTCCATTAAGATTCACGGATAAGCTGCTTCACGCTAATTTTCCACTCAAAACCAATTTCCAACACACTTTCTGCATTCCAAATGAAAAGCCCCGATTTGCATATCTCACCCAGACTTGCCTACTTATCTGCTAAGCTGCCAGCAACCAGTTTAAAATGTTTAACAAATTAATAAGCAAATAACGAGACTCACCTTCATGTCAGCGATTATCTGCTGAAACAGACTGCCAAGGGCAGACCCATCCCGTTCCAAACTAAGATCCATGCTGGCTGCGATAGAAATTCTCTCTCAAAAGACAAGATGTTCCTTTACCGTCTCGAACTGATACAATTTCAATTAGCGCCGATACGCTTGTGTATCTTTATCGCTTAGCAATTAAATGAAGGAAAATTTAAAACGAAGCGAAACACAAAAACCGAAATGAAAACGAAAAAAGTCTCGATTTCGACACTCTTGCAATGCGGGATGCCAGCACCGACGGAGCGCGCGTACACGTGTATCTTTTCTCTTCCTTAGCCAAAATATTTACAAAAAAAAAATACAAACAAACCAGTATTTGAATGAAATTCTCTGGAAATGATGGAAAAAAATAATAATCTCGCCCTTTCTGCGTTGCAGCGTATGGACGTTTCGTTAAGTGTTCGTACCACACCGGATGCGGATACGAATACGGGTCACAAGGGGATGTTGTTAGGCTGCGGCTCTTAGGTTTCCTTCAGAATCAGAAACACAACGAAGAGTTGAAACTTGTTTCGGCGATTCGACATTTTAACGTGTTTTCGGTGCTGTTCTGTTCTCTATTCTATTCTCTTTCGATTTTCGTTTATTATTTCCGTCTCTTCTGGTCGGAAATTTGTCGACTCTTGCAGTGGACTTCTGGTGGGGAAGCGTAGAGAATGCGAGTGGATTATGCTTCGAGTGCAAAGTTATCTTGCCTTGTCATTCCTGGAAATGAGAAAAGAACAAAAATAGAATAATTAAATGTTTTATGGTAGTCTTTTAAAAATAAACTCTAGAAATGGCACTAAAAAGTAGATCAAAGGCGGAATTTTTCGCAGAAATAGAACAAGAAAAACATGTTCTAGTTTTTGTTTAAAGTGCAGAACCGTTTTTTCCTCATTTATTAGAATTTCAACCTTCAGTTGGATGTTAGTAACAGTGCGTAGAGGGCAATGAGTTTCCTCAGTTCATGTTTGTTCCATACGAAATTCAGCTGACAAGTTCTTAATAGTGTGGAAACTGTACACTAAAAATGGACCAGTGCCGTGAGGGGGTACCTGTGTGGCGCTGTCAGTTAGTGACTCCAGTAAAATGAGTGAACTTTTGATGACACTCCACCTAACAGCTGGACTGTAATGCAGCTGTTCACACCCGAGCGGTACACAGTTTTCCGGAGGCTTTACTACAGAAATCCTCCCTACATTCCAATAAACATTGGCTTGACGAAATCATGCTGAACTATGTGCCTATGTCAGACGAAACACATTTCGACCTAAACGCTAATGTCTGAATAAAATTTGTCGGATACGGAATGACTTCAACACTGAAAGTCTTCATTTGCCGTAATTGCGCCAGTGCCAAGTTACAGTTTGACGCGCTGTTTCATTCAGCTGCATTATAAGGCCAAAAAAAAAAAGATTGCCATTCGATACCGTTATTAAAAATGTTCATAGATCTTTTCAAGGAATATGCCGAATAAGAATCACGGCAGAGCTCTAATGAAAATTTTATGATCAAATTATTTCAAGAGACTTCACATTCCATTGACCCGTTGATAGCAAATTCATCTGTCACCCTGTATTAGGTGTTCGACTGAGTCATAACAGAGAGCTATGGTTGTAAGATAACCTTCAAATTGACTGGCACTTCTTTAGTATGTTCATTAGAACAAATTTAAGTCGTTACTGTCACCCTGATGCTATGGACAGTAATCATGTTCCATAATTTGCGGTAGACACCACCTTCTCAATTCTTTTCATGCTCTTAGTAGCAACTAACGATTTAGTAAAACTTGGTCACATTACCCGTTGATCAATCGTAGGGCACAACGTACCTCCCTACGAAGAAGATCCTGCGCACCTTGAACCTCAAATGCATGCTCTTTCTAGATTCAGATTGACCAAATCAGGGGGAGGACCTGGGCCTCAACCAACAAGCTTTTTAAGCTAGCGTGATTTTTGGCTACGACACGGGGCTTTAGCAAATAGAAACTGAAATGCTAATTTGTCCACGGCGCATGGGAGGATACGCAAAAAAAGTGGAGAATCTTTAAAGAATATAAGTAAAAGAAAACATCGTTAATTTTTTTTACAAGTCTTCTGCTGTGAATGAGTGAATAAATAATCGATTCAAGAACCTAGTTATGTATATTCTTCTTGGTGTGACGCTACCTGGGTGGGGCTAGATTTGAAGCAACAAGTTTCTCCTGCCATTGCGATGTAGAGCTATGTAGCAGCCTCAAATTGCGCACACCATTTGACTGAGGCCCTTCATACTTATGATTGCCGCTTTTAGCACGGGCATGCTTTGTTACTTTGTCGGGTCGGATCCAAGTTGTCACTGGACTCATTATGACTCAGCCCGGTAAACGCCTGACTAGGCTCATGTCGCTATACCGACTGCCATCGCAAGAAGAACCATTCTCTTGAAAAGCTTCGAGATTGTCACTGACTCACCGGACAACATGGTTCAGGTCATCAATGTAAATTGTATAAAGACAGCTGGTTTCTTTTAGAGAAGTCTCTCGGTACTATTCTGCGTTTAATCTCCGTACTGATGCTATTTATACTGCTATTAATACAGTGTATTGTCGAGCCAAGGTGTACGATGTCTTTGTAGCTGCACATTTTGATGATTGAATGTTGTGCGTACAGTATATACATACTTAGTTTATCACTCATTCGCCGACAGACCCATTTTAGCCGCTTCGAGCTCATTGCTAACAAACGCTTCATTGAAGACTTATTGTGTTCGACTAATCACGTCGACGTCATGCGTATGCTAACTTCTAGTGTTGGCCGATCTTCTCAAAAACCTAACATAAAACCCTTTGAGAGCCCCGGTGAGTTCGTTACTGAATTTGGCGGAGCAGTGCGAATTTTCTAACGACACCCTAATGAATTTGACAGGAATGTGGTAAACTACGGCGTTGTGAATCTCATTTGTATGTCCCGGCCTTGAAATTGACAAATAGGTCGATTGGGTCTACTTTAGGTTAGGTTAGGTAGTTGGGCTGCCAGCGAAATCGCCAGCACACTTAGACCATCCATGTTGGGCCACTGTGATACCCATAGTCAGACTACTACCACTGATCGACAACTTCAGTGATAGCGCCGTTAATTTGATCCCAACGACAAATGGTGACTGGACCAGATTCGAAAACCCGATAAAAGCGTTTTAACTTTGCTTTCACTGGGATTCGAACCGGGGACCCCTCTAACTAGGGGCAGGCACTCAACCAACGGCGCCATGCAGCTGTTCCCGGGTCTACTTTAAATGTCACACTAATAATCGCCAAACCGGCGAACAGGATCGTGTATTTAATGTTAAGCTAATAGCCTCTATAGCTGGCGCAGTCAAATGGATCCCTTATTATTTCTTGAGGATCGGACACATTGCAAGGTTGAAGAATATACAAATTCTCTATTTCCGGAACTTCTCCAAAAGTCACAAGTCTGACTCGTAAATTTAACCGTTTTTAGTGACATACTGACATACTGTGTAGACTAGAAACTGCTTCCGCTAGAGTTTTCGACAAAATGCGAACGCTGATTTCTTCAATTTAGACTTCCAGATAAAGCGTCCAATTGACAGACAAAATTCAAATTTCAAAGCTGATCAGTTGTCACCACGTCGACTACTGTATGAACACGTCCTATTTTCTGGCTCTGCTCTTGGGTATGTGATGTGAAGCATAATCCAGCCACTTTTTTGAAGACTAAACTCATAACAATGTCCAAGTACGGACGTTTGATGTCAACATTTGATTCCTCTCTTTGTGGAGCCACACCTTTGCACCACTCCTGGACCTGACCTACCTGCCCACAAAGCAGTTCAGTCAACAAGCTACAAGCACTTATACATAACTAATATGCAAAAATTTGCTAGCTTAAAGATGTTACTCAAAAGACCAACATTGGAGTGCTGGTCTCTTGACAACATGAGTACCATCAAAGTGCGCTCCAATGAAGGCAGCACCATTAAGCAA
Organism: Eristalis pertinax; assembly: GCA_907269125.1. NCBI lineage: Eukaryota > Metazoa > Arthropoda > Insecta > Diptera > Syrphidae > Eristalis > Eristalis pertinax. The sequence goes on from OU026148.1 coordinate 27,987,446, forward strand.
AAATTAGCAATTAATTCAAAAGCCAACTCTTCGTTGTTGTCGGTACCAGTGAATTCCGCACAAAAGCAAACTCACACAACATTCTCCTTGATTAACGAGCTGTCTCGCATTCAGGGTCAAAACCGTCTTAACCAGCACAATCCCCACTTTCTGACTCACATCATGAGCATTAGCCACCAGTTCCGTTATTTGAAAATCTCCACACTGCACAGGTAACACAGATAGACAAAGAAACATGAAAAAGAAAAATCGTAACGACCCCCAAAATAGAAGCGGTTTTTTTTTCTTTTTTTTTGCCAGCAAGACCGGAGTACACCACAAGCGACGCAAGTACGGCAAGTATATCTCTCGTCGAGTAGAAAATTAATTTATCTAACAAAACATGCAACGTACCAGATACCAAATGCCAGATACAAACCAACGACTGGCAGAGGCAAAATGTAAACGACCTTAGAGATAAACAACACACAGCTAGCCAACAGATGAGCACTGTACATACGCGCCGCCGTTCAAAAGAAAAGAACTCAAGAGGGATGGGACGAGGAGTACACCACGACTACAGTCCATCATCACTATGCACTACAACTTCATACGTAATAAATCATCAGCTGGAAGCAGATACAAAGCACTAGTCGCTCATAGATACCTATACAGAGCAACTGCGGAGAACTGTTTTGCCTTGTTTGGAGGTTGTTTTCGGTCTAGTTTTCTGGTACTCCTCATTGAGGAGTTGGAGGCTACAATGCGAGTACCACGTCATGGCTGTAACACGCCGAGTCTCTGCACAAATGAGAGTTTACACTTCACTTGCCGCAGTGAAGACCTACTTTGGAGCATAGTGCACAATTCATGCGCTCTGATGAACGCGGCTGCATAACGACCCAGCAGCCACAGATGCAGCAACTCCATCTGCGTTGTGAAGGTTTTTAGAAATCGGAATCGGAATCGAAAACGGAAAGCGGAGACCAGATGAAAGATACAGACGCGATAGAACGCAAACGAGTTCAATAAACGCTCGCAACTCATCCAACTATCGAGAGACGCTTCACAAAACTCGATGCGAACCGAGGTGGTGCTGGCTTGCTTGCCAGAACAAGGGTAAGTAATCCAAACACACTCGGGCCGTTCATGCTCTGTGACCATGGCGCTAATGTTCTTGTAATAACTCTTCAACTGGTTCTCCTCGAGGCACTCATCAGTGTGAAACTACTTACCGAGCTTCCGTGAATTTCTCTGGAAGACATTGCACATCCGGAGCAATGCCAACTCCGGTAGTGAGTAGTGGTAGTGTGCCGTCCCCTCTCTCTCCACCTCCCCGCGTGCAACCCAGTTCGGTGGTGCAAATTGTTTGGGAGAAGATAACACCGGAAATTGTTGAATTAATATACCCCCATGAAGCCATGTACAGGGTTCCACTCTTTGCAGTGCCAGTGAATTCACGGGTTGATGACTTGTGACTCGAGGCTCGGGTCTGCTTCTTGTAATCGCACACCTTATAGAGTGGCATCGTAGGCCGTCGCCTCGCTCCACTCCTCCTTCCCCCCGTGAATTATTTCTAATTGCGAAATTATTATTCTCTTCTTCCTCTTTCTGTTTCTGCTGCTGGTGGTGTGATGGTGGTTTTCTTTTCTTTAACTATAGGGGTCACGTTCTAGCTGTCACATTGAGTGAATGTGGATTCTTTCCTCCTTTGAGATTCCATTTTATTCCATTTCTTTCAGCTGAATGTCTGAATGACATTTGAATTTCTAATTAATTCTGCTCGGCATGAGTCTGGTGGAATTGCAGGGCGAATGCACACGCAGAAATGTTTAAGTAATGAGCCGCGACGGGTGATAGTGCAGCAAGTGAAAGAGTTACGCTTTGACAGTTCGTTGAGATATGAAAGTTTGAGATTGGAAACTCAAACGTGAGAGGGATTCTTCTGCTACGCAAAAAACTTTTACAAGTGTCAAGACGAGGTGTAGCTGAAGTGACTACCTGTTATAACCCATTGAAGGCAACGCGAATTTTCTGTGAATAGTGTATGTTAGGCAGGGGAGGTAGGTGTAATGGCCACAGCTCGAAGTTGCGGTCGCTTTGACTTTTTATGGGTCCGTTGTGCTATCACTGCAACCGGAAGAGTAACAAGAGTACCAAGAGTAAACAGATGACGCCAAAACACGTATTTTGAGTGTTTTAGAGATTTCTAACTATGCTATAGGAGAAGTTAGGCCTTGGCTCTCTACGGGCTGTAGAGCCACCCATATTATTATATATTATTATAGGTTAATGAATTCATTAGGGGAATCTTATTTAATGCTGCTCCAAGAAGACTGATGTTGTATTCGTTTAAGTTTTTCCCGATTCTTCAGATCCGCTGGGCAGGTGGTGGGCCACCTTTGACTATTTCTTCCCTGTAGTCGTCCCTACAACTCTTGATACCGTCATTGTAAGGGATTCACATTCGCTTCGCATCGTTGCTCATTAAACAGTGTCCGGTAATAATACCTTCAATATTGCCTATGTCCGTCATATTCATTGAGAGGGCTATGGTATTTCTATAGAAGGCTCACCGTTTTGCAGGTTTTCATTTGATACTCCCTTCTATTAGCAGTTATGATGGCTAATCCGTCGGATCGCATCACAGAAAACAATCACCAGAGTCCCATCCAGATTGCAACTGGTCGGCATGTTTCACCGCCCTGGAATTGGTGAATGGTTTCGCCAGAGCTTTAATGATCGCCGGACGCTCAATATAATGAAAAACAGCTTCATGAATTGCTTTTACTTCTGTCTGAAATACATTGCAGTAAGTCGGTAGTCGAAGAAACAATGACATTTCTAATCTATGGATTTTTGCATGGAGTAATTCATTATGCCCATGGTTGCGCAAATGGCACCATGTGTCCGACAGTCTCATTGATAGCCGTGAGCTTTCCCAGAATATCAATTGGAAGTAAATTAAGTAATATCTCCAAGGAGGCTGTGGGTGTTACTACTGCATGATCAGCATTGATGTCAATATTAGTCAAACAATTGAATTAATATCCAGTGCACTACACTTCTCTATGGCATCCATGTCAGCAAAAGGTAACATCAGGAAGCTTTCCTGATGTCATCACTCTTTTTGTGAATGTCGTGAGATGGAAATTTGGTATGAACATAGATTCCGTGTAGTTCCATCGAAATTGAAGCGCTGTGAAAATCATTATTACGGCGGCGAAAGTGACAAAGACAACTTTGGTAGCTTAACCATCACGACCAATATTGTCGAACGTGTTGTGGCCGCGTGAACGGACAGTCAGATGTTTATGATCAATGTTTACAAACAACAGTGCGAGTGTGGAAGAACATGCGATAAGAAAACAGATTAGCCTAGCAGGCGACAGGCTACAAGCCCAAACAAAATTGAAGTACGAAGACTTAAGTCAACTAAAGCAATAGAACGGGTACACAGAAATGATACACTATGACCACAACGGATTCGACCAGTTTCGTTAAGTTTCGTTCACTTTTGCGTGCTTAAGTGGGTATGATGAATCCATGGACCTATTAGGTTTGGTCTTTTATTTGACAGGAAAAATGAAATCTGGATAATGAAAAAATCGTTTAGTAGAGATTCCTCTTATCGTGGTCCGGATTTGATGTTCTTATTTTTTGTAGACTTTATTTCACACAAAAACACATGGAAGGTCTTTTTCGCCCTTGATGTGAGGAGTAATGCTAAGCTTTCTTGTAGAATTGCACAAGCTGAGTTAGTTTTGAAACGGCGTGTCACCCTATCAGTCTCGATTTCAAAAGACAATTTTATACCAGTTTTGAGCTGTGGTGCCCGCAGTAGTTTTTAAATACTGCCAAAAATTTGAGTGTGGTCCCTCCTAATGCAGAGGAAAATCATTACACCTTTAAGATTAAAAAAAAACTTAAACTTGCTCCAGCTAGCTCCTTGAACCGCTTTGTAGGTATCCTATAATATATTTAACAAGCAACGAATTAACAATATTGCGATCGAAACCCGGGCAAGAGTAAATTTTCAATAAATAATTAAATTTTAATCAAACAACCAGAACATTGTATTACTGAACAAAGTCGCTTTGACTCCGAAATAAAAACCAAAATCCCCAAATTAAAGGTCATAATACGTTGCTAGAAAAACATGCCCTTTTCACAGCTTTGTGTCACGCAATAAAATCAGTAAAGTGTGACCACAATCACCGATTTAAAGGCTAAAGGTCGGCCGAGAACGCGACGAACAGATGTAAATAGATTCAAGTAACTATGCGAACTAATACTTTGAATTTTGATAACTGACCGAAATAGAACAAACGTGGGCCGAAAAATCAAAGATCCACTTTCAAAACTTTGTCCGTCATCGGAACCATAACATTTGAGTCCTTCATTTGTTTTTCGTCCTCTGTTTGTTTTTCATTCTTAATTTAGAGGACACCTTGTCTATTTTAAGAGCCTCCCCCACGATGAACATTGCCTGTTAAACGTCCTTCGTAGAAGAATCGGTCGGGGGAAGCCAACAGAATTATACACACATCCAACGTCGTACTACAAACGTCTCCTTTCTGGGCTCGCATCCTCGTACGTTCGTACGCTATTCAATTTGCCTGTCAAATTGTCAAGTGCCATGTATGTATATCGGATTCCCGAGCCACCCACCGGTGCTAGGCACGCTCGAATAAACCGATAAGGTACCACCCACACATTCCATGCCTCACGTACACAAAACGAATGTCTCTCGAAGCCCACTTTCTGTTCACACTTTACTGCTGTTATCTGTGAAACTACCTACAATAGCTTTTCGACCCGCTGTCTCCCACACTCACGGAAAGCCCATTTCCTACAAGATACGCTTGCGTTCTTCTTGTGCCCTTCGGGGGCTTTGGTTCGCCGCTTGCCTGTCTAATTTGAAATGTTATCACGAGAACCGCATCGTGTCTACGAAAACGGGAGTACTTATCAAATTGGTTCTATTAATTACTCCGATTAGCATGGTTATTTGTGTGCTCCGTTCGACACACCGAGCTTTATCGATAACCAACGAGCACGACGGCAGCGTGTTTACACACGCTCTTTTGAACGCTGACCCATTTCTTCGATAATGCTTATATAACCCCACCGTCCGTTCGAGTGGGCATTCTGAAATGCATTGCACTTGGAGGAGTTTATAGATTGCTGCAGTCACCGGGTGAATTGATAGTAAAGTGAACTGGGATCGTAAAGCCATCTGTGGGTCACATTGATACCCAGGAGGTGCAGGAGAAACAACGGAATGATTTCATGATGTTGCTTCGCTCCCATGAAATTCAATGCACTGCTGCAGGTGCATGTGGCAGAGGACGCGGTTTTATGACACGGTAATGCGCCATTAAGAGGTGAATGAATGGAATGCCAAGTACTTAGAGACGATGACACTTAAAGTAAAGGACAATAAACAGTGACTTCTTGTTGCGGTGATTGCAGCGTTCGGGTGAAGAGTGTTAAGTTGACGGTCATAGACTCAATGATCAGGTGCTCAGAGAGGTAAAGGGCGTATGCCTATCGACCGCAGCTGTAAACTATGTTTGTTAGATGGGATCTAGTACATGGTTGTGTGACGATTGTGTGTGTGTAGATGAAGGTCAAATTGCAAGTAAAAACACGGACTTATATTAGCCTGGGTCTGTTTCATTGCATTGGAATAGATTAAATCGGTGATAGCAAGCCCAGTTTAAAGCAAATTCCCCGTATCAATGACAATCGTCAGTTGCATTCTAATTTATGAAATATTTAAAGTCCATTTGGGAGCAGAGGCAGATGAAGTCTTTGGCTAGCTCAAAAGTATGTATATCCACATGCGGTGATGTTGTGGCAAAGTAGTTGATGGTATATCCCCTTCATTTAAGACAGCATGTATATCGCTTTTTCCTCATTCACCGCTAAACCTATTTTGGCTGCCTCCGATTTAATCCCAGCAATCGCTTTATTGACAGCCGCTGTGTTCAACCAATCACGTCAATGTCGGTGTTGTAAGCTAACAATTGGCGGACTTCTGAAAAATCGTGTCTCTAGTATTGGCGAGTGAGTTCTGCACGATCTTCACAGGACAGCGTGTCGCCTCGCCTATATCGTAATCATGCAACCATGACGAGTTCGGCAGGAATGGAAAAAATAGGTATGGCGTTGATCAATAGTGGACTAAGTAAGCTTGAATCGGTTTTCTGCGTTCACCCAAAATGGCAGAGAAGATCTTACATGCGATGTTTAGGAGACGCAGTAAGGGCAAGGGTATTTATTTCTTGTGGATGTTAACTTATTCACCGAGTGAAAGGAATCGTTATCGGTGAAGAAAATTGTTTGTCTAGGCGACTAGGTGAAATCACTGAATTGGCGTATGTTCTACTCATTTCGTAGTCGTGGTTTCAATTCTCTGACTGAGTTGAACTGTAAAAGCTTGCAGGTGCAAATGCAAATGCAAACTATGCATAGATCTTCTTCAACACCTTCTCCAAATGTAGCCATATTTTCTGCACAGTTTGCATTTCGATATTGGATATGCCTTACACCATCTGTAACACAGCTAGTCTCTACGATACGCTGACAGTTTTGAGAGTCTGATGGACGATTGTGTACAATCTGCAAAACCTAAGTAGTACTTCTACCGAATTCATATTTTTTTTTCATAGTTTTCATAATTTAGCACGTTTAACGATTGTTAAACGATTCCTATTTTAAAATGGCAAGCTTTAAAATAAACGGATGGCAGTTCGGTTTGACGTATGTCATTGAAACATGGATTTCAAATCCAAAACCAAAAAAATTGTATGACCCAATGCAAGCGCGAAAGATTTAAAATTTAGTTTGAAGAAAAGGGCGAAGATTCTTTCATCTTGCACAGGTGCGAGTGATAAAAAAATTATGTTTCAATTATTTATCGAAACGTAAGTCCAAGTTGAAACCGCATTCCATCAAAGCTTCTTGAGAATGTTCCAAGAATCTCCATTGATAGTCACAAAAACAATATTGTAGTACCTACCCTTGCACTTAAGCTGGAAAGCAGCTTGAGATCACCTCGTAATGGCTTAAGAAACGATCACGTTGTGTAATGATCATTATCCAATTAGATTTGTAATCTCTTCTATTTCGCTGTCTCTATCAACTAGCCAGTCCATTTCTTCTGAAACATTAACAACCGAGTCATAAAACGCGATTTTTTTTTAAAAAGTTATCATATTAGATCAAGGCCACAGACTGCTTGACTACTTGTCAGTTTGTTTTGCTTTCGGTTAGAGCCCTTGAAATCGAATGTCGTTTGGCAAAATTTGCATCGCGAAGGTTCTACATATCCTCCAAGCGAGTTGTAGTGCCGTGCATACAAAGTGGTCACATCTCTTCTGTTGAGCTTGTTTGGTTTTCTAGTTTTATGCAATCTACGTCAAGTTCAAGCAGCAAACGTGGTTGTTAAATTTTAACAGCGTGCGGTGTGGCTATGGGGCTGATAAATCAGTTGTTGGAAATTATTTGAAGTGAGTTCAAGAAACACAGCTGAAATTATTATTTGAAATTGCACACTTTATCGCCTTGAAATGTGTCCACATGTCATGATAGCAGAGTAGTGAGATTTCACATCGAGGTTGATGGGCCATAAACTTAGATGACACGGACTAGTTACTTAACGCCGTAAGTCATCTCAACAGACGTATTTACAGACCGCCAGCGTGCGAATCCACAATCGATCAAATGTTTATATTTTTAAGTCTAACCAGTGCAACAAGATCCAGCTAAGACGCCGAAACCCGTGCATCGTTAAAAGACTATGTGAACACTTGCCGAAAATTAATTAATAGAAATGGGAACATTTTATAGTTGCAATTAAACGTTTGACACGAATGTACCGAAACGTTAATTTACAGTCGCTACAATTTCTTATTCACTTAAAGACTATAAAGAATTCCATTCGCGACTTGGCCAAGATGGTGATACCGACCTACATCCTGCATCAATCCGTCGTAACATTCACTGCTCTGTGAAGTAACAAAACATTTATTCAAAACCTGTGCACTTTACTTCGCAATTAATCCAAATCAATGATCCACCGTACTACATATATGTACGGTGGAGTAACCCGACAAAGGCGGTGTCGGTTTATCGAATTTGTCTGGCAGTATAGTACTGCTGCAGACGTCCTTCAATTCGGAACTTAGTGAAAGAATGCCCCCGTTGCTGTGTTTTCCATCACTTTTTCGAGAATCTCGGGCGGTGTAACGATAATTCAGTCACGAATATCTGCCTTAAGCTCGTCAATGGCGTCACTTTGCTAAAATAGCCCCACAAAATTGTCAAATCTGGTCACAAGTCACCTAGACAGCACATGTCCAGGCAGACTTCATTGCATAGCATGGCTTTTGAAGCCTGTAACCGTCCAGAATTTAGTAAATTGATGAAGCATCCAATTTTGAACAAGAGTTCTTGGAAGTGAGCACCCATAAAGGATTGTTGTCGGAATTGTATTCGATATGCCAACATGTTGCAGAATTCTCATCGGGAACATGGTCCAGTCGTTGTGGACCTGAGCCACAACCAACAAGCTCTCAAGTCAAAGCTAGTTACATCCAGGTATGCCCACCAACTTGATTGATGTTCTTCTCTACTCGTGTGCGCCACCTTAAAGGCGGCGTCCTCCCACAGGCTCGGAATCGAATGGGTCCCACATGATTAGTAAGACAACAAATATTCATAGTTCGTATAGCTGAGACTTGATAAATACGGGGAGCTTCCTGTGTATGTTCCAGATCGATGTTGTTATTTAATAACTAGTAAGTAAAATGCAGTACATACTATAATTTATAGTTTTTCGATTGTAAATATAGTTTTCAGCATTATGTACATGGTGTTAATCGCACGCACTGGTTTGTGCGTTGAATGCGATTCCATCAGGTAGGCGACCGCTTGGCAGACCCAGGACTAGGTGGTTGGACCAAGTCCAAAAAATCGCCGGGTTACGCTTGGGCATAGCTCCTGATGAGTTACAGTCGATGGCGGGGGATCGAGTTGCCTGGAGATCTCTAGTGTGTGGTTTACCCCCGCGACCCCTTTAGTGGATCATGCGGGTCAGAAGATAATGATGTACATGGTGTTTGTAAAGAGATGCCCACTGCCAAAAATGTAAGATCTTTTAATCACATTTTTCAAACCCGTTTTGCAGACTTCTGCTGTTATTTCATTGATCTTGATGCTACTCTTAAGTGTCAAGCTCAAGGTTCTGTTCTTATCCAACTTCTTTACACGTTAGCTTCGTGACGTGTAATAATTAAATTCTATTTACATGGGAGCGAATGCAGGGTGAAGACGATCAAGGCGAGCAAATGAAGGGAGATATTGGAGTAAGTTAGAGTAAGTAAGGAGAAATTGTGGGATGTGGATGTTATTTAAAGAATAATTTCTCCCAGAATCTGCATCGTAACATAAGTGCGTTGACACCATTATATCCCCAGAATAACCAAGAGTCACTGGTGACTGTTGTTTCATTGCCTTGATTCTATATTCTAATAAAAAAAATATGAGACAAAGATGGGTGGTATGTCGAATATCTTCCCGTGTTTGCAGTCGTACCTAGTGTCATATCGCATTTGATTTTCCAATTTTTTTGGTTGAATGTTTTACATACAAGTGTAACTCAATATCATCGCATATGATCGCCTGCTTTTAACTGTTATTTGAGGCAGATAATTTCTGAGAATTGGCATTGAGTGGTATCAACATTCATAATGAATTGTGTTTTATTGCAGCTTTTAACCGCGAATTGAATAAAATAAAAATAGAGTCGGACAAGGAAAATTTCTCTATAACTCATGTTTTCTTTTCGGAACTTTGCATTTTCAACCATATTTTCATGAATTTCAATTTCGGTGTTGCCAAAATCGAGGAGTTGTGTAAATCGAGAGTTGCGTCAATCGAGAACGTACTGTAATTATTTCCTTTATGTGCTGCAGTCTTCTGTCATTGTTTTGGAAGTTTTACGTAGGTAATTTCATGTCATGAAATTTTCTCGGAATCGAGTAATTATTTACTTAGGACTACCGTGATTTTCCGCATTGTACTTAGTGAGCTACATAGTTTGAGTAGGAGGAATAGTTGGGTATGTTTTTCGTTAGAATATCAGTGTTGTACGTTTTTCGATATTGTGATTGTCGATTGTAGTTGATACCTACCAAATTTTGCCGTTCATATATTTGCAGTCGACGCACAGTGTGTTATTTTGCTAATCTAGCGGAACTTAATTCAAAAATCAAAGTCGACCGAATGACAAAAGTTTGATATCAAACGACGGGTATAAACAAAGGTATTAAGGTACTGCTCTATTAGGATCCCTGATTATGGCAGCGTCTTTCAAGCGGAGGTCCTGGCAGTCAAAGAAACGGCCAGAATGATAACAATGTTGGAAATACCACCGGCTGATATTACCATTCTAATTGACAGTCAAGCGGCCATCAAAGCAATTTCGGCGAAAGAAATCAAGTCCAAGCTGGTCGCGAGCTGCCGCGAGGAGCTCAAAACTCTAAGCGTGCAACACACGATAACTCTATGCTGGGTCCCAGGACACAAGGACATATCCGGCAACGAGGCAGCTGATGAACTTGCCAGAAAAAGGGGCCGAAAAAGACCCATCCCAGGCAATCGAATTGATTCAACCACCACTGGCAGATGTCAGGAAGAAGGTGGATGATAAAATTCTAGAAATAGCAAGAAATAGGTGGTTCAACCTTACCACCTGTAAGACTACGAAGATGCTATGGCCCGATATTAATAGAACTAAAACCGACAAACTCCCTCAGTGTGGCAAAAGCCTACTGAGGATGGTAGTCGGAGTTCTAACGGGTCATAACCATCTGAAATACCATGAAACTAAAATGGGACAATCCCATGACTACATATGCAGAGGATGCGGCGATGTGGAAGAAAGAGAGGACACTCCTCACTATCTCTGCTACTGCCCAGTCCTCAGCCAACTGCGATACAGGACCATGGGAGAATTCTTCTTCCATGACCTGCAAGAAATCGATAACATCCGACTATCTAACTTTTTCAGGTTCATTAGGATGTCGGGCTGGCTCGACGACGAGAGGTCAACAACGAATACAACGTCTCGATGAGTGTGATTAGGGTACAAGGAGGAACTCTTCCCCCTATGGGCAACACAATGGGTCCACACGGACCTAAGTCAGACGTGCTTCCGCACGTCTACCCACATTCCTATCCCATCCTAACGTTCCGCAAAAAAAAATTCATGGAAACGGTATTTACCGTTGTGTGACATCGCAAAAAGTAATCATTTTTGAACAAGAGTAATGTAAAACATTAGTTGCACTATGTGACTCAAATTCATCGTGTTCGTGTGAAGTAATCTTTCTAATTTGTTTTTCCAATTTCTTCTTCTAAGGAATCATAAAAGTTTGAACCTTGTACGACCTCAGCAAATGGTAGTAAATACCGATTTGCTTGAAGGCCTTAGAACTATCCTTTTTTTTATATTCTAACTTTGTGCAACTTCCAGAGAAACTCCAAAAAGTTGCATATAGACATTGCCCTGATGTAAGTTAAAAATGCCTTTGCTGTGGCAAGGGGGTTGTTTTACAGCAGCCCCTCATTCCGCCAGTTATGACGTGTGGTTGCCCATTGTGGTTCAACGTGAGTCCTTCCCAGATGGAAAAGATGAGGTTGTTCAAGAGACAGTGTATTCGCAGTTGTCTCCCGTTGTATCGTACACCCGAGTCTGAGTACAAGGTCTATCCCAACGAGGTCATGTGCAATGAGTCGAACTTGAACAGGATTGATAATTTTATTATTAAACTGATCAGAAGACTTATTGCACGAGCTACGACTTGAAGCTTATTACTCCAATGTTATATACCACGAGAGAGTGCGCATGACCGGCTTCATTCCTCCTGAAGCGTTCCTCTATATCGGCACAATTGGCCTAATACAGGATCCACAAGGATGTCCTGTCATCTTCCATGTCATACGCCGAACAGTGGACAGGCGACTCCAATACGAACGGGTTGTCGCTCGCAGTCACGAGGATCTCCTCCGATCGCTGTTCGAGACAGGAAAGAGTATGCCACAGAACGGACATTTTACTGGTGGTTACACCAAAACAAGTTCTCGCCGCTGTTGTGCGGATATAACAGGCATCAGCATTGATCTGATCTACCATTTCCGAATTTTACTCGAAGTAATATCGAGTGAATATGAAATTGATGCAGACAAGTTTGCAAACTGTGCCAATGAAACAAAAAACATATATCTAGCGCACTACGCATGGTACCACATGCCTGCAAGCATACATAAACTTCTGAGACATTCAAAAGAGATTATTCAAGCCTCCATACTGCTACTTGGTCAATTATCCGAGGAAGCCAAAGAAGCCAGCAATAAGGAATACAAACGATTCCGAGGAAATCTTCTAGAAAAAATACGAATAGAGATGTATTAAACAGGTTTTTAATATCATCAGATCCATATCTTTCGAGTCGTAGTACAGCGCCTCACAGAAAAAGGAACCTACTACCTCAAGAATGTATTGCCCTGTTAGTAGCAGTTCCGATGAAGATGAGATGATAAGAGCGACTAACTTCAAGTAAAAAAAATGGACTATATTGTGTTAGTTTCATCAAAATATCTTGGGACTTATTTGAGATAATGGGTTAGAGTAAAAGAAGTGATTTTTCTACTCTCTTTTCCGAACACATTTGAACAAAATCGGTTCAGTGGTCTTTTAGTTATCCATGAGGTTTATGGAGGATGGATGGCGTGGGCTATACGCCCCCTATCGGTGACCACATTTAGCTTTTTCTTTTTAAAACGTTTTTTTCCTTCACCGAATAGGAAAATCCATAGTTTAGCTAGCTATACCAAGCGCAACATGAATAAAGTTCCGCTAGATGTCGAAAATAACACACTGTGCGACGGTAGAAAATCATAAAAACAAACGCTCACAAGCTTTGTTTGAACATTGTACAGACGAAGTCATCCCATGAGAATTGTGGTCCCTCTAACTCATGGGACCTTACACGTTCTCTTTCTGTCTAATGTACGTGTTTCTCACGTCTATGTAATCAGGAATTGACAAATTTGTCAATCGCACTAATTGGGTTTTAGTCATTTAAACCCACTAACTAACCAGCATTCAATGTGGTTTCAGGCCACGGAGTTCCACCACAACTAAGATCTATGCACTTACAAACGAGAATATGCCATTAAGTGCAAATCGACACACCCCTTTTTTGTTGATATCATGGTGGTATACGATCACTTTATATACGGATGTGCGCTGATTGGATTAAGGAGGCGTTTGCTAGTATTCAAACGGAAGAGATTAACATTTTTTGGAATTTCTAATGAAACGGACTGGTACTAGATGGACAGGTATATGAATGCCATTACGGCCTTACAGCTGCGGTTCACTTAGGCCAACATGAAGAACTTAAGTCAGTTGCAAAACGAAAATCATAGTAACCAACACCAGGGTAGTGACAGAACATGGAGCAGAACACACTTCTCTACCTCTTTCTGAAGTTATGATCATCTTATTAGCTTTCTGTTTTATGGCGCACAGGCACCATTCAGTTAAATTGTGACAGAGCCATTCGTCGTTTAAGGGGGAAATAACCGCGTTAATAGTAAATTAAGAAGAAAGTTCAAGTTCATGTTCATTTCTCCCGATTGAATAATTTGAAACAAAAGGCTGTTGTTGAAGACCCCGACTGAGCTAGTTTGTCACAGAGACTATGCAGCGAGCAGCATCATTATGGAATGAAATAGGGTCGGTGTTCGGGATACTCTTTTGGGGAGAGGTGATGCTACAGATCTACGAAACATCACCCCCGTCTATGACCAGTCCGTCGGGTATTTGCCGAGCTGGTGTTCAATGAGCCCCTACATTTCAGCATCCACGCATTTTGAAGGATTGGCTTTAGAAACTCTTGATTCTTCTTCGCAATCAAATGTTAACCCTGTGTTTTTTTACCTCTTCATAGGCCACATACTGCCTCACGAAATCCACTGGCACATGACCTGAGGATTTGAAAATCTGCCTCAGCTTATGACGAAACACAGAAGATGACCATTATACGGAGATCTGCTCTACACGATCTAGACAAAGGGAACTGAACACATCAGAGATCGGAGTTCTAATGCCGGAAGGTTTAGGGACATACAGACATCCCCTTCCTTTGGATTGTTAAAAGAGAACTCATGACTACTCCCACATCTTAAACCGATACATCGCCGTGAATCAAGCAGTGGCTTAGAATTTTATTTAAAATGCACTGTGGAAACCAGATCATGCTGATTATGTAGCGATGTAATCCCTCCACATGGATCTTGCTCAAGTCGCAGAGCTCAGTAAAGAAGACTTCGAATGTTGTGTAGCTGAGCGTCCATAGAGACGATGAATAGTGGCGGATGTGATATACACTCAATTTCTTCATTGCCCACACAACTTCTAGAGAATCCAGGGTTCGCTAGCTCAGAAATCACCTGTTTTAGGGAAAGTTGCCTTTTGAAGGGTTTAGGCTTTATTCTGGCTGCTTCGCCATTAATACCTTCCAACCATCTTTTGTTTGTCAAATGAGTTTGTTTCATGCAGTAATCGTTTGGAGTCATTGAGATGGATCCCTTTGCACCTTTCTTTAGTAAAATCCGTGTAGCTCGTTTGTTGCTTCTATGGCCTGATACCCAACTCAGGCGTATTATGCACTGAAGCTGAAGCCATCTCTTCCAGAGATAACCGACAGCTAATAATCAACTGGAAGCCTTGATAACGGCTGGGCGATTTATGAAAATGCAAATATCTTGCACATTCCATTTAAATGTTAAAACCTCACGTATCGCCATTATCTGAGCAGTAATCTGGAAGCCTGTTCATAGAACTTTATATTCTTAAAGTAGACCCCGTGAAATCGAACGAACTTTCGACACCAGGATTTTTACCCAAAAACCGTGAACGTTTATTAAAAAGAAGGGTGTGTGTAGTTTAACAAATTTTTGTCCGGTCTTCGTACCCAGACTTGTTAGGCGGAGTGTACCACCCGCAAACATCTTAAAAGCAACAATCTAAATTAAAGCACACAGCTGGGGGCAAATGGCAAAGCACCCCGCCAACTTTCGAAACCTTCCAACGAAGGCCCATGCTATCTTACGCGAAACAATTTAAAATATAAAGTTTCAAATATAAGCCGAAACAGCGCTTCACACCTCCACACGTCTAGCACTGGAAAAACGAACACAATGGCCTCTCACACACGCTTTAATTTTTTTCCCGCAAAGAAGCCAGCTTCAGAAGTTTATTTGTTCCACAATTTTCTTTAAAACACATGACCCACCATCATCGCCAGGTAGTGCTTCCGTGTTGTACACGGTGCCACCACCGCCGTCGTCGAAGACGACAGCGACTGCACACAGCAGGAAATGCGGAATTGAAAACGAATTGCTTTCCATATCGGAACGTGCGGTGCGGTGTGAAGGGAATCATGAACGACGAGACGTGATGGCCTATTTTGGGCCTGCCATGACGGCAAACTCAATTAAGGGCCATCGTAGGGCGATAGTATCGTATTTGCTAGTTTCCTCCTCACACAGCAAGCAATGGGGCGAATAGGGAAAAAAAGAAAGAAAACTCTGCGACATCAGATGCCATATGCCAAAGACAACCTAGACGGTGGGTGACTAGAATTTTATCCAATTAAGTACGAGTTTTGTTTGCAGAGTGCATCTATTTTTGGATACGCTACTGTGTGCTTTCCTTTGATTACGGCGTACAGTGACAAATTTTTCCATTGCCGCCACCAACCGGTGTTCGTTGGAAAGGCACAATTGGAGGTGTTCCTAGGCACATACATAACTATTAGTTAATGAATGGTATTTAATTTGTCAGCACTGTGAGTGGGTTTTGTTTGGTTATGGTTTGCTTTCGGGGAATTGCACTTGGATGTGTTGGGGTGGTTGGGCCGATTTAAATCGGTGTAATTGACCACCAAATGCGACAACCGATTGTGGTTAAGACTCTGAAGAGCACTTCAAAAATCGATAATTGAAATTTGAATAGGATCACGGTTTCCGTTTAGTTATTATTGGTGTCTTTTTGGGCTGCCCGGTCAACGATTGTTTGACGCCATAATTTCTTGGGAAATATGGTGGGCCAGTGCATCTTTGTCAGCAATAACGACGCCAACGGATGTATGCTTTGGGCGACAGTTAACTATGGATGTTACACAACATGGGCTGGCATCAAGTGACATAAAGTGTTAGGAACTGTTGACGGAAGTTGAATGACTTTTGAAGTGATTTGAAGACACTCCAAATTGTGTGTGACTTCTTCTATATTGATCATTTCACTATCAAGCCAATTGTTTGTTTGCACTTAATGCTTATAATAGGTTCAAGGAGGGCTTGGGTCTACAGCAACCAGTCTCACTAGTGGAGGGACCAACAGTCTAATGCCGAGCAGGCATGTTTGAGATGCACTTCGGCAGGTATAGGTTAGTTAGGTTGGTCCCATAGGGGGGAGATGTCCTCTTTAGGTTCTACCAGTTTGCTATCTCTTCCTCTTAGACAGAGAACGTATCTCAACTGGCAGACAGACTCCTCCTTCCCCTGAACAAACATAAATAGGAATGATCCTCGGTATTTGCAAACGATTGCTTTATGGGACAATACTAGATGACGTGCAGGTATTACGACCAAGGTGATGTGGTCCAGACATAGATGCCTTCTTTGAACATATGTATATTCAATATCAGTCATGTGGTTGATATTGTTACAGAACTCCGTCTCTTAGGAGATTATGCCAGGAGACTTGGCCATATCACCAATGATTTCTGCGAGGATGAAGATTGAAAAGCATGCCACACCTCCTCTACTTCTGGCTGGCTCCGATGTCCTTATCCAAACCTTAAGCTACTCAATTTATATGCACATTGCAAATCTACTTACAAGATGATTACCGCCAGTGATTAATGTATCGACAATAAACGATCCGTATGTATCAGAACAGTGAACCACAGAGATTCAAGAGCATCCTTAATCTACCTACACTTACCTTGGGTTGGATATAAGTAAGTAGTAAATTATATTTTGGCAGTCATTACAATGAGATACAGAGCAAATTCGTTACATGTGACAAAGCAAGCAATAATGTGCACCAGTATATTCTCTCCACTTCACCAAATATTCGTGCTGAATTTGGAAATTCTCAGAAACTCTTTGGCACGCGCCATGCAATAAATCAGACTAATTAGACATTGCCAAGGTAAATGCAACGCAGTCATCAATCTCCCCCAATTGCTTCATAAACAAAATCCAAAATTCACGGAAACACTTTCAAAACCTCCGCTATCCACGTATACAGTGAGAAGTTCTTCAAACAAAATGCTGGTCGCCCTGCTAATTAGCGCCAATAACGTCTTGACAAGCATTTGTTTTCAAACTTATTTCACACTTTACACCCAAATAAAACACGTGTAATCCTCACCATATGCTATACGTACATATCTCCTGACCCATTTATACAACAAACTAAATGTATTATAAATTTTCGATTTATCAATTTCTATTTGAACTGTGAAAGTCAATTATCTTATCGCACGTTTCATCGAATCGTTATCGCCGGCATTGGCAACCGTTATCATCGCAAACAACAACGTAGTTTACTCCGGTTTCTCGGTGTCGTTTATCACAATTTTCTGTAATCCATTAGTTCTCCTGTCAGTACTGGCGTCGCGGCGTGCGGTAATCCCATTCAAATCCATTGCACAACGCCAAAGACATTACGTTAGACTGCTTGTCCACATTTGAATCAGTTAGCCGATAAAACGCGAACAAGAAATAGATTTTGTTGCACAAGCGTGCCTCGTGTTATAATTCACTCTTTTCTGACCTACCCACCAATGTTGGCTTACCACCGTCGCCTAACTTGTTGCCTTATTATTCATTTCTTCGTTTCATCGTGTCTCCCTCTTGCTCGCGCCTTGGACCGAAGACGTCAGCAAAGAGTTCGTTCTGTTAAATCAGCAACGACGACGTCGACGACGACAGTGACAAAGTCGAACAAAATCGGAACACTAATGACTTTGTATTAACGTCCAACAAACTGCGACAAAGCAACCAAAGTGACATGTCAAGCCACCATGGCCAAAGTCACGGACAAGTGGCGCGGCAATTAATAATGCTTCACCCATAACTGTGTGCGGTACCTGTTCGGAATGACAGTTGGCTAAGTGACCAATGACACATAATGACAGCTGCCGCAGTCTGTCAAACGTTTATCGCCACAATAAACCGCTAAATAGTCGTTTATATGTCCGTCGTGCTTTGAAATAACAAAAAATATTACTTTTTGCCGCCGTTACCCATCTCTGGAATGGAAATAAATAAAACGAAATTGTATCGTTTCGCTTCACTCATTGGGTGAACGTTTCGTACGCAGATCAGTTGGGAGCGTGCTCAGATGCGACTTCCGCTTTTCCACTCAAATGATCGATGCAGATTTATGAGGAATTAGGTTAATGGGCAACGCATGCATACAACTACTGCTTTTATCTGTAAGCCACTTAGTTGTGATGAGCGCTAATCACTTCGTGCTTTATGCATGCTTACAGCTAAAAAAAACCATTGAAACCCAGATAAGGAGCAGCAGAATTACGGGCCGGTTTTGTTGGATGATGAGAGTGAGAATGAGATCTCCATATTGACATTGTTTTATGAAGCCACTAAAAGTGGACGACAACTTGTCCAGTTGGAGGAAACCAATTGGTGCAATTTTTGAAACCTACTACACTATCAATTATGGCCACAACTTCTGACTCGAACCAAAATCATTATTGCACGCAGTGTCTACCATTAATCTGATACTAATGGCGACTTGACGTACTCGTCAACAACTCAGACATTGGTGATTAGTGAAAGCAACATGCTGCAACCGTCAGCGAGTCTTAAGGAAAGACTTATGTTAAGTTCTTTGGAGACGACAGACAACAGATACCCAGTTTTCTCCATTTCTCACCACTCTATGTATACTGCCAGTTGCTGATTTTAATTTTGGATATTTTCCAGCTCTAATTCCGTGTCAAAGACGCCCTCATTCACAACAAAGGTTAAGCTAAGTAGATTTAAGTGAACGAAATGTGCATTAAAACTTAAATGAGACTCGTTCGTTTCCGTTCTCTGAATCAATCAATTGTCTGGCATTATTAGATTAACATCCATCGAAGTACATACCTGATAGAGGATCAGCTAATTACGGTCCTTTTCAGAACATCGACAGGATGAACTTTCGGTTTTACCGAAAATAAAAAAGGATAATCTCAACCATAAACTCACAGATTATACGATGACTGTCCGCTAAGTCAATAACTTTGAAATTTAAATCCTTGTTTTGAAATTAAGTCTGCTTTCAGCACGATGCCAATGATATCCCAACTTTTTTAACCCTTTAAAAAATATGATTTTTCAAACTCTGCAATATAGGCATTTGTTTCACCGTGTTTGCGTTTTGATTGTTCATTTATTTCTGGTGTGTAGTGGTGTATGCAGGGTTCATCAACTGTTACGAAAGGCGTTAAAAATTCACTTGATCTGCGTTTGAAGAATTCCAAGTTTTGTTTTAAAATCTTCACCCGAGTTCGTGTTTGGTCTTTTGCAGGATTCGAATGACGATATCATAAATTTCTCCCGTAAACTCATTTGAATTGTTAGCCTCCTAGCTGCTCAGCATCTTTTGTTTTGTACAACGGCGACGATATTCAGTAAACTACTTGTGCGCCATTAAACGCGATCTAGCCGTCTTCGTACTATTTTTTTGAATACTGCCTTCAATCGCTTTAATGATTTTACCGCTCAAAAAGTATTTCTTTATTAAAACACGGCACTCGATTATTTAATTTTGATTTGGCCAGCTTAATTCAAGGAGCTCCAAACCGGAAAGGAAATGCACTTTCATGTGACTAAGAGAAGTGTGGTGAGCAGCTGCTTTCATATTTGAAAGTCACTATCTTCAATAAATCAATGTAACTGGTGGATTACGCAGAGGACATCGACATCGATGTATGCGTAATGGTCTTCAGTATCGGAAGCAAAGCAAGTCAAGGACGGAAGGCTGCTTTGGCAATAGCTGATATCCGCCAGCCTGAATATTTAGTAAGGAAGACTGGCTGAAACTCAAATGCACTACTGTTTCAACGTAACATAAATGTTCACTCGCCAATCGATTAAGATTTCCTGGATAATTATACCCGAATTCCTTAATTGTGATGTGTTTTCTATTGTTTCTTTGACGATATGCTACAATGGAAACTTGAATGGTAAAGAGCACCATTAGCCACTTCAACATAATCTTTTAATGTACAAGTTCTTACATGCTGCCCACCAACAGATTACAGAACAAAACGCCATAAATCAGCAGTACATCTAGAAAATAATTTTAACCTGATTTTTTGAATTGATAGCAAGTTCAATGTCAATGACCAGGTCAAACATCCTCCAACACCCGTTCATTTGAATCACATACTCTCTTGATTTCCCTCAAAACTTCTCCGCCATCCGGCTTAATCGCTCATGTCGTCTGCTCGTTGGTGTTCTCAACAACCGGTTGAATTTGCGTGCCCATCTGTCATGAAAGCGTAATTTCCCCAAAACTTCATTGGGAACTTTGAGTTTTCTTCCTGAGTCAATGTAAATTAACAAGCTGTTGCGAAGAAGAATTTGTGTTGGCACCAGATTGTTTTTGTTTCCTTATTTTTGATTCTTACATCACTTACAAGAAAACCAAAAATTTCCAACAGTTGGCCATCATGGCGCAAAGTTAACTTAAAATTCATCGTTCGATGGAATATCGATTTCTCGTCGCGTCACGAAAACAACCGAAAAGTAAGTATGTAATTCACCTCAAATCCAGCGTTTACAAATCATAAACTGTGGTTAATTTTACGTGAAACAATAAAGATGCCCATAAACTTTGGCAGTGTTGGAGCGGGTGTCCAGACCAATGTTCCCATAAGTCGTTTCCATGATTTTGTTAGACATTTGCTACGGTTGCTGAGAAATTGATTTATTGCCAAGACCTTTCAGTTCGTGCTTAACTCCAATTTATGATTTCTGCAGTCATGCCAGGCACATTGCCATACTGAAAATCTGATCCCACTTTTGGCGCTTTCCTTCGTCTAATGTTATTGTTTGTCTGCCTTATCTTTCCCATCTCCACTTCCGCATGCGTGCAAGCATAACTTGTCTGGCGTTATTGTGCGATTCAAAGTGTATCAACAAAATAATCATAAGCTCAAGTCACCGCGTGTTATTGGATAAACATTCTATCGCCATTGCACATACTTGTCGGTTTTTGCTTCAAATCAATATTTGCCATCCACCTTACGTACGCTCGATTTTCTTCTAATCAGAATCGTCCGCCTGCCACATAAACAAACACATTCATTCGTCTTGCACATACACTCAACGTGTGGTGTTTCATTACGCGGCATTCATTGCAGTTCAATGATACCTTGTGCTTTGGAGTGTGAACGCTTGATTGAAATACATGAGACTGGTGTGTAGACATGTCACAGTTCACTATCTTATCTGCATAGTATGTTTAACGCCTTCTTTTGGCGCATAGGAAATGTGACAGCCGCGGCTCAAAGATATCTGTGTAAACAGAGCAGAACTTGATTGCGAAAGAAAATCGGTGGAACTTTGGTTGGATAACTTGTGATACAACTGAAGTTGGAAGGTTTTTTTTTTAAACGCGTGATAAAGGCATTAAATGAACATTGCAACGTTACAGCCATTGTACATCCAGTAAATAGAGGGTGGTGGTCGATAGATTATTTTATGGCGTAAGCTATCATTCATTTCTTTGACCTTATTTCTTTCGAAATAAGGAAGGACACACCGTTACAAATGAGGACTGAGTGAAGGAGTAATTTGCCGACTTGGTCATCTTACGTCGAGCGTTCATCAATTGGCCGCTGCGATCATGCGACTTGACAACACTAATATCTCTGGGCTACATCAAGTCCTTAGTCTAGTACACAACGTAACCGACCGATCGACTGTTATATTCCGACAGCCAGACCGCAACCAGTACCGCAACGTCGGATATCCAAACTTCGAAACTAGTAGGTTGTGTCAACAAAAAATTGCTAATATTGAAAGAGCGAATAGTGTTCTCTGAATTGGGAGACTCTCTAGAAATCACTTATGTATAATACCGCTGTGCTCTAGAGGCAAGGTACCAGGGGATGAAGCTTTGGATTGAGCCAGAAATCGCAGGAACATCGGATCAATGGAGAGGAACATATGGCCGGCGCTGAGCAAGAATAGATCATCGTCAACGATCAGATTTCGTCACAAGGATGTGTGCTAGTGCTAGTGGGAGTCCTTACCATGCATTTGGCCATTGGACCGCATGAATTAGCATCTTGACATACCGCGTGAAGACGAAGAAGATATTAAATCTATTCGACATCTGGTCTTTGAGTGTCCAGGGAAGAGAATGCATTTTCTGGACTAATGAGAAGATGGACGATTTATATTTTAATATAAATGTATTGAAGACCTACTGGCATTCGTACATATACAGATCAGATCGGTTTCAGAAAAAAGGTCTCGCGGTGGAATTACATATGTAACCCATCAAAGGGCCAACTCGGCAAGCCGGGTGTCTTACTTGCCTACAATTATGCAACTTCCATCTTGCCTTTGATGCTACAATCTGGATCTAATTAAGTCCAACAAATAGAACGAATCATCTGCTTTTGATCTGACCAGTCGACCTCATATACACAGCGAAATCTTTCTTTTGATCCATTCCTTTTATATTTTTTGACCTGACGTCATGCCACAGTTTGCCGCATACCTGTGATATTGGCTGCTTCTAATCGTACCAGCTACATAATATAATATGCTCATATCTTCATAGGCCTTATCATCAAAAATATTAATGCTGATAGGAAGTTTGTCGTTCAAAGTGTAGTTTTAAAACTGCGCTATACAATCGTCTTTTGAATAGAATAGTTGAATGAATGTAACTCCATAATGTGTGATCTTTGCCCTGTCATGTTCCTTAAAATGTTCACCGTTTTGTCAACTAAACGTCGGTGATTTAATTTTATGCGATTGAAGTATTTTGACGTTGAAGATAAGACGTTTTTGTCTACAAAGTTTATATGAAAAAAAAATACCACACAGAATTCATGTCAACTTAGTAGTTTATCACTAATTGTGGCTGTCGATTGTCTCGGTCTTATGGCATATCAACAGATTACTTTTATGAGGTCTATGCTCTCTGACAGTATGGCGAACAGTAACTAATCTGTCTGAAGCGTAAGCAAGAAACCAAAATAAATACGGGAGATAATTTTGGAAAGGGTGCGGGTTTTGTGAACAGCAAAATATACACATTACAAATTATTTGGCCATCGTTTGTCTCAAGTGAACCCCATTTGAGGCCAGACATTCGAATACAAAGTAGTGCAGACAATGTGAAACCCAGCAGAAGGCAGTCCATAGCAATTAAGTTGCTATACAGCGTATGTATACGCGTGCAGTGCCAGTGACAGTGTTTTATTGCAAACATAATGGATTTCTGCCTCATGGAACTTTGTACATTCAGCATTGAATCGGTTTAACTATGCTCCAAGCTGCTGAAGTCTCTCACGAGTTATTGTGATTCAGTTTTCAAACCATGTGTTGTTTTTAATCAACGCGGTGCTGCTAATATTTTTGCATTAGCTTCATAAGACTAGGTTTGCTTTACAGTGGTGGTCGAGTACACAGAGTGCAGATACAGTACCGGGCAATAAAAATGCACAATGCACGTGTACTTGGACATCGGGAATCAAGAATATAAGTCTATTATATACCAAGTTTAATTCAAATACGAACGATTTGCCTGTTTCGGAGCTGGAGTTCCAAAAACATTAAAATTGTCTAAATATGAAATCAATAAATAAAGCTGGGTCCAACCTAACATTCTTTTTTACCTGATAGACCTCCAGTTATCTAGTCTAAGATTTCTGGCATCGATATCGGAATCCAGCCGTTTCAACCAATTTGTGAGTAGACATGCATTTGTTTGTTTTTCACAAATGACTTCTGGGTTCCCTCAGGATTGACCGGTGCTACTTTTCTTAAGCAGTATGATGACCACATTTCAGGTGCGTAAAAAAGAAGGAAATTCAAAAAGCACAACGCAGTGGGGCTTTGGGATCGACATACTTCACTCTAAACAACCCGATAAAAGAGCGGCTTTACCATTTTATCTGTCAATTATGTGTAGGCAGTGGGCTCATCTACTCCACTTCCCGCCCCTCTGGCGAAGTGGGTAGTTGGCGAACAACGACAGAAGATTACATTCAAGTTAATCGATGCATTGTTGTGGCGAATGTTGTCAGAAATCGTTGCATGAATAACTTAACGATATATGTATGTACAGTGAAAACTTTATACAGTGCAGATCAGTAAAGTGAACACAGAATATTTTATACACACTGTTCTCGAATACACAAAAATCTAGCTGCAGTGAAATTAGGCTTTTTTTTATTTTCGTAGAATCGTTGAGCATGTCACAGTTAAAACTCATAAGCAACATACATACAGTCGCCAGTTGAGCCAGTTAACAAGGCAACAGTATGAATTGCCCAAAAATGGAAACATTAACAACGCAATCAACAAGACCCTCTTGTGACGCAACTTTCCATACAAGCAACGGCAAATGACCATGCTCAACAGAATCCTCGAGCAAGGCTTCTTTGAAACAGCGCAGAAGCAAACGTGCTACTAAGTTGAACACAATTCAGGCCTTTCCAATTGATCTGCAGCATCGTCAAGCGACACGATCAACATGGATGACCCTTTCCAGAGCACAACCGCTCGTGCTTGTCCAGTGCGGTGTGGGTACTTTGCAGAGGATATCGGGGAAGGCTTGCTCCAATGGTTGAGAAATGTTAAAAGCCTCGAAATACGAAGAAAATAAATACCCCTCAGTATTCTTCACAACAATTTAGCGTCTAATGCTAATCATTGATCTTCTGAACCAGACTTAGTTTGATATTGAAGAAGGAGACAACGAGGGCGAAGAGCATCAGCCACATACTGATCATCCAGAGTCTTCTGGATGCTATTCATTTACTTGAAAAATTAATTGTTGATTTAGGTAATTAAAAGGCTACAGAAAAAGGCCGTACTGATTGCCTGCAGCTCAAAGAAAAAAACAATCGAAAATGAATAGTACTATTTTCAATACATTACAATGAACAATCCCGCTCTCGTGAGTTGTATTAGTTCACTATATATAGCGTCTACTGTAATTCCCATCTCGAGCCAATTACAAAACTATTTGAAGTTGTCGGTAATGTCACAGTTTCCAGTGGAAATGGCGGCTTAAAAGAAAATGCAAAGCATTCGTGTGTAACGTTGTTTTAACTGATTAACCATTACTTCTTCGAAAAACATTTTAATCTGAAACATTTAAGTTAAAGTAACAGAGTAAATTTTCAAATGTCTTTCTAGGTCTGCAGATCATGGTCATAAACAGTCATCTCGTGCAACGATCGCATCTAAATTTCTTCAAAAACAAAAACAAGTGCATCGTCAGAAAGGGAAGGCTTAACAAGGGATTCAAATAGATTATTGCCAACTTCCTGTACATTGCAGCAGACAGGCCCTTGTAATCTTACAAAAACACTCGCGATAAGCTGGTAACGACCACTCAACCCAGATACGCACTAGTGGTAGTCTTGAAGCTGCGACGCCAGAGCAAACGCACAAGTACCTTATGTCATCACACCTAATCAAATATTCAATTCCACTCTATGATCATCATTTAACACCGATCCAGTAGCAGGTAATTAATTTCTGTAGCCTGTAGCTTCCCTCTTCCCTTTGCGTACAGCAGAAGTCGTATGATAACGTCGACATCTCGATGTGAGTCTGATGAAATTTTCACCTGTACCGAAACAAATTGATCCGACGCGCGTGTGCGTTTCTTACAAGCAAAGACAACAAAACACAAAACTGGAAGCGATTCAGTCCAGGTGAAGTCGAATTTGCCCGCCCACTTGGATCTTTCCCGTAGTCAGCACACATGCACATTACACACTAATCCGAACCGCGGGTATTAATATCTCTGTCATGCGTCCCCTTTTCGACTTTCTTGGACATGTTTTCGTTTTGAAGAACCAAATCTCGAGTAAGAACCATCGCCATCATCGCCCAAGAAGACGCAGCCAGCCAAAGTGAACACTTAGATTTTTATTGAGAAACGCGACGCTGGCTGTCAGTCCGGACTGGAGACAGTACCTATTCCGCGGCAAGACATCATAAAATGTCTGTTTATATTACCATCGCTAGAGAGGAGCAGAAATCGTCGGACTAGTTGAAAATAGAGCACGGTATTGTGCCGTGTTGCTTCTAACTAAGTCATTAAGTGGTCCTTAAGTGAGTCGTTTATTTCATTCGGATTTCAATGTTGTTTTGTGTGTTTTTTGTCGTCACCTTGACTTGCCAAAATGACTTGAAGTATTTTTGGATCAGGCAGACTAAAGCTCTGCGGCAGACAACGGACGCCGGACGAGTGTGCTTGCGTGGGTGTCACGCACGGTCGCACAATGCAAAATAGTATTATTTGGCGGGGTTGTTATTATTTATTTCTAGATGAATGCCTCGCACAGGGCCAAGAGACTGTTAGAATGTGTGGGGTAAAGGCAACAGCTGCTACGATGTTCTCTTCTGTCAATTGGCACCGGATTGGGTATTGACTCACCACCAACGGACTAACCGATGATTGATTGCCCAGTTTGACGACTATCAACAGACTATCTTGCATCATATGTGCCCTCTGGTTTCACTTCAATTTATTTGAAAGAAATGGAATATTAAACATGGCAAGATGGTGAGTATAAATTCTGCCGCTTGACTAATGAAATAAATTGACCATGTACAGTCTGGAGTAAATACATTTTGAAATACTTTCTTCTGTGGATGATCAAAATTCGTGATGATAGAGGAACATTTATAAAGAAAATCTGTGTTATTGGATGGAAAATTGTTCCTCTGAATTGGGAGACTTTTGAAATTTCTTGGTAGAAGTGACAGGAATGTCACAGTTAATGTGCAAACCTTGATTACCGCCGCCGTTTTCCAAGAAGACTATTGGTAGCAATCGATTTCAAATCAGTACTCTTCTTTCACATGGCTTGCTTTACATACATTCGATCATTTTATTTCAATATTCCCAATTGTGTGAAACAGTTTTGAGTAGCCTATCAACAGTCGACTGAGTTGAAGTTGGTGCGACAAGTATGTAAACAGCGCTTGAGCGCAATTTTTTGATGAAAACATTCGCTTTTTGTCGTCTGGCTAAACTCTGGAGATTGTCTTCTTGTCTCATTTTATCTATCTTTGTCCTT
Organism: Eristalis pertinax; assembly: GCA_907269125.1. NCBI lineage: Eukaryota > Metazoa > Arthropoda > Insecta > Diptera > Syrphidae > Eristalis > Eristalis pertinax. Next base: position 28,014,874 of record OU026148.1, read on the forward strand.
AAGTTCGAAAGTTATATCGAGTCTTATTTCTGAGTGAATAAACGCTTCGACGCCTACTACGCGGTGTGCAAGGACCAATTTCATACACTAAAAATTTCGTAAATTACCGAGTCGCTGTTTAGAGCCTGCATATGTACATGTACAGTTTCTCTAACTTAACCGCCTCAGTGACGGCTCAGCTTTGACCGATCTTCTCAAGAACGATATTGAAGAAGTCACACGGCATAATTCCAAAATCAATGCTTCTCACTCTCATGTGCTTCCATTCGGCATCAAATAATAACTTTCATCACAAAAAAAAAAAGTTACCCTTAACCCAACATGTGCAACCCCTCAAACGCACACCTTTAATTGATTGTGTATACCTAAATAATTTGGTTCACTCACGGTTCTCTCTCACAACATTCGAAAACAAAATCCAGCTGGGTGGTTGAAAATCCCTGCTCAAGTCCGCTGCTGTCCTTAGGAAAAATATGAGCGACACAACAAACGCTTTTCCGCACGCACGCTCACATGCGAGGAGATTTTTCCAAAACAACAACAAGAGCTAACAATTGACGGCCAACTGAGTTCATTGACGTCTCCACCAGGAATGCAGACACAATTTTCCTTAGGTCCTCCGCCTCGCAGGGACTACGAACATTTTCTTCGTATAAAAGTGTGCAAGGGTGGTGTACTGTCATTGCCACCCCACCCTTGGTTCGACTTTGTAATTTAATTTAAACACATTTTCTCCTTTTAATTCTTTAATGAAAAAAGTTTTCTTATCGAAATGGGGAAATATGTAAATATAAAGGTTTTAGTTTTAAATGAACTTCACATGACAATGCATCATCAAAAGATGTTACTGTGAATATCTGATTGCAGTGTGTCCTGAAGGAAAATTTGGAATAATCTTGCGCACGCACACTTGAATAAGGGAAGCAAGCTCATGGAAAATTGGGGGTTGGTGGGTGGTTATTTTTGTTCAGCGCAATGAAGACAGAAATATCGGGAATAATGCCGAGAGAGTAGGAAGTGTTGCCAGAATAAATAGATTTGTGGAAGAAGATTTTTTTAACGCAAGTAGTGACGAGGAAGGTATTGTAGTCGGTGAAGAGACAGCGCTACATTGACCAGAGTTTCGTGGACAATTCCCACATTAGATGGTTTTTGACATCACTATAGTGCAATAAGTTATAAAATAAGAATACAACGAAAGACACAAGTCAAGTGATTGACAGATTAAACTTGACAGATTAGTGATCAAGACTCAGGATAATATACTCAAATACAGATTTGTCTATTAGCCAAACATTTCAAATGAGTTTGCAGTTTCCAATTCATTAAACTATCCAGCCTTATCTGTCAAGCAGTGCATGTTATGTTTGATCTACCAAGATTGATCTATCAAGTACAAACCATCTGATCAGTCAAGTCAAAGTTCATTACTGTGAATGCACTATAATTTAAACTTCGGTCAACTATTATTATTCATTTATGCTTCAGCTCAAGCTGAGAAGTGTACATACTTAACCGATAACTTTCATTATTTTAACAAGTATAAAATGTCACAAAATATTGTTTTAATTCATTAAAAAACTTATTCATTTACATTTTCGGCTTACTTTTAGAATTAAAACGGTTTACTTGATCAAAATGTCAACACCAAGCGGCAAAATTTTCAATTTGCATAAGTGGCCTAATGTCAAAGCCATGCGTGGTGACACTTTGACCATTGATAAGCCTAGATGCAAATGTTCATCGGACCGCAGGTCCCAATGACCTTCAAAAAACTCTTGCCATTTCAACTGTCAAATGTCAATGTCAAAATTCAAAAATTATTTACATAAAAAATACATAAACCTCCACAGAAATTAACGGGCAAAAATAACGTCACTCACTAAAAAAAATAAAATAAAAAATTCCATTATTATTTCTGACATTCTCAACAAAACACTGACATTTCAACGAATCACAAAGATCACTCCGTCATACATAATTTCCAACGTGAGCATCACCGGACTTCGTTTCAAATGCAAAATGTCAAGGGCGGTGCATGTGCTATCTCCACCCAAATCGTCTATTGCTGGACACAATTTACAATGACTGACGGATTGTCATTACACTAATTGACAAGTTGATAACTGATGCCAAGCACGTCCAGCTCAAATTTGAATGGCGTCAGTGCAACATGAAATTTATTTATTATCAGATAAAAGTCGGTTCATATTTACGGTTGATAAGAAACTTGGCAAAGGCTTTTTTTTTCTAAATCTGACTAGACTTTTCCGGATGCTGATCACACATTGACATGTGATATATATGTACGTAAACACGTACGATTTGTAGGTTTGATGGATGTTGGAGGAAGTTTCACTCACTATGGGTGCGACAAATTAAATTTTCGCGTCTTGACTTTTAATATGTTTGCACGCTTGCATTTTGAAATATTTGCAAGTTGTAAATCCGCTGCAGTTGAACGGGGAAATAGACGGAGGGAGAATCAAATGACTGTGATACACTATGAAAGAGACAGTCGTTCAGGAATGTAGTCTGTGAGAAAAAGGAGGAATGGGTTACATAGTTTGTTGAAGTCACAGTCACAAATGTGTGTACATGCACATTTTCTTTAAATTATTCCTAGAAATGTTAGTTTCTTCGAAATATGTGCACGTTTTCTAGAATATGATTGCCCTAGAATAACTTTCATTTGTTCGTAAACAATTGGCTTCCTTGTTATCAATCTGATGGTTGATTCGTATAGAATTTTGTGATTGATGCTCAACTGAAATTTGTTGTTCAACAATATGAAACACTGAACAGAGAAGCCGCATGTGATGTCATGTACAGATGTCTTGCTAATCAAATTTGGAAATTGCAAGCAATTCCCACTAAGGACAATCTGATTCTACAGTTGTCAGTCGCAATTCGGATCGTGTGTACAGCGATTAAATGCAACTGGATATTATCAAATGCCTGTTTAACAAACCAAGAACACCTACAAAGAATTCAATTTATAAATATTTTGAAATATCAATCAGTTTGACAACCCTCTCAGAACTGCACAAATGAAAGTGGACCACTGAATTAGTTGACGCGATCTTATGGTGCTCCGATCACCATGCAATTTGTCACAATAGTGCCGGTTGAACAGAAATTTGTCACGCATAAGGGCAGTTAACCAATAACATGTTCTCTGAACAAACACACAAGATCTGGTAACACTCGCGCAACTTTAAAATGGCACTTTAATTGACACAACGACTTTTCCATGTCATCAACACAAGACTCGATTCGCATAATCTCGTAGCAGTGTCTGAGATTGGTGAAAAGTGAATGAAAGTTAAAGAACCAACCATAAGGGAGGCACGTAGACATGTTACAATAAGCAATGGAGGGAATACACATAATTTATACACTGACCGCTTTGTTGCCCTGTGACCGTAATAAGAAATTCGTTCGATTTCGTTGAGTTTCGTTCATTATTTCTTATCCTGTCTACGTGCGTAAACTCATTGATGTTGACGTTTTGATTAAGTTCCCACCAGCAATTATGTGCACTTTTAAATCTTTTCATTAGGGTCTGCCAGATAGTAGATAGTAATCCAAATTTCAATCTTTTCATTATACTTCCTGAAGTGAATGTACTCAATTCCCCTTGACGTTTATTCTGTCACATGTTCGTTGATTTGTTTTTCTGTTTAACAACTTTGTGCCCGATTTGCGATTTAGACTTTAAAGTCACGGATCAGTGGGCTTACCCCTGCTTCGGCGCCTCATCAACATATCAGCGGAGGGGTCTAACGAAGCCCAGTTATTTTAAACGGAAGTGGTGAAATGAAAGTCTCGATTCAAAACTGACAGACAGTGAGTGACACTTCTATACATCCGCAAAAACCAACTGTTCCTCGATCTGGCAATTCTGTTGAATTGAAAACCCACCAAACAAAGAGAGCAATAGTTGAAATCTGATGAGAATGAATTTTTCTCCGTCCCCTGTCGTCGACGTCCTTCGGTTTCAAAAAGGACGATGAACAGGGCGGGGGTCAGAGGAATGAGAACAGGACAGGAGCAAGAACCGGGTGTATACTGTATAGTGTCGGTGAGGAGAAGTTTTGTGTTTATAGCGCCGATGATGTTGATGATGATTATGATTGTAGTGGTGGTGGTGGCTATGGCTGACAAGTCGCCGCCAGACAACAAAAAGTCCTTACTCCCCTCTTACGCACACACCCCTTACACAACCCAACCCGAACCACTTCTTCGCGAAAGAGAGAGAGGAAAAAAGGAACGCAAAAGAAAAGGATTTATCGTGTCTGCTTGTGTATGTATGAGGAATTTTATTACCTTCACCACCCACACCCCCAGAACCCCCAACACACACACAAACATGTGAAATAAAACAGTAAAATTTTCGCTTACCCAAACAAACAAATACAATGTATCAATGCGAAAATAAGCCGACGAAATATCCTTTAATGATTTCGCTTCGAGGATCCGCTTTTTTCATTTATCCTTGTCGCCTTGTGCAGGCACTGTGCTTTTAATCCACCCCTTTTTCTTGGATCGAATCAAATTGGCAGATACCAAGGAATAGTTTAAACAGAACCGATGTGATTGTGACGATTGGGGAATCGAAGAAAGGATTTTATTCTTGCTATATTTTCACATTCACTTTGCCACACACGCACACACTCCCGAGCACTCACGATAGATTTTGCACTTGGCACTGATTCCCTTTTCTATTTATTTCGCAGACGGCAACTTTTTTTTTTCACTTCATATTTTTATTTCATTCGTTTTGCACAGCCCACTTGCGGTTTCTTCTATATATTTTTTTTGCTTTTGGCAATTTTCCGTTACAGAACACTCAAAATTCAACAATCGCTGAGTAGACACACTCACTGAGCTGAGTTAAGAAAATTCTGTTTTGTGTTGCATTTCTTTAGCAGAACAAAAAAACAACAAATTCTTATTTCTTTTTGTAATCAAAGCGCGAAACGGTTAACTCTACGCACGGCAAGGCGACACTACTTAGACCACTTCCATTTTCCGACTGACTGTTTAACTGCTAGTGTGTGTTCGCGGTGTCGGCTGCTGTTTTGGGGCGATTTTCGTTTTGTCGGTGTTTGGTGTATTTTGTTGCAACAGCGACGGCGTCTTTTCATTCCGTTCACACATATGGTGTGTGGACTGTGGAATTGTGGAAGTCTTTTTTTTTCAGTGTTAGTTGGTGAACTGAAGCCAGAGAGTGAGAGCGTGGTTCTAGCAGCTGCTGGAACGGCAAAGGTAACATGGGAATGATCGTGAAACGAAACAAAACAAAAATGGTTGCGTGCGCCAGTACGAAGTACGACGTACGAGTGGAAAAGAAAGTCCAGTGTACAGCGGCTTCCAGTTATCGGTTCATAGGGTGACTTTAGTACGTTAAGTTGAACGATTGAGAAATGAGTCGCAAAGGAGAGCACAGTAGGGGACATACAAAAAGTGTCATGAAATATTTGCACAGAAATTCAATTTTTATTGAAATCAATTTATGTTCGACAGTGTTTAATGTTCGTTTGGGTTGAAAAACAATTTTTAACAATTGGTGCTGAATGTGAACAAAACTATAAAGCTGTGTTTTTATTTATTTTTATCGCTACAAAGAAAGACTTGACTATTAACTAACAATAAATTAGTTTGGTTCAACAAGTTCTCTTGTGACTATGGAGCATTGGAATACAAAATAGCAAATCAATCAATTACAGTGGCGATACAGTGTAATGAATGCCGATATAATGAATGGTCGATATGAAGTTTGTATCGGCAATCGATATAAGAAAAAGGTTTGTTTGAAAGAAAGATAAATAGAAAACAATTTAGCAAAGCTATTTAGTAACGAACATGTTTCTTGAAAGATTAATCTGTTTACTTCAGGCTGACATCAGACGATTTGGACTCGTGGAATAGTTCTGAAATGCTTCTTGCAGAATATACTAGTATGAAAATGATGATATTGATGTTGTCAATGATGAAGATCAGTTCCTCAGACATTGACTCAAACTCTCTTAAAAAAGTGATAACATAGAGAAGCGGTTGAGAACTTTTTGGTTCTATTATAGTTATAACTCAAAAATATTTGTTCTAAGTAGTGTGCAGAGAAAAAAATGCTGTACATTTGTGTGTTCAAAGCAGAAATCAAGTATTGTAGAGTTAGCCGACTTCTAACTCTCTCGTCCCTTTCATGTATTGGACAGCGCTTTTTTATATCTGTTTCTCACATGATGTCGTGATTAACTTTATATATATATATGGAATTTTGTGCAAAACTGGTTTTGCATATTGTAATCATATTCTGAGTCAATTAGCTACCTGCAATCCTTTATGTAAGTTTTTTTCTTTAATCCGATCAGGTGAACGACTTCTCCGCTCATTTGTACGTAACGAGTGCATAAAAGATCTGCCAACTTAGAAGCAGCATTCTTTACATTTTCAATATACGCCACCAACAAATTCGTGAGTATGTAATTGACAAATAGTTTCTGAAATTCGTCGATGAACAGTCACAATCAGTGGTGAAGTCGGTTCATGCATTAATGAACTGAAAGAAAACTTGCACATTTATTTAAGGTTTTGTACAAGAAAAATGTACCTTATATTACAAATTTCGTATCATTTCTACAAAACTGTAAGCAATCAAATGACAAAAGTATTTTGAAAATAAAAAACCAATAACCCTAAGCCTGCAGTTAGGTTTCAGAAGACAACATGACTCTGTAACGTCTTTACAAAGTGTCAGTGATGTACCTTCAGGTTTTGAAAGGAGCTTTTTGGATTTTTCAAAAGTATGTGACTCAATAAACCACAAAATAGTAAGCAATTTGCTTTTGAGAACTCTGTCAGTTTATTGCATCTTCATAACTTAAGCTGTGTTATGTCGAAGAAAATTCTCCATAAGCTTGAATGTCGTATCGGCTATGCCGCAATGTCTCGTTCTTAGACAACTCTTTTTCGTAATTTTTATAAATGATATAACGAAGTGTATTAAAATCTGTGATAACCACATTTATGCAAATGATGTGCTACTTCCAAAAGATTACCAGAATGATCAAGCAGTAATGATTAGGACATAGTGAATAAATTTAAAAAATATTGGAAAATATTGGATACTTGTGTTTTCGCTAAACGCGCTTAATAACCAAAATAACGTTTAGTTCTTAAAATTTGTAACTTTTTTAAGGTGGTTTCTCATCAATTAATAAAGATGGCTTATAAGGGTGCCATGAATGCTGGTTTCTGGTCATTGGCGAGTGATTTAGCGTATGCCCATAAAAAGAAGTTTTGTTTATCAACATTTAACCAGAAATCACCCCGTCGCGGAAGACTTTCAGCTTTTTATTTATTTCCTATTAAGTAATTCAATAATTTGTAAGTGTTGTTCCCATTTAAGTCATTTTACACCAGATACGACCATCAAAAATCACTTTCAAATCACCCTTTATATTGCACGGATGGGAAATTTTCTTGAACCTATGTGTGAGTCCACCGATAAGCTCAATGTCGTCTTTAACAACTGTGCCATTTTGAGCGAATACCGAAAAAAAACATTTGAGATTACAATTAGGCTTAAAACTAAGTGTTAGGTGTTGCCCAACAATGGGGGCCCAACTGAGCTATCGCTGCTCTGGTAGAAGCCATGTAGCTCGTTATCTCAAAGATACCCGATTCTTTTCAATCAATCGTGCCCTTCCGTTGAACTATACGGAATATCCATATGTGCGCATTGGCCAGATGGGAGCATTGCGGTGCAAATTAGGTCATTATTCTACGGAGTTCAGAAGGGTGTAAATCCAAATTCGAAAAATCTGTTCACAATATTCACCTGCTTTTGCAGGCAAAGAGTTAACCACTCATTGCTTCCGTATAATTTCTCAAATTTCACTCCATTGAAGGGGTCAAGGTTATCTGTCACATCCGAAGGCAAAGACCATTTTCTTTGTCTCGTCCAGTTATTTCACAAAGATATCCTCTTATCTTCGATTCCTGCATATCCTCCGCTGCCCACCGTCTGATCAAGGAGTAAATCCGTTTTCTACATAATCGCATACATACACCAAATGTCTCTGAACAAGTTTTGCTTGCCAAAGCTTCCGATTTCCTGTTCAGCAACCTCCACCTCAGACGATACGAGTTGATACACTGATGCCATTGGACACCCGTATAAAAGAGCGTCCGGCGCAAGTGTGCACTTTTAGTTCGCATTGCAGTGACCATTAGACAAGTCAAGTGACTCCGAGAAAGTGAAAGTGAATTTCCTTTAACTGGTGACTTATGTAACCGTTGGAGACGTGTGTTCTTTTTGAAATTGGATTATAAATTGTACACTCTTTTGCAAGGGACCAGCAGTGTGATCTGTGCGGTCCAACATCTCTCTTCTACAATTCGTCAGTGTATCCGGAAGTCGATGTGATTATTTCATATTTGTGAATTATTTTTTGATGTCGATTTGCGTAAGTTCATTTAGGTTGTACAAGGAAGTTGTTGAAAAACTTTTGATTATGTCTTGGAACATGTTTAAGAGCGAAAGTGATTCCGAATATTTTAATTTGATTGGGAAACAACTGCATGTAGTGTTCCCATAATAGTTTCCATTCCTTGCTTAACTCGCCAAAAAGATGTTCCTAAAGCAGTGACTTAGTGACTAATGTATGGTCCTCGGCGTTTATATACCCTAGGAAAGATACAATGTATTGGGTGGTGCTGCAAACCGACCAGGTCCCGGGTCTAGCTGCTAAAGCCATTGTTTTCTCACAAGTGGAGGGGACCTGCAGTTTTATGCCTGCGACTGTATTCTCACCGATGTTCATAGGCAGCAGTTTTAAAACTTGAAAATGAGACTAGTGACAATATTAACGCGTATTATAAGCGCTCAGTTAATTTGCAGTTAAAAAAATGGACTCTTCAGGGAGCTGGCCTCTTGGGCCCTTCTACTCTCTGTCCCAAAAGGACATACGAGCAAATTTTACTCCTCTTACTATCCGAACGTTTTCATGAAGTAAATAAGGTTTTCTGGACCGGCCAGATTTGCTGTCTATCTTCAGTAAAAGACTGTACTCTTCGCATTTTTTTCTGCGTTGAGTCTATGGCAAACTAACGTGTCTACATTTGTTTAGATACTTCCAATAGCCACCCAGACGACATCGGTCAAAGTCGCAATATCAAGTATATATGTGTGTGTGTTTGGTGGCGGTTCAAGTGAACCCACTGAGTGCCGTTTTGATACCATGGCTCTGATTTAGGTGTGTTGTAGTGAATTTAAAGCCATCGTGCGGCGTTCAGGAACATTAGTAATTCTTTGATACTCCTTTCGGAGCATCGTTTGCCTAGAGTCCGTTGCCTTGCTCTAACAAGCGCAGGAAATGACTCAAGATTTCTGGTTCTGCGGTGTCATTACAGCTACGGCAGTGTATATAACAGTGTATTTTACAGCAAGCCATACTTGCCTTTCTAATCCGCTGGTCTATGTTGGTTATTCAACTGAGTTTAGAATCTAGGTAGAATGATATCTTGAAAGGGTTTGTGTATACCTCCTCTTTGTGCAGCTTTCCCACCTAGACTACCACAGGGCTACTGATATTGTTTTCTCTCCTTCCTTCTTTTACTTGTTTGGCTTGGTGCTGGTTGGTGGGTTTGCATAGGGATAGCCTAGCACATATGTAGCTTTCATTTCGTCTGACGGAATGTCGATGAGTAGCACTCCGTCTAAAGCATACGATCATCATCCACGTTTGTCCTATAACCCCTCATTGACTTTATTGCACGAAGCCTGTACACTGATGTCAGTAACCTTTTTAATGTAATTTACTACAAATGCTCCCATCCATCTCGGAGCAGCGCATAATGGGACCGGACAGACTACTCGAGTAGGTGAGACTCATATCCAGGCCCATCGATGTTCGGAAGCATTCGAGAGAGTGCTTCTTGCAAGCATGTTCTTCGCGTGTTTTGAACACGACCGGGAGAATACAATCTGGGTGCATAACATCTGCGAGCTGAGATCGCTTGTTGTAGTCGGACGGCATTCAATGCCATCGTCAGTGAAGGGAAGACAGAACTACAAACGATATTCGAATCATTAAAGATGAATAATCAGAGAGGTTCTTCGCCACCTGCCGCAGTAGCGGCGGCCCACCATTTTATTCCGACATTAAATGAAACAAACTCGTCGACTTGGAGAAGGCCAAGTCTATGGCTAATTCAGCAAGCTGGGAATGAGCAAATCCCTTATACTTCTGAATCAGGAAGAAGATATTTCGCCAATTCTTCTAGCATCTCTTCAGTACACGGAAGGGGAGAGGACATATGGTAGAGATCATTGTAGCACTCTTGGAGGGTGACTACGAATCGATGCAGAGATTTTCGAGGACTGGAAGTTGAGGATCAATGTAATACAGACGATTCTGTTAACGATCAAGTAGCTGCCTGTTTCAAAATTAACCAGCAAGAATGTAGACAATTTGAGAATATTTTTACAAATTTTTACAGGAGTACGGCCCCATTTCATATTCACATTGCATTCAATGTGCTTTTCATGATTCCGGACGCTCCGATCTATGAATCTACGAGCTATAGTGAAGATAATTTAGCCGATGTTCGCTATAAATTGCCAATGCTGCGTCAAGGCAAACTACTGTTCGGCCCAGGGTATGCCAAAATCGTTGAATTATGTTATAGCCCATTTCACGCTCTAAAATATTGGACTGGAAGCTTTCAAGTCAATTCTTGTATTGATTGCACGAAGTTGCTTGTAAACTGTTACCCAACACTTTTTGCCTCATCAAGTGAGTCTGCTTGAAGGACTGTTTCAGCTATTTAGTACAATCGATACAATAATTGAGTTGTGCTAGTGTCATCAAAAACATAGTCAATTTTATACGAACGCTCAGCATGGCTTCTTCCGTCAATCGTGACAAGTGGGGATGATGTCCCACTTGCATGTAGAATCGATTAGACAGGCGTTTTGAAATCAACTTCGTACGGGTTAATCTTCATTACAGCCTTAATACACACTTGAACGAACCTTTTAAGAAATAGCTGCAGTTTCGTCTGCGAAGATGTGACTTTCAGTCATGCGCCCAATTTTTGAGCTGCAACATCCAGTTGAATCTTCAATGAATATAATAAGTGCTAAGACCGCCTAACCGAATACAGTTGCTACGGTGTATTTGTTTTGTTGAGTAACCTCAAAACAAGGATAATTCCTCGCTCGTACCGAACACTCAGGAAGCCTTTTTAGAACACATAAAAAAGCACATTTGGTGCTTTTTGAAGGTCTTTCGCAACAGCTGCTTTTCATATGTACCTCGGCTTCAACTTCACTTAGAAACTATTAACTGACAAGTGTAAACAGATCTCGATAAATTCGAGTCGCAGCTCTACCGAGCACTATTCCGGCCGAACCTACTAAATCCTTTTATATTGTTTCTTTTCAGATCGCTAGCTGTCATGTTCTATGCCGTCACATTCTTCATCATTCTCATCTTGATCTTCCTCTTTTGGGACTGTAAGAAACCGGAAAACTTCCCACCTGGACCACGCTGGTATCCCATCGTTGGGTGTGCCCTGCAACTGTCCCAACTTCGCGTCAGATGTGGCGTGTTCGCCCGGGTCATCGATGAGTTGGCGAAAACATTTGTGAACCCCCACGGCGTGTATGGACTAAAGATTGGCAGAGACAAGATCGTGGTGGCATACTACGCCAACGCCATCCAAGAGCTGGGATTCAATGAGGACCTCGACGGTCGACCCGAAGGAATCTTCTACCGGATGCGAACGTTCAATTCGAAAAAAGGAATCCTCGTGACTGACGAGGAATTCTGGATTGAACAACGACGCTTCATACTTCGGCATCTGAAAGAATTTGGCTTCTCCCGACGCGGCATCATTCTCTCCACTCAAGAGGAGGCTCAGTACCTGGCTGAAGATATTCGGAAAAGAATCGAGGATGAAGGAGGAAAGGAGGCGGCCATATACATGCAGGATCTGTTTCCGGTTTTCGTTCTCAACAGTCTGTGGCGACTGATGTCGAGCAAGCGTTATGACCGTGGAAGCTCTGAGTTCATGGCCATCATCAACATCTTCTATGAGCTCCTGAACAACATCCACATGATTGGAGCACCGTTTAGCCAGTATCCACTGCTGAGGTACATCGCTCCTGATTACTCCGGATTCACGGGCTTCATGGAGTCGCACAATCGGTTCTACAGCTTCCTTCGAAGGGAGGTGCAGGAGCACCGCGAGACACTGAATTTGACCGATCCACCGAGGGATCTGATGGACGCCTACTTGCTGGAGATGTCAAAGCCTGATCATTCCTCGTCTTTTTCCGAGGAGCAGCTGCTGGCCGTTTGCTTGGACTTGTTTCTGGCAGGATCGGACACAACAAACAAGAGCCTAGGGTACGCGTTCCTGCATATGGTAAGGAATCCAGAGATTCAGAGGAAGGCGCAGGATGAGCTGGATGCTGTCATCGGGCGGGAGAGGCAGCCCAACTGGGAGGACAGAGTAAAGTAAGTAAATCTGAATGAGCTGCTTTGGTGGTTGATTAACGAGTTTTCTATTTCCGTTTCAGTTTGCCTTATTGCGAAGGGATTGTATATGAAGCGTTAAGATTCTTCATGGGCTTCGGCTTCGCCGTGCCTCACAGGGCACTACGAGACACAAGACTGTGCGGATATAGTATTCCTAAGGTATGTTGTCCAGCAGCAGGATGGTAGGAGACTCAAATATGTTAAAACTTTCAGGACACCATGGTCGTTGGGTGCTACCGTGGAATGATGATGAACACAAGAGACTTTCCGGAGCCGCATCGTTTCCGGCCTGAGCGATACGTTGTGAACGGGAAATTCAAGACTAAAGAATTTTCGGCCTTCGGATATGGCCGACATCGATGCATGGGGGAGGTGTTGGGAAAGCAAAGCATTTTCTTCTTTGTGACGACGCTCTTGCAGAATTTCACTTTTAAACTTCGCAAAGGTGAGCTGCTGCCAGATGACGAGCCGATCGATGGTGTGATGCCCGGTGTACCGCCATACTATGCACTGGTGGTTCCACGAGAGGAATAATTTAATTATGTATTAAATAAATTCTTGTTGACAGTTTATAGACTTAGCGAGCATTTGATTTTAAGGAGATGTTAGTTTATCGTTTCCTTTTTGCGGACTCGATCGACAAAAGTTATAGCTGTTCGTTGTGACTGTAGCTTTCAGATATGAAGGGAAGAAAACCAATGAGTCTATGAGATCGGGACGGGACCATTAAGTCCTTTTATGGAAGTATAAGTATATATGTATGTATATAATGTAGGAGCAAAACCGAAAATTGTTGCAGGAGTCATCAACAGACATTCGGTCGGTGCCGAAGGCAGATATGAGGAAATTAATCGCCCGCCTGCACGTTTTCATCATCACAATTATATAATAATAATATGGGTGGCGCTACAGCCCGTAGAGGGCCAGGGCCTAGCTTCTCAGCAACCACTCGTGTTGTGCGTGCTATTGTTCTATAACGAGTGGAAGAATCATCACATTATAAATGATAATATTAACATTGTGATGGACTGTCTCACCACCATATGACAGTTTGGATAAACACAGTATCATGCCCAGTTTTAATACTGGCCAGGTTTTGCATCAAAGTTTTGGTTACATTGATATATAATGTCAAAAAAAATCTTTCAATTTGTGTGTGAATGCTCCAAAATTCGTGGAAGGCAACACAGTTTATTCTATAAACTCACACAATCCACATAAAGTTCCTACAGTACGTCTTCTTGTGCAGCTAGAATTTTGACGTCTTAAGCTTCTAAGTCTAAACACCATCGCACTGATCACAGGCAGAGTTAGTTCAATAACAACAATTTATCTCAAAACTGCGTGTGCAAGTCTCCGGTTATCCAAGTTCCCTTCAATCAAAGGTATGGCTGATATCCGATAGCCAAGTCATTTTTACATCATTAACATAATTTACTCTAAAATATTTTTCTACCATAACTGTACGCAAAAATACAAGCAAGTACATGAACCTCGTCTAGCATTCGTTAAATTTTGCAATCTCATGGTGGTAAACTCCAATATGCCGGAATATGCAAGACACACACCATTTACTAATTTTTCGAAGTTCGATTTCTACAGTGTGTAACATTGGAAACTGTAGCTGGATCGTCGATTGTCGATTGGACGTCGATAAGTGACGATTCTCGATAGTCGAGTGTCAGTTTCTGCCTTGCTACACATGTGTTCATTATTAACTTGTGATCAAAATGGAAATTTAATTAGATTGTTGAATTATTAATACATTTATATGTTGTATATATGCAGTTTTAATGTACGGAGTGGGCAGTTATAGTTAAAATTAAAAATATAGAAATAAAGGTGGACTCTAGCCCCACAAAAACATTTCTTTATTCACGGCCGATCTAAGAAGGATCTAGAAATGAATGAAAACACTGCGCGTAAAAATTCAATAATCGAACATTGCAAAGAAATTGGACTCATTAAAACCAAATATGCACTTCAACAAAATAGCTGATTGGGCAAACGTTCGAAGTACGCGACACTTCCTCGTTTGTATAATTTTTTCAAAGTATTTTCTTGATTACAAAATCGATCAAAGTGAATGGAGGAGAAGACATAACCGCAAACTCTATGACTTGTACCAAGATGTAGATGTAGTCCGGAAGTTAAAATTTCGTCAACTGTACTGGACACCAATGATCCATCTTAGAAGGTCTTCGAATTCGAGCCTCGTGAAAGTCGTTAAATACTGTGGGTCATTTATAATTCCTCGTCGTACCTTGTTTTAAAATGTATTTTTTTTGTACAACCCCATTCTTTATACTAGAATTTTATTTTCAATTGACTGACTGATTATGATTATTGAGTGACATATGTCGTAACAACTAATACAGTCTTCTATGTCTGATACATAACTATTCTACATACTTTTTTGAATTCGACATTCATTTCAGTTTGGCTTCTAGATTTATATCCAGGTACTTTGTCCTTTGTATATATCGTAGCATTTATGTCCGCTTTGCCATCTGCGAATGTGGCTATCAGCCCACCAGTTTCTGTTCAGTTAGGTTCAGAATACGATCAACTGTAGTATTCTCTGAAATATCTCCTATCTATACGAGACTTATTTATCACATAGTTCTGTCTAGGAGCTTAAGCTTTAAACCCTTATGTCAGCCTAAAAACAATGAAGAGCAGCTTTTGCCTCACCTCTACTGGTGTATCCGTAACATTAATTATAACAGTCGTATTGTCGAATGTTTCTTGTTAAGCCCCAACTGAAGCGTGTTAATAATCGTTCTATGCGCAAAAATATTAAGGTATTGACAAATAAGTCATCGATCCAATCGGCGTAATCCATCACCCTTCCTTGGATATTACACGATCCCTCTTACTCTTCTATGTCTCCCAGGCCAATCATTGCACTAGGGAATTTCATTTACACATCCGTCACATGTACTAAAATCCACAATATGCAAAAGTCCGAACCTGTAGAGTCCCTCGTGTTAAATCAACAAATTTACAACTCAAAAGCTCTAACCCAGACCTAAATGCAACGCACACGAATGCCGATAACTACGGGTACGAGAATTCCCGTAGTTTTTGGTCCTGAATTCGTTGACTTTGGCCGACACTTTGTGGATCGCGTTTTCAGGTGTCAAGGAAGTGATTAATTTGCGGAGAAAAAATATCTCGAAACGTAGTCCACAGCCTTAATAATGCAGTATTTTCTTTTATTCTCTAGAAATCATCCATCTATTATTAGTTTGGTTTTCTGTCTAAAAGTATTTGGATTGACATCAAAATCAGTCCCCGAACCTTTCGCGATATGCTCCTTGCAATGCCTCCTAAGGAGCTGCTCTTCATGTATGAAAGATACTAAGTTAAACAGGGGCTTGATGTGTGAAGTAACAAACTAAATGCTCAATCACCCTCCAACCTGTGAGGGGCTGTCCAGCGCTTAAGGGAGTGCCTCTTAGTCAACTCTGAGTGATAACCATCTACACCTCACAAAAATTCAGAAGTTGTCTATCAATCGACTAATACGCCTGTTTAAAGGTCATCCTTTTTTTCTAGTCAAGGTAAAGAGCATTATGGGATTTTGTTCTTGTGTTAATTGACCGTTAATCACCTACTCGTGGCTGATGAACAATTAAGCGAAGTTTATTGCGTATCTCTGAAAACATATTCCGTAACATGCTACCGTATCTGTCAGAAGTGGGGTATCTTATTGCCACGTACTCACCAAATGACATATCAGGGTGGTGCCCTACATTTTTACAGCAGATTAAAAATACGACTGTCACAAGCTTAGGATTTCAGATTGATAAAGGGAGATCATTACAGCTTCTTCCCAGGATCACAGTAACTCATATTCCAGTCACAAAATGCGAACACCTCCAATCCACAAATACAGTCGTCGTTTGTATGAGAATTACGTCAACCATATGGACAGGCCTGTGCCCCGCTACGGCACTGCCCATCGACATTTGAATCTCCATCTGGGCATGTTTCATATGTCACCATACACGATTCATAATCGTCTCTATGGCACTTTCCCTGCTTGTGTACCGCGTCTAACAGCGGCGCTAGCACCGATGCAGGCACACATTCTTGTAGTCATTCGGTGTTTTATTTTTTGTTATTTTTTATGAACACCACAGATGTGACATTTTAATCGGCAGCCACAGGGATGCCGCTGGAGAATAGCATCCAGATTAATGCCGTGAGGAAAATCATAAATTAATTAGAGAGCTCGCTTCAGAGTGATGTTTGTTTTTGTCTAGCGTGATCCGACACGAATTAGTGGCATTTAGCTGCGATTTATCGTTCAAAGTGTTGGATTTGAAATTTATGACATCCCTTGGAGAAATGGGAAACGTATCAAAGTCGGGGAAGGAGGACTGCGCCGAGGTTGAAACGATTTACAGGTGTCATCGGTGGATTTAATTAGGTTCTTGCGCTGAGAAATAGTTTTCATGGACAGACATATGATGATGTAATTACCCTCACCTCTCGCCCTCGATGAGGTTAAATGGTAGTCAGCGTTTTTTTTTTCCGGCGATTAGGGAGGATGGCGCCTCCGACTGAATACTGAGTCAAAG
This sequence comes from Eristalis pertinax, assembly GCA_907269125.1. Lineage (NCBI taxonomy): Eukaryota > Metazoa > Arthropoda > Insecta > Diptera > Syrphidae > Eristalis > Eristalis pertinax. The sequence continues at coordinate 28,032,017 of OU026148.1, forward strand.
TTACGCAAGAGGGACTGTAAGAAATTTTTAACACATTTTGTCTACATTCCTCGACGACAGAAGGAATAAGGATATGTGGAATGATGGGGAAGTGATGTTGTCCTGCTAACGAGAACCGGAAGATACTGGCGCCAGGGAAGACAGTGGCAACCGCCTTTGTAATTAGGATGCGTTGTGGAAATTATTGAAACAGTTCTGTTCTGTTCTGTTCAAAACCGCTTGCTATACACTTAATCAGTCAGTATTTTGTATTCCTGTTGGACTTGAACTTAGCGCAAATTGAGAAAAGAAGTAAATCAGATTTTAATACCAAGGATATCCGATCACCAGGAGGCTCGGCTTCGAAGACCTGGAGCATTGGTGTCCAGGCGTTTGATGTGGCTTTTTGAGTCGACTGATTTCTGCCTTCCGCAGTCCGGACTACATCCACATCTTGGTGCAGCTGGTAGAGTTTGCAGCTACGTTGCCTCTATTCACCTTTCTCGCAGACGGAACCATGTATCCGACATAGAATTTTTCTTTCTAACACTTTGCTGTTTTCCTTGTCGTCCAGTTTTCGGCTACATATGGTAGCACTTTAGCATTATTTTGGAGTTTTGAGCCTAGTTTTACCTACAAACCAGCAGTTGGTAAGAGCGATTCTACTCTCTTCTTGCCGAAATCCGGTGCATATTACGGCTCAAAAGTCCTCGAGCCGATTGCACGTTGCATCGGGTCTGTGTAAGCGTGGTGCGACACAACAATTTATTCCCGGGATTCCGAATTCGGCCTCCCATCGAATAGCACCTATACGATGTGTGCTGTCGTATGCGGCTTTAAAATAGATAACAAAAAGGTGGTGCGTATCGATGTGAAACTCTCTATTTGCCCGGCCGAAAGTCGCACTGGTACGTGTCGTTAGTGTAGTACAAACCGGCTTAGAACGTTCACGCAGTACGTTGCACAGGATCTTATAGGCGACGTTGAGCAGTTGTTGCAAGAGGTAGGATCGAATTTTTTTGTGGAAGAGACATGCGGAAGGTTGCATCCTTGAGCTGGGAGGATGTGAGAGACCTTTTCTTACCCCTTTTTTAAGGCATAGAAGTTTCTTTTCCTACCATCTTCTAGCCCGATATTTCCCTTGAGTTGCTCTTGTTATTCGTTGCAATGACTTTTGGTTTGCCTCGTCGGTTTCTCTTTTCATCTGCTCACACTCGCCATCCTACCCTGAGTTTTTTGGTGTATAATATATAGGGGGTTTGAAGGAAGAACTCACAAGGATGGGAATAGTGGCCACCTATGTTCTAATCATCGGCATGTGAAGGGTCTTCCAATAGGGACTTCCATGGACGGACATAGAGTTCAACAATACGTGCCATTGATAAAATTGTTTTATCAAAATGTTACGGTCGGCTATCTACCCACGCGTTTCGCCCTAATTTTAATCGACAAATAATATCATAACACACTTTTAAAACAACACATTATATCCTCCTTAAATTTGATTTGACCACACTTGAAGAGATAACAAAAAACTTGGAACATAAACGGCCCTCCCTTGGTATTTGCAGTCCTGTGTCGGGTTTGGTAGCCGCGGTTTGGGCTGCTACGCTAGTTGGGGTTAGGATAAGGGGCCTAATCGGTTCTGATTTGGACAGATTTTTGGAAAACGTCTTTCCTGTTTCGAATCCTGGTGTGATAGTAGAGGGTTTGGTAACCCAGGATTATGGAAGTATTCGGATGCGGTTTCCTCTGATGTATTCTTCTTTTTTTGCGCTTCAGTCCGGCGAGGACCTGGACCTCAACCAAAAGGCCTCTCCAGCCAGCACGATCTTTCGCCAGCTGCCTCCAGTTGTACACACCAAGTTGGTTGAGGTCCGTCTCCACTTGTGTGCGCCATCTCGTTCTAGGACGTCCTCTGTTGCGTTGTCCCAATGGCTCGGAATCGAAGACTCTTCGGGCCGGAGCTGTGGTGTCAATCCGCTCTACGTGACCTAGCCATCTTAAGCGTTGGATCCGAAGACGCTTAACTAGGTGCATGCCGCTGTACAGCCCGTACAGTTCGTGGTTGAATCTCCTCCTCCACACGCCATCAATACAAGCAGGTACAAATATCGCACGTAAAACTTTTGTCTCAAAACGACCAAGCTCTTCCCGCTGATGTATTGTTGTTATTATTCGTTTTTGTTTTGGTTTTTGAAGTTGGTATACCAAGATCCGAATTTGCGGATGATAAAGGCGATAAAGAACTCCGAATGTTAGTGATGCACTTCATATGTTGCTCGAAGTGCACAAATATCATTTTTCAGAGAGCGCTGTTTTTCGTAATACGGCTGAATAACTTGAAGACGGTTGAGGTGTGGATCTTTACACGATGATTTCTCAATAATGCTACCCGTGATCTGTCAATAATAATACCTATTTGAAAAAAACATGTCTGAATGAAACATTCGGTATAGGTATGTTATCATGACGAAATCATGACGTTTTGATGAGCTAACATACATATTCAAATATAACAAAAGACCAAACACACTGAACCTTGTGGTAGACCAATTTTCAACGCACCACTAAAACTACTTAATTTGATCAGTTGAGTTTTTTAGAGATTTGTTTTTCATTTCATCTGGGTGCTGATGTTGTTAGTAGAGCTGCCATGTGCTGACGCTATGCCGTAGGCGTCGATGTTGTGCATTTCAACACATAAAAAGTCAGAACAGATATGGAACGTGATCCTAGGATAATATGCGACAAACCCACAATAAGTTCAATTATTTGCCACACTCTTCTTATATGCTGTTCGCTTGAATCTTGGTTTGTCGAAAGTACCATCAAGGTTCCAACGCTCAACTCTTTGAGCGCTACTTTTCTTAATGAAGTGAGAAACAAAATCAAATTTATTTCAGCACTCACCTATCCAAGAGCTATGATAAGTGCTCAAAAATTCATCAGATAGCATCCTCAACTGTTTGAAACTAATTAAAGTTCCTGAGCGGATGCCAGCATTTCTACGTTAATGAACACTTAGCACCCATAAACCATATCATTAAAAAATAAATTATTAAATCATATTTCTCGAGCCATTCGCAACGTGCTGCCTACACCGACACCCTCAGATACTGGGAACCAGAAGAGAACGACGTTCAGGGTAGCCGACTAATTCTATGCGACGTTTTCATCGTTCAAAGTGTGAAGTATTTGGCTCTGAGCCAGTCCCATGCTGTCGCAGTGATCCTAACGACACATAGACTAGATTCACGCCTCTGTCGGGGAAAAGTCGACGTGCGCATGCATACGTGAGTGCTCCAAGGATTGTCTACAAATTAAAGTTAATTGGGGTGCGCTGCCATGGTGTGCTGTTGTACTCACAAGACCCATCATTGTCAGGCGTACTCAGTGTAATCACCAAATCTAGCGAACGTATTATTTTCACAAATGAAGATGACATCTTAATTTTCATAATTGCGGATAATGAATTCTCGCGAATTGCCGGGCATACTTAACATTGAGGGAAGGTTTTTGGTTGAGGGTATTTTTCTGCAGTTTACATGGGATGTGCGCCGTGGACAGGATGGCCAAGATGGCTGCAGTTGTTGACAGAGAACTCGTCTTCACTCTAGCTAATGATTCGTCATCTGATCACGATAATGTGCGGAAATGACCAACTTCTTAAATGTCGATGACAATATGGCAAAAATTGAAGTCTTAAGATTTGGTTGTAGAACTGAATGCAGATTTCGTTGAAACAGTCAGTACATGCTGTTCCGTGTTCATTATTATTGGTAAAATAAAGAAAATACATATACTTGCACCGACATTGTTGGTCCTTCTGGGATCCTGTAACTCGGGCTTAGTCTTTGGCTCCCGGTCAACCTTTCTTTTGTTCCAGCAGCATCCTGTGTGACGTTGCTTGCTTTCTAGATTTTGGCTCAACTACACCAACTACTGCCTACGTCCTTCAATAGGTCGATTGTACAGCGAAGTTTGCCTAAGTCGCGTACTGTCTCCTGTTTTTCAGGGATTTGAAGAATTTTCTTTCTTTAGGAAACTCGCGTTGCGTATGGTACGCAGCCTCATGCCAAATGGTGCCTTGAAGAAACACCGATAGTGACTGCGTTACCAATAGTTACATCTATTGTGCTGTCCTCTGTTTGTAATTTTGTTTTGTGGTCATTGTTGTGGCCGTCACCTATGAAAGACTTCCTGAAGGAACTCATTATCGGTTGAACTACCCGTCAAACATCCAGTCTTGGGCAACGTTTTGTATGAGTCACTCGCACCACCACTGGCATTGGGCTCGATTGCTTCTTAGATTTAGGGATACTACCAGTCACTTACTGAGCTCCTTCAGAAACGACGAAGGAATTCATACGATCTGTGGCTGCGACAAGTTGCCGCTCAAAAGACCAACGATGGGTTGGTGATTATTGTTAATTAAATATAGGTTAAAACATTAACAATCATAATGATCTATTAGCTTATGATTCTATTAGCTTTATTTCAATGTATTCCACGTGATTGTTAAATGATAACTTATCGTCTAGCAATAAACCTAATTTGTAGAGAGACTGACAGAAAGATACTTGTATTCAATGATAAATTGAACATGTGACATACAATATTATGTAATTGCAGAGCACATTTTTAAGGAAGCCAGAAGGAAGTCTAGTCAAACCCCCCAACGTGACATTTTCTGAAATTGCAGTATTATGACAGATTGAAGTGGAACTAACGCCAATGTACCGAAATCATTTTCCATGAGAGAGTCTTTCTCTGCTTTTGTGTAGACACATTGGAAGAACAGGCAAAGTTATTATAGATATTGGTAGAAAAATCCGCTAAAACACTGTTAAGGCTTTAAGTGTAGGAATTTATTTGACCTAGACTTAATACTATTTTGTATATCATTCATATAAACCGAATAAGAACTAGAGATGTAGTCTACATTTGCCAAAATAAGACGCCTTTCCTATAAGCTCGATTGTTTTGAGTTTTCAAGTTACGCATTAAATCATTATCCCGAAGACATCAGTGGCTGGGAAATATTTAAACATTTTATTATTAACAAGGGGATAAAAGTAGAACAAAGCTCATTTATTTCTAATAATCCAGTCATAATTGTTAAGCTCATCACAAATATCGGTATAATTAGCATTTTTAGGAAGGAATTATAACAATATAGCTCAAATATATCAAGAATACAGATTAACTTAAAAGAATGATGGTATAAATCAACTGGTGCTCCTGCAGACTTACCTTTCGTCACTGTTGTTGGAGAAGATAAGCTTCAAGTTTCGGTTTTGCAAATTCTTTAAGGGATTCAAATTCAGGCCAGATGTTTGTGAATTGTTTTTGGTAAATGGAAGCGCTAGTAGGCGGTCACATACAAGCAGACAAAAAAAGGAAGATAATACGAATAAGGAAGAAAACAAATGAAGGAACAGTCCAGCAACGACATCGACGAATGCGGTGCAAAGTAAAATTGACTACAGGGATACCTGTATCGGTTTGTTGCCAAAAGAGAGCGGAGTCAACGGAGTAAATAAACATTCGTATATACAGAGTTAGAGTTGAGGCTTCGGCTTCAGCGTCAGCGATACTTTGACAGATACATACAATACATGCGTTATTATGTGAGATGACACATAGCCCAACGTTGAAGTCGACGCGGTGAATACAGTTTCTCACTTTTAACTTTTCTCTCTCCTTCAACGATTACACTTTGACAGTCATCGCATGGAGACAGTTCAATAGAATTATAATTTCAAATTTACAACTGGGGATTGGTTGTTGTCGAAGCAGATTTTAAAATACATAAAAATATAAGTAAACGTGTGTAATTTTATAATTATAATAAGATACAAATTTCAATTGTGCATCTTTATTTGTAAATGACAGACTGCTAATGAAATCAGCTGAGCGTTAAGTTATTCATTGTGCCACCCCTTCAGACAAGTACTTCACCATCAACGGAAGCTTTGACGCAAAGAATCTAAAGTATTCCATGTGCCGGAGCCTTTATAAAGAAGGAAGCAACTGAATGAAAGGAGGGATCAGCCGGCCTCAGCAGAACGAACCGGAAAGGCAGGTGTCCAGAAGGACCTTGTACAAGGCACTCAGTCAGAAGGCATGGCGGTTAGCCAGCCAAAATGCAAACCTTCATTGGGTGGGCACGACGATGGAGCCGAGGTCCCAAGACGAGGTGCACAAGACTCCAAAGAATATGAGTAGTGCGAATATGATGGCCCAATCCTTCAGCAAAATCTAGTCGTATATAGCAGCTAAATGCAGATCCGACGTCAATTTGCAATACTTTGGTTCGTCAACAACGATCGCCAAGACACACAACCCAAGGAACAGATTATAAGGGGAAGAGACTGGTTCCACAAATTATTCACATCTATGGCAAATAGCGTACATTATTCACATTTCATAAAACTTCGGTAATGGTTGAAGCTTTTTTTGAATAGTTTATCCGAAAAAGGTGCAAGAGCTAGAGAATGGCATAATCGAAAAGCAGTTGAAGAATCCAATTTCTCGGCACGCTAATAGTACAAAATTACCATTCCAAAAAAACCAACAACACTAACACCATTTATCAGACATTGTTGTGATGCAACCAAACATAAGCATTGACCGGAAAAATTAAGATGTTCACCACTTTTCACATACACCAACTGTCAAAGGCCAATCGCTCAAAATGTCACTTAAGTGGTGTTTGTTTTACTTGCGTCACTTGAAGCATTAAATCCTCGGATCAAATAACAGCCCTATTTGTCAAGCGCTACAACCCTTCCAATAAATCATCGGTCAGCTGAGCATCTGGTTCAACCTTCATCCGCAGTGACCTCAAAATGCCCGGACTTTTCCATATTAATCCGAGTGATACAGACGAGAAAGACAGAGGAACATCCCCAGCGGGTAGGCGTATCAAAGAAGAGTCTTCGATCACGGGACCCCAAGCAATTAAATAGCTCAAGAATGCACTAAACGCATAAACCACAAATGGGCGAGTCAAGGAACATATCTTGACGTTTTCATTTTTCCTGCGCTCACTGACATATATCCTTATCCTCATTTATTTTAGTTTCCACCAGAGAGACGACTAATGCCCTGCCACTGCCACTCGACAACGCCGGCAATGGTTTCCCCGGAGTAGCAGGCACAGGAGAGCCACGTCGCGGTCGGATCGACCAAATAAGGGACGACCTAGCGGCGAGATTTATGAGTGTTTGGTGACAAACACTGAAATGTGATGATTTATAATGAGGACGTATTAATTATTTTGACACTGTTTTGCTCCATTTAAATTGAATTGTTTCGCGGAAGGCTGCTTATCGTCTCTGATCTGTTCAGTGTAAAGGTGCAAAGCGTTCATCGAGTGCGAAGCGCGTAGCAAATCGGACGCGGATGGGCCTCCTCAATTAAATTCCTTCTCTGGAGTGTCCCGCTCGATGCACAGAGCAATTAATCTCGGCAATTATTCAACCTTGTCAGTTGGCGCGAACGAGAAACTCATGGAATGTCTCTCGACGCTTTTTTCGACTATTTCGGAATTTTCTATTTAAGGTCCACGCTCCACGGTGGGGAGACTGCACCGTTGAGGATCCGTTTGATTGCGAGTTCAAATGATAACCCGATCTCACTTGTCGTTGTTGCTGCTTGTGTGTGGTTTTTTTTTTTCGAGAAGGCGAAACGTCTTATGTGTCACAGAGGGTGTTTGGGGAGAAGGAAGTCCTCTGGAATTGGTGGCGCACTAATTAGGATTATTTTGGCCCGATCATGTGTGTGCTGCTGCTACTGCAGCACCCCTTTGCAGATCGCAGTGACGTTGCAGTTGCATAGTCGAATCAAATGTGATAATTGTCGTGGCAGATTTATGGCCCTGACTGATGAGCATATGTTTTAATTAATTTCCAGGAAAGTATCGGATTTTGTTAAAAGGATGTCCTTTGCCGTTGGCTGATGGCAAGGCTTCGTTGACGGCTGTTTAGTAGAATCTCTGACAGCTGTTCTAGTTGAAGGGTTGGCTGATGTTAACAAGTGTAATTCAATCCGTGAACACTTCACAGAGCAGGAAAGCTCGAGAATTTCAATTAAGATGGCATGAACAACAGACATGGATTTATATAAACTGCAAAACATTTGTGGAATTTGTGGAAAAGTTTTTTTTAATGTGTGTATGCCTCATGTTAGATTACATGGCCTTGAGCAATAAATAAACAGATGTCGGCGATGTTAAAATACATAAATGTATTACAAGCTGAAGGTAAAAATGTAAATTCGAAGCTCTTTTCGACTTTATTTTACGAATTTATTGATTTTTATCTTAAGAAATCAATATTATCCACCTGAATATCGACCTATTGCTAGTCCACCACTGTGCTTGAATCTGTTCTTAGTCGACTGTCGAGTCATTGGAGATTGCATTGAGCGAGATAATCTCTGAAACTCCGGGACATAGCTCTGTTAAAGCCTTGTTAGTAACGGACGACCTACGAAGTTTTACTTGACTTCTCAAAGCATTCACTGTGGTGACCCAACGATACTTGCACAGAGATATGGTTTTATAGAAACCTTACTGCTGAAAATACAATTGTTTTACAAGTAAGATATGCAGTTCTGTAAATTGAGTCTATCTTGGAGGAAAAACTATGGAAAAAAAACCTCCATTTAAGCGGTAAATTTTCTATAATGCAAAATTGTAAGCTTCTATTTTCGGGTCGTTATTATTTTCAATGTAGTTTAAAGGCCCTATGTCGGTGTTGATCTATTGTGAATTTGAATTAATAGTTTGAAATAGTGAACTACATAATCCCATTGACAATATGGAGTCCATCTACACATATAGATGTACTTATAAGAGGTATAGTCTCGCTATCAATGAAAAATAATTAAAATGTACATATGCATGCACAGTGCATATTACTTTTTCAAAATTATTAACAAGAAACAACCAAATTATCTTTATGAAGAAATATATCTGTTGATCGAGTGGTATTTTTACTCGTCCATTGAAACCATTCGTTCATACTTATTTGACAGCGCACAGGCATTTCATGTTGTTCATCTCTAGAATCACCGACACTGATGGACAAATTTATTCGGCATATAGGTGTTTTTAAGTTAAAATGTTAATGAAATCCTAACAGTCCAACCGATTTAATATTTTTTTTCCATTTAGAGTAATTCTTTTGCTTAATGTCAGATTCCAAGTGTAAACTTCATTTACAGTAAGAAGTATTAATTGTAGTAGTCAAAATTAAGAAAAACAAAATTATTAGTCCGTTTGTTTGGTTTACTTTTTGTTTTATAACAACTTGCAATCAGTTTTTCATGGAATCTATTAGGGGCTCAGTTAGTTTACGCCATTCTTCAGCCAGAATTGTCTCAGCTTCTGCCTAGACATGCTATGTCCACGGAATGAATATAACATACCCTGATTAGGAATGAAACACATCATTTTCTTCGGTTCATTTCTAACTCGGTGAATATCTTAACAAAGCAGAATTTTCGCATATGTGGAACTGGAAGTCCACGTGTTACTCTGTGAAAGGCCATTGCATCCACAAAAAATCATTAATAGGTGCTACCGTGTTTATTGGTCCACTTTTCCTGATGATGTTTTAATTTACATTGAGTTAGTCAAATGTTAACCGTTTCTTCGTCTCAAACCGAAGATATGGAAGTGGATGACATGGGGGAAAATTTCATTTACGAGTTACTTCGCATTTTGGTCATCTGAACTGGCGAAGATTCTAACTATCATTTGTGGCAGTTGGATTTACTTTATGTTTTATTTAAATTTACTTTTGGAGCCACAAAATATATTACTCTGCATAAATGGTAACTTTCTCGGAGTAAATTACCCATATAATTACGCCCAGAGATGGCAGAACTACATTTGTTACGTCTGCTACGTCATTGGGTAGTTAATGTAGTATATGTAACAAAATGTAGTAGACGTAGTGCTGAGTGGCAAAATGTAGTTGAGATGTCAATTTAACGTCAATTCAGTTGTGTTTTGTGAAATTCATACATGACTTAGTGACATGGTGACATGCGTGAGGACGATGGTTGTGAAAGTGGAGGTATGTTGCCAAAGACAAATTGGAGTGGATTTATTAAACATACCCGTCTCATCAGCATCCATTGAAAGAGTTTTATCAGACTGGTCATTCGTGCATACTAAATGCCGAACTAGGATTAGCCAGGAACGTTCGAAAAACCTTGCGGATATTCCTTATACTCTTAGAATCAAAGATATAAATAAAACAGATGAATACTAAGTTACATAGCAGTTTTTATTTAAACTTGAAATTATCGTGTTTTGACCCTTATTTCGTCGTTTTGTGGATTTCCGTTATCCACTAGTTGGAAACTACATTTGAAGTTTAACGTTTTCTGTGTATGTACACGTAACAAATGTAGGTAATAAATGAAACAAGACGAGCTTGTAAATTATTCGAATAACTACGCGTAGTTAATCGAGTACATTACCTCATGTAGTCTCTTCCACGTAACTAATTTACGTAAAAAATTGTTGACTCTGATTATAAACGATAAGCAAAACATTGCATAACATTCATAAGAAAAAAAATTATTCAATAGCTAAAACAAACCATTAACAAACGATAGAAAGAAGAAAAAGTAGAACCAATCTAATTGGTCGAAGTCGTCAAAAGATACGTTCTTATGTTCCATTCTTAAAGTGCCATACAGAAACATAAACATTTCGGAATGTTCGAAAGATAACCGATTCCTCAATTTTGTGTGAATTAATGACCAATTCGAAAAAGTACGCTCAATTTCTGCAGATGAAGCGGGAGCATACAAATCAATTATCTTCCAAAACAAAAATGCAAAATAACATTTTTTTCATACAAAGTTTCCATCTTTGGATTTAAAAAATCCCACTTGTTTGTCCATCAGCATTAATTTCTTTTAATAGAAAGTTACGTATTAATTTCAAGAAGATTATTGTTATCTAAGTTGTCATTCTTATTCAGAGGATACAAATAGTAAGACGCTTGCGCATATACAATATATTAAGAGAGTTATCAAGGCGGGACTTGTAGTGACTGTCGAATTGTTTTGGAACTTTTAATTCTAACCTTTTTTTTCTAAAACCCGACAGCGGTTGATTGTTGGTAAATAGTTATCAATTGACAAAATGGATCTTAATATTTTTTTCGACACTCTTGACAAACTCTTCGTCAAATAACAATTTCAGCACATCTGGTTTAATTTTATTTAGTTCCGCTGCAACCATTTTAACTTATGATAATGAACACCATCGTGTTTCACATGGCAGCTTTATTCTGTTTCCGTTTTTATTGATTAATGCCTGTTTAAATAAGGACTTTCAAAAGTCGCGGCTTACTAGGTCTGTTCCAATTGATTTGTGCACAGAAATTCGTAGTTGAGCAAATTGTCAGGAATGGGGGTGAAAATCTCTCTTTGAGAGAGAAACTGTGCACAAACTCGTGGAACGACTTTTCGAAATGCACAGAATTCACTAAACATCAAAAAATATATTCAATTCTTACAGTGAAGTGGTGCGAGTAGTGCGAATTTAAATTTAAATATAAGAAATAATGGAATTGTTTTTAAAAAATGAATATTTAAAAGATACAACAAAAATGGATCTTTGATTTACTATTAAGTGAATCAGATGATGAAGAAGTGCCAATGGTTGTGGAAAAAATATTTAAAAATTAACGGAATTGTATTGTAAAATATGTGGAAAATATTGTTCCACTATACTCCGACTTGGAGTTTTAAACTCATTTCCGCATAAGTAAGTCTCTTTTTGAATGCGATTTAATTTAATTAAATTTAATTTAAATGCGAGGTTAGAGATCTAAATTCGTGAAGATAAGAGGTGTAGTGCTCGAAAACTCACAGCGGTTTTTTATGATTTGCTGGGCACGATGCATGTAGCTTCAGGGACTTAGCGGATCGTTTTAACCTCTCTATTTGATCAGTTTCGCGTATTATAAGTCGATACTCAATGTGCCTGAGTGCTCAAAGCCAAACGGGATGATTATATTGACAGGAAAGGCAATGTAAGCATATTTGTCAAAGCTGTTTGTAATGAAAAAAAGAATTTTATAGGGATGACGGTCGGCTTCCCTGGGTCTTCTCATGATAAGTTGGGTTTTCAAAAACTCGAATGTGCCCGAGAAGTTGAATACACTTTATATTGCAAATGTAATATTCCACCCCTAGAAGTATTAAAAAATACTCCATTTTAATATTACTACTTTTTAGGTGATTCTACATACCCGTCTTCGAGTCGTCTTATAACTCCTTACAGAGACAATGGCCATTTAACAACATCACAAAAGAATTTCAATATCAAATTAAGCTCTTGCCGTGTGGCCATAGAACATTCATTTGGTATCCTTAAACAGCGATTCCGGCAGCTGTATTACTGTAAATTGCGTGGTGTGAAAAAAATATGTCACTTTATAAGAGCCTGTATTGTGCTCCATAATATCGCAAACGACGACGATTTGGACTTCACGTTCGAAGACGAAGAAGAATTAATTCAAAACTCTAATTCGCAGGACAATATCCAGTTTGGAGAACTTTCCAGGGGGAATGTTATTCGCGATGCTATTTGTCAACAACTAAATAACTAAATAAAAACCATCAATTCCTAACAACTCTGAAATAAAAACAACTTTTCTTAATATATTTAATTTTTTTTTATTTTTTTCTTTTTCTACCATTGGTTTAAAAAAACTAAGTTTTCCTATTTGTATTACCCTGTCGAGGCGTTGTAACACTTGCGCATGGTAATCCCTGCACTCCGCCTGGTACTCCCTTCTTCATTTCTTCTAGTATTCGCGATACGTCTCGTTGCACTGTATTCCTCGGCTTCTTAGAAACAGGGCTGTATACCTCGTTATCTACAAAGATGACATCGTTAAAGTCGTCGTTTAATATGTATACAAGAATTCAATTACCTTCTTTGGAAAGAGCGTCAGTGATCGATTGCCACATTCTGTTTTTATTTTTTAAACTAAAACATTTGCCAACCTTCGGCAAAAGCTCCTCTAATTTGGCCAGCAGAAACTTTGTTGGCGCTTCTAACCAAATTGCTCCTTCCTTCGTATCTTCTTTTGTATCATCAATTGCAGGACGAATTTTAGACACAATTATGTTTGGTATGTAGTCTTGTGATTGGGAAAGGATTTCATTTGTCACATGCTCCTTATATGTGATTCATCTGAAAAACCATTTATTTATACACCTTTTAAAAAATATTATATAACGTTCACCAGTTTGTATCTTCCGGAATGTATTGAGCGAGCATTGCAGTTGCACATCCCTTACTTTATTTTCTACGTTCTTGCTATTTTCCATTTTTATTTCTTTCTACGATACAACAAATTTATAAAAATGAATGAATTACAACTTTCAAAACATTTATCATAAAACAAACCTTTAAAAATGGTTAAATTTAATATGAAAAAGAACGGCTGAATCGAAATATAAAATGTCGTTTGTTTTTTTTATTTTGTATTTGACAGTCTTCAATTTTCTGCCCACAGAAATTTCTGTTGCAGAAATTCGCAGGGTGGGGAAATTTTTTACTCTCTCATGAGCACTCTCTTCTGTGAAAAACTACGAAAAGTCACCAAATGGAACGGCTTTTAACAGTTTTTCGGTGAATTTCGCAGCAATTGGAACTTACCTATTGCTTCCAATTATAATCTCATGTTAATACTTTTGCGTCTTTGTGAGTACTATTTTTAATGCCGCAAACTTGAGACAGGATTTGTGTTCATACATGCATGGAGAAAATATTTTGTGCAGACATGTGCAACGATTTTGCAACTATGAACTATTAATTAGTTACGTTAGTTACGCGTAACTAATTAAAATTTGCAAAACTCGCGTAACTTATCAACACTGGTGGTGAGTCTGGGTATAGCTCCTTCAAAAACTACTCGTGTTGTGCGTGTTTACTCTATGAGCATTATCAGTGACTTATGAGAACTAGATCCAAAAACTAGAAAGTTGTCGCATACGACAGCATTCGGTTGAGTCGAACCGCACTGACATATACACTATGTACTTCAGCACAAGGACTACCGAACCGTTCGAAATTAGCACAGGATTTCGGGAAGGTGATGTTGTGTGATTTCTTCAACTATTAGACTACGTAGATGACATCGTCACGGTAGAGCGTAAATCTTGGACTATCGTGGTTTATTACCATCAACGATGGGAACGATAAGTAAATAACATCGCCAAATTTCAGTATATATATAAAGATCAGACAGCTCGTTTTTTGCATGGAAATCACAGGTAGTTGGTTGACACTTCAAAGTTTATGTAACTTATTCATTGTTCATGTCATCTCTATTATCTATCCACAATTATTTCCCAAATTGAGTATAGACATCGATTTAAAAATAAGAGTTTTTAGTGCTCATCTTAAATTTAAAAGGAGCAAACGGTTGGGTCTATATGTTGCCAGCCAGTATTCACTGAGCAGATATATTGTAAAGCTCAAAACGAGGCAATGGCTAGTTTGTACTCTTGATTTAAGATTGGAGGATAATATGATTTGATATCACTCATCGTGGCTTGATGTACACAATTTCGTCCTCTATCTTAATTAGATTATTTGAGGTCATATTCCCTATTTTTGAGAAAAGCATCACAAACTTACATATATGTTAACGAGCATTGGACATGCATGTTCTTGCTTGAGTGTCAGTCTCACAGTCCCCTTCCAGTGAGAATACTGGAAGATGGTCATATGTAAAAGAATTACCGCCGATTTGAGATAACTAGAAACAGAAGAAATATTTGAGCCGACATATATTTTTAAAGATTTAATAAATATTCCGTAGTTGCATGACTAACTTAATCAAATAGTCAACAAAGTATAAACCTCCTTATCTGACGTCTGCGCAGAAGACATCCCTTTTGATCGGTAATTTGCTTGGTTGGGAAGCATTCATCTGCGTCCGCTCCCCATATCCTTAATTCTCTACTAAACGATTCAAAGCATTGCAGCATTCAGGCTAAATTACATTTGGAGTACATCGCCCATGCTGCGAACAAGCACCCAGCCTCCGCCGACTTCATAGCAAACACCGATTAAATTTACGCGCCTAATTTCTCCTCCACGCAGTTCAAAAGGAAAGACGCAGTCATGTTAAACACGCTTTGTAATAATCTAATTTGATAATTGGTTGTAATTTATGAGGCCTCGGAGCGACGCCTTCTCGTTTGGCTTCTGGGAAATATATTTTAATTATTTGGAACTTGCTGCGACGCCGCCGCTGACTGGATGCATTGCCGCATCACTGCGAGGCGCACACGAGTGTGCGTCAGCTCGGTGACATCGCTCCGCCATCGGGATGGAAGCAACTGCTTTCAGGAACTGTCACTGCGCGACTGCTAAATGGAAACCGATTGCGTTCGCGTGTGTGTGCGTGAAACGAGGGAGTAAGGAGGAGCGACCGTGGTTGTGTTCTCCTGTGCCATGATGGGAGCTAGAAGAGATTTTCTTGTTCGTTTTTTTGAGTGTGATTTATTTCGTTTTTATTTAAAGCATAATATGCTGAAACGAATAACCATTAATTGCGATCTACTTCCTGGCAGCAGACTCCTGTGCGTGTGCTGCTGGAAGATAGCTGGAAGCGATTAACGTCGGTATTGGTTCCTTTGCTTCGGAGTAGATGATTTTTCAAAAATTATTAGTCATTTTTACATTCTTTTAGCTTACAGGATGGGAATTATTAAATAATAACTTCTTTATTAAATGAAAGAATAATTATTTAACCCTTGTATCAACACCCAAGATATTATCCATAAATATACACCGAACACGGGTGTGCCATATTTTTTTGTATGTCCACGGCAGGGATGAAAAAGAGACTTTTGAAAATGAATCGAAATCCAAAACAAAAAATTGTACTGAAATTGTACCGAATATTTTTTTTACTACAAAACAAAAATTTATCACACTTCACATTTGTCTTTTTATAGCACTGAACTGATAATAGGGCATATTCAGGGAAATTCATAGAATGTTGCAAATTTTGCTCGTTGTAAAATGTACTGACTTTGATAGAATTGTAATTGTGCACAAAAACATAGCCGATTGTATCGAAAACAGTACAATTGCACCGACGTTTTTATTCCTGGTCCACGGGCGCCCGTAAAGCCGCTTTTACACACGCTAAATTCGTCGCCGATTTTTCAATGTGTGTGCTATTTCCTTTGTGTGATCCCATTTCACACCTTTTCTCCCTTTTCTCACCTACCTTGATGACTTTATACGAGAATCGACGACGAATTTAGCGTGTGTAAAAGCGTCCTAAGGAGGTGATGGAAGTCGGTTGGAGTTTAACCGAAGTGCGGCTGGAAAAAACCGACGACCAACCGGAAGCGCTTATCAAAAATATAGACAATCAAACATAACCGTCGAGACAGTTACCATCTGCAGAAAATCAGCATCAGCGGAAACGCAATCTGACCGTCGGGCGAGTGCAATTATGCAGCCCCTATTTAGAAGGATCAACCAGCCCAAATGGGGTCTTATTATTTCAGCAATACTTATCCAGCGCGGACGTGCATTAATAAAAGGCCACATAAAAGTTAATTAGTGCGATCCGACTCAATAGGTTTGTTTTTTACTATGAGATTTCTGAACAAAATTTATTAATTTTTTTACTTATTTAGAGGTTTTTAAAGTATCTATAAATTAAATATAGTGGTGGCTCGGGACGTTGTGGGTATGTGCGACTCCTACGCACTTGAACCTCAGCGTCTAGGTTGGAATCAAGGTACGACAAAAGTACTTTTCACGGCCACACCTCTTTCGAAAAAGCTTCACAAACTTGGCCGTTCGGAATCGGAATTAAACTGTAGGTCCATTACACTCGTATAAGAACAATAACACGTTGCGCCACCCATATATTATTATTATTAATAAGAAATAAAATTATTTTTTGGCTGATGGTCATAGGTTAACTTCCCGGCAAATGCAAGGACTCAGCTTTGAAGACAGAGAACAATACATAAGCCAAAGATTGGAGGAACCTCATTGACAGACGTGGTGAATACAATAATCTGAATGTAGACGATTCAGATTCAGAGGCATTGCAGTTACCAGAATAAGGTCCTGCTAGTGCGACTGATTTGGACGAAGAGTTGGAAGTAGCTCCAATTGAATCTTCTGCAAGTAATTACACAACTAGGGATGGTACAATTTGGTCAGATTAACCACCACAACCTCGTCGATTTTTGTCGTAATATTCTCAGAATCTCGAGCACTAGACCAGCACGCAAAACAAAAAATCTTTGCATTATAATGCAGCTGAAATGTGTGATATAATAATTCGCGAAACCAATAGAAAAGCAATCCAGTGTTACGAACGGGAACATGAAGAAACCCAGCAAGACCACTTCGTATATGGAAACCTATTACTAGAACAGAATTTGACGATTGACTGAGCATACTTTTGTTAGCTGGTGTCACACATTGAAATTATGTACATACTATGGATCTATAAAAAAACTAACTTACATCCGATGTTTCGTGCTTCCACTGATCTCTGACGTTCTTGCGCTATCAGTGGTTTTAATGTAATCCTAAAGGAAGAGCAGTAGAATCATCAATCTGAATTCAGAAGCAACATAAGTATGTGCTCATATATTCCAAAAAAACAACAAATCGGTTGTGGTTATTTCCGCTTCCCAATATAGTATAGAAATTGAAGGTCCTAAAAGAAAGCCAAAAATGATACTTGATTACAATAGGAGCAAAGGAGTTGTTGACAATAGGGACAAGTGCCTTGGCGAAAAACTACGAAGAGAAGAACGAAGAGATAGCTTTTGGCTTTTTTTATAACATGATACACATATAAAATAATCCACACTTGAAGACTGCAACAAACCGTTGTTCCTACAACAGTTGAGTGAGCAATTAGCCATGTTTCCATCACGTAGGGAATTGAAAGTATGTTGGGCCACCCAGTAAAACCGACTGTTGAAAATCTTCCACTAAGGGCCAAGAAGGACGTGACAATTCTGGCCTGGTTAAAATTGGGTTTTCTTGAAAGTAACATAAAAACCATTTTATAAACTTTTGGTGAGAAATTTTGAAATTACGAATCCTTCCAATTCATCCTAAATATATTGCAACATTTTTAGATTATGTCAGAGATGAGATGGGCACGAGTACGATAACCCAGAGGCCGAATTGATTACCTTTTTTAAAGGGGTCACAAACAAGCACTCCTTGCTACGGGATAGGGGTCTATTTCGACCCGGTTAGGAGTTATGGGTAATTTTAGAAAAAAGTACTGAAAATAGAAAATAAAAATTTTAAGAAATAACGGTAACACTTATAATGAAGTACTATACCGGAATCTATTCTTCAATCATAAGTTTAAGTTAAATTGTTTACGTCAATAGTTTTTGAAAAATTCGAAAAATGTTGATAAAAAAATTTATAAACTAAGTTCATACAAATTTCTTTCAAAATTCTGGTTTATGCTTACATCAATTCTGAATCGAATGCAAAAAGCCGAATGGTTTTCTAGTCTTCTAGTTTCTGACAAAATTACTATTATTGTTTTGGTTTTTTGGCAATTACGTTGTCTTCCTTTGAGGTAAGTGAATGATTAATAGATTAAACGTCCGGCAGCCGCCAATACCAACAGCTTTTTTTTTAATAATCAGTTCCCGGATTATGGGATTTCAACTACAATCTTTCCGTATGCGGCAGGTCCCGCTCACGCAACTGCGTTGCTTCGCTCGGTGTAGGTTCTGTTCGTCAGGCAGGCGCCTATATCAACAGTTTTTTTTTTAATATCAAGTTATTTACTTAATGAGGCGAACATGTTCGAATTGCTTTTACACTCTTAAAGCTCAACGGGTCACAATTTTCATATCAAGTTATTTAAGTTTACTCCAATGAAATTGTATACAACAGGGCGAATCTGACACTAGTGGACAATTTCCTGATGAAGATGATTCGAGGTCATACTGCCAGAGAGATGAACTTTGTCAATAACTTCATATCTGGGGCTTACTACCCTAATCCTCAATACCATTTCGATTAGCAGGGTCTGATACAAGAAATAAATGCGGTACCGCTCCTCTTCCACATCGTCCGTTCATCTGTGAATGGACGACTCAAACACGACCAATCCAACGGGCAGCGAGCTGAGGAAGGCCTTCTCCGTTTCAGTAAGTCGGTATCAAGGCGTGATATTCGGGATGTTGCAATGCAGCATCGAAAATTCTGGTATTTGGGTAGCGAGGGAACTCCAATGTCGAACACTTTAAGCCCGGGGTAGAAAGGGTGGTGCGGATCCACTCATGAGGACCAGTCAGCCATCGCCTTGTCTCGTCTCTAGGGACGACTTACGTAGCTTAGCGTAGTATTAAGGCAGTAAGTAGTACAAAAAGTAAGGTATGATTTATAGATAAAATAAATTTGTATGTACATAAGTATGTTCATACAAATGTATGTAGGTATACAAAATCGTGTTTCGGTTTGCGTCGCAACTTTCCGGTCCCAATTAGCGACGCAAACCAGGGTATTGGTGTATATATGTATATGAAGTGTATGTGTTGATATATACATGTTTAATATACACAATTTTCTAATTTTTTTCCAACTTTTTTTTCTAAAATTGCCCATAACTCCTAATACGGGGGGAGAAGACCCCTTGGAATGCTTGTATTTGACCCCCTATAAAAAACAGTCATATACTCTTAAAAAAATTAGTAGTTATAGGTATTACGAATTGGTTACTGGTACACAAAAGCAGGCACCCATAGATTAATTTAGATCACAGTATGTTGGCAGAGATAAGAAAGAGATGTTATCTGTCTGGACTACTGTGGGGGTTGTTAACAGTCTATTAAAAAAAAGAAGGCTGATAAAGAAAGAGAAGAGAGTGTAGTTGTTACCGACAAAGCGGATTTTGAAAATCCAGTCGTTAGAAGCGGAGTTATCTCGGAAGTATGTCTAAAAGACTGTCAGGATTAAATGTAAACTATAAGTCAGTTAGGAGGAATGTTTTGTATGTAATTCATAAGAATTAAGAGAGACTCTCTGTGTATCGTTAGTCTTTTGAATTGCTACCTAGCTGTAAGAACATTCTCCATGTACAATAAAGTCAGTCATTAAACGTTAGTCAACCACTGCCTTTCAAATAAAACACTTTGTACGTGACCAAACCATCGAAGAATAGGCCTTTTTGTTCGAAGAAGAGCAGCTGCTCAACGTTGAGTTCTTCGTGCACTGCCGTGTTTTTCATTCACCCTATCACGGCGAGTAACTCCCAAAATTCGTGTATTCGAGAGTTTATTCTTTCCCTCATTACCCAAATTTCATAACCATAGGTGAGAGTTAGAACAAATACTGAGTTAAAAACCGCTAACTTGGCTTTGACGCCAAGTTTGGTTGCCCTGATTACATATCTTCCAAGTTGCTTTTCGTTCCTACAGGAACGGTTTGCCGTTCCTACAGGAAAACTCAGCATTACTCCTCCGACCCCGAGATACTTAAACTTCTCCATTTGCTTCAATGGAACTCCACTGTAGAGTGCGTTGTATAAACGTTCTGGAAATTACTATAACCTCTGATTTGTCAAGATTAACCTTCATATCAGCACATACGGTCACAAACCTATCGAGTGTGCGCTAACGTTCCGGCTGGGAGGATGTGAGGATAAGTAAGCCATCTGCAAAAAGAAAATTAATTACCCTCATTTTATTTGATTTTTTTTTCATTTATTTATTGTACTGTACATTAAGTATATTACATTCTTTTAAAGGTACATTGTATTCAAGAGGATATAACATTAAGTGACATACATATTAAATGTTTAATAAAGGGTGATTTTTTAAAAGCTATAGGAAAGTTTTGAAAAAAAACACATAAAATTCAGAAAAATGCATGAAATCTTTATTTGAATCGATAGTACGGTCCATATAATTTAATGTTTGAAGATTATTTCATGCAAATGTTGACCTTGACTGCGCCTCAAATGGTCCATCCGCTTAGTCCAATTTTGGCATACTCTTTCCAACAGTTCGGCCGAATAAATGCTTCAATGTTGTCTTCCAATGAACTTTAACATAGCCACAGAGGCGTTAAATCGCACGATCTAGGCGGCCAATTGACCGGTCCCGAACGTGAAATAATATGTTCACCGAACTCGCCCATCAATAAGTCCATTGTTGCGCGTGCTGTGTGGCATGTGGCACCGTCTTGTTGAAACCACATGTCATGCAAGTCAAGCTCTTGCATTTTGGGCAAAAAAATGTTGGATATCATCTCACGGTAGCGCTCACCATTCACAGTTAAGTTACGATTCGCATCATCTTTGAAGAAGTACGGTCCAATGATGCCACCAGCCCATAAACCGCACCAAACTGTGACTTTTTCTGGATGCATTGCTAGCTCTTGCAATGCTTCTGGCTGATATTCACTCCAAAATCGACAATTCTGCTTATTTACGTACCCATTGAGCCAAAAATGAGCTGACCATAAAATGGAAGAAGCGCGCTATGAACTTTCTTAATAAAATTCAATAATTTGCAAGCGTTGTTCGTTTGTAAGACGATTCATGGTTAAATTATAGAGCAAACTGAAGATGTTTGACAGTGAAACAAAACACGAAACGTGTGTCAGCTGCTTAAACCAGTGTTGCCAAAAGATAATAGCTAAAAAATCACCCTTTATAAGAATTCACTGCATCCAAATAAAAGGAGTTAATAGTTGGGAATTAGGAATTATTTCAGTTCGAGTTAGATAAATGTAAATAACAAGCTGAACAAAATTGTCTGTATTCTGTATTATTTCAACAGCCTTTGAAAAGAAATGTAATCGTAGTTGGCAAACAGCTCGCTGCCATAAGTTAAAATGGGCACTATGAGTGCTTTGGCAAGTTTTAATTTGACGTCAATAGGGAGTATATATTTATTTATTGACAAACCTCTAAGAGACGCATATACATGGGACACTACACTATCGATATGATCTGTCCAAGTTAGTACACTATTACACATTATTCCAAGATTTTTAACACAGTTAACATAATCAACGGCGATAGAGTTAAGTTCTATGGGCGGGGAATTGGATAGAGAGGGCATGTGTTTAGAAAGTGGTCTTGTCACGATTGAGAATGAGACCGATAGCCCACCTGGTAATATAACTCAAACCTTAGTTTATTTTAGCAACTGAATCTTCAATCATACCAAGAGGAAAGTTTAAGTATATTTGAACATAGATATGGTATTTACAATAAGACAATAATGTTGGAAGATCATTGATGAACATTGAAAATAATAACGGTCCAAGAATAGATCCTTGGGGTACACCATTGGAAATGTCGCAAAAGGAGGAACGTTTTGTGTTATAAGAAACAGCTTGGACACGGTTATTAAGGTACGAGAAGATTAACTTGTTAGTGGGATTACAATAGTTAAATTGGGAGGACAGTTTGTGACAAAGAATTGATGGGTTTATACAGTCGAATGCTTTCGAAAAGTCAAGTAATGCTAGTAATGTCGTTTTGTCGTCATCAATTGATATTCGTATGTCGTCAGATACCCTTAACAGAACTGTAACACAGCTATGTAATTTGAGGAAACCTGTCTAGGTCAATGTGGTCTTTAATGCTTTGGCTAATGATGGATTGAAACGCTTTGGATAGAAATGGAAGAATAGAGATGGGTCGATAGTCAGGCGGGTTGTTTTTCTTGAGGGATAATCTTTGGCTTCATCCATAGCGTCGGATATGTCGAGGTCATGATAATAGTATTAAAATGATGGGTGATATGAGGAAGTAAAACAGGAAATAACACTTTGACAAAGTCAGGGTGAATATTCTCGAATACCAACAGACTCTTCTAGACGGAGATATCTTATCAGGCACCAAATCGTTGCGCATAACTTGCAGTACTTTGTCATGTGAATTGAGCACAGTTATATTATATCGGATAACCAATTCGGTTGCAAAGCAGGACACGTCGAAACTGGCAATTCCGCATGGCGGCTATCCAATGGGACAAGACCAAAAAACAATGTACGAGTATGAGACATTTCTACTATCTCAATTGGCTTTTCTATTCAAAGTTTAAAATGGTCTCAAGATGCGTCCGTATGCAGATTCATACTGTACAGATAATGTCCAAAGATCGAGGGTATTACAAATCCGGCGCAGGGTGACTTTGTTTTGTTCATGCGAAACTGCGGTGACTGGAAGTTGAATATCAACTTCAAGACGTTTGAACTCATTGTGTTCGGAACGACCTTGTACAATGCCTCGGCGGATTCGAAAATACGTGACAAAAATGTTCAGTTGTTGGACGACTCGGGTAACTACGAGAGCAACGGACTGTAGTCAGATATGTACTTGTTAATGTGACTAGATCAGTACACATGTATCCGGCCAATGCTCATCTAAAATGTTTTATGTGTTTCAACGTCAGTGCAAGGTTGATGGAAAATATTCAGGTGCTTGATGGAGCTTATCACAGAGCCTGCCTTCGACTTTACATAATACCAGAGTCCTAGTGAAAACTAATCTAATCCAAAGAGATTTGGTATCACTGGGCGAGGGTGATATACCACTTGGACTTAGAGTATGTTAGTACTGCATGAAATCTAGGGCTCACTTTGAATGCTACTATGACTTGGATTGTCTATCTTATTTTATCTTATTATTGGCAAAGTTTACGGGCGTCTTCATATTTTCTAGGCTTTACAGCGTATCTTTCCAAAACCAAGCTACTTCTAGCAAAAGCTCTGCTATTTCCTATTTCACTCTAGGGACGTGAAATATTTTTTAATATGGACTATAATGACAGTAGGAAACTGAACGTGACGCATAATAATTTAAAATTTGAATTTTCATTCATGCCACTCGTCTATCCATAGAACTGCAAATAATCAGGAACTCAAATATTTTAAGCTGCCTTTTTTTGGACATCTGCATACTCTGCGTAGTGAAATATATTGTAAATATTTCTTCATTTTCTCTTTACTTTATCCTTGTTTTTTAAATAATCATATTTATAATTGTTACTTAGAATGTAGTCAAATGATCTATACAGCCTGCACGCCCTTAGCGATATTATATTATCAACACTTATTCATATATACATAAAGTGAAATAAAAAAAGTGTTGAAAATAAAATGAAAATGAGAGTTAAAGTGTAGACTTAATTGTGGTTGCTTTCGTCGTTACAACAACACAGGGGCGGTAGAATTTAGAATTTATTCTTCGCAATCGCTGCTACATTGGTTTGCATAAATAACATGGGTTATCTCATAAACTCATCTTACCGGTCCTGAAGTTGGATGCTTTACATTGAGCTGTTTCTCTACATCCGACGTGACGGTAAACCTGAACAAGGAGATGTCAACTGGATTGGCAAATAAATAAAGCAAAGGAGTAGAGGAGTAGAGATGGTGTGAGGAAAAAAAATCGGAGAGATTATGGTTTTTCCAGGATAGACAATACTTAAGAGTAAGAATTTGAAAATCAACATAACTTGTTGGTTTTCCAAAAATGAGACAAAAAAGAAATCAAAATTCAAAATGAAAAACTCGAACTTAATGGAATTGAGTGTCCAATTAGCAGTTTGCTTAATTTATTTTCCTTGGCTGTGTCAAAGACACCTCTGAAATACACATTTTTAAAGTCTCTATCTACTTCAAAATATTATACATATGTAAAGTTACAAAACAAAGTAAAGTCTATATATAGATGATATATACAATGTTCTCTGTCGGGAAACGTATTTCGATGTTTCAGAGAAACTATGAAATATTAAAATATATTTGTTAAGCAAAAATTAATTTATTGGGTTGTTATAGGCACATGCTACGTTATTTTTCGTAGCAAATGCTTGTCAGCATCAAGCATCCACGCGCTTACGAAAGACCAATTTCTACATTCGTAGAATATGTTATATGCACAATCGACGCTACACACACAAACCACAAAGCTATTTCTGACAACAGACAAAATTAATTACAATTTAATAATAAATTAGGCCCACAGCTAAATACATTGCATTAATTTATTTGTTATATTTAATGTTCTCATTAATGCAGCGAACGTTTCTGCGGCGATAAACGGTGCTGCTCATGTCTTGATTTGAAAAAAAACAAAGATAGAAAACCGAACAGCGAATGGAGGGCCAGCCCACAAGTGTGTTGTGTGAATTCTCTGGGCAATTACCACGCCCACAAGACACATCATAGGCCGCCCAGACATCACATGTGTTAAAAATATCTCAACATCCCGCAAGATGCCTTGCTTCTTGAATGGGACGATCAGTTTTTCAAACTCAGCATCTCATTCGACAATTTTTTGAAGATCGTGAAACACCGTACCGTTCCCAGTGTTTTCAGTTTTTTAAGGTACTCTGCAGATGAACGTTGTTGTAGCGGATCTTTAAAAGAAAAGTGCTTATACAAATCTGTGTTGTGATTTTGTGTTTTTGGTGTTTTCTTTGTTTGTTGTGCAGTGTGAGACAACATGGAAACTCAGTCGGTTAGACGTTTTCCAAATAGTTTCTCAATTGAGAATATTCTGTCGAAGCCCGATAAACGTTTTGACAGTATAAGTGATAGTTCAGATGCGAATTGTGATGTGGACAATCCAATTATTCAGAGTTACGGTGGAAATCACATTCCGTCGCCAATGGCTGACAATTTGTCACCAACTGATATGCGAATTTCGAGTCCAGCGTCCAGTTTGGCCGAGGAGAACATGGATGAGGGCAGTGAAGCGGCTTCTGAGGATAGCAATAGTAAGTCTAGGGAATTGTATTCATAAACAAAGACATTGTGACACTGAGACATTTCTTGGTTTCACATATTGCTAGCGTCGTTTGAAGTGGGATAAAAGTGTGTATACTTATTTCTAATAGCGCTGGTTTGACATCGCTCTTCCATTCACCCCTTTTGCTTGTTCTCAACTTTATAGGCTATAGTTGTCAGTAATTCGCATAATCATTATAATTTGTCTTCGTAATTGACTCCTAGCAAATATTTAAAATATGAAAGAGATAGAGAGTATACAAATATACCGTCTTCCATCGTAGCAATCAGGTTATTTGTAGCAGTGTATCAAAATTGCTTACAACACACACAATACGACATAGATGAGGAGAAAAATGTATGAAAGTCTTTTGTGCATGATCGTTTCTTCTATTCATTTTATATTCATCAAGTCATGTTGGCTCGATCATCGGAAACGACTAGAAATCGAATCGAACGTTATAGCCTTTCCATCCTACTATGCCACTTGGATATCGAAAAAACAAACATTCTTAGTGTCACAGTCAGTCTAAATGCAACACCTCCTTAAAGTTGACTGCTTTCAGACCCAGAGGTTTAGGGCTGTGTGTTGCCTGATATAGTGAATCTGGCATTTTGTCGAGTAGATGATTGTGCTCAATTTGTTCTGGATTATGGAAAGAAATCGTTAATTATACTAGTACTTTCTCTTGGCAAACCTTTGAGAAATCTTGCAGGCCGCGTACGCCAATTATGACTACAACAGCAAAAAGACTTTAATATGGACTGCCGGCGGTTATACATCTTGTAATCTAAAGCAAAAAATACTTACCCTGAAAAATATCTGTGGGGGTTTGGTTTCATGTGCTGGAGCAGATTTCTTTTAGAAGATTTTTTCTTCTCAAGCTCATCCTTCCTGATAAACTATTTCTTTGATTTGTCACCCCTTCTCCAACGTGCACTTGATCTTCGACGTGTCAAAAGCCTTTCAAACTCTTTTACGGTTAATTTTTGAATGAAGATCCTCCCTCACACCTACATATCTAATTCCCTCAATATTATTGTGTGCTTACGAAATAGATTTTGACACAAGCGCCGTCGTCAATTCTGTACTTGAGATGCATTTTAGAGACTCCTTGTAACGACTAGAAACTTGATAAGCGAATATTCTCGTTGTCGCTTTTGGTCTTTTTTATTTATTTATTTCACTTTATTTATTTTCACAACAATCTCTGCAGCCTGGTTCAGTAGTTAACTTTTACGGATTTTGTGTGTCTGAGTGCAGATTTAAGTAAAACACATTTATTACTTAGATTTCGATCAAGTTCTTACTTCAAAAATTTGTTTCAGATCTTGACTTATGAATGGAATACAAAATCATTTAAATTTCCTCACAGAACTCGAAGCCATTACTCGACGAATATTCGTTTTAAAAATCCTCCCAGTTTGCCGATTGTGCGTAACCCTACAAAAATAAATTCAACGACGAAAAATCGCACGCCATTGCCAGTTCAAATCACCAAAACGCGAAACAGCTCCAAAACTGGTCGTATACGTTGAAACCGACTTGTTGAATCCGCATGTCTTTTAAAGCTAAATAATAACTAATTAAAGCTATTACGGTAATTCAGGGAATGAATACAAAAACAAAGAAGCCTTGTTCCTTCAAGTGTGTGAGCCTCTTTGGAGAAGTATAGTAAACGCAAATCTAACTTGTTCTCGATTGTAGTTAGATTTAATTCGAATCATAAAGCGTTTGTTAGGTTTGATAGGTAAGTTGTTTGACATCGACAATAACTTTTCAAAAATAGTCGGATAGAGTAGATTAGGTAATGTAGGTTTTTATCACAAGCAGGAGCTAGAATTTTGCATTTGTAGTTTACACCAAAGCGGCAAAGAGATTAAGAGAAAGGAATTGCTAGAACAGTACCTGGAGCAAAGGACATCCTGCCATTTATTTGACCTCCATTGATGGCTTTGAATCAAGTCACAAGTCTAAAGTCAGGAATAATCAAAGACAAACCGATATACAAATTCACTTACTTACTTATCAGGCCGGGGACCCAAGGAGGGTCCGAGCCTGAGCAATTGCTGCCTTCCATCGTTGACGGTCCTAGGCACGCTGCTTCCAGTAATCAAGACCAAGCTGTCTTGCATCCGCGATTACTTGGTCTTTATACCGGAGATTCGGTCTTCCTCTCCGTCTCGAACCAGTAGGCTCGGATTCAAAGACCCTCTTTGCTGGAGTATTGTTGTCCATGCGCTCGATGTGGCCGAGCCAGTGCAGTCGACGGATTTTTGCCTTCCGGACTACATCCACATCCTGGTACAGCTCGTAGAGTTCGCGGTTATGTCTTCTCCTCCATTCGCCTTCCTCGCAGACGAGAAAATATATCCGTCGTAGAACTTTTCTTTCGAAGGTACCAAGAATCAGCTCTGCAGTTTTGCTTAGCGTCCAGCTTTCGGCTCCCTAGAGGAGGACTGGCAAAATAAGAGATTTGTAGAGCATGATTTAGGCCTTCGAGTCAGGAGTTTTGAGCCCAGTTGTTTTGGCAAACCGAAGTAGCACCGGTTGCCAAGGGCGATTCTACGACGGATCTCCGCTGTGATGTCATTTGTGGAGTTCACGACAAACTCCTTTACTACCTCGAAATTGTAGCTGTCGATCGTGAAATTTTGGATATACAAATTCACAAATTCACGCTTCACTTTATTTATTAAAAATGGGTACACGAGATCTGATCGCTTTTGAAGTTCGGCGGTAGGGATTCACAATAGGGAATACTGTGGGGGAAATACACACGGAAAGTGGCAAGTCGGATGAGGATACATGCTCAGAAGTCTGAGCCCCATTGCCAGAGTTTTGTGGTCCTTTGCCTACCAAAACTCTGCTTTGTATTTCAAGCAGAAGTAAAAGCTATGATACATAAGAATCGCGAACTGGCATTAGTCCGTCTGACGGGAAATCTATTTATTATGCACATTAGACAGAAGGGGTGTGGGACACAGCATCAACCAAATCTTTGACGGTAAAACTCTGTCGTCTATCACTGAAGAAGATGGCGGTCGGATCCTTAGCAGTCTCTCTGTGGCAGTCGAAAGTTTGGACTAAAACTCACGGCCTTAGAAGATTTTTTTTGGTGAAAATGTGTATTTACAAAGAATATTAATAGTGAATGATGAAGTGGAGGAAAAAACCGCCATTTTTTACATCGAAAGACTGAGCACCTGTCCAGGTCCTCCAACAGCTAGAAAGAGAACACTAGACATTTTTGAGTTCAACTGTCTAGAAGAACTGT
This sequence comes from Eristalis pertinax, assembly GCA_907269125.1. Classification (NCBI taxonomy): domain Eukaryota; kingdom Metazoa; phylum Arthropoda; class Insecta; order Diptera; family Syrphidae; genus Eristalis; species Eristalis pertinax. Next base: position 28,061,102 of record OU026148.1, read on the forward strand.
CGGCTGTAAAAATTCTGTCAACGTGGAGTTAAAGGCAAGAGTTCCGAAAAAGGAGTTATGATGACATCAATGGCCGCTTGAAATCTTAGTCGCATACGTTCACTTTATAATTAGCTGTGGTTTTGCTCTGCACTGATCAAATGTCAACTACTTCCGGCACCAACATTATAAGAACGCTTTTGTAGTTCCTTGCATCCAATGCCCACTGCCGTGCTTTTTCGTTAAGCAATTTGCGACTGGATGTCACATATCATTTGCCTAATGAGACATTAATTACCATTTTACCGCTAATTTCTCAAATTGGGCGTAATACACGCTCGTATAATTTTGGTTAAAAAAAATTAACTTTTGTCAGACAACCATTTATATTTAGAACAATTGCAATTTGTCACAATCGATATCGTAAGTCACACCGTCATCGGAATGCAACTCTTCAATGTTACAACAGTGTTGGGCGTTCGTTTCCTCCAAACAGTAGAGGCAACCGCATTAAGAAATGTTAATTGCAGCCACATGCCGCCGTCTGTCGATACGCGACAGGCAAATACCCCAAAAGAACAGCAAGAGAATGTTATTTTCTTTTTGTACTTAAAGACTCAAAGAACACAGCGAAACGATGATGCTCCCCAATGAGGGTTTCAGTTGCCACATTTAGCACTTGCTCATCCATGGCGTTAAATGACAACGCAAGCATTTCTCAGGCATTCGCGCCAATCCCATTCAACTGCGAGACATCGCTGACAATAAATCTCCCGTACCTGACTAATTGTCGACAATACTGTCGAATTAATAAGAATTGTTTAGCTTTGTCAATTAATTGAAACAATTAGCTTGGCTCGATTGCCAAAAAATGTTGCCAATTTGAAATACGGGACTGTTCGTTTGTACAAGTGCCATGGCGCGTCTGTGATGTGCGTTAGTAAGTGTTTAACTCTTTGATGTGTTTGTCTTGGCTATGCGATTGGGTGTTCTAATTTAGAACAACAATTTCTTCTAATGAGTTGAAGGCGAGATGCCTTGCAGGGCGGTTCAATATGTGTCTAAATATACTGCAGAGGAACGTGGACTTGTCATAATTTCAGCCATAAGAGAATAGTATGAACTTATTCTTTAGGGAAGTTTTCAACCACGCCCAGAACTTAAAGTTCTTATGCTTCGCGGGTCACCGTTCAGTTTGAAACTCAACTTCATTCTAATTATATGTTTGAAAATATTTTCTTACCTGCTTGTACAAGCGGAATTGTGTTTATTTATTTCTAACTTACTGACATGTGACATAATAAACATGTCTTCTGATTAATCATTAATAAACGTTTCTTTTAACTGCGAAATAACAGTTGCTGTGATCTTCCGGCGCTAAGGAACACTACAGGCGTACACCCACAAGCTTGATTATATTTTTGAAGAACTGCTGTGAGGTCTTTTATGTCAGAATACAGGGGAGACAAGACGTGCTTCTTGTCTTCTAAAGCAAAAATACAATATCAATAAGGATTCCTGTTACGTCTGGAAATAACTGAGAGAAATGTTTCAAGTGTAGCAGATCTTAATATCTGAAAAGGATACAGCCTTTATGAACTGCGTGTTGTTCTAGTGCTTTCGTGTCTGTACCATCTATCCTCTTATTATGATCGGAAATGTTTTCCTGGGACTGCTTACATCCGGTTAGACCCGGTCCTTACAACACCTCCGACTAGTCGCAGTGACAATGGAGAGCCTCCGTAGAGACAGAGACTGCAAAAATCAATTAAGATTAGTGTGAATATGCCCACAATTGAAATGAAAAAAAAATACGAACCCCCAATTAGAATTTTGCTACCTATTTTAATACCAGATAAAACATAATAAGTGATTATTGTAGATACTACTAGAACTACATAGAACCATTGAAGGTTAGGAATCTCATCTCATTATTTCCGTGATAATCTCGTCTCCAGGAATGCGCCCGTTACTTAGAGCCGCCTGCCTGGCAGCGAAATCAAATTTATTTTATAGTAGCTACATTCTTATTGAAGGATATCCATATGTTACGCAGTTATTTAATCGATACCATGATAGTTTGAGCGGTCTTAAGAAATACGATATTATTCTTGATTGTCCTAAGTTGAATATAAATCTATATCGCAACTGAATGATGAAGAGTGGATACTGGTATAACCAATTCGTTGGTATTGGTATGATATTCCAAGAAACTTCTACATGTAGGATTAGAGACGATCTTCGCGACAAGTGTGTCACTGCGTTCGGAACTATTTGTGAGATTTCGGTGAGGAGTATTGTGTATATGTGTATATACTATAATAATAATAAATTGAAATATTGTTGACATGGTGCAGTTCGGTTTACGCATGGAACTAGACTGCAGTGATAAAGTAAGCTCAAACCTTATATTGGCAGTATCCATCCAAGATCCATCAAAATATTAAGGATGAATCCAGTACTAAGGCAAATGATATTTGTTTAACTTCGAACTGTTCCTAAAGACGAATTGTTGTTCAATTTGGAAATTGGCGAAATTACGTATGTATAGTGTTAAGACTTATAGTATGTAGTAAATCTTAAGCCTTGTCTCGAAAAAAGGAACCAAACTGTTTTAGGATATAATGGAATATTTTAACAAACAAAATCATATTGACCTTTCCGGACTTTTACTTGCTCTTTGTCAAAATAGGTGTTTTTTTCTAAATCTTTATTTGTCAAATACTTCCACGATGATCGTCAAATGGTGGGAGTAGATGGGTGGACCTCACGCGCCGGTTTTCTAGATTTGAATCACTGCGCACACAATGGAGTGGATGAGACACGAATATAAGTTCTAAAGGGTGATTTTTTAGCTATTATCTTTTTGGAAACACTGGTTTAAACAACTGACGCACGTTTCGTGTTTTGTTTCATTGTCAAACATCTTCAGTTTGGTCTATAATTTAACCATAATTCGTCTTACAAACGAACAACGCTTGCAAATTATTGAATTTTTTATCAAAATGCGTGCTCTGTTAAGAAAGTTCATAGCGCGCTTCTTCCATTTTATGGTCAGCTCATTTTTGGCTCAATGGGTACGTAAATAAGCAGAATTGTCGATTTTGGAGTGAATATCAGCCAGAAGCATTGCAAGAGCTACCAATGCATGGTGCGGTTTATGGGCTGGTGGCATCATTGGACCGTACTTCTTCAAAGATGATGCGAATTGTAACGTAACTGTGAATGGTGAGCGCTGCCGTGAGATGATATCCAACATTTTTTTGCCCGAAATGCAAGAGTTTGACTTGCATGACATGTGGTTTCAACAAGACGGTGCCAGATGCCACACAGCACACGCAACAATGGACTTATTAAGGGGCGAGTTCGGTGAACATTTTATTTCACGTTCGGGACCGTTCAATTGGCCGCCTAGATCGTGCGATTTAACGCCTTTAGACTATTTTTTGTGGGGCTATGTTAAAGCTCATGTCTACACAGACAAGCCCGCTTCAATTGACGCATTGGAAGACAACATTGAAGCATTGTTGAGCTGGTGGGATACTATGGAATACTATGTTGGTTATTGATTTAGTTTCATATTCTAGAAAAAATATAAAGTCCGTCTGTTAATTTGTCAGCAAGTGTTAAGGTCTTATATATATGTATATATATATAAATACTATAGTTATTTTGTTGGAAATGCGTTCAGATAAAACATATAATGACAATGTTCAATTCACTGAGCGTATTACTAGTAGTCTTGAAATACCATCTAAATTTCTAAAAACTCACTATCCCGTCGGACTTTTTTGTCCTTATGCTGATGAATGTTCCAAAAGAATTTTAGAATCGAAACACGGATTTGATGTAGATTTTTATTTCAAAATATTAGATCAAGCGATTCAATCAATTACAGAAAGGTTTGAGCAAATTGAAGGATATAACACAAGGCTAAAAAAGTTAGCTTACTAAATTGAACTGCCAAAACTGTAGAATAGTGCTCTGAACGTAGGGCTTGCACAGAGCGCTCATTTGACTCGGGCCAGCGCTGCATAGGACAGAAGGGTTCATCCACTCGTTAGAGAACAACAGCAGGGACAACGCAGGTGCTGTCTTTTTCTTTTTTTTGTAAAGGAATAGATTTCATATTTGTGCAGATGACTTATGTAGTCATGTTCAAACGTATTGATTATGATTATACAATTATGCAGAAAGTCTCTCCAAGATAGTGGATTCCAATTGATAAAGGTAAATTTCAGAGGTTGACTAACTTGCATTGGAAACAGATGTTCATGACATCTTCATTGTAGTTTTTGTCAAAATAAGTTTAGGGATCAGATAGAGTACGTAAATGCAATTGATTTGGGCCATTAACTTGAAAATTATGGATTTTTTGGAAATAATATGGTATCTCCTTGGTAACTTCCACTGTTTTGTTAATAGTTTAGTTGTAGTTTAATGGTATTTTAGTCGGAAAACTACGTACCTAGTGTAAAAATGAGATCAACATTTTGGTTTTGTTCAACCAAGTATGTTCTCCGTAAGATTCCGATAGGATCAATGACTTTCAGCAGCACTGTTTTCTGAATTGAAAACGAAAATTAAAACTCTCTATCTCTCTCTTTCTCGGAGCCTTTGTATTTTTTCCTCCAGGGAGCCGACAAGAAGGTGGTAGTTGTAATACTGCAATACAATAAATCGCAATGTTTTTGAAATTAGCATCAAAAGTCTTTGCTTAATTTTAATCTAACTGCTCGTCCTTATGTATTTGACTATGTATTGGGTGAACTTTGAGTTTTGTTTTGTAAAGTAGTATGGGCAAAAATGTCTGTTCACGGAGCTTAGCTGGTCACACTTTTAAAGGGACATTCACAAGACAATAAAAGCAGATATTATGATTTATAATTTGCTTCCGGAATTATTTCATCTTTCGTTCCTTTAATGCCTGATTATACTTACATATTACTCCTTCTCATTTTCAGATCTTAATGATGACCGTAAGAAACGTCCAAGGACGGCATTCTCTGCATCACAAATAAAAGCTCTCGAAACGGAATTCGAAAGGGGCAAATACCTTTCGGTGGCCAAGAGAACGGCCTTAGCCAAACAGCTTCATTTAACAGAAACTCAGGTAAGTGCCTTTCATTCCCCATTCAAAGTTTTACCTAACATTCTCGCTTATAGATTAAAATATGGTTCCAAAACCGACGAACAAAATGGAAGCGCAAGTACACTTCCGACGTTGAAACTATAGCTTCTCATTATTATGCCCAACTTGGAATTGGAGGGCTTGCCCGACCAATGGTGGTTGGTGATCGTTTGTGGCTCTTCAGTCAGACACCTTCTGGTCCAGCTCCCATTCAATCGATAATGTTAAATGGTGGTCCATCAAATATGGGATTTCCATCCACACAAAATCCACCGTTGCGGTCCTATCCACCATCTTCGCAACCCATTGTACCACCACCACCGCCGCCCCCGAATAGCAGCATCATCGAGAGCGCCAGGAATGCAATTCTGTCACGTGGTCAACCATTGAACTTCGGTCTTCCAAACTTGAACTTTGCCCTAAACAAGCCAAATCCATCACAGTTCCCATCGGGACCGCCATACATGCCCTCGCGAGTTCCACCTCTGATGAAGCCGTTCGATCAACTAGTTCCCACCAAAGTGCAGTCCTTCAACGACGGCGCCAAATTCGAGTATCAAACCAAAAGTCCCACAGGATATCGTGGCCCATCAGTTGAAACAGACACCTATCTTCAGATGAAATATCAGTCGATACACAGCTGCGAAGCCAGTGACACCCCAAACGGATTAGCTGAACTGGAACGTGTATTTGGCGATTCCAACGGAGGTTTCCTAGAGCACAAGACCAGCACCAATGCTGTTTCACACAAGAAGGACTCGGACAGCCGCGGCAGCACTCACGAATCGGAGTGCAGTGATATTGACTGCGAACAAATCGATGAAGACGAATCCTAGATGAAACTCAAACCAAGTCGTTTTTGTATTTAAAATGTCGAATCAATATCATTTTATTTTGTATAGTATTCTTTTTTTACATATCACAGCCAGGTAGGCTAGAAAAAAAAATTATTACAATCTTCTTTTTTTTTCTTTATATATAACCTCGAATGTAATCTTGTTTGCAATGTCTATGTGTTCCTTACCACGTACGCGTGTACGTTTCATACTGCTAGTTAACACATTTCCCCCTCACTAGCGAACAACACTTAAATATGGTCAAACTAAATTTACGTTAACTTCACTTCTAAAGTTAGGCTCATCTTTTGCAATAATTTACACTAATGTACATGAGTTATATTTAATGTGAGAACATCTTAAAGTCGAGTCCAATCAAATCCTTTTTTTTCTAATTCTGGAAGGTTATTATTTAGGTAAATGTTCTTGAATAAACTTAGCGAATTAATGACTCAAAGTCTGGATACGCTCTTGTGTTTAATGAACGTGTGTATACATTATTTGAGCTTCAATAAACATTCAAGACATAAGTAACTTCAAGGACTATTCTTTTGTGTGTTTCTTTTAACTATTTTCTAATTTAGTTAATTTTGGGGTTGAGTACTTGCAATATTATTGTGGGTGATAACTGGAAGTTTTCTTGGTTGATTTTTTTTTTACTACGATTGAAGGTAAATACCTCAATTCGTGGTCATGAGTTATTTGACGGAACACATTCGGATTGGACTTGATATGGTTATTTGGGGTACCCCAAAAACCAACGGCCTCGCCTAATGGTGTATCCTCAGATTCAGTGTGAGTTGGGTCTGCAGCATTACTGAGGTGAAACAACTTATGATCGCTGTCAGGTCGTGTGGTGTATAAGTCTACCAAACATTTGGTTCGTTTTCGATTGTGAGCCTGGAGGTCTACGCAACAGAGGAGCTCCCGTCTAAGATGGCTTACAACTGTGGAGAAAGACCTTAACTAACTTCGTGTGTGCAACTGGAAGCAACTATGTGAAGATAAAGTGTCCTGTTGTTTGACGCCCAGGTTCACCGCAGACTGTAGCGCTACATCTGACAGAAGAACATATGAATTCAACAAATGATCCTATCAAATACAACCAGATAACTTTCAAATCTAAAATATAGTTTCAAGCAACGCTCGTGGCTTCAGCTAAACTAAACACTGGTGACTGGGGCTCATTGAATTATTGCTTAAACACTATACTAAGAACCGATCGAAGATGTCGATTTTTAGAGCGAAGACTGAATGAACACTGAGACTTAATTTTTTATATATGTATGCATATACTCCATAATAAGTGGAGACTTTATCTGCACCCCTTGCAATCGTAATAGTGTTCAAAACCGTTACCACTTAATCCACTTCCTCTTGGGAAAACCAAGCATAACCTACAAGTTATGTTTGGGGAATAATTTGATGGAATCTGCTGTATTTGTTGTGTAAGAATGCGACGAATTTTGTTCGCCTCATATAATATATCGCTACATGAATTGGTACTGATAAATTGTGTATTATATACTTTTCTTTTTGATTTTCTTTGTATACACACATTTTTAAAATCAATGCCAGACGGTTGAACAAAAATGCATACATTTACATTGCGATTGGCATGAGACAACGAAGAATATTATTAATAACAATAAAACAGGACATTTTGCATGAAAATGTTTCCTGACAGAATCATACCAAAAAGTGGTGATATTAATTGGACCCCATGATCTCATGATATGACACCTCTCTAGCAGCAAATGTGAGGAAAGTGTTGAGAGACCAAAGCAGTCTGATACATTTCTAGGAAAAATGTGATTAAAAGACCTCGCCGACACTGGCTGAAAATTGACCGACATCATATTTTATACATTCTCTTAATGATCCCTTATCTGATCAAATATGAGTAATAATAATATGGGTGGCGCTACAGCCCGTAGAGGGCCATGGCCTAGCTTCTCAGCAACCACTCGTGTTGTGCGTGCTACGGACCTACAGTTTTATGCCGACTGCGAACGGCCAAGTTTGAGAAGCTTTTTCTAGACAGTTATACTCCTTGAGCATTGTCAGTGACTCGAAAGAGGTGGGGCCGTGAAAAGTATTTCCTGTCGTACCAGGAATCGAACCTAGACATGTAGGTTCAAATGCGTAGGAGTCGACGCACATACCCACAACGCCACGGCCACCACCAACATCAATACATTTATATTATTATTGAATAAGACATGCAGTCATAATACCTATACGATTATTTTCACCTTATACCGCAATGAATAGTACAGGTACAGCAACAACGCTTTAAAAAGTCAGTAATTTGTGTTGACTATTTGGGAAGCACAATGTAGTTCTGGCTGCTATTGGCACCGCCTCCTAAAATGTCAAAGTTTATTTCATGGCTCCAGTTCTCGCTAATCACCGGCAAAGCACCAGCGGAGAACCTGCTCTCACAATTATTGAACAATTTTTGCAAAATCTACACATGTTTGGCATTAGCACATGTGTAAAAATGCCCAAGGTATAAAATGAATACGAAATCCGAATGTTAAACGACGTGGGCACAGATGTAATATGCAAGAGAAAACAAATTGAATAATACCACCACTTTGTATTTGTTGATGTTTGATACCGAATTCATTCGCTTGACATAAACGGTTATGAGGATCAAAACAATAATCAATCTCTGTTCTCACAAAAAACGTTTGAAAGCTAATTTTTTAACAGTTGACATTTGGCGTTCAAAGACATTTTGACGAATAGACTCTGAAGTGAGAGCGGACAGAAGTTACTCTTTCTTTTTCTCATCGAGACATGTCATCATTATCAAATCAAACTAAAATGTCACATACTTCAAAGTTTATGGACGTCTGAAAGAACAGACGCGTCTGGATGTTTTAAGATCTGGTGTCAGTGAGAAGGTAATGGAATTAATAATAAACGGCATTAAATGCAAAATTCTAAAATGCATTCCAACGTGTGAATTATGTGAGCATTTACGCAGCAAACAATTCCGTATGGCAAATTGTGTTATGTTTAAAAATTAGATTGTACTAGATTATGTATTATGAATTATTCGTTTCATTTGAAATCCTATTTTTTACACTCAAGCAATGTTCCCTTTATCTTTAGTCTTCTATTTATTCGACACTCAATATAAATTGTGTAATTCTCGTAAATGCCCTTAAGTGCCTCAAGTATTCAGCTGACTGCGCTGATTCCGTAGTGCTTGCGAGGATGACTGTTCAGAGATTCAGATTTGAAGAGAGATAACACAGCGCTGCATTTTCTTTAGGTCAATTTTTCGTTTGCTCTGACAGCACAATGCTAACACTACAAACGGAATAAATGCTTTCAATCTCAATTTATTGCTTTCTATTGTTTAGTGCAGCCGTACGTTTAGATACGTACGCGCAGACCAGTTCAACATCGAACACTTGTTTGCAGATGGACTGCTACTACTGCTACACCGCAGTCGAAAATATTTTTCAAAGCACCCCCAGTAAATTATGATATTTTCTTTGTAGTACTTAGCAACTTTAAACCGAATATATTTGATGAAGAAACATATAACCACTTAAATAAAAATCATCAGCACAGCCCACTCATTAAATGAAATTGTGTTTTAGAGGTTCTTAAAAAGTCATGTTATCACCCAATACCACAAGTGAAATAGAAATGCATTGCAAATGTTCTCTAACCCTCACTTAACAAAATATAAGTCCAATTGAATTTCCGATTCACAAAATTGGTGCTATTTCATACACAAAAGCATGACGAACATGTAAAACCACTGTGATCATCGTGATGTTATTGGCAGAGTTTCATTATAAATTTGTCTATTCATTTGCAATCGGTAGGAAGTTGTGTTAAAATAAAAAAACAAAATTACCTAGTATAGGATAACAATACCATTTTGATATTACCAGCTGGTAAGTTGTCTTTTGTTGAATCTTTTGAATGCCTTTTCAAACATCCTTTCATCATGGAGACAGCATGTACATGGTCCAAGATAAATGCGTACACATGATATAGCATGGACGTTGACCTAGAGGATGCATGAAGAGGCATGGATTTAGGTAATCATACTTAGTATATCTTATATATCCCAGTGAAAAATCAAATCGGCTTGTCAACTTAAACAATTAATCAACAAAAAAAAATCTAGACCTTAATTATTTAAATTACACTTAAAACTAGGGAGATTGTTAGCTCCACGATAGATCGTAACCTTTCCAATTCAGATTTGGCGCTAGGAACACCCGTCTACTGTTGTAGTAAAATGATACAATACCGTGATATGCGGTACGTGGCACTCCACTCTGTAAAAATGAAAAAAATCACAAATTTGCTATGATCATCCATGTGTTCGAGAGGTGATTTGCGATTTACCTTTAGATCATCCATAAGGCCCAACAATTTTGTCGTCCTTTTATATTGCTCTTTGGTATTGTACTGTATACGTACTGGCCCATCACGGCTTATCAGATTTCGACGCAATTCCTCATATGTCACCATGGGACAGTCATACACATGTTTAAGGTATACTTTATCATAGTTATCCTGGTTAAAAAGAAGAAATGCATTCGGTTTTAGTGATCCGCTGGGCATCGTCTGGAATGACTTACCTTCAATAGGTATGTCAAATTCAATTTAGTGAATTGCACAAAATCTTCACTGAGTTTTATGTGCTTCAGATATTTATCAAAGAAGAGGCCACTGTTGAAAATGTTAAAATTACTCCATATAAAATTACATCGTTTGAGGGAAGTGAACTTACTTTGAAACGCCAACTTTTCCGAATGTTCTCGTTCGTGAAATCTCTGGACGAATGCAAACCCGATTTTTCCTTTGCTCCGGGTGTCGTATCCAGTCATCCCAAAATCTAAAAAGAATAATTAATGTTAATAAAATAATAAGTTAGTGTTCCACTCAATTTGGAGGATGATTCCGTCCCCCCGACCTAGACGATGTCGAAATTGCAGTCTACCAAAGCAGCCAGTACGGACTGCTGCCAGAATCGGACTGTAGCTGATGCCCGAGGAGTAGAATCTCAGTATCGTTTTCCCGATCCGGAAAACTACAGAGGCCAACTACAGAGGGTAAGTCTTCTTAACTTAACGTAAAAGGTCCAGGGAAGTCCACAATAAATAGACCAAAGCTTCACACTATGGCAGACCCTGGAAAAGACCCAAGTGTAAATCGACACCCACCACCTATTTGTCGATTTCACGCCCGTATATGGCAGCGTGCAGAGGGATGTACTATAGATTTGACTTTCCTGCCAACTTGTCAGGATATGCAAGATGACGATGAAGAATATTCGCTGCTCCATCAAGGTCGGTAAAGACCTAATCGAGACCATCAATGTCAAAAAAGGATTTAGTCAAGGCGACGCGCTGTTTTGTGGTTTCTTCAAAATCATCCTGGAGAAGATTATGAAAAAACTTACACGCCAAAGCACTAACAACCGTACAACTGTTGGCATACGCCGATAACATTAACGACAGCGCCGTCAATGAGGCGTTTGCTGGCATTGTGATGGAAGCGGCTAAAATGGGTCTGGCGGTGGAGGCCAAAACGAAGTATATACTGTCCTCAAGAAAGGACATACAACATCGACGTCTTGGACAGAGCGTCACAATGGGCAGCTATAACTTGGAGGTACTTATGAACGTAGAGGAACGCGGTAAACAGCACGAACGATAAACAGTACCGAGATCAAACGCAGAGTAAATCTTGACAACTGCTGCGCACTTCTAAGTTTTTTTTAAAAAAAAGTACTGAAATCACTTCACTAAATCCCATCCTCAAGACACCAACATAAGGCTTTCTCAACTTTCGCTGGATTCAAGCATTGGTTCTTTGCACCGATGAGGTGATAGGTATGCATAGGTTCTTCGATAAACCTTAATATCAGCATTTTCTAAAGGATTGTTGTAGTGTCCGCCTGTTGATGTATATGGTATGAAGTGGATAAGGGGCGCTAGTTGCATATTATCAGTTAGCTTAAACACTTCTTATATTTTAATGGTATAACGGATGGATGACGCGTTGGTTGAGTGCCTGCTCCTGGTTAAAGGGGTCCCGGTTCAAATCCCAGTGAAAGCAAAGAAATCTGGTCCAGTCACCATTCGCCGTTGGGATTAAACGGCGCTATCACTGGAGTTGTCGATCAGTTGTAGTAGTCTGACTATGGGTATCACAATGGACCAACATTGTCTAAGTTTGCTGGAGACTTCGCTGGCAACCCAACTACCCAGCTACCTCATTTTAGCACTGCGACCACTGAGAGCTTTGCGCCCGTTCATTCTAAGTAGGTCGTCGAATGAATGAACACCCAAACGACAATAAACTCTATTAACGACTAACATCGTATCTAATCTAAAGTCTAATAAGTAATTAAAACGGGGAAATCCACACAAAATATAACTTCCAGACTACCCCATAACTGTACTGCATTATAAATCTTAAAACTGTATCAATAAAGTAACTGACGCGATAAGAGTCTATTGCAGAAAACAAGCTATTTCTGTGATGATGTGAACGATCTGTTTTTCAAGATTTACAGACAAAATCGCTTACATCTAGTCGCGTCGTCTGCACTTAGCCACTATCAACGAGTTCCTACTAAAATTTTGGAGCTGGGCACATTCAGACGACGGGGATACTTCTTTGGAAGATGGAAGAAGAGTACATTTTTACGAGAGCACATCTATTTGTACTGATAACTGATCAATTGTGGCGTCTAGATACATCCAATCAGCGGGAGCTACTCACTGCGCCACACACTATAGAGCCACTCCGACATATTTGGAACGCAGGTCTAAAAGGATTATTTGAATTAAGACAATAAGACAAATAGAAAATGTGTGTGAAGCTGAAATTCTCACGGGAGTCCTAGACTTTAATTAAAGAGACATAACCAAACCAATGGGATAAAATGGCCGATGGGCCAGGCAAAACGAAGATGGAACATTGCAACATTTATTATGGGGATAGCAAGGGAGAGAGGTACTTATATGGGTGTGAACTCATTATAACAATCAGTATTATGGCTAAATTCACTACGAAATATTCATGAATAAAATTAATTCTGGTGTAGAGTCATTTGTTCCTAAAACGCGTCATAGAAATCGATTTAGAATTCCATGGACAAACAAAAGCTTAGTAAATCTACGAAATGTTAAAAGGAAAGCATATTCAAACTATGTTTCAAATAAAACGAGTTTAAATCGTGAACGGTTTTTGAGATTCAGGAAAGAATATGAGTTCTTGAATAGATTTTTATATAAACAATACATCTTGTCCGTAGAAACTTCGGTAAAGAACAATGGTGCATCATTTTGGAATTACGTTAATTCAAAAAGAAATTCCTTGGGCTTGCCCAAGATAATGGAATTTGGTAACGTAACTTCAACAAACTTGGATGAAACCTGTGACCTATTTGCCAACTTTTTTAAGTCTGTCTATAATGGGTCTCCGGTCCAGACAACGATGAACCATTACTCTAATATACCCGAGGTTCTGGATATAGGTGTATTGGAATTTACGGATCAGGATGTAATAAATGCCTTAACTAATCTTAAAGTAAATTACAGCCCAGGCCCCGATGGGGTCCCGGCTGGTATTTTAAAAAAAAGTTGGAATTCGCTTTATCGTCCACTAAGAATTATCTTTAATCAATCCCTAAAAAATGGGTGAATTTTTAAATGAATGGAAGTATTCTTTTCTGACCCCTATATATAAAAGTGGTTTAAGGCAAAAAGTAGAAAACTATCGACCAATATCCAAGCTTTCATCGATACCAAAGTTATTTGAAAGTATTGTAAAAGAAAAATTATATTTCATGGTAAAAGAAGTTATTTCTAATAACCAGCATGGCTTTATGCAAGGCAGGTCTTGTACAACTAATTTATCATTATTTTCAAATTACATTTATACAAATTTAGAAAATCAATTACAAGTTGATGTACTTTACACCGATTTCTCGAAAGCCTTCGATAAAGTACATCACACTTTGCTTTTAAACAAACTAAAGTCTTTGGGATTCCATTCGTCAATGTTAGAGTGGTTTTCCAATTACTTAAAGGACAGGAAGCAATTGGTAATGATCGATAGTTTTAGATCTCGAGTAATAAAAGTTACATCGGGCGTTCCACAAGGTAGCCATATGGGGCCATTACTCTTTCTATTGTTTATAAACGATGTTCACGAAATTTTCAAATATTGTAAAATTCTAACATTCCCAGACGACTTTAAATTGTATTTATCTATTAATAGTTTAACTGATTGTAATAATTTCCAATTGGATATACATGCACTAGTGGAATGGTGCAAGCACAATGGACTAGAGCTGAATATTCAAAAATGTAATATCTTTACGGCATATCGAATTACATCCCCGATTGTCTATGATTATTTCATAAATGATCATAGACTTAGTCGCCTAGAAGAGGTTAAAGATCTGGGTGTAATTTTTGATACTAACTTAAATTTTGCATCACATTATGATTATACAATTGCGAAGTCTAATGCTATGTTAGGTTTTCTGAAAAGAAATAGTAGAGATTTTCGGGATATAACTAGTCTTAAGTCCATCTATTGTTCGTTAGTCAGACCGTATTTAGAATATTCTTCCATCATTTGGGATCCGCCATATGATACACAAGAACTCAGATTCGAAAGAGTACAACAAAATTTCACGAGATATGCTGTCCGTAAATTGTATTCCTTCGAAGAACTCCCTAAATATGACGATAGATGTAAAATAATAGGCTTGTAAAATAATAGGCTGCCTTACGCCTTAAGTTTCAGGCGTAAGGCAGCGTCAGCCATGTTCATCCGCGATATTATTAATTGCCGTGTAAATTCACCAGACTTACTTTTTCTCATGAATATATATGCTCCCCAAAGATCTCTTCGGATGAGAAATTTACTATATGATAAGAGGCATAGAACCAACTATGGTTGTAATGAACCTATTACAAGGTGTATAAACACTTTTAATGAACTTTGCAACGAAATTGATTTTAGCTTGTCTCGATTGGAGTTTAAAAAATTGATCAATGCACTATGCTATAATTAATATTGTTTATTTGATGTAATCTGTGAGATGCAAAATCGGTAGACGATCCTTAGTCGCGCAGCAAAATCTGCTGTGTAAAGCGATACTGAGAGTTAACACTTAGAGAACGTTGTGTTTTGTGTACTCTGTGATGGAAAAAAATAAATAAAATTGGAAAGAACGTGCGACCAATGCTATAGCTTCGACACGAAGAAGCCTTTCGAAAATTTCAACGCTAAGTTGGGAAACGAAGACATCATCGGGAAACACTGAGCGCCGATTTATCAAACTGACATCGACGTCAGGGGCTCCTCTAATACCCATAATGTCCTAAACATCCGAGGAGGGAACATAAATTATCCAGATGTCGGATATGTGGATTTGCATGTTATAGCCAAGGTAAGAACATGGACAACAAGGAAACAAGGGAAAGCTGTAATCGCAAGTGACTTCTAGGATCTTTGGCGATCGAGTCTACCAGAAACTCTCAGTAAATTGAACGTCTGAACAAATAATCAGAGAAGATTGGAATCGTTGTGAAAAAGCCATGCTGGCTTGCACGACACCAACAAAGAAAACCCCTACTTTTACAACGAGTACAAACACGTGCATGCAGCGAAGCCGGAAAACCTACTAGGCAACGCTGTTACTAAGTTTGGTGAAACGTTTCTAAGTTGGCCACCGCTCTGCAATTTTTTCTGTCCAACATAGGCAGGTGGCCAATCTTTATGGGTTTACAAATACGTACATATATGCATCAAAATGTTTAATAAGCATTGCCTATGGCCAACATATGCGGTTTTTTCAATGTGTGCGGTGACAAAAAATAGGGAAATTTCCGCTTAAGTTCCAAGATAAACAGATTTCCAAAATATTCAGGCATTTTGTCAATATTTTGTATGAAATTTTCTTAGTTCAGATATTTTTAGGTTAACTTGACAGGTTGAACTTAGAAGGGTAGTACTTCACAGGTTTCACTTTACCAGAAATGTTGACCAAAGGTCTAACCAAGGGTGAAGCTGTTATTCGATGGATATATTGTTCGGACAGCAATTTGCCGGGATTAGCCGATACTGAGGATTTGCTCCTCTGCAGTTGTCAATTGTCCAATGCAGTTAGACAGAATACTGTACTAAATCTGGACGAGAACACCATCCCATCTATACGGGTTCAAGATAATAATACTGGGCCTTGTTTGAGCACCTGCATCAGCTCATCCGTGCGATATGTGGGCCAAACGTAAGTAATCTCAGAATAAAGGTGGCTGGATCATGTAGAGCGCATGGACAACTTGGCTCCGACCTTGACTAACTTGGTGTGTGTAACTACAGACAGCGTTAGACTTACTGGATCTATCACAACTGTTGCGCTATATAATTAACAATTAAAGAACGACCAGTAAAAACTAATTAGGTTCAACAAAATCAGATCAACTGAAAGTCGAAGGACGCGGCTTCATATACACCGACGACTCAGACACTCTTAGCGGTACAGCTTTCGCGTTTGTATAACAAGGAACTTTACAAATAGGAATATCGCCAATTGTTGCTTCATTTCAGCCGTAGCTGTAGTTATACTTATGGCGCCTGGATAATTTGCTCTGCAGCCTATATGTACTAAGAGTAATCGTCATCACCAGAAGTAATGCGGTGTTGTTGGCTCAAATCTGTGACATTCTTATCATCCACTTTCACAACTTAAAGCTCTTTGACACGATGTGAGACACACATCAATACCGGCTTCATAGAGAATCACCACTTTTATGCGACAAATGTAATACACTTCTAACAACAACCCATTTCTTATTTGACAATTAAATAATAAAATAATTAATTAAAACAAGGAAATCTCTGTCACAAGACAAGCGCTGTAAAGAGACTGATTTAGTTTTGAATAATTTTGTCTGGCCGAAAACCGAAATAAGCGAAATTGGAATTTACAGCCGCTATTTGCGACATCGTGCATCATAAAAGGAATTGACGATTGAAAGATCGAAGGTGGTAAACACCATTGATCGTCAAATCATCGTCGCTCATGCTGACTGCAGTATTTTATAGAGAATGCCGAGCTGATGTGTTGATAAGATTCAGGTATTTAATTTTCAATTGTGATAAGCGCCTCATTTAGTTCCACAGAAAGGAAAATACAGCAGAAACCAGTCTTTCTGTGACATCAGCACAATCAAATACAAATAAGTTTCATGGAGCAAAAATGCACACAGCAAACGTAAGAGTTTGATAAGCTTTTGTTTATTTTCTAAAACTACATTTACTCGTTATTTCAACCTTATCAAATTGCTACAATTAAGATTTTGTTGCATGGTGATAACAATCATTCGTTTCCGGCGCAAAAATACAATTCACGCAACAACCAACCTAATAATATCACGGTTCACCAGATCGAATGAATGCTCGATAAAATACAGCGCAATGCTTTGAGGTAACCAGTCACATCCAACAGTCTGCAAAAGGTGAAGTGGTGCCTGAAGATTTTTTATTTGAGACCGGGGTACTCACGATCTTTCATATCAAACTATGTGATAAGCCGAAATGTTTGATTGTTATGTACTAGTCGACATGTATTGCGATGGATATTTTCCCGATCAATATTTGTTTGTTTAAACATATGTGTACACACAGATGTACTTCCGAAGTCGTCGACATCTTATTGATTCAGCCGAAAACAAACTTCAAACAGCAAAGTGTATGCACCAACCGATATCTAGAATCTCACGGCGTGACATCAATCGATTGAGGAGTGAGAACATCGAAGTATTTGAACACCCTACGCTCCAAATGGTTAATCGATATCTGTAAGTTTATAGCAGTCGAAAAATAAAAACATTTACTACACTCGAGGGGAACGGGAATGAGGTTAGACAAATATGTGTACACCTCCGCACACAACCACGGAATATTTTCAAATAAGCATTAAACTTAGAAGTTTGTTCTGGGAATCCACGTCAAGGCAAAGTACTCACGATTTTGGCCATTTAACGGAGAGCTCAGCCCATAGGTTTTTCGTCAGCATCCATCCTAAACCTGGGAAGAAGTCAGTTCTATACAGCAAATCCGGCTTTTCTGTGTCAATCAATCCGACTTTGCCATTGTCGTTCCACGCAGAAATGCACCTGCAATCACGAAAAGTTTCAAAAATCTACATAATCTCCGATATGATCTGTCAACATACCACAAACTAGGATCGTTCTTCAAAAGTGTGTACGTGCCGAAGAAGTATTCGTAGAAGTCCGGAGCAACATTGAGGTCGTCCTCCACAATTATCACGTACTCGTAACCCTTCTGGAACGTTGTATTCAATGCCCAACCATAATGGCGGGCAATCTTGTAGTAGCCTTTGAATTTCTTCTCTTTCGGTGGGACAAAGATATCACTTTGATCTGGCTGTTCTATTAACGTCACTTGATCTTCGTATGAAAGAATAACTTTCTTCGTCATTTCATCGCCACAATCCTAAAATACAAAGAATAGAGCATAAATACAAAACAAATGCCGACACAAAAGACTCGAGACTTACCTGAGAGACTATAATCGGAAATTGTTCCACATTCGGTCGGTACTGTATCAAGTTATCTAAGCACTTGCTTATTGAGACACGATTGCAAGCAAAAACCAACACCGGAATAATGGGTTTCCCGTCAGATGTATGTACAGCGACAGGTATCTTTTCCACTGGCCCATCCAAAGGTATCTCTTTAACACCAGTTATCCTAAGTGGATTGTTCAAAACTGAATCGTCTAACTGTGGTGCCACAATCGGAGAATTTGAACCTAATTCATTGTCTGCTTCTAGTTTGGTCTTTAAGATGCCAACAAGGCTCTTGAATAGTTTGTCACTTGCTTCGTACTCTTCTCTGGCACCATTCTCCAGCAATTCGATTTTCTTGTTGAGATAATGTCTACTCAATGAGAAGTCAGGATTCTTACGCAGAAGATAGTAGTAGGTAATGAAGGTCCATGTTGTGATGAATCCAGCTACCATAAAAACTTTGCGAGATCGCATTATTGCTGCCAATTGACTGTTGTATCAAATCAATCAAAGGAAATAAATAGAATGATTGGCGGGGTTTAGTTGCTTTCGAGCTACCGACCAATAAATGCCATAATATACACGATTGTTGCTGAATTTAATAAAAATTCAACGCAGGGGATCCTCACCAATGAATGCTATCACTGGAAGCTCTATATACAAACTGATGGCTGCCACTGAAAATGGGCCATTTCGTGCAGCCAGATTGTTACCGGTGTTTGCTTATTAACACATTTAGTTAGGTTAAGTTGGTAATTTGATTGAATGAAGCGAAACGTTGATAGATTTTCGGGACGAAACAATTTATAAATCCACGTATATTTTTTTTCGATTTGACTACAAAACTAATAAATGATAGAGCTGTCATATTTTGACGTTTAAACGTCAATTCGAACGGTTAAGGGAGGGTCACATCGCATTACAGATGGGAAGCGTTCGAAAATTAAACTTGTTTTTAAAAGAAATTTTAGCTGATATCTGATTAGTTGATATTTAGATTTCAACATGACTTATTTGGAAATGAGTTCATAAATATAACTACAATTTGAATGCTTACAGAACTATTTACACTCTTTTTATTTTTGTTAACTTTTTTTCAATTGTTTTTCAATTCAAATCTGCGATCTTTTTGAGCATTTTATAGCCTGATATGAAAAATAGTTCATGCAGACACCGTGTATCGAAGCAACAAGATCACAAATCAATACTGGTTACGGATTTGTGTGTGCGAGTCAGAGGGAACATGCTATAACCCTCCTATCGAGTTCATTAGCTTCACAATAACCCGGTATGCTACACTGTCTCGGCATTCACTTCAGATGGATATTGTCGTACCATCTCATTAAGACACAGCCATCAGTTAAGGGGAGTCTTTGAAAGGAAAGTAACTTTGTCCTATGAGGATATCACATTGTTCTTGCTCCAGGACAGGGTCTTTCTAGTCGCTATTGTTTTATACTGGCGCCAAAAGCCATATAGGGCCAGGCCCTAGCTTCTACAACAACCGCTTATGTTGTGCGCTGTTATCTCACGAGTGGAAGTGACACACAGTTTTATGCCGACTCCGGATGGCGAAGTTTAAGAAGCTTCTAGATACTGTACAGATTGTCAGCGACTCGAAGGAGGTGGAGTCGTAAGAGTATTTGCTGTAACGGGAATCGAATCCAGATACCAAGTTTTATGTGCGTAGGAGTCGACGCAGATAACCATTTCTTCATCGGCCTTCGATCTGTTTCTGAAATTTCGGAGCTTGAGGTAACAGGCGGATGGTGTTGTTGGGAAGGAAATAGAATACTTGCGTGACACGAAATTCCATTACCGAACTGCATTGAATCTAACCGCAGTTCAGCCTGTTACACATCTGCCGAATATATTCAAAGAAAAAAGGTGAAGCGGCGTATTGTAGCAAGCCAATGGATGATCAGCTCGTTAAGATTTTCGCAGAAGTAAGCCCCCAGATGGCACTGCTAGGGAAGGTGAGTTTGTTTGCAGTTTCTACAAGAGTCATTGTTTGCCAGACCGATACTAAAGTCATGCTGGCCTGTAGCACAGTGACACTTCATGACACCGATGAATGTCTTGCGTCAGGTTAGCACTCAGTTTTGGTTAGCGCCCAGCAGTAAGCGTAATTGGACGAAACTGAGAAAAATGGTTACTGCTTGTATAGTGTATCATTTCTATGTATTCGCTCGACTGATTAAGTTGATGTAAGTTTACGTACGCCTATTATGGTTGGCTCTAAATACGTACAGTCTCAGACGAAAGTTCAGTCTGATTGGTGTGATTGAAACTGAGACACATATCAACTGCTTTGTATCGACCAATTCTGCGAGAAAAAGCAATGTCGTCTGCCAACATTAGTTCCGGTCCGGCTTATCTCGATCCTACCTTCAACGAGATCTGTTAATTTATACATATGTCGATACCATCTGCGAAGTCCAATAGCTAGACCGTCTTAGAGATGATATGTCCCACATGTGTTTACAAATGCCCGCCACGCGATTTTACTTCTTGCTGGCCGATCTACGCTTTCCATCTTGCATCCCAAATTTTTAGCGGAACGTGGAACAATCGGCACTAGATGCATTACGCCAAGGACGTAAATAAGTCCTAAGCCTGTTGTTCATTCAAAATAAATTTGTAAAATTAAAATAAACACCCTGTGACATTAGAAGTATTATTTTTTTTTATTTGCATTTTCTTATTAACTTACAAGTTAAACTTAGAAGACTAGTAGTTCTTATAAAGTTACAATTCGTTCACTTCGTTGCTCTCACGTAAATATGTTAAGCATCAATTTCCAGTTGGACTTTAAGAGTTGATAACAAATCAAAAAAAAAAAATAAAAATAAAAATAAAACGGACTGTAATTCTGCCATGCTCGCGCGCGTTATACAAATAAGGTCATTACCGATCGTTAATTTACAGTTCATATTTCCCCATTCTGAATCGTTATTAAAGCGTTATTTAAAATTAGACAAAAATAATATATAAATGGCAGTCGTTAATATATTTAACTTTTTTTACACCACAATCACACGGCCCTTTTGGAATCGGTTTGAAGAAGACATATTTACATTAGTTTACACAAGATCAGGGCAATGGGTGCGATCATCATGGCATTCGCCACACTCAACAGCCTGTCACTGCCACTGGCACTGAGCGGGGTGCCACTGAGATCCTTTTCGTCAACAACAAACGCTGGAATGGCTTGAACCTGTTCCATGCTCTTCATTGGTTCCATGAAACTGCCACGGCTGTTGCGGGCCAGTCTTTGGTTGGCCAACTTCAATTCGCGTAGCTTCTCTTCAAGCTGGAGAATTTCATCTGTTGAAAAGATTGAGCATGAGAGTGCAAGCGATATTTGAAAGGAAAACTTGTCTTACTCTTGTTCTCGCCTTCAACGTCATTGACTTTGATGAATGTTGCCAGAGAGATCTCGTAGATTTTGTTGGGATCAGCATAGTGACTGACATCGCGTCTCCTCCGGCCGTATCCGACCTGTCCGTTGCTGCATGGGGTGCCAGAGCACTTGTCCAAGCACACGTTGACTGTTGCGCGGAACTGGACGTAGGTCGATTCGGGGAACTTGAATGCCCTGAATTTGGCGCTCAGGAAATCACCATCCACAGTATTGAAGTTGTCGAAGAGGTAAGGATCCACGGAGCAGCTATATAAATGGGAAAAGTTAACTTAATATCTGGTTACTTGATAAAAGGCATAACGAAGTGCTCACCCGTTAAAAATGATTGTTTCCTCTTGGTTCTTGGTGTCTGTAACCTGCATATAAGTCACTCCAAGGCCATATACGGGAGCGGATGTTTTGTCAAGATAGATCTCCATGGTCAAAGGAGTTCCGGGACTGACATTGAGCTCACCAGTGACCAACTGACCACCTTGTCGTACTCCTACACCCAGATGTGGCTCAGGGGCTCGAGTTGTGAGTGATGTTGTGATTTCGATGTCCCTAGAAAAGATTAATGAATTAAAAAAATAGTAAAAACATATGCACATCGGTGAGTCTTAAAGGAATGAAATTTATGTTTTAGTGATTAATAGACTGTTTGTAATGCGAGTACATACACAGACATCATTGGCAGAGAACGCTTTAATGTTTGATTAAAGTTCAAACACTACCTACAATTTCAAATTCTAATAGGTCCGATGAGCGATGTGTGGGTTTGCTATTTTGCTGCGATTGCTGCATTCATTAATAAATTAATATCTACTGCGAAATCTTATGCATTTTCGTACCTACAAAAATTGTATGCAGGAGAAAATGGTTTTCTTCGAAAATCTACTGCAGCAGAGTTGTCCTAAACAAAATCAATGACGTTTTAAGGTCTCCAGCTGATTATATATGACCTTAAAGTGGTGCCCTTTCCTGACCTGGTGATATCACATATCAGGTAAGTTCCCTACCGTGATCAATGAGGTCATGAAATTTGCCTTGAAAAAGTTTGTGGCCTAGGTAGCAACTCTGGCAAGACAGAAATGATGCTGTTCATCTGGAGATACAAACTACGTTCCTTCAACATCCCCTGTACAAGCGGTCAACGACTATCTCAACTAATGATAGGTACCTAAGAATCTATTTCCTAAACTCAGCCGCTACAAAATTCGGACAACAGCTCTCTTTGGGAGAACAAATATTGGATATGACGCGAAATTAATTTTGAATTATTGTCAAAGAAAAGTATTATTTAAACATCGCTGCTATTTTAGGAATCAAAATTAAGTATGTGGTATGTTTGGAGTATGACGCCAATTGTGAAAATACGTCTAATTTATGAAGTCAAATAACTTCAGATGCAGCTTGTTAAAATTACTAGAAATGTGGAGATTTTGCTAAATTGTGAAAACGTATTACATTACGAACAGATTATGAAAGTTAATTGTCTATTGCTGTTGACCCGTCCATCGTTGGTGACCCGTCCATCATCCGTGCGTCGACTCCTAAGCACTTGAACCTCGGTGTCTGTGTTCGATACCCAATACAAACAAATATAATTTTCACGGTCTCACTCTCTTTCGAGTCACTGACAGTACTCAGAGAATATAACTGTCTAGAAAAACTTTCTCAAACTTAGTCATTCGGAGTCGGCATAAAACTGTAGGACCTACACTCATGAGAGAACAATAGCACACATAACACGAGTGGTTGGTGAGAAGCTAGAAGCTAGGCCCTAGCCCATTACGGGCTATAGCGCCACCCATATTATTATTATAAATCCTCCATCGCAGTGTACATACTATAGCCAAAATTGGCAAGTCATTTCGTGGTTTGGTGATGTGAACTGTGAGTGACTTAGATCGTGTAATTTGTCGCTGATTAAACAAAAAAGAAATGAAATTTTAGGGTTGCTGCTAACCCTATTGAAACTAACAAAATAATAAGTTCACATGCTGAAGATCTAATCAACTTTCTCATGATAATTTAAGAAATAAGATGTATAATACAACGAACATGGTTTCTCAAGCTACTATATCTACACTCCTGCAGTATTTATCTCAATCCTGTATCTTGATGAAGCTTTAAAATCCAAAAAGTGAATATTCAGGTTTAAGTTGTTCGGACAGCTTCCCAAGATTATTTAGCCGGTTTCCATGAATTCCTACTCTTATCGGTATCCACATAAATATAATGACAACCCATCAGACTTTTTACTGACATGTAATAAGCTCATAAAATCTTAATTTCGTACTGTTTGATTTCCTCATGAGAAGGTACGTAAACTCTTAATTGAAGATACTCTCAGGAGCGCCTGCTAATTGGATCTCACTTCTTCATAAGCCCACATTCATCCGCACAGCATCTGAGACAGGAATGTAATAACAAACAGAACCACAAAAAAAAAACGAAAAAATATGAGTGGACGTCTTCCCCAGTTGTAAAATTGTTTCCTCAATATCCGACGTAACTACTGCCCCGTCATGTCCAAAATAAACAAGAAAGCCACAGCACAAACCAAATATGCCAACACTCACAACTTCACACAATACATATGAAAACAAAAAGGAAAAAGAATTCTTCGATCAAGCAACTTACTCAGGTTCCTGAAAACCAGCTGGCAACAAGTCTCGCCGGACGATTCCGTGATGCTGCTGATTAGTTTCATTCATCATAACATTATAAACCGGCCCAGTTGTGATGCACTTAACACTAACGATCTCCTTGCTGTTCGCATCCTCGATGATGATTTTGTGGTAATAAACTTTCTTACCCTAAAACGAAAATGAGAAACATAAGAGATCCAGTCATCAAGCAGGCACGTCTACTTGGACTCGCGCAGGAATGCTGCGCCAGTGTTCAGTTCATATGATCATATTCTAATGATAAAACCACCGTCTTGGCATTGTGCTGGCTGCCAATTCAACAGGCCCTCAAACTTCTTACCGTTAATTTGTTGAGCATTCTCGTGACTCCGCATTCGTAGAAGTCCTTTAGCGAAAGTCGGAACTCGGCAAGACTGCCATTAATGCTTGGTTGACATCTCACGTCGGGATATCCCTTCAGGCCTTCCAAATAGATTTGCGGTTTAGTTTCATTGTCATTTATGTTATCTGGGATGCCAATTTCCACACGCATTAAATCCTCGGTACAGTGGACCTTGTGTGAACCTACAAAGAGAAAGAGAAACACGGGGTGAGATGGATGGATAGGATACACATAGTTTGTGCGGCCAACGCACCGGTTAGACCGGATTCGGATTCTACTAGTTGTTGGCAGGGGAAACAAGAACAGCATGTGTGAGGAGTGCTCGACCGGACTGGGTAAGGACCATGGGAGACGACACCCACTCCAGTTGGGGTTCGCGGCGGCGCGGCTTGTCGTCAATGAAGGTAATTATGCAAGTAGAACACTCGCAGCAAGATCGCTTCTAGCCTACTGCACTTGGACTTTGCCTTCATTGGGTTCGTCGTCGGTCGCAGTCGCTTTGGCTCAGGAACAAATCATTCCAATGCATGGGTGGACATGTCTGGCACATATTTCGCATTTTACTCAACTCGAGCGCAAAGAATTGTATCGCTTTGGAGACGCAACCTCGCGCATTGTCTATAAACACACGAAATGTATAGTTTTGCCTTGAAGCATAATATACCGCGCTAGAGATAATCGATAGAGGCATGGTACGTGGCTGACAGCTCGCAGCGTCGGGAGCCATTAGCTCCCCACCCGCCCAGGCATACAGACGAAAGGTGTTTTTGCAATTAATAAATGATATTATTGCTTGAAATAGGTAACAGCAACTACGGCGGCGCTTAAAAAATAATTAACGTTACCCAAAGACAGTGATAAACTGCCTTCAAAACCTCCTTCGCACTGGAGGGATGCACCGTAAGTCACAGAATAGATCGTATGCACCCAGTTAAACAGCATTCCGCCGCAGGTTCAGTGAGGAGTGGGAACAAATGAAAATATTACACCAATTTTATGGGGGATTAGAAGCATCCGGCCGGATCTTTTATCTTGCCGAAAGCAGAGCCACCAGATTGTGCCACTTAAAACGAAATTCCAGAAAACACATCAATATTTTTATTAGTGTTTTACTGGACTGCCAATTGGTGGTTGGCAGGCTGCGTATAGATATGGTTGTGTCACTGTTGTGATGTGCATTGGTACACTCGTGTCCCGGAAGTGTCTGTTTAATGAACCGCGAATGCCGATGGAAATATGTTAATTAGCGAGAGAATTGCACGTATGGAACAGTGCTGCTGTGTCATTACTATCGATGCTTCAGCCGAAGATGAAGTTGCACTTACATGGCTGGAGAAGACATACATATTTTAATGCTTTTCTATTTGTTTTGAAGACTTCACTACCTGCACCCCTAAAGGCAGGCACTCTGGTGTAAAGATCTAGCCTTGCGACCTCTTTAGAGGTTTACAGTGTTACTTTCTCTCGCACATATATGGTTAAGTGGATGCAGAGACCGAGGAATTTACACCACGTTAAGGTAATTTAGGTGCTGAATGAGTTACGTCAGTTGGAGAAGAATGAAATAGGAACTTATTAATTTTGGATTTGGACTCAGAAATTAGGTGGCTAGCAGTTGTGCTCTTAAACACTTCTAATGGATGACTGCTGGAAAAATTATTGACAATGCATTGCCTATAGATATACCATCAGAAGACGTGATTCAAACGGATTACAGATCCACAGAAGGCGAAAGTTAGTATTACTGAAAGTTCAGAACGACCGTCAGCCAGAAAGACAAAGAACGCAAACTTATTGGGCTCATTTGACATCGGCACAAAAGTGATTACGAATACACTTAAGTGTCCATAGTACCTTGACTACACAGCACGGGCTGAGATTAAGAGTGAGGAGGTACTTGATCACAGGTATTAAATGTCAGTGGTTTGCAGGGAGTAGGAAATATTGGGCATCAACGGTAAACCATGGATGGCCTAAGTAGCTTTTTTGTTGGCCAAATCCGAGCTTTGAATGTAATCCCTAATTTTCCTTCCGAACGATAGGACACTCCATTCTCCTTCACAGATTTACATTCCGACCGGAAGACACCGGTCTCATGACACCTAAGCTACTCTCCCCGAAGAGGTCACTAAGGGCTTACGTCTTAAACAACCTGGGCTAACTTAGCAGCATTAGTGTCCGCCATATTTACCGCTTTATCAAAAGCGACAACTCTTATTGGGTACTGCGACATGTTCTCTGACCAAATCGGATAAACATGTTCGGCGTATGATATATATATATCTATATATATATATGGGTGACGCTACAGCCCGTAGAGGGCCAGGGCCTAGCTTCTCAGCCACTTGTGTTGTGCGTGCTATTGTTCTATCACGAGTGGAAGGGACCTACAGTTTTATGCCGACTCCGAACGGCCAAGTTTGAGAAGCTTTTTCTAGACAGTTATACTCCTTGAGCATTGTCAGTGACTCTAAAGAGGTAAGGTCGTGAAAAGTATTTCTTGTCGTACCAGGAATCGAACCTAGACTGGTAGGTCCAAGTGCGTAGGAGTCGACGCACATACCCACAACGCCACGGGACAGCATATGACGTATGATATATGACTATCAAATTCGCAGTCGCGTTCTTTGATGGTTTCAATTTTCAAGCCGGCATATACCCAACTTTACTGCACAGTTAGGATACAAAAAAGCGGTAAGGGGGGACTACTACTTCGCCAAGAATTTTAGACCAATTACTCTAACTTCCTTCCTGCTGAAAGGCATGGAAAGGCAGATTGAGCTACATGTGCGCAAAACTCACTACTCACTACTAGCTCTTACATCTACACCCAGCCTAGTGCGGGTGATGTAGCTGTACTGTATGTCGCATCGTTCCTAGTGGCTGTGTTCAAAGCGGTGCGTACTAGGAATGAGCTTTCAGTTAACTTACAACGAAGGTTGTTCTCTTCACGAGGAGGATGAAATTGACTGGCTAAATTTGCGTCGGTTTTCCAAGCGGCAAACAATGCGATCCTAATGGCCAGACTAGACTAATGGCTAGACTAGTCCGGAGGAGATACTCTTAGGTCTCTTAGGTCCCGAACCTGAGTTGGGACTATCCGCGTCCTTGGTTAGGGCTTGCATCAACGGTTGGGCTTCTCGAGAGAATAACCGGAGGTGGCATGACTCATTCACAGATGTGAACAAACCAAAAATTCGCCTCATTCTGGGCATGATTGTGTTTCGATTTATCCACGTACTAACGGGCCACTAAACCTTCGCCGAACACCGAAATGTGCTTGGTCTAACCGATGAAACAATCTAAGACGCCTGTGGAGAAGACGGCGATACTGCAGAGCACTTCCTCTGCTACTGTCCCGCCTTTGCTCGGATCAGATAATAATTATTTGGTGCTGATCGGGTGAGAGCTGATGATGCTCATCACAGAAGCGCCTGCTAGTATTAATTCGGAATACCATGAAATCTTAGAAAATGCAGGTTCCTGCTTGGTATTGCAATTTTTGAGTCTGAGTACTCCAGCGCAGAGCTAAGAACATCCGACAAAAAAAAATTGTGTAAGACAGGTATTGTAGGGTTTCTGCAGAAATTTACGGATTATACCACAATTCAGCACGTGAGAGGACATACATAACTCGTGTACAAATACAGAGCTCCACCAAAAATGGAGATCCCTAAGGCCGAACACACAATTTCTATGTATGTACAATACATACATCCGTTATCCGAAGTCGTGTTTGACTTGACTTTAACTTCAAAAAGCAGCAGCAGTAATTCATAGAAAAATGACAATTCCGAAGAATAACTTACGTATGCGGGCATAAATTGCACATGATTAGTTGCTTTGTTTCCTCACCACCTTATGGAGGTGATTTTTTTTTTTTTCAAAAATGATCTCCTCCAAAACATCGCATACAAAGGATCGCCTCCGAGGTTAGAATATGCAAATATCTTTCCTCGTGACCGGTTTGACAAGTTTAACGTCATATATCTTCACTCAATGACAAGCAATTCATTACCCCTTAAGTACTTCCTGTCAGATTTCATTTGCATTGAACTCTTTCAAACGATTTATTGCAGTTTACCCAAGAAGCGTCCTTCAGCAAGAGATAATTGCAAACCTAACTAAGCCTCTGCAGCAGCATTATTTATGAGCTTAGACGACCTTCTGCCGTTGGGTATCTAATGAATCAAGGCACAGGCAACTTGTCAAATCAACTTACATGTCCTTTCCATTAACTCAGATCGGCCGACGACGATCATGTGGGTTTATGTGGGGGGATATCATACATCATTCCAGACAGGACGTTTGCGTGAGTCGTGCATCGACGAAAAGAGGAATGATTATTTTCATCCTTGTGATGCCCTTCACCACCGAGGACTCAATTTAACTCTCCACCCACGGGACGGTGAAGATTTATGCCTAAACGCTGCATTCAACCACTCTGCACTTTTGTTTTCATTTCGTTCGCTGTTATTGTGTGGTTTTCTGGCTTGCTTCTTTCATGATCTGAGACAATGATCAGATAACTTAGCCGCCGTCACCGTCTTCAATTTGGTCATTGAGACACACTGCCAGGAGAAGACAAGGCGCGGCGTGCGGCCTGCGAATGTACGGGCTTAAGTGCAGAACCTTATTTCGAACTCTATTGAGATGCCACAGAGATATGACTCCGCCATTTCGGCCATTAAAAGCACACACAAAGCGCCTCCGAGAAATAAGCCAATCGTTTTATACCTTAATTTCCACACAATTACGCCTGTCCTTGATTTATTTTTGTACCATCTATCTACGAGCCAGATAATGGCAATGGAAGCCGCCACCATTCTTTGTGGTGTTGTTCTCGTGACATTTATCTCGAGTGGAACTATTCTGTTGCCTTTGACTGTGAGTGTAGATCTGCGGTTGCAGGCACTACAGACCGATGTTGTAATCAGATAGCTATGCGAACAATTAGAATCCTTTATAACATTAACACTTCTATCGTCACACATAGACTTCGCATATGTCATTGAGTGCGGCAGCGTAAGTAAAACGAACAGTCTTGTGAGCAATGATTGCGAACACTGCAAGCCATTAATTGATATGATTGTACAGCCTAAATGCATGACATGATGAGTAGGAAGGTTATAATGTGCAAGCAGTACATCGTTATAGTAAACAAGTATTATGAGAAACCACATGTCTTCAATGTGAAGAATATTAATTCTGTAACTTGTCAGTTGACTTTTGGCACGTAAATAGAGCAGTCGATAGGAATTCATTATGAAGCAGCTAACGTTGCAGAAAAGTGTTATCTGCCCGTGTTCTCATCAAGAATATTGCGTGTATGGTCAATAGTTGATCCAGGTCAGGTTCAGGTCTTTACAATGCTCATTTTTTTCCTGGTATTTCTGGTAGAACGTATCCACATAAGAGGTTGATCATAATTCATATGCATCAGTTCCATGTTCGACCTTAATCTCGATACTGCCTTTTTAACAACGATTCTGATGTGTACCTATCTGCCAATCATCTGAAGACCATTTACCCCGTTTCTCTAGACGTTTCTTGTATAGAATCACATGTAGATACAATAAACTCCTTGACAAGTGGTCAGTATTTACCTCCTCGCAGTTTTGTGTTGTACATTTTTGTGTCAAAGTTTACCCAACATGTCGACAGTACTTATTCTTTCGGAACACCTATAGCGCAGTGCTTGATGAAGAAGAATTCCGCTCTCTCGAGAGTCATCTCGTTTAGAAAGTTTTCCGCTACAAACGCCAGTTCATCGAAAGACGAAAATCTCATTTTCAGCCTAAAATACGACCAATTGTGTACAAATTTATCGCAGTCTCTCCCACTTGGTCTGTTTCAAGCGAATTCACATAAATAACGTCAACAAATGGCACACTGCCGGCTGTGCACTCCGCTCTCTTCCACTCATAAATCGGGGAACCTTACAGAGCCCTCCAACACGAATCTAGGCATGTAAACCAAGTCGCTGAATGCATACTTTCACCCACGACGACGACGGTGGCGACGGTAGTGGCGGCGGCGATGACGATAGGATGCAGATAGATGCTAGTCCAAGAACAAATCTCATCTTCGGCTGCTTTCCGCCAATTGTTTCGGAGTGCACCGCCTCCCTCACAACTCACATCCGCCCGCTTAGTTGATTATTTTACTTTTTCATTTCTTTTTTCAATTTAGCCGCAGTCCCGTCCGAGACCAACACTCAATCCTGAGCATGGTCATAAATCAAAACCAAGATACATTTCTGATTGTTTCCGAGCTCACGATCGACAATAATTTACCAGCGTGATACATATTATGTAATCGCGTTGAAATTGGTTTCGTGAACGTCGACAAAGACGCCAATGGAATCTGAAAATGCCCAACTGGGTACTTAGTACGTATCCACGGTCTGGTCATTCCCATGTGAAGTCGCATTCAACAAGCATTCGAATTTTGAATTCCAATGGTGTGCGGTGTGCGGTGCGCAGTGCGCAGTCTGTGTTTTCCGAGAAATGCGCCAATAAAAAGCGTAACATCAAGGCACACCACCGAATACTGAGATACCTGTCCGGTCTGTGTTCGATGTACCTTTGTACATGCCTACGTACAGGTATTTTTTCCACAGAACTTTTCTCAAACAATAGTGGAGGACCCTCCGCTCTCGGCTGGCCAGACGGCAAATTATGTAAATGCGCATGCGGCCGGGTTATGAAGGAGGCAAATTTCCAGATTTTCCTGTTGCCCACCCGATTGTGTTAGTGTGTGATCGGGGAGACGGATGGGAGATTTTTGTTGTCGGAATAACTGTGGGGCGCCGACGATGAGGTAGAGTAGGCGAAGGAGGAGGTTGGTTGGTGCTTTGGTTCTTTGGCAGTCGTTCCTCTGGCTGTTCGATGGCTCAACCGATGTCTTAGCAAATGATGTCGGCCTCTGTGGTTCATTGAAGATCGGTAAACCAGTTGAATGATGTGCGCACCTTAACTCTGCCACAGCGATGGGGTATGGCTCAGACATGGCGCATTTATTGTATGTGCCAAGGCAGCTCCGGCTTCTGTGACCAATTAAATAAGTCTAGACCTTCTGTTTGGATTTATTCTATATCCTCTAAGCCGCAATTCATCTTGAACTTGTACATATCTACAGCACGGGAGTGAGAAACTTTGGAAAGAACTCCCTTAAGAGGCTGCAAGTTGGATTTGAAGGAGCCGTATGAATGGTACTAGATAAATTACGATAATTTAACGGCGTTGTTAAGCAATTATTGCAAATGGGATTGTTACTAATTGATATGAGGTCTACGCTTGATAAAGAATGAAATCGATTTGAAACTGACGATAAAGCTATCTTTTAAGGTTTGGTAGCTGAAAACCAATTAGTCTCAGTTCATTGGGTGCATACCAGCCTTGAAGGTGTGGTACTTATCCTGATACTGTAAATATTTTAAACGTAAGACTATTACCAGCTTTTTTGTAATGCTATGATAACAGAAATCACAATCCATGGTGAATATATGGGTCATATATGGGAATAATAGGGTCATGTTGCCAAATCGGGTTATATTGTATGAGATGTGGCACAGTCTTGTTGAAACGCCAAGTCTTCCACATCCATCTCGGTTTGAAGCCAAAAATCTTTTGATTTTGGCTATACCGTGAGAGTTGACCGTGCTCGTAATTCACAAAACACTCCCAATACCGTTTTGACAACTTTGTCACTTTGACACTAATGTCGTCATATCAGAAGACACACTGGTTTATATACACAGCCCAAGTTGACCTCAGGGCATCCTTTCTGAACATTCCATTCAGTTCAGAAGTCAAAAATATCTTTTCACTTTTTCTCAAGTTATTGAGTGGCCAATTTAAGCCACTCCATCACACAATACCTTCAATTATCGCGTTCTAAACAATATATCTCAACGCACAATACCGTTAAGTTGAACTGCAATCACCACCGTCTGTAATACAAGTATATCCAACCATACCCATTTTATACAACTGCAAACGTATTTCATCATTATTGGCGATGACTTCAACAGATAGCAATTCATCCTTCAATCTGACCAAGGAGGCAGATGTACCTCTCAACGATGCATTATGTTCCATGTTCAGGAACAGACAGCCACATACCTCTCGAACACAGCTCATTGTAGCCTCGCCATTAGGAAACAAACAACTTTTATTTGGTGTCGATTGGAATTATCATCAAAAAGCCGGGATAATTATAAATCATCAGGAATCTTCACATCCACGTTGAACTCAGCTGGCCCCGTCCAATGGAGAGGCAACACTGCAGACAGTTGCTATCGTTATTGGCAAGCATTTATCATCTGTCCCGCTTTCCGCTGAGAGAATCCTCAAAAGCGAAGACCATAGAATAATGCACTCCTTCGCCGCCAAAATCCACCCAGCCATGCAGGCTCAGGGGAGTCGATGATGTTTATATTTTTTTCTTCTTTTTTTGATTGATGACTACGTTGGTATTTTGGTTGTGTCTTCAGGTTCAACCAACAGTCAGTGACTAAGACCGAGAGAGAGGCGAAAACAGGGCGGGCGCGAATGTATCCACCGCGAGAAGAAACGAAGAATCCACACGGAAAAGGTGGAATATGGGTCAGTGTGTGAAAAGTTGCTATCAACGGTCCGCGGAGAGATTACACCATTAGTGTCATTAGACCCAACAAATGGCAAAGTAATTTGAACCTTTCGCTGCAGATATAATCGATGAGCGACCAATGAGCGTGAACTAGAATCGGGTAAAGTGAAATTCGCGCCGGTTTTGATGCAGCATTTCCGCGAAGAAGAAGATCCGTCCAGCTGGAGCAATGGCATGTGTGTATGGATCTAATTGCGATCATTAATGGGAATAGGTTAAATCGTCCGAACCCAAAGTGGACATGCGTGTTCTAAATAACTCCGATGTCACCTTTAGTGGATTAGAGAGGAATCACCTGAGCACTCCCCGTTTGGAATCCCCTCAGATGGGGAGATGGAGAACAGGTGCTTGCTGTCACTATGATGGATTGATGGTTTCTAGTAAGGCGTTGCCAACCAGGTGTACTAATGAAGAGACACCTATCCTATCGCTAATCATCTGTCATTTGGCGCAGGCAATTAAAATAAAATACTTGCGATGACAAAATGTGTTCAAGTTCGACTTTGATTTGTTATTGACAGTGATTGCGTCATTTGAAATAAAGTAAGAATAAAAACGAATATATTGATGGAGTGGTTGCATCATTCCCGGGTCTTAACAGGTGTTCGGAGGTTGACACTATGTTCAGTGAAACTTGTGGGAGACCGATTTGAAAATAGCAGACATAATGATAGATGAGAATGTTTATTTGAGGACGTTTTGTCACTTTGGCACTGATTGACCTTAAGCTGTGAATATTTGCATACCCTTTTAAGGAGTTGTATGAATTAACAAATAAATTTTAAATTTAGCTAAAACAAAAGCTTTTTTTCATAGCTCTTAAAATTGTAGTCAAATTTTATGAACTGTATATAATGGAAATTCTCAAACAAATAATACATACAAAATTTAAAAAAATTAGTTGCAAAATATAAATGTGTTACGATTACAAATTACAAGTTTAAATTGATGACTTCTATTGCGACACCATTAATTTAAATTAAATAGGAAAAAAAATGTCAAATAATTTTGCAATATAAAAGGGCAATGTTAAAATGGCATGACGATATCGTCCAAGGGAATTGTGATTTTTTTTTGTTAACTTTTAGTGTAAAAGCATACACCGTTCCTAATGTTTGTCAATATATTTAAATTGAATGCTGTTACTCCTATTTTTACTAGTAATCCGTCGTATGATATTGAAAAGAAATATGTGAGTTTCATACTATGTCGTTATAATATTATGAATTCTGAATGATATTTTTATAAATCGAATTTAACAACGTCATAATAAACCCCCTATCCTTCAACAATTTTTTAACTAAAGGGTGATTTTTTAAAAGCTATAGGAAAGTTTTTAAAAAAAAATACACATAAAATTCAGAAAAATGCATGAAATCTTTATTTGAATCGATAGTACGGTCCATATAATTTAATGTTTGAAGATAATGTTATGCAAATGTTGACCTTGACTGCGCCTCAAATGGTCCATCCGCTTAGTCCAATTTTGGCATACTCTTTCCAACATTTCGGCCGGTATCTCACGAATAAATGCTTCAATGTTGTCTTCCAATGTGTCAATTGAAGCGGGCTTGTCTGTATAGACATGAGCTTTAACATAGCCCCACAAAAAATAGTCTAAAGGCGTTAAATCGCACGATCTAGGCGTCTTTTCAAATAGAAGCTCTAGTACACCTCATTATTTTGGGTGGTATTAGCTGATATATTATATATTATTATTATTAGCTGATTAGTTAGTTTAAAAGTTTAAAATGACTTTTATTTCAAATAAATGGTTAACAATGATTAATTACATTAAGTTTAATTGGTTTGGCCTATGGCCGTCTACCAGGTTGACAATAGAATTTCAAGCTGAATTTCATTACCAATCGAAAATTAAATGGTGTTAAAAATCCCCTTATAATTTCCCACAGTCTCTCTCCATTCGAAATGCTTAATGCTTCTTCTTTTTTTAGAATATCTTTCGCAAACACCAAAACACGAAATTCCTTCAAAACTGGGCTACTGCAAGAAAATGGAACACATCTTCCCTAGTTTTCAAGTTGCATAGTTCGCAGAGTATTGGAAGATCCGTGCGATGGGGTATACAATTTAAATTTGCTATCTCACTCTCATTCTGATTTTGTCCAGAGAATATCAGTTAAGAAAATATGTGTTTTCATTTAGATGATAGTTCAATTTGCTGTAGTAATTCCTGAACAACGATATTTTAGCATCTTCTGAATATTTTTCATATACCACTTGATTGAGATTCTCCAACAATGAATTAAATTTTACTCTTAAAGAGGAAGATTGTTCATCCGACGGGATAACTAGGTTCACAGTCTGATGCAATTTCCTTCCATGCATTGCAAATACCTCTGCTTGTTCTTAAACTGCTTCTCAATATTATGTTTGGTATCCTTGATTCTTCCATTTCTAATACTTTTATAATATAATTGAAGTGCATTTTCAAGGTATGCAGGAACATGGGTGGAGTACCCGTTTCTATATGTAACATACAACTGTAACATCAGCTGATTACAGAGTACCGCTTAAGCTTTTGTATCGAACTTTTGAATGGTGATATATTTCATTGATAATCTCAAGATCAAAAAGACTTTTAATTTGATTGATTTGATCGAAAAAATACTTTAAGTCAACTTTGAGAACCACAAATTATAACCTTTATCAACAAATATAAAGCGATATTCCACCACTAGTCCTTTGAGGTACAGAATATAACTCATTTGATCTATGTCGGTCATTTTTTTTTCAAACATTTTTTTGAGATTTTTACTCAAATATTGTAACTCATAATTTAGGCTGGATGAATGCGACTGACTGCCAGCGTGCAGCACGCAAACGTAGGACAGTGTAGGCCCGTTATGTTACCACGTGATGATTCTACTCGATCCTACTTTGCTACAAGGGCAAAGAAGGTGCATAATGGTTTCCACCTCTTACTTGTGACTACAACTTCTGCTGAAGCTATTGTAGGGGAGACCCAATCTGATGGCGTATGTTCCAATGCCTCAGTACTCAGTTATTGACTCTATGTGCCCGAGTATTAATGTAATACGCAGGCGATTGCATTGTAAACTTGGCACTAGCTTGAATTGTGATGTCTCATGAACAATTAATCAACCATTTTGACAGATGGTGCGTTAACAACATGGCAGCTATAAAGAAATGACTTTCAATCGTCCCTATTAAAATCAATATTGAATTTTTTTATTTATCAATCGCCAATGCGCTAATTATCGCTGATTTCTTCATAGCTATGGAAGCAATTTAAATCTGGTATATCTGGTATAGAGGCGTAACTCGATCCCTTGAACGAAGGAAAACTAACTGCCCCCGTACACATTGTTGTTCAAATAAGAGGTGCAACGTTCTCATAATCAATACATTTATTCCAGTGCACGCTATACTCGCATACGTAATGTACGTGTGCCTTTTTTTTAACATTCCACGCACACCGTAGTGCAATCATTCTTAAACGTTGTTATTTTCATTCCAACAACAAGTCACTGTACCCAAGACGTCGTGATAAAATACTCAACAATTTACTCGGAATAATCGACCATGTCCAGAGGTCTTGTTGTGCTCCAATACAGTTAGGTTCGAATGGGCCCCACGAACATAATCACTCGTGGGCTACCGAAACACCACAAGCAAGGCTCGAACTATCCACTAAATAAGTGGTATGAGTTTCCACGAATTTTGTACATTCGCTTTTAACCAACTCTGACTGCACCTTATAAGGTTTTATTGTATGTGTATAACGGATCAACCAACGAACGAAGTAAGTGAAGTAAGGATGCGCCGGTGTTAATAATGGCTGGCAGCTCACTAATAAGACGAGTAATGTTGCCTTCCAAGGCTGAAATTGACAGTGGCATATCGACATAGACATATCCCCAAAATAAAAAGGCGTCAAATCGGGCAATCTAGTCGAGGAATATACCAGTCGATACTCACCGAACTCATATCTCAATCAGCGATACGGAGCACGCATTTTTATAATAAAATTAAATAATTTCATATGCGTTGTTCGGGTGTTAGTCTTTCCATAGTGAAATGGCAAGGTTAACTGAGCATGTTTGACTATGAATGTACTCACGAATCAAAAATAGAACACTGAAAGACCAAATTACAAAAATATCAAACATAAATACATATAGACTAACATTTCAAGGGATGGCCCTAAAGAACTTGAACCAACATACGAGAGGAGGGTTGCAACAGTGAAATAGGGTCAATTATCGCTTGGAGTTTAGCCTGTCACAGAACAGATTTGTACTGAAGATAGGGTTTATTTTTTGCTTTCTCTCCAAAATATGCCATTATTTCGAAAACAAATCGGCTGCAACTATCACATTGTTCCTGGTTCGAGACGGCACTCGGCAGCAATATGTAGGTAATTATATGAACGATAGACCGCTTTTCTGTCTGTGCTGGCCTAAGAGGCACAGAGGGACAGGGCCGGCCCCACCCTATGTGTATATGCACATAGCGCAAAGCGAATCCGATCCGCAGCCATTCCGCCGTTTTCTATAATCGGCATGATTATAATTATGTTAAATTCATTGAGATTGCTAATAGTTTTGAAATACGATCTGCATTTTTAGAAACTCACTATCGCGTCTCCTAAAAATGCTTTAACCTTATGCTGATGCTCCGAACCTATTTTAGAATCAAAACAAGGATTTGAGGTAGAAATTTATTTCAAAATACTAGATCAAGCAGCTTGAAGGATGTAACACAAGATTTGCTAAAAAAAAAAACTTAGGCCCGACTAACATCCTAAATTGAACTGCCAAGACTGAATGAGGCGCTAAACGCAGGACTTACAAGGTGCTCATTTGGCTAGTTCCGGCCCAGAGGGCACATAGAATATGTTGTTTTCTTTATTTTCAAAACTCACTTGAAAAAAATAGTATAAACAGTGCCAGTTTACTTTGTTGCCGTAATTAGTCCGATGTAAATTGGAAACTCAGTATCCAGTACTCAAGAAAGCCTCTTCTGAAAAAAGCCATTGGATGCAAATGGGGACTACAACCACACATCGCTCACTGGATTTTCATCTCTATTGTCAGACCGACACTTCTATATGGAGTCTCAGTTTGGTGGATAGCACTAAACAAAGCTATCAACTGCAAGGAACTCAATCGAGTACAGACATTGCCTGCATGTGCATCAGCGGAGTGCTGAGAAGTACTCCCTCAGACGCAAGGAATATTCTCCTCCACCTTTTACCACTGGAAATATTCGGCAAATAAATTGCAACTCAACATCGGTCATTCACTCAACCATTCTCAAAGATCTCAACTTCCTCCTCAACGACACTGACCGCCTTCTAGCCCAGGCTATCTTCTACCAGCATTCCTTCCAGATCAGATTGGATGTCTGATAGGCAGACGCTGGATGATCCCCTGCGTATTTTCACGAAGTCTAACGATGGGGTGGGTGCGGGTGTCTATTCCAAAGATCTCAATATTGGTATCTCTTTGAAGCTCCCTGATCACAGTAGCATCTTTCAGCGATTAAAGAGGCATTGTCATGGAAAAAGGTATATCACCATCTGTTCGGATAGTCAGGCCGCAATAAAATCCCTGGACAATGTCATGCTCAATTCAAAAACATCCCTTAATTGCAGGCTGTCTCTTAACGAGATGTCTGAACATTTTAACGTACACCCCATGTGGGTGCCGGGACATTGTGACATACCAGGCAACTGCAAAGCCGATGAACTCGACAGGTGTGGTACAACCTCCTCCCTATCAATAGCAGTGGTAAAATAAATCTGGCCATCACTTAACCTAAAATGGTCACTCAGTCTGCTTAGACTCAGCAGACCCTCATTAAGGACTCTCATAGAAGTGATAACCGGGCACTGTGCAATTGGCACTCATGCTCGCAGGATGGTTGTCCCACATAATTATTTTTTGCAGAAGCTGCATGGATGAAGAGGAGGTAGAAAACATAGATCAGATATTTTAATAATCTCAATGAGCTAATCAGCGTTAGCATAGGCCAGCAAAATCGCTTCACTGCAAGCACCAACTGGTTCCGATGGCAATCCGCGTGGTATCACAATGAGCATACTTTGGCCTAATTGTGATTACCTTCAGCAGTCAGCCACTACAACCAAACCTAACTTAGTCCGATCTGGTGTAATGCGGAAGAGGACTGAAGACCTTAGATTATAGGGGTTGGCGCTAAGAGACACAAATGCAAGAAGTGCGGGCAGTCTGTATTACCAGTAATCAGTTGGTGGAAGAAGAGCAGATCGGCAATTTTGCGACGGTTTTCGAGGTGGCGAATAAGTTTAATGCGATCAGAGTAAGAAGGCAAGTTGCTTTTGCCAGTCCAGGTAAGATCACGAAGAGCGAAACGTGGAATGGAATATATATGGAATTTAATGCTTCTAAGCATCACTGTTGTCTGCTGTCATATAAGCTAACCCTCAATACGTTTTTGCCAACGAATGACGTATGTGTCAACAAAACCGAATACCTTTCCGTTCTGTGTATCAATTACGAACAACTTTGAAAACTCACGACTCCACCTCTGACTGTTGGTCGCGCATGGAGAGTACAAGGAGTGGTTGCTGCAGAAACTAGGTCTAGGTTCAGAAGGAGTATAATGTCCGGGCGAGCTTGAAGATCTCATATCTTGTCTTGTGCCTTCAAGAACTCACGGCTCTGAGGGCATTTCAGAGCAATGTGAACGGGGATATCCACTCTTTCTCTCTCTATACTCTTGGCCCATGCTATGTCTTGATTCGTAACCCCTTTTAAGTATGTGAATTAAAAGAAAACAGACGTGACCAGCAAGGTGGCAGATAATCTTATCGCCAAATTCGCCAACCAA
This sequence comes from Eristalis pertinax, assembly GCA_907269125.1. Lineage (NCBI taxonomy): Eukaryota > Metazoa > Arthropoda > Insecta > Diptera > Syrphidae > Eristalis > Eristalis pertinax. The sequence goes on from OU026148.1 coordinate 28,101,601, forward strand.
ATCTTCAGAGAAATGCATTAGCGTCAGGCGACTTTTTGTTTTCATAATAATATCCAACTCGAAAAGGATGCAGAACACTTTCATTCTCACAAACATGTACATACTCCCAATGGAAATGGTCTTGAAATGACTTTAAGGTGCAATTAGTGAAGTGGCAGTTATGGGTATTCCCCAGTCGACGTGAATATCGCTAATTGATTCTATATCAGAAAGTAGCATCCGTTTAATTAAGAGGAATCAAGGCCAAGAACTGGAGCAGATTGCTATAAAAAAAACTTTTTACGACGTATTTAATAAAGTTCAGTCAATGAATTATCGCCTAATTAGGTGCTCCCGGAGATAACCTACCTATGCGAATGGGGCCTTATGCCCCTCTAGGAATGACAACCTTCTTCTTTTGGTGTCGGAATTCACGATTATGGGTGTACACATGAGATGGAAAATGATTACTGTTTGTCTGTTGTTTACGGAACTCAGCTATATTCAGGGTGACACAGCACTTCGAATTGTAAACGTAACGAACAAAGATTAACTTGAGGTGGTGATTGAGATTAAATGAATATGTTGGTAAACAGGGTAATCAAAATATCGATACTTTCTCAAAAAGCATGCATCAAGAACGGTATTGTACCAATAACTTTAAAGTGGGAATGATGTTTTCTCCTTCTTCTGCTCTGTGTGAGGCTACAGTGTGAGGGTGGGCCTGGGCCTCAATCAATAAGCCTACTTAACCAGCAAAATATCTGGCTAGTTTCTTCCAGTTACGCACACCTAGTTGAATGAGGCTCTTCTTTACTTGTGTTCACTCAGACGTTAGGTATCCGAAGATTAGGCGATTAGACTTTAGGCGATGAATCCGTAGACGGTTTGGTAGTTGGATACGATGCCTGAAAGTCGAGAAATCTTTACTACAAAATAATAACCAACGCAAGATGGGGAGGACAACGTTTTCCGCTTCTTATCATATAATTTAAGGTCAGTTAATAAACCGCGTAGACCAACATGCGGATGCCATAACCATTGCGAACGAAGACCTGGATTGCACATAAAAATAGAAACGTATAATTTTAAAGACTTAAACGACTGTTTTTGACTCAGCTACACAGCAAAGATCACTAGCTTGGTTATCAAATGCATAACCATTTTAGCCAATTGCCCGTTCAATGTGAAATTGAGTGCCATAGTTCTTTCTCTCTCGAAATACCAAATGGATTTAAGAGCCCTACTTCCCTCTTCTCTTTATAGCAGATGGGCGTGGGCATTTTCAAAATCGATTTGGAAATATTTCAGTCGATACGAACGAAGTAATCTACACATTTTTATGTCATTAGAGGTATGGCGAGTCCATCATAACTTATTAACCGCTTCTTTCTGGATTCATCTCACATGTATGTGCATATATCTATCCAAGGTTGAACTCAAAGACCATGGAATCATTAAAACAGAGGAAATCTGTTGGAATAGATAGGAATATCGAACATTGTTTGTCATTAGTGGTGGAAATTTAGATAATTTTATTTAACAATGCTCTGGATAAAGAGAATCATCCAGAACATCAACAGTAATATCAGATAATTAAATTTAGGAGATAATTCAGAATTCAAAGGCGTGGTGTATTCTAAACTTAAGGAAATAGTGTCACCACAATGGGTCTACAGATCCATACACGATGATGCATAGAAGAACAACACAACAAAAAGATGTCCTCAAGGAGGGGTTTTATCTCCCTTAATGTGGAGTCTAGTTGTAGACGAACTTCTGAAGCTACTAAAAAATCACGGCATCAAATATCAGGCATATGCTGATGATATAGTAATTATAGCCAGAGGCAGGATGGAGGAGACCCTGTGTGATATCCTCGAATGGGGACGAAAATTTACTAAAGAGTGGTGCCTTCACAAACTGGAACGAATAAAACAAATTAGTCTGTCAGGCACAATACTGGCTCCAGTAAAATGGTAAAATATCGTAGACAGCAAACTCATCTGGAAAAGACGCACAGAAGAGATCACCAGAAAGGCGACGCGTGATTTTATGATTTGCAGAAGCTCAGCGGGCAAATTCTGGAGTTGCATTCCAAGTATCCTGAGATGGATGTACATAGCTATTGTTAGACCAACAATCACATGCGGTGCAATAACAACCTGATCAGCGAAAGAGAGCCACTCAACAAAGTTCACAGGTTGGCATTCCTCTGTATTACAGAGGCCATGAGAACTTGCCCAACCGCCGCCATGATGGTGCTACTGGAGCTGACTTCACACCATCTGGTTGTCGTAGAATGTGCAAATAAAATCATGAGAATGGCAAAAGACGGGATAAGAGGGAAAAGACAGGTACATTACATCGAGACAATTCGAAACACTAGTCAAAAAGGAGTTTACTATTTAGCTCATCATCAAAAAAAGACTGGAGCAATAAATCCATTGTCCACAGACTGAGCACCAATACGGTAAACTGGTATACGAATGGATCAAGAACTGATGAACAGCGGCAGGTAAATTTGGACCCCGGACAAAGCACCATGGGCAAATGCACCAGTATCTTTCCAGCAGAAGTCGATGCCATAAGCAGATGCGCTCAGAATAATCTCGACAGGAACTATACCAACTGTGACATAGGAATAATGTCGGACAGTCGTGCCGCTATCCTGGGACTAGACTCCTATCATCAAATCCAGTCTCATGTAGGAATGTCTGCAGAAGCTTAAGAAAGTGAGTAGGAGTAACAGAGTAAAACTCTGGCAATACAAGGATAGATGACAATGAAATGGCCGACTTAAGGCGCAGAAAGTGTGACGATAGCGTGTTTTGTTGAACATTATTCAAAATAGAAGCAATTCAATTCTTTCGGTAGTTGTAGCTGATACAACGGATGTTCTGAATACGTTCAACTCTTTCGGCAAATTAAAGTGATACAATGGATGTTCTATAAGTATTGATATAATGCTAATACAAAGAAGGAAAAAAGCTGCAATATTGGTGGTTCCAAATGATTTCAATACAAGGAATCGATCGCATTACGGAACATCAGATCTCAGAGAGAATAAAATACGAAAGCTAGAAAAAAGAGCGAGAGAAACAAAATTACGACGAACTGAGGCTTAAACGGGTGTACTCTCGTTTAATTGAAACTACTAACTTAACTCAGTTCGAAGTTTAATCGAAACTGTGAACAAATCATTAAACTGATGTTTAAACCAAATGTGGAGTTTAAACGTCCACTGTGAAACTGGACATAAGAGTTTATCATTAACCTCGAGAATTCGGCAACAAACTTGTTCAGAACGCCATTTAAATCCGATTTCAGTCTGATCGCTACAATTATGACAAAAAATGTTATAATGCTTGAGAGGACTTGTCTTACAGCTTGTCTTTACTTTTACAAAATTCCAAAGTCCCAGTGGAAAAATCTGTCCTACACAACAGGGCTCCGATCTTAGAGTTAATCCAATACGGCTAATCATAAGCAAACTCTTTCTCAGTTAACATTTTACTTGAACTTATACGTTTAGCGGAGCGTCAACTCTAACGTTGGGTGTCTAAGTTAAATTGTTGACACCTTTCTTAATGTAAATAACTAAAGGAGAGCGTACTCGTCGTGTGTATAAACTATCCACCAGGATATTCTGTATCGTATCTAAAAGGAAGGATTATCAAAATTGGTACACAATAGGTGGTATATGGGTATGTGGCGTTGTGGGTATGTGCGTCGACTCCTACGCACTTGGATCTACCTGTCTAGGTTCGATTCCTGGTACGATAAGAAATACTTTTCACGGCCCCACCTCTTTCGAGTCACTGACAATGCTCAAAGAGTATAACTGTCCAGAAAAAGCTTCTCAAACGTGGCCGTTCGGAGTCGGCATAAAACTGTAGGTTCCTTCCAGTCCTGATAGAACAATAGCACGCACAACACGAGTGGTTGCTGAGAAGCCTGGCCCTGGCCCTCTACGGGCTGTAGCGCCACCCATATTATTATTATTATAGATTTTTCATGGTCGCAGTGCAATGTGAATGTATACCATGTTGTGGTCTAATTGCTCTGATGTGAACTTATGATACAACAATCTTCTCGAATAGCGACGATTTATGCATGGAAAACACTACTATAGTCTGAAATTCTGAAGGAAGTGGATATGTTAAGAGCTTCTGAGTAAACACCCACTTCGACACCGCAGTACGTTATTCATTTTAATTTAATGAACATTAGCAGTAAGTATATGTATGACAATTCTTCCTGAATTGATCTTTCTGTTGGTACCCAGCTCCATGTACCGCCATCTGTTCACTGCACAAAAAGAGTAGGTCAATCAAGTGACTTGACTTGAGAAACTCGAACAGCTTGACATACTCCACCTGTCCAGTGCGTGACTTGAGCATCGACAAGCGATTTCAAATCACAAAATCTGATAAGAGACTGAACGACAAACCCGACTTCATACAAAAAACTAGTTCATTCATTCGACAAACATTGCCTGAGGCGACGTCTTCCATTATATTTGCGTTTTTATTATTAGAGTTCATGCGTATCGTGTCAGCGGGTTTTTGTTACAAGATTGCATTTAAGATACAATTTCCAGTGAAACTGGTACAAATTCGAGACGTATCTAGGCAAGCACCCATGAAACTGGCCCAATCATTTATTCAGGCGAAAGAACATGCAAAACTGTTCATTTATGCAAAAAGCTCCTAATAAACTACATCTACGCATGCGCATCCTGACGTGTAACTGACACACGTCAATGGAGTGCACCTCTTCCGTGTGCTATTAAATAACAAAATATGCACGTTTCAAGTGGCAGAACACCGTGCCACTGGGGGCTGTTCGTTCGCATTTAGCAGCGTGCGTGCCCAGACACCGAGCGGTTCGATTCGGAGCGCAGCCTTACGTGACGCAACCGATACCACTCAAGTTTTCCACCGCCAAAGTGCAAACGTATCGCTTCCAGCATGCCTCCTCTACTTAGTATGCCCGAGTCATGGTCGACCGACCGACGTGTCCACCTACTTATGCAACGCAACGCATTAATCATAACGCTAGAACCAGTTGCCGCACTAAACTCAGCTGAAGCAGATGAAAGCCGAAAGGAATACATCGCATTGCATATTTGAGCAGCTCGCTTGCATCACACCACGCATTTGGGAAAAAAAAAAGGCCAGAGCAGAGCACAACCCTGGTCCCTTCATTAAGGTGGAATTTGCACGCAAGGGAAGACTAGATGAGTGCGGCAAGGCAGCGAAGAGAACCAATCAAGACGAGGTGGAAAGAAGACATTCGGAGAAGAAAATTAAAATGCGAATATGCTGCACAAGTACATGTGTTTGTACGCTCGAAGGGGGCTGCTACCCGACGGTGTTCGTTCTTAACGGTTTGGATACTTTAGTACTCGACTCGTACTCACTGATACACCTCGAGCATGCTGTGGCTCCTCCATATGATCACCATTCATTTGGATCTATCGAGGCGCGCTAAGGTTTTGTGGGGGCTATCGTGTTAGAACCACATTTGCCATGGCGGCGTGGAAGCCAGGGGCTCCTACCCAATACCCAGCCACCGAAGGTAGGCTCATCTCGCCGATGCTGGTATCACTTAGGAATTACGCAAATGCAATTCGCTCATCCATCGCGCTGGATACATATGTATCTGCGGTGCGATTGCACCGAAATAACGGTGTTACAGCGGCTAATACTACGCGATAGTAAAAGTTTATTAATGATACGGCTGTCAGCCGACTACTACAGATGTATATTAATTGCGCAAGGATAGCTGCTGTACGATGGCGCGGAGCGGCGTAGCTCGGCTGTGGCTCTATCTGCTATGTACGTCGCGCTGTCCGGCTGTCGGGAGTTTGTTTACTTTCGTGATCTTGACAATTTCGTTAGATGATTGTTTTTAATTGCGACTCGGTGATGATGTTGTGGACGTTGATGTTACCCCTTGTCATGCGATCTCTGCACCCGGTAGATGCTTAATTTCGTGCGGACGACGTAGAAGTCGATAGTTCTTGTGATAAATTAAGTATAAATTAACGGGAATTATGATACAATAGTTAGATGGTAATTAAAATCAAATTAAATCGCTCACTTGCATTTGAGAATTCTTTCGAAACGATATGAAATTCTTTTCCTGAAATTGGCAACAAGCAATTTATCGGTATCGGTAACCGAATGTGGTTAGGTCGAATTCAATTGATACTAATTTACCAACTATCCTGGTTTTCGTGCTAAAAAAATTGAAACTATCTTCATTTGTGTAGATAATATTGCTGAAATGGTTATGGTAAGCACCATTGTTCTGTTACACGGATTGGTTGGACCGTAAAAGAGAATCTATGCGAATATCTTTCAAATCGCTTAGGTTACTATTTAAGGGGATGCCGAGTAATTGTAGTCTTCGGTTTGCCAGAGCCAGAAAGGTTCACAAAAGGTGCTGGACATTTTGAGGTTCTCCATAGGCACGAGAGCTTCCACAAAACCTATTGGAGGGTGCTTTGAGTCTTCTACAATATCCGTTATTCATCTAGTGTCATTGGGTCAAGAGAACCATCATTTTACTGAGCTAAGCTCTGTGAAGAGATACGAGTTTGGGATTCATGGGACACATTTGGGATCTAACTTGGTCCAGACGCTTGGCGTGAAGTGTGTCTACGTACACACATATATTTAAGTATTCAGGTACAAGTGACGTGGTTCTAGTTAGCCTGAAAAGTTCTTCCACATCTGGAGATGTATCCTTGGCGCGGTACCCAACCCAGTTGAAGTTTTAACTGATTAGCAATATAAGCTTTGTTTAGGGTGTGCCACCAAACGATTGGTTAAAATAGCTGGATTCCATGAATTGAATCCTTTTTTAAGAAGAACTAAAGGCTAAAGAAACACGAATCTCTAGATTCCATAGACTCTCTATACCACCGAATTACAAACACTTCTACATTCCTGTACAATGTGCACCTACCCAATCGAATAACAGCTAACAAAAATGAAGGTACATCCTTAGCCCACACAGCCAGATAATCATTTCAACTCAGCACTCTCGAGGCACTCGTAGTCAACCCATCAGCAATAAATATCCAGGAAACCAACAATGACGGCCAATTTGCATTCGATAAACGCCTAACTGCATTTCAAACCAACATCTATACTCGTACGTATCAACAATCAAGTGATTTTCAATTTCCATCACATTGCATTGATTTCCTTGATAACTGCCTGTGCCCTCCGCCACCGTCACCGCTGTGTGTCGTGGTCAGCCGATTGCCAATTGACCTTACAACAGGTAACGTGTGTGCAATTTAATGCACAATAACCCCGGCAAGTAACAATTTGTTGCAACACCCAATTATTGTGTTGCCAATCCCCTAAAAACACAAAACACAGCATTTGTGTCTTTACTCACCCATTCGAGTATCACACGCAAATTGGCAACACTTGACATGGCAAATCAGTGCTGTCGGGAATTGCTGTTTGAGCACGCGCGCTTGCCGGAGTGTGTGCCTGTTGCGAGTGTGTGTGTGTCAACCATGATTTTGCAGTGACGAGTAACCTAACCTGCTCTTAGCTGAGCTAAGTATCCGAAGGTTATTATGAGTCATCAATTCAAATGTTAATCAAGGCAGTTTGTGGTTGCGGTGGCGGTTTTGTGAATAACAACCACCGCCAAATGTTGGTGGAATGTGCATAAGTTTGGGTGAATTGTGTTTGTGTGAGCCAGCCAGTACACACATGTATCGGCCGTTGGTGCGTGTTGGCCGAATCGATGTGTGCGCAGCTACGAGTACTTTTATGGCAAACGGGTTAGACGTTTCTATAAATTCATCGAGTGCTGAGTGGCTTTGTCTACTTTGCAGGCGGTTTGTCAGGAAATTTGTTCTCCATGACGATTGACGATGAATTCAAATAGATTCGGGTGATTAATGATTGGGTGAACGCTCGGAGGTGTGTGGGAAGGTTCGACGGGTCTTGTCACTTGGCGTGGATAATTATTAGAATAAACAAAGAGGGCTGCAGAACACAGAAGTGCCTCCCTGTCAATCAAATGTGCAGGTGAATTGGAACATATTGCATGGGAGAAGAGAAAGTTGAGCTGATTCAATGACAGAGTCTCTTCTCTATTAATAGACTGGTGATACCAACACGTTGATGATTTTTTTAGCTCAACGAATGTGGTTCTGTCAAGAACAAAGTCGAATTTCCTACAAAAACAAGTTCTTATGTGACTTATGTCGTCTTGTTGATATTTTTGTATTTTTGACCGTCGGGGAGGCAAGATGTTAAGAAATGAGTGATGAGGACATTCGCTTTTCAAGGGCAATGAAATTGTCGCCTAAAGACTGATGCGAATTAAATAGAGACTATATATTTGCCTGGAAGCTTTTTCATGTATTTACTTTTCAGATTTAGGTCTGAATGTGGGGAATACGAAGTGCAACATTTTGTTACAGAGCATTTGCGAGTAAGCAATCGGTGGCGTACACATGTGGAGAAAAACGTCAACCAACTTGGTGAATGTATCGTGTTCGCTGGAAAATTCTGGGCTGAGACCCTGGACCATCCTTGCCGGTAGTGTGAAGTAAATTAGAGGAAAACTACATCAGTCAACATATGTAGTTGTACTAACTGACATTCCATTTATGGAGTATTTTTGATGAATTTGATAATTTGGAATACCTCCCTCAAGTCAAACGAACTAGTTTTAAGGCATCTGATTGGAATGAATGTCAGAATCAAGGCTGCCGTTAATGAAAGTTCCTTTATTGCTTCAAAAAAGGTTCCTGGATTAACTCGAATAACAATTTTCAATTTATAATAAACAATTAGCAATATTTACTTAGCCATCTCAGTTCACAAACATCGACATTCTACACTAAATGATGATTATGAATGCCGACCGGAATCAGCAAGAATATCTTTTGTCTCATTGTTTGTTCTCAGTCATCCTCGGTGTCTTAGTTTTTGTTTTAGACGAGTTAATTTAGTGAGTTTGAATTATGGTGATGTGAACTAGCTGCAAAGATCGTCTTTTGTCACGTTTGGATTTTCTCTTGTAGGGCTATGCGAAATATCGTGTCTAATCACACAATTCGCAAACTCTTGATGATTTGAAAACGACTACTCATCAACACATGGTCCAATTATTGCCATATATGTTTCCAAAAGTCATCGAACATTACTTTGGCAGGAAGTCCCTTGGAAGTGAAAGCCATAGTCCACAGACTGAGTAGCAATACGGTAATGGTATACAGACGGACCCATAAAAGTGTACTTTGAACTCATGGGACTCACGACTTCCTGGCAAGGAGCATCAGAGCCGTTCACAGGCCCTGAACTATTCTGCGTTGTAAGAGATCATGTCCTGAGAGAAGAATTCAGGGAAATAGAAAGAAGCAACTGGCCATAAACTTGGACAAAACTAATGGCATGAAGCAGGCTATGAAACTTTTAGGTCAGTACAGTACTTTTAGGTTTGAGGCATGTATCAAAATGAGCAAGAACAACCTCCGTATCCTAACAAGCTTCCTAACAAGACACTGCAGACTCAGTTTCCAGCATTTAAGGAAACTACGGTTATCAAAAGAAGGTAGAATACTAATATATTTAATTTATAATTGCATGTTCCAGCAACTTATTGACTTAATAATTTGACTGAAATCTAAATTATAAATCTGATTTATCTGAATTTACTTTCAAAACAAAATTAATGACCCTGGTTCTATACAGAACACCTAAATACTATACACATATGACGATCAAGCTTCTTACAAGCAAAAAACACCAAAACACAGTTGCATTACATACAGATGTCTTCCCGGCCCGAAAGTAAGAGTACTCATTACCCACAAGGAAATCGTACATCATGAGCTAAGGCCTACGTACATCACTTTTTCGTATTACATTCATATTTGCCTTTCCGTCTTATTGTTCGACTACTATGACATAATTCATACAGTTTCCTTGACGTGAATGACACTCATGTGCAGCTAACTGAATAACTTATTTCATTATTCAATTCTGAAGAAATGTAATACCCACTCAAGTACTCACGGCACAATCGCAGTGAAAGCCGAATGTCAAGTAGACCGTGTTCAGAAAAGCAATGCTTCCTTCACACTGAAGAGGAAGAGTTTACCTGCAAAGAAAAAAAAATAAAACACAAGATTAATTAACTATAAGTACAATCGTAATCGAATACACGAGAGGAAGGCAAAGACTGTAGACGTTGGATTGTGTGCGCACAACTAGAGCAGCAGTAAACTGCAGAGACAAAGAAGCGACCAATTAGTGCATTTTCTGATTTACCCAGTTACTCAATCATTCAAACACGAAATGTGGTGACTGGCGGGGAGTGTATATCGTGGGAGATTTGTTCGTCGGAGTGATCCCACTTGGAGTAAGCCAACTGTGACACACGGTGTATGCACTGACATGAGAAAAGTATTTATTGTCTATAAAATTTAATGTAAAACGAAACAGGAAGCCGGTGTTTTTGATTTAAATCACCGCCTTTCATTTAGGTCAATGATCTAGGGGGCCTGAACTGGAGCTACGGCTGTTTTGTTGGCTTGACGGCCCTTGGCGTGCTGCTTTTAGGTTCATGCAACAAGCTTGCTTGATCTTTCTCTACGGCTTAACTATGTACGTGATAGGAAGCCTTAATTTTAGCATTATCCGACAACGGATTGTTTTTCAAATCAAATCTAAGTCAATATCCAGTTTGAAAAAAAGCATATGGCAAGCAGATTAGAAAGACAATTATTTCCCGTAAAGCAGGAGCTTAAATTCGTGTTGTTTGAATGCACTGAAGTAACATTAGTGATCAAATTAGGTTTTATCATCCCAGTACTAAGTTTAGACAGTCGAACACCTGTCGAACCGATTGTGAGATTGCAAAGTGCCTGTGCCATGTGGTAGCATGAAGTGCTTCAACAATCTCACCACATTTTTTTAAATTTTATCCCAAAATTATCATTCCGTATGTGACCCGACAAATTTCAAATCTCCACTACTTATTAGCCATACTGTTGATTTGTTATATTTTCTTCGCAAGATACACTGGTGCATAAGATGAGAATTCTGAAGAATTGAACTTTTACTTTTAATACATATGTAATTTGTACGCAAGTTTACGTGTACATATAATCGTTGACATTGCGATTCCAGATATCCAGATTTTTGGGTATACGCTTAAATTCAGTAAGCAGGTAATCATTCCTTAATATTCTGTAATAAAGTATGAGCAAAATGCTAATGCTGATAGGAATGGTTCAGGTTCAATTGGATCAGGCGGACAGTTTTAATAGTTCCGATAGTTTATAATAATAGAAAGATATCGAAAGCTGACAGACTTTCAGCAGATTGCCACGCTATTCGGAGAATGGAGGCCTCAATAAAATTTTACTGGAACCAACTTATGGGGACGCAAGTAAAATCCTGTTGAAATTCGTGTTTTCTTTCAAACCAAATTTACACGTCGCGACTACTACTACGCCACCTCTACTAGAGATCTGTCTCTCCAACTATGTCTGATATCTACAACATAACGATTTATTTTATGGTTTGGACAAATTATGTTTGACCTTTTTAGCGCAACTAAACAGGAGGTTGTTGGTGAGATTTTTTGTTGTTAATATATATATACATATATTTTATAATTTATTTGAGTGTTTTAAGAGAAATATATTTTCAAAGACGAGTCACGAACATTCACCGGCATCAAAATACATTTCAATTAGACAATGTCTATAACGTGGTGTTAACTGTGGAAGAACACTGAGCTGCCCAAAATTAAGATATTTAAAATACGTGAAAATAGTTAGTAGTTATACTTAAATACGTGAAAATAGTTAGTAGTTATACTTAAATACTGAGTAGAGAGAGGTTAAATTCATTCCCACAAGGCAAACAACATAAAACGAAACCCAACGAAACTGACCGAAGTGATCTGTGCAATTCATTTTCGGGAATTTGCTAGATTGCTTAAGTTAATTGATTATAGATTTACACATTCAAGCATCAAATAGTATCAAAAAAGCTGACAAGTTGAGCTTGCTTAACAAGAGCATCAGAGCAAGTAAACAAGTTAACCGGATCCATGACTTCTCCTTGAAGTTCAACGCTTTACTGGAATTTTCTCATCAAACCTTCAAGTGATGTCGTAACCCTCGTAGGCAGGAAAGATATGTGATCCATGTTGCTAATAAATTGCAAATCAAGTACCTTCACCAGAACTGTTTAGTCTGACACTAATTGTTTCGAAACTATGCAAATTAAATTATTCTTTCCGCAATGAATATTAAACAGTGTCTAAATCGGTCAACACACTTTACAGGCAACAAATTCAAACAAAATGCATTCTCGTATTATTAGTAGAGTAAGATATTCCTAAAAATAACGACCATTGACGAAAAACTGACTAATCTTATAAACCCGTAAAGCAACCTGAAACCGACAAGTGTGAAACGTTTGCATATAAATGATAGTTTGACAATAAGCCGGAAAACAGCAGTTTAGCCACGAATTAATTTAAAAAAGACTGAGCAGTGCTCTGAATTTCTGTTGATGTTAGCGTGGTTTTAGAATTTTTAAAAGAAGTTTTTGATATTTTTTAAGACATAATTTATGGTCACCGCATCTTTAGTTGACTTGTCTCGAACCGTTTCAATTATGTTGTACCAATTCAAAAAAGACTACCCTAACAACATTGTAAAGTAACAAATCATCAGTGCACGACCGGGATCAGTCAGAAAATAGGTAATCCTCCAAACGCTTTCACCACTCCTCTTCAGATTGCACTGAAATTAATATTTCACCTCAAATGCGTACCTTTCCCAATCAAGCTAAAGTGGCATCACTGTTCGATGTGAGTATAACAAACATCGAACTACTACAAAAACAAGTTTGAGTCAAACTGTGCATGCAATCAACTCAACTCTCCCAAGCCAGACTTCAGTTTGAGACACACATGCCAAGTGTCAACGTCAGAGCGGAGGTTTTTCTTTCAAAATTGCGTGTTTTTTTTAGTGAAATAGACGTGCAAAGACCACGCCCATACGCGAGTGACACAGTGTTCCATAAACAAAAACCGTGATTTCGCATAATTTTACAACGTTAACGACATTTTGCCAAAATAAAAATGGAAAAAGTGTTTTCGCTTCTCTTGGTTCTATGTATGAGTGTGCACACGACAGTGGCCATCAATTGCTTTGTGTGCAACACATCGGACACCACCTCGCCATTTCAGTGTGGTGAATGGTTCGAGCGGTATGATCAGCCAGATCTGAAGCCACAAGATTGTTCAGCGGTGCATGAGGCACGGTATTGCATCAAGCACATCGGCCGCTTCGAGGGCGGTATCGGAGCAAAGCGTTACTGCTCATCGAAAGACCTGGGGAACTACTGTGACTACGTCCAGAACAAAGGTGATGCCATGGATTATCGGTCATGCATTTTCACATGCAGCTCAGATGGCTGCAATGCTTCAACTGCATTGAGTGTAAACAGCGTGCTTGCTGCCATGACAGCGGTTGTATTTTTACTTCGTATTTCTAATAAATTATTTTCTTAAGTTCTTCGCTAAGTAAACCGAACAAAATGTTGTTTTCTTTTGGAGATTGTCAGTTGATGTTTGCTTTTGTTGTGTATCAATATTTGTTGTTGGTCTCGGGTGGAGGGGAGAAGGTGTTAATGGTTAGCACTGAGATGATGAGATGAATCTGGCGTGACTAAGTTGATAAACACATGTTTCTTTGGGGGTTCATAGATACTGTATACTGATACGAGATATAGCAACCGCGTCGTTTGTTAGGTAAATGAGGTAAGTGCAAGTTGGACCTCATGTGATTCATTTGACGTAGAATTTAAAACGTGCAATAGGATGCTTGGGCATGCCCCATCTCCTTTTTTTTCGAAAAAAAGCATTGAATTTAAATTGATGACATTGTTAGTGACTGTTGGCCACCATATTTTCTCCTTCTCTGCTATTTTGATTGAACGACTAAAACTGTACCAATCCATACCTGCAAATATGTCCTTATGCGTTTGGCTTTTTTGCGTCAGATCCAAAAAAAAATCAAGACGCGTGAACCGACAGCCACAACCTATTCTTCGATTTCAAGGCCATATGTGACAGCGAGCACAGAGACGAGCTATTCACCGCCATGTCTAGTTTTCTTCGCGAAGTCCGTTCAGCTGTTAGTTTACGCTGATGAAATTGAAGTGATTGTTCGAACACAGCGAGCTGTCAATGAAGCCTGTTAGCATGTCAGGATATATGTCTCTCTCAACCAAGAAGAGGCATGGGCCTCGAATAAAGTCATTGGTCTGTATGTGTGAAAAGTTCTACGACAAGTGTTCGCCTTTGTTTGGATTATACCTCTTTGAGAAAGTTCAATTATGAACTAGGCCTGTACAGCGACATTAACAAAGCTCAACCAAATCTAAGTATCCACAGCCTAAACCGGCTTGACAGGTAAAGCGCTTCCACCGGAAGAATCGTTGACTCCGAGATAAGCATCCATTTGGGTACCGATCTAACGCCTAAGGTGAGCAACGTAGAGTACATGGACAACTTCGCTCCTACCCGAAATGCCTTGAACCCTGAATCTGTGGAACAAAGCAACGGCGGATTTCCGAGTCTAAGTTGGCGCACAGAAATAGAGAAGGACATCAACTAACTTGCAATTGGAAGCAGCTAGTCACAGATTGCGCCAGTTGGAAATCTCTGTTGGCTGAGGTACAGGTCTGCCTAGAACTTTAACGTCACACAAATAGGACGAAGTAAAATTTGAGACTGTCAAAATGGTGACAATACCAATCCACACTACAAACGACAGGACCGAATGCATGTCACTGTTAAGAGCGGATTTGGTTTTGCGGAATCATCGGTTCGTACAAGATGTAGAACAAAAAGGTCGGTTATAAGCAACTTCTACTGCCATAAGGCGGCTGTAGTGAATGCCGGTGATCCTAGAGGATGTCAATACGTCCATTAAAACGCATACCACAATGGATACTCAGCACGATATAGTAATATGTGCGATTGACCACGGATTGTGAACAGGACTGCCACAAATAAGTCCATCTTGGAAATAAAATACCCAACGCAACAACCAACTGCCTACGAAGCGGATGTCGAAATGTCGCTAGTCCAGCTGTCTGAACAGTGAATTAAGTTCAGGTTCACGCCAATTTAGATTTGTAAACACATAGTTGAAATTAGTGGAGAGGGATTGTTTCGACCAGAGTGTTCCGAAAAAATGCAAACAAATGCATCAAATTACCTCCTGTTATTATGTATGCATGAGGACAATCTCAATATTGGTGTTAATACTGAAAGGAGGAAAGCCAATTTAAATTCCCGATAATTAAAAGCCAATTAGTCTACTTAGTTGTCTCAGTTTCCGAAGAAGTTGTTAAAACAGGAATTATGATTTGCTAATGACCGATCTTCCCCGATGAGGTATTTGAGTTCAGAAGTAATCACATCACATCACGTCAAGTGCTCAGCAAGTACCAGCACGTCATAAATATGTTTGATCTAGGTAAATCCACATGACTGGTTTTTGCTCGATACCTCGGCTTTTTTTAAAATGATACATAGTTGATTAGTCATGAAATGTTTTAAAGTCTCCGCAATATTCTTACGCGAGATTTCCACAAGATTCTGCTCTTGATCCAGTGCTATACAACATACTCATTTCAGATTTTGTAAAAGCTTTTATCTTTCTGTTTCTTTTACCCCGACGACATATGCATTTTCTCTTCTCACACACAATTTATTTTATTTCAATTCAAAAAGCATATGAAAATCGGGCTCATTGAATCACCCTTTATCCCAGTTATTTCGATCCGGAGTAACACAACATGTTAACTGTCAATGATAATTTGATGCCTAATCGATCGATGGGATGACTTGAGAGTGTGTACAGTTTTTTTTCCCAGTATTTTTTGCTGAATCAGAACCCTACTGTGAACGATCCCGCAGGAAGAATGTACTTAGTCATCTCCAACCCTGGACACATATCCAAAAAGCCTATTACTCCCGTTACATTGTCTTGGGGTAACCAAATGTGAACCCTCTCAATTGTTTGATCTTCCCTACAATGCATTCTTCTCAACAGTCTCTTCTGTCACCTCCCCTCGATTACCATGCATCGACATCATGGTCGTGGCTATGAACTGTGACCTCAACGACGATAAGACTAAACAAACGTCATCAATCATAGACCTCTTTGATGGGCGTGACGATAAGACTTGCCTTCTGTCAGAGCAACGAAGATTTATGATTCCGCCCACAACGACATCCCGATCGTTTATCACCTGAATCTGTTCACAAAACAAGACATCCACATCCCGCATGCACCGCCTTTCAGGTTTGTAAACTATCTGGAATCAGAATATCAAGAGCATGTGTCGTTAATTACAAAAGTTATACCCGGAAGCTTATTACCGTAATTTCTATTAGCTCGCGTCTGTTTGATAAAAAAAAATTAAACAAAAAAAGGGGGAAATTAAACAAAATTCCATGCGAGCTGATAGGCAGAGGAGAGGACGCGATTCACTTGCATATTCAGATTTTTCACTTAAAATGTCTGGTGTCAGCTAATTAGTTGTTGTGGTGACTTCCCTGTTCTTGGGCAGTGCTGCAGCTGCTGATTGATTCTTATCTACCATGGCTGTAGGGGCATGCATTGCTGTCAGAATGTTACCAACACTGGCACTGGCTATGGCATGGGAGCATTCGCTTCGCTTCATCTCCGATGCGCCACTGGCTATGGATGCTATTCACGCTATGATGATGCAATTATTCCACACTCTCAAGTACGCAATAGGACTGACTTGAGAACAGAGATACATTTCACAATAAGACAGCTCGCCGAACAGAATCTCTGCATAGATCGCTACAATCTCTCGCGTTATCTGCGGGACGATGTATCTGTATCTGGTGAGGAATCTCTCCCCGGGCGAGAGCCAAGCCTTCTGATCACAATTCGCGATTGTAATTAAACGTGTAATTAAAACCAGTCTATCTAGTTGCTGGTGTTGTTGGTGTTGCTGGTGGCGAGACGAAGATGAGCGTGCTGCGTAAATAGAGGTGCCATCCGCGGCTAGTTGTAGGATGTCATTTTGAGAAAGTGTTGACGCGGTACGTTGGGTTCTGCCAGTGCTTACTTTCAACGCGTTGCTTAATGACTTGCTTCTTGTTGTTCCAATGGTGAAGAACCTGCGCACCCAAATGGAAAGAGAAGCCAACTCTGAGACTACGCCTGAGTCTCTGTGTGGTTTTGTCTGACTGCGAATTTGTCAGGCGGTTGTCTTCTCTAAGAACTTGTCTCTCGTCAGTGACTAGGTGCGGGGAAATCCAACAGAAAAGTGAAACTTCCATCTTAAGAAACTGCGTGTGAGTCCAGTGAGATGAATACCCCGGTAATGAGGATAGGGAGCCATAAACGTCGTTTATAGGTCTCATTTTGTAATTCCATGCAGAATTACCCGGCAACGAGTATGCTTATTAAACGCAGATTCTGCTTGGGATGAGATGGAGTTTATGGTTACTTCACACAACTGAGACAGCGAGTTGCCGGAATCGTTAATTAGTCGAGCGACGTTTGTGGGCATAGAATGCTGGCTGAGAAAATCCTAGACACAATACGTGGAACCATGCCTCGTAAAAAGAGCGGTTGGTTTGGCTTAAACAGAATACTAGCGAAAATGCTGAATTATTCCATTAAGTAAAGAAATGCTTTTAAGAGTTCTTCATCAATCCTTTATGGCGGACCATTCGTTTGGTCTCTGGTTTCGAAGGTATTTGAAGAAGACGCCGACTTAGAGACTTGGACGTAAATACATGTATTTGCTTAAAATCTTGACTCATGCAATTCACGTAATTGGCTCTGCAAGAATCTTTCATTGCGTATACATGACGCCATTCACGATAACATAGAAGATAATGTCATCGCCGACGAAGGGGTTCATCCCCCGTTCATATCGAAGACAGAGCTCCAAGCGGTCTTCGAATCACTTCAAAAATAAAAAAAATCAGTTGCAATCGACGGGATCTCGAATATTTTGCTAAGACATCTTCCCCTAGATCGCCGTCAAGAAGATAATCTGCTACATGGCCCGCATCCGGCCTATGCTCACCTATGACTGTCCCGTGGGGTTGAACGTGAGTGCAAGCTTGATGGAAAAGATTCGAGTGTTTGAGAGGGCTTTTCTTAGGGCTTACCTTCGCCTTTACAGAACGCCAGATTCCCAGAATATTCGAGGTCATACTGCCAGAGCGGTGAACTGGGCCAATAACCTGATCTCTGGGACTTACTACATCAATCCTCAATACCACGAAAGGGTCATAACGGCTTCGTCCCATCAGAAGCATTCCTCCATTTGGACAAGCACGGTCTGATACAAAATGAAAATACGGTACCGCTTCTCTTCCACATCGCCCGTTAAACTGCGGAAACAACTTGTAAATAGTTTAGGTACGTACTTGCGTATAGCATTATATATACATATAGGTTAGCATATAACTTTTAAATAATATCAGTTCTGTTATTGTTTTTTGAAAGTTTTCTTAATTTTAAATTTGTACAGTCAAAATTCATGTATGTAGTTTTAAACATATGCATTGTTAGGCTAAGTCGAAAATCATAGATTAAGATTAAGTTCGGCTTAGAGTACCCGCAGAGGGCAAGTAAATTAGAAGTAGTAACACTATTCGTTCAACTAGTTTTAAGCATTTTTGTTATGAATTCCTGTTAACAATAATGTCATGTCCGTTTGGGAGGTTTTGGTGTCATAACACAATTTAATAGGTTAGATACATTGAAGTAAGATTATTCTATGGTAATGTCCATGAATTTATCAGACCTATCGTCATGTAAATGGGAAAGCATACATACAAATTTTATTTGATGCTACTTAGCGTCAGTCCGAGTACTTGGGAGTAGGTGTCATGTTCTCGAACAAAAATGAAATCTGTTGTTCACCAAACGGAGACAAAATGTCACAGTCGTACGCTATAACTTGATATTTTCTCCGGCAAACTTGAACTCCATAATCAACAACTGAAGGTTAACCTTTTCTGATGGTTAAAACATCCTTATTTTCAAAGAAGTACGAACCATTAACATCACCAGAGAAAATTACATACCATGCAGTAACTTGCAGCGAATGGAAATGCGTTTACGAAATACAAGCCTTGATGATGTGGTTCGCTATGGACGTCCACCCACACAGGCGGCGAAAAAGGCTTGGAACTCAGTGCAAAAGAACCATTGTGGATAATGGACCACACATACCTTTAATGACAAAAAAAATCTGAATTTATTTAACTGAGAAGTTATGTTATGACCTTGCGTCTTCTGACTACCATCCGTTCCGCTTTCTGCAATATAATTTGGAATTTGTCCATGATGGACATCATCTGATGGATTAAATATCTATTTTAGTTTTTATACCGAAAATATTTATTTATTCGTAACCCCAAAAAAACGTAGATGTTATTGAACAACACAAAAAGTAAAATTTACGAAGTTATTCGTATTTTAAAACGATTAAAGCCCGGGTAGCTTGTGCTAAGTCAATTTGTATTAGCAATATAATTTATTATATCTTAATAAGGCCTAAATAATAATAAAAAGATTAAAACTGCACACATATTGACTAATGGCTATAATATTTCATACTTCGTAATAAATTCCTGTTTTAATTCTGAAAGCTTCTAAAAAATTGGAAATAGACATTTTTTGTATTTCATTTACCAAAAAGCCAATAATTAGTAAATTGTACAATACATCCTGTTTTTCTCGCCACTGCAATTGATCATCCGTGCAAACCAATGCCAACATCAGCTTATTCCATTTGAACAGTCACCAGCCATTTGCAAACAGAAAAAGTTTTAAGTGACTTGCGTCATCTACACCATAAAAGTTCAATTAACGAATCACAGCAATACTCTGTCATGTCATTGACAGCGGTGATCTACAGAGAACTAGGGAGTTTATTAAGGCATGATTTTAGCTTCGACGCCAACGCTGTGTAGTGGGCTTAACGAAGAGCAAAAGCCTGACTAATGTGCGTACGGGGAAAAATATGAATCAAAGCTCTGAGTGAAGTCGCCAAGTGCGCATTCTTTTCAATGGCATTCGCCAACTCCATTGGTGTCAAAGAAATATGGCTTTTAATGGTAAACTGGACAAAATCCGTCACAGTGCAATCCAAATATGGAGACACTTGGACAAACTAGTCTGCACAAATGTCAGTGTGAGCCATGGGCGTTAAAAACACAAACACACACAGTCGCTGTCAACCTCTGGCATGAGTGACGTGACTCATTAGCACCTTCTCAGTTTCTTATGTCTTTTCATGACAAACATTGCAAACTGAAAAAAGGAAATAAAATTAAGCACATTTAAAAAAATAAAAAATCGTATATACGAGGGAACATGTATATGTAAGTGCTTATACATATATACGCTTATTCACCGCATCGTTAAACGACACAAGGAGAGCGCGTTGGTCGCTCGCCGAAGCTGCTGCCGACTTGCAGCACACGGTACAAGAAACACCAAGAAACGCAATACGAACGAAAGGTGAATTCGCAAAACAGGATGTCTAGCTTCCTGAGTACCTGCGCCATCACTGTCTTCGTTATGGCACCGCATCCCGAGCGGCGCGTTCTCTCTCACACACACGCACACACATCAACACGCACGCAGAACGCGCCGCCGCGCCGTGCTTAATCCCGTGCGTACCTATTCAATGCCATATCACCGTCTGAATTTTATTATCCAACCTTTTTGTTGATTTTGTGTGTACTTCATTTGGTCGCTACAACGCAGCGCCTCGCTTTCGGTACCCAAGGCATAAGCATGAAAATGTCAATGACACCAATATATAATTTGAAGAGCGGTCTCAGGCGCCCAAGTGTGTGTGGCAGGTGATTTCGCAGGTCCGCCTTTGGAGATTCACTTGTATTTTTTTCCTTCTTCTCGTCGTTTTTATCTTTTCATTGCCCGGGGTGTTGGCCGAGGTGCACTTGTGTGCGCCTACCTCCCCATAAAAAGGTAAACGCCACAAAAGTTTATCTTCGTGTCTACACACACACACGCGCGCAAGCGAGCGCAAGTACTTATTCGGAAATTATGAAAATTATCGAAAGGAAAATGATCTTCAAAAACAAAAAAGTGTCTGTGCCGACAGGCGGCGACGCGACAACGACAACAGTGTGGGAGATCGCAGAGCCCGCCAGCCGAGACCGTGTCTGTAGAAAAAGTGAATGAGGCTGGCTATTATGTGGCAGATTATGACTGTACGGCCGGGTGGGCTCAGAGAGTGGAATACGTGACCGAGGAACAATGAAACCTCAGAGTCATCCCGAAGATGTGGCGAATTCGTTGGCGGTGTGTGACTGCTGGTGCGGGCGGCAGACGGCAGAGTGTTGGTGTATCTTTCGTTTGCAGTTGTAATACGACACAAAAAGAGCAAACGTGACCTTCTTCCGATAGCTATGCTAGCAAGTAGTTTCGCTTTTGGTCCGAAGAAAGTGTTAGCACCGGCTGTTTCTTTTGTTATTCATAGTTGTTGTCTATTTCTAAAGCGTTGTCTGTATTTAATGACTGGAGCTCTGAGATACAGTCGGTTTGGAAGATTATGAATGCTTCGTTCTTATATGAAATGAGAACATGAAAGTGAGCGTGGGTACTCTCCGAAGAGATGAGTCTGAAATAGATTGTCTCAGAGAAAGGTATCTATCTCGGATGAGACTTTTCTGGGCAATGAATGAAGGGAAACACAGTCAGACTGTCAGATTGTTTAAACATTCAATCTGAGATTAATCAGATACATTTCTCTGACCTTGTCGGTCTATCGCATTTTGCCTTTTGATGCGGCAATAACATTTCCGTTGACTGCAGTTTGAATGCTGGAAAAGTGGGTTTTTGGATTCTTATGGAAAAGTGCAAGAAGAAAAATAAATCAGATGAATACGGTCAGAGTTTTCCGTGGCCTGTTTAAATAGATCGGCTTATTATAATGTCTAAGACGTTCATAATGGAGGAAAACTTTTCCCGGGCCGAACAGCTTTGCTCTAGTTTTTTTTCCCAAATTGTCCAGCTTTTTCGTGTGACCCTGATCGATGTTATTGGAAAGTGAGAAAATCAAAAGGTTTACATATGAGTAGAACACTGCCTCAATTTTTGTTTAAGCCTAAACATCATTTTTGTATTTATGTATATTTTATATTATTATAACAAAAAGTATTAGCCGCCCGTCGAGATTTTAGAGTATAAATAAATTTATTTTTTATTTCAGATTTATTATTTTTATATCGAAGAAAAAAAAGAATGTCAAAAAATAATAAATTACATTAATCATATACAGCAAAAATTGGCGTTTAAAATCTCCCGTAGCTCGATTAATTTCACAGACACAGCGAGTTATTGGCTGAAATCATAGTTAAATCTATGGTGCATACAAAATGAATTTAAGTTAAGATTATTCAGTTCAAGAAAGACAATTCTTCAATTTTCAAGAAAACTGGTATTTTTGATGTACCCACTTTGACTGGACGCTGTCGACTGTTGAAACTTTGCACAGAACTGAACGTACAGAAAAAGTATGTCTATATGTTTCTATATATTGGACTTACTGGAAGTACCTACTTTCTATTGGATTTGAAATAGGTGTCCTAATCTTGAAAGCATTCCGTGGTATCGTATGCATGAATAAGAAGACAACAATAGCTATCCAATGAAAATGAAGATTATTCGTGGCAAATGCCTCTATGCATATCGTTCAGGCAACATTACTCTAAAACGACTCCTTTTTGAATGGTGAGACAGGTGTTCTTAGGACCTAAAATATGACATCATATGCCTCATACAATTAACATGTTATAATGCCAAGTTTTTTACCAGTTTTCTTGGCCAAACTAATTAGAAAGTAAATTCAGACAAAATAAAAAAAAAAAAAAAAAAAAGACCATAGTCTAAGCCGAAAGGCACAAAAATTTAGTTCAGAATAGCTTAGAGTACCCGTATAGGGTCAGTAGGTTAGATGTAAGAACGATTGTTAAGTTAGTTAAGCTAGTTTTAGTTATTTTTGTCTAGCATGTAAGAAAAATGAATTATAAAATAAAACAAAAACGAACGAAAAAAAAAAAAAAAAAAAAAAAAAGAACAATTAACATGTTTGTCCATTTTTATTTTCAGAAAAGCGTCCCTATTCAAAAAGACACTCTAACTGTGTCTATGAGCTACAGGCGCGAGCATCAACACTCAACACACATAACCTGGATTAGAGATCTGGCTCTAGTGGTCTAGGCGTTTTTGGTGCGTTAGGAATCCAGCCACAACCAATGTCCCTCCAAATGCAAATATCTCTAGCAAATTATCGGAGGAGTTAGCAGAGAGTAAACATGAGATTTTAACTTGCATTCATCGACTCCGAACAAGTGTACAATAACGAAAATTGCTAAATTGACACTCGGCCATTGAACTTCCAATACGATAGACGCTCTTTGTTCGCTTATATTTGTCATGGACACAAAACTGGAACATTATTTACCTTTCGAATCAAGTTTTATACTTTATCCATAAACAAGTAAATATACATATTGACCGAAAAAATAACGCCTGTGCCTTTTATAAATTGCGGTCAACTGACGCCTTCGGTTCAGAATTCGTTAAAAATACACATTAAACGAAACAACACGAAAAAACGCCTTCGTCACATAATTGCTTTTATTTACTAATCAATATGGTGGTGACATACAATTTGAAATTATTGAGAAAGCAGAGGACTGTCACAAACCTTCGCGTCGACCGGTATTTAATGACTTGATCTAGACTCTGTTCAGCAACAAATTAGTGTTTGGCTAAAAGCATTGTATTATGACTCGGAGTGGATGACCAACTTTCAATGACATAGTGAACAACTATTACCAATTTGTATAATCTTCTTTAGGTTATCATACATACTAGGCTCGATAATTCTAGAGCCTGGCTAGCTATTAATGTAAAGAGCGATATATTTGCTGTCTATCAGACCCTTTCGACATTAAGTGTAGTCTCTTGTATTGATTTAACTTCTGTCAAGAATACACTCCAGTGTTGGGGAAGTGTGAGCGGCTTCTTCCGTTTTTGACCCGTATGTGTAGTGTTCCAGTTCAGTCGTGCTTCTAACCAAGTCAGCCGTCCAATCACCCCTTTAGGACGCTAAAGCTCATTCTTCAATAGTCCTCGATAGCATGTCCGCTCCCGGATTATTCGTGTTAGGAAGTTTTTTCCCTTCTTAAGTTCCTTTAACCGTAAGTCTTAGCTTGAATATGTGACCGTCAAGTACCCAACGATGTTTAATTCTCAGTTCTAGCCACCGAAGATAACAAATCAGCAGCGCACCACATCTTTATGACCATGCATTTTTAGTAGTCACATATTTTAATTGTAGTTGGCATCATCTTGCAAATGTCAAATTCTTCAAACCTCAATACAGTAGCAACCCAAATCCCATTACTGGACTCTAAAGGATCTGCAGCAATGCATTTCTTCACAGAAATTCCTTTACGCTCCCAAGGCAGACGCAGTGTCATTTATCAACCGAGGCGATTACAATCTCGCATAAATGACAGCTCAATGAATCAATCAACTTTAAATGTTTCCAGATTAAGAACTACTTCCTCAATCGAACTTCAGGTACACCCGAGGGAATGATAGCGATAATATATATGTACCTTCACGCAGGAATGTTCAATTTCCACGCCTCATGTCTTCGCTCAAAGCGACAAGGATGAAAGTGTCTCCAACCATGTTTCCATGTGTCATTGGCCATGTAAGATGCAATGATTTATGCACAACGCATGTGTGCCATCTAATTTAGTGACAATGACATTTTCCCGTTGCTCGGCAATGCAATGCAATCCATTGAGAATGCGCAGCTTCCTAGACAATAAATTTGCATCCAGAACTGGACTGGATTAATGCATGTATGCTACCTTGTCGCATCACTACGAGTTCCTGAAAACCGATTCTTCATCTCAGATTAAATTGAAAGCAAACCGTTTCCAATTAATCGTTTACCACGCACTCGAGCCCATGATGCGACCCCCCGAGGGGGACGAACGCAGTAATTTGCATGCAAACCTTTTTTCTTTCTCTCCACGCACAGGCCATGGGCGAATTGGATGACACCGCTCCAGAGAAGTGCGTACACGACAGACAAGTACTCCATAACTGGACACTGTGAAAACAGGATCAAAACCGTATGAAATTAATAAACATGCCTCTCGCGAATTAGTCGGATCCACGGACAGAACTATTTTGCATTTTATTGCCGTGCGCACCATATACATCTGCCATCTGCAACGGATGTGTATCTGGGTGTGCTGCTTCGCTGATCGCAGCGCAGCGCCCAGATCGCCTGTGAGAGACACTTTAGCTAATTTGAAAAATATGGCATTCCATGCTCGGTTGTGCACTGAAATGTGGGGAGCCTCTGAATTTATCAGTCTCACCGGGCATGGAATCTCGTTCGGAAAAAACGTTTGTGCATGTGAGCGGGAGTGGACAGGGGTGTGGGGTCTGCTTTGGAGTCACGCATTGGCACAATGACCTACAATGTCGGGGACAGGATACAAGTTGGACGGTTTCAGCTGCAAGACTGTTTACGTTTGGGAGTAGAGAGTACATTTGCTGTCGTGGACATTAATCGACTGATCGATTTGAGATCGGTTAAGGGATCATTTTAGGTGCAAATAGCATTAAAAATTAAGAAAACCGTTCAGCTAACAGGTAAATTAATTGCACTACCAACTGATTGAACTAGCGAGGTGATCAGTATTTATAGGACAACTGTCTCTAACGAGTATATGTTTATTGTTGTTTTCGTGGAATGACGTGTGACAGTCAACCGGCATATCAACTCCTTGATGTCTGTAACCGTATCATTTTTGTTGATCAAATAAGATAAGTTAACAATTTATCTTCCATTCAGTCATAATATGCAATTCTAAACAGCGGCAAGCCTAGCATTCTGATACTTCTGTCGAACTGCTGCTACGTAGTTTTAGCTCAACCACTAGTAGAAGGTGATGCTGAGTTTAGTCTACAATCCTTTGGCGAAATATTCTTGCTTGTTAGATCCCTCGATTACCTCGATAAATTTATGTTAAACCAGCGACAAAGTATACAACTACACTTCATTTAAATGCTTAACATCGGCGTCTCTACCTGTTATCCGGCCAATGAAAAGAGTTCAGTGACATCACTCCAATCTGGTAACCTCTTATCGAAGATCTATGTTGGTCCCGAGATTGTGGGATAACGTAGCAGAAAAGTATACTACGCCATAACCACCTTGGAAAACAAAGATACAGACATATTTGCCAGAGTAGAGTAGGCTGAATAAGGTGACATCAACCAAATCGTCGTGATAATTTCCAAGAGATCTGTTTAAATTAATGCGACTGTGCTGAGGCCCTGCGTTTATGTTTGTTGCATCATCTTCTTTTGGTGGAGCTCGAGCTGGGCTCGGGATTAGCTTCAATTCAATTCGTGTTGTATCGCATTGTTGTTCCAAGTCGAACCTCGAGCCTCACTCCTCTAAGAATAGGCAGTCCGAGATAAAAGCATGGCCTTCAGAGGACTGTCACTTTCACAACAACCCAGGTGCGCATTTGAACCTCACATTTCATTCTATCGACCAACATCTAACCCTCGTTTGTTGAGACTTCCGCATAAACTGATAACTCGTAAGACAATAGAGATAAGGTCAGAATGCCTTTGAGTAGCCTTTTCCACACTTATCTGTATAAGGATTTGTATATACATAAACATAAACAGAAACTGCAAGCTGATGACAGTTACAATCTCGGAAATCGACAAATGTAGTCTTGAACTGAAAAAAATGCTTGAGGGTTTGATTGTTTCCTTGATGGGGACACAACGCAGACCACAGGGATAGTGGGCAATGGACCGTGATAAAGCTTTTTTTCTTTATGCCGTGGCCAGTCTGCCTATACCGGGACTGTAATGATGTTTGGTGTGATGGGGAATTGAGTATTCACCGATGTCAATCAAGGAGGGGCCGAGAATGTATGCTGGGAGCAAGCATAAACATATGTAAATACGCGAAGTATTAGGTTTGTATGAACTCAACTAATTGAATTCAAATGTTACGGTTACGTTTAGACAAGACATATCTTTAAGTCAGCTTTATTAATGAAAGATTGTATTGTAATGAATTACTTTTATGTTACAATTTGCCTCAATAAAAAAACTTCAACTTCAATCAAGGAAGAGAGGAAAAAAACACTTCCCAGACATCTTGTCGCCAAGCCCTGGCTCGCTTCACTAACGTCTCTATTTTTAAGACAAAGTCCCTTATAAACCCAACTAATTACAAACATTAGAGGGTAGACAATTTTATATTACACTGTAACAAGTTTCGATTACCCACAAGCTAGGCTGGCATCTGCGGAACCCGTCTGCAAAGGAGAAATTAATTTGAGAACACACATACCACATGCATAGATGTACATATATTCACTTGCAGACGAGTCCGCCAAAGGTTTGGTCGGTCTTGGTCTTGAACAACACGCCCTAAGGGCTGTGCGAGGAAAATTTTTCATGAACGTCCACCGCAGAATACTTGCACTTGCGTCAACTTTTTTGTTCTTCATGCCGGGCAAACCTGAAGCCACCCGGCTGCTGCTCCGTGGCAGACTCCTTTATTATGTTCTGCGCACATACTTTGGTCAAAGATAAAAGGGAGCCAGGGATGGGTACAGCAAAAATAAAACAACAAAAAAAGTCTAGCGAAAGAGAAAAATTACAATCCCCGAGCAGACTGTAATTATTTACCTTATGCGGCCGCTTCGGACCGTTTTTGTTTGCTTTATTTCTTTTTTCTTTGTTTTTGTGTTATTTTTGCTTTTTTTTGAGTGATATTAACCTACCGCGGGATCATCTTCTACTTCGCGACGTTCGTCGTGGTCGTCTGCGGCGATACGTTCGCATTTGAAATTCCAGAGACGCTTTAAGTATGGCAGCCGCAACCATGGTGCGCGGCACGGGGAATTCATGGACCGGCATTTTGTTTCAATCTTATGCTTTGTCGCTGAAAATGGTCGTGCATATGGGTGTAATCAGCCGCAGATTCTTGTATCGGTAACCGGTACAGAAAAGCAACAAAAAAAATCAATTTGTCTCGAATGCAAGGGTGTGCATCCTAAGGCGAGAATTAAAACAAAAATATAAGTGGACCTGTTTGAGGAGCAACAGTGGGTACAGCTAGAGGCGGTAAAAAGTCCCTAAAAGCAAATTTACACAACTCATCAGATAAGTTGAGGTTAAAGGTGTAGATGGAGACTTGGATTTTGAGTCTCTTACCAAAAGCGTTCCGTGTCACAAGACAAAGCGGAATGATGGCCAGGACAAGACCAGATGAAACGACATAATATTATTCATCTCGTTCAGCTTCTTCAGATGTCATCAGAATGACAAGAGTTCTAGAGAAGAGGATCATCATCGTGGTCCATGTTCAAAGTATATTTTGGATCATATTTGAACTCAGAGAATTTTCGTTAGAAAAACATGCGTTGGTGCGGCTTCTATAGTTTTGTCTACATTTTTATTTAATGCGACTTCATTTTATCTCTTCATCAGCGGACAAACTGCATGAAGCCACTCACAGAACTGACACATGACTCTAGATCAAACTGCACCAATACGGGCACAGATGACAACATCTAGGCTTATTCTGTGATGTCTATGTGAGGCTCCAACGCCCGACTAGAATCATTACGTTGTACAGCCCTTACATTTTGTGACTTAATCTTTTCCTCCAGATTCCGTCAACGCAAACAGGATTCACGATCGCATTCAGACTAAGGACGTCTTAAACCACTTTGAAACTGTCCTTGGCCCAGCGCCGTCGAGGAAGACTGATATGATCAGCTTGGTGATTCGAGATTGCCTCTTGGTCCCAAAGGAATAGCGGTGAACAAGAATTATTCTCCGCTGAATTTCGACACGAACATTAATGTTAACGTGGACGAAGTCCTTCACTACCTCGAAGTTATAGATGCGCATTGTGACATTCTGGCCAAGATGACAAATGTGACCGGATGACTGGCGTTAAGAACATGCACTGCCATGTCTGACTGGTTTTACTCTACGAATCGTTCTAATGTACATTGACTTGCTGACAAAGGAGGCACACGCATACACATAACCATTCTTTAGACCTTTAGCAGAGGCACAGGTCAATACATTAACTGAAACGACAACTCCTTGATTGTAGCACACCTTTACCTTGTGATGAGATCACTTCTGCTATCACATACAATTTTAAAACAGACACAGAGAGAAACTCAAGAAACTCTTGTCAAAGCGAATTTAATCCCATGCAATACAAAGGCAGTCTTAAATCTCAAGGCAAACGACACCAAGTACAATGACACAAAGAAAGCCAGTTTCCAGCAATGGATTTCGATTGAAAAGACCTCCTCCCACGACTAAATGTCAACACGTTCTTCAGACAAGTGGTCACAATAATTGATAGCAATTCATCATCCGACTGACAGTGACAACTCTTAACCCATTTACAAGGCAACAATAGAAGAACCAGCACACATCGGATTTCACCAAAGTTGTCTCTTCTTTATTTCATTCATCCTCAGTGTGTGTGTGTGGGTTCAGCAACTTTAAATATAAAGCTAGCATGTCCAAAATGGTTCAACTCGAATGCCTTCATGCTGAAATATGTTTGGGTTTGCGTTTTGCAGCATTGATATGCCAAGCGGATAGCCAGAGGAGAACCAAAATACCTTCTAAAGCGAAGCCGAAAAACCGTCTATTACCCAACAATACTTATGCAAATATTCACCGTTGAGTGGTTCAATGTTTATCAACACTAATCGAAAACCGCTGAGATGGAGACTACCCGACACGCATATTTAATTAAATAATTTTCCAACAATCCAGCAATTCAGCCAAACGGAAGACAATGGCAATTATTTTCTCAGAACAGTGCCAGTATTCAGGCACGAAACCAAACAAATAAACAATCGCACATGTTTGTTATAGACTTCAGCGTGTATTTGTTTAAACAATTACTGGGTCAGTGACATTTGAAAATAGAGGAGTACGAGCCTGCGAAGCTTGAAGAACATTTGAAGGTCCATCTGACCCGTCCGACTGTTTGTGGCCGCACTTGTGTGTCAATCAGTGTTCTCCCATCGAAATGTGATTATCATTTTGGTTGGTGTGTGTGCGTGTGTCAGAGCCTCAAGTGTCACGGTTAGCTAGCTCCGAGGCACTTCATTACAGACGAACACAGAATCTTACCCGGAGTCTTATTGTTGAATTTAATTGCCGTGTGATCTTAGTATTTGCATAAGTGGCAGCGCCGTCTAGGTCTCTCTAATGGCAAGGCGAACCGTTCGGAGATGAGGCGAATATGCAAATTATGATTGCATTTTTGATTGTTTAAACAGAATTAATTAATTGTAAAATTGCCAAGTGACAAACTGTTCTTTTACGGGATATGCGTTCTAAGAACTCATCGATTTGCCACGAAGATGCGACAGAAGTTCGATAAGTTTGCCCACATGTGGTGATCTTGGAAACTGTGGTCAGTGAGTCATGTCCACCACGCACATTTCAAATTCGCCACAATGTCAATGTGTTATTTATGGATTATGACTGATTATTATTTAAACCCTGTGTCAGTGTGTACACATTCTTGACGGATCCCTGATCTTTGCCATGACATAAAACGAAGGTCTAAACGGAAGGACAGAACGAAACACTATCTTAATTTGTCACGTGACGTGAAACATTTAATCTGACTGTTTATTCGATTAAAAATAAATGTGTGCCTGTGGCCAACAAAGCGGTCCGTGAATAGATTTGCATATCACAATCGTTGAATTGTAAATTTGAACGAATTTGTAGGTCAGGACTTCTGTGATTTTTCTTCTTTTTCTACATTTAACGACAAAACGGAAAAGAATCGAATATGAGGAGGCAAGGCTCGGCGCAATGCAACCAAAATATTCAAATTCGTTCGTTTAAACGATGTCATGGAATTCCCTGACTTTGGCACAGAAACTGTGAAGATTCGAGAGTCATTGATTCGATTTCGAGAGTCCATTTTTTCCTTTGTATTACCAACTTTCTTCGCCTATAAGATCATGTCTACCGAACGTCTTATTAGGCTTTCTACCGCACTAATTGGCAAGTTCTAGTCCAGATTCATAACACGGCAAATCGACTATATGTCAAATATTTTCAGTTCGGCAAATCCTAGAGAAGACTAGCGTGTTTATTGGTACAGTCGATCTGTTTATCGCGTTCAAAGTGACATTCGCATCATGTTTCTTAAAATATACGCGATGCACTTGCTCAACGATGTCCGAACCTTTTCCGAGTTTCGTGAACTTGATGCGCTGTCGTATATTTTCTTCAGTCTGATTCCTACGTAGTGCAGTAGACAACTGTAACCACGGTAGGCACTGTCTTCTAGTACACTGTCCAGGATTTTATGTGGATTGAAGAACAGGCGAAACGTGCTATATAAGATAACTTCAATAAAGACACAATAAAATATACATATACATATATATGCTGTTGGGCAAGAATCGTTCCGCCACAAGGCTCTACTTTGCTTTGTGGAAACAACTGGGATCAAAACTCCCGACTCGAAGCAATAGGCCGGAAAGCAAAAATCGCTCAACTACACTGACTCGGCCAAATTAAACGCATGGACATCAATGCTAAGACGGTCTTCAAAGCCGACCCACCTGAGTCGAGATGGAGATGATGACCGAATCTTCAGTGTAAATAAAGCTTGGTCAGACCGTCAATGAAGGCAGCTATAGCTTGCTACGAAGAGCCTGAGACTGATAAGTAAGAAAGTAAGCAACAATTCCTAAATGTAAGTCTTCTTCCATATGTAAGTCAATCTTTTAACCCCTATACCAAGCACCTGATCTTCAATAAATAATTACCTATTTGTAGCCCCAGTGACTTATTCATAGATCACACATATTTTACCTCAATGCGGTCTCTTCAATGTTGTAATACACGCCTTAAATGTTTCCACCCAAAATTTGATGGCATACGGTCGATTTATTGAAGCCACATCTCATTCACAAAACCAACACTCAACTGACGCTCAAAGAGTCAATAATCACGTATAAACAGCGCTTTCCTTTGATCACCGCCAATCTGTGGTCAACATTTTTGAAGAAATTTGGACCAATGATTCCGACAGCACACCAAACACTGACGTTTTGTTGACATAACGGTGGGCCTTTATTGACTTTTTTAATTCCAAATGCAACAATATTGCTTGTTGACTGAGCCATTCAATGGAACATATATGCGCCTCGGCTCAACAAAACTGTGTGTGGAGAAAGAGGGTCAAGAATGCATATTCGATCGAACGTATGACGCACACTATGGTGAAGGGTGTTTGACACTTGACATGGTACTGAACAACGCAGTCAGCCATAAAAATACGGACGTTCCTGGCACTTTCTGTACAAAGTGTATTGAATATTCACAGATCTTTTGTACAGCTATGAGAGTAGTTAAATGGGTTGTGTGTGTAAGATGAACGTTTTATAGGAACGCAATTGTCACTTGGAGCCGGTTTGATACAACAGCTCGGATATGTGGCTCAAAAGATTGTTATTAATGTTGAGGTTACTAAAACAGTCAAGTTTACTTCCAGGATATTATGTTAGTCATTAGACTAGATTTAGCCAACTCTCACTTAAGACCCAATGGACGCATTGTGGTTCAAGGATATTACGAAAAGATTGGAGAAAGGATTTGCCAAACACAACATCAGTCCTCTAGATCTAGACAGGGCTGGGCAGGCACAAATAGACCTATTACAGTTTCTCTTTCTGCATACTGTTGAGGCAGTGAGCGTTATGCGGATTAACTAATACGACCGCGTGATCCCCCGTCGGCCACAATTCCGTTGTTAGTTTTGTGATACCCGTAGGGACTCTTCTTAGGAGATCATCACATTTTGCAATGTTATATGCCGATCATGTCTTCTGACTAAGGCAGCCCGAAATAAGAAATTATCTTTTCTGAACAACGCTATGTGCCATCCCAGTCCTGGCCATCTTAGTCTAAGTACA
This sequence comes from Eristalis pertinax, assembly GCA_907269125.1. Taxonomy (NCBI): domain Eukaryota; kingdom Metazoa; phylum Arthropoda; class Insecta; order Diptera; family Syrphidae; genus Eristalis; species Eristalis pertinax. The sequence goes on from OU026148.1 coordinate 28,134,757, forward strand.
TAAAATGACAATTTAAAGTTAAGTGCCATCAAAAATGTGCTACCCTGATTGAAGATGAAGATGGTTTTTATATAAATAGCTGTGGGTGTGGGTTTCTTATCGGTGAGAGAAAAGAGCTCATGCCAAGCCTTGCTAGTTCATCAGCTTTGCATTTACCCGTAAGGTCTCAACTTTCCGTTCATATTGAAATGTTAAGATATATCGTCAAAAGACAGTCTACAATTAAGAGTATCCCATTGATCTTGAGGCAGTACAGTGCATTTTTGATCTCCATGATCTTTGCGAGCATGTGGGCAACGTAGTAAAGGACGCCGACTTCTAAGGTAGCTCTCGAAATTTAGGTGCTGAACTAACTATAAGCAGTTAGCTAGAGATTGCATATATAGTTTTTGAGGTCCATGTCAACTCCGACCTGTAGTGTCCCATGAAAAGGAAGATGCATTTTGCATTCTTCTCAGAGGGTGGAGATGTCGTCATAGCGACACACTTTCTTTAGACCGCCACAGCTTCTGCTGTCTTGCATTGCATGGTGGGCTATGTGCAATGTGCCACCAATCTGAATCTGAATGTTGCCTCCCCGATGCAGGAGTTCGTTAGAGATAAAATTTCGTCAATTCCCAATACGGTTAACCAATCAATCGATACATTATAATGGAATTCGTCCACTCTTTCAACCGATTCCTCGACAATGTTTATGTTAACAGAGGACAATCTAATACTGATGGTGTTTCTGTTTTTGTCGTTTATTGCAAGACCGACGATGTATGGTCCTCTCTTCTCCACCTTGGCTGTTATATCGTAAAGGTCCATTGTTCTATGTAATTTTCCTCTTTTTTCTATCGACGTGGACGAGGCTGAAACTGTTCAATTTATATCAAAATCGTAAACAAGAATAATTGCAACCATTGTCATATTGATTCAATTGTTTAAGGTTGCTACAATCAGTAAAGTCCTTTTATCTTCCTATTCAAATTTCATTCATCAAGCCGCGTCGCGCCAATTCCGCTGCTTCAGTAGGCTTCTATTCATCAGAACGGCATCAAAGCAGAGGGTTACTCATGAAATACGATATTTTTTGATATATGTTTCCCATTCATTAATCTGTCATTAGTTAGTTTCTAATTCCCTCTTGTACCTCAACTCCGTGACAAATCAAAGCCATTCATTCACTTTCCAAAGCTAGAATGCGGCTGGAACTGATTAATGTGAGAGGCAGTCAGTTCTGGGCGTACGTGAATACATGACAGCAGCATTATTTTCATTGCCATCTCATACGTATTTAATTTATGTCGACAATTTACAATGAAGTAGGACATGGCAATGATAACCTCTCCGGCATGGGAGTTCGAAAAACTAAAAAGCAATAAAGATAAAGACTCCCTCCACAAATGGAAGTGTCAGTTGGAGTTGTTAAGAGGGAAACGGCACACTTTCTGACATGGCATGCATGACATGAAGATACATATATAGTTCCATTGTCTGTAATTCGTCGCGGTTGGAGCAATATGAGGTCAGTTAAATGACATTTGTGACTGAGATTGACAAGGAGGAATTGTGTGGGGGACCAGTGGTAATTCGGACTAAAAAATGAGGCGTATGAATTGAATTTAGAAGAAGAAAAGTACCACTTTATGTAGCGCAGAACGTTCAAGTGATCATGGAAAGTGTAGGTTGCGGATTATGAGTTGAGCTCATTTACTGATCCCCAATTCCTACTCAAATTTCGATATAAGACAACATTACAATATAAGGAAAAGAGACTTTGTAATTTGTAGCATTCGAATTTATAGCGTTTATTGCTTTGTTTTAAATTCTGTTAACCCTTAACCACCTACCACCCATGCGGTCCTAGACACCGCCCACAGATTACGACCTTTTTTTGGAATTTCCAGTATTAAAAATAAACAGAATTGTTATTAATGCTCTTAAGCGTTATTGTCAACACTCAAAAAACATTTTGTTAAATTTTGAGAATGCATTGAAATTAAAAAATTGGTGCGGTTTCTAAACCGGAGGTGGGTGGTTAGGGGTAAGCAACATTTCAAGTCAACAATTACCAGTATTAAAATATAGAAACATATTATATACGAGAGGAGTTTAATAAGTAACTTGAAATTCAGCATAGCTCCCTTCAACGTCAAGACTACTGTCCAGTTTTGAGCAAGCTGCGTCAACACTCAGGTCGTACAAAAGAGGTCGTCACGTCAGACATCATCGATAAGATCCATGGACTGATATTGGACAATCAAAGAAAAAATATTTTTCATTTAAAAAGTCACTGGCTTATCAAACGATCTTCGTATATACATATGTCCATACATTTTTTGCATGAAGGAATAAATTAATAAGTCAAAGTTGAAAGCAAATGGGATAAAACTTAGGTTGGAATATACCTTCGTGTTCATTCAATATTTCCATTCCACAGCAAACCTGAATGAGACCGCGGTACAAAACAAACAAGCACCTCTTCAATGCAGCTCTGACATTGCCATCGATAAATGGCGTTCACATTGAACGTACATACATTATTTCTGTGATTATCTCGATTCACCAAATCATTCAATGTGATTCCAAGTTCTTACTTTCACGCATAGCCAAAATATGAGGCATCTAACAGTGTCTTGATTTAATTTTTTTTGATAAAATTTAAAGAAATTGATAAAAATGGGGATGAAATAAATTAAAAATATGTATTGAATTGAATTGAGTTTGAGTTTTCTCTCTTCATTTCTGTGACAAACCACAAATCTATCAAGCGTCAGTGCTCAAAGTGTGAACGCATGCGAGCAAACGAATCAATGTGAACGCCGTTATAAACTAACGTTGGCATTATATGATTGAAATTTGCCATTATAATCGGTGTTACTCTGTCAATACATTTCATCTTGAATTTGTCCACTTGTCGCTTTTTTAACATCACTTTTGGTCGTCTTGCCATTCGAGTTTTTAAGTCTCCATAAAAGTGCTAAATAGTGTTAACGAAGTCAAAGATACTTTTTAGATAAAAAAAGACATTCACAAAAATTTCTGGATGCACATATGCCTGTGTGTTATGTCCAAAAAAATAATGATTTGAAATAAAAAGTGCTTAAAATAATTCAGCCAGCGACTGAGTATGCAGTTCTTGTCCAGATGAATGTTCAAATATTCAGCTGAGACCTATTTATCCTGGTTTCAAACACCAAAAATGTGTGTCCTGACGGCCTATTCCTGATCACCATGGAAAGATCAGTGAATTTAGTTAAAATAAACACCCGCTGAAAAGTTGTGAGCCTTTCATACCAACAAAAATGTATTTCTTTGGTCAAATGTTGGTTTCTTTTGTTATTTGGTTTCATTGTGTTGCTATATTTCCGACAAACCCATGATGTCATCCGAGAAGAACTCCTGCGGTTTTCTCTTCCTAAACCTCTTCATGGGGGAGATGTGTTTATTCAGATATACTCGTATATGTATGTTCTCTCAACCAACATCGGACCAGAAATCAAACTAGCGTTTGGAGTAGTTCAACAATTTTGTACTAACTCCATATGTCCAAATTTGCGCAACTTGAGGGTTAATTTTTTAATCGAAATATAGTTAGGCCCTGGCCCTCTGCGGGCTGTAGCGCCACCCATATTATTATTATTGTTATTCTATTTAAAAGCCGTTGACTTTACTCTCATCAATAATTAAACACTTTAATAATTTAATCAATTGGAAGAAAAACAATACATATTTCGCACCGTTTTCCTTGAATTGACGACATTTGGCTGCAACTTTATCTACAACCACAATTTTCTAAGCGAGTTTTAATTTTCCTTGGGAGGGAAAACTGAAAGTGACTTCTAAGCACATACATACAGAATCGTCATGAGGGACAATAATCTTGTGGCACGATGATTTATTTCCTTGACGTAATATGAGATGATTTTATTTTTTCCACAGAACACATTATGCATTAAGATATTATCACGAGTTATGTTTTATAGTCAGCTTCTCTGCTTCGGTAATGATGGCTTATTGCCAGCGAATAATTGGTGGGTACTTGCCGAGGTGTTTGAATTTAATTTGGGTAATTTACCACACAAGAAGATGTGAGATTTGATTAGAAGCGAAGATGTGGTTGAAAGTTTACTGAAATCCAGACGGTGCTCATAGATGTCTCATTACGTTAGGGTTTTGGTTTTACATGTATGTATAATAGTTAATGAATAAAGCCTCCGGCACATAGAATAATTTACATGTGTCAGCGATACTTTGACAGATACATAAAATACATGCGTTCTTATCTGATTTGACACTTTGACGCAACGCAAGTAAAGTATTCTATGTGCCGAAGCCTTAAATAATTTTTTAGAAGCGCTGTGAAATCGCTTCAGTGTCCATATCATTTCGGGTGCATTTGGATAAAAACACAATCTAGCTGATGGTTTAAAGCATAGTCGAATTCTTGACTAGTAATGTCAGCTCGCAAATCAACGAATGTATGACGAAATATATAGCTTACAAACTATAACTGAATTCCAATTATTCTGGGAAAGCAAATTATTGAGCCATTGCGCGACTCTTTTTCTTTCTGTGGCGGACCTAGGCTTCAACCTGGGCAGTATTGCGATCACTTGATATCTGTCACCAGTTTCACACACCAAGTTGGTTGGAGTCCTACTGTCCTTCCAACATTTTCATGACATGTTATCCACATGACCTAGCTACCTTAGGATCTGTAGACGTCTGGATAGATTGAAGTCTCTGTGTATCATGTTGGGTTCATGGTTGACTCTTCTCTTCCAGATTGCATCAACGCAGACGATACCAACAATTACCACCGTAACTTTTCTCTAGAAGAAATCAGGGACTTCCTAATTCGATTTCGATATTGGTCTTGCTTTTTCGCCATGCAAGACGTTCATGATCATTTCAGTTTGGTCCTTCGATCTGTTCACAGCGGAGGCGTTATAGACAATGTCTGCAACTACCTATTTGGGGACATACGTCCATTTGTGTGACATTTCTCGATTTTTTTCAATATATACTTCGCTTAGCCCTAATTCACCACTAGACCCATTTTAGCCCCTTCAGTAAAAGTGCATGTAAACTCACTCGCTATGTTCGACCAATCGTGTTAATGTCAACCGCGTATTTCAGAAGTTATACAGACTTTTAAGAAAACTGACAAACACTAGAACCATGATCTTCCAAAAGGAGTTGACATAAATGGCCGAATGTAGAGAGTTATTAGTGAGGGCGTTGCTGAAATTTAGAATGAGGCGGCATGTATAATCCCGTGAGTATTGTCCTAAAGAACGCCATCTCAATAAAGGACCTTATTCTTGAACAACAAGAGCAATCTGGTTCTCGTAACATTCACAAAACCCACAATACTCACATTTGTCAAGCTATTGACTTCCTTACGAAACAATGTGTCAGCTTTTAATTACTTGCTGAAAAGTAAATACACAGAACAGAAGGAGGGTCATTTGTCCGTCAATCTGCTCTTTGCTTTGTGATTAGTAGCACCTTGTCACAGTTGAAATGAAAGAAAAGTCAAAGTCAATCCGCAAAACGAGCATAACCACATGGGAGAGGTTGGTGTATGCTAATCAGTGGGCTTCCTACATTCATGATGCTGAAAGACCCACGCACACGTTACCTCAATGGATTTATTAGATTTAATGAGGGTATAACCAGTTTGGATTCAAGACAGTTCACACTGTGTAAAATATGATTCCAATAAAAGGAGACGCAATTCTTTGGGTCTTTCAGCAAGACAACTAGTCGATTAAAAAAAAGGATTCGACCTAACTTACTCTGCTTCGCTTTGAGCCGTGCGAGCGAGAACATGAAACATTATTCAAATTGGCTTTGGAGTACTTGTTGCAGACAATGAATGACTTTGATATGAGGTCATCCAATTCGTGGTTCGGAATTGATATCCTTGTTTCAATCACATACGTTAAACTCAACTGTTATCTATGACTGTAGATGTATAGAATAAAGTTTGCCATGAATTGCTTATGCAGCAAAAACTGATTATGTGCAGTTTATGGTCAACATAATCCTCTATTTAGCATACTATGTAAAGGGTTACCCGATAACTAAAACCAGGTGACCACGAAATGCGTAAAACGGCCTCAAATTGAAGATATGAATTTTCACAAGACGAGGCCACATCTCACCCAACATGACCATAATGATGCCTTTATAGACATACAAAAGAGTTTTGGTAATGTGACCTGGCCATGGACACCAAGATCTCATATATTGTCGTCGTTGGACTTATTTTGGACGAGGTATGCCAACAAATCATCGGAAATGACCATGCCATATGTTCTGTATGAACATCCGTGATGGGCACTTTAATTTTATCCCACTCATAATGGCAAAATCCAAACAATGTATTTATATTCTAAATCATAAATGTGTTTTATACTAATTTACTTTCAGATATTCTTTACTTCACATATATTTCTCTTTTTGTGTACATTCATACTCTCTGAGTATAATCACTGATTCAAGAGAGGTGGTGCAGTTAAATTAGAAAATTGGTTATAGGGCCTGGATTTAAACCTGGGAGATTGTCGCCGCCCATAGCTACTACGGCACTGCGTCTACTGGTCATTTATTGCACAATTGCAAGATGATCAAAAACGAAGTAAAGTCATCTCCATCCCACAATAGGGTCGCTGTGACCTACAGTCTACTTCATGAAACATCCTTTCCTTAATAAAACAAAACCAAGTCAAATTCCATTTTTTTGTTCTATTTCTCAGCATTTAAGCCCTCGACTGCATACATTAACGTGCATGTGATAAATACAAAACATTTTTACGCTCTTCACAATGCTGGTCTGCCAGTCGATTTGTTCACCCAACACTGTTTAACAGACAGCCATTTTATGACTGCTTGACAAACCCAATCTATGTGGTTTTAACAACCATGTGAATGCCTTTTATTGCCCTCTTTGGTTACTTATTTTGATGGTTCTTTTCAGCTTTTCCAATGGCCTTTTATCACTTTCCCTTTACCATTTGAGGATCACCCTTTGGATCAGATTTTATATCTTGGTCTTTAATATTATCAGCAACCCATCAGCACTCATCTAGCAGTGAAAGTGATCTCAGTCTTTTGTCATTGAGGGTGCAAACCTGTGCCCTTAAGTCAAATGAGTCATAAATTTTACGGAAAATAAATCCGAGGAGATACCTGATCTGGTGTCTCCCATGTCTGTCATCACATCACACAGTCGGGAGGATCCAAGATTGGAGCCATCAATCGTCAAGTTTTTGACATTGATTTCTCAGTGTCACGACAACGCAGTGCACTCAACTTTGAAAACCAGTTTCTGTTTTTAAATTTGAGCAGAGGCATTATTAACTGATTTGCCGAGAAAACAAATGTGAAGGTCATGCAAGTCCCACTCTCAAATGCAAAAATATACAAACACACGCCGCATGCACTCTTTGGAAAGTTACAAAATGATTCATCACCGCAGTGATGTCATGCCAACAGAGGAATCTCTCTCCGAGATGAATGCTGCATATAAAAATGTCCTTGTATTCCAAAAATAGAACGCGGCGACAATCGGCATTCAAACCACTTTGACGGAACGGAACGACAGTAACAGCGAGACACAAAGTTGAGTCTAAACATTCGCAAATATATTCAACACATGCAGAGAGCACACGGAACGGAAAGCAAAAAGAAATATTGAAACATAGCCTTGAGGCGGGAAGGGAGAATAAAACAACAGCAGCGACTGTTGAAGGTGTAAATTATACAAGTACAGCTATTGCTATTGCAAGCACCGTTTCGCTTTTATCTCGGATTGTGCGAGTGCCTGTTGCTTATGTCATCGCCGCCAAGAGCGAAATAGCTTCGATTCACTAGAAAAAAACACAACAAAAAAAGATGCTGCTCGCAATGACTGAGATGACTTACCTTTAGCCGTAGCGAATCCAACTGATGTTATTCCGATTAAGAGGAGAAGACATGTTGCCGGGATGATCTGCATTGTCATAATTATCTTTTTCCTTTCTTTTCTTTCGTACACTACGAATAAACGAGGAACTTCTCTTACACAAATTGCACAAAAACAATCTTCACAATTTCCCAAATCGAATGAAAATACTCAACAATATAAAATTTTTTTCGATTTTTTATTCACTCTAGAATCACTGTTGGGTCAAGGAAGAATCTTCACACTTAACATCCACCAGAGGCGGAGGGCAGAAACACACGAAAATAGCTGTGTACGTAAGTATCTTTACGAATGAAAAGATGTGAAAGAACCGAGTGACGACGGCGGATCGGCTCGAAACTGACTGACTCTGAAGCGAACTGTGAAGTGAGTTGTCTTGAAGACAGCTCTTAGAAAACTAAACCCACCATGGAGTCGGTGCAACCAGGTAAGTAACTACACTTTTTTCCATACTCTCTGGCCAACCACTTAATCGCAGTGGGTTTCGGTACGATTTATGGAGACAACAGAGGAGAATGAGGAATTGCGGCAGGAGAGATAGCATAAGAAGCAGAAAAAACGTATAAAAACAAAAAAACAAGCTGAGCTGAGCTGAGAGCTCAGACCAAAGTGGTTGAGCGTGGTTGTGGTTGTAAGTCTTTTAGCGTGCGATTCACCACTCGTTTGCTTTTGTGTGTTTTTCGTGTTTTTGGGTTTTTTTTTGTGTTTTTGTTTTATTCGCCTATTCTCTGAGTGGTCGAGTGGTGAAGCTTTCGCAGAAACTGGAAATGTGGTTGTAGAGTTGCCAATTCAGAAGCTTTTTGTTGTGTCAATCGAGTTATGAGGTGACCAGATGTGATTGAACACTGAAGTTTGCTACTCAACTCTATTGTGCAGTTTTTCTACACTGCATACTGACACCCATGTAGGAGCTAATTAGAATATATGTGAAGTTAGTGCAGCCAAAATACAAAATAAAAAGTATTATATTGTTACTTATTGCTGTAGTGATTGGTGTTTTAATTTTTTTTTGTTCTAAGACATCCTAAATGAGGTTTATTTAGGTAGACTGCACTTTGTTGTGTTTGCACCTTCATGTAGTCATTGAAGTAACGTCTTGCAGTAAGGCCAAACCGGGTACCGACTTGAAATCACAAATATTATATTTGAAGCCAAAATCGTTTGATTAACATTAGACTGTCCCGAGGCGTTGTGGGTATGTGCGTCAACTCCTACGCTCTTGGACCTACCTGTCTGGGTTCGATTCATGGTACGACAAGAAATACTTTTCACGGCCCCACCTCTTTCGAGTCACTGACAATGCTCTCATAGTATAACTGTCTAGAAAAAGTTTCTCAAACTTGGCCGTTCGGACTCGGCATAAAACTGTGGGTCCCTTCTACTCGTGATAGAACAATAGCACGCACAACACTAGTGGTTGCTGAGAAGCTAGGCCCTCTACGGGCTGTAGCGCCACCCATATTATATTATATTATATATTAACATTAGACTAAATTGAGGAGAATTGACAGTGGCGAAGTCTGTTACACCCTTCTCATATTTAACGAAGTATTAACTAATTACAAACCACCAGACCCAATTGTACCCCATATGGTGACTTAGTGTGGACGCAAATGTCATTCGACATTGGACTGTAAAAGAGAAAGAAACTGCGATTGCCGTAAAATCGATAAGCTTACATCTTCTACAAAACTTTCAATAACGGCAGCCATATTTTCAAGTTCTACCTTCAATCGGTCGTCCTTTTTGCGTTAATGGCATATGTAGTTTCAATCATAGACTGTACGTACTATACTCAATACTGCAAGATGAGTCTAGCCAGCCGTCTACGGTTTCAACGGTGATGGTTAACCCATTTCGAGCGCATGGACCAGCGCACGCTTCAGCCCGAAGAGTCTTCGACTCCGCACCAGTGGGACAATGCAATAGAGGACGCTCAGGAAAACAATGGCACACACAAGTGGCGATGAGCCTCAGGCAACTTACTTGGCGTGCGAAATTGGAGGCAGCTGGCTGAAAATCGTCCCAGCTGGAGTGGGTTGCTGGCCCACCCAGTACTGTAGCGCCAGTAAAAGCAGAAGACGAGCGTAGTGGATATACACAATATATACACATAACTAGCATTAAGCCTCCAAAGTTCTTACACTCTTGTCGAATTTGTAGATGAAGCTTACGAATATTGCAGTCTTCGGGCATGTTTTCGTCTTCACAAATTCTACAGCTATAAATAGGGCAAGAGTTGGCTTTGTAGTTCTTTAGCGCTTTTATAGGTGCCTCGAATTCTTCAATACTATGTGGGTTTTTTCCTGGTCATATTCGTTAATTCCTTAATCCGATACTCCTCGTGCGTTGTCTTGGTTTTTTGTTGAATCGGATTGGGGAATGCCTAGTCGGCATTGAATTGTCATCAATGTACTAAGGTAACCTAATGTAGTATGTTGATGCAGAAGTTGTATTATTGGATGACTAATTAATTTCAAAATTTCTATCACAGCCGGTTTCCTACGATGAATCTGCATCATAATATTTCACATCCTTTAGTGACAGTTGTTCTCGTTCCTTACTCTATCCAGTTTACTTCCTAGATCACAGCAATGTACTACATGTAGAATTTTGTTCCAGAACGTCTGAAATCGTTGTCGTTTTTCGTGCCGTGCCATTGTTCATCCGAGAGATATAGCTGTTTCATAAAAAGTATTGATTTTTACTTCTTTTGGACGCGTTGTTAACCAGTATTTAGTAGTTCGGACACTACTGTTAGGTGTAGAGTGCTAGGGGTAGAGTACCACTCCATAAATTAGTTCACGGTTGGCCTGTAGAAAGCACCGCGCTGAAGCTGTATGTTAACTTGACTTGACCACTTACATGAATCAGTTCTGGCATCCCGACAGGTTGGTTGCAATTAACAACTTTGTCCTTTTTGCTCAAACCTAATTCACAACATGACTAAATTTTTGAGTTCTTCAGGTTTTATGTCAACACTTGAAGGAGACATTCAGTTGGAAAAACTCAAATCGGAAGTATTTTCATAGTCCCAATAGATCATTTAAATTCTGTTAGAGTTAAGCTCTTAGCGCTATGAACACACAATTCAGTAACCAGCCATGTTATTTATATGAACAATTTAGGTACAATTAAGAGATTTTAAGCATTTTTCTAGGGATCTACCTGAAAATTATCCGCTCTTATCAGAATTCCCTGGTTTTTAAGCGAGATTGCGGAACACCTACTTATCAAGAGTTACCATTCAGACCCATTATGACGTACGGCAACAAGGACTGTAACCAAGCGGCGCAGAAATCCGCAAATTAAAAGTCATTACAAAAATCAGAGCTTTTGACAGAGTATAAAATAGGTCGTACCACCCAGATGTGAAAATAGGAAACATTTTTCCATGATATGCGTTCTTAAGCGTTGTTCTTCTCTGAAGTTCATTCATTGAACTTTCAATTCAAAATGTCGAAGACGCTGAACATTTTGCCGTTCTCCCTGAACAATGGAAGCGCTTAAGTGTGCAAGTCAAGCCCATGATTACATGTGTAATTAACAGATTACCAACCTTTCGCTTACGAAGCACAACGTCAAGCAAGTGGCAGAGGAAGAATGTGACAATCTTATCGGCCGAGTCACTTATCCCACGCTAAATTAAATTCTTCTTCCTTGGCATTCACTCATGCAACCTTGGTTGCGGCTGCTGCAGATACCCGTGTGAGCCCATGGACGTGTCCACCGCCAGTGATATCTTCCATAATCTGCTGTTAGGCTTGTGGTATGACAAGCCCCGATACCATCGAAATGACTATAAAAGATTTGTTGCAAATGTACAAAATACACACGTTAACTAGTGACCATGGAGGCATACGCGACGATCCTTCCACGAAGCACGCAGTGCAGTTCTGCGTAATCGGTGGATCGACACGAAATATGTGAAAATATTACCTATTATACTGGGACAGTGGATGGAAAGAGATGTCCTCTATGGGGATTGACCATTAGTTTCGTTTGGGTTGCATAACTTCGCCCAATAAACATTTTGAACAGTCGAATTTAATGCAATTTGTTGGTGTCACGGTGTGGGATGGGAAGATGTCAATTCTGGAGAAAGTAAATTGGAAATCGTTATTTTACCAATGCGGCTTGAGCATCCACCAATACGGAAGAGAAAACCTTATCCTCAATACAGTCAATAACTTGGTATGCATTACCAGAACCATGACATCACATAATATGATGAACTATTAATTAAGTGGTGTCAGTTATTTGTCATAAACCAGTTGCACTGATGGACTAACCGACGGGTGTCTTGGTGATTTGTGATTTGGTGTTTGGTTTTTCAGTCAGCTTCCGAGTGATTCATGTTAAAGTCAAACATGCTGAGTTGGCAATGCCATTTCATCATAAAAATCAGCAGAAGAAGGCTTAAAAATGATTGACTTTGATTATTTTTTCACATAATTCTTCGTACGAGGGCAAGCAATTTAGGCCACAGTGGCGAAATTTCACAACAATTTCTCGTTATTAGACATCCAGCCGCCTACCACCTACTTTGGCTAGAGTCCATACAGAGGAAAATATTGCTGCTGTACTCGTCAGTGTACTGTACTCGCAGTTCGCAGCAGTTGTGATTATACTACGTTTAGTGATTTCGAAGTTATTTTGTATCCAATATGCACCATTTCCCGCACATTATCCAAATAAGTTAAAGAACAGAGAAAAAAGTCCATTAACACCTTCCCCAATATCATACTCTCCGGAAACAGACTTAATGTGGTAAAAATTGTGACTAGTGTGGGTTTTACATCAACTCTAACCTATCAGGGTTATGTCATTAGATGGATATACATATGCATGTACATCTTCGTAATGTATGGATTTAATTTGGAAAACTGGAATTTGGAAAACTCTTATCTTACCTCTAATAACGTATGCTGAGGCTATTTACTATTAGCTTCACAAACTACAAGTAGCATTTAATGACTCCGTAAGGTATATTCATGGATTACGACGTTATGACCATGTATCTCAAATTGTCACAAATTTAAAGCAATTGATTAGGTTAGGTGCGTGGTTAGACGAGTTATGCCACGTCTACCTTAGGCTCTATTGTATCCATTGTGGTGCCGATGGGGGAATGTAACCTCTTAACTCATACTTCGTGTTTGTCATGATGTTGTTGCGGTGTTTAGCCATCCAGATATCCTTACAAACCTGAAAAGAAATGTACTGTTCTATATCCCAACTGGCAGAGACAATGACACCGGTAGGAGGAGTGTTATCTTTTTCCTCGGGGTCGCTGTAGTCTCTGCATATAAAGTCGTTGATTAGTCCCATTTTCTAATCATGGTACTTCAAATGGTTATGGCCAGTTAGCGCTCCAAGCGCTGCCATCGATAGCAACGTTTTCTTCTTACATGGATTAAATTATTATTCCATAAACTATGGAATTCCCTGTGAGATACTATTGGAAGTACCTGTACTGCACAAGCTTTTTAACCATTTCGTACACCTAGCTTATTTTTTTAAATACATACTTTCTTCTTACGCTGCTGTATTTTTATTTCTATATTCTACGCATATATGTTATTAGCGGATACCCGGCGTACGCCAAAAAGGAGATACATTTTGTTTATTTGTTGATGAAAAAAGGAAATTTTGTTTATTTATTTGCTGTGTTTTTGCGGATGAACAATATTTTGTAAATGTGCAAACTTAAAGATTTTCGGTTTTCCAACACTGGAGCAGACTATTTTTGGGCTTGCGAAAAACAAGACTTTTCTAAGTTCAGCTTGTTCTGTTTGTTCTTTTTGTGCTGACTTCACACCAATGCGTTCAAAATAAAATAAATGTATTGCGCGAATTTCACAAATTACATGTTTTTAATTTATTTGCGAGTAACGCCACCCTTTGATGAGGTTGTAATATTTATCACTCTAAAATCATCACAAAAGTGAAGAACAAGTATGTATACATAACTATTCTCATTTTGTAGTGAAACGATACTGAAATAGCTATCGCTGAAAATCAGTTGCCGAGACGATAGTAACTGACAGTTTTCAGTTTAAGTGAAGCAGGCAAAACGATATCTTTCAGGCGCTATCGTTTTTTTGTGCTTACATAAAGAGAAACTATCGTCGACACGCCAGCGAGAGACGATTGTCACTTTACGCGATTAGAGCCCTGTTGTTTTTTCGTTTTCTTGGAACTTATATCAATTAATATCGCCTTTTCTTGCAACATTTTAAGGACCAAAACATCCCTGTATATTTTATTGTTAATTGCCCATTCAAGTGCATTACCAAATAATTGAACAGCATCTCTAGAAGACACTGAACAAATCGGATGGTCTACGTCTGGTTGTTGTTCATTTTCGCCTCCGTTGTCGTCTTCTTCAATATCTGAAGATAGATGATCTTCGTTCCAATTGTTTAAATCGGCTGCCGTATGTGCTAGTTCTGTTATATGGTTCAGAAGGTCCATAACTACTTCCGTGGCCACTGTGCCAGCATTCTGTATAAAATATTGCTTGTTTTGGACTGTTATATTGGATTGTTCACTATATCGGGCGTTCACTGTACATATAAAAAAGCTTCACAGTGTTCTCTGTATTATAGGTGTTCTCGAAAACGGTTCATTCTTTCAGCAAAATTCTTTTTGTGTGGGATAGTAGATGTCAATACGATGGTTCTTAGCCATATAACAATTGTATGCGCGTTGACATGAAAATCCTTATTCAAAAAAAATTGTGATTTCCACATATATGTGTATGACACGCTCCAGAACGGTAACGAATATACAAACAAACCTAACAAGCAATTATGCGTGTAGTTAATAATGAAATTAATATAATATATAATATAATATGGGTGGCGATACAGACCGTACAGGGCCAGGGCCTAGCTTCTCAGCAAACACTCGTGTTGTGCGTGCTATTGTTTTCTCACGTGTGGAAGGGACCTACAGTTTTATGCCGACTCCGAACGGCCAAGTTTGAGAAGCTTTTTCTAGACAGTTATACTCCTTGAGCATTGTCAGTGACTCGAAAGAGGTGGGGCCGTGAAAAGTATTTCTTGTCGTACCAGGAATCGAACCTAGACAGATTGGTCCAAGAGCGTAGGAGTCGACGCACATACCCACAACGCCACGGGCCACCACAATATATGAATATTGGTGGATTTTATTTTTTGGATGCTCCAGGAGGAACAGGCACAACTTTTTTTAATATCACTGCTTTTAGCAACAATACGTACTCAAAACAGAATTGCACTAGCGCTGGTATCTTCTGATATTGCAGCAACATTGTTTGAAGGTGGTCGAACTGCACTTTTCGCACTGAAACTGTCGTTGAATATGCAAATTAATGAAACACCAACATGTAAAATATCGAAAACATCTGGGATGGCCAAAACTTTGTAGCGTGCTGCTATTATTGTGTGGGATGATGCCATAATGGCTCATAAAAAATCAGTTGAAGCTTTAGAAAGACCGCTAAAAGATTTTCGACATAATTCCGATTTGTTTGGTGGGGACTTGATTTTGCTGTCAGGAGATTTTCGACAGACTTTGCCTGTTATAGCAAGATCAACTCCCGCAGATGAAATTAATGCTTGCTTGAAGTCATCGTATTTGTGAAGGTATGTGAAGATATTTTCTCTTATAGCAAATATTCGTGTTCAATTGCAAACTGATGTATCAGCTGTTAAATTATCAACGTGGTTGATTATGGTTCGTAATATTATTATTCAATCAGCCAAGACTTAGATATAGTGCACGGCTTGCTGTGAAAAAGTTAATGGGCAATGTTATTGTAGCCACAATTTTGATTAGAAAATTCAAAGGTTTTAATTCCACGCATTCCAATAACACCATCCGATTTTCCGTTTAAATTTAAGCGTGTAAAAGGCTCGGTGCGTATTGCCTTTGCAATTGCCTTTAATAAGGGGCAATGCGAGTCTTTGGGAAAGTTTGGGATTAACTCAGAATTTCCAGTATCGACAAACCATCAGTATTATTTATTTATTGTCAAGAAAATGGAATAAATATATACTGTGACTTCAAAGCGAGTCCGCTAGTTGCTTATAAGTAACTATGGGATAAAGCCTCCCTGTACCTCTGAAACTCTAGAGTTGCACCAAACCAATCAACAAAAACATACAAACTTGCTGTAAAAGAAACGACAGTATCACCGAGATCTTGCAGTCATAACCGTCCAAGTTGAAATTGCGAATTTTACTCGTAAGCTCAAGCTCCCCTTCGTACAGCACATCACTGCAATTCTTCCAATTCTCAACGAAAGTAATGTATTGTGTATTTGTCTATTGACATTTCACCAAAAGCCATCGTCCATCAATTGGTGAGTTTCACCAGAAATAGAGCAAACGCGAGATGTTACCATACACAACAACACAAGTTATCACCACATTCCTGGAATACCATTACTTTTATGTTCACGCTTCGCACGGGCTATACATCTTAACGCAGATAACTCCCACTATCGCCTGTCCACACATTCCAATTCACTGTATCTCTTTTTGGAAATTTATGTCGCACCCAACCTTCTTGTCAGCTAATTAAAGAGTATCTACAATCAACGCATCTGCAGATGACCGAATTTGACACCACACCCTGCTCCGTCTTAAGCGTGCCCTTTTGTGATTGCACGATATTCGACAGTGTACCGAGACTGTCAGTGAACAGTGATCCGGATAACGTTTCCAAGGTGACAGCTCGACTAGTCACTCGTCTCGTGAGGGCGACTTTTATGAACAGTCTCGTCATGGTTCTAGACCCCAAACCACTCCAGTTGATCGTGATTGCGAAATTTTTCAAATTTCCTTCATCTCCCTCACACACGAACACCTCGCATGTAGGCAAACCGCCATAAATGGCCGGCCAAGTATAAACGCGTATCCCCAATATGGCAGGGGCAACAAACTACCCAGCCCAAGCCCTCCGCAACACTTGTTGCGGCCAGACCGGGAGAACGATCAAAGAGATCTTCATGCGAATCGCACACGACTACTGCACGAACTGTGCGCAGCCGCGCCGTGCCGCGCCGTGCCGCTCCGCCCGTCTGTCTGTCAGCCGACAAGACGACAAAACGACAATGCGACAAGCCGGCAAGCCGCAGGAACAGAAGAATAAAAAAGACATAGCGCTCTCGAAAACACAATTTGTGATCAAGATTCCACTGTGACAAATAAAATTGCCCCATTCAGCTGCACACACAGCCACATCCTCGTGTCCCACGGATGGCCGCAGAGATGTCGTTTGAATGGGCAATAAACATACGAGTGTACCTGGGCCAGGGCTATCTGGCGCGGCTATGTTTCGCCGTGTGTCTGTCTGAATCTCTTAAACTGACATTATGTGAGAAGATAACATAATTAAGGCGAAGTAATGATGGAACATTTTATTAGTTACGTCGGTACACACACACATGAGTCAGTGATCTCGAACTGCTGAAGTGGTGGAGCGCTGAAAACAATAACACGATGCAGATTGGGATGCGTTCGCAATGCCAGTTACTCGGGTGGAGGGTAAACACGACATAAATTATTTGAGTCTCCCCCACTGACTGCCCTACCAAGGCAGCGCGACGTCGGCGGTTGTGGATCTACAATTAAGGCTCATTGGTGGGTTTCATCACCTTCATCGCAGGAACTGCATGCGGTCATGCGCAATTTTGTCACCGCCCGGGAGTCGGGGCATCTGTTCCCATCGAAAGGCTGCCGCATGAAATTTCAGACTTTTTAATTACACACTACATATGACAGCAGACTGACGAGATAATGGCCAAAGTCGGGGCAACTGACGTAATGGTCGGATAACACTGTGGGTACCTAAGTGCTCATGAAAGTTGAACTTGAGGCTCTGTCACTGGCGTTAATTAGAAGCGTATTTGACGGTAACTGTTGGTCGTTCTGAGGTAAATTATTCAGAGATTACTTGTGGGATTTGCTTCAAGCTTTAAGTACACGTCACAAAGAATGTTTTCTTCAAATTAAAATTGTTCAATTTACTATACAACCTTTGTTGACATTTGTCGTGCCGTGACAGTTTTTTGAAAGTTCTATAACTTATTTGGCATGTAAACTGGGAAAGAGAAGAACACAACATCTTCTTCTGCGGGCTATGCAGGTACAAACAGAAGCATAGCATCACCAGAAGAAGTTACAAACATTCTCCAGTATTATCGAGTCAACAAGCGTGATAAATCTTTTTGATTTGAGGCAATAAAAATTGACTTCTCAGAGGCTGAACCTGAGATCCTATAGGCATGTCACCGTCACCGATGTATAGAAAAAACGTCATTATCTATGCAGCGAAATATGGCAAATACAGGGGTTTCAGGAAAATTATCTCTACCCTCAGTGACATTATGCAAAATACCTTCTCCAAATCAGCCAAGCGGGGTAAATGAATGCGGTCTTGGAGAAAACAAAAGCCTTAAATAGTACTTACTTCTTACAAGCAAATGTAAAATTATCATCTGCGACTCTCTCGCTGTTAAATCTGTCACTGACTGCCATTGCAAAATGTATGGGTCTCATTTGCAGAAGGAGTTGCAATCTAAGCAAGATACTTGACATCCAAAAGCGGGTCAGCATAGCTTGCATAGTTTGCATAGTTTGTGAATGGGGACTAAAGCCGCGCATTATGTACTGTCGATTCATATCGATAGCCTATACTTATGCTGAATAGCTCTTGGAAATGTCTCCACACTGCACCCTCCTTAATCGGGTGCAAGGATCGGCTTGCAGCGCAGTAGGGACCAAACCCCCCGCTGCACTAAACAAACTCCATTACCTACCTCCATTGGATATAGATAAGTACATAATCGGATTAGGTAGAAGCATGAAAAGTGATAATGCTAGGATTCCGCGATTGACAACAGAATTTAAATCCAGCATATGTAAATAGTTTAAAGCAATTATTATTTTTCGCCGATTTATACTTATAAATTAAAAGCGACGATAATTATGTTGTGCACGCAATAGATACTTGATATTTATGTGGAAACTTGTGTTTTTTTTTGTTTTGTTATACTGAATGGGGAAGTTCAAGCAGAAATTGAGTGTGTAATTGGTTATCTGGACGAAGGCCAAATTGCAGTGCCACAGAAGAGTGCATTGAAACATGTTTATGCTAAAAATAAAGACTCGAAACTTGGGCGTAAGGAGTGATAGTTTGACAGAAATGATACACTGTGACCTCCATAACCACTTCACTTAATTTCGTTCAAATTTACAATGTCAATCAATAACCAAGCAGTATTTTCTGCTGCCTCTTACTCAATTGCTGGCTCTTCTTTTTCACTTCTTTGCACAGGAGTAGGGGTGTTATAATGGAACCATAGAAAATGAAAAAAACATAAATAATCAAAAAACATATATTGTTTAAAACGAAGGAGCACGAGATCCATTATCAATGTCTATGGTTGATGCTCGATACTCCAACCACTGTTTAACGCAATTGAACTGCCGATTAACGGTGTTGTTTACACGATTGATGTAATACTCACATTTTGGTTGACGGAGATTAGGGACACTCTGGAGCTCCAACAAATTGGTAAAAAGTAAACCTTTACACGACGTGTGTCGATTAGATATTAAAAAATTATAAATATTGACGCAAATCGTCAATCGTATCACCCTAGCACTAAGACTTGTTGATGTCCCTTTCCACGGATCACCTACCATCTAAATTTCTCTTTTAAAAAAACTTATCAGTTAGCATTGCATCCAGATACTCCTCTGCGTATTTTCACAGATGAGTTCAAATGACAGAGTGAAAATATGGATCTGCTCCAAACACATCTTTTCGACGAGAAGTCGCATGAGTTTACAAGCCACCTTGTTGTCCCCAACTCCAAGGAACTAGGAGAAATATCGCTTGCTGGATAGACTTGTTGGTTGAGAAAGACTCGTACGCGTGGAATTTAGGTCTAGGTTCAATTTCTGGCACGTACAAGTTGAATTTTCACGGCTCCACCAGCCTATATTCACTGGCAACTGAGGTCTTTCAGAATAACACCTTTCCAGCTGACAATCGCTGTGCACTATTCAAATGTTCACAGTTCACAGCATGTCCATCCATTCAGTTTCCGCAAATGCTGGGATTGCCTAGATTAACATAGGTGATCCATATTGTGCCTCTGAAGTAACATGAGGCTGGACTGGATCTTTATTTTCTTTACTTAATTTACCAATCAGCTGAAAATGTTATGGCACGAAGTAGAAGTAAAGTTAATAATTGACACATGTAAATCGACAAGTAGAGAAATGACATAATATTCCAGTCCCACAAAGATTTATTTTTCATGTTGTAGATGAAAATTGATATCAAAACTGAAGGATATCAAATTTAAAAAAAAACAACCAACAACGCATTCATATTCAACTTCCTAGAATCCATTACTGCAATTATTCGACGATAACAGAAACCGCAGAAAAGTTCAATGGACTGACTCGTGGGCTATGAGGAGCAAGATAAAATTCACATTTCACAGAGATTACTCTCCCTCTTCTTCTATTCCATTTTTATTATGTCGTTCATTATCTTTGTCTACAAGAATTTCAACAATAACGTGAATTCATAGTTGATCACTAATAACCTGGATCTACGAACCAAGCCCTCAGCCTCTTAACTCCCTCAAGACATATTGTCCTCTGTCAGATTTTCTATCTCAAGAATAACAAAGACGGGATCAACTTAATAAGCTCACAACACAATGTTCTCGCCTGTCCAAATCCATCCTTTCAACCAACAGACGCGCACTAATTAGCGCATCAGCGTTCTCAATCAAGTGAATTACCGCAAAAAAATTTCGTATCATCAGTCAGATCTCCCCGACATGGGTACAACCCAAATAGATTTCAATTTAAATCCTCCATCAACACAAAAGCAACAACAACAAGTGTGCTAAGAGCTTTATTATGAACGCGCATAGGAGAGCCGTGGGCGCAAAGATTAATTAACATTTCAAACGGAAAGATGACGATGACCGCACTCATGTTGACACAATTTCAATTCAAACAGAATTAGACGTCTTAATTCTGCGGTCTTCGCGTTTCTACAGTTCGATGGCTGGAGCCGACCTGCAAATGGTGTATCGTCATTGATTGAAGAGCCCACTGAAGTGCTTACTCTTCCACCCGAAATCAGATTAAAGACTTGATGTGTCAGATATGACTGGCACTTGTCTGGTTGCGGTTCTTTAAGGCAGATTACTCCAATAGATACATTTTCATTTGCGAATTTATGTTGTTGTACCGCTTCGCTGAATACTCACACTCAATCGAACAAGTGGCGATCGAGTCACCGCACGGTCACTCCGCGAGATCGCACGCACACACATGTTCTATCACCAGCAAAAACCAAACCAGCAGATACTCGTACATACGTTAATGATCCGCATCGTCGTTTCCGTCTTCTATTCTAATTGTTTTACTGCTTCTGGTCTTGCTTTGCAGTTTGTTCTCTTGCCCAAGACGGTCGCTCTGCCTCCATGGCCATCATCGGGTACGATCGTTACCATCGTTACCATCGCATCACTACAGTTAACTCGCCGCTGTAATCTGCATTTGGTTGGAAGTCAGCCAGCCAAGCGGCCAGTGCAATGGCCAGCTTAGCAAACCGTACTACGTGAGTGCCCAGGAATACGGTACCTCACGTGTATCACGTTAAGGTTTATTCGAAAGGATTACGAGTACATCGCAATAAATTATCAATCATTTGAAACAAACAACTCATTTGTTGCAGGCCGACAGCACCCGCGAATCGACGACGCTACAGTCAAGAACCACAAGAGCATGGTACCCGTACCATATCGTGGCCACAGAGAGTAGGTGCGAATGTTGCAAATAGTCGGCGCAAGTGAATTGCTTTATAGGTCTAGCGCATATTGTTGTAGAACAATAGCCCAGCACTTGGCTGGCTCTGCTGGTCAGGAAGGTAACACCGCAAAGAAGGTCACTTGTTGATTCTGGTCACAGAGTGAAATGAATTTCAGCATTCTACACGAGCAGACTGAGGGTTTGTTCATTCCTGCGTATAATCAGATACCACTCATTCTAACGCTTGGAGGTACTCTGCGGGTATTCAGTGAATTCTAACTAGATTTGCAGCCCAGTTCTGGATGGAGGGATCAAGGTATGAAACCTGTTGACTGTGTTGACCTGTGAGACTGGTTGCCGAAGGAGTAGCTTCTGAATACGCATGTGCATGTGCTGTTGTTCAAGTGATTCTCTTTGATGCGGCGCTTAAGTGAGTGGTCGCTACAATCAACGATTCTGCTGCAATCCCACATTTCCGTGTATATTTCGGTTTTCATTCTTCCGTATGCTGCACTCTCACGCTAGTTAAAATTTTCTTGATCAGTTGCATATGAACCCACAACAAACAAAATGCCCTTCGGGTTAATATGTGTATCATCTTCAGACTCAAATATCATATCTCTGACTTAGACATCGTCAGGAACAAGTACATCCAACACTGTTTTTGAATTACTTTTTTACTAAAAAAAATAATTTTGAGTGTTGGAAATCTTTATTTTGACCTTCACACTTTTTTCTATTAAGTGGAAAAGGTGACATTCGCCAAGTGGCGGCCGCCAGTGTTGATATACATTCGTGCCAGTTTTATCGCATTTAACATTACTTTCCGCAAGATTGCCGGTGATAACTGTTCGCATTCCTGTCAGACATTCTCCTTAAGGGCTGCGATTGTCTGAGGCTTGTTAGTATTGTATATACTCGCGACTTCAAGTAGCCCCAAAGAAAGAAGTTTGGGTTGGTTAAATCGGGCTATCTTGCTGGCCATGCCAAAACGCCTCCAGGAAACGCTTCGTTCATAATATCCATTGTGGCTCGTACTGTGGGTCCGGCTCATCCAATTCCGCCAGTATGGAGTCTCTCATCATGGCCCTGGAGTGTTCGTCAGTAACCGTATTGAAATACGGCCCAATCACTCCTCCCGCGGCTTTGAGTGAATGTAATGGCTTTTCGTGCATCATGCGTGGATTTTAAGTGTCCTAGAAACGAAGATATTGTTTATTGGCGTAACGTCTTAAAAGGAGATGCGCCTTAAATTTCTTTCAATGGTCAGGTGTTTTTTTCATTTTTTTATTGTATCTCTTACAACAAATTGCTTCTTGTAGTACACAATAGTTACACTCAAAGCAACGCGTGAGGCCAAATTTTTAATTTGATTTATTAGTTGAAATCAAATCAAATTAGATCAGAATAATATCTTACATTTATTGATACCTATTTGTTTCTCATATTTAATTTCGATGTATTAGATCCTAAACTTATAAAAAAATTGCTTTTGCACTGCCCAACCTTAAATTTCTTGTACAGTTTCCCCTACTTACGTATTGCACGATATTGTGGTTGCCAGGGAGGTAGATAGTGTACTCGGCTATCTCTCTACTTTATTTCTGGTTTGTATACTGCAGCTGTGAAGTTCACAAATGTCAAATATGATTGACGTACGACGCCATTTGCAAAAATTATAACATCTTCCGATAGGATGATTAATCGTTGTATAACCACCTTGTATAATAAATATAAAAGGTTTTATGGTAAGCTATGCTAGATATCGAGATCAGTGTTATATAGACATTCATGCTGTGCAATAATTCTAAACCTGGTGATAAATTAGTTTGGAAATCTACCTGGCTTATGTTTGAAACGGTAGTGTTAAATTGTTTGTTAACCCGATTTGTCTGCAAGAGGCAGTTTTCTCACGAGTATGGGTGAGTAAGTGGAATCAGCCAATCAAACAACGGGTGGTAAACACCTCAGGCTATGCTGGGATTTAATATAAACTTTTTTCCTTTATTTAACGCTTATCCAGGGAAGAGTGGCTAACTAAAAAACTTATATCTAAATAATTCGACCATCGAATGTGATTACACCCACAGGCGCTGACATTTCCCACGAAGTATCAAATGTACATGTAATCAAACACTTTTTCCTCGTTGTCTTGAAAAAAAATTGTGTACGACGTGATCCTAGAGTTGCGGATAAGAAGGTTGTCCACCTACAAGATCAGTCGGATGCTTTAGTCTAAATGTAAGTAACAGTGCAAAAACGAACTGGTTCCTCCAATGCCACAAAGGGTTTGCTAGTGCTGACATGATATG
This sequence comes from Eristalis pertinax, assembly GCA_907269125.1. NCBI lineage: Eukaryota > Metazoa > Arthropoda > Insecta > Diptera > Syrphidae > Eristalis > Eristalis pertinax. The sequence goes on from OU026148.1 coordinate 28,158,864, forward strand.
ATATGATAATGATGACTATAGGGATGAACAGAAACAAGAGGATACTCTTTTCAGCCCAAGTCCGTGTCAGTTGAGATATAGAGCACTGCACAGCATACTTGATCTTCAAAACATTGCAAATATTTCTTTACTCTGCACTAGAGTACCAATGGACTCAAACCCAACAACAGTTCTTTTAATTCGACCACCTTCAGGTAGGGCTTAGAATACAATACTCCCGAGGTAGGCCATGCATGTCGTAAAATAAGACTAAAATTCATCATTTGAAGTGCAAACTTTGTACCAACACCAGTCAGTTATGTTGAAAAACACTCTTCAGAGTTAAACTTCAAACGAATTGAGAAGGGGGCCAGCAATCGGCTATTTTCAATATTTAATTTCAATGGTTACATTTAGTAATAATAAAACCACTCGCCTGTTACAACTGTGTCGAAGACGCCTATAATTCAAAGTCCCATGAGAGAGTATTAATCAATCCCCGTGTTTGGTAAGAATGTCCAGGGTCCACCGTAGTTTTAGATTTGGTCCATAGTGGCCTCTATACTAGGCTGAGTCAATGGAGTGACCATTTTTGTAGTTCGTGCAAACGATACTGAGATTTCACTAGTCAACCCTATCCTCTGAACACATGTTGAAGGTGATCTTCAGCGGACAGTGATATTGCTTTGTTGACCTCGCCTAGCTCGGGTTGACGGGATTCTCATCGATCAGTGTTGGTTTGTAGCCTTCGCAGCATATTTTTTTCTTGGTTGTGTAAAACTCAGCACATCAGTCGCAGATTCTTCTGGATAACGTCGTCTTTGATTTTTTGGCGGCATAGAACACAGAGAGTTTCTTGAAGAATCAGTAAAAATCCAAGTAGTCCTCTACGATTTTAACTTTGCAACGTCAATCAGTGGTGTTATTCCTTGACTCCGTTATTCTATCGCTCCTCGAAAATTTCAGACACCGAAAAGATCTCGGTCGCATTGTAATCAATCGGTTGAAGGAAGTTTACGTGGTTTAGACGAAGGCTCCGTATACATTCGTTATATACATCGTAAGCCACTGCCTCTATTTCAAGATCCTGACGTGGCCTTGGAACAATACTTTTAGACATGAGCTCTAAATATGTATGTCGTCAGGTACGAGTAGCTCCTCCTTACTGGAGCTCTGGAAGCGCCTGCGCCTTTGACCAATTACTGATCAACTGCTCCGCCTGGTACAGATGACTCCCCAGCCATCTCTCTCGTCTACACCTACTAATAACTCCCACGGGGTTTTGGAGGAAGATACTTGGCCGCTGAGTTTTTCACCACGTGGTGGAGGCTGAGTGCAGATGCTTGTCTCTATGAACCGCCTTATCAATTCTTTTAAATCCATAAATCAACAACTGGTTGGGAAAAATCTCCAGTGCCTCGACAGAAGAAATGATCATTCGCATTCAACATTGCATTCAAAACTAAAATTAGCACAAAAATCCACAATTGCGGAAAACCGTTCCCAACTATTCCTCCAACATGCACGAGGTAACTGGGTAAAGCCAATGTCAACAGACACTCCAGCGAAAAATGTTGGACACTGCGGCCACAAGAATGCATTACCATGCGAATCATGCCAACAGCGAGGAGCCTCAAAGGCGAAGGCGCTATAAATGGTAATCAAAGAATATTTGCAATTGTTCGGTCACTTTGAGTCCAGTCGTTTGGGTAAAATGTGTGTCAGGCCTGTTGGTTCTCTCAAAGCTATACAAGCACACACTCATATCTACCACAAGAGGATGTGTTTTGCCGAAGACGATTCCATAGGTATCCGTCGTTATGGTGAGTAATTGAAATGTATAGTCTGTTCTGCAACTTTCACAACTGCACGCCGCAGAGATATCTCAGCTCGGATTATGATTGAATGATAACACTCAGGTGAACTTGTGTGATGTCCTCCCACTGGTGGCGGAACTTTATTGAATAATCATTGGATAATCTCTGTGCGTTGCTAAGAGTTGGGTGAGGTTCGAGAATTGTTCAAGCTTCTCTAAAGTGAATGAAGAGGCGTTCAGGCGTTGTAGCATTGCATGTGCGATAGAAGCAGTGGTCTGGATACAATTTAGAACTATGAATGAAATAGCAAGACTTTATTGCATTGAAAACTGCTACATTGTTGAAGATTTTCGAAGGCAGAAAGAGGGGCTTGTATTGAATTGCATCATGTTGTATATTCAATTATTCATTAATTTCTTATTATTGATACAAATTTATAAAGAAATTAATAATGAATAATTCTATAATAATAATAATATGGGTGGCTCTACAGCCCGTAAAGGGCCAGGGCCTAGCTTCTGAGCAACCACTCGTGTTGTGCGTGCACTGACTCACAATGCCACGGCCGCCACATATACATAATTCAATTAGCCGATTTTCGTAGTATTATATCTGGCAAACATCAAACAGAATGATTATTTAGACACTTACTATCTAAACTAATTGTTTAATAAACTTAATAAATTCTTCCTCTCGGAGTTTGAAGAGTTTGAGAGGCTTTTTCCTTGTGCCTGTGCAAGTGCTTCTATGACCACCTAACTATCTAAGTATAAACCAATAGATCTACCGTCTATCAAACTCTTTATAGTCGCAGTGCTGCCTCTAGAACAGCTGTTACTTCTGCTTGAAATACAATGCAGTGGTTCGGCAGACGGAATACCATAAAAGCCTGTGCCTTCCTCCGATTTGGAAGATTTGGTGTATGTAGATTTCCATTACAGCTGGGTTACGGACGTTTTCGATTGGGTAGTCATTGGAATTACTTTTGTCTATGCGCCTTTGGGAAATTAAAAGAATTGAGGATTGGAGTAGAGACGTTTCCTAAACCAATGGATATAGCTCGGCCCAAAGCGCGGTCAGCCTCAATAAAACTATCCTAAAGCATTACATCTGGACGTCCCTGTGAATCCACTAGGTACAAACTATCATCGTCTATGTACAGTAAATATACATGCAAACAAATTTTCTATCATGTATGTACAATTTAAGAATATTATAAGTATATTTCCGTAATCTGTAAGAGTAAACTGGGTAGATGAAATGAATAAATCTAAATCTGAAACTCAACATGGGATCAATCTCATTTCATTCAACAGAACGTTTACATTACTTCCAGTCAATTATACACAGTCAAGGAAAGAAACTTTTTAACAGGTTGTTTCTAGTTTTTTTTTACCAAAGACTGATACACTCTTTACAGAGTGATGCTCAATATCAGAGAGGCATCACAGCTTGTTCATACTCTAACAAGTTGATACGCTAAACATGTAATGATGTTCAGGTTGCACACATTTTATGGTTCTCCTGTTAGCATTTTGGCTATCCTTAGTAGACGAATACGAGATGCAGTCCTCAAATCAGTAATCTGAAAATGTATTGATTAAATTCACAATGGTTATGTGAGAAGGCACTTAATGGTGTTCATAAACAGCACGAACGTTACGAAACGTTTCCGCAATATATTCAATACATGATTCAAAGCAAATGTTAACTCTTTCTTCACGTAGTACGACCTTATATCTACCTATATCCATTTATCTCCCAATTATTGATAGTCCAATATTAACAATTTGAACCATGTTTTTGTTTGCTATTTTTGATTCCGACTCTGGTATCGGCATCGGAAAAATTCTTAGTTCTGCTCTAACCTTGACTCAAAAGTGGTATTTGAATGAATCCTAAAATAAAATAAAAAATTTGAAAGAAAAGAAAGCCTGGAAAAGTAAACAAGTATAGTGGATCAACAGGATTTAGCAGTATCTTGTAAAAATTAAATCGATAAAATGCCCACTTGACATAAACCTAATACCTCAGCTTAATTCACGTACGCTGCTAGATCACCTATGCGACTATCATTACAACACGTCACAAATTTATCACTCTAGTCCAACATATTTGATACCATCAAGAGTCCAGCAGAGAGAAATCCTCTGTTTTGCCACAACTCGTAGAAACATTTAAATATACTATAGCCTGTGGAATGCATCATCAACTCGCGGCCATATGAGAGAGTCACGTTTCAGCGATTTGTACAAATTATTCATTCGATGGACTTGCACAGAGTGTCTCTCTAAAGTTGAAAATCATCGATGGAATGCGCTGCCGATACTGAAGCGAGATACGAGATTTAAGATACAGTGTATTCCACAACATAAGAAGTCAATATGGTGTGCGGACATTGTCACACGTTTTAACGGCGTGAACAGCCTCCGCCGCGCAATGGCCGTTAGAACATAAACATCGCAATAATCCGGTATATTAAAATTTCAAATTGATTTCGAGTACTCTGTGATTGGATGCATGATTCCTACACCCGGTGTTACGATGTATCTGTGGTAAATGCATCTTCTGGGGAAGAGGAAGTGGGCAGTTTCTGCCAGCATTGTGATGTGATTGTGGATGTATCAAATGCATACAGGTTTTTATATGACCATGTGGCGCTAGATAGAGTTTCGTTGATTTGATTATATTTTACTAGTCACGCTTACAAAACCATAAGCACTCGCTTGCGGTTAGCTCGTGAACGATGGTCGATATCGTTTTCACTCACAAGCCAGAAGGACGCCTGCTGTGAACATATCCATTAGAGGCTCATATGGCTTGCCTTGAACTTTGATGATGCACATATACAATTTGATTACTTTATGCAGAATCACATGGATTTAGTGTAACAACGCAAAAGGAAGGGTGAAGATGATATCGCTTAGTTTCAGATTCGCAATATAATGCAAATTATCCCACTTCGAATACATTAACTCACTGAGTCGTTTATGGGAAGTCGCATTTATTTACGTACATACTTCAGGGCGATCACCGAAAAGGGGTTCACTTCCCTTAAACCGAGGATCAGAATATCCGTGGCATAACTAACCCGCATCACAACTATGTTTCACTTACGAATGTTATTTTATTATTCTTAAGGTAGGTTAAGTTTGGGTGCAATATGAAATATATATTTGTCGAAAATTATACAGACTGTAAAAGAACACACATCTTGTGAACACACAAATTTGTGTCAGTGTTTTGTTATACTTCTCAGCATCAAAAATAACAGATACATTTTAATGTCAACACCTACGTGCCCGGCTATTTTTTTCAATAAAAGAGAAAAGCTCATCGTTCATAATTTAACAAATTTAAGTTTGCAATGAAAAGACGTTCACAGCAATTGTCCGCTGAAATCTGGTTGAGTCTGTTTGAAAGATATGTTCGTAAGAAATAATTCCCGATGCCAGTGTGTTTTTTGCACTATCTACAAAAGGAGATTGGTGCGCGGCGACTATGGAGGGATAAGTCACCTTAGCACTGGTATAAGCTCCTCTCGACCAATCGTGTATTCAGCTGAAGGCGTACAATCTGATATGTCCAATAGAACAGATGTTCACACGGCGACATGCCTTAAAAATTCCCAAGAAGCGCAAATCCTAACTTACCACCTCTTCGCCAAATTCAAGGTCACATACACTGACTGAAATAGTAGTCAAAATATGTGTACCGCTGTTTCTTTTGGTCAATTCTGTAATAGAGTCTACTCCTGAAAAACCAACCTGACTTTATATAAGACATTGATCATCCCAGTCCTGTTGTATGGCTCTGAGGCATAGATAATTTCCAAATTGTATGAAGAAGTCCTTTGATTTTTCGGAAGAAAGATCTATGTCGTTGTTCGCATCACGACAACAACGCAACGCATCGGATTTTTGGTTTCCGAACTACATCTACATCTTGCAAAAGCTGATATAGTTCGCAGTTGTATTTTTGGCTCCATTCACCTTCCTCACAGGCAGGTGTCACCATTAGCACAACATTTATGGAAGAAATAGGAAAAGTTTGTAGTACCCCTAGTTATAGTCGAATTCGATAAAATCTTAAAATGGATAAGTTGCAAGAATTCACAGTAAACCACTTTCATTGAATCTAAACAAACCTCGATGGTATACAAATGTGTGCTCATGGCCTACTTTTAGTTGTAAAGTAAAAAACTATCTCGAATTAGAAGATAGTTTATTATGAAGCGGGGTGAAGTTTCGCTGTATTTAGGCTCTAACATATTGCATATTTGTTTTGTGGGCCTAAAAGTTGATAAACGCTTGATATAGGGTCATGCCAAATACAGAACTGTCACAAATAGTGTGTATTGTTGGTTTAGGTATTAGCAACTGTACCATAACTTGGGTTAACAAAGTTACCTAAAATACCACTGAATGTGAAAATATGGTGCACGACACATAGTGACTTTTTTGAAGTTACAGAGACGAAGAATCTGTCCCTCCCAGCTTTACCAAGGAGTAGAAATCCTTAGCTGAACACTTTTTCAATGAGCTGGCTTTAAATATGATCAATTTGGAAGCCTACTCAGATACATAAACGTATCTGGTTAATTTAGAAAAAGGGTGATCTCAGAGTTGTAATTTATAACCAACCTAGGGCACAATGGGCTTATTAGGCAAAGTGAGCCTACCTACCTAAACCAATATAAGTTCATTATGGTTAATTCTTCAATCAAACTGATAAGACGACAAAAGAGTGCGAAATGTCTCCAGCGAAGCTATGGTTGCCATATTCTTACAACATGTATAGACTATTGTATGTTGTATGTTCCACTAAAAAGGGCAAAATTGCTGGAGAAACATTCGAACGAATGAAAACCGTTTACGTTTTCCATCCTGATGATGACTACTCCTGCATTCAATCGAAATTGGCGATGGAACGAAGTGCCTCCAATAAGACCCTCTCACCAAAAGGAAAAGCGCGATATGAAAGTCACCAGATGCGATGAAAGAGAAGAAAGTGTGAACACACAAGGGTCGAAACAAAACTATGTCCAGCGATTCCAAGCATATTATCCACAAGGAATTATTGACATTAAGGCATCAACAAAAAGGCACCACAACGCTTGAGCACGCGCGTTTTCTGTATTTTTCCTCAATTTAGCGTACTCACTGTACGATTCCTACTTCCAGAAGGATTCGAACGAAATCCTCAAGTTATATGATACGTGTAATGAAAGAAATGCATAGCAGCTTCTTTAGTTTAGGTCAGTCTCATTGGAAATAGGACAGACTAGACATATATTTGATGGATTTGACCATAATGAGGCTGGTAGACTATCTCAAACGGGTGTCAGATCAGTGGAGAGACACTAGCTCAAAGCACAAATTACAACCAAATTTGTTTCATTTGACAAAAAACAATGCTTGCAATGGAAATCAAGTATGTACGTATATTGCACCTTGTCCACTGACGAATTTGGGGTGGATTTTTGAGAGCTATTTACGAAATAATGTAAATGGCATTCTATAATTGGTCCGACGACGCTGTCAAAAATATTAAAAGGCAATACAGAATTTCAAAACGAAAGTGTTAAATTGTCGAAACGATTTGAAACAATCGAATTGATTGATAAGTGAGGCAATGATGAACAATTGATTAGACTTTAGACATGCGACAGTGGGGACATAAAACAATTGAAATATGTATCAATAAATATTAAATATTGTTCTTTTTAGATAAAATTTATAAACTCAAGCAAAATTACTTATAGGAATATGTACATATGTAGACATACCATCAAAAATTATAACACTTTTTCCACTCTAAAAGTCTAATTCAAACAGTTTGAGGTACCTTGTTAGAAATCAGTGTAAGTCAACCAAAAGAGAAAAGTTTTACAAAAGCTCAATCCGAATTGAACTGGAACAAACTTTTCTCCTTAGTGTACAAGAGTATGAGAGAGTGAGAGAAGAAGAAACCATATATCACACCACGAAATATCGGTGCCGTTTAAGTGTGCGGTCTATACTTCATGTATTGGTTAATTTATTGACAAGAACACCTTATCTAAGAGAACGCTTAAGAGAGGCATCTCCATAAGTGATGGTGGGTGGTGACATGGGAAATAATCATTCAGACTTCTCTGAAGGCATCAGACTAGACTATTCGTGGGATCTTGACAGATCTTGGATTGGCATTCGCATTGCTTCGGCGCACTTGTTGTTTTGAGACACTATGCACTAAAATGGAGCCACTGCAAGTGGAAGCGAAAATAAATGCCCCGACACTCGATGTACTTGTATACGTCCGTCACTCCATTTCGTTACGCACGAAATTGCAGAACATAGATTATGTCACCGTGTGTCCATGTGCCTCCTGCTTGGCCGCCCCTAATCCATAATTTAAGGGATTTCTAAACTCCTCATGGCTCCTTGCCGAGACATGCCATTACAACGCCCTTTATGGAAGCACTCGCTGCGTATCTCAAGCGATTACAGGCCGTTCCAACATTCATTTCCAATTAACCGATAGTGCATTTTGCTCGCACTTGGCCTAAACCATATCGAAGCAGTCCTATACGCTATACCGAAGTGCAGTCCCTCTGCCATTATTCACCGGCGAACAATTGATGTTGTCTTGCCATTTGTGGATTATGTCAAGTGCTTATTCGAATCTCCTCCAGCACTGGACACAGTCCCGACCCCGGTGTTATCTGGTGGGGTACTGAATACGAAAATTGGATAACTATCCCGGGGGGATTTCACATGTGGACTGGGTGGCTAGTCTGCCGGTCAGCTCGGCTCGACTGGACAGTGAATTCGTCGGTTTGGCGTTGTTGTTTTTGGAGCTGGAGCTGATTTGCGACGACCGACGGCGAGAAAGACGACGACGACGACAGATATGTCCATGAGCGGTGACTTTATGGAGTGATTACTGTTGTGTCAGCGTGATGTAGTTGGTGTACAACAAGACACGGCCAGACGGACGCAGCGGGGCCGTTTTGAAAGAAAATATTGCTTATAGCTTTTGGATGTGGGAAATGCACCAGAACTGGTGCCGGTGTACTGGTTTCTTGCGAATTTTGGTGTGAGCTTGTTCGGGACACTCGTACGAAGTCAGTGCACATTTCACATTCCCGCCAGCGAATGGACGCAAGTGTTTAATCCACCGATTGGAATCCGATCGCTCTTTTGATGAACTGCTGTATGTGCACAACTGGTTGCTACAATAAATAAATATATTTCAGTCACATTGTAGTGCAGGTACTACTGGAACTAAATAAATCATAAGATGTCACAATGTACAGATAAAACTTTTGTATCCATGTGTTTTATATTTCGATCAATTTTGTATTTCAATATACTGCTTAGATCTTATCATTACGAAAGGTTAGACATCATTCAAATTACATCGACGAGAGTTCTTGCATGTCTAGATTCTTACACGGTTATTTTTGAGGATATTTTCGTCACAGTAATACGGCCATAATTTGACAAATATTTGTTTTAAAAGCGTCAAGCGTTTGTGGATTGTGTCTGAAACACGAACATTCCTACAAATTAATGTAAGGACATCTTCATCGATTTAGAGGGTGCTTTTGACAATGCGACCTTTGATTTCATGTGTAACTCGGCCAGATGACACGGTGTAGTGGAATCATTAGTGTTGTGGATCAAAGCAATGCTATGCTATAGAACTATAATTGCGGATGCGGACTGTGGCCAGTATGTAATGTCTGCTACCCTCAGGGTGGCGTTGCATGTTGCTTGACTCTCAGCTTGACGCCCTTAATTGATCTAATGTCTACGCCCGGACCTATGCGGATGATGTAGCTGTACTGTCTGTCGGATCGTGCCTAGCGGCTGTGTGCTCACAAGCGCAGGCGGCTCTAGACGTGATCGACAACTGGTGTACTAGAAATGGGATTTCAGTTAACCCTCTTAAAACAGAGGTTGTTCTCTCCACAAGGAGGTTGACTGGTCTGACACAACAAGTACTAAAAGGTGTCGCTATACGCTTTTCCGATGAAGCTAAATATCTAGGTGTTATCTTGGATAGAAAACTTCTCTGGAAAAAACACATTGAATAGAAAACTACCAAGGCGCTGTCAGTTTTCTGGCGGTGTAAGGGAATTTTCGGCAAATCTTGGGGTCTATCACCAAAAAGATCCATTTGGATCTACACGGCTATGGATGGCCTATTCTATCATATGCATCGGTCGTTTGGGTTTGGTGGATCGTATAAGCTTTCGCGTAAATACGTAACTGCTGCTTTCACTAAGCTTCAAATAACGGTTTGTCTCGGATGCGTAAGGGTTTTCAATTGCACGCCTAATTCTGCTCTTAATGTACTTCTGCACAATACACAAAATGACTCTCCAGGATGTAGAAAACCAACCGCATGCTCCCTAACGACTTACCGGCGTACTAACGGGCCACTTCGTCAAACACCTAAATGTGCTTGCCCTAAGCGACGAAACCCTCTGCGACCCCCGTGGAGAAGACGACGACACTGCAGAGCACTTCCTCTACCACTGTCCTTTGCTCGAATCAGGTGGCAGCTATTTGGTGCTGAGGAGGTGGGAGCTGATGATGTAGGCTACTCATCACAGAATCGATTGCTGGTATTCCTCCGGAATACCCTGAAATTTCATTAAATGTAGGTTGCTGCCTTGTAGTACAATGGACCAGTTTTTGAGTCTGAGTGTTCCAGTGAGCGCTCAAAAAACTCCGACAAAAAAAAAAAGAGTCGTTCAGGAAATTTCTTTTTACAACATATCCGTCAACATTCTTGTGGGAGATGTTGTACCGGGTGTTTGCAACCACATGTCATCAACATCCATGTCATCGATTTGTGCAATTATATCGCGTAACATTTGTCTAAAGGGGCAAGAATTGATAATAATAACTACACGTTCCCCATTTTCAAAGAAGTGTGGATGAGTAACGCCACCAAACAAGCACTGGATGTTTTGGGGATGCAATGGTCTTTCAATGGTTATATGTAAGCAGATTTAAACCTCCTTCATTTTTCATTAACGACAATTTTGTTTGTGGAAGAACTGATGAGTTGACCGAGCATCATTACCTAACTAACGCCCGTGCTACATCATTAGGTTCAGTAGCACGTTCAGCGATTATTAGGCAGTATATAATGTATTGTAAAATGGCAAGCCTTAAACTAAACATGATGACAGCTGAGTCAAGTGATTGAAGCTGATGTCCCAAATCTGGACACGAATTAAATGACCCAATGCCAGCGCAACGAATCACGAAACACCCTTTAGATGATGAATATGAATGTCGGATTACTTTTCTAGTGGCGCCACAATTTGTAGATAAAGCCTAACAAACCTCACCTGTCAAGTCGAATTAGAATGTCAATATATACATATCTCTATTTATGGGGAAACTACTGAGATGTCTGCATGTTAAGTTAGGTTAGAATGACTGAGTACTGGTTGGTAGCAGTCACACTCAGGCCAGAGTAGGACCATTGTGTTACCATATTGACCATTGTGATCACATTCCGCAAACCAGTTGGCGCTTTTGATAAAGCGACAGAGGACTAATACTAATGCTACTTAGTTAAAGTAATAGGCGTCTAAGTGGAACACTGCAATTGCACAAAAATGTGCAGTACTTTCTTGCACGTACAATTTTCATGAAATAATCTTTTTTGCTGCATTTTTATTTATTATCTCACATTCCAGACAAACATACTTAAAATTAGCTTAAAATTAGGTATGGTGGCTTATCATACCTAAATTATAATGCAGGTGGTGTCACTTAGACTAGAAGGTATATTGTGCCGCCATTGGAGCCTAACTATCGGTATAAATAAGTATGTTCAAACCAAACATCACATTAAGTTATGCTTGAAAAACGCTACAATGACTCGGGAATCCTAAAAGATTGACTGATTTTGAAAGAAATCGAGTACAGACCTGCGCCCATCCAGTATCAGCATTAGATAATGATGGTGTAGAATGTAGATGTCGAGAGAATAATGATTGCTTAGTTCGGTGTTAATTCCCATTTTTGTCAGCCAGGAATAGGTAGATTTTCTATAATTTATTTTCAATTTCACAGCCGATGTTACCTAACATTAGTTTAGTTCTTTGCCTCGGTATATTTATTCCAGACTTTTGCTACTTCCAAAGGAATATGCCCCTCCAATGTAGCCCTCCAACTACCAAGTTACCTGGCATTGTCTTAAAATGTAAGCGGGTCCCAATTTAACCTTGTTAGGATGATAAATGGAGTCTAATGATTTCTCGTGAAAATGACGAGCTCGGTTTTAGCCGGATTTTCTCCTTGGCCCGCATCCGCTAGTCCATCTGGGGAGAATTTTCTTATAACAAGAAGAGTTGTAGCATGTCTCCAGCTAATGTGGCTAATATACCTCCCTGGAGTGTACCTCGGTACGGAAATAACAACAGACAAAGAGATCAAGTATCTTGGCGTTAGCTTCACGGAAAGGCTAAAATGCAACAGCCACTCGAAATTGACCCTTAAGAAGGTCAACCAGGCTTCCATCGCCTCTATCCTTTGATGCGTAAACAAAATGGGACAATGCTGCTACTCTACAAGCAGCTAATACGGCCGATCTTAACGTACGGCTTCCCAATATGGCACACCTAAGTCGTCAAAAATGCTCATGATTGGAAGTTTTCCAATGAGAATGTTCGTAAGGTTTACAAGTTCTTAAAAGAATTTTTTATTGTTGGTGTTTTTATAAGACGTCGCTAAGATTCGGCTAAATATGCAAATCATTTTAATATAATAATATATTATCAATATATTATTTAATCATTACGGTGATAATGATGCATTTCGGTTAGAACTAATGCGAAAACATTTAAAATGTACCAATCTTTTGTTTCATATACCGATGAAACTACTGTAATAAGGGTTAATATTTTTACGATTGAGTTTTTTTGGATTAAGCCTAGCAGTGCAAGTCATATATGAAACACAGAATTGTAATACTGCTTATTATATTCAATATTATATTTTACGTTAGTAATTTAGAATGAATTTCGTATTTGTCATATCAACTGAACATACATTTTCTTCTAACATTTCCCGGCATTTTTGGTGGTGAATATTTTACACAGAAATTTGAATCCGATAAGAACTGATGTCCGAATGATAAGGGCATTTGCGATATATACATAAGTTGTTGTGCATGTTTTTATTAATTTCTAAAAAAGGACTAATTAAATAAAGCATTTATGAGGCCATGTAGTACAATTATCTTCAGAAATAATGTTATTAAAGGGAATCATCAACATCAGAAATCATCTACAACCAGATGTCCAACCCGGGTTTGAGTGTTTACTAAAACACAATCGTGTCCATCTCAAATTTTGCTCTAAAGTCACACACACTACTGACAGATTTTTTTTTATTTTCACAGACAGGGCTTGTGAATACGAGTGATCTAAGAACAACATGGAGTTGCTCTAAAGTCTTACGAAGTGTGCGTGAAAATAAAGTAGTATGGGTGCGTTTAGAGCAAAATCAGTAATATCAAGCAAATCAAATCCACCTCGATAAATTTAGGTGGGGGTAATCAGCTGTTCGCTTAGGTCACACGTATTCACAAGCCCCTGGCTGTGAAATGTTATAAAAAACGCTGTCAAATGAAATCTAGGGGGAAGAGACGAGGAAGTCTCTTTAATACTTCATCTCTGATGATGACACTGTTCAGAAAGCAGCTTCTAATCATCAACAATCAGAGAACACCATTCCCGGACAACGCTACTTCAATATAATGGCCCACTATTGTTGAGCCAACACCCGAACACTTATTATTAAGCATAGTTTTAATCTCAAAATCTGCTAAGCGAGCAGAACTTCCCAACGACATCTAACAACGAGCTGCATGGCTTCTACCAGAACAGCGATAGCAGTCATCATCAAGGCTAAGTCGGCTACCACACAACCACCCCATCCCAAAAGGACCAACATGGACACACGGATTTGAACAACCTGATGTAAGTACTGGAGATTTTAGGATATACAAAATAAACACTAAACCAATACTGTAATACCAAATGTTGAATTACACAATGTACATCAGTATAGGGGCCCACTATTGTTGAGCCAACACCCGAACCCTTATTATTAAGCATAGTTTTAATCTCAAATTGTAAACAATTATTTTTACAATTTGTAAGGCGGCAACCAAACTCTGCTTGAATTTCTCACCCCTAAATTTGGTATTACAGTCAAAACCGTTTACGACATCGGTTAAACCGACATATCGGTTATAAGGACCAAATTCTTAGGTCCCGGCTGAGGTTCATTATAATCCCATTGAATAACATATCGCTTACAACGACATCACTTAAAACGACATACGGCTTAAAGCGACCTATTTTTCCATTTTTTTATGTAAAATATTGGTTACAACGACTAAAACCGGCGGCTTCTGGCGCGGCTGCATTTTTTCCTTGAAACGGCACTGTTTGTTTTCAGATGCGATGGAATATCTGTGCACATACATGGAATTTCGGATATTTTACCACTTACTCCTTGTTGATATGCTGTTCTTGTTGTTTTGTGTTTATTATTCGTTTTGAGTTTGTTCAATCTAGTGGGAATTTTTCTGTGTGACTAGTGGTCGTAGAGACTATTGTAGGCCTCACTCTCGGTCAAAACTGAAAAATCTTCACGATTGAAGAGAAAGCGAGTATAGTTTTTAGGCTGGAAACTATGGAACAAAATAAAGACCTCGCTAAAAAGTATTGCGTTTCACATTCCACTATATCCACTATCATCCTTGTAAATATGTACATATATGTGTATTGAATGCTTATGCATATCTTCACATGCCTTGATATCGGTTGTAACGACCAAATTCGTCAGTCCATTGAAAGTCGTTATAACCGGTTTTGACTGTATTTATTTATAGACTACACATTTTAAAAAATAATAAAGACTATTGTCCTTTTCCACAGAATTTTGAACAAAGTTGCCAGAGACATCAGTGCTCTATTTTTTTAACATTTAAGAGTCTATAAAGTATAAAAAAAAAAAACAAATAAACATTGATTTTTATATACATATATAAATTATATCTACTGCTATAATTCTCTAGCCTGTTAAAGGAATTGACTATGGCGAATATTATTGAAGACCCCCCCTACATCAAGGAATGCTTGGCGAACTATATTGTATGTTCTCTCTTAAGCTAGGTTCAGATTGCCATTTAAGTTATCAGTTTATACGGTTGCCAAAGATTCTCCCAAAGTCTCAGTAATTTATTGGCAATTAATTTTCAATTAAAGTGGCAGTATATACTGTTGTGATAAAGAAATTCAAACCCAATCATGACATATTTGTATTAAACACTATTTGTTATTTGTTAATAAAAATTGCGTAGGTTGCTAATTGGTAACTCCTTCCTCTTTCGACCATCCTTCGGTTCTGTATGGGATAGTTTTCGTGTATTTGGTATGAATACCACTTTCATCTGTCTACATGATTTCGGAACGTAGCTGTTATCCTAGTGTCGTCAAACATAC
The DNA here is from genome assembly GCA_907269125.1 of Eristalis pertinax. Lineage (NCBI taxonomy): Eukaryota > Metazoa > Arthropoda > Insecta > Diptera > Syrphidae > Eristalis > Eristalis pertinax. The sequence goes on from OU026148.1 coordinate 28,174,188, forward strand.
TTACAGGGTGTTATGAGGACGTGCTATGGCATTTCTATTGGGTAAATGCTGTCAAGCCCAGGCTGGTAGTAGACTCAACAGCAGTTCTAAGTCGAACTTATTGAACCAATTCCGGTGATCTGAGGTTCTTAAGAATGAAAGAATGTACAACTATTATTACTTGTACTTAAATGCAATAAATGTGGGATGTTTGAGTCCTGTAATGATTTTTAATTTTAATTTTATTTAAAAAAAAGTAACAAAGTCCACTTCTTTTTACAAAAATATTTCGTTTCATGTTTTTTTGATCATACAATTATGTATATTTGTTCACTCAAAAGTTAACGAAATGTTGCAACTGATGCAGTGAATAATGAGCAACAAACAAAACTCTTATCTGAAAAACGTTAAGAGTTAAGAAAATAGCAAGTTGTATTTTAGTAAAATGTAGTCAATAGACAATAACGAACAGGAAAGAATTAACTGGTCTACATACAGATACAGCGCCTTAGGTGATACCTTATATTCACGTCTGCATAGAAAACCATTGCGTTGAACAACTTGGTTTTGCTAAAAGGCACACAAAAAAAGCAGAATATTTGAAATCCTCAAAACCTCTCAATTCGGCAAATTAAATTAGAAATAAAAACATCACATTATTCAAAAAAAGCCTTGCAACAAAAAGCAACGTTTATTTACTCCACCAAAAAATAATAGTTGTTCGTAAAATATGTTAAGCAAACCATCTAATTCATAAATCCACTCAAATCAGTTTTTCATTCCAACTTGAGTGTGAGATTTTGTGGGATCGGAAGTGAATACTAAGAAATTCACTCTGCTTGACATATTTGAGTACTTTCGCGGGTACAAATTAATTTCCCATCGCATACGCCAACCAATTCCTAGACAAGACTCTCACCACCTCATGGATTGGCATGGGAAATTTCGATTTTCCAATGTTTTCCCTCAAGTTGATCCCAAGTCCGATGAGACTTTTTGCTTTTGTAACAATTACAGTGCCTTATGTACATCGAAATAACATAATAGGAAGCAGTCTTACGAAGCGCATTAGTAATGAATTTATGCAACAGAGACGAAAGATTCAAATTAGTAAGGTTTTGAAACAATTACAGTTTTGCAGAGTCTCATAAATAGCCAACAAATTTGATGAAAGCAACCAGTTATAATATTATGTCGAATCATCAAAAAATCATTTCTTTTAATGGTGCTACAATCTGCGGGCCACGCAGTGTGCCCGACATTCTCACAGAGTTTGCATTGCTCCGTACAGTTATTCTCACTGCAGTTCACACATAGAGGTAGCATTTTGTAGTTCGACGCGTGGTGTCTAGACCTTTGGCAGTGCAAGCATTGGGTAGTGCCATGGCGCCATCGTTTTTAGAAGCATTTCCAGGGTTTGGGGAAGCACCCGTTCATATTTTGCGTGCTCCACTGCCTGGAGTGGAAAGGAGCCGATTCCGAACGGCTAAGTTGGAGAAGCCGGTTTGTTTACAAGGCGATGCAGTATATTTTAGACGTGTTGATACGATTCAAACTTTCGGCATCGGAGTCTACTTACTTAAGCAATACGCAAAGGCGATAAAACACTTGTAATTTAGATTTCGAACAAGTTTTTATTTTGCATTTATTCGATGCATTAGTTGGCTTTTCCCATTATGGACAGGTGTGGCACCATTTAAATGTGGTCAACTGGAGCTCTTGTGGGACTAATTCTCGACACATATCCAGCAATACCTCGGTTCTATCCAGCAATACCGTGGCTGTTGACATATTTTCATTTTCTAAAGCATCAACAGATTGCGGATTGTGCAGCACAATAAAAATAAATCCAAAAAATACGCTATAATATGTCCGAAGATAAACCCAAATACTGTCCTCTTCTAGAAATTCGCATTCTTAAGGTTTGAGCTTGACTTGACAAATTAGGTGTTAGGTGTTAGGATGATGTATGGAGTCGATAGTTCTTCGGCAGGAGCGGTTTTATTCATTATGGATAACAATAATGTCTTAGTCCGTTTGGCGTACTTCAGGAATCAAACAAGTATGTACAAATAAATGATACATACACCGCTTCGTCGATTTGTGTTCACTTTAGATTAATTAACTGGGAGCGAATGGTTATGTTGGTATTGAAAGTGCCCAGAAGCAATTATGGGTCGAATCCAAGTCGAATAGTCGAAGCGACAGGACGATAGTGACCATAATCTGTAATACACAGAAGATGGCCCAACGAAGGTGTGTTTTTTTTTTTTTTTTTTTTATGTATTGCTATGGATCCGTCCTCAAAATCTTTTATTCTTTGCCTCTGTTGGTCAAACATTGATACATTTATACAGCGGTCGGCATGAACAAGATAGTTTGAGGAGTTATTTGCCAGTGTATTTGACCCCAAAAGTCTGCTGACACAATAAGTAAGAGTAAATCCGTAATTTCACTACAAAACTATGAATCATTCCACAAATTTCTCACTTAATCTTAATAAACAAACAACTGACTCTGCAGTAAGACACTTTATATCCAAAAAATCGACAGTGATTTTATTTCAAAAAATCAAGCCCTGGAATCGATTTTCATAATTTACTCAATTCAACCGGATTTTCTACTCAAAAGCAGCATTTTCGATGAGTGAATACAGAATTTCGAGTGAAATGTCTTCAAATCTCTCTTAGATCCGATTTGAGGGCTTTATCCCACTCAAATAATAATTTCCCATCGGAAGTGCGAACCATCTTTTTGAGATTTGACTCAGTTATCAATGCACACAACCAATTTCTTGAAGCAGAATCACAGGAACACCTTCAAGGGAAATTTATCTTTTTTGGGATTTTCCCATCAACGTCTACCACCAGCCAGAGAAAAAAATACCCAAACATACCAAGTACATCCCTTTCACGAAAGGAAACCGAATTCTGCTTGAATTGGGTATTTATTCAAAGACAACCACCATTTCTTAGCAAAAGACAGCATGGGAATTTCTGAATTTAAGAGAGTGTCTTTAGTAAGAGTTTGACTTCCACGATGAATGCCCATTGCCACGAATCCACATTGTGCACAGACTCAAACCACATCACATCGTTCGCCGTGAGTTCAGTGAACAATTAACCGATAAACAGCCATACTTGTTGGCTTGAATTAAAGCATTCACGCAGAACACCTCTCCCAACATCAGCTAAACAACAGTTGTGTTCGTGGTGGACTCTTAGTTGAAGGGGACATCACACATTTGCACTCGATCACAATACGTGATATACATATATACTTCGGTCATATGCGTTTGTGTTTGTTAAAAAAATTTTCAAGTCCGAATGTAAAAAAGATCGTATCTATCTACATCGTTCTGTAAATAGTAGAGCTCTTAAAATTTCTTTAAAAAATAGTGTGTTTGGAAACTGGAAAATTTTGTGCACATGTGTTTCAAGTGTTTTAACTTAATCCCCTCCGCTAAATAACAGTGATTTTCCAAATTAATTTGACGTTTAACTTGTCCGCATTGCAAAAAAAAAAACACAAAACCCGACGCCCCAGTGAGATAGTCAAAAAGAACAAAAAAAAAACGTGTTACAAACATTAGCAACCAAGAAACGAGTACAAAATTAATAGAAAGAAGAAATAACGAAAAATAGAGAGCCCAATGGTTCTGGGCAATTCTTTTATTCGTCGTTTTTAGTATTTAATAAAAGTAGTACACAATATCACAAGTGTTTTGCCATCTCAAATTTGCTTTTTTTCGTTTTTTTCTTTTTTTTTTTTGTGTTGTATGCCGGTTTATAGAGTATGGAGTATGTATATGGTTGCGTATAAATAAATGAGAAGAACCTCGCCATTCAACAAAATAAAAAGAAATTAAAAAGAAAAAAAAATTGTCAATTTTTTGTGTTTTTGAAGAAAGTGACACGCCAAGGGAGATCGGTCGGTTTATACATACATACATATATCGATATATATGTATACTTCCGGAAAAATTCGACTTCTCCATCCGTGCGTCCAAAGAGTTTCGCGATTGTTCATCTAGTGATCTTTGTGAGTTTTTATTGTCGTCGTACAGTTGGATTGTTGTACATTTTTTTTTCCTGAACTGTGCACTGACGACAGAGCCGCGAGAGTATCTATCGTTCGCTGGCCGATCGACACTGTGCCATTGTTGGAAGACGAACAATTTAAGCAAAAAAGAAGAAAAAACGTTTTCTGGATTTCATTTGCCAAATCATCTACAGAATAATTTTGACTGATCGTTGCTTAGAGTTAGTGAGGGTGTTGTGTGAGTGTGGGGTGGCCGGTTTGTCGGGTAGAACATTGTTTTTTTTTTCATTTATTGTCTATGAATATGGCATCCAAACAAATGCCACCTAATTCCTTTACAAAGCTGCAATCGCACTATGAGGAGTTGAATGTCATAGGAACAGGTAATTGCATACAGGAGTGTTATTCCTTCTTTTTTTGCTTTTCATAATTTATCACTTATCTCTCAAAACTCAAAAACTATCCACCTTATCTATCTGGTCGTCTACAAAGAGAGGGACAAGGATAGAAGTCAAAAGAGAATAAACATTAGTCCACAACGTCAGATTCAGTTTGTTATCTGAGAATTTAATTTCATTTCACCACCGAGAGGCATACAGCCAACCTGACATAGAGGCAAAGTTGATTAGCAATACGAATCACCAAATTGTACTGTATTTTAGTCGCTGGAACTGCTGCCGCACAGAAATTGGGTACAGGTACGGGAATCAGTGAAATTCGCTTTTGATTCCAAGTGTTCTACATGCGGAGCTGTATGCGGGTTCAACCTGCAACACGAAAAAAAAATCTTGCACGCACACAATTGTGCCGAAACAACACCACGCTTCCCCATGAAGATCGTGTCTTCGTGTAGGAGTGACGTACGTGCTTGTGAATTGTGATGTGACAAATATAAATATACACACCTACACTCCAGACGGGGTCTGTCAAGCATTCATATACATATATTCAAACAAATTATATTAATATTGGCAGCTCCTCTCTCTTGTCACGTCAAATCTTGAAACTAGCGCCGGCAGTGTGAAATGTGTTAAATGATTCGATAAAGTTGATTATTTTTGGATAAACCAATGAGATTTGTCGGACACTTGTTAGATTTGCCTACGTTGTGGGGTGTCGGAATTGATAAATAAAAAAATAAAAAATTAAGAGCAGCGGTGTTCATTGCGAAACGTCTGTGTTTACGTTAAAAAAAATGTACGAGTTGTTTTCCAAAATGTATTATGATGTGTTTGTTTACCTGTATTTTACCTACAGTGGGTCGGTTCATAGCGAATGTTTTGAACTTGTTTTGTACAATATTGGTTTACATGTAATCCATGAGACATGTTTTCACTTACAGAAAATTTATATTTTGTGGAACAGTTTCCGTAATTTGACAATGGCTTGGATCGTAGAACGTCTTTATTTCTCACGGTGTGTACTTTCAAATTACTTGACTGTGATTTTGGAAATATCCGACATATGTACGAAACTCTTCCCACAAATGTAGATGTCCTATTGTTGATTAATTTCAAATTGTGACACGCACCAGACCAGGAACTTACAAAAATTGACTTCTCACTTTTAAGCTTTTAAGACCAGAGCTTTTTTTTCTGGATGGAAATATTTAATTTCAATTTTGTGTAGTTTACTGTTCAAATATTCAATTGCAGAGCAGGCCGTATTCACTGCAAAAATCGATCATTTGTAAATTGGCTGCTGATCCGCCAGCAGCATTTGAAGAATACTTGAAATAATCTTCCTATTATTTCTGTAGGTTTTTAAATGCATTTTTAACTTAAGACCATGCTATACATTAACGCTAAAAAAAAGGAAAAAATAAACCTACGAGTCGATATTTAAATTGCAAACGAAAATGTTATCAGATCCAATATCTTGTCGGCAATTGCATGGGAGAAAAAGTTGTTTGAATCGATAAGGCAATGAAAACCTGCTTTAACTTAACCTTATGTTGTAAAAATACAGTTGTCACAATATGCGTTTAATGCAATATGTACAAAAAGAAATTGTATTTAGCCGTATTCGACTAAAACGTTAGATCCAGCTAATGTCTAATATCTTATTCATGCCAGAATACTCCACTTGGGGTTGATGTAGAAGTGAGGTGGACAGATAAACTAAATTATTATTATCTTCTGTTGTTCAAGGTGGATAATAATCAGGTCGTTGAACTGCGAACGGAAAGGTTACGGAATATCACCTATGTTGAATGCATTAAATTCTATTTAATCCCTTACTGTGTACATATATTATGGTGTATTATTGCACCAACTTTGCTTGAGATAATCACACGCATAATCTGGACTCAAAACAGAATTGCTGAAGTCATTTTCTTACCATTCGATAAAATGATGTAGAAAGGGAGTTCATTCAAATGTTTCAAAGTCAAGTGAAGAGTATTGTGATGAATAAGGAATATAATCCATTATATATGTATATAAATTAAAATATAATGGAAATTGAAATTACATTGACGGCTATTTCTTTTGGTATGTTGCACTACGTTCTTCTGTTGTCTTGTCTCACAGGCTCGAAGTCGATGCCTCTTCAGGTCGGAGATAAGCTGCACAGATACTCTATATGGTCTCATAATTTTAGGCCTATGCTACAAAGACGGTTGGCTAGACTACTGTTTTTTTTCCGTTCAACGGTTTTTGACTACCCGTACAGTGAGTTAACATTACTCGATCGGAGGAATTAGGGCACAAATAGGAGAGGAGTAGGGGAATTGCAATATAACTTTTGCAGAGGTGCAATCAATCTGGCTAAATCACTGAAACACTCTGTATAGAAATTCCACTAAAACAATGAGAGAAAAAAAAGAAGAAAGATTGCAACGCTAGTTTTAAGGCTCATTTTGGATCATTGACATGAGTACCTATTATACTCCATTTTTGGGTATATATACAACTTTTTGGTGACAGCCTACTCCTAAGCTTTTCCAAAAAATACAACATATTTGAAATATGTGGAAAGAAAATCGCGAATTGAATATTCGCCGATCTAATGAAAATAAGGCCAAATGCTTCGCTCTGCCTTACGCCGACTGGGATTATCAGGTTCTGTACAAGGTCTTTCGTGTCTCTTGGTCACATATTGCGTACAAAGAAGCAACAATTTGCAAGAGTTATTCTGTGCTTGATCTCAATACTGAAGTTATTGATTGTTAACGCGGAGCTGATCAGAGCAAGTCCTACCATCAAATTATATATGTATATGCTATCTACCGTCAGGCTTCTACGTCTTCTGCAAGGTGAGCAAACGACTCATTTCTCGCTGTAATCGGGCAATACCCTTTATGTCCTCCGCTTATGCCAGCATTTGTAAGTTTGGCCACTGACTTTTGCAAGTATTATCCTTTTGAACTTTTTCTCGATCCCATTGTCAACAGTCGTTTAGCTGTTTAGATTCAATAAGCCACTTGGCTGTCACAAGACAAGAAGAAGCAAAACTATACGATAACGATGTTGATTAGTTTTGAAGAGAAAATGTGTTAAGTGGTTACTTTGGAATTCTTTTTCGTGATTCGTAGTTCAGACGATTATGAAGTGAAACTTTTACGTACACTTGTTCGTGGAATTGAAGAATGAAAAATGATTCCATTTAATAGCTTGCAAAGTTATTTTCTGAAGCAACTAATGATTGTCTGAATTGGAATGCTTTTCCGTTGTTCGATGCATGGTCACATTTTTGATCACAATTCCGTGTAATCTACTTCTACGATTCTAGTTGCAAAATAGAACAGACTTACAACAAAATGGAAAGTAACATACGTATATTAAATATGACACAAACTTACATACATTTGTACGTATGGAGTTGTTGTATTTAAGCTCTTCTCAATTCTCAGATCGACACAATAAAATCAAAGTGAAGTAGTTAAACTTGTAATAATGAATGTTGTATTAGTATTGTGTGCCAATCAAAGTTCAAACAAACTGCTTTATATGAAAGCATTCCACATTCGATATGCAAAGAATTTTCGATGAATCGCGTAAGACGTTTTATTTCCTATAGATCGAATGACTAATCGATATGGCAAACAAGAGTATCTAAGAAATTATTTCACAAGAAAATTAAATTTTTGGTTAGTTTCGTCACATTACAAAACAAACTGAATGACTGAATGATGTGGTTGTCATCACAAATCTTGGTAATGTGCATTTAAACAAACCAGAATATACCCGAATAAGCAACTGCAAAGCTGTTTTAATGAAATTGATACTATGTCTGAAATCAATATGGGTTTTGTTAAAAGGCCTTGGTACGATTTCGAGTACAACACACTTTCGTTGCTTACGCTATAAATTGGTTAATATCCGTGTAAAGCTAGTAAAGCAACGATTGTTGATTAACAAAGAGTTATACAAAGACCTTTGTTACAAAACTGGATATTTTAGTTTAAATGTTAAGATATGTATTCCGTAACCTAAAAGTCAGTAAATTGTCGAAGAAGTTAGACCGCGTCTCGTATATTATTGTTATTAATTTTTCATTAATTTCTTTTTATTGAGACTGCAAATTTAAAAGGAATTTAATAATACATACACATATGTAAATCGATTAGCCAATTTACGTAATATTATATGTGGCTGAACATGATTATTTAGATACTTACTATCTATGAATTGAATATGCTTGCTCCCGTCATATTGGATCAATTTGGCTCTTGTTGCCCTACTTAACTTAACTTAAATTAAATAAAACCAAGTAACACTAAAATATTAAACAAATTTCTTAAATCTAATATAAGATTAAACTCGTAGGTTTATCAAGGACGCTTATTTATAAAATGATAATACTAAATTTGAATTTGGTTCAATTTCGAACATAGAAAGAGCCTTGTTTCCATTGTATTGAAGCATGAAAGGTAATAATTATCATTTATACTATGAATTGTATTTTCATCCCATAGTGAGAGAATTTATTTGAGGGGCAATAGTTTACAATCTTCAATACATTGATCATGTATTTCATTAGTGGAATTTCTATCTAGATCTCATACAAGATTTTATTCGAGAACCATTTTTGATTTGATCTACTAAATTTCCCACTGGAATATCTTAGTATTTGCCTTTCAAACATTTCAATTTTGTTTGCTACTGTAGTCTAAATTGTAAACCAAGAACTGAAACTATATGTGATAACTGGTATTTCGTATTACTGTTTTATACAATAGTTATTGTTATTAATATAGTTTTATAAAATAGAATTCATATAAAGCTACACTCAGATAATAGCCGATACTTCATCCGATTCAGCAAATAATTGGAGAATTCTGAATTTAATTAAGACAGTATTGTCTTATAGTAATTTGTGTAGTGTTACTCCGTTAGCCTCACAAGATATATCTAAGACGTCCTATGAGCTGAACTCATCTAAATGTTAGCAAAAATTTAAGTTAATGCTTTCTATCATCTCATTTGAAAACAGTACAAAGACATGCTCCGCCCCATTGGAAAAGAGCAAGCAAATGTGGTCAGGATGGATACAATTGATGAAATATATCTGACAAGCACAAGCAAACAGAAGAGTATCCTTTCGTTGAACTCTGTTTCTATCTCCATATTGTGTAGGAGTGTAGTTAGCCTGCGGTGATCACAATTAAATGTGATAAGATCAAGTAAAAGGCAAAAAATCACTACAACTTTAAGTGAAGGCCTTCAGATCTAGTGAGAGGAAAAGGGACAAATATCACATTGGCTCTCTGGTCGCAAAAACGCGACCTACCCCAACGTTTGTTCTTTTGGGTGGGGGGACTGGCGAAGAGGGCGGAGGCTTGTCGTAGTTTTCATTGAACTTTTATTGCAGTGTTTGTGAAGATCTTTAAAGAAATTCGCATAATGTAAGTTGTTATGTCATTAATAAAAAGAGAGCCGCGAATACATATGTATATGTTTATCTCTTGTAAAAAAGATAAGCAAAAGGAAAAATAAAATGGCTAAAGTCTGGATGTGGGGTATATTCAGTGTATTCAGATACACTGATTTTTATTGTTTTGTCTGCTGCCCTGACCTATGCTAAATGGCACGGTGAAAAAATCGTAACTTAAATCACCAGCTGAGCAATAAATGAAAAAAAAAAATTGTATTGACTGCCCAGAGGAGGTGCAGTGCAACACTCACAATTGAAAATTAATTTGTTTATGTAGGAAAACTGTGTGTTCTTTTTTTCACATTCGCACCGGGAAAAAAATGCTAGTCTTTCAGTTCGTGTGTGCGGCAGCAGTCAGCAGTGGCATCCACGATGTTTACAAAACCGCAGAATGGAAGAGAAGACGGAAAAAAAAATATTGGCAATAAAGGAATTCCCTTTACTTCGTCATAGAACGATGACACCACAGAGCGAGCTCAGGGTGAAGCACCGCGAATGAAAAAAAAATATCTCATAGAACGCAAAATTCACCAGAATCACCTGTCTACGCTGCGGACATCTGTGAGGCAACGTGATAGTGCTCACACTGTATCAGTGTTAAAGACTGTTTCTAGGAGAAAAAAGAGGAGCTCTTTCTAAGAGATGGCAATGAACTCGTTACTATTCGGTGTGGTTTATTTTAGTTTTTTTTCTGTCTTTTTCGCTAATATTCTTTTTGCTCATTATGTGTGGTTCTTCGGTTTTTTATGATTCCTTACAATTGTTTCGTTTAAGGTGCTTACGGGACGGTCTATCGAGCTCGTGATCTTAAGAATGCTGGAAATATCGTTGCCCTGAAGAAGGTCCGTGTTGCCTTGACCGAAGATGGGGTGCCGATGTCAACGCTCCGCGAAATATCTCTGCTCAAGCAATTGGACGCATCCCAACATCCGAATATTGTCAAGTAAGTATTTTATGATGAGGTAGGATAGGAAAGCTAAATATACATGTGTGCCTTAATGTACATATCTACAAACTCCCAACACACAAGCGAACAAAGTCAAGCGGTGTGTGTAGAACGAAAGAAAAAAAATTCGCAAAGCAAATTCATAAATAGATACGAAGACACGTATCTTTTTGCCACTGCTTGCAATACGAATCGTCAACGTTCCAAATGAAGAAATTATTAATGATAACGAAATTTTGCTGAATTGTACTGCGATAGCTAAAAACAGATGCTTAGCTGGTTGGTGTGTGTGGAATTTATGAACGGATACGTGCAAATGTTTAATTTGCCAATACACAAACATCCAGATGACGAATATTGAAGTAGACGTCTCGATTGCTGGTATAAAAGTCAGCTGTTGCCCTGAAAGAGAGTGCAGAAGAAAGTTTTTCTTAGTTTTCTTAAGAGCATTGAGTATACTTGCGTGTTGAAGAGAAATTCGCATTTGATTCCCCTTAGTTGCGATAGTGTTGGACTGTGTTTGGCAGTGTTGGATTAGAAGCACTTAACCCAACACATGTACCGGATCGGTTGGCAATGTATTGAGGGAGAGTTGTGGCTTTCTGGTGGGACTGAGACAAATATAAAACATATTTCAGTTAATTCATGCATAGATATAGTACTCTAGATAGCATACTCTCTCATCGTTGTAGAGGCGCTTTTGTAGATAGAAAGAATTATTTGGTAGTTATTTTTTGAAAATTTGAGATTTATTCCTGTTTTTTTTTATTCTGAAAGTGCAATTGATGCACAATTAAACGAGGGATCATTGAAAAAGACAGACCAACATCCGAATTGTGTGTATTTTAATTACTGATGTCAATGTAGGTTTAACCCATTACTTACTGCATTTGTGAAAGTTTCTGTTCTTTGCAATTTCAAATTCACCATTCGCGCCTGCATCCTTCTACAGGCGAAGTGCGAAATACCAGTCATCAGCGTTGCTTTTTTTTTATTTAACTGTCACTTGTGACACTTAAAGTTTGAATATGACACGCTGGCAAAGCTTTGACAAATTCTAAAACATCCACTTTATCACTTTCATTCGCCGAAAGAGTTGAACGTATCCAAAACATCCGCTGTATCAGCTACAACTACCGAAAGAGTTATGTAAATACTGTTATTCTGAACAATGTTCAACAAAACAAGCCTTCGTCACAATTTCTGCCCTTTGAAAATTTTAAGTTTTAACAGCGAACATTGAAATTTGGACTTTGTTATTGTTTGAGTGTGTGTTGATAATTGAAATTAATGTGGATCTAATAAAATTGATTAAAATTGACAAAAACCCAGTGTTTTCACTTCACATTTCAAAAAAATAATTTGATAACCAACAGACTTTCAATCTTATGTTATCATTGTGAATACGTTTTAGTTAAAATAACGTTAATTTCAAAGTCAAGTAAAGTCGTGTGACAAATGGAAAAAGCCTTGACTACTTGAGTTTATAGATGAAATATAATGTCGGGCTTTTATTTTCAACAAAATTACTACTTTTCGACATTGGATATGTTTAAATAGTCTGGATCTTAAAAATGCCTTAACCGCATGGTATCATCGCATGTTATGTACATATGGTCAGTAACAAAAATAAGTCGGAAGCATAAAGTAGTTGCTTGAAGTAGTTTTGGTTCTAAATAAAACCTATATTAAAAGAAAATGAAAATGCAGTACTTGTACATGTACAAAAACTATAATTGAGTTGGTCATGAGCCAAAACTGCAACGACTTCGCATCACAAACGAGTATCCCTTCTAAACTTTGCTTGCAGCGTTTTGGCGCAGGTTGCTCTTGAGATTGTTCGAGGAAACAAAGTCATCAATTTGTTGATCAGTGGAAAATAAATTGACCACAGTAGATGCTACCATAAATCCCTATATTATGGCATATTTTTTGCTATTATTATTGTTGAGGGTAAATTGCACCGCGAGCTTAAGATATATTGTGCCCCCTATTGATACCTTTGCTTTCTGAGGAGCTCCCTCCCATGCAGATCTTTTCAGAGTCCTATTGAGGGTTATTTGTCCTTTTGCGCGAAGGTGGAAGATATTTCTCCTAGAGTATTCTCTCTAAGCCAGTTTCTTTTAGGAATCTGAGAATGAGAGCTGGTTCTAGTGACTTCAAGGTGTTTGTCCAGATATCTTAGTCTTTTGTGGGCTAGCGCTGAACAAAATCCCAGTATATGTTCTGGAATTTCATTAGATTCTCCGCAGAATCTGCAGGGACATTCTTCTGATACTCATAGTTTCCTTAGGTGCTCCCTAAGTTTACAGTGCCTTGTAATTAAGTCTGTTAGGCATCCTAAGGTTGTTTTTGCTCTTTCTGATACATGCTTCAAACCTCTTGCGGTTATGTTGACCCAAGAGTTTCTTGGCCTGCTTCATACCATGAGCGTCGTGCCATGTATCTGCCCGGTTCCTTCTTTCTCGTTCCCTGAACTCTTCCCTGATGACGTGATTTCCTACAGCGCCGAATGGTTCGTGGCCTATACAATGTTGCGATGCTGGCATACTTACTTTCACGGCATACACGTGTTTCATATGTGTCCGCAGCTATTTTAGTTATGTTACATTTTAAAATTAATGAACCGCTGCACCTATTAGTTTTGGGCTATCCTAATATGTTTTCATGTCTAAGTAGATTACTAGTTATTGTAAAAAGTATTTTCTTTGAGTTCCGTCTGAATTTAATTTTTGCGTAGAATATAGACAACGCTGTATACAATACTTTTGTTACTGGCTATTAACTTTTAGGTTTGAGTGCTGCCTTGTAATGGGGTACGTATTGCATTCCAACCACTTGTGATTGGTTATCTTGGTTGTATGTACTTAAGAAGAGTATTAGCGTAAGGGAGAGTGCTAGATATGATTTCCTTCTCGGTCATATTGAAGAGGTCTTAGCACGTCCAGTGTGTTTATCGACAACTAAACAAAGTATACCAATATAAAAACTGACACTGTCCATTTACTAATTACTTGTTGGCTGTTCCTTTTGGATACTGAACGCTAACCCGCATAGTGTGCGCTATGATCTCAGCCTGAACAACGTTATAGTAATTAGAGAGAGATGTAAGGGATAGCTCTATTCAGATCCTAGGAGTAGACACCCACTCCAATATACCTCTGCGATTCGTCTGTGAGCATCCAGCATCCTATTATTAGTCCCGCATTCGAACCTGACGAATACATGCTGAAATATTATTCGTCTTTAAGACTGCAATAATAGGCAGTCGGTGGGAGGTCGGTGTTATTGAAAAGGAAATTGAGAATAGTGGAGTGACTGATACGGAGTTCGGCCAATGATCTGTGGCTTAAGTTCAAACCGCAGTTCTGGCCAATGTCTGCCTTCCGAATACATCAAACTGGTGAAGACGGAGAAACATGTTCAGTGTGGCGGATGGCGTACTTCGTAACACTTCGCTAAGCAGGTGATCTGAGTATAGTGTTGAATATCGCTAAAGATGTTGTTTTTCCTGCTTTAAAATGAGTTAAATCTGAAAGTTGTTATTGTGTACACCGTTTTCCTTTTGTCCCTTTAATGTAATGTCGAAAAAATGAAATGTGATTATTTGTAAAGGGCAGTATTAATAAACTGTGGAATTATTCAATTAATTTCAGTGCATCAAAAGTACGCATCGCTTATTATGTGTTATGTCAATGTTAAATGATAATTGCAATTACTGAGCATAGATGTATATACGATGACTATTATAAGGTATACTGCTGCATCCATGGCACTTGGACCCACTTGGATCCTGAATGATTTTTCAGTGTTCCTGTTCTTTGCAAGGGTTGGACTGTCGCAGAGGAGGTGTTGGATAGATTCTATGTCCAACTCATCTTTGCAGCATGTGTGCCCATGGCACAGCGTCCGGTATGGACTCCTATTAGCTTGCGTATGTTCTTCTGATTAATACCGATAAATGATGTTGACCTCTTTTGCATCATAACTAGCTTCTATATCAGGACGTTTGATGGATGATATGACCTTTATTGCCTTGGCTTGCCGGTTTCGTTATGATGTTTCAGCGCCAAAGTTACCTCATATATCGGGGCCGCTTCTGTTTGAAGGACGCAGCAGTTGCCTCTTAGCGTCAGGGACGATAAAGTCACAGAAGACACCGCGCCTTTACCAGTGGTCGTATATGAGCCGTCATTGTATAAGGCGTTCCCCTATACTACTATTACCATTGTATCCGGACCGGAAAGCGCTAAATGAAGCTCACCAACATGGAGGGTGATAGATAGATATGTTGTGTTGCAGTCCACTTTTGTAATATGATAGCATTTGTAGTATTGTTTCTTCTTCAAGAAATCCGCTTTTCCAAGCCACTGGGCAGGTGAGGTTGCACTGTTCGAGAAGAGGGAGGAAGAAAAAGCCACTTAGTAATTGTTAGGAATCTTACCATGTAAAGGGTGGTTAAGTTTTAAGGGCCGATGTTGATTTTGAATAAAACACAAATTATTTAGGAAATTATTGTCATTTCTTTTTATTATGATAATATTGGTATGGTTCAATTATGTATGGAACAAAATATCGGCCAAATGGCCCCCGCGACCTCGGCGGCACACCTCATCCGATGGTCCAAATTTTCGGTGACGATGAAGCATAATTGAGGTTCTATGCCGTTAATGTGCCAAATTATCTCATCCTTTAGCTCTTGAATTGTTGCTGGCTTATCGACGTACACCGTTACTTTAAAATAACCCCAAATCGCATGATCTTGGCGGCCAATTGACATCGCTACCACGTGAAATAACAAGGCCATTGAATTTGTCGCGCAAAAGAGCCATAGTTTCGTTAGCTGTGTGTCAAGTGGCACCGTCCTGTTGAAACCACATATCTTCCAATTCGGGCCAAAAAAAGTTCGTTATCATTTCACGATAGCGAACCCCATTCACAGTAACTGCCTGACCGACCTCATTTTGGAAAAAAAATACGGCCCGATGACGCCGCCAGCCCAGAAACCGCACCAAACAGTCGCTCTTTGTGGGTGCATTGGTTTTTCGACAATCACTCTTGCATTATCATTCGCTCAAATGCGGCAATTCTGCTTATTGACGAATCCACTGAGGTGAAAATGTGCCTCATCACTGGAGATGATTTTCTTCGAAAATTGATCATCCACTGTTGCCATTTCTTGCCACCATTCTGACCATTGTCGACGCTTGAAATAGTCAAGAGGCTTTAGTTCTTGTGTCAATTGCACCTTGTAAGCGTGTAAATGCAAGTCTTTATGCATAATGTTCATCAACGACGAGCGTGAGAGGTGCAATTGTGAAGCACGACCACGAGTTGAGGTGGACGGCTCTTCAGCCACACTATCGCGAACAGCAGCAATATTTTCTGCAGTACGAGCTGTACGAGCATGCACTGGTGTTTTCACATCTCCTACAGACCCGGTTTGGTAAAATTTTTGCACGATTTTTCCGATTGTACGCACATTTGGACAATTAAATTGAACGAAAAAATCACGAAGTGCACGATATGCATTTTGATTTGAACGCCCATTTTCATAATAAGCCTGAATAACTTTAATTTTTCCATGGTTCAAATTGAGTTAGTCTGAAATTGAGAAATGTCAAATGAAATGCAGAAAAAAAACTATATACACTTGAACATAATTCTCGACTCAGTGTAGTGTATGGCCTGTGATAATTAAACCTGTAGTCGTTACTAATACTCGTAAATCCATAACACTTACCCGATCCTTGAATAAAAACAGCTAAATATTCATTCCATTTCTATTGATATATTTCTCTGCCAAGAATGTCCAACTATTACAATTCTATAACATTTTTATTTTAATTCCAGGCTGATAGAAGTTTGCCAGTTGTTAGAAAAAGGAGGACAACTTGTTCTCTTCCTAGTTTTTGAACACCTAGAACAAGATTTGTCTGATCTAATAGAACATCTACCAAAATCGGGGATGGCACCTACCACAATACAGGTACATTTAATAAATTGATTTATGGGTAAAATGAAAAAATATATAACGTTAACACTATTTTCAGAGATTGTCACGTGAACTATTAACAGGCGTTGATTTCCTTCATTCGCATAGGATTATACACCGAGACCTCAAGCCACAAAACCTCCTTATTTCCTCACAAGGTCACTTAAAAATTGCGGACTTTGGTTTGGCGAAAACATATGATTTTGAAATGAAATTGACGTCAGTCGTTGTGACATTGTGGTATCGGGCGCCCGAAGTGTTGCTGGGACAGGCCTATAATAGCGCTGTCGATATTTGGAGTGCGGCTTGCATTATAGCAGAGATGTTCTCCAGAAAAGCCCTGTTTCCAGGGACTTCAGAAGGAAATCAATTAGATAGGATATTTGAGTATGTTGTAATGGTTTGATATTGAGTTAAAAGAAATACTTAATTCTTTGTATTAAACAAATAGATTAACTGGCAGACCAAGTGCGCAGCAATGGCCTAAGGATATAGCATTGTCACGAGACCACTTTCCGCCACGAACGCCGAAACGGCCTCAAGATTTGTGTCCTACCCTCTGCGAAAATGCAAATGATCTATTAAGTGTAAGTATCATTCATCCTTCGTCATTCATCCTTCGTCACCACAAGAATGTGATTCAAATGTTCTTTCTGAAAAAGTCATGTGAAACCCGAAATATGTATGCAACCCTGTGGAATATGACAATTTTTATTTATTTATGCTAGGGTATGGAAGAAACGATAGTCTATTAGTCAAATTTGTCAGATTGGAAGTCAATTTGATCCTTGCTAATTAGTGCGGTCTAAAATGCCATTATCCTTGTGATTCACAAAGATTGGCTCTTTAAATGGCAAAAGATTACTCACGAGAACCCTTTAAAGGTACTCGAAGTAATTTCACCAAGGGATTACAAACCTTTATTAGAATGGATATTCAAACATTGTGGTGGTGGCCGTGGCGTTGTGTGTCTGTGCGTCGACTCCTACGCACTTGAACCTCGTTGTCTGGGTTCGATACCCAATACGACCAAAAATAATTTTCACGGTCTCACCTCTTCCGAGTCACTGACAACAATGTTCAAAGAGTATAACTGCCTGAAAAAGCTTCTCAAACTTGGCATCTTCTACTCATGAGAGAATAATAGCACGCATCACACGAGTAGTTGCTGAGAAGCTAGGCCCTGGCCGTCTACGGGCTGTAGGCCCCCCATATTATTATTATTATTGTTCAAACAGTTACCGAGTTGCCCTTTCACCCCGAACTGGAGTTGCCCTTTCACCCAATGCAAAGAGCGATATTCCTTCATGCATGAATGCGCACTCTTATTCGTAACCTAATTTAGTAGCATTCATGAGGACACTTACGCCGGGAATGCCGCTCATGAGAAACCACTTCTAGTTTAATTTAATATATTTTCCTTATCATTTTCATTTTAAGAATAAAACATTGAATCTTAGTTATATATGCGTTTGTTCCCTTTTTTCAGAAAATGTTGTCTTTCGATCATAGACGTCGACCATCAGCCAGTGTATGTCTCGACCACGAATACTTTTTAGAAGAACCACTTTAAGAAGCCGCACCTATATGCTATCACTTAAGTTTTGTTATGTGTTGTATATGGGAATGCTTATAGATACTTATTTATTAGAGTTTAAAATAAGTCTTTTGGGTCAGTGTTTATTATTTGTTTGAACGCCTCAATTGGGAAATAGATGTAAAGACAAACAAAATAAGCAAGGAATAAAAAAGTAACAATTCCCATCAAAATTTAGATTAAATCATTTCGTAAAAAAAGAAACTGTGTTCATAAAAAAGTTAAACAAATGTTCTGTTCTGTTACTTTGCTAAAGGAGAGTTTAGCGATATATTATACATTGCAGCGATTGGTTTGTACAATTGGGCAACAGTTAATGTATAGAAATGTAAGTTTAAGTATTAGATAACCGATTTCGGAGCAGATCTATTTAAATTACTTAATAATTCAATGTTATGGTAGTTAGAAGTTAGTAATGTAATGTAAGTACTGCACGCATTCATCCCTCAATTACATAAATACATTGTATATTCTCTTTTGACATTTTTCTTCTAAATTTATTATTAAACAGTTTGTGCATTTAAACTTACTTGTCTGTGTATAAGTGATAAAATATGTATTGATATCTAATATACTTTAAAAACACATTAGAAATTAATCTATTTGTAGAAGGAAAATTATTGCATTAATTTATTTCTACGAATGATGATGGCTATGAGTTAAAGGAGAATTGACGATACGAGCTTAGTAAAGTGATTGCAAAAGCGAATGTCTCATAACAATCCGCATCGAGAATAAATTCACCAACATCAACCCGATTTGCACACAACAAAGATGATATATATGATTTCCTAGAATCCATCTTTAATACAAAGATCGTTCTAGTGGATTTTAACACTGGGTAAAGACGATATAGGTAAAGACAGTTTGCATAACACCACATCCGATAACGGATTCAGGGCTGGTGGACTTTTACACTCGACAGAAGCTCTGTGTTCATTTGTACCCAAGGTAAGAACAGGGATATCGACAAAATTACCAAGTCGAGGAAGAACCCCACAGTTTGATGTACCATCGCAACGGCCTGATAGGACACGTAAGTATGATTTCGACTGCAATCTAAGATGATTGGAGGCTTTGTCAAGAAGTCTTTAAAGAAGCGGAAACTTTGGATGGGTTTTACTAAACCACCAAAGCATAGGAATTTTTTTATCTGACTTATGGATTGTGTATTGAATCCCCGATTGAAAGTTCAGTTTTATTTGATCATTCAAATGCCGACAGGCGGGACGACACTACAAATTCAGTTCTATATACATATGTATCTCTATCTTCTTCCAAATTTAATTTTGCTCCTTTCATCACATAGTGAAGCCATTAGCAAAATATCTGATGACTTTCATTCAGCTAATTAACGCTTTGTGTTTTATTTGTTGCAGTAGACCTTTAAAGTGAAACACACGTTCATAGGTATTTTCATCAAAATTCAAACCAAAATACTTATATTTTTAAGATTTTCAGACACTTTCCTTTCTTTTCCCTAATAAAATGACGGGAAATTCAGTAAAATTTTCTATCGGAAAGTTCTTCATAGGAATTTCTTCCTTTCCTTTCGAACATTGTTCATAATACCGGGTTTCCCAATTAGAAAAGGGGAGGTTTCTGTTCATAATAAACATGACTAACAGAACACGTTTTTGAATTGCAGAATTTCAATTACCCTTGAGTGTCTGGACTTATGGCAATATGAGAGAGATATGTGATAAATTGTCTAAAATTACTATAGATTGAAGTGGCAAATGATGCGCTGGGAAGAATTCAATCTAGCAGGTGTAGGGAATGTTTGGGGCACCAGGGCAGATATGCCTGTTATAACTTCTATACCGTTATATATAGACGGGTTGAAATATTATTTTTCATTCATAAGTTTACAGAGTAAGGCACCGCACAATTTACAATTCAGAGATTTGATATTTTATATAATATATATCTTTCTACTGAAATATATCATAAGAATCAAATTAATTATATAAATAATTATACTAAGCAAATGGTAGGAACAACAAAAACCCTTTATTAAAACAAAAAAAAATAAATTGGACAAGATAGCTCAACAATTATTATGTAAAATTATAAACAACTCAATAAAAAAAAGCAAATAAATCAATATATAAATAAGTAAATAAATAAATAAATAAATATAACAAATAAATAAATAAATAAATATGTAAGTAGAAAAAAAAACATCAGTCTTGTCGGTTATAGCTATTATTAAGTTCGATTTCTGGTGGATTGACAGATAAATCACTTCGGACTATAAATCTTTCAGTAAGTACAGGTATCCTAACAGTGATCAATTCAACATTAGCTTTGCTGTGTAAATCTCGGGTAGAGTGATTCCAAGGAATGTTGAGCATCATTTTGAGTATCTTATTTTGTTGTAATTGCAATATTTTTATGGGACACTTAGCGCAGTCACTCCATACTTGACAGCCGTACAGCACTGCTTGAAAAATTACCTTATTTAATAGTATTTTATTCTCATTTAAAAGCAAGGATTTCCTATTTATAAAGGGATACAGCATTTTCATTGCTGTGCCCGTTTTATGGAGAGTCTTTGTAATATGTTCGCTAAAAGTAAGTTTTTTGGCCAGATAAATGCCCAAATACTTCACCGAAGTCTCCCAATGTATGCGCTGCCCGTTTACTATTAAATGTTCAGACGGAAGATAACAAGACTTCATTTTTCTTGTGAAAAAGATAGGTTTTATCTTTTCCTCATTAACTTTAATTTTCCATTTGTTGAGATATGGAATAACTATTCCCGTCGCATCTTTTAGATTAGTCTCAATATTGAGACCAAATTTATGCGACGAAAAAATCGCAGAAATGGGAAAAAATCAGCTGAATACGTGTTGAACAAGATCGGTGCAAGAACTGATGCCTGATGAACACCTGCATCTACATTACACAAACATGAATTACTATTATTGACATGGACTTTGTAACTGCGATCGGACAAAAAACTCTGGACAACTTTACAACAATAAGTTGGGAAATGGAATCTACTTGTGCAACACAGTATCGAACGCCGGTATAAAAGTATAAAATCCGGTTGATTTTCCTATAGCACGATTTTTGTTAAGCTATTGCAAATTCTTAGAATTTGGTGGTTCGTACTATGAAAGCGCGTAAAGCCAAATTGGTCTGTAGTATATTTTGCTCTTCGATGATTTTTAGTACTTTGTCCTTTATTACTTTTTCATAAATTTTACTTACTCAATAGACTCATAGGCGTATAGCTAGATGGTTCATTCGGAGGATTTTCTGGTTTTAATGCAAAAAAAAAAATATTAAATTAACCCAAACAAAATCTAAATGTGGATGTGGATTT
Organism: Eristalis pertinax; assembly: GCA_907269125.1. Taxonomy (NCBI): domain Eukaryota; kingdom Metazoa; phylum Arthropoda; class Insecta; order Diptera; family Syrphidae; genus Eristalis; species Eristalis pertinax. The sequence goes on from OU026148.1 coordinate 28,195,957, forward strand.
TTCTTTTATATAGTTTTTGCGACTTCTAAATTTGCATTACCGTGGCCCTCCAATAGACATTTCAATGATTTGTTTGCGACTTGTACATTTTTGAGATTTATTTTCTACCTATACGGGTTCAATCACAGCTTTATTTAATTTTTGCTCATCATCATCATCTTCTGACCCGTATGATCCACTAAAGGGGTCGCGAGGGTAAACCACGCACGAGAGATCTCCAGGCAACTCGATCCTCCGCCATCGACTCTAATTCATCAGGCGCAATGCCCAAGCGTAACCCGGCGACTTTTTGGACTTGGTCCAACCACCTCGTTCTGGTTCTGCCAAGCGGTAGCCTACCTGATGGAATCGCATTCAACGCCCGCCTCGGAAGTCGTGATGATGGCGACATTCGTGCCACGTGACCAAACCACCGAAGCATAGCCCTTTCCGTTCGAAGAAGCAGCTGCTCAATGTTGAGTTCCTCGCGCACTGCCGTGTTTCTCACCCTATCCCGGCGAGTAATTCCCACAACAGCACGAAGAAATCTCATCTCAGCAGCTTGCACTCGCGATCTTATTCTTTCGGTCATTACCCAAATTTCATGACCATAGGTGAGAGTTGGAACAAATACTGAGTTGAAAACCGCTAACTTGGCTTTGACACCAAGCTCAGCCTTTCTGATTACAGAACTACCAAACTGTGTCAAAACTGACCCAGCTTGACCAATCTTACCGGAAAGCCCAGCATTACTCCTTCCATCATTCGAGAAAAAGACCCCGAGATACTTAAACTTCTCCACCTGCTTCAATGGGACTCCACTAACATGCAGAGTGCATTGAACAGGCGTTCTGGAAATGACCATAACCTCCGATTTGTCCACGTTAACCCTCATTCCAGCATCAGCACATACGGCCACAAACCTATCGAGTGCGCGTTGGAGATCCGTCTGGGAGGATGTAAGGATAACCAAGTCATCTGCAAAAAGAAGATGACTTACCCTCAACTCTCCCAATGTGAAACATTCCTCACCTCGGCTGCGCTGCAACATCCAGTCCATATATACAATGAAAAGGAGAGGTGACAAGACACACCCTTGGCGAAGTCCAACGCCCACGGTGAAAGGTGTTGATTTAGCATCGTTTACCCGAACACAGCTGCTACAGTTTGTGTATAGAGACTGAATGGTCCTCAGAAGAGGACCATCAATCCCATACTCCTGCAGGACACTCCAGAGTTTACCTCGAGGGAATCGGTCATATGCCTTTTCTAAATCTACAAAACAATTGTAGATGGGTTTGGCATACTCCCAAGCCTTCTCAAGTACCATTCTTAGAGTGAAAAGCTGGTCGGTTGTACTTCTGCCGGGACGAAAGCCGCACTGTTCATCCCGCATCCTGGGCTCGACCATAGCTCTAGAACGCGCTTCCAACACCTTAGCACAGACTTTCCCGGGGATACTTAAAAGAGATATGCCCCTGTAGTTGGAGCAATCTCTTTTGTCCCCCTTCTTGAAAAGTGGGACAATCACCCCAGATTTCCAATCGCCAGGTGTCTCACCGCGTTCCCAGTAATGACACGAGAGAGTCATAAAACTTGATATGCAAATTGTGACTCGTTGTGCTCGAAGAGTGTAAAAGCTATTCGAACATGCCCGCCTCATGAAATAACTTAATTTTTGCTAATTTAATTTAATTTTTATATCCAAATTGAAAACCGACTCTTATTTATTCGGAAAAATCTCTATAATTCGGAAAAGATTTTTTTTCGCTATGAGTTTGTTGAATTGTTTCACCAGCCTTTGAGAGATGGGCTGTCTGTAAGTTTGCCAGTTTCTTCGGTGCATATTTCGCAATTGAATAAACTCCAAGACATGAGCTGGGATTTTCATACAAGAAAACTTTTTTCGACTTTTGGCACACTTCTATCAGCTGAACTAAGAATATGTTCGGAAAACTGAGAGACGATTTTGTCAATGCCATCTTTGCTGTTTACGTCATCCAGGCTGTTAGGGATGTTTCTAAGTTTGGATTTGAGTTCGGATCGAAAGATGTTCCAGTATGCGTGTCTCAGATCCTGGAAATATTGCACTAGTTTTTCACCCGACTAGGGAAGACGACAAATAACTGGATTATGATCTGAAGATAGGTCATTAATGTTTACTGGCTGGGGAATATGACTAGAAAAGTTAGTGACAAAAATATCAATAACAGATGGACGACCACGAGAACCAGCTGGAATATAAGTAGGACTGGACGGAAACAGACCACGAACAGATAACATAGCAAATAAGTTAGACAGAGCGTTGCCCCAGGAGTTAGCACGAAGACAACCCTAATCCCGGTGTCTACAGTTTGGATCACCTCCAATTAAAAACTGAACTGAAGAGTTTCCTCAAATCGGTTTTCAACTGAAGTTGTTTCTCAACTCTAGGATCACATACAACCAGGGAAATAAACACAAAAGATTTTGAGTCTATTTCCGCTACCTAAAATTAGCTGAAATATTTCTTAGATCGCCTCAGGAAAAGTTATACATATGTATTTGGCAGCGTTCTCGGCGATCGTACCTAAATATGAGATTATTGAAATATAAGTTTTGGAATACCACGAATGAAACATATGAAAAAACCTCTTCAGAAGCATTGGAAATATCATCCGGACATTCTTACAAACTGTACGAGTGAGAAAGTGCAAGTGAACTTCGAAATTGCACACTATTCAATCGTTTTGTAGCATTTTTTAACACAACGTTTAAATTTATTGCGGTTTGCCTCTGTAAGGTCTCCAAACCTGATATAGTGATTCGTCACATCTCGACTCATTTGCTTTGAATTTGATACTCCCATGTGAGGGTATCAAATTCAAAGCAGTAATATTTCTCGCTTACTATGTGAACATTTAATGATTAATTTAAATCATTTTTACTTGGCTTTATTTGTCTGGAAATACAACTGGATTAATTTTTTGTGATGATATATAATTGTTCCCAACCATACCATTTATTATACATGAGCGTAATAAAGTATTTTTATACATACATATATACAAATATTATTATAGAAATGCGTTTCTGAAGTGCTAACGTGGCCTTAAGATTGCCCATCTAGTTGTTGCTTAAGTATGGTGAGTTTATGAAATTGACAATTTGACATATCTTAAAGAAAAATGCTATAAACAAAGTTATCCCAATAGGAAGATCGATTTGTTAATAAATTATTTTTTATCTCCATTATTATTCTACTTTATATGGCGGTAAAATGTTGTGCCGTTTATGTTTGCTAGAGAGTAATAAAAGCATACTCATATTTGGTGAAGAAAAAATCCAGAAGCACATCACAAAATTTCTGCAACTGAAGGTTTTGCATTTTTGGATTTGATCTCTGGGAGAATATTCATCGATTTATTATTGTTTTAGCTCACTCCGGAAGATCCTATTTCAAATGTCATTTGCCCAATATGTGTGAAACAGTTGGATGATTTTAAAAATTTCTACTTTCGAGTAGAAGAAGCTCAGAAAAGCTTGTCATCTGGTCAAGAAAAAGTGAAGAAAGAGGAATTCTTGCATGTCAGTAATGTAGCTGTTAGTGTTGATGTTGTACCTTTCATAAGGATAAATACTGACTCAAGTAATACACATATTAGATGTATAACTTAACCAAATAATGTTAATTGTTTCTAGATTTTAATGAGCTCAAGGAAGAAGAACCTATCCGAGATTCTGACGGTAAGCTCTGTTCAAATATTGACCATGTTTTTTACATGTCTAAAACATAGATGTTCAAAGGCATGTACATACATACATGTTTACTAACTAACTACATATCCCAGAGCATCTAATCGTGTGTATATTGTTGTTCTCTCACAAGTTGTAATTCTCTAAAGTATAATGCCATATCCTAACGAATTTTATTTCAGATGAAAGCCATGGCAACAGTGATTTACTCACCATCATGTGTGAAGAAGACGTAGTCATTAAAGTTGAAGAAACCAATGGCGGGTTACCAGAAAAATCTGACAGTCATGTGCACGAGTCCAGCGAACCAGCAATTACTCGAAGAATTACAAGAGGCTCTACAATAAACAAGCAAATAACTGCAGAAAAGACGCTTGCTGAGGGTATACTGAAAAGGAAACGAGGTAGACCTAAAAAAGAAACAAGTATAGAGGAGCCTACAGCTGATACAGAAACAATCATTGAGGACATAGAAGATAAGGCAAATGACTGTCCTCCTGAGCAAAATGAAAAACGACGACGGGGTCGACCTAAGAAGGGAGAGGAAAGACCAAAAGTGGAAAAGATACGATCGGAAAAATGTGAAAAAATTCTGAAAACTGCCAAAGAATTCGACGAAATAATTCAAAAACACATGAATCTCGTTTGCAATATCTGCTGCGTTAGTTTAATAGATTTTGCTGAATTGAAAAGGCACTTCAGAGCAATACACAATCGTAAGGGTTACGCTGTATGCTGCAACAAACGACTTTATAAGCGGGGTCTAGTTGTGGATCACATCAACACCCATAATAACCCGGAGTACTTCAAGTACGTTTTCCTTGCCCCTCAGTTCAATTCAAGGTTATTTTTAAAATTGCTTTATAATTGTAGATGTAAAGAATGCGGAAAGGTTATGGCTGACAGAATGTGTCTCAGAAATCATATGTTGCTAATGCATCAAAATGAGGAAGAGAAAATGTTTCAATGTTCGTACTGTCCAAAAAAATATGCCAAGCAATATTTGCTGGATCACCATAGTGTCAAACATATCCCGAAGGAAGAGTGCACGTTTTTTTGCGCAGAGTGTGATAGAGGGTAAACATTATTTATCTCTTTGGACCGACGCCTAATTCTTGCTTTTAGGTTCCCCACAAAGACAACTCTGACGAAGCACTTAAATCAGATTCACTCTACGGTGTATGATAAAATGTGTGAAATTTGTGCGAAACTTATCCGAGGGAATGCAGCCTTTGAGCGTCACATGGATGAGCATGAGGGCATTGTCCGACCGCAGGTGCAATGTAAAATCTGTGGTTCATGGCTAAAGGATAAGAACAGTCTGAGGAAACACATGTACAAACACGATGGGAAATCGTACACTTGCAATGAATGCGGAAAAGTTGCACCTTCAAAAAGCGCCCTGCAGAGCCACCTCAGATATGTACATCAAACTTTACGCCAGTTTCATTGCACATTTTGTGATAAGTCCTTCAAGAAGGCAGTCAATTTAAGAGTATGTATTATTAGTTTGAGAGTGTATTGAGAAATGTAATGCATAATTACGTTTACAGGAACATTTAACAACCCATACTGGAGAAGTACTGTACACTTGCCCGCACTGTCCAAAGACATTCAATTCGAAAGCCAACATGCACGCACATCGAAAAAAGAAACATCGAGAGGAATGGGAAGCCAATAGGCGTTACAATGTAAAGCAAGCATCGGCTACAGAAACCAATTCGAATTAGTCTGCAAATTATTTTTTTAAATTATAAACTCTTTACAAGATGTGCACCTTAAGTAGATCTTTAGGTTTGATAGAAATAAAGTCATCAGCATTTATTTTATCCTGAAATTTTTATTTTTTTTTTTGTTTAAGTATGAATGCATGATCTTTTCAAGACGGTATTTTATTCCTTGTCAAACCAGCGACCTAGGTATGATTTAAACCTGAGCTATAGCAACATATGTCTAGTCAAGCATTTATGGATCCATGTGGTGTTTATTGAATTTATTTTTGGTATTTGGATAAGACATATGTCCGTCTTGATTTGTACATAATGATGATATGAAATCTTTTGACGTGAGATTTGCAATTGACTTTGCTTAGGAGGTCGAGTTTGGTGGCAGTTAAAATTTGTGGAATGAGTTCTTCACAGAACTGTGGTTGGGGTTATGTATTGAATTTAATACACTTATAACAGAACCGTTGGTAAAGATTATCAATATCAGTTATAACCTTTATTATGAACTAAAGGGTGATTTTTTAGCTATTATCTTTTTGGCAACACTGGTTTAAACAGGTGACGCACGTTTCGTGTTTTGTTTCACTGTCAAACATCTTCAGTTTGGTCTATAATTTAACCATGAATCGTCTTACAAACGAACAACGCTTGCAAATTATTGAATTTTATTATCAAAATGCGTGCTCTGTTAAGAAAGTTCATCGCGCGCTTGTTCTATTTTATGGTCAGCTCAATGGGTACGTACATAAGCAGAATTGTCGATTTTGGAGTGAATATCAGCCAGAAGCATTGCAAGAGCTACTAATGCATCCAGAAAAAGTCACAGTTTTATTTCACGTTCGGAACCGGTCAATTGGCCGCCTAGATCTTGCGATTTAAGACTATTTTTTGTGGGGCTATGTTAAAGCTCATGTCTATACACAGACAAGCCCGCTTCAATTGACGCATTGGAAGACAACATTGAAGCATTTATTCGTGAGATACAGGCCGAAATGTTGGAAAGAGTATGCCAAAATTGGACTAAGCGGATGGACCATTTGAGGCGCAGTCAAGGTCAACATTTGCATGAAATAATCTTCAAACATTAAATTATATGGACCGTACTATCAAATAAAGATTTCATGCTTTTTTCTGAATTTTATGTGTTTTTTTTTGAAAAACTTTCCTATAGCTTTTAAAAAATCACCCTTTACATTGTTCGAACAAATATACTAATACGTTTTTTATGTACAATACAATCATCCGCTTCACTTATTTTCTCCGCGTTCGATTTTTTCTGCTTTCTTCAAATTCTTTTGGGTGCTTTGCCTTTCGGTGTTGATGCATATTCGAGCGAACTTTAAAAGTCTTCGTACAATGGGGACATTCGTATAAACGGTCGCCTGTGTGAGTAGCCATGTGTTCCTACGAAAAAATGTCGATTAGAGTGATACATTTTTAATAATGAATGTATACCTTAAGAGTTTGTAGTTTTTTGAATGATTTCTCGCAAAGACTGCAAGTGTGACACCGTTCAGATTTGTGTACATAGTTCATGTGGTACTTGAGGGCTCGTTTGCTAGGTGAATTTTTACCGCATATGGTGCATACATGAGTTTCACTGGTATCTTCTGGATGCAAGGCTATCATATGTGCTTTCAATATACCCTTTGTTGAGAGTTCCACTCCACATACTTCGCATTTGACTTTCTGCTTTAAGCCAGCATGTTCCAGCTGATGAACTTGCAAGGCTTTGTTACCTCGAACAATTTTGCCACAAACGTGACAGATTCGACTGTAGATTAGTGTGTGAACGTTGAAATGATGGGCTTTAAGCTTCGATTCTGTGGCATAACTAAAAAAATATCTACTTATAAAAAGGTAATCACAAAATTATGTTACACTACTGAGGGACAGCTACGAAATGCTGCAATTGTAAGAATCGTCTAGATTTATTTTCTGCAAAATTGCTTATTGAATTTAAGAAACCGAAGATTTATTAGCTTTGAGGGCACAAATAAAGTGAGTGGCTATCTACAGGGCATACAACTTTCGTGTATCTTATGAAGAAATATGCTAGAAGAAAGTACGATGGCCCTTTTCCATTGGGGCATCCACTAGCACTAGTCTACCGAAATCGTATTGGTGTATCTAGTTGATTTAGAGGAAATAACAGGATGAATAAATACGAAATACAGAAACTTTCATATCACTTTTTTTTCTATGTAAAAGAAATCAACTTTGAAACGTTGGAACAAATAGAAAGTTGACTTACCCTTTTCCACATTCAGCGCATATATGTTCGTTAGCATCTACAATCAGTGCGCAATGTGTTAGTTTATGCTTCTCAAGAATACATTTTCTGAGGAACTTCTTTGGGCAATCAATGCACCGAAAGTACGTCTTTTCACTCTCGTCTTTAACGTGAGTAGTCTTTGCATGAAAATCTAAAGTGTACCGACTAGAGAAGCTTTTATCACACAATGCACATCTGAAGTATTCCGGATCCAAATGCACATTGATATGATCAGCAAGGTCAGCTGCTCGAAAGAATTTTCTGTTGCAACATACCATGTAACCCGACATGGAATGATCGTCTTTGAAATGCTTTTTGAGATCCTTAAAACTTGACATCGTGTCATTGCACAAGTTGCAAAACAGTTTTATGTGAGATTGAATAAGATTACTAATTTGTTCCGATAACAATGTCTTTTTGGATTTGTGTGTTTTATCTGACGATGGATTGACTATCTCATCATCAAAGTTCTCACTAAAACTCTGCTCTTCATTTTCGTCTTCTACTGAATCACAACAATTGTCGGAGATAGATTGTTCACAATGCTCCTTCAGTACTATGTTGTATTCTTCTTTGAATTTCAGGTTGGGCACCATTGCCCACTTCTTTTGGGCAACTTCGACTGACTGGCAGAACGAATGGAATACAGTAATTGTTTCCAGGCATGTTTTGCAAATACTTGTGGAATGTTCATCGTCTTCCTTTACCTTTAAATTAATTTTAGAATATACATTATCAGCTGTCAGGGCTCCAAACTAGGACTACCTACTTGTAATTGTACATATCTTGATATTAACATCCACAGTTCATATTTTAAATCCTCTTTTTCGAATATATCCACGAAATCATTGCATTCAATAACGCATAATCTACATAACATTTTAAAAACAAAACCTTTTGTAAACAAATATTCTTCAAATGTCAGTTTTATTTATTAATAATGGGCACATCCAGCTGGTAATATGATTTTCAAATTGTAGTAGATTTTTTATTATTAAGGTCTTGTGCATTTGCGATAACTTTTTTTTACTCGATATAACTTACATACAACATGTCGGTGGATTGAATTCCGAGAGGTTGTGCATTTTTGGTCTGGTCTTGAGCACATAGGGAAACGTTGTTGATTGTTGTTGAGTTGGGGGTTTTTTTTTCGAGGGCTAACAATTCGCCCGTGGCCCTGTGGGTCTGTGCGACTCCTATGCACTTGGAGTCTGGGTTCGATTCCCAATACAACAAAAAAAAATTTCTCGGCTCCACCTCTTTCGAGTCATTGGCCCTTAGTAATAAAAGAATTTAAGCTCGAGTTTTACGTAAACTCGAGTTTAACACGAAATCCGTAGTAATAAACGAGCAACCCACTTCTAAAATCGACAAATATTTAGATGTGGCCGAGTCGTATCTAAGTCGAATTTAAAAGTGACAGTTTAATGTTTCAAAATGAGTGTGAAAATCAGCTGTGCTAGCTCATAATAGCGAATATGACAGGTTGTGCTAGCTCACAATAGCGAATATGACAGGTTTATTCACAATGATTACGTTAAATTCGAGTTTTGTTAAAACTGATTTATTACTACGGAAACTTAAAAGTACCTTAGCTACACCTAACAAAAAGTATAACAAAAAGTATAACTGTCAAGAAAAAGCAAACTTGACCGATCGGAGTCAGCAAAAAACTGTAGGTTCCTTTCACTCATGATAAACCATAACACACAACACGTGTGGTTGCTGTAGAAACGTCTTGATATTAATGGCTGACACATAACCATGCGTTGCTGGGATAGACTTTGTGATAGAAACGGAGTGCGTCATGCTTCGAAATGTCAAATCAGCTGTTTTCATTATTTTTAAATTGTCGGCAGTTGCCCAGTGATTTCAAATGAATTTTGTCGTTAAATTAATTGTAATCAGCTGTTTTCAGTTATCAAATGTCAGTTGACACTCGATTTGTGAGAAAATCTTCAACATTTTGGAAATTGTATAACCTCATGATACACAAAATGTATCATGTTATTATAATCCTCTCATTTCTTTCATTGTTTGCCAAAAGGGGGGTTCACACGATCAAACATACCGGACAGACCTGAACCCCCCTAAAAGTAGCACGGCACAACATTTTGTTCACAGATGTCACAGCGACATCTTCAAGTCAACTGTATAACTATTTTATTTACGCCCTCCTGGCAACAGGTTTTATTGATTTTAAGTTGAAACTCTGAATTAATAAAGGATTTTGAATTTGAACGTATTTCTCAACAAGAACAGACGTGTTTTCTTTTAAAGTGTAGAAAAGTATTCATTTTCAGCACACAACGGGTGTTTTCGTAAACGTCGGAAATCTTCGCTAGTACAATCGCATTTCTTTTCTCATACAATACACACACGGTGCAGGCTTGTACAAAGTATTTTTCTTCCAATCGACCAGAAATCAACTAATAGAGATATCCAACTTCCTCGTCTCTTGCCCCTGAAATTTGACAGCTTGTTGTAGTTGTACTATCTGTGAATACGTGAGAGGCGTTTCGAACAGCTGAAAGTCTTCCCCTTCGAAATAATGAGGTGAAGCAGAGCATTTTTTTTTAAAAAGCGCTCGTTATCTGAGCGTTATTTCAAATCCATATGTTTCACCCCAAAAAGGAGGAGGAGCTTAAAACACAGATTGTGTTCAGAAGGTACATTCATATACCTGGAAGTATATTGGAATGCGCTGATCATTGACACGTTACATTTGAATTCAAATATTTTGCTGTTGAAATATTAGAAAATAAGTGCAGCAAAAGGGTTTTAATATGATTTTGTGGTTGAATTCAATTTGTAAATAATCATTCACAATTCATGATCACAATCAATGATGATGAAATAGAAATTCTGCTTCGTTGGTTTTTAAGTAAATAAATTTACAGAGAACAACTTAATTCCTTGAATTATTTCGTATTGTCACTTTAACATTGTATTTTAATGATAAATCGATTACAAACACTTCATTTTGCTAATTAATTCGATTTAATGGTGTTGCAGCTGCAGTCATTACTTGAAGCATTTAAGTTTTGGACTCATATCACATATAAACCGTGCAGCAAAATTTGAAAATTTGTTCTACATATCCATTATACGCAGTTCGTAAAGATTTGCTTTAATTTTAAAATGTAACTTGTGAAAGAAACTTCTTTTTCGCATGTTATAATACTATTTAATTTGCTAAATTTGACGAACATCACTCATGGAATTTTTCCAGATCGTGGGCAAGTTAAACAAATTGGAAATGTATTTGACACTCCTACGGGCAAAATATGATTTGGAGGGGTAAACAGCTGATCAAAAGACACCACTTGTGAAAGTAGGCGTAAAATATAGCTTCCAAATAAAGAAGTATGCGTGGTTTGCGGTAGGTCTTGGTATTTTTGGCTGGAAAGTTGAATATCTCTATTAGTTGATTTCTTCAATCGACCTTTTTTCCTCAATCGACCCTTTTTCCTTCTGTCTCACCTCCTTGGCCACTTCATACACAAATCAGAGACGAATTTAGCGAGAGTAAAAGCGGCCTTGCAGCCATAACTCCTATGCAATGTACGTACCTGAACAGCACCGTATGGTATGTACACCTGCCTGCTAAGAATGGAGGTGAATGGATTAGAAGTCAAAATCCCATCTCTGTAAGTTGTCAAAAGATGTCGATTTAGTTCGTAAGGCACAGATCCGTCGATTATACTGTTTCGTCACTTTGTGCGATGATCCGGCTAAGCGGGTTTATGAACACGAGCCCCTGGGTTCGAAATGAAGAGGAAGATCGAATCATGCATTTTAATGACTGGTAGTCACGTGCCCGAGACGTTAAGCAAAGAAGACAGCTTTAGCCAAAAAAGACAGCTACTCCTACTCATTCAGTAGGAGTTAAGTCAAACATTGTACTTTTGTTTAGTTTATAAATATTTTAATTATTTTTTTCGTTTTTCAACTCTAATTTTAATATTGTGGGAGACACGCAGTAGAAAACCAGCTTCGTATCTGTAATCCTTTGGGTCCTGAACGGGATACGCTTTAAAGTTTTTCAAAAAATAAACCAGAACCGTTTTCATCTCATATATGGCGAATTTTTGGCCTAAAACATATACATATAGACATACGTAGATTCATTGACAAATCGTTCAATAGCTTGTTGAATGCAAAACTCACCAATGCAATTTCTCGATCCAGCGCTAAACGGAACAAATGCATACGGATGACGACCCTTGGAGTTCTCTGGTAAAAATCGGTCAGGGTCAAATTTATCAGGATTTTCGAAGTGCTTCGGATGCCGATTGATGTCATAAATGTGAATCATGATCTGTGTTCCCTTGGGCAAGAGAATGTTATTGGTCAGGGCCGCGTCTCGGACAACTTCCCGTGTTATTAATGGAACAGATGGGAACAATCGAAGATTTTCCTTAACAAATCTGTCCAAGTATTCAAGTTTGTTTAGGCTCGATGTTGTCAATGTGTTTAAATCATCTGAAACGAAAAATCTCCCATTGATTGTCAGTCTTACGAAATCTCGTTAGAGATTTACCGTCGATTAAGGAATCGACTTCTTCGAAACATTTTTGCTGAAGATCCGGATGCAGTGCAAGATTCATGATGCCATAGATCAAGCCCATTGAAGTGGTATCGAATCCTTCGAAAATGAAAGTGTCAACCTCCTCACAGATACCCTCGTGGTTGATAAGGCCTTCGGTTTCGGCTCTTAAAAGTGTGTCCAGCATAGCGTAGCGTTGTTTTTTTGAAAAGAAACTAGAAGAAAGAAAATTAAAGACTTACACCTAAATTTGGCAATATGACTGCTAGCATTCGCAGTCCGTTGAGTTGACAATGAAACAAGCTAAGCTCCAACATGTCCACTTACATGTCTTCTTCATTCTTTACTTCATGTTTTGTGTCCATGCCTTGGAACACCTTTCGCTTCTTCTTAATGATGTTGCTGGAGAACTCATGAACAGCATCGTAATACTGATCATACGTTTTGTTATTTCCAAGGTGTTTCCAAAGGAAATCACTGATGAACATTGGATTGGATATTCGTTTGAGTATAGCTTTTTCTATGCCGTTTAGATTTTCCCTATAAACATCTCCGTCTTCGAGATTGTCCAACTTGACTCCGAGAGCAGTTTCTAGATGAGGAAGATCTTGATGACATCTCGTAGTTCATAGGATGAGAATAAATCTTACCACAAATGCTGTTGAGGGTGAGTCTCGGAATCAAATCGGTCAGTGATATGACTTCTCCATCTTTCGTATCCAAAATCTTCTTGAATTTTAGACTTTCCTCTCTGTATGAAAATAATCGTTGTAAGGCAGTGGTAAAGTAAAAGTTCATCAAAATTCTTCTCACTTGAAGATTTCTAAAAACTGTTCCAAAATATTAAAATGAAACGCAGGCGTAAGCATTTTCCTTCTGGAATGCCATTTTTGTCCGGTTGCTGTTAGGAGTCCTGTTTGTAGAAATGGTCGAAGGAACTTGTAGACCACTCCTTTTGTTATAAGGTTTACGTCGTTGAAAACTAATTCAACATCTTCTGGCGTGACAATGTTGTAACACGGGCAGCAAACCATGTATTGAAGGTAACTTTTTTGGTATTTCGCAGCCATCCTGCGGCTGTATGCAAAGATTTGTTCTGGGAAAAAGAAATTAAATGCAATTGGGTTATGCCAATAACATGTTTAAGTCAAACGATTTTTTCAAACATTTATTCTATCTTTCAATTTAGTTAATATACATTTAGAGAGTCACACCGTTAAGTTGAAGTGGTATAGGACCGACTGAGCATTATGTAGATTTGTTGTCGTCTACTTATTACGTCTGTGGCATCGGCGAAAGTCGTGTAAAGCCATCAATCAGGCTATGAGTATCTTCGAAGCACTAAAGAAGGACGCAGCTCTACTGCATGATGTCAGAACTTAAAACAGAAAAACATATTCCTCTTACCCGTGGAACCGTGGGCTTGTGCATCCAGGTCTGATTGCTCTCAACTTGGCGAGATGCCAGCAATCATCCCTGTAAATGCACGGGTCAAATTGACATGCAGCGTCCTAGTGGCACCCTCTGGGTTGTCTCCGCTTAGAGTAGCGGCCACTCTGCCCAGGCGTTTTAATGGGGACCCGACTCACCAGGTTCGGGGGTTTTGCGAGGGGATAACTTTTCCACCGAATAAAAATATGCTAGTTCAGACACGACAACAAGCTTCGCATACGCAAGACCCTACTGGATACCGTAGTATGCATTGAAAATGAAAATGACATTGAATCTTATTATCAGACACATACGATTCTTTGCTGTGCATAGTCTGTCGCATATCCAATCTAGATTTTTGTGAATTTCTTGCCTTCTTTCTTGACCATGCATGTGCTGGATGTGCTGGACACCAAAAACGTGAGATAAAACTGAATAAATATTTTGATTTAAGAAATAAGTATTTAGATTTATTTAGTTTTATCTCACATTTATGGTGTCCAGCACATGCATGGTCAAGAAAGAAGGCAAGAAATTCACAAAAATCTAGTTTGGATATGCGACAGACTATTTTTAAGTAATTGTATAACAGTAAAACAAACTTCGGTTGCAACTAGAGAGCTCATCTTGAAACATATGAAAGATTGTTAATATAAGTCATAACAAAATCAAAAATATGTTAAGCAGCCTCAAGGTCTTCCCGAAACTGCCGGTCAAATTGGAAGGGATGTAAGACAGTATCCATTACTGAGAATCCCCTTGAGTTTGCCTCAAGAAATATCACTTCAACAGTAAAGCACTGTTCAGGTTAGCAAAAGTCTGGGGATGCAGGGTGGCAGCAGACGTAGTACTAATTGATACTGTAATGAATAAAACAGATGTCTTGAACATATTAAGAACGACATCCCAACATTTACACATAATCAGCCTGAAAGATTCACAAAATTAGATATGGATCCCGGCATGGGTATTTCAACAAGACAATAATGCAAAGCTAAGATAATCAAATAGTCTCTACTATACAAGACGTCCAAGTAGTTGGATCATCCACCACAATCCACAAACCCGGTCTATATCCCCACTGAACATTTATGGGAGTATCTTGACACCCAAGTCAGGAAAAGGAATAATAAATGACAACAAATTCCAAACTAGGCTCACTGAAAACTTGTCGAGATAAAGCCAAGATCACTTGAGGCCGTTATTGAAGCTCTTGTCTCAAATATTTTTTCTAAGAATTGAATTTTATTGTTTAATCATTTGATCGCACGACACAGAAAAATTCACTTTCTTTAGATAGGTGGAAAATTGATTACATTTTGTTAACATTCTTCACACTAGCTTTTGTAATTTACTTTAAATATGTGGAACATATGTTTTTTATGGCAAACAATTTCAATTCGCTGTGCAGCGACATGGTCTAGGTGGGGATCTAAATTCGCATCAAACGCTTAAGATGAGTAGAAGCAATACCGTTGTGCCGCGAAGAATTTCCGTCTTCGAGCGAGTTGGAGAACGGCCAACAGCGTATGTACGTATGTAGCGAATGTGTCACAACTTGATACGCGAAAATAATTAAAGGTTACATTGGAGGCCTATCATGATTATGTCTTGTTTCTGCATGTCAACATATTAATATTGCCGTATGTTTACATAATGGAAGATATGAATCACCCTTCCACGAAATCACATGTACACCAAAGTAAACTAAGATCGAAATCTAAAAAAAATAAAACTGGACACATGTACAATTCTCCAAACGTTACTCAGCTGCTACTATTATACATATTAACACTCCTTTACATACATAATTCTTAATAAGTTGAATAAATTGTTCCAGTTTTATCTTACCATTGTTGGCGCCAATAAAGTCGAAGTTGTTTCCAAATATATTCGCGCCCTCAGCTGTAGGTGCTATAGTGTCCACATCAGAGCCATCGACTGTTTTGATCTTCCTTGACATTGCCAGAATCATGAAATCCTTTCGAATTTTCAGGAGAAAAAATCCCAACAGAACCGTACCCGCTATTAACCAGAAAACCATCGCGGCGACCTGTGTTCTTTGACGTTGAGCAAATAACTGGAATGCTAAGAATAAGACCCGAGGGCCGACATCGCATTGAAAATAACTTTCGAAAATATATCTTTATCAGTTGGACTCTTGGCTACAATTTTTGCGTGTATTTTCGTTGTGTTTTGTTTATGTAATCTCGAATTGATAAGAATGATACCAATCTTTAGAGAAAAGTTATTTATCTTTAATATGGTACGGTAACTGGAATCAATCGCCGTAAATAGATTACAAACGAGCTTTTGTTGAGCAATGACTTTGCATCTTAGGGTACACGCGTAGTTAGCCTAATGTTATCGTGAGGCGACTGTTATTTTGTTAATTCATGCTTGGTTTGTCAGTGTTTACATTTCGCTACAGTTTGTGGTTGATTTGCGAATAAAATATCTATAGTGTATAGAATAAGACAAACTGTGTTAAAAAACACTTGACTTAAGTGGTGGTTAAGAGGTTAAGTGTCTTAAAAATCATTTAACTTAAGTGCTCCTCAAAAGCAATTTAAAGGTACAACACCAAACGTTTGTGCTTAGATCGAGAGGGCTCTTCAAGATTGATTAGAATAAAATATCGGACAATCTTAGCCTTATTAAATATCATGCATTATGATGTAATATGTGCAAAAGGTTAGGTAGGTTGAGGTCGACCACAAACATGCAGTAGTCACACTTAGATATTTTGTGTTACAAAGCGGAACATGCGGCGACTAGAATTTTAATAATCAACATTGGCACAGGGCAAGGATACAGAACGGCTCATCTTTAACCACTAAGTTTCTGAAATTCTAAGCGAAGTGGCAGTGTTATACATTAGACATTCGATATTCTTCGACGCTGCGCCAGTGCCAACGAAATAGAGGACGTCGACTAAACCGGTAGCGCACATACTCGTAAGTGGAGAAGTACCTCAGTCAACTTGCCGTGAGTAATTCGAGGCGGATGGCGAAATATCGTGGCAGCAGGAGAGGTTTGTGTGTCGAGGCCAGGTGCATACCGCACTGTATCGCTATCAGAAGAAGAAGAAGGGCGACTTTCGAGACTCTAAACTCAGAGTTTCGGAGCACACATGAGAACCTGTTTAGAATTCAAGTTAGATAATGAACTGCAACATATATTACAAGTCCCTATGACTATCGCATGTGGTTCAATCTTTTTCATCTCTGTGTGGGACTAACGTCTGAGGGGAGGTAAAGTAGGTATAGGTTCTACAGCAGCGTCTTGACCTTACCATTGCTCTCTTTCGTTTGGACGCAATCTACTGTTTTATGTCGACTCCGAATGGCACCGTTTGAGACGCTTTTCTTGTCAATGAATTGTATACTCTCTGAGCATTTTGAGGGACATTTGGTGCAGTGAAAAAACCGTGATTACACAGTACAAATAAATGTAAGCTGTAAACGTAAAAAAAAAGAAAAAAAATGTAAAAAATCCGAGGTTATGGTCATTTCCCATTGAAGCCCATTGAAACAGGTGGAGAAGTTCAAGTATTTCAGGCTCACGAGTGATGGAAGGAGTAATATTGAACTTTCCTGTAGTATTGGCCAAGGTGGGTCAATTTTTAAACAGCTTGGAAGATCTGTAATCAGGAAGGCTGAGCTTGGTGTCAAAGCCAAGTTAGCTGTTTTCAATTCAGTATTGGTTCCAACTCTCACTTATGGCCATGCAATTTGGGTAATGACCGAAAGAATAAGATCGCGAATACAAGCTGCGGAAATGAGATTTCTTCATGCTGTTGTGGGAGTTACTCGACGGGATAGGGTGAGAAACACGGCAATACGCGACAAACTTAATGTAGAGCAGCTGCGTCTTAGAACGGAATGCTTCGATGGTTTGGTTACGTGGCACGAATGTCGTCATCATCACGACTTCCGAGGCGCGCCTTGCATGCTCGGCAGACCCAGGACGAGGTGTTTGGACAAAGTTCAAAAACTGCGCTTGGGCATAATGATGAGTTACAGTCAATGGCGGAGGATCGAGTGGCCTGGAGATCTCACGTGCGTACCTTACCCCCGCGACCCCTGTAGAGGATCATGCGGGTCAGAAGAAGATGATAATGATGATGATGTAAATGTAAACTGATTCATTGGTTACTTTGTAGTTGGTAATGACTTTATAACTAATCTTGACATTCCGTTCAAACAAATTTGGATTTTGCAATCTCCAAGTCGTTGGAACATTAAACATAAATGTTGGAAATAAAACAAACGATTTAATTTACAACGTTATCGGTGTTAACAATTTGCATATCTTACAAGTATTATTTTTATTTGAATGTTTTCAATATGTACAAAAGTAAGTTATACATGCGAATTCAGTATTATTTGTTTCTTTTTTCGATACGGACTTTAATATTATGCGACACTCGAAGTAGAAAACCGGACTCGTATCTGCATTCCTTTGGATCTTGAATTTGAAATGCCTGGAAGTTCTTCAAAAAATGAATCAGAACCGTTTTCATCTCATACAGAGCAAACTTTTGACCTGAAATCAATTCAAAATTATTAATTGCAGGGGCCATAAATCAGAGCAGAATATACCAATGCAATTCCTAGATCCGGCACTGAAGGGAACGTACGAATATGGATGACGTCCCTTGGAGTTCTGTGGAAGGAAACGATCAGGATCGAACTGATTGGGGTTTTCATAGTGATTCGGGTGACGATTGATGTCGTAGATGTGAATCAAAATTTGCGTTCCTTTTGGGAGGAAGATATTATTGCTTAGTGCAGTATCACGGGTAACTTCTCTAATAATTGTGGGAACAGATGGGTATAATCGAAGAGTTTCCCTCACAAATCTTTCTAGATACTCCAGATTATTAATTTGCGGTGTTGTTAAGTTCTTGAGATCATCTAAATGGAAAAACGGCTTTTAATTGAAAGCGGTGGCATAATTGCGACGACGTTTACCATCGATCATTGAATTCACTTCTTCGAAGCATTTTTGCTGTATTTCGGGATACTGTGCGAATGTCATTATTCCATACATCAGGCCCATGGAAGTTGTGTCGAAACCTTCAAAAATAAATGTGTCGACTTCTTCACAGATGCCCTCGTGATCTATGCGGCCTTCTTTTTCTGCCATTAAAAGGGTGTCAAGCATGGCATAGCGACGCTTTTTCGAAAAGAATCTGAAAATTAAATACAAGAAGACTTTAATAAGGATCAAAATATATTTGTAAGTGATTCATGAAAATAATGAATTGCTTCAGTTCGATAGATAGCGTAACATAACGACATAGTTGCGGAAAATTACGCCTAGTTTTGCCGCAAATAAAGGAAGTATATCGTAATGTAATAAGAATTTGCATAGCTCTTTGACACAGACATCATTCAGTTATTTAACTACCCTATTAAACTCCTAGAGCTTTCTGTTGACTGTTAAGTGGCGATGATCAAACCGCTTCAAAGCAGAATGCTCCGCTTAATTTGGATGATAGACTAGAATTCCGGCAACCCGACGTAGACGATGTAAGGGTAGGATTATTGGGATTGCAGTCGAACACAGTTGGGAGCATACATCAGCTCATGTGTAACTGAGGAGTGGAATCTCAGTATTATTTGCCCGATGCACTTCAAAGTTAACCTATTCAACTGCACCAGCTATGGAGGAATTAGTCGATTTAATAAGTCTTCAAGATCTAACAAGTCGAACAAGTCCACAACTAGACTAAATCTTCACACCATCATCACCATCAATTCGCCCATTTCAAGTTTGAGGCAAGGCTACGGGTTTGTTTGACTTCTTCAACGTCGTTTTAGAAAAGATCGTCCAAAACTCTCATACGAATACTGCAGATGCTGTCTTATGTTTTGGTACGGGCCAACAGACTATGGCTGGTGTCGTCTCTTACATGTACGAACTGTAGGCACTTTTTAAAAAAAAAAACGATAGTGTGCTACTCGCACTAACATTATATCTTGACATCCTGTGTGGTCTTCCAGACATTCATTCCTGTGTTTGTGTATCGTTTTAAATGCATTTAACAGTGGTCATCCGATTGTCCCGCTTATCTCGGTCTATTTAAGCTAGTGCGAAATAGATTACGGGAGAGAAATAAAGAGTGTACAGTCACGGGAAGAGCTATTTTCTTTTTTCTCCGCAAAACCTCCAACAGAACTGCAATGCATCGGAGGATATCGAAACGCTGGAACATTTTTTGATCTTTTTTGTACATAACATTATAACCACCCAAAACTGGCTTATGACAGGAGGAACACGCTAAATACACCCCCAAGTCTGTGACAAATATCAACCTAACATTTTGATCATAATTTTCATTCTGTACAGAGAACAGTAATGTTTGAACTAAGTCATTACAAGTTAGTTTTCTGCTTTGCAGAGATTTTGTGACGATGCTTCTTTAGTCACTTAAACTAACCTATGGTAGGTCAACAGAGTTTGCCTGAGCTATGATTGGAACTACCCTTTACTTGGCCATTGTGTCACCTTATCAACTTCCGAAGGAGCGGTGGTTATCGCTCCACCACTAGTTTTAAATTTAATTTGAATGAATGTAGAGCTATTAAATTGCCTTCAATTTCGACAGCTATTTTGTTACTATCGTGACTTTATAAGGTATGCTTCTTCTAGAATAACATTAGGATGCCATTCATAACTAAATTAAAAATACCAATGCAACAGAATTTTATTACTTACATGTCATCAGCATCATCAGCTTCATTTGAGTTTTCATTTGAATTTTCCATTTTTTTGAACAAAGCCCGTTTCTTTTCAATGATGTCGCTCGAGAACTTATGCACCCCATCATAGTGTACTTGAAATTCTTTACCCTTCCCTAGAAACTTCCACAAGAATTCACTGAAATACAGTGGGTTTGAAATACGCTCAACTGCCGCTTGCTCAATGCCATCGAGATGTTTTCTGTAGGTGTCACCGTCTTTCAGATTGTCCAGCTTGACTCCCAAGGCAGTTTCTAGATGTCAATGATTACATTACATGAGATTAGACTCGTTTTTCAGAACATACCACAGATGGTGTTAAGGGTAAGTCTGGGAATCATGTCGGTCAACGATATGACCTCTCCATCCTTTTTCTGCAGTAAGTCAACGAACTTTTGACTTTCTTCCCTGTAAAATAATGACAAGCGTGCATTTTACGTGCAACAGCTTAAGAATTGTAATGTGCTCACTTGAAAATTTCAACAAACTGCTCCAGGATATTGAAGTGGAATGCTGGTGTTAGCATTTTTCTTCTACTATGCCATTTTTGTCCTGTACTGGTCAAGAGTCCTGTTCCCACAAAGGGTCTCATGAACCTGTAGACCATGCCTTTTGTGATCAGGTTCATATCATTAAATACTAGTTCGGCATCTTCAGGAGTGACAATATTGTACACTGGGGTGGCAATCATGTATTGAAGGAAACTTTTCTTGTATTTTATTGCCTGCCGTCGGGTCCACATAAACATCTCCTCTGTAGAGGATGAAAATATGCATAAGTTATACAAATTAAAATACGGATAAAATTCAGTACACTGGACATAAATATAGATAAAATAAAGCTCAAAACAATCCACATACGTTGATGGTTGTTGATACTTAAGGAGAAGCGAAATCAATTGCTCTCTACTTACGTAAATTACGTAAATGGCACTAGGTATGCGAATTTTACATTATTTTCCCAGAACAAATTGTGTGAAAATTAAAAATGGTTTGCAGATCTGACTTCTGGAAACAACGCAAAATGGAAAACAGATTTGGAGAGTCTGAGTTGCTCTTAAGTTTGACCAATACTGGATGTATTTATGGAATCCTTGAACGAGATGCTATTGTTATCCCAGGGAGCTCTATGTTGCCCAACTTATTTTTTGTAGCAATTTATTTAAAGTATAGAGAAAGCTACGAAATTTGTTAACTTCCACCTACAGCAAAAATATGAAAAATATGAATAGACAGAAATATGTAGTAAAACTCTTGTAAAACAATCTACAACAGAAATTGACAGAAGAAACGTTTAAAGAGTGTTCGTACGGAATATAGCCTAATGTTCTTTCCCAAGATGACCTCAAATTATACAATAGGCAAACAAACTGAAAAAAAAAAAAACACATCGGCAGGAATCGAAAACAATTCTGTACAGGCGTGGTCGAGAATCTAAACGTTACACGATAGCTTAGGTTAGGTTATAAGTGGCATTAAATAGAGGGGGTGCACTTAGGTTAAACAAAGGTCCATTGTACTGCGGCATGATTATGATAGCCAGACTTGTCAGTGAGTGAAGTCCAGTAACGATTTAAATGGTGTTTCGTTAGGTTGTCAAACAAGTAGGAGCCCAGTATGGCTTTCCTAGTCGAGGCGAGTGCAGGGCAGCTGCAGTGAAGGTGTTGTACATTTTCTTCCTCTTCTTCATCTAGATAGTTTTTGCAGAAGAGAGTAGTCCTAGTCTTTTCGCTTGCAGACCTAATAGGCAGTGTTCGGTGATTATCCCCACTGCGGTGCTGATCTTGTATCTTTTGAGGAAGATCAGGTTGTCAGATCTTTTAGGGTCGAGATTAGGCCAGATTTGTTTGGGCAGAAGTTTGAGGGAAGCAAGTATTCGATAGTTAGTGGAGAGAGTGCAGTCATTTAGAGCGGTACAGATCTTAATTCAAGGTATGATTAAGAAATTTACAATTTCCTGGAATGTCTCTATGATATGGCAGTTATCGCAAAACAAATTTTAAACGGTTTTATTATCTTTCAAGTGTTTAGTGTCAGCTCATTACCACTTATGTTACTACGAAATATATTCACATTTCCACCATGCACCTTATACAATGCTACTGACGCGAAAATGTTCTACTAACGCTGTACCTGCTACTGCAAATATCAAATTTTAAGTTTCCCAACACAAAGAGGCTATGTCGATATTAATTGCAACGAGGATTTGGCTAAAAATAATTTGGTATTCGGTTTGGAAAAAATAATGTGGGCGGCTGTCCAAATGGAACAATTTTTTTTTACAACGCTGCGCGAATGCCTTTGCATTTGCAGTTAATCGAAGGATTTTATCGCAGCCAAATATTACTAAAGATACGAACATTCGTGTTCGTTACGTTCCATTTCAGGCAATGCCCCACGAATAGTCTTAACCAATGCCTGATAAGTCCACAGTGATGATCACGGCGGAGGGACTTTATTAGTTAATTGTTTTTTTGTTTGATATAGCTGTGCTCAGAAAATGGAAATGAGACTGAAATTCCGAGTTTGGCGTTATTTCATAAGACCGTCTCTGTCATCTGAGTCAGTCTTCATGATCAATAGTTACGCGATTATTTTGTTAACAACAAAGAGTGGGTAATGGCATACAAATAATGTTTGCAACTGAAATGTACTTCCGGCTATTAAATAAGCTCGAGATATGCCGCCGGACACAACGATTCAATACGATTGGGGAGATTCAAACCGCTGAGCGCATTTAAGTCTATACTAGACACTGCCAAGTCGTACTTATCTACATCAATGTTCTGGTGTGAAATATAATAGCTTCCCAACGCACCATCCATTTTTTGAAGAAAAGGGCTGGGGAAAGATGGATTTGAATGGTTTTTCTAGAATTAATGACAAAAATGTTCATTCATAGTGGTAATCCTGAACTAAACTAAAAGTGTATTGCAAAGTGTATTCTGAAAAATGCATTAAATCACATAAAAATATGATGTATCTTAATCACTAATCCCCACTTTCCTTAAAGATTAAAACTGTGTTACTGCAGAACGCTATCGTAACATGTTTGACAACAACAATTAAAACAACGCAGTAAAACTTTCCAGTGCAAAATATAATCTTCTGATCTTTTACGTGCATAGAGATTGCAACGGTGAAACGGGCACTAAAGATAGATCAAGTGGTTTGCACTTGTGGATTGTCTGTGGAGTTTTTTTCTACGTCATATGCGTGGGCTATAATAAATGGAGGGATACAAAAACTAGCACCTTCTGGAGGAAATCAGTCATGGAATATCAGTGGGTGCTAAGTAGCCAAACTAGGCTGTTCTGGTGATTCGCGGAAACTGGCAGTAGTTATGACATGTACATATAACAGTTCAAGATATAGTGAACAATTTCTCCTTCCGCTGATACTAGCGTCCATAGTTGACTTGGACTCATCTTTCGTGTTGCATGTTTAAACAATCGCTTTCAAATTATACATGAACATTTTACGCGGAATCAAAGAGCAAAATATAAACCCTATTGCTGTTACAAATATGTAATGTGATATGTATCTGGAAGACTTGACTCCTAAATTTCGATTTTGCGATATCCAAGCATTTCCATGTTCATTACGAATTCCATAATTGAATTGAATAGATTGAAATAAATCGCCTTCTTTAATTTTCTAGGGGGATCTCTCGAACCCCTACTCGTAAATAATCTGGATGTGACCTGACTTTAAACAAGCCAGAATTAAGGACAATCATTGGCATATAACAGGACACTTTGCAGGATGTCATGAAAAGGAATATTTTAAAATTTACAATTATCGAATTAAAGTAATTGCTTAATTAAATAAGCTGGTCATCTTTCTGAAAACGAGTTGCCAAATTGTTCAAGCTCAGTTCGTGGTGGACTTAAATGCTGATACATCCTGCACATTCTATCTAAGAGATAATTCGCTCGAATTTAACAACTATTCGCATAGTTTGTGTCTAATGACCTGGTACAAAAAGTGTTCAAAGACTAGAGTTCAATAAATGCAGCTGAATATAGAGATTTTTGCTCAAATGCCTTTTCAAACGAATATATTGTACTTGGTACTTACTTTCATCTAAAACCGAATGACTGAATACCGTCAAGGTTAAGTTTTAATTTGCGAATGAATGATATGTATATGATGGTATGTATAGGTATAACTACAATTGGTTATAGTGCTGCAGTTCAAAAGGGCGAACATTACCCAGAACAATTTTGTTTTTAATTGTAATTGGCATTAACTTAGTGGACCATTAAACACTTTATTAATACGATTATGTAAAGAATTCCTATCAACATAAGATCAAGATGGATCTGTGCACAGTCATAGCCACTGCACGATAAAAAATTGATGTCAAGACCTAACGAGAACATTACTTATTTAATTTTGTTTTTGGTAGCGTCTATGTGGGACCTATGTCTTGCTTTTGAAATTTGTTCCAACCATATACTTATGAATAATTCAGAGAACACTTATGTGATATTAAAAATATTATAAAAATGGTTCATTTTTTCCACATATTGCATAGCAAGGCATTGAGGAACGTACTGGCAAGTAAGTTAGTTGGAGTGAATTTACTAAACATAAATGTAAAATGTCTAAAGGAACTCAAGACCTGTGTCACTTATTCATAAAATATACATAGTGTGGTACTTTTGATTCAGGAGCTAGAAATCGTGGTACCCACTTATGTACCTTGTTAATTACATCTTTACAACTTGTGATTCGTTAATGATAATGTGTAATAAGCGTAATGAGTGACTCATTTATTAATAGCCGTGAATGCGACTTTGTCGGCGCGGGCAATTGTGGTAGCTTTATAACAGTTTATAGATTGACTGTATGAGTTTGCTTTACTTATTCAAAAAATATACATAGTGCGGTACTTTTGATTCAGGAGCGGTCCAGTCAGAAATAAGAGATCAAGGAGATATCCAACTTCTACCTCTCTTGCCCCTTGATTTCATCTGACAGCGTTTTTATACGCTTTTTCTCCCCTGTCTGTGAATACATGTGAGCTCTTACGAACAGCTGGTAAACAGCTGACACCCTTCCCCAACCGTAGTATTGGGGTGAATTAGAGTTCTTATTTAAAAATTCGCTCGTTACTGAACTTTTTTCAAATTTTGGTGTTAAATTTTCGACACAGAAAGTAGGGGTAAGCAAACGAACAAAGCGTATGTTCATGAAGCAGATTTATTAAACTTCCATTTTTGGGAATTACTATCTGAAGCACTAGGGTGAAATTAATGAATACTTTACTTAATGTACATATTTATTTCTGCACATGTATGAATAGAACATATCAAATGGATTCACGCGAAACTTGTGTAAAATTACTAATAACAATAATATTGAAAAATTTGCATGAATCATTTAAAAAAATAACTTTTTTGGTCATTTTAGTTTTTTAAAGAAATGTGATGAAAGCTTATTCCAAATTTTGACAACCATTTTCATGAGTTAGTTTTAGTTGCATTATTTAGACATTTTTCTGAACAATTATGAAATTTAATTTCATGAGTTTTCACAATTCATGAATGATATACAACTGCAAACTGATCGCCTATATATTACTTTGAAGAATTAAATTGATTCAAAATATTCCTGTAAATAGATTCACATGTATTATTTAAATAGCATTACATTTTTATTCACCCAAGTATTATATGTGCTCTTAAAAAAAGGGTGTCACCTTTTGAACACCCTCCGAACAATAGTACATGAGATTGGGCAAATCCATGAATCTGCCGACGATTTCCCACAAAATCCACGAATCGGCCGCCATATTGTGGTGGATCCATGGTTTTTGTAAGAGTATGTGTGATATACAAGGGAGTTCCACTACTCTCACATTTCTCTCCGGTGTGGACTAGGGGAAATTCTCGCCGAAGTTGGATATCTCCTTGCTCTCTTATTTCTGGGTCCAGTATAACGAATGATACAATGTCCAGGTGTATTAGTTGAATCGAAAAATAATATCGAGTACATATTACTTGTACGAAACGTTAAATAAATGGACAAATATTGTTGCTTTTCCTTACGTTACGTTACTTTTTCCTGTGCGAATATTTTGGAATGTTTAACGTTGTTCTCTATGCGCTTGTTGAATTGAATGCCTAATCGCATCGGTATGCTTTACTTTCTCAACAGAGCTTGAGTCCATTTCGGAGGAGCTACCATCTTCATCATTATCAATATCAATAACATCGTTCTCTTGGACTACGACTATCTCTGTAAGAAACTGTTTCAGCATTGTTCCAAAGTTCTCTAACGTTTGCGAGTCAAAGACATGTTTCTAAGGCCTACCGAACAATATGTGTTATTTTCGCGGCAAATGTTATGAATTTTCACTTGAAAAAAGATAACTCAATGAATAAACGCCAATCGTTCTTACTCGAAATTAATATCCAAATGCGCATGTGCGCCTGACAAAACAAACAAAATTCCTGAACTTTCAAAATCGAAAACATTGCGAGTGCAAATTCATACATGTATAACAGAAAATGCACAGTAACAAAAAGCTAAGGTACTTTTACAACAAGGAAGTTGCTTTGTGTCCCTCTGCTCTAAGGTAACAAAACATTCGTTATATCAACTGTGAACTCTTTTTTTCGTACGTTATATAGAGACACTAATGCATTTGTTATATCGATCATTCGTTTTATAGGCATTCGTTATACTGGACCACCAATCTCATGTGGAATGCGTATTAAAATGCGGGAGCTGATGGTTCCGAACGTTATAAGTAAAACTTTTTACTAAGTACCGCAGCAAGTGATTCTAATACTGTGCTTCCACCTAAAGGGTTTTTTAATTGGAAACTATCACGATGAACACACTTTTAAAATGATGACTAAACTGTCAATATCAAGACATTCAGTAAAAAAAAATATTTTCATAATGGTGATGTTCACGAAATAAGAATGTTTTCAAATAAATGAAATCAAAATCATCTTCAGTGATCTTCAGACAAAAATATTGGTCGGACGAAAACCCTCATGTGCTTCAAGACACAGCACTTCATCTGCAAAAAATAACTGTGTGGTGTAGTTCTTATGCCGGTTGGTTTTGTGTCGTTGGGGCGTTTTTTTTTGTTGAAAATGATCGTCATGTTACAGTCAATGGAGATCGCCATATTTCCTTGGTCAATTGCATGGACTAATTAAGTTTACTGAAAACTCCATTCGATGAACGTGTTATCTCTCGAAATAGTCTTGTCTACTCGCAGCATAGATTGTTTGATTTAACACAACTAGATTTTTTTTATTTAAGTTAGATCATTGATCTATGTCAACAAGCCGAAGTCGTTAGAGGACAACAATTCAGAGGTGTCCGAATTTTCCAACTAGCCTAGTTGAAGAATTTAATTGATGCTAAGAAATGTAATGTTGGTATGGGAAACAGGGCTAGCTCATTTTGCTACATATGTAAGGAATCTGCTAAGGATATGAACGGTATTGACGAATGTTTACAAAAACGTTGTATAAATACATAAAGCTGATATAAAATTCCTGTACGAACTCCCAAGGTTTTAGGACACTGCGCTAATGTTATAGAACATTTTCCGATCCCTGTGGAACAATTTGAAGATATTTTCAAAACCCGTCAAAAATGATATGTGGATATTCTTGGAAAGATGTCGCGTATATCAACGAATACGGATGTGCTTTACAACCTGTGCATGTCGTCTGATCAAAAAATTAGTGCTATGTGTCATTTCCCCAAACCACATAATTCAACCACCTGATAACAAAAATAAAAACATTGCTTGTTAATCAACAAAAGATTGTTTTTTAATTAAGTTTTACATTAGTTAAATTACGCTCCAATCGACAACAGTGCGGCGGCGTGAGATATCCTCTGCCCAGATGCGATGGATTAATGAAGTGTGAGTCAGTGGAATTTTGAGATAAATTTTCAGAACGAAAAATTCTGCAGATAGGCTCGAAGTGGCTATAGATGGCACTATAAACCGGTAGTCGGAAAAGAGGTACACACCTAATGCTACAGGAGTTGCAGATTAGTGGAATAATTTCAGAAGGGCAGTCGGAATAAAATTGTATGTCGGTTCCGCTTAAGAGACATGAGTAATTGATGTTGAAGCTAGGGTTTCAACTTTGTGGGAGTGACCAGTTCGTACCAAATCTGCGCGGTATGTCACAATGGCTCAGCACCGACATGGGATAGATATTGAAATATTCGAGAGACTGCCGGCAATTAGGGGAATATTATGAGTTGATAGTGTCATTGTTCAGACATTTAATCGCAACCTGGTTGTCGGAACAGACAATAGTATCCCTTCTGAACTATGGAGCATTTTTATTGCGCCAGGAAGTGTTTCTTTGATCACTTTAGTGTTCCTAAATCACGCTACAATAAATATATTATCCTTGGAGTAGACCGCTATTACCACTTATCCGTCTTCGATCCATCTGTGGGGTTCGATTGTAACGTTGTTTTCAAAGATATGTAGATCGTAAAAAGCGGTAGGTGTCATTGGAAACCGATAAGAATCTATCTGGAATTACAGGCCATTACCTGTCTTCTAAATATATCCAACGCAGAAAGATTAAGAAGCACCTCAGTACTGTGGATGAGGAACTTCTTAACTGAAATGCTCGCAAGTCATTGCACTTATTTAAGAGTGTTACTCCAATCTGAGATACCGTACATTATCAAAGTGAATAGTCTATGTACAACGCGCGGTTACAATCTCAATTTACGTTCAATAGTCGTTTGTATCAGAATAGGGCCGTGTTCCATCCATCTACTGGAGGTTACAGTATATATCAATATATCGACAATATATCGAAAACCCCGGTTCTATACGGAACAGAGTCATGGATAAATTTAAAAGCGGATGGAGACACCTTTGGCGATGTGCAATAGTTTGCGTCTGCATCACGACTCTAACCAGATTCACGTAGAACCCACGTAGAAAAGTCCTCGGGTACAAGCCTGTGGCAATAGAGGAGTCAAGTCTAAGAGCCAAACAATTAAGAAAAAGAACTGAAGTGAGACTGCAAAAAAAAAACTAACTACATTAGTGCAGCGTTAGTATAGTACCCGGTAAGTGCCCCCTTTCTATTTAACAATCTTCTATTCCCAGGATCATTACGACTAGGCGTGTATATTTGTGTGACACTTGATAAGAGAACTTGGTTAAAGGCCCACGAGAAAAGGAAAGAAACACGGATGAAGTTTTGTAAAAAAATCAGTGCACTCACTTGGGCTTGCGAAGTATGAAAAACATCTTTGACAAATAATAAGCACATTGCAGAAAGACGAAAAAAGAAAACGGAATCAGAACGTACTCTATTTACGAATCCATTGCGCCGACATCAAAGACACTGTACCGCCCGGAAAGCACTTATAAAGTATTTTGAGTGCCTCATGATACTGCGCACTGCTCGACTGCGTAGAAAGCCTTACTTTTCTCCTCGGACCGAACAAATTTTGTTAAACAACGTGTATGACTCCAATCTCATGCATTTTACCGGTACGACCTACAATTCTGCTTTTGAACGACGTAAATATTTACACAATTGAGTAGATCGACGATTAAATCACGGATCACTGTGCAGATAAAGCGTATCACTCAAAAATAACAGCCAGTACGTCCAGATCATCACCGAAAGTTGCTTAATTGCTTGGTTGCACCGTTGTACCATTGAAGTACTCACCATTGCTAACGCCAATAAAATCCATATTATTTCCAAAAATACTGGTGCCCTCAGCGGTGGGCGCCACAGCATCTATGTCACTGCCATCAACTGTTTTGATTTTTTTCGCCAACGACAGTATGAAGTAATCTTTCCGGATTTTATACAGAAAAACTCCGAACAAAATAGTTCCCACAATAAGCAGGAGCACCATTATTTTGATCTGCACTTCCTGGTGGCGAATCAGTAACTGAAGTGCCTCCGGTTCTGTTTTGGGTTTTGGTAGAGCTGACGCGATAGAGACCTATCTTATCGCGACTTATCGGACGGGTGTAACTTGTTCAGCGGTGTGAACTTTGTTTGTTATGATTTTTGTTATCTTCAATGGGTACGAATGGTCGGTGGACGGAATCAACCTTGGTTGGGATCGTCTACCGTTACGATCTGATTGATAGTGAATCGTTCGAAAGCTGAGAACCACTTAAGCGGATTCAGTGAATGAGTTGGCTAATATTTCTAATCGCTTGAACTAGTTTCTGATCTGCATTGTCATGATGTCTGTTTTGTTTGCATTCAAGTCTAAACTACATTTTAATTCATTTTCTGGAAGGGATATTTTTAGATTTGGTACTCGATGTGGTAATTTTCGGTTGACTTGTATTTTTTATGTGTTACACATTTGATAACAGATGTGGGTGTGGTCATTAGGCGTAGATTCAGTTCAAATGTTCATTTTGAGTATTTTTGGAACAGGAAATAATGCTGGGTAGTTATCGTATTTGAAAAATGTATTTCATTTAGGCACACACGTCTGGATTTAACCCCTGTGAATGGACTCTTAATCTTATCTGCACGAGGTGACATTTTGGAGACAGCAAGGATGAGCAACTCCAGTTGAGAACGGAGACACCATTTCTAAAGTTTCAATAGCCGGCTGATTGTCTGCGGAAATGCAAAGATCACGAGCTGATATTACATGCACCGTTAGCCATAACAGTACATCACAATCATAATCTGCGCTTGAAGCGCGTGATTTAAGGGCTCTTGTATTACCGAAGACAGTCTTGCAAGCTTAGTAAGAATGACATTCTGAAGTGAACCTTAATTTGGAATCGGACCTGGTACCTGGCTACTTTGGGGTCGTTGAGATCTTTACTTCAAGCTCATTGATAATTGGGCGTATGAACTGTGGAATGTTCCTTACTATTTTTTCCCGGGCCTAACTTTTAGTCTAGGGTTGTTGTTGAATTTTAGACCAAAGTGTTCGCTTGGCGTCCGTCTCTTGTTGTAGAGTAGGACTGTATCCATATTTATATTTATTACTTTTCAACGTTTATATCATCTCGTCTAGCACTATGATTCATAGCAGTGGTGAGTGAACTCAACCCTGAGGTATTCCTCGGTTCACCTTTCTTTTTTTTATGAATGTTCAGAGACTGTACCTTAAGCTTTATGTACTCGTTAATCATAGATGCCTGTAACGTCACTCAACCATGTTGACTACATTCAGCTAAATTAGCATATCTTGTAATTCATGTCACTTTATGAGCACTCATTACAATTTAATGTCACTTTTCTTTGACGCATATTCCTCTCAGTTTTCTTGTGTTACAAAGATAATAAAACGTGTTATTAAGAACAACGCATCTTGACCTTTCCATTCCATGAAATAACAACCAAATCTAGCATATCTACAGAAATGTAATTAGTATAATACGTAAATGAATGATTTGGTTATTTACTGTCAGCGCTGAAGGCAACGCGTGTGTGCTTGTCAACTTCATGCTCTCGCTGTTTCAATCGTTTGACTGAAGTCTATTTCTGCTCCACAGGGTAGTGGCACAGCTTAGTCGTTTAGGAAAATTGAGGCAAACTTGACTGAATCAGTTCGGACGAAGTCGGGACACAATCGAAGACAGTGTTACGAAAACTTCACATTTGTTGCAAGTTTGTTAAACATTGAATCGATTGTCAACCGGAATATCAATTTAATTGTGCTATGGGTTTGACCAGTTAACAAATATTTATTCTTCAATGTGTGGCATTACAGTCCGAGGTGACCCTTAAGCAAAACGGCAGAGCAACTCGTCTATGAAATTTTTCTTAATATGAAACCAAAACGGATCATATTGTCTGAGCCACCAAATGTCTTCCACGTTCATATCTTCATATCTTCATATCTTCAACAACTGGGTTAAAATTGGGCTATAGCGATGACAATTGGCGGTGACCGTAAGGAGGGAGGAAGGGAGGCAGGCAGACCTAGATGGTTTATTTTAGTACCATCCATTTACTACTGGTGAGCAAACAGTTGGAGCTGAGGATGATCTTTCAAGCGTCAGTGTCATGTAATGCCACCCACCATCAGCGACAGAGAAATCGATTACAGCGATTGACACCTAGATTGGACCAGATCAGTTTTGTTCTCGCAGCTTTTCTTATCCTATTGTGGTGCATTAAATA
Organism: Eristalis pertinax; assembly: GCA_907269125.1. Taxonomy (NCBI): domain Eukaryota; kingdom Metazoa; phylum Arthropoda; class Insecta; order Diptera; family Syrphidae; genus Eristalis; species Eristalis pertinax. Next base: position 28,228,541 of record OU026148.1, read on the forward strand.
TGGGCCACCAGACACTGCTATATAGCATTTTGCGTCATACGACTGCGGTGTACAACCAGGTAGCTAGTCATGCATGGTTGGGGACCCAACTTTAATCCAGTCGAATTATTTCAAATGATCCAATTGTGACGAATACGCTTCGCAGATATACTTCACAAATAATTTCGAAGCTATTGGAATTTGTCAAGACATTTGATAGACCATCGGGATGTCGGGACAACTTGTTAATAACGGTATCATGTCTCGACATATCGGGACAAATTTAAATGCATAATACACTGTAATGTACCATAAACCTAATTGTTGTATACGTCGTGAAATCTTCTTCAACATTGTCTCTAACGGCATCCTTACTACTAATCAGAATCCCGTGTCTATAGTAAGTTTCTACAATTTGGCACAATTCGTTAAATCGTTAAATCCGCCGTTAAATCCGGACCACGAATTGTATGATTCTATATCTATGATATTCTTCAGTTCTTTCGCGCCAATTTGTACATGCGCGGAACTACTCTTTAGAGTTTTGTTAAGCCTCAGAGTCCTGTCTACTGCAACTAGTGCTTGTAGAACTAGACACGGAACCGATTCCGCCATTGGGAAATGCCCGAAAAGCTTCAGCGAGGACAACAAAGGTGGCAATGGAAATAGATCTCAAGAATGTCACAAGACGATATATTTTATTTTGCTTCGAGATATTTATATCTTGACATCAATCTTAGTAATTCACTTCAGAGTCCTTGAGCACATAGGAAAAGCATGACGATTGAAGACGCACATGTAGCACATGTAGTACATAAAGTACGGTTGAATTAATTTTGGCCGTAATTCTCTGCATCTCCATACCGTGGTCGGTCAAGAAGAAGAATCTCAAATCGTGCCTGCAACACCATTCATTTTCATTACTTTACCTCAAAGTAGCAATTTTAAGATCCAGAGTTAATGCGAGCACCTTGCTTAACTCATTTTTATTGCTTTAATTCGAATCGACACCAGTGGTTCCATACCTGTCGGTACAACCGAACCGTGGCATCGTGGTTATGGCGTTCAATGAGGGGAAAAATCGTTATTTTATCGCAAGTTCAAGTATGGCTTAGATCAGGACCTTCAATTGGTCGAACAAAAACGAAACAATTCACGTTGTTACAGCCCACCGGAGTATGTTGCTCAAAACGTGTTATGCTGCTGTTATGATCATGTCCATCCAATGCCTTGTTTGTCGCGATCAATTTACAGACTGCGGCAATTTTATTGGGTCACTTGAATGAAATTCATCAATAATGTTCGGCTTTTTTAAGACTTCATCATTGTCACAAGTAGGTGAGGTTGGAGTGGCTGACTGCAGAAGGCAGTCACATTTAGATCAAAGTAGGCGCATTGTGATACCAAGCGGATTGACTGCTAATAAGCTTGGATTCTCACAAGCAACTGACTGTCTGTTTTTAAGGTACCGTCAACAAAAACAGTTTCGTGGGACCGTTTATCTGCCTGTCAAACTTATACAGCTGCTGCCTTTATAAGCCGATCAACATGAAACTTCGGAAATATATAGCTAGGCCTACCTCCATAGTCTTGTCAATATTGAGAGCTCTTGAAGATGACCCACTCGGCTGATTCTGCGCCGATTAGATGAAAATGCATCCACAGAACTCACCGTCGATCATCGTATCTTATTTCGTTCGAAAAGATACAGTGTTACCGTCAATGGTCTCAGGTCTAGAACGATATCAACCGAGTTCCTGTGTCTAAAGATCGACAACACCGATATATCCGAGGTATAGTTCCACCAATATGGCGCTCAATGCGTCAGTTTACATGTGAGTGGTTTACTGAAATGTCGATTATCTTCATTCCCATATGGCAATGTGCTGCCGTGCATTAAGTTTATACAATTTTGTTAAATTGCAATTTTAGGTTAATACCGTTATACAGCCAGAATAAATAAATAAAGATTTTTTGAATTTAAGTCCTGCACACATTGAAACGTCGCTCAGTTTACTCTGCATCCGATTCCTCTTCAGCATGATGATTCCATTATTTACGTTTTCTGTTGTGCTTGTGCGAATATCTTACCTTAATTTCGTTCAAACCGAAACCAGGCGGAACTGAACTTGGGAGTAGACGGAGAGGTTAGAAGAGTTACTGAGAGGATCTATGCCAGTCCTCCAGAGTATGATGATCTAAGGGCCAGAGGCATATCGGAATGAATTGTGGGCAGAATGTATACAAATAATTTTCCCTCTCAAACTACAGCATGAACCGGCTTCTAGTGGTGTGGTGATGGTGGTAATTCCCCCTGCCGCGACAGGCATGCCATGCTGCCGGAACATTTGCGAACCTTGGGATCCCTCAATACATTTTAATGTCCACACATCATTAAGGTAAAAAACGAAGAAGAGCAACGAAGTTCAGTCCAGTCCGGACGTTTAGCCGCAGAGATCTGTGGAGCCAGAGTGAGGGGTTTTTTGTTTTGCAGCATGGGGATATTGCTCCGCTATTGCAAGCATGGACCACGGTTCTAAGTCTCTGCGGTCGGGTGGTCTTATCGCAATTAGATTTTTGCAACAGCCAGCTGAGCGGCGATGGGGCAACCATTCAATTAGATTCTGTCTGCGATTATGACTTTGTTTATAATGTGTTGTGTGCTTAGGATGAAATATGAAACGGAACGGTGGTGCCAGGTGGATGGGGAAAAATGCGCGGATATGAACCCAAGTTCTTAACTTAATGTCGACAGGCTGGATTAGAAGAGATGAATACCTTCGTGAGTGGTCCGCGGTGGGTTCATATTGTTATGAACGATTTATTCAAACGGAAAGTGAGTTATGTGGTTCACATTGTGGCGGGCACTTAATTGCGATCCAGTTGCTTTTCCTGTTTCAGATTTGGGAGTCTGAGAAGTAACGTCGAAGTTGTGCAAAACGAAATTCAACAATTCGTGGTTGACAGAAGAATAGGTTTGGCATGACTAGGTAGGTTGTTCAATGAGGAATTTGTAACCACTTTGACTTTTGATCTGAGGTTTTTGCCAAGCAGTTTGTCAGTCCTGTTTGGTTGCAAAGCATCGGCGGCGTGACAAATGTGAACTGGACCTCCTACAATGTAGATGCCAAATGAATGAATGTTCTGATCTCAATTGCATTGTCTCAGATAATGCAGATATTATGTCTTTCTCTTTACAAGTGGTAGTTTATATTATTAAAGCATTTTGAAGGATCATTATCTTGTCCTCATGCTGGTTAAAGGTAACTAGTAGTGATTCTTTTTGTGGAGGATTATGTCACGAAGTGGAGGATAATTTTTGCATTAGTGGTCAATTGTAGGCATGGAGGATTCTTAACGAAAGAAATTAACAGTAAAATACATCCTTCTGCTTCGATGAAGCTATAAGTCTGTTGTGAAACGAAACTACGACCTCGAACCGTCACTAGTGTCACACTGTCAAGTTGATTGTTGCTTAATTTTCTTGTTTGAGCTTGTTCATGCCCGAAGAAAGGAGCGATTGCTTATATTGTGGGTTAGGATACAGGCTATGCGTTTTCCAAATTGTGGGACAGTAAACATATGGCACAGAGAGTAAACAATACGGTATCATTACTACGTAGAGCAGTTGTCTATGTGGCAAGCCACATAGACAACAAGAAGAGTGGCGAGTATCAAGATTGAGAACTACTAAATTGCAAGTTCTTTAAACAACAGTTTCTAATATATTAGCAAAATCAAGGGCTAATCATAATGAACATACACAGAGTTAAGCTTATGTCAAAATCGATCGAAAAGTCAATAGCATCGTCAACTTTCAGTTACCCACAATTGCTTCGGGTAACTTCAAACAAATTCGAATACCAACTGACTTACGTAGATAACTATTTATTACGCTTAAGTAAGCAAAAGTGCACAAACCTGAGCGCCAATTCGCTATTAAGGTCACAGATTTTCATTTCTGTGTAATCGCTTGATTCCTTAAGTAAGTCTCGGTACGTTAATTATGGTGGGGCCTGTACCTAATCAAACTTGGAGCTGTTATTCAAGCGACAGTCGGGGGTTGTCGGATATGTTATCGGTTATTAATGTAAAGCTCCAAAGTCCTCAAAGTGAAGCTATATTCCACCTTCTCAAGCTTCTAGCAACATTTGACTGAATGCAGAGAGCTGCCACAAGCATTTAATCTAAATTAGATTAGCTTAGAGTACTCGCATATGTCCAGTAGGTTAGTATTTTTCTCCAGCATGAATTTAAATACAAACATAAATGAAAGAGAAAGCTTAGGCTAGGTTAGGTTAGGTGAGTCGGTAGCCATCGAAATCGCCAGCACACTTAGACCATGTTGGTCCATTGTGATACCCATAGTCAGACAACTACCACTAATCGGCAACCCCAGTGATAGTCCCGTTTATTTTATCCCAACGCAAATAGTGACTGGACCAGATTTGAAAACCGTATAAAAGCATATTAACTTTGCGTTCACTGGAAGTCTGGATTTCCCTTTAACCAGGGACGAGCATTCAAACAACTGCGCCATCCAGCTCGCTGAGCTAAGTCCTATTGTGATACCACGTAGAATCTTGTGCTTGTAACAAATCGATTAATATGGCTGACGCTAACTTAGGTTGTCGAAAGGTGACGTGAAGTATGACTTATTTCTGGAAAATGCTATTTCGTTTTTAAAGTAATATAATGCAAAATGATTGAAATCAGATTTGGTTGTTTCCTGAACTGAAGAAAAGGTGCCCAAGATAAGCCAGCAGCAGGCACCACGTAATTTCTTTTGTTTTCAACTTCACTTTCCAGGTGATCGACATTGTCCTGCTAGGGGCATGTAATGTATATTTGAGAAATGTAGGTACCCGCATGCTGTGGTCTTCTCGGGATCCTCGCATCTGTAGAACTAATTTGAAGATCCATCTTGTAGGTTTCTAGGCCATGACGCCCTATGAAGACTAATGAGAGCCCTGAGTGCTGAAATGCTCATCCTAATTGAACTGCATGGGCATTGAGATTGATCATATCAGCCAAAAATGGCAACAATAGCAGTAGCTTTTCAGAGACTACATAAAGTCTAGATAGGAATCTCACTTGGAAGCCTAATCAAGTACAGTGTTTAGCTACACTAGTGGTCTATGTACAATAAAGGCCTTGGTATAAAATGGAATGACTGTACTATCGTAGTGGGTAGTTGAATTGAGGCATACTCTGGTCTCATCGAGATGAGTCACTGTCTTTTATTGATAATCAATACGCAACAATTCTAGACGCCCAGTGTAGGAGTCGACTCTCCAACTTCGTGCGTGCTACTTTTCTCTCACCAGTGGAGACTCCGAACGGCGAATTTGAGAAGTTTTTTATTAGACAGTTATTATATATTTTGTCCTACTGGAATTCGAACCTAGGCACCGAGGTTCAAGTGCGTAGGAGTCGACGCAAAGACCCACGACGCCACGGCCACCACTGATTCTTTATGCTTCCGGAAAATTAGGGTTATCCTGTTATCCGTTATCCCTGACGACAAGCCCTTTTACGGAACGTTGGCCTGTTGATGTCATTCTGATTGAATGTAAAATACAATAAATCAGCTCCCAGCATTTTGTATTTACAATGGTTACAGTTAAACCCGTCTATGTATCCCATTGCCTTGCAACCTGTTTCAGAATTTCCAATTTGGCACCCCAAACAGAATGCAATCAATTTAATAACTCGATAATGGTTTTCGAAAATTTAATTGGCTAAAGCAGTGGATCAAATGACGTCCACACGACGCCCGCAGTAACCACAACACTTTCGACCTCCTCCCCTACGAAATATCAGTATCTTCCGTCGGAATCACTGAAAACCTATCAACTGGCAGCACACAAAACACTCTTCGCAAGCGAGCGTCGCTCGTTCATTCAGCACCTGCACATAGGCATTAATTAAATATTCCATTTCGGTTTTGATAATTAAAGCACCCACTGGGATAATATAGTGGCCCAAATTAATTCCCTTTGCATAAAGGATTAGGTGCCATATCCGTACACAAACGATGCCGTGGTCTCGCCCGTTCCTATGCAAGCCTGACCAGCGCTCCTGCATGTAACTGGGTGGATAATGCTGTGGTCACCAGGTAGGTAAATTACCATATTCTTAATGAAATGGAAAACCATAGAGACTGATAAATATTTTATCAATTGGCTAATCCCTGTCCTACGGTGTGACTCTCATATGCACTCGTATGTATGTACATCCTGTCAACGGCAACGGCAGGAGAGCTCCTCTGGCTCGGGACACTTTCGCTTCGTTTCGACACCCCTTCAAAATCCTACCGTCTACCCAGTGGGCTTTTCAAAGAGATAAGAACGGAGAATAAATAAATCGAACAAAGGGCTGTGGGCGGCTCAGCAGCAGCTTTCCGCAAATCCTTTTGCACAAATAAATTGCGGAGATTTCTTTTCGGCGCCAGATTTGATGCGGTTGGGCGTGCAGGGGATGCGAAGCCGCTTTAATTTATCGGTCCGTCACCCCTTTTTTTGTTGCCTTATAAATCGTTGCTGGCCCGGGTGTAGAGTGTTTGTGTGTCGAATGCTCCTGAGCTGGATTAGAGAGGTGGGTGTGCTTTAAATCCGTTTTCTTTTATTTCCCTCGTTTGATTTTTTTTTTCGTGAGCCCGCAAACAATTGCAAGGTCTTCTTCGGCTTGTTTCTGTTGATTCAGTGCCATTCTTAAGGGAACAGGGTTGGGATGTTTCTTCTTTGGAGAGTGATAAAGGGTAAAGATTCCATTTATCAAATTTGATTTTTTTTTCCTCGTTTAATATTGTGACGAAGGATTATTCTTGTTTGAATTTAAATTCATGATATAGTATTTGAAAATTGAGTTTGTGGAAATGTTCCAGCACTTTTGAAACCAATTACCGCAATTTTGGAAGTAGTTTTGATGAATTTTTAAATTTTTTCTCGAACCTTTGTTATTTTTTTTGTTATTTTTCATCAATGTTTGTTTTATTTGTTCAACACTGCTGACCCTATACAGGCACTCTAGGCTATTAATTCTCAATCTTAATTTAATTATGCCTTTCGGTTTATACTATGGATTTTGACCGTTTTAAATGTGGCTAAATTCCATTAATGCACCTCCCAATTTCCTTCCCAATATGGACAAACCTTCATTATCTTTTTACATATTGCTCTACAATGAAAATACATTGTTCTTTTGTATAGCGCTCCATTTTTACTAACTTCGAAATGTCAGCTGTTACATTTTGTTGCTGGATTTGTTAATGAAAGCCCTACACAGATATATAAATCAGATCTGTTTGGTGCGAGCGGAGAAAAATTGAGGTAAATCACTAATCACGGAAAAACAACAACAGCGTTACCTACCGGTTCCAAAATTAATATTTTTTTACAACTTAACATTTTGCCTATGTCCTTCTCAACCAAGTAAATTGGTTGAAAATTACGTGAGTTATACAGCACTAAACATCAACTTAGCTTTATATATATAGATAGGATAAAGCAGACTACAGAATATTTAATTGACCTAGAAATAAGTAAACGTTTATTGGAGCACATGCAATTAGATCCAACAGTCAAGAAGGAAGTGTCCTCTATATCATTTCCACTTCCAGCAAACATTTTGGTCATTGTTTGGGCTATTGCACTCTCTGTTTTTATGTCTCAGAACCTTTGTTTGTATGTCTATATTTCCACAGTTGTCTACAATTGTCAATAAGAGGTATAGGAATGTTTGGTATTGGTACAAGCTTTCAGAAAATGCTAAGCGTTGACCGGAGCTCGGTGGAGCTTCTTTTGTAAGACTATCCAAAGTAGAATAGTCTAGTTAATCTTCCATCTCTCTCTCTATAGAATACTTCTTTACGATCACATTTTATAAATATTTGGGGATGTTTTAATTTGTCCCTTTTCCTTAATATATGAAGTGCAAACCTGGGATATTTCATTGTCCTATATTTTAAAACTAAAGAACAAACAAATAATAACTTTCATGTATCTAAACGGACGATTTTTGGGAGGAACACAAAGTTCCAACTTCCGGATCCTTTTAGTGGCACTAACGAAGATTAAATGAAAAAAAAACGAAGCGGAACGAAACATAGTCAAAATAAGAAAAATTTTTTTTTTTGATTTTTTCCTGTGCAAACCCCACTCCAATACTCAGATCAAGTCATCGAGTTCTGGCTCTATTTAGGGCTTTGTAATCTATTTTGTTCCATATGGATTTATTGCTAGAGATTCTCCCAGCTCCGATATCCTTTTCGCGAGGCTGTCTGCCTTTTCTTTTCCTTAGATTCCACTATACCGCGGTACCCAGCAGAGGGTAGTATCATTAGCCACTCGCTCGCCAGTTTTCAACCATCCATACTATCGAATATTTTGTTTCTTGTAAATTCACATTAAATATATAACTAGATGCTGTTTTGCTCCTCAGTTACTTAGTTGTCTTTACAATCCATATTATCTTATGTCCACTAGTTGCTGAGAAGCTAGGCCCTGACGCACAGTGTTCCCGTTGTATGGGAGAGGTGGAAATAAATTTCTAATTTTTGAACCCGTGAACCTATCTTAATGAAATTTGGGGCATAGTACAAGTGCCACGAGAAATTACCGTGATCCATTTGATGACCGCGCAAACAAAAACAGATAAAGGCAATATTTTCCTTTTTGATAACAATTTTATGTCCTGAAGTATTCTAATTCACAATAACAAAACCTTCCTCGGCCTCTCACATAGCATTTGTACAACACATGCATTGCAAGAGAAATCGTTTGAAAATCCACGACATTGCTCCACTTAAACGCCTCGTTCTGGGGATTTGGACCAAACCCGGTTTTAGTTTTTGCACCGTCTATAGAGAATACTTCTAGCTTTCAGAAATATTTTGTCTCCCTTCGTACTCCTTTAGAACTTTTGTTACAGCCCATCAAACATTGCAATAGCCCTCTCAAAAGGTGGCATTAATTAAAAGAGTGGTATTGAAAATTGGTAAATGAAATAAAACTATTGATGCAGTTCGAAGGCCAAATGTAAGCCCTTTAAAATATAACACTATGTTCCAAAGTACCTAATTTTAAGAATTATGCAACATCAAATTTGCTTAAAAAATGTGTAAATTTTTGTGCAACGAAACGGATCATCAAAAGTCAACAAAATTTTGGCTTTTTAGGTTCTTATATTTGTAGAATCGAAAAACCTAAACATTTTAGCCTGGAAAAATATGTCACTTTGGGTATTGTTTTCCAATTCGGTACCACTGTGTGGAACTCTACGGGCTGTAGCGCCACCGATATTATATTATTATGTTATGTCACGGATTGTATTCGTACATTTTTCTAGGTCATTAAAGGAAAACTCTTTAGAGTCTAGAGATAGACGGTTTACCTCCTCTTTCCCATCGTCTTACAACAGCTATAAACGTCGTTGTAGGGATGTACATACGTAGGTAGCGCCATTTATCATGTATATTATCCATAAATCCATTTTGTATACCATTGCTTTTTCGTGATGCCAAAAGTTCCGGAATAGCGACTCCTCAGATACTCGGTTTTCAATCAAGAGCATAAGCATATGAGATAACGCAAATGTTGGCACAGAAAACTTGAGAAGGACCACTCTCAACATCCATGGATGAGACACATGTCCACCCGGACTGTAGCGTCGCAAAAAGAAGAATTAAAAGAAATTACATTTCATTATATTGCACATTAGGCTTGTAGTTAGTCTTAACATTTTGTTTATAATAGTGATCACCTGGAAAGTTGTCATAATTTTGTTTGGTGCCATTGAGGTAAAAGATGAAATCGAATGCGCTTTCTTAGCTGAATAATAAACAAGCGACTATTTTTATGGCTACAAGTGAGATAACAGCTTCAATAGTTTACTATGTCAATAACGCAAGAGAAAATACCCATTTCTTCTAAGCTGCACGAGCAAATGTTTTCAAATAAATCTTCGCAACTCTGTCAGATGTCAGAATATTAATTTGCTTCTCAACTCATTTTGAATGACAAAGCATTTTGCAATGGAAACGTTAATATCCTGCAACGCACGTTATTAATGATTTCAGTAAATTTCAAATTAACAAGCGGGATATCCTTACCCAAGATGAATGCTAAGTATTTTGTCATAAGTGAATATGTTGCAGATTCTCCGTGGCAGATATTACTTTAAAATTAATGATATTCTCAGCAAGCCCATGTAAGAGAAGCTTAGAAGCACCCACAATTGCAACAAATCAAATTTAACTTGGAAAAGGATTACAGTCAAGATGACGAGTGTGTCCTTCTTGGGCCTTCCCCTATACACATCCTAGGCGGGAAGACAATAATAAATAACCCTCAAATTGGGGCGAAAATCTCCGTAACAATATGGAAATATGGAAAATCGTTGGGCATTAGGTATGGAATCTTAAATTACGGATTAGTGTCATTCAAGAAGTCTTTGCATGGATACATTCAAGTATGTATGTATTCTAATATCATGTGCTTGTGCACAGGATAATCCCGAAAATTTCAACAAAAAAGAAATAAATTCCTTTGGTGATCCGATAAGAGTACGGCTGCGGGAAGCAGCATGCAATGGATTGTGTTAAGCATTATAAAATGTACACGAATGGGAGGACAGCTGGATTGAGTTTGTTGAATGCCTGCCTCTTGTTTGAGGAGTCCCAGGTTCGAATCCCACTGAAAGCAAAGTTAAATCTGGTACAGTCAACATTTGCCGTTGGGATGAAATTAACGCACTATCACCGATGTTGGAAATCAGTGGTAGTACTATGGTAGACTATGGGTAACACAATCGAACTAAGGTTGCCGCCACAGCGGCCCGTTAGACCTATCTGAGACTTCTGTACACCTGTGGTGATTTTTTCGTTCGTGTATTAATCGAATCAGATACATTGGAGAGCATTTCCCCACATCGAAGATTCATTTTAAAATTCTCATAAGCCCACGAGTTTAAGCTCGTGCAACCGAATAATTAGCGGAAGCCTTAGACTGCTATAAAGCAGATATAACCGCCATCTAAGAAGTGCGATGGGATGGACCGGGCAAAAAGAGTGTTAGAAACTGGGATATGTACAATATGTGATTGCTACAGACAACAAAACCGGCGCTTGTTTGGATGTGGATTCGTCGTTAGAGGCAGACTTAGATAAGTCGTCTTAGCGTTCAGCTCTGTGGGCGAGCGCCTCACGACAATTCGCATCAAGGCTTAATTCACCAACATAAGCCCCATATACGCACATGCCCCCACAGAGGAGAAAGATGACGACATCAAAGACAGCTTCTATGAGCTCTTGGACAAAACATGCATGCGATTTTAACGCAAATCTAGAAATAGTGAGCGTCTTTGGGAAGTATAGCCTACACGACACCACCTCCGGTAACGGATTTAGGCTGATCAAATTTGCTACGGAGCGAAATGTTGTAGTAGCCAGAACACGATTCCCACATGTCAATATTCACAAAGGAACATGGAGATCTCAACACTGTCAACCAGATTGATCACATTGCGATCGACGCAATTCACTTCTCCAGTATTATGGATGTCCGAAAGTTTTCGAGGTGCCAACATTGACTCGGACTACCACCTTGTTGTAGTTAAGATTGTGGAAATACTAGGAAATACTGCGAGGAAGTTCGACGTCGGACGGCTACAATCGCAAGAGATCGCAAAATATTTTTCCGAGTGAGTCTCCCTTAATGTCTTGAGAAGTCTTACGCCGCCAGAACCAAGTATTGAAGACTAGTGGCAACTGTAAAATATGCGAGACGAATGGTAAAAATTAAGTAGGAATGCCTGGAGCTGTTTCTTGTCGGTTCAAATCTGCTTCTACTTAACTTCGAGGTGCTAATGGAATTCGACTTGGTGGATAACGAATTGGACAAAATGCAGGATCAATTTGTAATGCTTATGCTTTACCAGTATAGCTGGAAAAATGATCAAACTGCTTGAGAACGCTTTTAACAGATTCCTGCACAACGTTTACTCCGTGAATACTAATGCCCAATGCCTCAAACCAGTTGCACCCGATGACATTTGTTCGTTCTCCCCTGACGATAAGCACCGGCAGGTCTGAAATTTCCTTTTAGTTGTAGATTACACTTACGTCTGCTAACCTTTGATAGGAATGTAATTCCGTTGGAAATCCACTAAGTATAGATAACACTTATGAACCGGTGGTTTCCTGTGAAGCCACAGTGATTCAAATGTATAGTTTGATATGATCATATAGTTGGATCCAGAGTCGGCCTTAAATCGACATGGACGACCATTCATGATGATGGTGGTTTCTTCTTTAAGATCACGTATCGGAAAGATTTCGTTGATCTCACGTCCTCTGATCTTTTTTGTTGATTGTAACTTACATTGTCATTTGCTTTGATGAGCTGTTGATGCAGAAGAACTGCATACGCGTTGAGCTGTCCCTTTATATAGCAACTTGAGCATACGGTAACCTGATAAGTGCACTGTGCACGTGGGTGATTAGCTCCGCAGCCATTGCACGTCTTCTCTTTAGTTTGATGTCTGAATATTGCCTTGCTGTTGCGATGTTGTGCCGGATATGGATGTTTCACCAAATGAATTGAATCTGGCAAGTAAACTTCGTTGAAGTGCTTCATCGCGAAGGCCGCAAACAAGGCGATCGCGTAGCATACGATCAAGGGCCGGTCCGAAGATGCAATCCACTGCCATCTTCCGTATTGTCGCTATGTAGTTGGTAAACCGCTCATGGGGTTGATCAACAACGTCGATGGAATTTGTAAAAAGTTGCAATTTCAGAGGGGCGAGGGCAAAAATGACTGGTAAGTTTTGATTTCATGTCTGCTAAGGTAAGTTCACTCACCTTTACTAGGGAAGCCGATGATGCCAGGAGTTCGTAGAGGGGAGCTCCGGCCAATGTTAAGAACAGCGCTTTCATCCGAAGAGGCTCCTGAACATCATTGGCTTGCAGGAGCAACTCGGGGGGATATAACCCCCTTCCTTGAAGAGTTCCTCTTGCAGCTGCAACTTTAATTGTGGAGTCTCCTAAGGTAGCATTAAAGATTCTCTTGCTATGCAGTCTTACTATCACTGTAGTAAGTGATTGCTCAACTTTGGCTTTTTCAAGGGTGGGCTTAATTGCCGTGGTATCTACATTATTGAAGGCCCCCTCTATGTCTAGGAAAGCAGCAAGTGCATATTCCTTGACACTAACCACCTCGTGTAGTGCGGGTTTCTACGCCTTTGTCCTTCATATACGCATGCTGTGCCCTAGAGATGGTGTTTTGCGGGAAGCTATTGCGGATGTAGATATTGAGGAGCTTTTTAAACGTCTTCAAGACGAAGGAAGTGAGGCTTATAGGTCTATAGTCCTTCGCCGTGCAGTGGCTGGTTTTGCCGGCGTTGGGTATGAAAACTACTTTAACTTCTTTCCATGCAGCCGGAATATATCCATAGACCAGGCTACTGTGGAATAGTTTTTCCAGTATAGTAGTAATAATGTCTTTTGTCGCTTGCAGCATGAAGGGAATAATTCCATCGACTCCCGGTTATTTATACGAATCGAAGGAATCGATGGCGCATCCTATTCTGCTTACGCTGACAATATTGCTCGGAACGTTGTTATCACTAATTGGGATCTCTACAGCTGTCGAGAGTCCATTTTGCGAGCTACCCGGGAAATGAGTTTCCATAAGAAGTCGCAATGTGTCATACGATGACTGAGTCCAGTTACCTTCATTGTCTTTGATGTAACCTGGAATCGTGGGGCTTTTTGAAAGGAGCTTCCTTGCCTATTGCTGGTCCCGAAGGTGGCTTCGTCTCCAATATTATCAATGTTAAGGTTGTTAGTTAGGATGAAATCAAAAAGATCATTACCTCTGTCGTTTGAGTCCGAGCTACCCCATACAGTGTGATGTGAGTTTACATCGCAGCCTTAGATAAAGTCCAATCTTTCTTTCTTGGCTTTACTGACAAGTTTCCTTGTAATTTCGCATGGGGGATTATTCGCTGCGTCGTATGGCATATAAGTCAATGCCATCAGCAGCAGAGAGTCATGTTGGCGCTCGAATTTGACCGTGGTTTGGAGAGAAGATAGTCATATCTAACCTAAAATCTATCAAAGCTGCTGGAGCTGCGAGCTCTTCAAAGAGGCTGGTAAGGTGCCTTGGTAAGGTGCATGCACCAACTCCTCTGTAAAATATGGTCGGAGGCATTGTTTGCTCGATCCACAAAAAAAGAGACCCTCTGAACTGCGCCAATTATAGAGGCATCTGTCTTCTAACCATCGCGTACTAGATCTTATACGCCGTGCTGTGTGCCACCTGTCAATGGCACTTTTGGGAGTATTGCGAGAGGCCGCAAAAATGGGTTTACCGGTGAATGAGGGAAACACCAAATATATGCTGTCAACAAGAAAATACTCCCAACACCGACGTCTCGGACAGAACGTCACAGTAGACAAATATAACTTTAAGGTAGTCAAAGACTTTATCTACTTAGCAACCGCTATTAACTCAGACAACAACACCAGCGCTGAAATTAAACGAAGTATAACTCTTGCCAATCTCTGCTTCTGTGGACTAAGAAAGCAATTGAGAAACAAAGCCCTCTCTCGAACAATCAAATTAACCCTCCATAAGACCTTTATCGTCCCAGCCCTTCTATATGGCGCAGTGGAATGGACTTTGTCGAAAGCGGATGAAGTTACTCTTGGTTGCTTTGAGAGGAGAATTCTTCGGGTGATTTTCGGTCCCGTCTGCATAGGTGAGTGGAGGAGAATATATAACAACGAAATGTACGAGCTGTTCAGCGACATCGACTTAGCTAGAAGAATGAGGATGCAACGATTGATAGGTCATGTAGAGCGGATGGAAACCAATGCATCTGCCACAGCTGCCTTTTTAGATACCTACGATTTCTCTACGACTTATGCATAGGTTTGGTGATTTTTTCGGACGTGTATTAATCGAATCAGATATATTGGAGAGCATTCCCAGAGTTTTAGCACAAACTTTAGACTGAAACAACGACGATATTAGACATACTTACGACTTCTGCACACGTGTGATGATTTTTTCGTGCGTGTATGAATAGATTCAAATAAAATGGAGAACATTTGCCGACATCAGGAAGGAGTCGTAAGTTTTAGCTCACTTTTAGCTCAATACATTAGAGAGCATTTTCCGTCGCCAAAATGTTCACCTTAAAAATACTCATGCGAACGGGGTCGAGAAGTTTTAGCTCAAAATTTTGTCTGCCAAAGCAGCTTTATTAGACCTACTTATGACTTCTGTACATGTGAGGCGATGTTTTAGTACGTGTATTTTCGTATGGGTATTAATCGAATCAGATAAACTGGCGAGCATTTGCCGACATCGGGCTGGTGTCGTGAGTTTTAGCTCAAACTTTCGACTGCCACAGCGGCTCCATTAGCCCTACCTACGACTTTTCTACACCTGTGGTAATATTTTCGTACGTGTACTAATTAAGTTAGATATACTAGTGAGGACTTCCCACAACCAAAATGTTCACCTTAAAAATGCTCATATGGCCAGAGTCGTGAATTTTGGCTCAAACTTTCGACGGCCACAGCCTTATTAGACGTACGACTTCTGCGCATATGTGTTGATGTTGTCGTATGTGTATTAATCGAATCAGATACACTGGAGAGCATTTGCCGACATCAGGCTGGAGTCGTGAGTTTTAGCTCAAACTTTCGACTGCCACAGCGGCTCTATTAGCCCTACCTACGACTTTTGTACACCTGTGATGATGTTTTCGAACGTGTACTAATTAAGTTAGATACAATAGTGAGCACTTCCCACAATCAAACTGTTCACCTTAAAAATGCTCATATGGCCAGAGTCGTGAATTTTGGCTCAAACTTTCGACTGCCACAACGGCCCTATTAGACACACCTACGATTTTTGTACACCTGTGGTAATATTTTCGTATGTGTACTAATTAAATAAGGTACACTAGTGAGCACTTCCCACCGTCGAAATGTTGACCTTAACAATGCTCATATGTCCAGAGTCGTGAATTTTGGCTCAAACTTTCGACGGCCATAGCGCCTTATTAGACGTACTTACGACTTCTTCACACTTCTGTGTGGTGATGTTTTCGTATGTGTATTAATCGAATCAGATACACTAGAGAGCATTTGCCGACATCAGGCTGGAGTCGTGAGTTTTAGCTCAAACTTTTGACTGCTACGGCGGCTCTATTAGGCCCCGATTGCGAGTGTCGATTGTCGATTGAATCGATAATCGACAAATTTGTCGACTGAAATCTAATTTGCTATTGCCTAACCCAGTCGACTGAGAATTGTATTATTGTGAATTAAAAACGTCCATGTCATGAATTTATATACGTCTGTCAGTTTTGAATATGAAATCCCTCAATTCGTGTTTACATTGCCCAGAGAATCAGACGAATATTAGAAAGAGATAGCGTGTAAGTTCCCATAAGTTAGAGGGAGATGTAAACGAAGATTTGGGTTTTGCCGGTACAATGTGAACGTTCACTTGTGTGCGTATCGAAACAAATCGCTCGTGCAAATACTCATATGAATTAATACATTTCGGGACATATTTTAAACGTTGTTTTGTTTGCTTTTTTATATGAAACTATCATTGTTCGAAGATGAAATTATAATAAGAAATATTTTAAAGGGATAACAATATAAATTAAGTTACGTTTACATCATGAAAACAATGTTTATTTTACGATTTTCTGCGGCGCGAAAACCGTCGACCACAAACTTGTGAACGACGAAATTTGAAGCCAAAATCGCCTACTATCGATCACAATCAACAATCACAATATCAAAACATTCAATCGACTGTCGACAATCGTTGCGTATCGATCATCGATTGATAATCGACATTCGCAATCGGGGCTTTAGCCCTACCTACGACTTTTGTACACCTGGGGTGATATTTTCGAACGTGTACTAATTAAGTTAGATACACTAGTGAGCACTTCCCACCATCGAAATGCTCACCTTAAAAATTCTCATATGGCCAGAGTCGTGAATTTTGGCTCAAACTTTCGACCGCCACAGCGCCTTATTAGACGTACTTACGACTTCTGCACATGTGTGGTGATGTTTTCGTATGTGTATTAATCGAATCAGATACACTGGAGAGCATTTGCCGACATCAAGCTGGAGTCGTGAGTTTTAGCTCAAACTTTCGACTGCCACAGCGGCTCTTTTAGCCCCACCTACGAGTCTTGTACACCTGTGGTGATGTTTTCGTGCGTTTTCTAATAAAATTATGAACACTAGTGACCACTTCCCACCATCGAAATGTTCACCTCAAAAACGCTCATATGGCCAGAGTCGTGAATTTTGGCTGCCACAGCGCCTTATTCGACGTAATTATGACTTCTGCACATATGCGGTGATGTTTTCGTATGTGTTTTAATCAAATCAGATTCACTGGCGAGCATTTGCCGACATCAGGCTGGAGTCGTGAGTTTTAACTCAAACTTTCGACTGCCACAGCGGCTCTATTAGCCCTACCTACGAGTTTTGTACAACTGTGGTGATGTTTTAGAACGTGTATTAAGCTAATCAAATATAATGGAGAGCATTTGTCGACATCGGGCTGGAGTCTTGAATTTTAACTCAAACTTTTGACTGCAACAGCGACCCTATTAGCCTTACCTTCGACTTTTGTACCCCTGTGGTGACGTTTTCGTACGTGTAGTAATCGAATCTGCTACAATGGAGAGCATTTCCCGTCATCAAAATGTTCACCTTAAAAATGCTCATATGGCCAGAGCCGTGCACTTTAGCTCAAACTTTCGACTGCCACAGCGACCTTATTAGATATACTTACGACTTATGCACATGAGTGTTGCAGCGTGTATTAATCGAATTAAATACAATGGACCCGACATCGATCTGGGATCGTGAATTTTAGCTCAAAACTTCGACTGAAACAACGGCCCTATTAGCCCTACCTACGACTTTTGTACCCTTGTGGGGATGTTTTCGTACGTGTATTTATGGAATCTGCTACAATGGAGAACATTTCCCGTCATCGAAATGTTCACCTTAACAATGCTCATATGGCCAGAGTCCTGCATTTTAGCTCAAACTTTCGACTGCCACAGCGATCTTATTAGACATACTTATTACTTTTGCACATGAGTGGTGATGTTTTTGTACGTGTATTAATCGAATCAAATACAATTTAGAGCATTTCCCTACATCGTGGTGGAGTCTTGAGTTTTAGCTTTAACAGACCGGCGACCCATGGAGGGTCCGAGCCTGATCGATTGCTGCGTTCCATCGTTGATGCTCCTGGGCACGCTGCTTCCAGTCATCAAGAACAAGCTGTCTTGCATCCCTGATTTTTTGGTTTTTATACCGGAGATTCGGTCTGCCTCTCCTGCTCGAACCAGGAGGTTCTGATTCGAAGACCCTCTTCGCTGGAGCATTGTTGTCCATGCGCTCGATGTGGCCGAGTCCCTGCAGTCGACGGATTTTTGCGTTCGGGACTACATTCACATCCTGGTACTGCTCGTAGAATGCTCCTCCATTCACCTTCCTCGCAGAATTTTTCAATCAATCAGCTCTGCAGTTTTGCTTAGCGTCTAGCTTTCGGCTCCAAAGAGCAGGAATGGCAAAATGTTTGCCCCGAGGTAGACAAATTCCGTTACTGCCTCGAAATTGTAGCTGTCGATCGTGAAGTTTTGTCCAAGGTTGTGTGTGACGGGACGTTTTTTTTGTACTCATTGACCTTGAGACAAGTTTGATTTGCCTGTTCTTCAATCGTCGTAAAAGTTTCTACTACGGCCCGTTGTGAAAGAGCGATGATGGTGATGTCATCCCCCACAGTTGGACCATCGCATCGAGTAGCTCCGTGCGATGAGTGCTGTCGTATGCGGCTTTAAAATCGATGAAAAGGTGATGACATATTGT
Source organism: Eristalis pertinax (assembly GCA_907269125.1). Lineage (NCBI taxonomy): Eukaryota > Metazoa > Arthropoda > Insecta > Diptera > Syrphidae > Eristalis > Eristalis pertinax. The sequence goes on from OU026148.1 coordinate 28,247,451, forward strand.
CGATTTGCCTATTAGTGCGGTGCAAAACAGCCTTGGACGTTCACACAGTACGCTGGACAGAATCTTGTAGGCGACGTTGAGCAGGGATATACCCTCTATAGTTGTTGCAAGAAGTAAGATCGCCTTTTTTGCGGATGGAGCATATGGAGCTGATATTCCAGTCGTCGTGCATGCTTTCGTCTTCCCAAATTCTACAGATGAACAGCATGCTCCCTACAAGAACATCGCCACCGGCCTTTGAAGAGGTCTGATGGTAGGCCATCTGAGCGTGCGGCTTTGTTGTTCTTCAGTGTTTTAATGGCTGTGCCGACTTCTTCAAAGCTAGGTGGGAGGACTACTTCATCGGCTGGAATTTGAATTTCTTGATTCACTCTCTCCTGGTCAGGCCCATCAAGCAGTTGTTAGAAGTACTGCTTAAACACATCCACTATTCCCTGCGGGTCAGTAACAAGGTTACCCTCACAATTTCGAAGGGTGCCTTTCGTAAAACTCCAGACAGGATCCGTAGACATCTTTAGACTCATCTGTAGGGGTGTGTGCACATATAAGGCTAATGTTGTAGAATCTGCTTTGGATGCGGATCACAGCCAGGCTATCCCTTTTTGTGGGCGGGTTGTTAGCCCTGCGCACAACCATAACGAAGCTGTAACATACATTAGTTCACCTCACAACGGGTGTTGCGAAGGCTAGCCAGGGAGTGCCGCTAGGAGGCTGTATGCAAACTTGATCTATGCATCGACAACTATTATTGCTGGCATCCTGCCAAGTTAGGAGCGATCAGCAACTTTGTCCTGTGAACACAGACCCTACCCCCCAATACACGTGATTCTATTGACACTGATTCGATTAATACACGTGAGAAAACATCTCCAGAGGTGTACAGACGTCGTAGGTAGATCAGCCGCTATTGCAGTTGGAAGATGAACGAGAAAAAAAGCTAACATTTTCGCATCTGGCTATTCGATTCTTAGGTGAAAAAAATGCATTCCTGTCTAATTTGGCTCAACTTCAGAAGCCCTTGCAGGTCTGTTCAGCCAATTTGACTGCATTGTTTTCTGTGTCTAGGGGGAGGTGTACCACAATCGAGTTATCGTTGGCTTACCGTGACAAAATCTCAAGTTGTGTTTCCAAGAGCTCGCATCTATCGGTCATCAGTGCTAATATGTGGGTTTATTGTTTTCAATGGACCAATCTCCTTGGAAAGTGTCATAAGATCGTCTCTTGTTGCGAGATCTTTAAGCTTCTCGGAATGTATGTCGTTGATAGTTCGTCGATAGTTTTCCAACTTCCATTGGTGGTCTTTTAACTGCCAATAGTTTCTTGATGTTGTTAAAAAGTTCCTGAGATGTTTTAGTAACGTTTCTTTTACGGTTCATAAAGAAAATTGTAGTGAATGCCAGTGGGTATTTTTTATTTTAGAATTTTATGCGTTCTACTTAGCTTCAATCGCTAGAAGCTTGAAAGGTTTGTGTGGGAATTGATTTCAGTGATGAAAATTAGATATACATGGGCTGAAAAACTGCTTTAAATTTTATTTAAATTTATAGAAACTAGGAGCACTGGCAAATTTATACTTGCTGCTTGACAGGTCAAATGTCAGTCCAGTTCTACATAGATATGTAAATTAAATTTAGTTCTGTTTGGTGAGAATTGAGAAAAATAGAGATAAACCATCGAAAAATGGAACATAAATCAAATTTAATATTTCTTTTGTTTATTTGAAAGGTTTTTATTAAAAGAAACTTAATATGTGATATAGAAAAAACTCCATAGCAGAATTCTGCATCTTTAGGAAAAAACAGCACTCAAATCCACTAGGTAGATTCGGAAATTTCGTGGCAGATACATATATACATCGAATCTGATTTCTTTTTGATAGAAGTAAGTGATACTCCCAACATTTGACCCATGACGTTGACGCCGACTTTATGTGTGTGTTGGCTTTTTTGATATTCCCACCAACAGTTTACTTTACAAATTGCTACATTAAATTTTTTCATATTTATCATATATTATTATTCATTTTTTTTTCATGTCATTGACTTGAAGATTTCAAGATTACTATGAAGCATTCCTCGTCTTGCATAGCCACCGACTTCTCGAGTGGCATTGTGTGCTCTTAGATGACCTGTTGCTGGGGGCTGTTGGCACCATGTTGTTCCATCAAGGAGCAAATAGTATTCCTCGAAGAATTGTCCTTCTTGCGCTTGGTGAGCTCGATTATTTTCTGCTTGTAGGTTAGGTTATGTAAGAGTGATAATTACAGCTGAAACAGTTGTGACCCACTTAGATTCTGTTTGAATCCATTGTGCTGTCACTAACCGGTGACTAGTACACCGATTCCTTTTTAGCCAAGGAAACTAACTGACATCTAAGAAGTACCTGCTGGCATCCAAGTGGAATCTTCAGAGATTGTCCATTTCAGTACCGGATTATATCCAGTTTGATTTTCTGATGAATTTAGGTATGTATGTTTTGAATGTTTATACTTGACATTTCTTCTAGACTGCTGAATAAATAGCCCCCTAGCATACTTTTCCTTGTTCTTGCAAGGGCTGGACAGGTACCGAGGTAGTGTAGCGTGGTTTCGACTTCTGCCTCATCTCTGCAGCTTTTGCATAATTCGTTGTAAGGGGCTTCCATTCCTCTTGCATGTGATCCCAGGATACAGAGATCTATGTCACTATGACCTTACGGTTTATATTCCTGTTGAGGCCTAGAAGTGTACTTGTCTTAAGATTAATCTTAAAATATCTCCGAAAATGCGCTTTTTTGTTTGCCGGGATTTTCACAAATGCCATGTTATTAACTCTCAATCCGTAAATATTTAACCTTCTAAGCGTTTAGCTGTAACCACTTCGCAAGAAAAATACTTTAAGTACTTTATAGGAATAATGCTGATTTAGTGGAAATACTTTATTACAAAAAAAGTGCAACTTGCTGTAAATCTGTTTACCCTACATATTATTATCATTAAGTGCTTTTCAGCTACGTGCAGTATTTTTGTTGTTGAGTTGTAGGCACCTCCCCAACTTGTAATCCCATATTGTAGTTTGGAGTGTGCAAGTCCATAGTATATCATTAGTAAAATCCTTTTTGAACAATGTGCTTTGAGTAGGTACATTTTACGTGTAACAGCTAACATATATATATGTATACACTTATAACATATATCAAAATAAAGAAATGATATAAATTATAAATAGATCCCTGAGACACTCCAATATATGTTTCTAATTCTGTACTGCACACGTTTTTCAACTTAACTCGTTGAGTTCGATCAGCTAAATAAGAAGTAAAATAATCGTGAATTACTTCTCTCAGCTTTTTATAGTTTATCCAAGAGTGTCTTATGGTTCACCATGTCAATGGTTTTTGTCATATCTATAAAAAGGACTGACTGATTATTGTTCAAGCATTCACTGATCTCATTACACAGTATAAGGATCGCATCTTCGGTTGAGTTGCGTTCTCGAAATCCAAACTGATCACTGCAAAAATAGTTAGTTAGTTTTATTAAGAAAAGATACCAGACGGACTTTCATTCATTTTTCGAATACTTTAGACAATAAAGGCATTATCGATATTAGTCTATATTACGAAACTAGGTTTCTGGTACCTTTTTTGAATAAAAGAATTACTTCAGCAGATTTAAAAGACAAAGGAAATACACCACATCAACGACATATAGCGTTATACGCATTAAAAGACAGTTAGTAATATTTTCAGGGGTGGAATCGGCTAAGGCGATTAGCGATAGTTGATTATCGCAATCATGCTTTTTGCACTGCGTAATGTGATTGTCAATTTAAGAGTCGCACAGGTGTCGTTTTCATGTAGTTTTGTTCAATATTTGTATTTGGGACAAATGCAATGCATACAAAACCAAAAAAGTATATATTGTAAACAATGCTATGCAACAACACTTAGTTACTATAACTTTATTCACATTTGTCATCGAATACGAATCAAAGGAAAGCTCAATACAAAGCCAAGTCGTGCAGCAATATTACAAAGCTACTCAAAAAAAACTTCAAATCCTTGCAAGAAGAATCGAAACTTGGTTATAAAATGTGGCAGATAAATTCACCAAGCGGAAGTGATGCCACTTTGAGGCATATTTTTTGCGATAGCAATACTCGGAGCGGGCTACAGTTGATTGTCGAATGTGACTATTAAAAATACGACGTCAACTATAGCCTTAGCCGATTCCACCCCAGACTCACCGACGAATTGAATACATATATCGCAATAGCGCGTTCGAGCGATCGGGCTTTGACATTTTTTGTGGGATTGAGGGATTTTACTTAAAGTAATTGTATATTTTTTTTTCTGAACATTTGTATTGTTAAATGCGCGTGTTCTATTTCGATATGAAAAACTGAGTGTATCGCGTTTTGACATACAAACATACAATTCTTGTATACTCGATAACATGCGTACTAACGCCTATCAAAGCCAATCCGTGAGAACGTGCTGTTGCTATTTGGCCTTTAATTTAAAAGACGTCTTCGTCACAAAACGTTGACAAGCCAACCAGACTCTAGATCGCCCTTATATCAAACACTCTGTCTGCACTGTCCACTTATACAGGTGGGAGTACCATAGTTTGAGAATGTTTTCTGTATCATACATAGATGAAATTATAAGTCGATTGGTATGGTATGTTTCCTCATGCGGAAGATTAAATTGATATTCACCCATCAAATATTCTTCATCTATGCATTAGAAATTACATTTCGAACCGTATGACTCAAGTATTTTTGAATGAGTATCGCCATATTATATTTAAATCATTTTTAATTGAGGTAAACACAAAAGAGTTAAACAGTAGATCTCAATTAAAAAAACATAAAAAAACGCGATGTTTTAAATCGAACACAACTTCTAGTTTATTCTTCGTATGCTGAACTTAGACTAATCTTCACTAATTCCTATTTTATTTTTCATTTAGCTTTACTTCCGTATTCTTAGCTTTAACATTTCCTTTTCCTTTACTTTCTCTTAAATAAGATTCATGTATTGATTACATCAACCACAATCACAAACTCACATTCAAAATTACCTGTAAATATTTTTATAATAAATATAGAATATATATTATTTAAAAACACATGAAATATTTTAATTTTTATATTAACACTGAGTAAACGGAATTCACTTAACTTTTAAAACACAAATTGCTCACTTTCGAAGTAGCCCTTTAAATAAACAAGATTTAGTAAAAAATAAACAAAATATAGAGAGTAAGAAATAAAAAAAATCTTAACATGCCAATCCTTTAAAAACATATTAGAAACTAGAGACGAAATCGTCACAGTCCTTGTTAAATAAATACAGTTATGCAAATAACAGGGTAGGTATAAGCAGCCGCACACAGTCAATATTACTGCACAATATTTGTTATTGCACAATATTACTGGGTGTGTGTGTCTTCCATACATATTGGCCCCGATTGCGAATTTCGATTATCAATCGATAATCGATACGCAACGATTGTCGACAGTCAATTGAATGTTTTGATATTGTGATTGTCGATTGTGATCGATAGTGGCGATTTTGACTTCAAATTTAGTCGTTCACAGGTTTGTGGTCGACGGTTTTCGTGCCGCAGAAAATCGTAAAATAAACATTGTTTTCATGATGTAAACGTAACTTAATTTATATTGTTATCCCTTTAAAATATTTCTTATTATAATTTCATCTTCGAACAATGATAGTTTCATATAAAAAAACAAACAGAACAACGTTTAAAATATGTCCAGAAATGTATTAATTCATATGAACGTTCACTTTGTACCGGCAAAACCCAAATCTTCGTCTAGATCTCCCTCTAACTTATGGGAACTTACACGCTATCTCTTTCTAATATTCGTGTGATTCTCTGAGCAATGTAAACACGAATTGAGAGATTTCATATTCAAAACTGACAGACGTATAAAAATGCATGACATGGACGTTTTTGATTCACAATAATACGATTCTCAGTCGACTGAGTTAGGCAATACCAAAGTAGATTTCAGTCGACAAATTTGTCGATTATCGATTCAATCGACACTCGCAATCGAGGCCATTATGTTTCGAGAAAAACTCTCCATCCTTGGAATGTGTAATTGATACAACATGCCAGATGCTCTCAAGACATGAATGCACTCCACTTGAAAAGCGTGTAACTAATTTATATCAGAGAGCAATATTACGAACACGATTGCCTGATAACAACGACGTTTTGCGTGGTCTTTGTATTGGCGTTATCACTATTTTAACTGACTTTTAAGTTAGTTAGACATTGGAATGCTTTAATGCTTCTCAATTTAATAAACATGTTTGAGTATTTAGACTAGTTTTTCGGTCGTACTACATAAATGTCTTTCCAATTCTCTGTTTCGTACTCACTACATTCAACCGACATTGACGGGCAATTTGCATGTGACCTCTCTGGCTTTCTCACCATGTACAAATAAAAAAAAGATGACCTAGACAATTTATGTGTATCATTCATAGACGCCTAGATAGACTCATCTTTATACAGTCCGCGTAGTTTGTTATTGAATCTACTTCTCCAAAGCCGTCTTACAAACATATCCGAAGAGCGAAAATACCAAAGGGTGACAAAAACTATAAACTGAAAGTTTTAGAGGATATATATTAACAAGAACATAAACCTTTTAAGGTGTGAGCTGATAACGAGTTTGATCTCCTAAATTTAACAAATTAATGCTAATCACACACATAGGAATCACTCTCGCATACGAATCTGAAGAGCATGACGAGCATCGGTCCCAGCTTCGATCCTTGCGCAACCCCCGGCTTGGTGTTCCGCTCAGTTGATTGGCTGGCTTGAACGTCGAATCTTCTGGATTGTACATTTAATCCTTCGCGCACAATTTGTAGTGTAGCTTCCACTACCTTTGAAGTATTGACATCAGGCACATTATAAATTTCAATTGATTTGTGTCTGCTGTAAGAAATGAACGCGCTCCTGCAATGCATACACAGTTAGCTTTAATTCTTTATTTTCAGTTTGTAACAAATGATAACTAAACAGTCTTGGTTTATATTCTTTTGCTCAAGGATTTCATAATTTATTTTGTTTAACTCTTCGAACACCATTTCAATTGTTATAGTCTCACTGGATTGTTTTCCTTGTTTAGCTGTTTCCACTCAATGTAAGAAGTCGGGAGAGGAAGAGGTCTATTTAGTGAGAATGAACTTCTACGTGATTTTTTACATTTAGAGCATCTCCAGATGTTACGGTTTTTTATGTAGTCCAAATCAAGACAATGCATTCTCTGGGTTTGTTTTGAATTTGAAAAATGTTCACTTCAAAGCTTAATGAATTTATATTTATGTTCAGATTATACTTCTGAGTATTAGAATTGCTTTAAGACTTGCTTTTTTTTGGTCACTGTTTTTATTTTTTGTTCGTTTATTTTTATTACTTTACTTAGAGCGAAATTAAAATGCGTGTGACCCGCAACACTAAATAATATGACTTATACTATAATGCAATATAAAACTACTATAAAAATATAAAACATGAGTAACTATATTGAAAACATGCGCGCAAGACCACCTGTCAGAAATTCTTCCGTTGCTTGCATTTTTTTTACTTCTGTATGATTTATTATGAATTCCTCATGTTTCCAGTTCGATTATATAGCGTAACCGATACAGTTATTGACATTCATAAGAATTTTTTCTTTAAATCGCCGTAAAAAATTATTGACGGGAGTACTTTGAAAACTCTTGGGATTTCGAAATTTGTTATATTATTAGAATTCATTTAATTTTCATATTATATTTTATATTAATATATGTAATACTAAATGAAGGAAAATTGACAAAATAATGTTTAATCACAACATTTCAAAGGGCTTATAAAATTATATATTAATTGGCACCCATGTACAATTGTTGACATCACGTTAAAGTACAATTTATACATTTATACATAGCTATTGACACAATGTAATGATGTAGTTACTGACATATGTTTAAAAGTTTATTGCCAGTGGCAGGCCGGTTTTATAGGTAGCTCATCGGCTCTTTCATTGCCTGGAATACCACTATATCCAGAGACCCAGCATATGGTAAGGTTGCATGTAATCGCTATCTCACTGAGAGATAGACGGCAAAGTCTTACCATCTTTGATTTAGTTGATGATGTGTTAAGAGACTTGATGGCCGCCTAACTATCTATGTATATAAAGATATATAACCCGTCTATCGGATTCATTACAGTAAGCGTACAGCCTCCTGAAAAGCTTAAAGTTCTACCTGGAATACACTGCGGTGGTTGGGCAATCGAAGGGACAGATAGAAAGATCTCCGAGGAGGTCGCGGATTCTCCAAGTCCGGTGCCTTCGTTCGCCTTGGAACTGTCCGCGTAAACTGACAGGTTTTGTGATTATATTCTATGCTCAGTACTCAGTACTACTGCTATCTGGGAGTATAAAATCTGAGTATTTTGTACTAGATAGTATATAGATTCGAAATCTAAAAAGGGTGCCATATAGTCTGTATGCTTTGCAATTCTCGCACTGTGTTCTGTTCCAGCGGTTACATTCTCTCAACCTAGCTCTCAGCTTCCCGTATATGTCCATGAGAAGCAGCTGTAGTGTTGTTTCCATGGCGGTTAAAGGTGTGGAACGAAATACTCCCGGGATGCACACACACGCAGATCTTTGGATTCTGCTTATCTGTTTAAAATTTTCTTGCATTCTCGGTGTTGGCCACAATACGAGGATGTCGTATATTAGGATTAGTCTGACGACTGCTGTATACATCCAATGATTCCTCCGTGGTTTCAGTCCCCATCTGGGGTAGAGGACCCTCTTGAATACAGTATATACAGTATGACATTTATTCGCAGGTGTCAACTGCATAGTAGCTATCAGTCAAAGGTGTTCTCATAACTTTAGCGATTCCACGTATAAAGTTAAAAAAACACGAAATGACTACTCTCTGATAAATAATCTATAGCAATTAGTGTTCACCTTTATCAAGCGCATTTATCAACGTTCCTGCTTTAATTCTTTTGAATGGCAAGAGACTGCAATCTCAATCAAAGCAACAAAAATTAATACATTTGGGTGTTCTCAGCACATCAGAGCACAGAAGAAAAGGAAATCCACATATCAAAAAAATTCAGACCGAAAGACTAGACAAAATTGTTGAATACAAATCTGTATGGTTAGGTGTTCAACAACATTCAGCTCACCATCGTTCTTGAAAGCATTCCTCACTTGGTTGTAGTTAGTACATTGTGTAGAAGGCAGAGACAGAAGCAGAACGTTGAGCATTTTTGTTAATTTTCATTTCGCTTGCCGGTGTGCGGATTAGCTGTCTGTACCACAGTGAATTTGAGAATTCTTGTTAATTTTTATTTCATTTGCTGAGGTACTGCCTGTACGACATATGTATGAGAATACCCTGATGCGGATACGGGCATATACACAAAGAGAGGTGTAGTCAAGAGAGCTTATATATTCATTTCTCGTCCTTGGTGATCATAGATCGTGACTAAAAGACAAAATTGGAAGTAACACCTTACTGGAAGCACTACGGCACATCACTGACACATGTTAGGTTTACAGCTTAGTTTGCGCTTGGCTTGACTAGTGAAACTTAGTTCTTTATTATTCAGCTTTGGTGGACTGATTTGAGGTATTTTGTGTCTTCCTATATGAGCTGAGTTTTGGACGGGTTTACATCTAGACCTGCTCTTTTTGTCCACTTTGTTAACTTATTTAGCGAAGTTTCCATAATATTTCTATTGGTGTGAAGAAATTTCCTTTTCACGACTAGGGTTAGACTAGTCAGCTGACAATACCGAGTAAGGGATTATATTATTATATTATTATTATATGTATATATATTATAATACTGTGGTGTCCTAGTTCGGAATGATATTTCTACGGGATAAGACACTCCTAATATATTCTCTAAAAGCAGCCTCTATGTCAAGGAAGGCGACCATGGTATATTCTTTGTTATCAAATGACTAATGAGTGAATTGCTGTTTTTGTTGAGTGTCCTTTGCGATAAGCATTGTGGGAATGTGACAAAGTAATCAGAATCTGACAGCAGATCAATGGGGCATCTCTGTATTCAGGTATGTTTCTGATATAGTTTGCGTATCGTTTTGTTTCGTTTCTAGGTAATTCTTTTTTTGTTTTGTCCTCGTTCTTTCCTTTATGTTAGTTCTGGTAATTGTTCGGGTCGTTTATTATTATTATTTTGTTGTTTGTTTTCATTTGTGTTCTGCTTGTAATTCTTCCAGCATCTCGTTGTCGTCAGTATTTTCGATATCTGATATTCCACCTGCTACCAAGTTTGTCTCCGCATCAGAGTTATCTCCATCGGGAACATCGGTCATCGCCACTAAAATCTTCTCATTCAGAGCCACTCTATTGTACTATTCCGGCAGCCCTGCCAACGTATAGCTCTCTTTCTTCTTAGCTCATGTTGTTGTAGAAAAACTTGTGTTTTTTCTCACCCACTTAGATTTTCAATTTATTGTCCCCACTAAAGTATTCAAAATATGTACGCTGATAAAGTCAGCAATTTGGTAATTAAGAAAAAATGGTTTCGAAAATGGAAAAGCTCTGGCTAGACCAACTCATTGACGGAAGGGTTAAAAAATCCACCAAGGGCCGGGCGGGAATTGTTGCTCAAATTTCAACTGCCATAGCGACCCTAATAGTCCAACCTATGAATTCTGTACACCTGTAGTTATGTTTTCTTACGTGTTTTAATCGAATAAGATACATTGGATTATCTCTCTAACCCTCTGAATCTCCGCATCTCTTACTTAAGCGACTCTTGTCTCTTAGGCGTAATAATACAATGATTAGAAAGTCGCTTGAAGGTGTGTTTGACATTTGTCATCTACATATTATTAAACCAGTGCTTCAGTGATTGATTTAATTGCAGACTTCTTATAATGACGTACGGTCGAAGTAGGGTGATAAGTATGTTAACAATTCCATTGGTGAGACCAAAATGGTCATTGAATTGAGGCTATTGAAGGGTGTTGATATAAAAGCTAACCGCGGATGTTCAATAACAATAATTAGTTTAATTGGCAATCACAATGAAAGAACTCTCAATTGCCCTCAAATAAATAAATACATATGTATGTTTTTAACTAAAAACTGAATCGGAACAACGCTTTGAAAGATATGTAGATGAAGTTGATTCTGCACTCGTCGTCCTTTGCACATACAGGGAATTCTCCCCACCGTCACAGTACAAATGACCCTCCATTAACCAGTACACCACCAAAGGAACTCTTCGTCAATACCCACGAGTCACAGAGTCTGTGAACTGCTGTGGCTTACAATATCGAATCAAAAATTTCACTTACTTCGGCACACATCGGAATGCCACATGTGACAAAGAGCCATCGATACCCATCTCATTGCCTTAATTCGACACCCTGGACACCATAGAGAAGGGAAAACAGAATTGAAAATTTAATTACACCCACTTGGTCTCTCCCACACTCTTCCAGAAGTAAACGTTGCCGGCCAAATCCATCGAAGTGCTCTCGAAACCCGTAATCAGCGATCAAAGCAATTTCCATGGAATTGGTACATCATCACGGATTTTCAAGTCTGAATGGTCTGATTGTCCAGACCACTTGGACAGGATTCCGATTGCGTCTGTGGGTGAAGCAAAAAAAAAGTCATCCACTCAATGAGGACCGAAAAAGGCCAAATTAAATACAGAAAAAGGACACGCATACAGGGACAGTGCGTCGAGTGGTCATCGAGTCGTCCCAGCGGCAAGCTTTGGCATGACTGCCTTTTAATAACACAGTATGGGCACGATCTTACAGTCAGTCAGCGAAAGTTATAACTGCTATTACAGTTATTACGAACAGTTGTTGTTGCTAAAGGAGGCCTGTGGGAAGAGTGTCCTGGAGTGCTAACACCCCAACCACCGACACCGACACCGCAACCATCCCCCGCACACGAATCACCCGGCAACTCGTAAACGGGCCGTGCACATCACAAACAGACGGCGGCATCGAGAGAAACGACTCAAGCCTCCCCTGCTCCGTCGGAGGGTTGGAGTCAATGTACAACTTTTTTACGATTATTGGAGCGATTATTAAGCCAATTGCAGGATGTTAAGCGCCGGTGGGGGGAATGAGGTTGTGGGGATTAAAATTCAAGCATCGTTACTGTTACATTTTTACTCGGTCGCATGTGAGGGGATAGGATTCATCAGGAATGGCTTACGCCGTCCGTGTGGAGCACGCAGCATTTTGAGGCAATTGTAACCTTAAAATGGATATCTGGTCGGTTTGTAGGAGATAACTGTTTTGTGGAATGTGCTATATTGTTAAGTGCACGTTGTCAGCGGATATTGTATACTTTCCGATGTGGTTTCGTTTTTGTGCTGAGCGGGAATCAGATGACATTGCAACTGAATGATGGTGGTGTTGCGAGGACTGAGTGAAAGCATAATGATCTACTTTTTTTGTGTGGGTTTCAACAGATGTCTCGAGTGATGAAATCGAGAGCTGAGGGCTGTTGTCAGCTTCGTGATACACTCCTTTCATGGACTCTATGCAGGGGTTTTTAATTCGGGATTCCTTGCCATGACAGATTGCTTTTGTTTAGGGGGGATCTCGAATATCAAATGTTATTTGGTTGTCGATCGAAAATTGAAATGTTATCCAGTACCTCAACATGTATGCAGTGTGAGAAAGAACAGAGGACAGATTGTTGGAGAGTCATAGTGGGAGACGGACGCGTCTTAATTGCGCCCTAGTGGACGCATTGTTAGGCCCATCCCGGTAGTTGAACTAAGTCGTTGTGTGATAAGCCGTTATTACAAAGTAAACTAAAGGATTATCTGTTGCGTTGTGTTTGTGGAGGTGGTAGAAGAAGTATACTATTTTTCCACGGTTCCATTTCTAAAGGGGCATGATCAATGGCTCCTTTTTCGTCTTCAAGCCCCTGCATACATATGTATGTACATATACAGTCCTTGGCAAGTTCCATTTTCATATCAGTCAGATTATGTGCTACAATAACAAGCAACTCACATCGCCATCAAGTTGATGTCGCACTTAAGAACCTTGTTAGTTTTTACTAAAACTAATAGTGATTCCATTCGATTATCTGGAATGGACCAAGTTCATGAGATATTTCCTTGCTGGTGAGAGTCAATCTATTGTATGATTTTCAAATGGTATGGATTTCCCTAATTGGTAAACTCGGCATTATGAACAATGTTCAATAGAAAAGGGAGAAATTCTTCCTCATTCTGAAGTACTTTCCGATGGAAATTTTCAATGAATTTCCTCCGAAATTTTCCCTTGGATTTTTTTTAGCGAAAAGAAAGGCAAGTGCCTGAGAATCTTAAAAATATAAGTATTTTGGTGAAAATACTTACGAGCGTGTGTGTGATTGAAATTAAAGGTCAATAGTTTAGCTTATGATGTTATGGAAGCAATCTTTCCGATTGTTCGAAACACTGTTTTTCATAAAGCGATTTGCTTAAATTTACAAACTTATAATATACAAACGTAATACATACAGATTTTCAAAAAGCTTTTGATAGCATTTGTATCCCACTCCTTGTTCAGAAACTTTACAAGTTTGGATTTCACTCAAGCTTGCTCAAGTGGATTTCCAGTTATTTGGCAAATAGAAAGCAAGTAGTAAAAATGTTCAACTGTAAATCTTCAAAAGTAATATCTGTCTCATCTGGAGTTCCTCAATTAAACCATCTTGGCCCATTACTGTTTTTAATTTTTGTGAACGAACTACCATCTGTCTTAAAATTTGCATCAGGATTATTATTTGCTGAATATTTTCAGTAATTAAAAGTACCAATGATTGTAACTTGATACAGAATGATATTAATTCGATTGTTGATTGGTGCAACTGCAATTCTTTATCATTTAATACAAAAAAATGTAATAGCTTATCATTTTTTCGATCTCAAACTGTAATCTTACATGAATATAAAATTTCCAATATTGTTTTAGAAAGAGTCTCGGAAGTGAAAGATCTGGGGATAGTTTTTGATGAACATTTAAACTTCTCCATACAAATGGATTTTATGGTTGCTAAAGCAAACTCAATGTTAGGATTTCTTAAGAGAAATTGCTCTGAATTCTCTAATCCTTACGCAATTAAAGCTGTTTATATTTCGCTTGTCCGTCCTCATTTGGAATATGCTTCAGTTGTATGGTTGTATGGATCCACATTATGCGGTTTCTAAAACTCGGATCGAGAGAATTCAAAAGACATTCACGAGATTCTTAGTAAGGCAATTAAAGTGGAATTTACCTGAAATGCCTTGCTACTCAACAAGATGCGCTTTAATTGGATTAAATTCTCTTGAAAATCGTCGGCGTGTTAACTGTGTAATGTTTGTTTTTGATATATTGTCTGACCACATTAAATGCCCAGAGTTACTAAAATTGCTAAATTTATATGTTCCAAGAAGAAATATTCAAGATAGACACTTTTTTTACATACATTTCCGTAGAAGCAATTATGGTTCTAATGAATCGATATCAAGGTGTATGAAACTGTATAATGAATTACAATTACGTTTAGATTTAAGCCTTGAAAGAAATGTATTTAAATTATTATTAAACGAAAATGTAAATATTATCTAGCAATCTGTAAGGGGCAACCCGATAGATGAAGAAATAAATAAATAAATAAAGGTCTACAGCAACAAATAAAAGACAGAATAAAACATTAATTAGCTGGATGAAAAAGTCGTAAAATATTGCTAATGGCTTCACTATGCGATGAAAGGAGCAAAATTAAATTTGGAAGAAGTTAAAAATATGTACGTAGTGTTGTGCCGCCTGTCGACATTTGAGTGATCAAATAAATCTGAACTTTCAGTCGGGGATTCAAGACACAATCCATAATTCCAATAAGAAAACATGTTCGAACATAATTTCGAATTTACCATGTGGAAAAACATTCCGCCGGAATTCATGATAGAGGGAACTTTTTCCCGTGAAGAGAAAAGTTCGGGGGAAATATCATAATAACCATGATAATCGTCGAATGTCGACGAAGGGAGAGCCTAGTTTTTTTATTGTGCACAATATAATATAATATGGGTGGCGGGACAGTTCTAGGTGGACCTGAGTCTAGCTTCTACAGCAAACACTGGATCAATCCCTGAGGAAGAAAAAGAGAACGAATTACAGAGTGGGAGTCATTTAAATATTGAACTGAACTGCATTACCGATACATATTTGGATTTGTTGACAAATAACTATAATTAAATTTTTCACACTTCCACTTTTGTCATACATATTTCAAATTCAATTATTTTTTATAATACAATACAAAGCTCAAGATTTTCCTTTTTTACATCTATTAGACTTTGTTACAAAAAGATTTCAAGGCTTGATTTAACAATGGTTTGATTAGAATATGAGCTAACTAATTTAAACAACTTATTTTCGTAATTCTCTATTATGAAATGGTATATCTAACATCAATATGTTTAGTGCGTTTGCGAAATTTGGGATTTTTTATTAATTTTATAGCAGTTTGATTACCTAAATACAATGTTGATTCTACACTTTCTTGCAGGGTTTATTCTTGAAGTAGTTTCTTCAACCATACAAGGTCTTTCACTGCTTCTGATGCCGGCGCATATTCCGATTCTGTAGTAGATAAGGATATACATTCCTGCCGCTGTGATTGCCACGATATTGCACCTCCGCAAAGAGTAACGACCATACCGCTTGTTGATCTTTTAGTTTCAACGTCTGCAGCGTAATCAGCATCGCTATAACAATAAGGCATATTTTATTAATACGTTTGCAAGAAATATCAAAGTCAAGAGTGCCCTTTATATATCTAAATATCCGCTTAACTGCACAAATATCTGCTCGACTAGGATTATACAAATGTCTACTTATATATGTAGCGATGTCTGGTCTGGTAGCAACTGCCAGATACATCAGACTTCCGACCGCTTCTCGAAAAGGAAAATTTTCATTATATAAAGTGTGTTGTGTGTTGTGTGTGAATGAAGATTTTTCAGCAGGTGTAGATACAGCCTTGGCATCTTGCATGTTAAATTTGTTTAACAATCGTTAAGCATATGCTGCCTGATGAATCAGAATTGCTTCACCTGTCTTTCTCACAATTTCTAGCCCCAAGAGTTAAACACACCAAGAAATTGTCCACATCTTTTGTGTCAGTGGCTGCAACAAGACCGTCATCTATATAGATAGCAAGTAATATCCTTCGTCCGTTTACAAAACTGATGAATACACAAGGGTCCGATTCTGAAACTTTAAAGTTAAATTTTTTGAGAAATTCGCTAAACTTCTTGTTCCAACACCTGGATGATTGTTTTAATCCATAAAGGCTCTTTAGCAACTTACATACTCTTCCACTATCATCGTCATAACCTTTTGGCTGTTTCATATAGATATCTTCAATGAGATCACTGTTCAAAAATGCAGTTTTAATATCGAACTGATATAGTTTTAGGTTAAGTGCAGCAGCAATAGCCAATATTGTTCTTATTGAGGAAAATTGAACTACTGGGCTAAAGGTTTCCACGTAATCTAACCCATATTGCTGATTAAAACCTGTAATTACGAGTGGAGCTTTAAAGCGCTCCACTTCACCATAACTTTTCTATTTTTGGATGGGTCTACCAACTCCCACGTATTATTTTTAAGCAGACTAGAAATTTCTTCATCCATTGCCGATTTCCATCTTTTAGCCACTGGAGAGTGCATTGCTTTTCATAAGAAATAGGCTCTACCCATTCGGCAACAAAGGCTATGCCATCAGAAAGCACAGCATTTGTTTGCTTAGTACTACGCAATCTATATTTAATGTTATCTTCAGAGTTTGCACAATCTTTACTTACTTCATTATGATTTTTAATAGGATTTTTGCATGCATTATCATAAATATTTTGATCATGACTTACATTCTTTAGAGAGACATCATCACTTTTCTTGTACTCATTTGTATTTTCTGCAATTTCACCGTCCGAACTCTCATGAATGTCTTCCTCTTGAAGATCCAAAGTATCTAATAAAATAACACTGCTACCTTGCTCGCTGCTTTGCTTGCTCCCTTGCTCATTGCCTGGAATGATGGTTTCATTAAATATAACGTCACGAGATATTTCCGCAACACCATCCAAAAATATTCTGTGTCCTTTACTTTTTCTAGCGTAGCCAACCCAAATACTTTTCTTCGATTTCGGATGGATAAATGCTAGGAACATATACTTCGCAAACAAAAACCTTGAAGTCCAATTTATCGTATTCCTTATTAAACCAGAGCTCAAAAGGTGTTTTCTGGGAATCTTTTGTAACACCACTTCTATTTAATACGAAAAAGCTGTGTTTACCGCTTCGGCCCATAATTTGATGCTGAGATTTTTGCCGTATAACATGGATCTGGCCGCTTCAACGATTGTGCACATATCCCTTTTTGCCCGACCATTTTGCTCGGGGGTGTAAGGCACTGTCTTTTCGTGAGATATTCCCCGTCTTTTAAGCAATGATTGAACATCTTTATTTATGAATTCCAAACCGTTATCAGTTCTAAGTGTCTTCACCGAACATCCCGTGTCAATTTCTACTTGCTCTAAGTATTCTTTTAACAAATGAAACACCTCCGTTTTTTGTTTCAAAAAAATAAACATATCGAAAATTAGAGAAATCGTCTTTCATTAATAGGAAGTATTTTGATCCTCCATACGATGTTTCATGCATAGGACCACAAAGGTCACAATGCACCAAAATAGCAGGTTCAGAAGCTCTATTTACACTTCGCTTGAAAGGTAATCGGTGACTTTTTCCCAAAGCACATGCTCCGCAAAAAAACGTGGAATTTTGTTTGGTTTTAATATTTCTAATTGATAAAAAATCCTTTACTTTTTTTTATGTTTTGGTGACAAAGCCTTTCATGCCACAACTGCAGATCATCAGCTACTCCCTTGTTTAAATTTGCTACAGCTGTATTTGCCTCAGGTTCTTCAGGTTGTATCACTTTAAATAGCAGCTTGAACATCTTGCTCTTCCGCACACCAACAGCAACAACAACACCATCACTAATAATTTCACACTTTTTATTTATCTCATACACAGGCCTTTGTCCATAGCACAACTGGATGAAAACAAATTTAATTTTATATCTGGAACATACAGAACCAAATGTGTTTTTCTTTCCAACTTGTATTATTGTAGGCGACAAAGTTAATATCTACGTATTCATATGCCAGAATGACTTCACCATTTCCAACACGAATGTTCACCGGCTTGTCAAATTTATGAAATGAAACAAACCAATCTCTGCGAAATGACATGTGGTAGCTAGCTCCCGAATCAATGAACTTTCGCTCTACTGTACTTTTGTCGACCATTTGACTTATAAGCATCTCCCTTTTTTCCGCCATAATTTATAGGAACTTTCTGCTTTTGCTTTCTCGGACAATCGGCCTTCCAATGACCAGCTGTATTGCACAAGAAACATTTACCTGGTTTTTTGCCTTTATTGGTGTTACCTTGCGAGTTAGATTGTAATGAAATATGACTTTTTCTGACAACCCAAGCTTCACATTCATTTTCAGTTTGGGCATTCCATGAGGAGCCGTGCAGTAAGATTTTTTAAAGATTGCTCAGTCGATGCTGTAGACTCCCATGCACTAAAAAAATGATTGTAGGAAGTCGGCAGAGTCATTAAGATTTTGGTGATGATCATAGTTTCAGAAACCGTTTCTCCTAAATCCTTGAGCTGCTGCACAATTTTCTGAAGCTTGGAGATGTGAATGGATATACTTTCATCCTCACTCTTAGCGAAACTGTAGAACCTTTGTTGGAGCAAATGAATAGTTGTTTTCGACTTTTGCTCGTACACATTTTCCAGTTTCATCCACATATCACGTGGACTCTCACAACTCTTTATGTGTAATAGTGGTTCTTGTCCCATTGACGTTACAATAACCTTTTGCGCTTTGCTGTCTAGTTTTTGCCATTTCAGAAGCAATTCGGAATCCGCTTGCACAGATGCTAACTTTATTTCAGGTTTCACTTGCAGTCCCGGTAACGATATCCCATAAGTCGTTAGTTTTGAGCAACACTTTGATTTGGAATTTCCAAATCAACCA